>OZ007600.1:271332015-272633015 GCA_963931845.1 Maratus michaelseni | reverse complement strand
ATGGTGAGGGGGTCAGGTAATTACATCAATTTACTCACTACTGATGAAATAATTTTCTGATGAGATAAGAAAAAAATGTCTATATAATTTTTTATTATTATTCATTGATTATATGTCATGTTACTCCCAAATGTTAATATTTTATTGAATGTTTAGGTATATTTTACTTAGTGGGTAAAATGAAACATCTCTTTTTAAAAATTATGAATGTGTCAGGCTGTCTAATATATTTAAAGAATAAAACATTTACATTATGAGTAGAATGTGTTTCAACAGAATGCAATTCTGAATCTTAATTATTTTATTTAAAGAAACTAAAATTTGAAGCATTTGCCACATTATTTTTACTGTTATCAAAGGTATCTCCTCTAATGTGATTAAATTGGTAAATAAATCCCCCCCACACACACACACTTAAAAAAAAATTATTTGCAAAAATGAATCATCACATGAACTGGCTTTTTTTTAAATTTCATTTCTTAAATTTGCATTTTAAAAACAAATGATTAAGAAATTTATTTTATTTCTAATTACTTATTTTCATACGTCAAACAAAATGAGTAGAACTCTGTTTTTTTTTTGTTGTTGTTTTTGTCTAAGATTGTGATATAAATTTAAATTAATTTAAATTATTACGTTAATTTGAGATTTCTGTGAAAAATTCTGTAAGAAATAAAATGCTTGAAAGTTAAACTTGTAGAAAGCTTTTAATCACCATTTCAATATTCCCTTCCAACCCTAATATTATATTTATATGTAAACAATGCTTATTTATTTTCATCTTATTAAAATAGGGATTGAAAGTTCCAAAAGTCAAAAGACTCATTAATACAATTTATTTTTAATTTATATATTCATAACTGTAATAGAAATGCATATTTTCAACTATAAACAGAATAGAAAGAATGGCTTTAATAAAACCTGCTAAAAATTTAACTTTATATCAAGTGCCAGAGCTGTTTATGCAGAGATAATCAGCAAAAGCTTTCAAAATATTATTTATTTTCATTGGTATATTAAAGTTTAATATCTTTCATATGCAAAATGCAATATTTAAAAAAAAAAATTCAACAATTAAATCTTATTTTAACATTTGTTATTATCGCTCTCTCTCTCTCTTTTTTTTTTTTTTTTTTGCTATATTAATGATTATGATTACTAGAAATACACAAGTATTTCATAACAAAGCCAGTCTGATTTAGTAGAGTAGGAAATTACAAATCTGAAATACCGAATTTTTAATATTTCTTTGTTATAAAGGCCACATACAACCAATTTTTTCAATATTTATACAATTTATTCACTTATACAGAAGTCTTATCTGTTATATACAAACAGAAGGGATTTATCTAATATGGATGAGAAGCAATTTTTTAATATATCATAAACAGGCATACTAGTTCATTGGTTTTGTTTATATCATTTGATGATAAATTACACGTTCTGGGGCCCAAATTACACCAAGCTTTTTAAGAAGAATCTCGAAGAAATATAACAGAGAAGTAACCAGTTTTTTGCTTTTATTAGTATATTTAAAAGGTATAATTTTCTTTCTTTTTTTTTTTTTTTTAAATTAAACTTATAAAAACATGATGAGCAGATAGAAATACTGTATTTATTTTGGATTTTAATCATATTACTAATATTTTTTTAATTAATGTTTAGGAATTTTTTTATTATAGCTTAACTCTGTATTTGCTTATTTTGTCTTCAGCCCCTCATGCTTTGACGATTTTTTTCTTTCTTTTTAACCTTATAAAAACACCAATAAAAGCATATTTTTATTTTATTTTCCAATTTTTCATCGTTAATATTACAAGATTCATTATTGATTAATGTTATAAAACACATGAATAAAAGTTTCACATTCCTATTACATGAAAATTTTTTTCCTCCCTAAAGAGGGAAGAAAACAAATTTTTATTAAAAAAACAATTCTTAGAGAATATAAACCCTAAAAATGAAATAACTTTAATCAATGATTAATAAATAACACACACATTTATATATATATATATATATATATATTAATCTGAAAATTTTATTCATGTTGGGATGAAATTGATTTTGTAATTGTAGTAAAACGATTGTAACTAAAATTATGTTTTTGATTATCTTTTCATTGGTATTTTAATGTTTAGATTATCATACCACATAACATACAATATTTAAAAAAAAAAAAAAATCTTCAATAATTAAATTTTACCATGTATTTTTTATTCTTTTGCATGTTATTTTAAAAATATTGTAAATGCAATAAAATATTTAATAACAAAGACTTTCAGATTTAGTAACAATAGAAAATTGGGTACTTTTCGGTTAGCCGGGCACCAGTGATATATGTACATATATAAATACGTATGTATATACATATATTTATTCATACATATATGTATGTATATATATGTGTATGTGTGCCAGTGATATATATCACTGGCGCCCGGCTAACCGAAAATTGCTCCTATATTTGAAAAGATGATTTCAAGAACTTTATTCCTTTTCAAATGTATTCGAATATAATTCTGACACATTGATTAATTATTCTCTTAATAAGATTCGAAGCAGATTATAAAAGAAAAATGTAAATTTTAACTGTCCTGGAACTGCGATTTTTTTTTTTTTTTTTTTTTTTTTTTTTTTTTTTTTTTTTTTTTTTACGTAACTGCTACATATTTTTAAAAAAAAAGGAAGTTCAATAAAAAGTAAAAGAAATTGATTATTGTTTCTAATTTTATTTAATGTATAATTATTGAAAAGATAAAATTTTTTAAAAAGCACAAGTTATGTAAGATAAGAACAGCAAAAGATGGATAAGGATTTAAAAAGAAAGAAAACATCTCTAACTTATCATTTATAAATTGCTGCCACTGCCACTGGCAATTGTTATTATTATTTTATCCACCACTATTTCAAAACAATGACCTTCATCACAAATGTTTGGGGTAGATTGATTTAGAAATAGTGGTAGGGAAAATAATAAAAACCACCAGTGGCAGCCCTGTTTATGTACCTTATGCATTAAATTCAAATTAATGCATTATATTAATCAGTACTTAAATTTCAAATCTTCTTTTAGACTGAGTTTTTGGCTATTCAAGTTAAAAAGTGTGTGTATATATAAAAAGTATAAAATATATAAAAAGTGTGTATAAGCTAATTAATGAATAAACAATTTGAATATATAATAATACACAAATAAAATGAAATTAAATAAAAATATTTTATTCTTCAACATTTTTCCAAAATACAAGAAAGTGGCTATATATATATATATTTTTCTAGTAGATAATACACATGTAGTTTAAAAAATTATATTATAATTAATAATTACTGAAATGAAAAAAGATGTAGCATAGGAGAAAATTTTCAGCTAAGCACTCATCAAAACCTACGGTTATATGTAAAATAACTAAATAAAATCACATTTTAATAGCATGTATTTCTTGAAACAAGTATTATGTTTAAAAAATATGCAGCACATAATTTAATTAGTAGCTCTTTGTGTAAAGACATAAGAAGAGAATCAATTCCAACCCCCCAGAATTTTGAAGCTTTAAATATTTGTTTTCTTTTAACTTTGACAAATGATGTTTAAATTTACTTAACACATGTGACTTAAAATAGTTAAACACTTAGAGAGAGTAGTTATATTTGAATGTAAAAGTGCTTTTTATATATTATAATAGTAATCATCATCAATTTATTGCCCCCCTCCCCCACTTCCAAGGATTTTGCTCAATTGATACCAATGCTATGAGAATATCCTAGGTACTTCTAATTATTAAATATATATATATATATATATATATATATTAAACGTTTAAAAGATATCCTCTAATGGTCGAAATAAATATTTCAAGTAAACTGCTTATTATCTCAAAATTAAATTGAGGTTGCAAAAAACATTAAAAATCTGTACATTACTAACATAACATTATAAAATTGTAACTAAAATGTGATTCTCAAGTGATCATGACATTCATATAATCTTTTCACAACTAAAAATAATTCATTAATATATGTTACAATTCATATTTATCTACTCTAGATGGGTACCAAAACTTTTTATATTCAAACATGTGTCTTTATAAACATACACAATTTTTATTTGATAAATATATGCACCTTTAATTCCTGCAATCCATGGTTCATATTAATCTACCTTTAAAAAGAATACTACAACTTTAAAATCATCTTCCACCTGCCTTTAAATATACAAGCAATTTTTAGAATATACGTAATTTATTTAATAATTAAATAAAAGTTTTTTATTAGCAAAATTCAGACAATTGCAAGCAAAATATCGTAATAAATACTTAGTATATTTTGTTAATATTTTGCTTAAAAACTATGTGCGTCACAAATGGGATAAAAGAGTTTTAATATTGAAAAATATTAGAAACTTTCTTATTAAAATGCCTTATCAACTGTAAACAATCACAAAAGTTGTGTACGAAAAGGGCTTTTCACCTACTTTGAGAGGGTGAAATCAACGTCCGAAATTTTGTAAACATTCGAAATAATATTTCGCACGTAACTTTTCACCAAGTACGAAAAGAAGTGCCCCAGAATACCGTTTTTCGTAGAGGAGGCAACGATGACATCAAAGTGATGTCACGGAGGGGGGCGTTCCGCCGAATTTTCGCATTCCGCCGATGCCGGAATTCGAGTGTAAGAATATCGTCAAATTGTCTCGGGTAAAAGAATTTTGAATATTGTCAAATGCCTTCGAGAAAAAAGTCTCTTCGTCAAATAATTTTGAAGAAAAAATCGGGAAATTCACAAAATGGTTTCGGGAAAAACTTCACCAAATGGTTTCAAAATTATTTGAGTGACAGCAGGAAAACAAATTTCATTTTACATTCAATCATCGCAATTGGCGAGTGTGACTATTAAGTTTAGCCAGTGGTGGCAATAACATCAATCACCAATTTTCATATTACTCGCCGATTGGTGAGTGTTAATTTTGTCTTATATTACAAACTGTATTTACATATACTACAAGATATAACGTTTACGAACCATGATTTTTCTGTTATTGGCGCGATTCATGTTTTTTCAGCGATCCTTTGACGAATTTTGCATTTTTCTCGCGATCCTTAACGAAATTCGCATTTTCCAGCGATTCTTTGATAAAATACATTTTATTCCGCAATTTTTAGACGAAATTTAGTAAAAAAGCGTGATCTTTTGGTGAAATTTCCTTTTTTGCGATTCTTTGACAAAATTTGCTTATCTTTCGCGATCCTTTTGCATAATTCACGTTTTTTCTGTGGTCTTTTAACGAAAATCATGTTTTCCCATGATCCTTTGATGAAATTAGTGTTTTTTCCTCAATCATTTGACGAAATCTATGATTTTTTCCCCCGCGAAGATTGGTTAGATGTTTTTAGTCTGCAGGTGTCCTAAAAAGTCTGTGACGCCCGTTGCTGCATCGCACACATTCTTCCATGGGGCATCAAACGAAGGGAATTCATCCTAAAGAATCATTGTTTCATTCCTGACATTTCTGGAAAGAAACAACATTCAACTCATTGGCTGAATTGTAAAGGGCGAAATGTGTCAAACATTAGCGGAAAGAAAGTGCGCAATTTGTTCGTTCATAGAAAAAATCGTGAAATTCATTAATCGATAGTCGATAAATTGCAAAATTCGTCAATCGATAGTGGAAAAATCGCTAAATTCATTAATCGACAGTGGAAAAATCGCAAAATTCATCAACTGGTTTCAGGGGAAAAAGTTTTCGAATATCGTCGAATGGCTTCGAGAAAAAAAATCACAATCCGTCAATTTCTGGGAAAAAATAGTGAAATTCGCCAAATGGTTTCGAAATTTGTCGAGCGACAGCAGAGAAAAAAATCTTTTTCCATTCAATCATCGCAATTGGTGAGTGTGTCTATTATGTTTGACCAGTGGTGGCAATAAAGTCCATTGCCAAATTTTCAGTATTACTCGCTGTTTGGCAAGTGCTAATTTTGTCCTATACTTCAAAACCCTTTTGATCATCACATCAGTGTGCAGGACAATTCTTTTACGGGAGACCATTTGAAGAATTTCGTGATTTTTCCGTTATCGATTGACCAATTTTACTGCTATCGATTGTTGAATTTTATAATTTATCAACTATTGATTAGCGAATTTCATGATTTTTTCCATGAACGTTTGACGAATTACGCAAAAAAATTAAGAATATCGTTAAATTGTCTTGGGTAAAAAAAAATTTAATATTGTCAAATGCCTTCGATTAAAAGTTACAAGTTGAAACGCTGTGACCTCTTTTTCATGTTATGCATCTCTGGGGTCCATCCCCCCACTCACCCCCCCCAAGTAGGACACTTTTCTAAATTTTGCATACACTCCTCATGTGATACATCGCTGGATAAGTCTTTGACCGCTTATTCATGTTATGCATCTCCGGGGTTCATCCTGCCACTTCCCCCCCTAAGGGGGGCATTTTCTAAATTTTATGGACATCTCTCATGTCATATATTGTTGGAAAGGTCCGTTGGAAAGGTCCGGAATCATATTATTCATCTCCGATGTCCATCCCCCCACTTTGCCCCCCCTAAGGGGTACTTTTCTACATTTTGTTCACACCCCTCATGTCAAATATTGTTGGAAAGGTCTGTGACTGCTTAATCATATTATGCATCTTCGTTGTCCATCTCCCCACTTTGCCCCCCTCCCCCAAAGGGTACTTTCTAAATTTTGCACACAACCCTCATGTTATATATCATTGGAAAGGTCTGTGACCACTTAATCATATTATACATCTCCGGTGTCCATCTCTCCACTTTGCCCTCCCCCCAAGGGGTACTTTCTAAATTTTGCACACAACCTCATGTTATATATCATTGGAAAGGTCTGTGACCACTTAATTATATTATGCATCTCCCATGTCCATCCCCCCACATTGACCCCCCAAGGGGTACTTTTCTAAATTTTGCACACACCCCTCATGCGATATATCGATGGAAAGGTCTGTGACCGCTTAATCATATTATGCTCCCCACTATAAAATTTTTCAAGTTAAAGCAACTATAAATTTTATTTTTATGGTACTATCAAGTTGTTTGCCGTCAAATTTTGACGGGTTCCATCTAGTGTACTTTAATTAATAATAAAAGAAAAATGTTTTTATTATTATCCTAATAAATCTTCAATGATGGTGTGAGAAATACATTCTACATTATTTAAAAACAAGATATAAGGGCAAATAAAATGAAAGTTTTAAAAAAAAAGAAAAAAAACTGGGCATAAATTATGTAATAATTTCTAAATTGATATATTCGTGTTGTTTTTCCCCCCCGCTGAATTATCATTGTAAAATATACATACTATTGCGAAATCCAATTATTTTACTCACATTAAAAGTTGTCAAATTATAGGTACAATAACTCCAGTAAAAGATAAAGATGATATAAATAATGAGATCTGTGAAAACCGTGTTAAATCTTAAAGGCATTTACGCTTTAGTTGAAATTTTATCAGCTATTTTGGGTGTAAGTGTTTTCAAGAAGCAATATCCAACATTCAAGCTTAATAATAAATCCTAAGTTCATTCACTTTTAATAATAATGTTTAAAAAATAATCTTAATATAATAGTTTAAAATTTAACAATTTCGTCTCAAATAAAATTTGTTCCTATATGAGTACTCATGTTTGAAAGATAACGTTTTCGAAGCTTTCTATAAAAAGCAAATATTTTAACAAAACAGAGAAAGAGTGCAGGTGTGCAGGTGCCTTTTTACGGAAGTTAAAATAATCATTTTTAGTTTCCAAAGATGGAGAACATGTGTTATTTATTATCATCGCTCTGCGGCTCTGAAGGGACTATCTCAACCAAGAAATTTGTGTAAATGCAAATAGTTCAGTCCGCTTAGAGTTACTGGCAACCTTGTGGTTAAAGAGGTGCTTGAGAGGCCCTTTCACAGTGTTGATTGATAGTACCCGTCAGATTGTCGTTCTCCCTTCAATACAGGGGGCATTCCTTTCAACATTTTAATCCCCTTTTTAAAAGAGTTCAACTTGAGAATGCATCTAGATTTCTCTCCTAAAAGTCCTACAATACAAAGAATATTTTAGCAGTTTAAGAAGTTGTTTACCCTTGTAAAAAAGGCTTGAATAGATTTAAAAAAAATTAAGTAATCATTAAATTAATGTGAATAGCTTTCAAAATAGCCTTCTTAAGTTTTACATAATTACACAATTTTAAAATGTTGAATTTAAAAAAAAGTCTGATTAGAAACGTAAAAAAAAAAAAAAATTACTAGTTTAATGAAAATTTATTATTATTTTTTTTTATCCTCGATTACAAATCATTTTTCAACATACTACCGGAAATGTGGTTCAACTTACACACGAAAATTAAATTTTTTCCAAAATTTTGCGTAAGAATTGGGGGGGGGGGGGGGGGGGGATCGTCTTATACACGAGTGTATACGGTATATAATAAAAAATTTCCTGATTTGCATAGGATATATTTGCGTCGTCTTATATAACGACTTTTATAGATTACTAGCAAAACCCGCGACTTTGCACGCGTAATTGATGGCCTATTTTTATAAGAGGAAATTTTACTGCCACAGATAATTCAGAAATTACTAATTAAGCAAATTTCTGTAATGACTATATCACAGGAATTGCCATTTTAAAACTTTTCTGTTCCTGCTCACATTAAAATTTCAAATTTTTAAAAAATTGTTCTATGGATGCATTTGTGTCTCGAACGTAACAGCCATGTAAAATTTCCAATTTCTATCCCTAACAGTTTCAGATAAATCATTATTTAGAAGGCTTTTAGAACTTTTTCAGCTTACTTCACTTTTTTAAATTTCGATTTTTTTTATGGAACCCGTTTTTAGCGAGCACTGAAATCTTAAAAATAGCCACCATGCAAAATTTTTATTTTATACCAGCAGCAACACTAAAATCGCAATTTTGGAATGTTTCTTGCTTCGGCACCTTTTTTTAATTTCGAATTTTGTAAAAAATTTTCTGTGGAAGCATTTACGTATAAAAAATAACAGACATGTTAAATTCTAAGTTTCTATCAGTAACAATTTAGAAAAAAAAAACATAATTTATAACCTTTTTCCGCTCAGTTTACACCTTTGAAATTCGAATTTTTAATAGATTGTTTATACCGAGCGTCTGCATCTTAAAAGTTACAACTATAATGAATTTCCAGTTTCTAACCCGAAAAATCCAATTTAATCATAATGTAGAACGTTTTTAGAAGGTTTTCCGCTCATTTCAGCCTGTTAAATTTCGATTTTTTTAGAAACCGCTCTTAGCGAGCATTTGCATTTTAAGAGTAACCGCCATACCAAATACGAAGCTTCTTCCAGGGCTGGCCAAAGATCATTTTGGCGCCCGTGCGAGCTTTCACTTGGGCGCCCCCTCCCCCTCCCCAAGTTAAAAATATTTTTTTTTATCGTAATTTTTTAAATATTCGTGTATAAACTTTTATACGTGCTATTCCTAATTACTTATGATATTATTTAAAGAGGTACAAAAATAGATAAAAGGACCCATATTCAATCCTATCTTTGAGGGGTTTTTTAAGTCTTAAAATGGAAATTTGAATTTTATAGTAAATATCAATCTCAACATGTAAAATCATGATCCAAACATTATGCCATAGGACAAAAACAACAATAATGAATTTTTTGAAAAAAGAAACTTTATTAGAAAGTTATGCTTATTGTTTGGAATACTTCTACAATTAACGGAATAGTGCTAAATAGCAACTATGAAAGATGAAAAGTGTAATCCTGTCTCGTTATTTAGTTCACAGAAACTATCAATTAATTAGTATATATTTGGTGAGCCACCAAATTTAAAATCTTAAAAAAATCGATTTTTTTTATTTTTCATATTTTTGAAATAAATATATTAATTTTGAATCAAACAAAACAAACCACATGAAAATATTCAAATTACAATGGATCAATTTGAAATTAAAAATGTGTACCCTATTTTCGGGAATATGCGCCGCACCCATCGTAAGCGCCGCATCATTGAAAAATCGGTAAAAAAAAACAAATATACACGTAAGCGCCGCATCATTGAAAAAACGGTAAAAATGAAGTAGTCACGATAAAAAACGATCGGCAAAATTGGATTAAAAGTAACAAGAATAGCGATAAAATCTTACAAGATATATGAATTAACAATAAAACGCAGGTTATCTTAAAATACAATAGGAAAAAGAATATGTACTATGCCATTCGATTATCGTTTTAATCGAATATCGCCGTATGCAGTGTGCTTATGAAACAATTTATAATTTATCAACTATTGTAATGTATACAATAAATACTTTTAAAGAGTGAGCTATTAATATTGAAACACATGTTATCTTAAAATACAATGGAAAAAAAATATGTACTACGCCAATATGCATACTACGCCATTCGATTATCGTTTTAATCGAATATCGCCGTATGCAGTGTGCTTATGAAATAAATATAATTTATCAACTATTGTAAAGTATACAATAAATACTTTTAAAGAGTGAGCTATTAATAGTGAACAGAAAATAGAGAAATATGGGTAAGTTAAAATATTTTAACAATAGTAATTACGTTTTTATATTAAAGATATATTGTGATACTATGTACTGTTTATGAACTTTATACTGAGATTACTACTTTAACAAAGACTCCGATTGATAACTTTGGGTGTGCTTTCTACAAAAATGTGTTTTGTTACTTGTGTGCATTGTAAATAATAATAATAATAATAATAATAATCGTTTCGTTTGCAGATAGATCATTTCTTATGAATAAAATGATTAAATCGACATTCTCTAACTACGTTTGTGTCAAATGACGCAAATTTTACTTTTTTGGATTAGAAGGTGCTTTTTAAGGTATATATCACATAAAGAAAAGACATTCTAATTGCAACAAATAACATTTTATGTAATCGAAAAGTAGGTAGAAATTTTACTATAATCATTTTATGTATATCTATGCAAAACAATTTATCTATCTTTCAAAAGATTTTTTTTCTACAGTGTACACAAGCAGTAAAATCCTGTTTTGAGAAAACGCATGTAAAGTGGAAAATAAGTTTGAGTCAGTGTTAAAGTATACATTATCAATTTCAAAATGACGCAGTTTCAATTTGAATATTTTCATGCAGTTTGTTTTATTCGAAACAATTTTTTAAATATATATCTATTTAAAAAAACATGGATTTTTTGAGGGTTTAAAACTGATCGCGATCACTACTCTTAAATGTTGAATTTTGAAAAGGGTTCAGTTATAATAATTTTCGATAAATTAGAAAAAAACATTTATTATTGTTATACGAACTTCTCAGATATTTTTTTATTCAAACTGTCCCATACAGTTTGCACGTGTTTAATTTTAGTTAACTTTTGAAATTTTTTTAACAAATTATGTTTAACTTCAATAATCTTGTAATCAAGTTATGCCATTACCTGCCGCATTTGCTTATTGTTAAAAAAATAATGAGAAGTAGTTCTTATCTCTTATAAAAAATAGTTCATACTATTGATATACTGGGGGGGGGGGGGGGGGGAATTGTATTAGAAGAATTGTAAAACCATCAGCAGGAATTATATATGTTAGAGGTCTGCACGGGTTCGGAACAATTTTCCTTCAAGAGACTTGGCCCGGAACTTACATTTTGCTATAGGCTCGGGATGGGCAGAGACCGGCATAACTCTTTCCGGGCCGGCTCGTACCCAGGCTTTACTTTTTCCTGCAGACTCGGGCAGGGCCAAGCCAGACTTCTCTTTTCGTGTCGAGCCGGGCCTGGACTTCATTCTTCCTAGAGGTCTGCATGGCCGAAATTTTCAGGCATGGTCCCGACTCCCGACCCAGTTCGAATGAAAATCAGTGGCCTGGCCTGTGAAAAAATAAGTAAAAGTTTGCCCGGGCCAACAATTTTTGCAAAAAATGAATATTTTTTTTAAATCGTCCTTATTCTACAATTAAAATTTATCATTTTTAAAGAATCGTACATATATTTCTAGGCATTTTAATAAGTAAAGTACAGTAAAACCTGTGAAAAGGAACCTATCTGAAGGCTGTGACACTATTTCTTAAACAGAAAAATGTGTTGACCCATGCAAAATGAACATAATACGTGAGAAAAGAGCATAATATATTAACAACAGACGATGTACCTGCTGAGGAGGGAACCTGGCTATAACGGATTTTTATTCTTTGCTATGCGATTACATCTCAGAAGATTTTATTGCATAGCATTTTTTCAGATCTTTACGTCTCCAAGCCATGGAATACGGATTAACGATATTAATGATAACTCAGACATTTACATACAAATAGAGGTTCATGAAATATATATATATATATATATATATATATATATATAGTTTACATGGACAGGGATGGGCAGTATTTTGAAACAGATGTGCTTGAACTTTGCAGCACTGGTCGCTTTAAGAAAATTAAGAATATAAACATGAAAAAAAGCTAAACTAACTATTTTTTGTCAGAATTCCTCGTACAAGTCAATTTTTAACCATATCGGCGTAAAAATTTATGTTTTGTAGAAATTCAGTCGGGTGGGGCCGATTAAATTTTTGTACAGGTCAAACCAATTTTTTTTTTGTACGGGCTCGGGCCGAACTTATAACTTTTATACCGAGTCTGACGGGGCCAACAATTTTTTTGTACGTGTCAGACAGGGACTGGGATGAGAAATTTCGGCTAACATATATATATATATATATATAACAAATATATGTAATCGGATATTATAAGGAAACAAAAGTATCACTTGGATGATTTTTTTCTAAAATGGGGAAAAAATCATGAAATAAAAATATTACTATTTATATTGCAGGGGCAATACGACTACAATATACAGTCACTTCTCATTCTTTGTAAAGAATTACGTTTTATAATTTCATTTTTCTTTTAATATAAAAATTGCTACTGGCAACCAAAAGAATTTAATAGTTAAAACAAACATTGTAGTTTTCAATAAAAAACATTGTTATTGATTCAAACATTTATTTTCTAAGAATTAAAAAAAATACTTAAGAGAATGGTGCATTTTCGCACCACCTGCACGGAATGGGTTTTAATAATATTTGATTAAATTTTCAGTTATTGCAATCCAGTAATGCAAAATACTTATTTAATAATGTGTCAAAGCCTAAAATTTTCTAAAAAATAATCCTTAATGATGAATGAAAAAACATTTAAAAAATACTTCGTTTTAACGCAATTTTAATTTTGCTCTTTTTTTATGAAAGGAATATATTTTTTAATATGTTGCATATTTGCATGTCATGCTAAGTACACAGTTAAAATAAATAAATAATAAATGAATCAAATAATACGAAAAATACTTGGTTTGATTCGGTTATATTAAGGCCTTCATTTACATTAATTAGATATAATAATTATTGAACATTCGAATTGCATTTTTAGCATGTTACTTTTACCTTAAACCAACAATTCCTAAAATTTAGTGTTTCACGGTCGACATTGAAAAGGACTGATTTGGATACATATTTTTGATTAGAGAAACGTACCTAATTCGGATTGTTGAAAAATTTTTCACCACAAAAACGTGCATTTAGTAGATTACCTTAAAATAAGCTATTTGCCAAATTAAAAACAAGCCATGAGCATGACTAAAGATAAGATATTACTCTATCCGAAGATTAGTTTGAATATACCTCTGGTCATAGGTGTACTTGACAATTTTACCAAATAGTTGATTGAATGTAAGCTTACGGCCTTTGTGTTATCCTGTTTGCCGTCTCTCCCACCAGCCTCAAATCATGTGTATTCTTATTTGAATGAAAACTTGAACACTTCTGCTTAGTGCCTCTAGGCATTTTTATGTTTTTTTCCGAACAGGAAGAAGGGGAAGAAAGGTTAGGTTCCATTACTTTTTCTTATCAGTTCTCTTTGAAGCACCTAAACTTCCTAATGACATTTTAAAGGAAGTACTTTAAAGGGAGTTCTTCATAGTCTAAATAATAATCGATCACACGCACACAACATTTTGATTAGCCTCCCTTAATTTGGCGCCCCTTGGCAGCGACGCAATTAGTTAGTCCTATAGGAAATAGCAATAGTCATTGCGATAGAAATATATAGCAGGGTGGTCCTTTTCCAGTTTCAAGAAAGGCATTTCTATCAAAGAAAGCACTTTATCCTCCGATAAGTTACTCTGATTATAAGTTTTTTTGTTTGTATTCTCCTCAAATAAAGAATACTGATGCCATTACGTGTGAAAATTTACCGCCCTTAGAAGGTCCCCTGCTTAACAGATTCATAGACCCACCTAATTCCAACCTAATTAAAAAAAAAAAAAAAACTCGTAGAATATTTTTTGCCCTTCTGCCGGTTGGCACCCCGTGCGGTCGCACACTTTGCACACGCCTTGTGCCGGCTCTGGCTTCTTCACCAGCTGTATCACATAAATTGCAATTTTAGTACGTTTTTTTTTCACTCCTGTCCTTTTGCATTTTTAGTAAAATGTTCTGGTTGATAATTTTCGTGAGTAACAGCCAGGTGAAATTTTAAGTTTCTAGCCTTAATAGTTCCAAATAAATCCTAATTTAGAACGTTTTTAGAATGCTTCTCGCGCATTTCACTCTTTTAAATTTCAATTTTTTTCAAATTGTTCTGTGCTACCAAATCAGCAGCCATATAAAATTTTAAGTTCCTACCCCTAACAATTCCATAGTAATTGCAATTTAGAACGCTTTTTAAACGCTTTCCGCTCATTTCACCCTCTGAAATTTTGACTTTCTTTACAAACCATTGTTAAAGAGCATTTGTATCTTAAAAGTAACCGCCATCCCAATTTTAAAGTTTCTAATCCTGTTAATAATAATAACAAGAAAAATAAATTAAAAAATTTAAAAAATCGCAATTTAGAATTTGTTTTCCTTTTTCACATTTTTAAATTTTGATTTATTTAAAAAAACTGTTCTGTGTGTGCACTTGTGTCTTAAAAAGTATCAGCCATGTTAAATTTCAAGTTTCTGTCCTTAACAATAGAAATCGAAATTTAGAATGTTGTTTTCCCTCATATCACTCTTTTAAATTTCGAATTATTTTAAAACTGTCCTTAGTGAGCATGTATACCTTATAAGTTTCTATCTTGCCAAATTTCAAGTTTCTAATCTCTTCAGTACAATAAAAATTGCAATTTTCGAACATTCTTCGCTCTTGCAACCCCCTGAGGGTAGAGGCACTGACATAAAATATAACCTGTGTTCTATTTGATGTCATATACCGGGACATAGAGCCCGGTATATAACCGGGACACAGACTGTCACCATAAATTTGCAAGCATTACCTTTAAAATCGGTTTGGTAGTTTCAAAGATTCCATAGAAATTGTAATTTAGAATGTTTTTAGAACACATTTAGCTCATTTCACCCTTTTTAAATTTCGAACTTTTTAGAAACTATTCTTAGAGAGCATTTACATCTTATAAGTAACTACCATGCCAAATTTCAAGTTTCTGGTTCCTTGTGTATAAAAAAATCGAAATTTTAGAACGTTTTTCGCTCTTGCACCCCCCTGTGGTAGTGGCACCTATATAAAATATAACCTATGTTACAGCAGGGCCTGTTACCATCAATTTGCCACCACCACTTTTAAAAATGGTTCTGTAGTTCCAGAGATTCCATAGAAATTGTAATTAAAAATGTTTTTAGAACGCTTTTCGATCTTCTCACCCTTTTAAATTTCGATTATTTTTAGAATTTGTTCTTAGTTGTTTGTTTGCATTTACATCTTATAAGTAGATACCGTGCCAAATTTCATGTTTCTAGCTCCTTCAGTATAAAAAAATCGAAATTTTAGAATGTTTTCGCTTCTGCACCCCCTGGGGGTAGTGGCACCGACATAAAACATAGCCTATGTTGGAGCAGGGATTGTCACCATCAATGTGCCACCATCACTTTTGAAATCGCTTCGGTAGTTCCAGAGATTACCCCCTACAAACAAACAAAAAAACAATCTTTACTTCTTTATAATATTAGTATAGATGATGCATATATTTTAAGAAATGTGCACTTTTTTTTCTTTTGTCTCGAAACCATATATTTTTAATTTCCTAAGAATAACAACAAAAATTTCAGGGTCGTTTTTTTTGTTGTTTTTTTTTAACCTCACGTTCTCAAAAAATTTCAAGGTCTTTTTTTTTGTTGTTTTTTTTTTAACCTCACGTTCTCTCACTATGATTATCTTTTAAAAGCAACACAATAAAAATGTTGTTTCTCAAATATTTCCTTTTTTAATTTAAGAAAGAAAATCATAAATAATTATTTTCTTATTGTGTGCTTACAAAAAATCACTAACACATACCTATTATGCATCAACACAAAATAAATTTTCGGCGTTTTTTTTATTCGTAAAGTGGAAGTTCATTTTAAAATAATATTTATTATAAGGCTGTTCTCAAACCCAAACTTTCAGACACATGTAATTCATTTTTGTTCGGAAGCGCATGAAATTGGCAGGTATTGTTAATACAGAAACTATGTTCTCGAAAGACGTTTTCTGTTTTTTATGTAAAAGCAGAAGATCTTTCAGAAAATACTGTCAAAGTGGGCGTTTTAAACTGAATTTCTGGAGGGGATACCGCGAGAATTGGGAAAGACGTGACAAAAATTGCTTATGACTCTACAGGTAATTTATTTATCAAAAAATGGAAAACTCATATCAATTCCAAATCGCTTCATCAGTAATTGGTCGCAGGAAAAGCTCACACAAATTGTCAGTCGATCATGGGGAGAAATCGTGAAGTTCTTCAGCTGCTGCAGTTTAAAAAAAAAACGAATTTCGTCAGTAGATCATCGGGAAAAAATCTGAAATTCACCGGTCAGTCACATAAAAACCCGGCAACTTTTACCAATCGGTCACAAAAAAGTGACAAAATTTGCCATTCTGTAGAAAGAAGATATTGCAAAATTCACCTATCAGTCGCGGGTCAAAAAATGTGAAGTACGTTTATCAGCCGAATGATTTTTGATTGAAATTTCATGTTTTTTGCCAAGAAAAAGGGCAAAACTTTCTCAATCGGGGTAAAAACCATGAAATTTGTCAGTGGATCGTCGAGAAAAATGGGAAATTCGTCGATCAGTAGCGAAATAAAAAATTTTTCTCCAATTGGTCACAAGAAAAAACTGCAAAATTTTCCAATCGGCAGAAAGAAAATATCGCAAAATTTGGCCATCAGTTACAGCTGAAAAAAACCCACTAAATTAGTTGATCAGTTTTGGGAAATCCCTCGATTTTTTTCAATCAATTCCAAGATAAAGCGACAAAATTTTCCAATTGATAAAAAGAAAATAATGCAAAAATCGCCTATCAGTCGCAGGTTAAAAAACTAAATTAATCAGTGGATTGTCAGAAAAAAATCAAAAAATTCGTCAATCAGTCGTGTAAAAACCTACAATTTTTTCCATTCTGTCACAAGAAAATCTGCAACATTTATCGATCAATAAAGAAAATATCGCAAAAGTTAACAATCGGTTGTGGATTTTTAAAAAAATCGAGACATTCGGATATTAGTCGCTTGAATAAAAAAAAAATGCAATTTTTGCCCATTGGTCCTAAGAAAGAGCTGAACAAATTTGCCAGTCAGTGAAAATAAAATATCAAAAATATTTAAAATTCGCCAATCAGTTGCGGATAAAAAAAAATTCGAAACTCGTCAGTGAAGTGTTGGAAAATATCTCGCAATTCTCGAATTAGTCGTGGGAAATAGATTGAGGAGTTCGATGATTGGTTCTGAGAAAAAAAAAATGTGAAATTCGCCAGTTACCAGAGAGAAAAATCTCAAAAATATTGCAAAAATCGTCTATTACGAGGAAAAAAAGCGAAATTCGTCATTCGATCGGAGTAAAATTGTGAAATTCGTCATTTCTTTGGTTTGTGTGTGTGTTAGCGTTTTACGAAATGTCTTTAGCATTTCTATACAAGATGAAATCGCACTCCTACATATACAAGAAAATCTCTCTGTGTTTTATTTTTTTTTTATTCCCACAGAACATTTGTGATCAGTTGAAGGTTCGTTGCAGAACATAGCAAAATATTTGTTTTGGAGGTGGAATAATATACTGATATTATTGGAATGAAACATTTAGTATTTTTATCTACAGTTGTCTTTACCAAAATTATTAAGCACCCTCGTATTTTTATCATAACTTATTTCAAAGTGTTAGCAGGCCCATGCTGGATGTCTTGAAAGGGCGGTGGACAGAGGGTTATGTTGGCACTTTCATATTAAATCATGTGCCATCATTAAGGGTAGTTCAGGCAGAGGGTGCAAGGGCACCTATTCCTAAGTGCCAGCAGGGGCCTGAATATTAGTCGTAGTGTCTGATGTTTAGTAATAGTATTCAAGTAATAGATATCGCATTTATATAAAAAAATGTTTAATTAAGAAAGAAAATATAATAGTTTATAAAAATTCAATGGCGGTGTATTTTGTACATCAGTGGAGACTTACTGATAAAAATAATGAAAAAGTAGAACAAATTTTGAACTTCAACATTAAACATTGAAGGATGTTTAGGAAGAGAGTAAATGAAGCGCAAGTGTTCAACACACAATTATTTTAGAATTCACAACTGCTGTCTGTGTCTTTAATGGTTAAGTTATTATAATTAAAATGACAGCAAACTAACAACTCGACTTTTAATTAAACAATTTGCTTTAAAAAATGAGTTTTTTAAAAAACTAAACTTCTTTGTTTTTCAGTAAGTTTCAGAATTGAAACTTTCATAGTATAGCAATTGTTATGCTATGCAAGTTAATAGGTAATCATGACAATTAGAATAATTCTTACCAGAAAAGCCAAAGTATATAAATCACTTATCTTCATCAATGAAAATATTTCCTAAAACTTGTATAATTTTTATTAACGGATATTAAAAGTTAAAACAATAAAAGTAACATATAAATTTAAAGTATATTTTAAAAATAAGATTTCTCTATTTTCATTGTTGAAGACAAATTCGTTATATTTTAATATTTTCTGCAAGAATTATTCTAATTTTCAAATAGATATACTTAAGACATGCAAGGAAACAATGTCATTTCATTGGAAATACAGTCTTGGCTGAAAGTATTCAGCACCCCCATATTTTTAATATATTTGTAAAAGTAATAGTTATATACAAATATTTAACTGCATATCATTTAGGAATTTTCTTTTTAAGTTAATGGTTTGTAAAAAAAAAAAAAAAAAAAAAAAAGTTAACAAGCAACTTGTCTTTTAATAAAGTCATTTTCTTTAAACACCTAGTTTTTCAAAACTATAAATTACTTTGTTTTCTGGAAGTTTCATTGTTATGTCATAAGTTAACAGATCATCGTGGAAATTGAAATATTTCTTGCAGGAAATGCCAAGATCTCTTCAGCAGCATAAATATTTCTTAAAATTTATTTGTTATTGCGTTTTAAACTATACACAAACACACACTGCTGGTTCTTAACTAAAACACAAATGCAATAATGGACTGTATACATGCGGTTTTATTCACACATAAATAAAGCGAGCCATCACACGGCTTATTCCACAACATTCTTTTTCACATTCTAAAAACAACAAGAAGCAAAACAGAACACTGAGTGTTGCCAAACGCGGAAAGTAAGAAATAGAAACTTACATAAACTCGGAGCACATGGAATCAAAGAACATGCAGCTTAGCTCGCTGCAGACGATAATTACACAAACATTCTGGCCCCCGTTGAAATCCCCTGGGATTTCAACAAGTGGTTAGTTGCATATAATTTCTGACTATAATGAAAAAAACACAATTAATAACACAAACAATTTAATGCAAAAAAATAGAAAAATGTATTAAAAAGTTTTTAGTTCACAGTTTTTAGTTTCTTTAGGAAGAGAACACAATTTCACTACTGGACGATTGATTACACCACTACTAGTCTTGATCGTCACAACTCTGACCTTATTATCTGAACCTGGATGAACAGTTAGTATTCTCCCTAATTTCCATTTAAGTGGTGGAAGATTATCATCTTTTATGAGGACTAAGTCATTGACGTCTAAATTTCGCTGACTTTTCTGCCATTTAGGTCTTTGCTGAAGTTGAGCCAAATATTCCCGGCTCCATCTTTTCCAAAATTGCTGTAAGATGAACTGTCTCACATGCCATCTATCAAGGTGACTCAAGGAACTGTGACTTAGATCTTGTTCGGGTATGGCAGTTAGAGAAGTTCCAACTAGGAAGTGACCTGGCGTTAGAGCAGTCAAGTCTGTTGGGTCAGATGATATGGGACTCAGTGGCCTAGAGTTGAGACAAGCTTCTACTTGTGTAACCAAGGTTTGGAACTCAGGATAGGTTAATACAGTGTCACCAACGGTTTTCTTCAGATGCGATTTCATGGATTTTACTGCAGATTCCCACAGTCCACCAAAGTGTGGAGCAGAAGGCGGATTAAATGTCCAAGTTATTTCCTCTGACGACAAAAATTTGCGAATTTCTTCATTCTGCTTGCACTGCAAAAGATATTTGTTAATTTCTTTTTCTGCACCTTTGAAGTTGGTTCCACAATCACTAAAAATCTCAAAAGGTTTCCCTCTTCTTGCAATAAATCGTTTTAATGCACTTAAGAATGCCTTTGTTGAAAGATCTTCTACGACTTCAAGACGGACTGCTTTGATGACGAAGCAGACAAATACACACACATATGATTTAAATGATTTTACTCCGCGTCCTGCACGATATTTAATCATGAATGGTCCTGAAAAATCTGTTCCAACTCGATGAAATGGTCGTGATTGTGTTACTCTGGATGCTGGAAGATCAGCCATTATTTGTTTTGCAGTTTGAACTTTATATCTGCAACACGTAACACAAGCTCTTACCAATTTCCGAATAACAGACCTAGCAGTAATGATCCAAAATTGCTGTCTAATTAAAGAAAGAAGAAGTTCTGGACCTGCATGTAAGTATTTTTCATGATAATGTTTAATTATGATCTTAGTCACATGGTGCTTTGATGGTAATAAGATTGGGTGCTTTTCATTCTCCGACAGCTGTGCGTTTTTCAATCTTCCTCCTACTCTTAATATTTTGTTATTATCTAAAATTGGACACAAGCACATGAGACTGCTATTTGCAGGTAGCTCTTTTCCAGCTTCTAAACATTGAATTTCCTTACTGAAGTTCACTTGTTGAACTATCCGAATAATACAGCGTGTTGCGGCTTGAATTTCACTGCTTGATAAAAAGGATGCATTTCTATCTACACGTGTTACCTTTGAATTGGAGATTAATCTCAATATCCAAGCAAATATGCGTTGCAACTTGGAAAACGAAGATATTTTTGATATAACATCAAGCTCTTTTACAGTTTCAGAAGCTACAAATGATAAGGTTTTACGTGCTTCTGGTAATTCTTCTTCATGCACGGGAACCTCTCTGCTTCTTAACCATAGTGGGCCGTTCCACCACAAGTCATGGGAGAGTAGTTCTGCAGGAAGTAACCCACGTGATGCACAATCAGCAGGATTTTCTTTTCCGTCCACATGGTTCCATTTCTCAGCTGGTAAAATGGATTGGATTTCAGATACTCTGTTGGCTACAAAGACTTGCCATCTTTTAGGATTTGATCTTAGCCATGACAATACAATTTGTGAATCACTCCATGCGTGCACAGAATCAGGTTTTATATGTAATGCAGCTCTGACTGCCTGTATTAAGTGTGCCAGTAATACTGCAGAACATAATTCCAGTCTTGGAATCGTGACAGGTTTTAGTGGTGCTACGCGAGTTTTAGCTGTTAAAAGTTTTACATCAATGTTAGAGCTATCACAAGTTTTAACGTAAATAACTGCTGAATAACCCTTTTCTGACGCATCACAAAATCCGTGAAGTTCACATCGAGAATAATTGGGCAAAATTACTTTTCTAGGTATATATATGGAATTTAAGAGTTTGACTTCTTGGCACAAAATTTTCCACTTTTGGTCAATATTTTCTGGTACTGGATCATCCCATGATAATTGCAATTTCCACAGTTCTTGAAGGATCATTTTAGTTAGAATCACAAAAGGTGCAATCCACCCCAATGGATCAAACAGCGTTGAGACAAATGACAGAATAATTCGTTTAGTAGGGACACCTTGATAATTTATATCACTAAAACTACATTTGAACATATCATTATCAGGATGCCATTCCACTCCTAAAACTTTTGTGGCCTTATTCCCCACTACACTATACATATTATCGTTAATTGTGTTTGCTAACCCAGCATTTTTCAATAGTGATGGTTCATTTGTGGACCATTTATGTAGCTCAAACCCACCTTTTTTTAGCATTTTTTGCAAATCAGATATCAATTCAGTACCTTCCTGACTATTCTCAACACCAGTTAAAACATCGTCGACATAAAAGTCTCTTAAAACTATAGTCTTTGCTTTTGGGAAATTAAGACCCTCATCAATTGCTAACTGACTCAAAGCTTTAGTTGCAAGATATGGAGCAGCAGCAGTTCCATACGTGACAGTATTTAAGCAAAAGACTTGTATTTGTTTATCTGGACTATCTCTCCATAATATTCTTTGAAAATCCCTATCGTTGTCATGAATTTTTACCTGCCTATACATCATTCTTATATCCGCTGTTATTGCAATATTATGAAATCTAAACCTTAATAAAATGCAAATTAAATCATCTTGTATTTTGGGACCTACCATTAGAATGTCGTTTAAAGAAACACCTGTTGTTGTTTTAGCACTCGCATCAAAAACTACTCTTAATTTGGTAGTTAAACTAGAATTGTTTAAGACGAAGTGGTGTGGGATGTAATAATGTTTAGTTTCTAATTCACGATCTGTATTCGAAACAAAGTCCATATGGCCCAGAGATAAATATTCTTTCATAAATTGAACATATTGGTTGTAAATTTCTGGCATGGATATTAATCGTTTCTCAAGATAAAGAAATCTTCTGTGCGCCATTTGGCGTGAATCACCTAAAATATCTCGATCCTGTTTGAATGGTAATGCGACTGAATAGCGGCCTGATTTTTCTCTAAAATGAGAACTCTCAAAATGTTTTTCACAATGTTTTTCTTCAACTGTTAAAGGTTGAACATTTGGAATTTTTTCTAATTCCCAGAATGAATTTACCAACTCGTCAGTTTTTGTACCTAAATGATTTACATGTACTGGATCAGTTGCCAACGTTTCAAAATTTGTAGTACCCGAAATTATCCACCCAAGTCTCGAATTTAACGCAAATGGAAGGTTAGGTTCACGTTTGACAATTTCACCAGTCATTAAATGCATAAATACATTTACACCAAATAAAATGTCAATTTTTTGTGATTTGTAAAACAATGGATCAGCTAACATTAAATCACTGAAATTATCGCAAATGACTGAAGGTAAAGACACATAGGGAATATTATCTGTCACTTTATCCATTACGAATGCTGATGTTGCTACTCTAAGATCAGTTTTGAAGTGAGAAGTGAATAATAAATCGACTTCCCCATTACTCACAGTATTAAATGTTCCCAAACATGACACAGAAATAGAACTATCTTTTACCTTTAATCCTAATTTGTTTACACATTCTCTAGAAATAAATGACTTCTGAGAGCCTGTATCACATAAACATCTGCATTTTACAAATTCTTGTTTAGAATTTTGAACTTTTATTAATGCGGTACACAACAAAATATGACTCTTTTGATTACTCTTTGCGTTTGATTCATAATGAGAGGCACAGACTGTAGACGAAACATTATCACTCGCTGACTCAACTTTTTTAGGGATAAATTCTTGTGCGTGTGGGGACATACTATTCGTCTGAGTCTTATTCCTTGAATTGTTTACCATGTGCAAAATACTATGATGTTTCTTAAAGCAATGGTGGCACGTATTTAGACTCTTACATTTATTGAGAAAATGCATATTAGATAGGCAATTGAAGCAATAATGATTATGTTTTACGAAATCTATTCGTTGTTGAACAGGCAAATTGAGAAATTTTGAGCATTTAGCTAAACTATGTTCTTCTTTACAGTAACCACAACTCAAAGTAGCCACAAAAGCATTACTCTTATTTGGAAATACAGATTTAGGTACCTTATTTACCACTAACTTGCTATTTTGAAGAGTTCTTGCGTAATTCTTAAGAAATTCAATTAAGTTCTTAAGTTTCGGAATTTCATTGCTTTTAAGCTGACGTTCCCACCACAATTTTGTAGAAGGATCCAATTTTTGCAAAATTAAATAAGTCATTAATGTATCCCCAAATTTGTCAATGGTTTGGTTCAATACTTCTAACGAGCAAATAACTTCATTAATGTTATCAACTAGATTTAAAATAGCAATAGCTGATTCTGTTTGAATTGCTGGTAAACTTAGAAATCGTTTAATATATGCAAAAATTTGTTCTCTCTTATTTGAATATCTTTCGTCTAATAGATTCCATGCAATTTCAAAATTAGAATCCGAAATTTGAATAGACTGAATGACGCGATACGCTTCACCTTTCAATGAAGCCTTTAAATACTGCAATTTTTGAGCATTAGATATAGTCGTATTACTGTTTACGCATGCATTGAAAAGATCTTTAAATGCTATCCATTCAGTGATATTGCCTCCAAAAGTAGGTAATGATAACCTAGGTAATTTAATATTCTCAAAAATGTTTTCGGAAATTACACTATCAGATTTATTTTCACTCTTATTTAACTTCGCATTTTCGATTTTCAATATTTTTTCACCTTTAAATTTCCACAAATCAATTTTATCTGAAATTTCCTGTGCGGTATCTATCTCGCTCTCTAATTGTTTAGAATCTGTAATTAAACTTTCAATTTCCCTATCAAGTTTTTTTAGTTCCGTTTCTTTCTGTTTTAACAGTTCAATATTTTCTTCTAATTCTGTTAAATTAATCTCACCATCTGCGATTATACTTTCTATTTTCTTAATATAATTCGTTACACTTCTTCGTAGAGCAGTTCTTTTCGTTTTAAAAGTTGTTAATTCACTCATTTTTACTTAAATCAAACACAAAACTAGTTCTAAAATACGCTAATAGGAAATTTAGTTTAAATCTAAACTATTATTCTCATCACAATTCTACAGTTTTAAATAGCAAATTATTTTTACACTCGAAAAATAATGTTCAAAGTTAACTTACCTCACAAGCTGAGGTAATATTTCGCCACAAAAAAACATCACACAGCAGTTCAGAAAAAAGTTCCATTCTACACTTTTTTTTTTTTTCACTAGCACTCCGGCTAGACTTGTACCAAAAATGTTATTGCGTTTTAAACTATACACAAACACACACTGCTGGTTCTTAACTAAAACACAAATGCAATAATGGACTGTATACATGCGGTTTTATTCACACATAAATAAAGCGAGCCATCACACGGCTTATTCCACAACATTCTTTTTCACATTCTAAAAACAACAAGAAGCAAAACAGAACACTGAGTGTTGCCAAACGCGGAAAGTAAGAAATAGAAACTTACATAAACTCGGAGCACATGGAATCAAAGAACATGCAGCTTAGCTCGCTGCAGACGATAATTACACAAACATTATTTTTGTTATTAACACATGTTAAAAAATAAAATAATAAAAATTATATATAAATGTATTTTTTTTACATAAGCTTTCTTTATTTTCGTTTTTGAAGACAAAGTTCATTTTGTCTTTTCTTACAATAATTATTTTCTTGATTATTTATTAACTGGCTTAACAGAACAACAAAATTTAATTAAAAAAAAAGTTTTTTAAAGAAAATAGCTTCATTAAAAGATGAGTTATGCGTTTGCTATCTTTGAAAAAAAAAACTTATTTTTTAAAGAAAATTCTTAATTGTATACAATTTAATATTTGTATCCATCTATTATTTTTACCAAATATATTATAAATATGGGGGTGCTCAATACTTTTGCCCTAGGCTGTTTTTCTGATGAAATTTCTTGGATATCTTAAGTATATCTATAAGAAGTACTGAGTATCAATAAATAGACATGCATTAGACGTCTTATAAACGCATATCAGATGTCCCTGGATATCTACAATCCAAGTCTTAAGCACGGCTATAAGACATACTGCATGTCGAAAAGTGATCTATGCTTGGATGTCTTATAGACATGGTCTCATAGACTACCTGGATATCTTTGGCGTCTAATAGAACTCAGAGAGATCACATATAACATCTCCATAAGAGGTGAAAAGTGTGTATCATGGATATTTGTAGACTTCTTATAGATGTGTCGGTTTTCTTGGGTTTACAGCTTGTAGATGTCTTATAGATGGGTGTGTGCTGTTTGGGTATAATTATTTAAAAAAAATCTAAATCTAATAGAAATTAATAATGCAAATCTAATTTGATAAAAATGCTCGGTTTCTTTAATGTTATTCAAATCAGAATGGCGACATGGGTGGTTCGAGTAGTGCCCTCGCACCAGGGGCCGTAAGTTAGGGTAGGAGCAGGCAGCCTTCAACGGCTCCCGCCTTCATTATTACTGATTTACCGACTGTGTACATTACTCTTTAAGCTCTGATGAGTGGATGTTTTCGCTCATAACTAAAAATATGTATATTTACAATCGAATTTCTTTGATATTTAAACGAATAACACGATTTAGAGATTTAACTCCTCCTTTCCATATCTATATGGCAGCACCATATTCTGTAATGTCTAGAAGCTTTTCCAAAATCATAACAAAAAGCAAGAAAGAAAAATGTGAAGCATGTATTATGAAACAGATTCCAACACTTTATCACTAATTAAGCTCTTTGTTTTCCCTTTGAAAAAAAAAGTAAATAATCAGATTTGTAAAACATTAAACAAAAAATCGAATTGCAAGTAATATAAGTTTTGCAAAAACTTTTAAGTGGCGTTTTTTGTGTATTTTTGAGACTATTAGCGTTACCCAACAGTTCGGTTACATTACAGCATTTAAACAATAGTTGCTGGAAGTGCGTTTACAATTGTTGTTACGCGTTTTTATATTTAACCAATTTTTTACCTATTACTTGCTACATACAAATTCTACAGATCCTATTCAGAACTGCACAAAAGATCTCGAGTACGTTTCCATTTATTGATGAAAATTGCTGAAGGAGAATTTCCAACTATGCTGTACGTTTACTAACTCAATTAAATGTTCGCATCCTAGAATAATTAGTATGTATACAAAATTATAGTTCTGTAAAGGTCTGCCTAAAAGTATTTTGGGTGTCCCTGTAAAGGAACGATGATCGCTACACACTTCATTTTTGATATACCAAACAATGCCATTGCAAGATTCAATAACTTATATAAATTATATTACAAAAATTCTTGCCAGCTCGGCCTACAGACACAGGTAAGGTTTCGAAGTTAAGTACTAATTTCACCAACAAAAACTAAATCAAGATTAGAAATAAACCCAGTTTAACAATTTTATCTGGTCGCTTCAGACGGATTTTTTATTTATTTTCCTGTAAGAGCTGTTTTTATCAGAATCATGTTCAGAGGCAGATTAACCATTAGGCTGAGTAGGCTGAAGCCTAGGGGTCCAGAAGAAAAGAGCCCCCGGTGCTAAGATTTTCTTTCTGTTTTTTCTTCATATTAGGCGGGCAAATATTTAATGCAAAAGACATATAATGTTGTGATATGCTTTGCCGTACTCATTTATAGCATTTTGAAAGTTATTAATACTTAGATTGTATTACAAACGCTACTCCATTTTTATTGTTTTTCTAATTTTGATAAAAAGTCTTGGAATTTTTTGGGTTTAAATTTAATAATATTTTGCGTATTACTTGGTGTGTATAAATTTTATAGATCTTTATGCACGACTGCCTAAAAGAATTCACGTGCATTCCCGCTTCAGGGCCGAAACTATTATTTTTTGCGCACTCGGAAAACATGGATAATTTGTGCCTCCGCGGAAAGAAAATTTAAAAGAGAATTTTACTAAGCTTCTAATAGCCGACTTACTTTAAAATTTAAAATATGTAATTATAAAATACGTAATACTAAAATGCGTAATCAGATTTATCAAATATTCGTTTATTAAAACCTTGAAAATGGAAAAATATTTCACTTTATACAGGTTTCCTTCTTTGCAGGTATAATTGTTGAAGATATATAACTTTTTCATTTAAGACCGGATTTCGTTATGGACAGATTTCCTTTCCATAGATTTTACGGTAGTATAGATGGTACGGTTATTTAATAGATTTTGCAGGATTACAATTTACGTTAAAAGTCACAGTGATATGAGTGAGACCAGTGGCGGCGTTAGACGTCGGCAACTGCCGACGGCCTTGCGCCTGTGGGGGCCTCGCAAGAAAATATTTCAAGTTGTTAAAAATTTAGTTATTTAGTTATCCGTATTTATTTCCGTACGAGTGTAGTAGTACGTATCTAGAGTCGTCTGGCAACAGCATGAAAGTTATTCGATTCCCGCGCGATACTTGGGAAATACCAGAATCGTTAATTATTTATATTTCATTCAATCATCTGTCACAAAACTCGGAGACTCGCATGCGCAAAACTTCTGGATGTGTGAATTGGGAATCCCAATCTCTTGAATTGAAATGGCATATCCGTTGAAATCATAGGAATGCGATGAAGAAGGACTCTTCACCTTTGAAAGGTCCTGTCAAGAACAGGGGCGTAGCTTGACATTTTTATTGGGGGGGGAGGACATGACTTTGGCTCCCTTTATATAATTTTCATTTTCCACTCCCCCCACCCCTCACACACACACCCCCTCTCTCGCCACATTGTCATCAGCTGCGCTAGTGGTCTACAGGTGCTGAAATTTCCAGGCCCAGGCCCGGCCCGGCATAATAGCAAACACTTCGGTCCGACCCGTTCAAAATTATTTTGGCCCGGCCTGGTATAAAAGTAAAAAGTTCGGCCCGAGCCCGGACCATCCTATCCCAACTGAATATCTACAAAGCATGCGATATTTCTGAAGCAACATTAACCTAAAATTTCACTTACTTATTCAAAAAGCACACTTATGCATAGATTTTATTTTCAGATTATGCTCAAAATACATGAAATGCAAAGTATCAACAATATTTATGATCACTTAGACAATTACGTACATAAACACTGATTAAAAAATTGACTTAGACTATTACATTCAAATGAAGATTCAGTAAGAGAAGAAAAATCCGTTATAGGCAGGTTCCATTCTTAGCAGGTACATCGTCTGTTGTATGTATTACATTCTTTTTGCACAGATCAAGACATTTTTCCGTGTAAGAAAGGTTCTCGTCTTAGATTATTTCTATTTCGCAAGTTTTGCTGTATTTTTTTTTTTTTTTTGCTTAGAATAGTATATACTGTTCTTTAAAACGAATTTTAATTGTAGAATAATGGCGATTTAAAAATATATTAATTTTTCGCAAAAATTGTTGTGCCAATCCTAATTTTCTGATTTTTACACTGTCACTTTTCTGAGTTTTACCTGCAAATTTCGGTCCATGCAGTTCTCTAGGAAGAATGACGTGGCCTAGAAAAAACGAAGTCTGTCCCGTCCCGGCCCAAGTCTGCAGAGAAAAGTTAAGCCCGGACCGTACAGCTCTAACTCTAAAGCCTGTTTAAAATATCAGTTTTAATTTTTACAGAAAAATTACAATACTATTTATTCTTAGAGACCTGATTAAAAATATATGAAATTTTATATGCAAACAGGTGATAATGATTTTATGAATGTGTCAAACGTAATATTTTGAAATGGATTTGAACCTTAACTAAAGCAAACAATTGTACATGCTCTTACATCCTGCTCCATCATCAACAATTTGAAGCCACTCGTTCATAAATGAAGTTACATAATCTGCTTTCTTCTTAAATTCATTTATTGTTTTGGTTTTTGTAAAAAGTACCTAGTTTATTACTTTTATTTATTTACTCTAGAAGAATTCGTGCCTGGGATATAAGTTTTCAAAAAAATATACAGTACACTCATTTCAAGAAACACATGCCTCTAATCCTTCAAATGAATGAAATATCAATGTCTGTTGTCTGTTGTCTCGTTTTGCACAAGAGGGGATTTCAAAGAGTTCAAATGTCAGGGTTGAGGAAATTTTTTGTTCAGAGGCTTCTTTCAGGAAAACTGCCATATGACCACTTTAGAGTGGAGGTCTGCACGGGATCGTAGAAATATGTCAAGCGTAGAAATCGGCATTGGACAGTTGCATCATACTTGAGCCTGGGATTAATTTTTTCAGCATACTCTGGCAGGCTGGAATCAGGCTTACATTATTTTCTATGTACTCAGGCCGGCTGGAAACTGGGCTTAATTGTTCCCAGGACGTGTCGAGTTGTTTTGTAACAATAGTAATAGAGATAATAAACATCTGTTAACGGAATCTTTGGAAATGTACTTTAATAAATTGCAGAGAAAGATTTTTTTATTATACAGCAACAAAAGTTAGGATGCTTTTAACGATTTTTTTCTTTTATTCAAAACTACATTAATTTGTTTAATGTCTTTATTTCAATGTAATACTCTAAGAGTCTAAGTGATCATGAATAATACTATTCTGTATTCTATGACATGTATAAAGCATTCTAAAATATACTGTAAAATTTTCCCATGAATATGCATGCAGTATTCATTAAAAGAATCTTAATCGTATGTTACTAAAATTGGAATTTTTTGTAGAAATCGAGTTGGTCGGACCGGGCCTGATTTCATTGATTTTTCAACGGGTTGGGCCTGTTTCCACTGAATTTTCAACGGGTGGGTCCGAGCCCGTGCCAAATTTTTAGCTTTTAGACCGGACTGGGCTTGCCCAAGATAGCTTTCGTTCGGACCGGGCCTGTAAATTCTGGCCTGTGCAGACCTCTACTCTAGAGATCACGATCTACACGGCCCGATTCCCGCACCCGGCCAAATGAAGTCAAAAATGAAGTTGATAAAAAAAACTAAATGGGCTATGCGGCTGGTTAAAAAAATTAAGAGGGACTACCGGTACCGATATACCAAATTTAAAAGGATGGGACTAAGCCGATGAAATATGAACAATTTTCAATGGGTTGGCTATGCCAGAATAGATTATAAATGTGTTGCACAATCCGATACTAGTTTGACAACATCAATACAGAAATTTAATATGCCTAACGTAGATTTTCATCGGACAGTTACATTGTGTCTGAGATTAATTTTTACACAATTATTCAAATTGGTAAAGAAATCATACGAGTTGTAACTCCTATGCCTAATTTTTCCAGTCGACTCTGGCCGTGCTCATCAGGCGTACATTTTTTCTACTTACGCGAGCCGGGTTGGACCTGAATTTAATTATTCCTAAGACATGTCGGGCAGACATTTTTTTTTTTAAACTAAAATTGATAATGGCTTTTTGGTAACAAAATCTTTCGAAATAAACTTTAATGAATTCCGAAGATATATTTTTCTGATCTAATTTTTTAATTATAAAGCTTCAAAATTTATGAAGTTTTTAAACATTTTTTTTTATCTTTACTCTAAAGTACATTATTTTTTAATCAGTCTTAACTTGAATGTGAAAGTCTAGAAGTCTAAGTATTCATTAATGTTGATATTCTGTATTCTATGGATTGACCACATATACTTTAAAATTTTCGCAAAAAAAAAAGTATGGAGTAGTATTTTTTAAAAGAATCTTAATTATATGTTATGAAAAATCGGATTTTCTTTTGTAGAAATTTAACCGTTCCGTGCCGGGCCGAACTTTTTGTTTTTAAAACGGACTGGGCAGGATCAAGATAGCTTTCATATGTACCCAGGTGGGTTCAATCCTAGAAATTTCAGCCCGTGGAGACCTCTAGACCACCACCCACCCTCTCTGAGCCGTTCTGTAACTTCTCTCCTGTCACTTCTATTTCTTTGCATTTTCTTTCGATTACCAAAGGTGACCAAAAACTACTGAGATAAGGAAAGAATTGTACTTTCAAGGATTGAATTACATTACTGCCTTGCAATTGATTGCAATTCCTGTTTTCAGAATCAGTGTTGAATCCAGGGGGTGGCCCGGGGGGGAATGTCCCCCCCGGAGTATTTGAAATTTTATGCTTTCAGAGGTCAAAAAGTGGAATTTCCCCCCCGGAACTCTATAATGCCCCCCCCGGAGCTACAGAAATCCCTCCCGGAGAAAAGTGTCTGAATTCAACACTGTTCAGAATTGTCTCTTCTACAGGGTATAAATTGTTTTTGTTAGGGAATAGAGGTAGTAACACTTCTAAAATTAAATGTTTTATACAAATGGTGTATGTTAAAAGTAACTTACATTGTAATTTAACATTTAAAATAATGTTCTTGTATAATTACTTGCAATGTACTATTTAAACCCTTCCTTTATGAGTGCCTGACGGCGCCCTTAAATCATCTTTGACCCCTTACATGAACGTATTGGAGAACCGATCTAACCCCTACAAGTCAGTTCCACATCTTCACAACAACTACTAAGATAAGAAGGGAATAATTGTATTTCTAAGGATCGAATTACACTTACCGTCCCGCAATTGATTACAATTCCTATTTTCAGAATTTTTCTTTTTGCATGCATAATTTTTTTTTTGGTGGGGCGTGGAGGAGGGAGGGGGGATAGAAGTAGTTACAAATCTAAAATGAATCCCCTTATGCAAATTTTGTATGCTAAAAGTAACTTACTTTCTAATTTAAGATTTAAAATAAAGTGTTTGTATAATCACTTATTACTACTAATATACCCTTTCATTGGGCGCCCATAAACCTTCTGTGGTGCCCTACTACTTGAACTTATTGGGGGGAGGCTCCCCCCCTAAAGCTTCGTCCCTGGTCAAGACTGCTGCTCTTACGACGTTGTTCATTAATTTTTTTACTGCAAGTCGCTTGCCGTTGCAAAGCTTTGGCTGGTTGATATTTCGCAATATGATAGTTGACACGCCGATATTCAGTTGCAGTACCTGCGGTGGTATCCCTGCAGATTGAGTGAATTTAAAAATTCTGTTGGATAATTAACCGCTTCATCGGATTCCGCAACACTGTCGACGGATGCGACTGCCTTGCTTTGAATGTTATTTGATGTCACTGAATAATATTTTTAAGTTCGTAGACGTCTTTGTTCTTGGCCGCAACAATAGCTCGTGCACTCAACTGATCGTGATTCTTATAATTGGAAAACCGTTTTTCAATTCTTATTTTGACGTCACTAAATTGCAGAAATTTTGAGGCAATGAAATTCATCCTGAGGTCAGATCAACCGGCACCTTTCCGTTCCATATTTCCAGCAATTGATGTGGAATATCTCAGCTGATCCATTGTTTTGCAGCTGGACATGTATATTTGTAGTTAATTTTAAAGTCTTTACGTGTCACCACAAATTAGAGTATTTCAGGCAAGCATTTATTTCGTCCGTTGGTGTCGATGAGGAATTACAGGTAATGTTTGCCTGAAATCTCCTGCAAGCAATATTAATGTGTTGCCAAATGGTCTGATGTTTCCACGAAAAATCTTGCAATGTTCGATCAAGAGCCTAGACCTAGAGTGATTTTTTGTGCGCCATTGTGCATTCTTCACAAACAATAAGTTTGCATTTCTGCAATACTTTTCTCATGCCGGATGCTTTTTAAATATTGTAAGTGGGAGTTACAAATAATTACATGTTCAATGGCAATTTCAAAGCGGAATGAGCAGTTCTTCACTGGTAGCAATATCGCAGCTATTCCGGACAACGCAAGAGCTAAGGCTACGTCATTTTGGGATCGAACTGTTGCCAGAACCAATCTAATTAGGAACGTTTTACCAGTTCCTCCCGGTGTATCTAAGAGGAAGTTTTCTCAAATCCAGTTATTGACAGTTTGCATTATCTGATCGTAATTTTTTTTTTTTTTTTTTTTTTTGCAAAATCGTTAGCTTAGGAATATTTGATTGCACATATGACAAAAGATCACCCGTGTTGTAATTTTGTTCACAGCGAAATTCTACATCGAACGAAGCAGCAACAGATTGATTCGGTGATGACAATCCCAATTGATTGAGAACTTTGTGCGCGATTTCTAAGCACAAATCATCAATCATTATCAGCGCTTCATTGTAGATTTCTGCTTTGAACTCCATGTTCATATTTGAATTTCGACGGGAAATATCTTCAGCCGTGTATGATTTATATTTCTCCCATACCTCTGTTGAAGATGAAGAAGAGAATGCGGTCAATATGACTGCAAAAAACATAAGCTAAATAACAAAAAAATATTTACGAAATATTTCAGAAAAGTGCATCCCGGGGGTGGCAGGTGCATAATATGAAAGAATGGTCAAAGGGCTTTCTAATGATGGGTGTCGGAAAAAAAAAATAAAAAGTGCCCCCGGGTACTATCAATTGAAGCTGAAATAGCGGCTGGTATTAACTATGATGTAATCATTAAAAAATTCAGTGAGGCTAAAAGCCGTAAAGTTCGTCTATTTTAGTTTGTGATTGTTTATGTAATTTTTGTCATTATTTGATTAGCAATAATACTTGTTTAATATACTCATAAAATTAGTGTATAATTATTATTAGTATATAATTCAGCTCATTTAACATTTTATCTGACTGGAAAATGAAAGAGGCCTCGCAAAGCTGATATCGCCGACGTCCACGTTTTGTCTAGCGCCGCCACTGAGTGAGACTATATTAGTCATGCGAAGACATTCGCAAGGTAATAATAAACCTATTGGGGCGTTCTTGATAAATATCTCGCTTGCGTTTTAATACTCTGTAATATTTTTTTTCATAGGATACCTGAGGTCGATATCAAATGTTGTGCTTTCATACTTTTTCCAGTTTTGTTACTTTTTTTATATTTGGGCACTTTTATTTTTAAAAAACTGTTTTGGAACAGGTTCTGAAATTTAAAGTATCCTCATGTTAAAAAAATTCAACCCAAATCGAAAAAGTATTAACGCACAGCTTTAGATTATTAGGTATCATATCAAAAATAAATAAATAAATATTAAAAATCAAACGAGACCTCCAAAAAGAATGCTCCCATAGGTTTAACATTAGCGTGCGACTGTTTTCGTGTGAGACTACATCAATGCTAACCTTAAACCAATGGAGGCGTTCTTTTAAAAATTTCTCACTCGCATTTTAATAGTTTTAAAGCGTTCTATTAATATTCCACCTTATTAAATAATGAAGTTTCGTTTTTGTATTCTGAATACGTTGGAAAATGTTTCATGAGCCATGCCTCGCATGATATTTTGTTTACTTTCTTATTTTATTTTTATTTTTTGTCATGACCATAAATAATACAGGTGAAATTAAATGTGGTAATGTGAAGCTTATACTACAGTGAAAAGTTGGTTAAGGAAAACAAAATACACTGCAAAGAATTTTCACTTTTATCTCTGAATTTAAACGAACATAAAAAAGAAAAAAACCCTGCATTTTTATTAGAGTATATTTGCATTCTTATTAATTAATGTCATATTTTTATACTAATTAAATTAAGTTTGAAATGACCTTGAAATATATATATATGAGATTTGTAAAAGAAGAAAAAGGAATGAAATTAACAAAGAAAATAAGTCATTTGAACAAACATACCTATATATTATGTAATTAACCTACCCTGGTACATGAAAAGCAAACATTTGTCACACATTTCGTATTCCCAGAAATTATGTATATTTAAAACAGAAAAATATCTTAGGCCTTTAAATAGTATTTTTTGCAAATTGTGTGCTTTGACATATGCAAAACCGATTTGGACATGTCAATATTTCGAATTCTTGAATGAACTTGGGGGGCGGGGGAGAAAAATACCATCCTTAATACTAAGGTGCACGCTTTCTAAAAATAAAATAAGAAACTACAATTTCTAGCAGGAGTGCTTAGTTTGTTTTTATATACAATTGTACGTTATTTACAGATAAATTAAAAAAGCAGTTGGAGCGTAGGCAATTAAATATAAGTAGTAATGTTTGCAAATTGCATGCTTAAAGGCGGTTCTCAAAGTCCCTGCTCAACAACGCGAAGCTTTCAGGCTCGTTTTTAAACGTCAAGGCGTAAAAGTGCCTGGCTTTGCTACTTCAGCTATGTGGTATCTAATAGCGTTTTCCATTTCTTGATAAATATATTGCTTACCGATTTGTAAGCGATTCTTGTCACATGACGGCACGTTTTCCCCCTTTTTCGCGCTGCTCTGTCAGGAATTCAGCTCAAAACGCCCGATTTGACACTATCTTATGAAAAAACTTTTGCTTTTACCAAAAAGTGAAAAACATCATTCAATGACATAATTTCTGAATAAGAAAACCTGTCAATAGCATACATTTCCGAAAGAAAAATAATTCAGAGGTGTGTCGGAAAATAACTCTTTTGGATTTGAAAACAGCCTTAAAATCTAAGATGAACATAATTTGGAAAGTTTCTATAGGTATTTTGTCTGATGGGAAAAAAAAAAAAAAAAAACCTTTAAGTAATTATTTCCAAGCTTAATTTCTTAGGATTGTAAAGAATAAAATGCAGCAAGTAAAAAAAAAAAAAGTTTTTATCAAGCATAAAAATCATTTCATTTTAAAATTATATTTAACTAAATCTAATGCATCTGCAAATTCAGAATTTTCATTGAGTAATAAAGTTTTTCATTATTTTATTTAAAATGATCATAGAAAATATAATGAATTTCTGCTAGTATAAGAGTAAACAGCTATTGCCATTCTGTTATTTCTCATTCTTCTTTTGCAAAAATATTCAAAGTAAATTGTGGCTAAAGAAGAATCAAAGAATGATTGCAAAAATGTTAAGCACATTTGACTTCGTATTTCTTCAATCATACTATTTATTGATACTAAATTATTACACAGACTTGCTGCCTTTTTAAATGGCAATAAATTATATTGATATTACTGAATATTCTAAATATATATTTAATTTGTATGTAAGATTATTTTTACTGAACTGAAAAATTAATTCCCATTGAAACATTCTTCTCTTCTATTGAATAAAGGTATCATCCATCATTTTGAAAATTTACTCATGAGTTAAATGAAGCATTTATAATGCTATTTTACACACTAGGACGGAAAAGAAAAGAAAGAAAGAAAAGAGAAACCACAGTTTAATTTTTGGCTTATAAGTGAATGGAAACAAAGTATTTTATTCTTAAAAAATAACTTTGAAATGACAACTATTTTCAGCCCCACCTCCATGATTAAACTTTTCTTTTTTACAATTTAAAATGAAAGTACACATTTTTAAAAATTTACTCCGAAAAAGGTATTTATTTTAATATATTTCTAAATAAATAATAGTTTTTTGTGCATTTCTGTCACAATTTCTGGTTTATTCCCTTAGAAATGGAATGCCTGCCACAATTTCTCGGAAAATACAAGTAACCAGACTCTTTTCCTCATCGCTTCCGGCTAATAGCCTGAAGTACATGTGTCCATTGTTCAAACACCATTACAGAAAGTCACCCACAATATCACCCTTTTCCCTTAACGTTTAAGGCGGAGCTTAAGTTTTGGCACGGGGCAGCCCTAGATGTTTTTTGCCCTTTTTTCGTTAATTTTCGTTTTCACCTCAAGAAAATACTCCACAATATCTAGAAAACTCAACTAAATACAACCAGTGAATGGGGGACAAACGACCCACCTATATGGGACGATTTCCCAGAAACTACAAGAGGGAATGGGGAAAGAAGCCTTTTCTGCCAGGGATCTGTCCAATCCTTATTTGGTTTACAGGGGTTTGCACGTTTATGCCTTTTTAGTCGGGAGGGATGGAAAAATGCGGAGATGGGTTAGTTAAAGAGGGGGAATTATGGAGCTGCATACTGCCCAATTTTTTTATGAATTTCTAAAAAATGTTTACAGTAAACAAAAAACAAGGAAAAACAGCATGTTGACACAATACAGAATCAGCAGTTCATGTGTAGTGACATCAAATTGCAAGGTTTTGCTTTACTTTTTAGAGAGATTAAAACTGACATAACTAAATTAAAATCATTTTTGTGATTATGAGTTCATTTTTGAAGAATCTAAGAACATCTTCATCATTTAAAGATGAAAGAAAGCATAACCTAAAATGATAATCTGAAAATAAATCTCTCTTTCCTGTTCTGCAAAAAAAATAAGGCAAAGTTTTCTATACTAAAAAAATGGTCACTCTGCAACAGACACCATGAGTATTACCTGTGATATAAGTGTAACAATAATTTTTATTAAAAATTATAATAGCAGAATGTTTCTTGAGTCCACCTCTAATGAAGACTGATTTTACTTATACATATTTTTAAATGGATCAAAATAAGGAAATTCTAACTTTTATGTTCAAGGGCAACATTTGTAAATTCTTCAAGGTTCGTGCCAACCATAATTCAGTTAAATAGCACAGGCAGAAAAAAGTATACACGTCAAGGTTGTAAGACCAGGTCTACGTTAATGATGCGGAAATACTGAAGTTTCATTTTCTGCTTGATTCACAGATAAAAAAATTTATTTTTTTTATTTACATACAATATTCAATTTTAACACCAGAAATGCTATGCAGTGTTTTAATTTATTAGTAATTGTAATGGTACATAGGTATAATCTGTTGGTTAGTATTAAAAAAAGCAAAAGATGCTAGCAAGACTATGTTAACGACAGTACATGAGAAAGCATACATTTAATGCTAAAGAGACTTTTTGTATAAAATGACACAGTATCTGTCTCATAAAGTTTCAGCTTTTCACGTCACAAAAGGAGCAAATTCCCTCTACTGGCATTTGAGTTGATGTGGAGAAGTATATTTACAGCCTTTTACTTAATCATTTTTTAAATCTAAAGATGAGAATAAATTTCCAGACCTACCAAATTTTAACCTCTTTTCAAAGTTAAAAAATATTTTAAATCATAAATTTACTTAATAAAAGAAATAAAATGACTCAAAAAAACAAGAAATATTTTATTAAATAAATTTCTTGTTCAAAACAAGTTTACTTGATACAGAAAATAAAATAAAAGTTGACAGCTATGAATTTGCTCTCATAAGGTTGATAAGGTGCTTCAAAAATTTTTGATGTCACCAAAAAAGTTTTACTCTTTATATTCAGAAAAAAATGGCAGGCCACAGATATAAGATTCCTACTTTAAAAGTATATCTTTCCATTTGTTAGTGTGAAGATAAAATTATTTTTGAAATAACTATTTAACAAATAGAAAAAACCATAAAAATATATTTACATCTATAGATTTATTAAGCTATTCTAAGACTGTAATTAATTTTGTTTGATTACAAACAATAGAGAAAAAATCAAATAAGGAAAAACACAAATAATGACAGTAAAATATGAAGCTAAGATTCTTTTACGAGCTTACCAATATACAAACTACATGTTGATGAAAAAAAAAATGTTACAAAAACTGGTGAAAAACAAGTTATAAAGCGAAAAACTTCTTAAAATATCATTAAAAATAATAATTGAAATAAACAAAAGTACATAAAACACCAATAAATGAGTCAGAACAGCAGTTTGCTGTGTGTATGGTTTAAGAAATTTTTCCTTTTAAATTACACATTAAAAGCAACATTTACAAATATGCTTATAATAATTAATATGTTTATGTAATCAAAGCTGTGATTTTTTTCCCTTAAAAGTTTTATATTTTTTATATAATCATTCCAGGGTTGAGTATAGTCAAACTGCCAAGCAGAAAAACTTTTTTTGTCTCTGTTTCCCAATATAATAGAGATTTTTTTTTTTTTGCTTTTCCATACATATTGGTTTTTAAGACTTCAAACATAAATGAATAAAATAAATCCATAATCCACTGGTTTCAATAAGCATTCAAGACTCTTATCCAAGAAATAACTACTATACCACAAGAATACTTTGTGTATGCCTTACAATTTTCTTCCTGAAATTTATTTAAAATATTGAGGTGACATGGTACACATAAGTATTTAGGTTTTTTATGTACTCTGTAGATATGATCAATAGATAAAATTGTTTGGCAGTAATTGTGTACTTAAATTTGAAAAATAATTTTAAAAAATGCATTTTGAACGATTTTAAAAATTAAAAATTTGATTTTAACAGAATGAAACCTGTTAAGAATGCTTTTTCTCAAATTTTCCTCCGGAAATTGAGTAAATAAATATCAGAGTGCACAATTCTTACACTAGGGCGTGGCATACATGAAAAATATTCAATATATTTTTTCCCACTTTTTTCAAGTGTTATATAATCACCATTTGAAACTTTAAAAATATATAGTTGTATTATGAACTAAATAACCAATTTCAAAACAAAAGCAAGACTGGTTAATTGGAAGAAACATTTTAATCACAAAAGATACAAAAATATATACTATTGCAAAACGAATTTCATCTGGAATAATAAAGAATTCTGGAAAGTAGTAAAAAGTATTTTTCTTTGATGCATCAGGTTCACCACTCATTCATGATTTATTCTTTTCTTGTAAGTATTCATCGATAATAAAATCTGCATATAAATTTGTCTGAATACAAGGCAGATTATTGATTTCTAAAAACATTAAATATCTATTAACATTGAGAGTGTAATTTTTATTATCATACATTTTAATGCATAGGCACCATAACAGTATGATTGGTAGATGGGATGAGATGCTAATGCAAATTCAGTCAGTCTATCTTTATAATACCAAAAATGACTGTTCTATTTTTTGTGTAAACCATAAGTATAATCTACACAGATAAATTTTAGTAACATTATTTCACAGTCTGCTCTAGTTTGTCAAACCTGTTTGATTCATAGAGGTTGTTACACCAACTTTGCCTTACCAAGTTTCAACCTGACAAAAAGAATCTAGTGAAGTGATTTTATGTGTTTGAACTGGGGTATTACTATGTAATTCTGTAAATGCTTTTTGGCTTTTGATTAGCAAATTCCTGATTTCTTCATAATTTTTAAAGCGCCTTGCTCCAAATTTTTGTGCCTATTGTAAAGCATCGACACATAACTGATTGTTATTTTCTTTAACTAAATCAAGAGGAGTCTTTCCATCTTTATTTATAGCATTCCTATCAGCACCTTTATCCAGCAATGCTCTGATAACTTCTAGATTACCTATATCTGCTGCACAATGAAGTGGCGTCCATCCATCTTTATCTGTAATATGCACACTTGCACCTCTATCCAGTAACAGCTGAGTATAATCTGCATTTTTGCTATATACTGCATAATGAAGCGGTGTATCACCGAGTTCATTTTCAGCATTCACATCACTACCTTTTCTTAGCAACATTTCAATGATATCTAAATGGTTATCACCCCAGCAAGCACAGTGCAGTATGGTTTCACATTGGATATATCTGGCATTCAGATCAACTTCTCTTTCTAAAAGTAATTTAACAACATCTAAGTTGCCTAATTCGACTGCACAATACAGTGCAGTTGTGTTATTTTCATTTCTGGCATTCACATCAGCTCCTTTAGCTAAAAACAATTTGATAACATCATACAAGTCTAGCTCTACTGCATGTTGTACTGCATAACATAGTTCTACCTTTTTATAATTAATATTTTTCAGTTCAGTTGCACCTTCTGACAACAACTTAATAATATCAATATAATTTTGTCCAATGCCTAATCGCATTACATGATAGAGAGGGGTTTTTCCATTTTTATCTTTAATATTCACCTCAGCTTTTGCCTCTAGTAGTAAATTAATCTTAATAAGATCATCCATATCAATCTTACTCTCATTAAAGTAGTTAAAAACATGCTCAATACTGATTAGAAGATGATGCAGCGGGGTTTGGCCATTTTTATCTATAGCATTCACATTAGCGCCTATTTCTATTAACATTGCACAAAAGGTGTTAGATCTGCTTATTATTGCTTCATGAAGCAGGGTTTTACCATTTTTACATACAGCATTCAGATCAACACCTTTGCTTATTAATAATTTTGTAGATTCTAGATCTTCCATATTCACTGCATGATTCAACAATGTTTTTCCATATATATCTATAGCATGCAAATCAGCACCTTGATCAACTAAAAATTTTATAGCTTCTAAATTGTTCCTCCATATTGCATGATGCAGCGGGGTTCTGCACTCATTATCTATAGCATGCAAATCAGCACCTTGGCCAACTAAAAATTTTACAGCTTCTAAATTGTTCCTCCGTATTCCATGCAGTGGGGTATTGCCATCTTTATCTATAGCATGCAGATAAGCACCTTGGTCTACTAAAAATTTTATAGCTTCTAAATTTCCTATAAACACTGCATGATGCAGTGGGGTTTTGCCATCTTTATCTACAGCATTCACAGCAGCACCCTTATCTATTAAAAACTGTATAGTTCCCAAATCGTCTGTTTTTGATGCACAAAGAAGCAGTTCACCACCACATTCACTTTCAATATTAACATTTACACCTCTATCTAATAAGAATTTAATGATATCCAAATTACCTGATCCTGCAGCATAATGAAGAGGAGTCCAACTATAATGATTTTTAGCATTTACATCAGCACCTTTACTTACCAAAAATTCTACAATGGCTAAATTACCTGATTTTGCTGCAAAATGGAGAGGAGTCAATCTATATTCATAATCTTTAGCATTTACATCAGCGCCATTGCTAACTAAAATTTTTACAGCTTCTACATTACCCGATTCTGCTGCATAATGAAGAGGAGTCGATGCATATTTATTATCTTTAGCATTTACATCAGCACCATTGCTAACTAAAAATTTTACAGCTTCTACATGACCCGATTCTGCTGCATAATGAAGAGGAGTTGATTCCTTTTTATAATCTTTAGCATTTACATCAGCACCATTGCAAACTAAAAATTTTACAGCTTCTACATTACCTGATTCTGCTGCATAATGAAGAGGAAACATCCATTCACCTCCTAGGTTCACATTGGCACCTTTACTTGCTAATAATTTCATTATATCTAAATCACCTGACTTCACTGCTAAACATAAAAGAGTATTGCCACATCTATCTTGTATAGCAACATCAGCCCCTTTATTCAATAATTCTTGAACTATAGATAAATGACCTTGCTCTACTGCCAAGTGTAAAGCAGTATTTCTATCTTTACAAAAACTACATGTTGTATTTACATCAATGTTTACAAGGCAAGATAGTAACTTTTTCACCATTAAAAGGTTTTTCTTCAATACTGCCAAATGAAGTGGACTATATCCATCATCATTGAGTGCATTTACATTTACTGAAGTGTCAGACATTGACAAAAGTACAGCGTTTATGCAGTTTTCACTAACCGAATTATTCGGATCAGAATTATTTAGTACAAATTGGTGAAGTAAGTAATTTCCTTCAGAATACATTACATTAGAAGCTAAAGTTTTTAACCGCTTAGGATTGAGCAACTGATTGCTTGAATTGGAATCCATACTTTGCTTTGTTACAAAACTCTCTAATTAAGTTCTTGCTTCAAAGTTAAAAATGATTTTTAAAGATATGCTTTATTTTATATCTCATATGTTGAAGACAATTTTAATGAACATAAATATGAGTTGCTTTCTTTTTTCTATAAAATGATGTCTCTGTTAAAGTGGTGTATAGAATGTTCTCTAAAGTCCAAATCAAGAAATGAACAGCAATTTATTATGTAGATTTTTTAAAGATATACATTTAAATTACTTTTTTTAACAGAAATAAAACCACACTTTAATGGACAGTGCCTTTTACTGTAATGAATATAAATTAGATATTTCAATAAAGATTTGCCAGGAGGTTTTTTTGTTTATAGAACATTGAAATTATCAAATAAAGTTTGAAATATCAACAATGGTGTAGTATCATAAAATTATTTAAATTCTTTATTGATGCTTTAAGAAAAGACTTTTCATTTAAGAGAAAATATGCTGAAAGTATGTGACATACATGAACTGTTAGTAGTAATTTTTTATTTCAATAACTTGATATTGTTTAATAAACGAATTTCTAATCCTATCTTCTAATTTGCATCTGAAAATGAAGAAACTCAGGCTGTTGTGCACTAGCTGAGAAACTTAAAAAGATCCTTACTCAGCAAGTTCTTTTTTTATGGAGTCTTCGGCCATGATTTATTTTCGCAAGTCCTATTACTTTATGTTGAGAATAGATTTCACAGATACCTGCACCTGCAATATAAATAAAAATATGTACACATTACATAATTAATTGGTAATTTTGAAATGTTTATATAACAAATGTCATTACAGTGTCATTAATGAAATAAGGATATCACTAAATATATAATTCTTTGATGCATTTTATTTTAATTTCTACAATTACAACAAATACAATCATCTAATTCCAGTGGGATGCAGATGGGTATATGCGATCAAGAGATGAATTTGGAAGGACTGCACGATATAAAGCAAGGCTAGTTGCAAAGGGATTTAAGCAAATTAAAGGGGAGTCCTATGAGGACACCTTTAGCCCTGTGGTCAACTTTGGTGTGATCCGACTATTCTCCCTCTTGGTTTTGCATGGCAGATGGCTTCACATACAATGTGATGTTACCAGCGCCTATCTGTACGCTCCACTGAAGGAGGACGTCTATATGTCCCAACCTCCTGGTTTCATCATTCCTGGAAAGGAGCATCTTTATTGCAAGCTAGATCGTGTACTGTATGGACTCCATCAAAGTGGAAGGGTTTGGTATTTTGAAATCCATGAGGTACTCACAAAAATTGGATTTACCAAGTTAGAAGCATGTAATTGTGTGTATATTTTTGGTTCAGGTATTGTTTTACTTTTATATGTCGACGATATGGTAATTTTTGGTAGGAACATGAAATTTATTAATAATGTCTTAAAATTAATTCAAAATCATTTTGACATTAAAATATTGGGTAAAACCCGTAAACTTTTGGGTGTCGAATTTGAGGGAGAGGGAGAGGCTTTAATTATCTAGCTCAGTATATTGATGAAATCTGTGAAAGATTTAAAGAAAATAAAATTCCCATCTCCAGTCTACCCATCAGTAAAGGTACCATTTTCTCTAAATCTGACTGTCCTACTTCATCATCTGATATATATCAACTGTCTAAATTACCCTATCGCAGTATTTTAGGATGTTTATCATTCTTGGCTAATTGCAATAGGCCTGATATATATTATTCTGTCAATATTCTAAGCCAGTTCCAAAGTAATCCAGGTTTATGTCACTGGTAGGGTTTAATACGTTTATTGGGCTATGTGAAGTACACACGCCATTACCACCTTAGGCTACAGTGCGAGTCCGTTTGTCTGGTAGCATTTACCGATGCAGACTTTGCAGCTAACCGTGATGACCAAACTTCTATGGGAGGGCAAATAGTCATGCTCGATAACTCTCCCGTTGACTGGCGCACTTTTAAAGAAAAGTGCGTCAGTTTATCAACGATGGAATCTGAGTTTGTAGCAATGACTGAGGTCACTAAGAGTTTAGTTTGGTACGATAAGATACTGCGGGAATGCTCGGTGAAGGGTATCATTCCTGAACGTAGTCAAGTAGCAGAACTAAGTGCAGATAATCGGGCTGCTATAGAGTTCATCAAATCCCTAGTTGAGAATCACAGGTCAAAACACATTGATGTTAAAGTTTTCTTTATCCGGGAGTTGTTTTATAAAGAAATTTTCAATCTCAGTTTTGTCCGTAGTAAGTTCAACCTTGTGGATGTGTTCACTAAGCCTCAGACTAAATTTGACCTTAAAAGGTTTGTCAACCAGTTGTTTAACACTGAATAAATTCCTATGTTTAATGTACATGCCTTTTTTTCTATCTTTTTTAATGTAATTGTATGTAAGCCTTTAAGATATATGTAAATTGTAAAATGCAAAAATGAATTTTTATATTGTAAGAATGTGTTTATACAAAAATTTGTTACCTTTTTAAATTTCTTAAAGTGCAATATTTTTACATACATTTTTTTTAATTGACCTCTTGATCCAGTGTTCATGTTATAAAGAACTTTTACCGATACTTTGTTCTGGTAAATTGGAGGGTACCCGCTAGACAAAGTCAGTTCTATTTTGCAGAATTGTTAAAACTTTAAATTTTTATATAGTTTTTAATGGTTTATACTTTATCCCCTAATGTAATGGCTTATATTTTGTGATATTTAAAATGTATATTTGATATGTTTTTAATTTTAGTATCTCTCTAGGCATCTGATATGTTATTTTCTTTTTGAAATTAAACATCTATGAGCATGCATGCATAATAAGGAAAAATTGTCGACAATAAGATAAAAGAAAAATGATATTGTTGGATGCCAAGCTGTTTCTTCAGTTCAATTTTTTTTTTTTTTGAAGATTTAAGCTATTACAAGAATTCAAGTTTTTGTTAATAAAGTTAATCGTTAAAAATGTTTAAAAACTTTACTTAGGTTTATCAAGAGTGTCATATTTTTAAAACCCTTCAAATAGAAGGTGTTAAATTGTTGGATTAATGGTACGTATATTTAATCTTTGTGTATTTAAATTTGCATATTTAATTTTTGTATTTACATATTTAAATTTTTGATCATTATATAAGAATTTTTGAATGTATCTTACAAAATTGTAAGGATACTAAGCTGCTTTTCCCCTGGTTGTCCCTGTTGTTTCATGGCATTGTTTTTGAGGTTTGTGTCATGTAGTCAGGGTTTACAGGTGGAAGTTTTTCATTAGCTGTTTAAATTTAACTTTGCTAAAATTTGTTTGAAGTTTAAATTTTTGGCATTTATATGCTTTGTTGGCGCTTCGTCTAAGAAGGCATGTTTATATTCTTGCAAGTTTCTTTTAACTTTTTTATATATTACTAACAAGTTTTTATCTTAAATTAAAAATTTAATCCAGTTTTTAATTTTGTATGCAATAGTGTCAGTGTTCTTTGGGATCTTTATTCCTTATTCTTTCAGTTTTATGTCAAAATTGACATTTTATAGCTGTTTTTGCATTGAGACAGTAAGAGGGGGGGGGCGCACTTGTAAAAAACAAGTCTTCATTCAACATTTTAGTCTTACTGCCTCAGATACACTTTTAAACACATGCATCCATTAACTTTCATTCATACTTCATCTTTATTACATTCATTTAATCTCAGTATAAATCTCATAAACAATACATATCTATATATTTTTATTATGAAAACGTAATTTCGGTAGTTAATATATATTCAACTTACCCATATTTCTTTAGTTCTCTGTTCAATACTTATAGTTTACTCCTTAAATGCAGTATATTTTATTTTACAATAGTTGTTAATTTAAATTTACTTCATAAACATTTGAACGCCACGCTTCAGCTATTCTCAACCTGGGCATACGGCGATATTCGATTGAGACGATAATCGAATAATCGATTGGCGTAGTATGCTTGCGTTCCGAGAGATGGCGCCAGACAAGTTGTTGTCTGATTTGCCGATCTCGTAATTATTTATGTTTTTAGACACGCGTCACTTACGTGATGGTTCTAGAATTGTGCTTTCATTGGCAGGTAGATGTTGGGCTAGGTATATATACGCATTACTTCGCTATTCAATTCGGTTTTGTTTTGATTAACTTATCTTCACGTGAACAGTTGTTTTAGTTCAGTCGGCTGTAGTGATGGATTATGTGCTGTATATCTTGATGAAATTGTGTCCGTAAAATATCGGCAGCTTAGTATTCATTGTTAAGTATGTTTTTGGTTTATTTTAATTATGTATCGTCTACTATCTTATAAGTTAAATAGTCAAGTTTCTGTATTGCTCAATATATAAATGTTAAAGCTTGACTTTGCATCTGTTCATCGTTTGTCAAAAGTAATTCATTAAATAAATTAAGCTGGACTAAAACTTTTTGTCTTCAATTACAACTCCTCACACACATTGTTTATGGACTCTGAACTTGAACACCATTTTAAATTTGCAAATGTTTCATTCTGCTCAGCAATTATTCAACCATTCTACCTCATAATATTAGGCATAAAATTCAGCATATCACTACATTGCGTTATCTGCTTGTTTAATGAATGTTACTTAGGACTTTGGTTTTAACTTGTGCTGCCATTTCCTAACATTTAGTATAACAATTGCAGAAAAATATCACGAAATTAATCAAAAGATTGAGCAAAAAAATCATGAATTTAGTTAAACAATCGCAGAGGAATTTCATCAGATCATGCAAAAAATATCAATTTTTGTTAGTCGGTTGCAGGAAAAGACTTCCGAATTTCAACAAATGATTCTAGCAAAAAGAGTGTCAAATTGTATCAAAAGATCATGAAAACAAATAGCGAATTTTGTTGATCAGTAGCCAAAAAAATGTGAATTTCATCAAATGGTCGAAAAAAATTCACCAACGATCGGAATTTCGTGAAAGATCGTAAAAAAAAATACCAATTTTTGTCAGTTGGTTGTGGAAAGACTTCTGAAATTCAACAAATGATTGTAGACAAGAGTCGTGAACTTCGTCAAAAGATGGCAAAAACAAATAGCAAATTTCGTCAATCAAATGCAAAAAAATGTCGTGAATTTAGACAAATGGTAGAAAAAATAAGTTCTGTCAATGATTCACAGAAAAATAGCTAATTTTGCAAAATGATCACAAAAGAAAAATATATGAAACAATCACGGAAAAAAGTCGTGAAATTCAATCGGTCACAAGGTAATCAGCACACGAACACCAGCAAGAAGATACAAAATTTGCAAATGTTGTGATCAATAGGTATAAGAAAATTTTCATCAATGATTTTTTTGTCACTGAAAATTTTCAATATTTTCAATGGCCTATTTCTTATTCTATAATTACGACTTTCTGAAATCTGTCACACACTTATAGTAGGTTATTTTCAAGAGAAATCTGTTACTAGGAATTTTACTACTATATCATTTTTTGCCTTCATCTTCAGACTATGATCTAAATTCCATACAATTCAGAAATCGGAAAAACCCTTGGTCTCAGATCTCTTGCTCCTGCATTGGGTCGGGCAACATGACCTAATCTACAGTACGGATTGAGCTGGGTTGACGTGGCTTATTTTCGTTGCAAGTCAGGTTGACTTGGAACATTTGACTATGGTTGGGACATATATGTCCCAATGGCCTATTACTTATTCTATAATTACGACTTTCTGAAATCTGGCACACACTTATAGTAGGTTATTTTCAAGAGAAATCTGTTACTAGGAATTTTACTACCATATTGCTTTTTTCATGAATTTCACGATAGCTATATCTCAAGAAATAATGCACGAAGTTTCATGAAAATTCAGATTCTGTTAGACGTTGACATAAATTGTTGTTGATTAGATTTTGGTGTAAATCTCTCAACAGGTGGCGCTGCTATGTTACATTTTTCAGAAGTTACACTACTTTAGTAATAGTCATGTCTCAAGAACTAATGCACGGAATTTAATAAAACTAATTTAACATTCGATTCAGTTAGACCTTGATATAAATTGGTTCTGATTAATTTTTAGTGTATACAAAACCTGTGTGAGATAGAAGTACGTTTTATGATTGGCACATCCAACTAGTTTTTATTGTAATAAAATCTGTGAAATATGATGTTATTTTAGCTTTTAATCATATTTTGATTTTTTTTTTTTTGGTTTAACCTGTGACAACTGATAAATTTTCTGAAATTTCAAATTAATTAGGGTAGGTCGCCCTCCAAAATGGCGTCCTTGGAAAAAGCATTGAAAAAATGTTGTAATGATTAAGAACAATAGATCTTTTTCAACTGACGTCACAAAAATTCATTCACTAGCCGAGAGGGATAATTAAGAAAAATAATTTAAATAAATAAATATCCAAGATTATTTTTGTTGTTTTCATATATATTGTAAATTTTATTGTTTAAGCTTACTAACTTGATACATTGGTGAGTGGGGCTTTTTCGAATTTCTTGTATTTTTAGCTCACAGGCTGTCAAAGCCTGAGAGCTAACGTGGCCACTGGTTCTGTAAGTATATAACACGATAATTCTTGATATACTGTAAAAACCTGTTAATCTGCCCCTCTAAATGCGACGGAAAATCATAAAATAATCAGGAGAGGGTGCTTACACGGTATTAAAATTGTAGTATATGATACTTATGGATTGTAGGGGGGGGGGATATCATCGCAAAGTATGCATTATTTTAATAAAGTGACAAAAGAAAAACATTTTGAAAAAAAAAATGATATACAAAATAGAAAAACAGTATAATTTCACGATTAATGGCGATTTCAGAAGCTTTGAAACTGGAATGTATTTAGAAAAATAATAACACTAATATCTGTCATTAATATGGTAATGACAGAGTTCGCAACCGCCGAAGGCAGCCACGCATCATCCGCCGATTCCAGGCTCGTGCAGAGCCCATACGAGTCATGACCAAGGAAGATCCTGTTTACCCGGGGACCCCCAAGGTGGTGCTCTTCGGCCGGGGGAGAAGCGGGGGCTTACGCCTACCTGCACTTCTATGACCCTTTCCCAAGTGAGTTGACGACATAGGTCAAAGCGACATTAGTGGAACCTTATCTAGAGGCCCACTTCATATCACTTGGGCAGATAGCGAGAGTGAACCCCAATCTCGAAGCCGAGATCCCATAGGGGAGTCGGGTCCTCAACCTAATGGTGAACACTCCCACTTCCCATTACTGTACCGCCCCTTCCGAATATCAAATCCTATCATTAATATGGTAAAAAAAATAACAGGAACTTAATAATTTAAAATAATTAAAAAACACTGAGAAATTGCAGTTGAAAATGTCCTGAAATGCTTTATAGAAGTAGTAACATTTTATGTGGTGTCGCCTTGTGTTGTAAATTAGGAAGATGAAATAACCATTTTTTTTAAAATCATGATTTCTTATCTATAAATGCTAAATAAATAATACAAATAACAAAAATTGAGAACATACAGAACGAATTGGTAGTGTTGCTAGGTTTTTAAAACAAAAAACATTGCTACCACAAATATAGCACAAAATACGCTACAAATTCGACTGTGGTGCCATCTACTGATCAATCAATCAATAATTTTTTTGTGATTGGTTTTCATAAAGTTAAATACGACTATAAATTCTTTGATAAAATAAATAGATTATTTTTTAATCAAAATATTTCACACACAACATCAAGAACACATTTTTTAACTTATTTCATGAGAAACTTTCACTATCGATATTTTTTATTACCTTCATATTGCCATGGAGATAAATTTAAAGCAAAACTTAATGTTTGGTTATATTGCTTTTTCAGATTGGCAACAGTTGAAGTTGTGTACGTTACTTTTGTGTTTGTGCATATTTGTGATATATCAAAGAATCGTTACACCTTTCTGATCCATGGGAGGAAAAAACAAACACTCGTGGGATAAAATTTTTGGTGTTGATTTTGACGTGCGCAGTGAAATTTCTTTTGCGGGAGGGAGTATGCTTTCTCGGGATTTTTTGAATTTTCCAATTTGTTTACAAAGTGGGAGGGGGCACTTAATCGGGAAGGGCAGATTAACAGGATTTTACGGTAATTAACCGTTTTGGTTTAAATTTTGTTTATAGGTTCCTTGTGATAAGGCGCTTCCCTGATTGGTTTTGGGAGTTCATTGGTTAGGTATAAACGTAGAATGGAGGGCTAACCCCCCTCCCTTAATTTAGATAAATGGGTTTTTCATACAGAATTATCAGATTTTCTTCAAATTGTGTATATAGGTTCATTGTGATAAAGCACTTCTCTGATTAGTCTTGGGGTTCATTGGCTAAGTATAAAGGGGGAAAGGGGGGCTAATCCCTCCATTTAATTTAGATAAATGGGTTTTTCATGTAAAACTATCTGATTTTCTTCAAATTTTGTATGTATGTTCATTGTGTAAGGTACTTTCCTGATTAGTTTTGGGGATCATTGGCTAAGTATAAAGGGGGAAAAGGGGGTCTAATCCCCCTTAATTTAGATAAATGGGTTTTTCATGCAGAATCATCCAATTTTTTTTCAAATGTTGTATATAGGTTCAGTGTGACAAAGCAGTTTCCTGATTAGTTTTGGGGGTTCATTGGTTAAGTATAAAGGGCGATAATCCCCCCTTTATTTAGATAAATGGGTTTTTCATGTAGAACTATCCGATTTTCTTCAAATTTTGTATGTATATTCATTGTGTAAGGTGCTTTCCTGATTAGTTTTGGGGATCATTGGCTAAGTATAAAGGAGGAAAAGGGGGTCTAACCCCCTTAATTTAGATAAATGGGTTCTTCATACAGAATTATCCAATTTTCTTCAAATTTTGTATATATAGGTTCAGTGTGATAATACGCTTTCCTGATTAGTTTAGGGGATTCATTGGTTAAGTATAAAGGGGGAAAGAGGGGCTAATCCCCCCCTTTAATTAGATAAATGGGTTTTTTATGCAGATTTATCCCATTTTTTTTCAAATTTTGTATCTAGGTTCATTGTGATAAGGTGCTTTCCTGATTAGTTTCGAGGGTTTATTGATTACGTATAAAGGGGGTAATGGGGATTTAACCCTCCTTAATTCAGATAAATGGGTTTTTCATGCAGAATTATCCAATTTGCTTCAAGTTTTGTACATAGATTCATTGTAATAAGATGCTTCCCAGATTAGTTTGGTTGGTTCATTAGTTAATTATAAGGGGGAATGGAAGGATGATACACCCATTAATATATATTGCGAATTTCTTTATTTTTCGAGGGTTTATTTAATAGTCTTTAAAATAAAAATTTAATATACAATTAGTGTGAATAGACTGTGAGCTCAATGCCCTCAGTTTAACTGTGCAGTTTATTTTTTATTATTTTTATTTATTTATTTTTTAGATTTCAATGGCAGCATTCTTCCATTTGTTTATTTAGCAGTACAGTTAGGCGATAGTTTTTTGTTATGAAAAGTGGTCGATGGGATAATGGAGAAGAACTCACATATTTAATACATTGCACTGTTTTTAATTTAATATTTATTCAAAAATTATAATAATGAAATTAGAAACTTGCCAATTACGTTACATTACAAACTTTTATGGAAAAAATATAAACAATCAGGGCTTGAAATTCAATTTTTCTGAAGAGGGGAGTCTCCTTCCCAAGATTTTTAAATGGAGGGGAGTTGTAATGTTAGGGAGGGAGAAAAAAATCTTTAAACTCGACTACTATTTTACGTGCTATTTAAAGAATTACATTAATGCAGACATGACAAAATACCATTGAAAAAACTAAGTCAACTCACAATGATTGTATGTAAAATGTTTATTTTTATTATGAAAAAAGGAAGAAAGTTAAATTTTATATATGCAGAGTATTTTTCAAGTTCCAATAAATGTTAGGGACCCTTAACAATTAGGTTGTTAAATGAATTTCTGAATTTAGATTTTATTTGATTCAGGGGTGCTGAAACCTCTTTCACAAGGTACACTTTTACCCTTCACAAGGATTAGAAAGGTTTACTCCTTTACCTCAAGGGGTAAAAGTAATAAGATCTTTGCAGCTCTTCTAATCTCATTTTTGTTTAGTGCTGACTCTAGGCCAATTTGAGAGAGTGCAGCGACCAGTGGCTCTTACTGCCCTTTTTTGTTCTTTTCCCTCTTTTCGGTCACAGGAAAAAAAAAATCTTTAAATACGTCTATTTGTCGTTGGAAAAATTTGTGAATAAAATAATGAAACTTGTCTTACGCATGAACAGAAATAGATAAAGACCTCTAACGAAATAGTGTTAATATCGATTTGCGACTTTGGAACTACATGGCAGCCAGTGTACAACTGTGCTAAGGTAACGCTACCTACAAACAATACACATAAATACCATAGAATAAAATCTATTATACCTACCAGACAATGGCTGTCAAGCAGATGATTTGAAGAAGTAGATGAACTAATACAACTGTCCGTCTAATGCAACGATCCGTCGCTTAAAAAACGCAAAGTTCGTCGATGTCACTTAAAAATCGCAAAGTTTGTCGATCGAATGCAGGGAAAAAAACAGAGTTTGTTGATTGAACGCAGGAAAAAAAGCAAAGTTTGTCGATCCGTCGCAGAAAAAAAATGCAAAGTTTGTCGAACAGTCGTGGAAAACATGCAAAGTTCGTCGATCGATTGCAGAAAAAAAACAAAGTTCGTCGATCGATAGTGGAAAACATGTAAAGTTCGTCGATCAGTCGCTTAAAAAAATGCAAAGTTCGTCGATCGAATGCAGGGGAAAAAGCAGAGTTTGTTGATCGAACGCGAAAAAAAAGCAAAGTTCATCGATCTGTCGCTGAAAAAAACGCAAACTTCGTCGATCAGTCGCTTAAAACACGCAAAGTTCGTCGATCAGTCACTTAAAAAAAAGCAGAGTTCGTCGATCGATCGCAGGGAAAAAAGCAGAGTTTGTTGATCGAACGCGGTAAAAAAAGCAAAGTTCGTCGATCTGTCGTGAAAAAAATGCAAAGTTTGTCGATCTGTCTCAGAAAAAACGCAAAGTTCGTCGATCAGTCATTTAAAAAATGCAAAGTTCATTGAACAGTCGCAGAAAAAACATGCAAAGTTCGTCGATCGGTTGCGGGGAAAAAATCACGAAAATTATCATTCGGTTGCAGTAAATTAAATAACACAAATTTTTCCGGAAAATGGTGAAATTTTCTGGGCGGGAGGCTCCTGCCCACGATATTTTTTTGGGCGGGATTTCAAAATTTTCGGCGCAAATCCCGCCCTGACAATACTTAATAATTTATTATATAGATGTAAAAAATCAGATACTTTTAATAATAAAGTAATTTATTTAAATGCATCAAAATCAATATATAAAAAACAAAAAGATGTTTAAATTTACTGAAAGGACTTTATTTAAAATTTAACACAGATTTAATAAGTTGCACGGTAGTGCCATCTGTTGATTTTTAAGAAAGATATTTGTAAATTTGCTAAAAAAAATATATTTATTGACATTTACAAAGATATGAAGTAGGAAAAAAATTTGCATATAATCTGTGGTGACGTATAATCCACAATACAAAAAAATGAAGTTTTTTAACATATAACCTGTGAATTATAGGCAGGAAATTAGTGTACTAGATTTCAGCATTTTATCAAATTTTGTGAATAGTCTATTGGAGTTTACATAAATTTCCCTTTCTGAATTAAACTCTATAATTTTTTTTTTGGTACTTTTCGGTTAGCCGGGCGCCAGTGATATATGTACATATATAAATATAGATGTATATACATATATGCATTTATTCATACATATATGTGTATGTATATATATGCATGTGTAAATATATGTGTATATATATATGTGTGTATATATACATGTATATATATCACTGGTGCCCGGATAACCGAAAAGTACCTTTTTTTTGTGTTTTTTGAGTTTACATTCTAACTTTTTATTTTTTCATTTTCTGCTATTACAGATTAATTTTCTGCTAAGAATATTCTTAACTTAATTTGAACTTAACTTAAGAATTAACTTAAACTAAAAATTAAATTAACTTAAGTTAATTCTTAACTTAAACTTTTTTTTAAATTGATGAATATTGGAGAGAGAGTAGGGTGGCAAAGAGAGCAAGCAGACATTTTGGGGGTATAAGGATGATGTAAATGGCTCATTACTTATTTACTATTATTAGAAAACAACAAATGGAGCCTAAGTTTTTAATAAAAGATTTTAAAGTCTGTACGTTGAAGGAGAGAGGGGGGGGGGGGACCTAAACTTTTGACATATGGGTGGGTTGGGAGTTTGTAATTTAGATGATTTATGTTTTGCTTATTGTTACCAAAAATTAACAAATAGGACATAACAATATACAATTCTCAAAATTTTAATCTCTTTGTGCTGAGAAGGTAGAAAGAGAAGCAAAACAACAGACATTTTATATTGAGAGGAGGAGGGGGGGGGGGATTTTGTTAAAAATATTTAAAAACATATCTACGAAACAATGCAAAAGGCGGAAAATTCTCTGTCTTAGATTTCTTTTTAATCAATTATTTGCACAAAAAAAATTGTGATTGCATTTGGGAATGGAAAATAAAATGAAAATTTCTTTAAAGTGGGTGGTGGGGGGACTACAATCAGGATTTTATGATAATTATGGTTGTCAAGACCAAACTGCTGAAAGGCTACAACAGTTCATGTAGAGTGCATCATAAATGATATACTCAACAACCTTTAATGATCAACTTAGTGAAACAAAGTCTCAGAATAATGTACAGAAATCAGATATAAATGTATAATGTCCTTTTTGTCAAAAAATAATGACATAAAAGAGAAAAAGGTCAAAGAATGAATAAAAATAAGTAAACAGTTTCTTAAGCCCCCAGTTTTCCTAGTGCCAAACGAAGTGAAGAATCTTGACCACCTGTTCTTCTCTATATATCTTTGTGTCGAAAAATTCTATTAATGAAAGAAAAATTTCAGCTATTAACTGAAGTAAACAAATATATAAAATAAGCACTATGCAAGAAATCATGCTGTTAAAAAAACAGTAGTAGTATGTTACATTTTAAAACTAGAAATTCATTTGTGAAAAGAGTGCTCAAAAGACTAAAATATGAAAAAATAAATTTCTAGAAACAGTAAGACCACAGCTGTTGACTACTGACTCTTTTCAGCAAAAAGCATATTTATCAGTTTTCAGCCATATTTCTAGAAAAAAGCTTTAACAGTAAAAGAAGAAATGAAACTCACAAACTGAGAAACATTAATTTTCTTCCTCCCCTTCTCCTAAATGATATCAAAGAAATATATCCATCCATTGACGTGTATCACCGGCCTCTGGTCAAATCTATGGCCGCTAACTCACGTATGTAGGTCACTCACAAAATGGAAGTGAATTGAAAAAAACGAGATATCTGTGATTTCCACAGAAACTAGTGAGGGCCACTATGAAGGGGAAGTGCTTATTGTAAAAAAATCAAATTTCTTAGAGGTAGGAGACTTCTTTCCCAGCACTACTCCCCTAATGGACCCCTTGTGGTAATAAACTTTTTTTAGTGATACAATATTTAAAAATTATTGACGTAAAACAGAAACATATTCAATCAATTCAGTAATGGCCTTTAACCATTTATACTTAATTTTTACCATAAGATAAAAAAAATGTCTATATTTAAATATATATATATGAATAAATATGATGAAGTTTTGTTTCTTTTTAGGCTTTTAGATTATAATAAAATTAGTTTAACATAAATGCTGACATTCATATAGTGGATGGAGAATGACTAAATACATGTATATCCACTTGCAATGCTTGATCAAATTGCAGAAATTCGTAATTTGTCTCATGATCATTAGATACCCAGTAAAATAGGAAATAAAAAATGTCTAATATTTAATGATCGGAACTTAACAAAAACGTGGATACGGGGGGAAAAATCTCGAGTCTGTTTAAAGATGATAAAAAATATGCCACATGAAAGACACTCAGTAGGCCTAGCAATTATCGATTGTAATTTAACAGATAAAATATAGATTTTAATACAGTTAAATAAGAAACAGCACTTATTACATTTTAGTTTTTTCTGCCTAAAGTCAGATGAAAAATTCTTGGCGGAATTAAAGACAGTAGAGTATATTAAACGACGTACTTGTAGTAAATGTCCAAATCTCAGTGCTAGCCGCCTGTACTTTAGACCATTTTCCATAAAATCGAAATGTCATATTCGATTATAAACTTATCCCATTTAAGCTGCCATCTTAATGATAAAAACAAATTGCAAATACAAAATTTAACAAATAACTAAAGAAAATTATTATTGCGATGCTATTACATATTGTACCTGTACTTTTATATGAATCTTATGTAATATTGATTTATCATAATTATATTTACGCAATTGCAAAAACAAAAAAAAAACAAATTTCTGATTTTTTATTGCATGGATTTAATGTTAGAAAGCTTCGTAATAATAATAAAAAAAGTTAAAAATTCATTTAACAATTCCAGTGCGAAAAATTAATCACTTTTGTAATTGATAATTGAATTAGTTGAATTGAATTCGTTTGATCAGTATTCAAAGGCGCATGCGCTTTCTCTAAGTAAAAGTCTTATGAATATAAGTCATTCAAATTGAATCATTCATTTGGCATCTCTTAAAAATATATTAGCAGTATTTGATACTTCTTGTCTAAATAGCTTAAGGTAAATTTATTTATAACATACCTGCCAACTAGGCCCGATTAACCTCTAAATTTAGGGGAATTTTGGTTCCCCTTTCATTTGGCAGAAGTTTTCTTAGTTCATCAAAACTCACCAATGATACGAATATTATTATCGGGAGTAGCTTAGCCCGGGTCACATATTTTATTAAACAGCTTTTTTATGCTCCCTGTATATACTTGAGCTATATTTCGTACAAATGTCTGTATGCTCAATTTCCCGGATGGTTTCTAACAGGTATATCAGGATGCTATGTGATTCAATACTACCCTATTGATGACATTCATATTTCCCTGTTAAATAATTTTTTTGAAGTAGTGCAGGGATTTCTTCTTGGATTAAACAAACTTTCTTTTCCAAAAAAAAAAAAAAAAAAAATTAAATACAACTTAAAAGGAAAATGAAAATTAGAGAGCTCTCTTCACAGTCATTTTGGGGCAACTTTTAAATTTTAGAGGAGAAGCATGCACTTCTTGTACCTTTTGGATAATCAGGCCTCCCTGCCAACATGTCAAATTTGAAAAATGTACAATTTGTACGATGTATTCTTATGACATACTTCAAAACATATAGCATTAAAAATGTAAGAAATGAAAAATACATGGCTTCTTATCAAATTATATGAATGTTTAGTATCAATTTATATATCATTTATATCACTCCTACCTCCGTGAGAAAGACCTAGGTGTTTGTTCTCCTTCACAAGATTCTATTATGGCCAGAAATTCTTTTGCATATTTCTACTGCTTCTGTTTCACTTATTTTTAGTTTCGATTCATTTCTTTTCATTTAATAAAGATGGAGTACAATGAAAGAAAATTCACAAAAAAAATTGGTACTTCTCCATTATCCCGTCGACCACTTTTCATAAAAAAAAATTATCGCCAAATAAGCAAATGGAAGAATGTTGCCATTGGAATATCAGAATAAATAAATAAAATAAAATAAATACAGAAAAGCCCCACTCACCAAAGGGCGGTAGAGAGATAGATATCCTGTGACTTTTTTGCAGGTTACCCACTGCGTTCACAGCCAGAAATTACCCAAACCTACATTACCTGGAGAATTTTGGTGGGTAAAATGATCATGTGGTTGGGAAATCTGATTTGTTTGTTTGCTTTATAGCTAACTGCAACTGTTAACTGTTGTTCTTTATGACTCCTACTGTACACTTGAGTCCTGACCATTTGATTGGTCTACCTTTAACAAGATTATGATATAATTGGCCAAAGTCGGCTAGGATGGTTCCTCCAATGTCCATACAATCAAAATGTAATGGTAGATTGGTTGATGGAAGTGTTTGATTGTAAACATGCCCATAACTTTACCCAAAAGCGTTCAAAGCTGCTTGAACCCCTGAGAAAATCAGATGCCGTCATTCCCCAATTATACGAGTAACTCGCGTTTCGGTCTCTGAACGCGCTCAAAGTGTCAACTATCAGTAAGTTTAAACACAAAAAAATTACATGGTATTAATGAAAATAGAAAACAAAATCTTGGATATTTATTTATTTACATTATTTTTCTTAATTATCCTTCTCGGCTGGTGAATAAATGTTTGTGACCTCATTTGAAATTGATTTATTGCACTTAAATTTTTCAATGCATTTTCTCTTCTAATATCATGGCACAGCCGTTTAAGGATACAATTGTTATTTTAATTAACAAAATAACTAATAAATCAGTGAAACATAATGAAAAATACAGGTAAATGTCGATTTAAAAACTGCTTCATGACAAAACAAAAATGATTAATGCTTCTGACATCAACTGAATAGGACTGCATTTTTTGGCATTAAATCCTATAGTTTGGTGATAGTTTTTTTCATGAGAAGTGGTTGACGAAATAAAGGAGAAGTACCAAAAATTTTAATAAAATAATTTTAATAATTTTTAATTACACCTTTTATGTTAAAATAACTACAAGAATAGTAAGTTCAAGAATATCATTTTATGAAATAGTGTTTAATGTTTAACACAATTTAATAGTTCCTAAAAGTTATATTCTCTGACTCCTTCAGAAATTTTATATGTTCCTAAATATATGCAACTTAAAATATTTAAATTGTAGATTGTAGGGTAAGTATCAGATATTAAGTAAAGTGAGATCAAAATAAAAATAGATTAAGGAGGCCCCTGATCTATTAGCCTATAATCTGATTTATTAGCCTGTTATGATTGATTACTAATTTTTATATGTACAACTTAAAAATAATTGAATTGTGAATTGTACTGTTAATGTTAGATATTAAGTAAAGTGACATCAAAATAAAAAGAGATAATGAGTAGGCCCATGATCTGCAGATTTATTAGTCTGTTATGATTGATTACTAATTTTTATCTGTGCATCTTAAAATAATTGAATTGTGAATTGTAGGGTTAGTGTCAGATATTAAGTAAAGTGAGATCGAAATAAGAGATAATGAGTAGGCCTATGATCTGCAGATTTATTAGTATGTTATGATTTATTACTAATTTTTATCTGTGCAACATAAAATGATTGAATTGTGAATTGTAGGATTAATATTAGATATTAAGTAAAGTGAGATCAAAATAAAAAGAGATAATGGGGAGGCCCATGATCTGCAGATTTATTAGTCTGTTATGATTGATTACTAATTTTTATATGTGCAACATAAAATAATTGAATTGTGAATTGTAGGGTTAATGTTAGATATTAAGTAAAGTGAGATCAAAATAAACAGAGATAATGAGTAGGTCCATGATCTGCAGATTTATTAGTCTGTTATGATTGATTACTAATTTTTATATGTGCAACATAAAATAATTGAATTGTGGATTGTAGGGAAAGTATCAGATGTTAATTAAAGCGAGATCAAAATAAAAAGAGATAATGAGTAGGCCCATGATCTGCATATTTATTAGTTTGTTATGATTCATTACTAATTTTTGCACTAAACTGTATAATTTTGCTGTTAATCTCTACAACTGTGCATTTAGAACATTGTACTGCAGCCAAAATATACAAGTTGGCAGCTATGTTATTCTGATCTATTCCGTCTTTGTAATGATTCATTGAAATTAAGATAAGCAAGTGATCTTTTTATTCAATGGTTCATTTAAAATGAAATACCTAACCACAGTGATTTTCTTTTACTCTCTCAGATTTGGTTAATCGATTGACAAAATGTGCATTAAGAAATTCATCAGATTTTATGAAATATTAGCCATGTGCTGAAAATATAACCATAACTATATTTTACCGTGACTTCGTTCACGTAACATTAAAAGAAGAATAAAAGCATTAATTAAGCAAAATATTTCACTCCCGATAATTAAAAACAAATATTTAACTAACTATATGAGTTGTAATTTTCCAAAAGGACGATCCCAGGTTCGAATTCTGGCCCGGACATTTTTCGTCCAGTTGGAAATTTATGACTCGTATGATTTCTTTACCAATTTGAATAATTGGGTTAAAATTATTCTAGAGAATTAACTAACTCTTTATGACATTTCATAGGAGACAATACGGTTTTCTTTGTTATATGGGTTTTGACATAACTCAGTTTTTAAAAAGTTACATTTTGTGCAAAATAATCATAAAAATAAAACTGCAACCAATGAGAAACGGGTTTGTTGTAATTTGTTCAAAAGATTCATTCAAATAAAATCGTTGAAATCGACAAATTGGGTAAAAGTAATGTCATTTTTACCTGATAAACCATTTTAATTTTAACACCTTTGTGAAACGTTTTAACAGTAACTGCCATCCTTAAAAAATAATTAATTGGAAATAGTATATGTTTTTTGGTACTTCTCCATTATCCCGTCGACCACTTTTCATTTAAAAAAAACTATCACCAATCTGTAATGCCAAATAAACAAATGGAAGAATGTTGGAATCTACTTATAATAAAATCCGGAGGCAAGAAAGTGTCTGTACCGATTCCGGGTGCGACCAATCTGGTCTGCGAATCGACCGTAGTTAAATGCCATGTTAGGCTTAAGGACCTATGCTACATCTGATTCTGCTGTTAAAATATTTGTAAAAGCATATTAAAGCTTTTAAATATTTTAATTTTTTTTTAAACCTTCAAAAACTATTTCATATAAAAATGTATATCAACATTTTTTTCGACAAGTACTTTTTTTTTCAGAAATAGCACTGATTTCTTTTGTAGAGAGGGTTTGAGGTGATCAATTCAGTATATTGGTGCCATCTACTGGCATATTTTGAAATTTTTCTTCCATCCTAAATACAGTGCAGAACCTATTATCCGGAATTCTCGGGACCAAAATTTTGGAATTTTCTCGATTTCAATTCTCCCCTAAGTTCACGATTATTTGACAAAATTCATGTTTTTTTTTCATGATTCTTTGACAAAATTTGTGTTTTTCTTCTACGATCCTTTAATGAAATTTTATTTTTTCGTAGTCCTTTGAAGAAATTTGCATTTTTCTATGATTCTTTGAGGAATTTTGTTTTTTTTGCTATTCTTTGACAAAATTTGCCTTTTATTCATGATCCTTTGACAAAATTTGAGTTTTTTTCTGAGATTATTTGATGAAATTAGCATTTTTTTAAAATCATCCTTGATGAAATAAATATAAAACTATTTTTTTCTCTAACAAATCGTAATATAAATTAATTTTAAACTAAAATTTGAGAGAAAATTTATTTGTTTCTAATTTTGGGAAGAGCGGGAGGGGACTGGGGATGTGTTCACCCGCCACTGAAGTAACAATATTTTAGTGATTACACATTGAAACACAATAGACTGAAAAAAAAAATAGGAATCAGTAAAATTTCAGAAATTCTAAAAGTTTAGTAAAAATTTACAAATTTAGAATATTTTTGAATTGCTTTTTCCAGATTTTGGAATTCTGGATAATGGGTCATATACTGTAAAATGATTCTTTCATATCAAATGTAATTAAAATATAAGGAATACATAGTCCAGCGTAATTTGCATTTAATTTTGCTTCTGTAATCAAACAAAGAGTTATGTGGTGAGTCAAGCTGTTTAAAAACTCATTGATGACACTTTTTTACAAAAACTTTCGCACATGGATTATTTGTTAATATTTAATTTTAATGTTTTGTCCAATCGTTGAACTATTTCAGAGATTTAATACTAAATAATTAAATATATATATATATAATATATATATCTTTATCATTTTTATTTCTAGAAATCATTTGTCATTTTTAAAATGTTTTTTTCTACAATACAAACCTTTCAATAATAAAATCTTCATGCTGTTTGTTTGTATGAAGTCTTATGAAAATGAAATGCTGATCAACAATCTGTCATTTTTGATGGGATTATATACTAGTATCAAAATAAATAAATAAAATACAAGAAATTTGGAAAAGCACCACTCACTAAAGTGTCAACTATCAGTAAGTTTAAACAAAAAAAAATATTAGAATATATTATTGAAAACAGAAAAAAAAAATCTTGAATATTTATTTATTTACATTATTTTTCTTATCCCTCTCAGCTGGTGGATAAATGTTTGTTATGTCAATTGAAACTGATCTATTGTTTATAACTATGCATCACAACATTTTTTCAATACTTTTTCTCCTTCAATATCACGGCAGTGCTATTTAAGGATGCAATTGTTATTTTAATTAATTTTGAATAACTAATAAATCAGTAAAATATAATGAAAAATACATGTAAATGTCAAATTAAAAACCACTTGATGACATAACAAAAACGTATAATGCTTCTGATATCAAGTGAATTGGATTGCATTTTTGATATTCAATCCTATGGTTTGGTGATATATTTTGGTTATGAAAAATGGTCAACGGGATGATGGAGAAGTACTAATTTTCCTTTAAATTGAATTCTTGTGAATAGGGAGCAATAATTCTACACCTTAATGCAAGGAGCTTAAATTTGTCCCCTTCGTTTTATCTATAGCTGAAAAAAAAATCTCTAAATGACAATATGTTGATAGACGATTTTTGTTTTCCAGAAAAAAATGATTCATGAAGTTTGAATATGTGAAAATATGTTTTTGTTTTGCAGAAATTTTTCTGTAATCAAGATTTTTTTTTCACCATCTATTCAAATTGAAAATAAATAATTTTTTCAGTTTTAATGCGAAAATGATGTAAAAAATATATTAATCTGTTTTGTTCCTTCTTTTTTATCCACAAAAATGGAGTAATTTAGTTGCCATTTTTAGATAAACTTCAGTAAAATTTACCTATAAAAAATTAATATCTCAGAATCTAAATCAAATTTTTTTTAATTCTAAGACTTTATATGACATCCTCAGATGAATGATAACCAGTGCTAAATAAATCACGTTACATTTGATAATCTAAGCAGAGTAGTTGCGAAATACAAGCAGACGGTCACATTTTAATATAATCAGGGTTGCCACAAGCGACTTTCTTAATTCTATCTCGCACCACTTTCTCAAAACAAAATTTTTTCACAAGCACTTTGACAACATCTTTCTTCTATAACTAACAATAGAGGGCAGCATGCAAATGCATTAATCGAACATGGATCGAAAAGTGTAATGGTATCATCACATCCATCATGAATTTAATCATAAAATGGCTAATTAGCTTGTTTCTATCTACTTGTTATATAGCAACTTTTACATAGTATTTTTACTATTTCCTCTGTAAAAAGAATGTATCTGAGTCTGATTTACTTTATTTCTCTTTTAATTCTTTCCATAGGAGGAAAATATTAATAGTAGTCCTCCAAGTTCTATATAAGCGTTACCTCTGGGGGTGCCAATCCGGATGCAAATCTCTCATCTGGAATTGGTTCAAAATTAAGAGATTTAGGAATCAGGTTTATGGATCATGTGTAGTGGATTATGACAGCTATATAGAAATAGAAAGCTGCAAAACTGGGCCCTTTGGGGTCAAAACAACAACAACAACAAAATATTAATAGTTAAATAAAAGTTATGAGTTGGTATAATAAGTAGTAATAACATTGAGGCCTAATGATCATCATTTAAGCAACATATCGTTTCAAGGTAACTTATTTGAAGGTATTTTATTTATCTGTTTAATGTATATTCGGTACTTCTCTATCATCCTGTCGGCCACTTTTCATAACAAAAGACTATCGCTAAACTGTAACGCCAAATAAACAGGAAAACATTGCCATTGGAATATCAAAATAAATAAATAAATAAAATATAAGAATTTAAGGACATAATTGTTCTTTTAATGAATGAAATAACTAATAAATCAGTAAACCATAATGAAAAATACACGCAAACGTCGAATTAAAACCCACTTGATGACATAACGAACAGGTATAATGCTTCTGACATCAAGTAAATGGGATTGCATTTTTGGCATTTAATCTTACAATTTGGCGATAGTTTTTCGTTATGAAAAGTGGTCGACGGGATAACAGAGAAGTACCATATTTTCTTATTACTGTTTTAATGCAACTTTTGTCTATATTAATGTCATTTTTACTGTAATTTCAAAATGTCATAGCTATGTGTATAAAATGCATTTTTTTTTAATTTTTTGCAAATATTTTAGGATATTTTCGATATTTTGTAGGATATTTTCGATGCATAAATTACATTTTGGTTTTTGTTAAGGATTTTTTTGATTACTTAATTAATTTAGATGTAACAATGAATGTGTGCAATGAACACAATTTGTGTTCATTGCACAATTTTTGAGACTTGTTTAAAATAAAATGTAATATGTATTTTTTTTATTAAATTCACCTTGTTCTAAAACATTTATGCATTAACTGACAGTGTTTCCTTATTTCAGATTGAAGTTTATGCAAAGAAATCGATTTTTTATCTCAGTTCTTGAACACAATAACAGTTTTTACATAATTTTTATAAGAAAATTCTGTATCTTTAAAATAAAATAATATAAATATAAAAGTGATTACAATGCACTTAAAGACTTAACTACCTTTTAATAAACAGATCTACTAGTTTTGTACACACAATTGGTGACCTTTCTATGATCAATAATGGTAAAACAAACTATTTTCACAAAAATTTAAAAAATGAACTTGATAAAAAAAATCTACGAGATCAGAAATATAATGAAACAAGAAGGCAAACAGTAGCTTTAATTTTTTGCATCTGTTAATTATAAACAATGCTTTAAAGCTGACATAAAATGTTTTGGTTTGTGGAATTAGTTGTTGATTAAAAAAAAATTATGGTACTTTTTGGTTAGCCAGGCACCAGTGATATATGTGCAAATATATATATGTATATACATATATATATCTTCATGCATATATGTGTGTATATATATAGGTATACGTAAATATATGTGTGTATATATATAGGTATATGTAAATATATGTGTGTATATATATATATATATGTGTGTGTGTATAAACATACTTGTGTATATATCACTGGTGCCCGGCTAACTGAAAAGTACCAAAATTATGTTAAAGGAAATGAATGCTGTATGAATAATGGCGATGATAACAACATTTGGGGATTTATCATCTCCATACGTATAACATAGAAGTACCGTTTTTGGTTTATCAAGTTCATTTTTCAAATTTTTATGAAAATAATTTATCATTATTGATCTTGAGAATGTAACCGATTGTGTTTATGAAACTGGTAGATCTGTTTATTAAAAGGTATTTATAAGCCTATATGTGTACTGTAATCACTTCTATATTTATATTTTTTACCTTTATCCTTATTTACAAAAAATAAAATTTACATAAAAATAATACATTTAATATTATATTCTTTTATTTTTTCTAATAATGAGGCATCAGGGATTTTACACTAGTAGTATTAGGTATGTAATTTTCTTTTTCTTGGAATTGCAATAGCATGAAATAAAATCAAATACGATCTTAATGGATATATATCGATAAGTGATAGATTGTATACATTTGAAAAATGAAAGTTGATATAACTTTTAATACTCTGACGACCCCAGAAGCATAATCTATACATAACATTGATTAATAGACTTTATTCCAACTTGATTGTTACCTATGTGTTTTTATATGAGTATATGAAGCAGAGTTAGTGGAGATTATCACTCATTGTACATTTATCTATTGGGGAAATAGATCAAAATTTAAGTATTAAAAAGGTTTCATATATTTTTTTTCATTTCCATATCATTTCTATAGTATCATGTTTGAAATAATCTCTACTTCATGCTTAGTTCTCTCTAGTAATTCTTTAGTGTAGACATGATCATGAACATGGTAAAAAAGTGCAAAAAATCCTCTAATAAATGCTGCTAAAACATTTTAGAATGGCTACAGATTTGGAAAATATGGAAATAGCAAAATATTTTGTTGAGGTCAAAATATCACGTTTATTAATTTGTGACTTATTCTATACAGTAAAACATTTCGTTCTTATAAATTTAGTTTTTCATGCTTCATAATTTAATTTTTTAACTATTCTTTTTAAAAATACAATAGGTTAAAAGCATCAGTAGTCTGCCTTTTATGTCAGAAATAAAAATAGCTGATTGTTTCTGCAAAAAATACATTTTTCTTCTACCCACAATTCTTTGCTGTTAGCTTATGATTTACTAACAAATAATGTGCAGTATATTTATTTTCTATCACAAATAAATGGAACATTTGGCAAGTTCTTTCTTTCTTTCCCATCTCCATCCCCCCCCCCCTCCTGCTTCATTAAGTATTTTCAGAAATAAATACAAAAATTTTCAGATTATGCTAGCAATAGTCCAAAAATACAATAATTATCTAAATAATAGTAAATAAATAATACTTTCACTGAACCATTCAAACAAAATCTGTATCAGCAAATTGCTTTTTTTTAATTTTAACACTTGTTTATCATAACAGTGATATTAAAAGACAAATAGCCACAAAATTTAATCACAAGCAATTTGATGACTTAATGATGAGTTAGCATTACTTAAAACTTAATCTAAGCACTTATGATAATCATATGTATTTTATTACAAAAAATTCTTTGATGAAAATTACTGAGTTCTTTATTTATGAATAGGAACACGTGTATTATTGTTTACAATAAGAAATCTAAACAACACAACAGAATTTTTTTCACTCAGAGTGAGAACGAAATGAAAATTCAAAGCAAAAAATAAAATAAATCACATTACATTATTGTATTCTCACTACGAAAAAATAAAAAAAATATGAACAATTTCTTGTGTAAAATTATACACTACATCATATAACAATAAATATTCTTAGGATGAGGATAAATTATAAATTTATTTCCTGATAACAAAATACTATTCAAACACCTAACTTTATGATTGAAGCTCATACATATTTTTGGAAGAGGGTTTCATCTGCAAATTTTAGAGTTGAGAATTTCTAACTCGAAAAAAGATAAATTCGACACTATTCTCTTTAAAAGCAAGATAGAAATACAAATATGTATTTCTTGATAAGAAACTTTAATCTTTAATACCAACTCAACTGAATAATTTGGGTTTTACACTGTTGTGCTTATGCATTATAATAATTGTTCTCATGATGAAAATTTCAAAAATCAACAAAAACACTTTTTTCAGCAGGGATGTGCTTATTTAACTTTTGAATTGTTCTCTGGGTGGACAGAGCAAAGGAACTATTTTGCTTGGAATGTTTTTCTTAAATCGAGAATAGTACACAAACTTTTTCCAAATTGCTTGGAATTGAATATCTTTAAATAGAAAATACGTCAATCTTTCTTTTAAATTGCCTAGAATCTATATATTACTTAAAACACTTGGCATGTTCTGTAGGAGAATATACTCTTTAAACTACATAACAGGCCTGGTGATGAAAACATTAAAGGAGAACAATGCATTTAGGAACTTTTTCTTCAATATTCCCTTATTGCGATGGTAATTTCCATTTTATGTCTGTACTGTCTTCGCTATTTGGTGTTGATAGACAGTTCCAGTATTATCTTTAAATCTTTTTATTCTTAAAGAATATTAAAGCTCATAATATCACAAATAGAATCACGAACATAACACATAATAGAATAATTAGATATTCAAGCCGGAAACATGCAAAATGATTTAAGTAAAGCGAGATTACCATCTACATTACTTTCCCATCATTGCACCTCTCTCTGTTCACTTTTCTCTCAAAAACCACATGCTGAGTCTCAGCTTGCACACCCTACTCTTGGCAAGGCTGCTAGATGGCACAGTCGTTACACCATCTTTTGTCGGCAAAATATCCCAATTCTTTTGTACAACATTGCAATCTATATATTTGTATATATGCTAAATTGTATGCAAAAATTTTGAAGATGGCTAATTTTTTTTTAAAAAGCCACGCCAGTCGCTTTCATTGGTTTTAATAGACAATTTTTGACCAAAATTGGTTTTTATATAGTAAAGAATTTTAATTAGAAATTACACATTGTTAAGGGTTTTTTTTTTTAATTAATTTTAAAGGCATTTTATTGAATTACAATTTAATAAATAATCTAATTTTCAATAATAAAGATATTAGTATTAAAATAACACATAGGTCGAGCTGCTAGTGATTTGTAGTCAGAATTACAAATCAATTAATTGTTTCATTTGGATAAGTTACATAATCGCTTAGTAGCAGAAAAGAGAGAAAAACTTTTAAAATCATTTTTATCAGTCATCCGAATACTGACTGACAATTATATTCATAAAATACTTATACATTATTTTGTTTTAATCAATTTTAAAAGTAGATAATAGTATATAAGAATAATGTTTCTTTCTAATGTGTAGTATATTGTTATTGTTTAATTAAGTATAATCCTAAAAATGTAATAGTATATGTGGAGCTACGTAATGAAGAATTTCAAAACATGATCTTGCAGTCTAATTTAATATATTCTTCTCAATGTGTATAAAATTTTCTTTTATTCATATTCCCTCCATAGTTGCATTCTACAGGTTATGAAGACTTTTTTATTCTGTAAAATTTAATAGTAGTTTATATATTTTTTAGTAGAAAACCTTTATTAGGGCATTAAAAATAAATGAATTAAAATTTTAGTAGATTTAGCTGTAAACAACCCCTATTTTAAATAAAAACTGGCATTTTAACACTTTCAAACATAGTTGAAAAGTGTTTATGAATTTGGTTTTTCTGTCTGCTGTCTGCCCATGCTCTAACTCGTGTAAATATATTCAGATTGCCATGCAATTCATATATCTTATTGAGGTTTAGTATGGCATGTTTGGTATTGAAAATGAAATGCTTTGTGAAATACTTATAACTTACTAATACTTATAACTTATTTATACTTATACTTATGAAATACTTATACTTTGTGAACTTGAAAGAAAGCCATTTGGGGCCTATGGGGAAAAATCCTTTGCAGTGTATTTTAATGATGTTGCATTGTTTCAAATATATATTGTTTCAAATATATGCATATTTGAAATTGATATACCTTGCTTATAAGTGCACTACAAGATGCTTACTGTTGAACTGAGCACTTATAATTAGTTTACAGGATAACTCAAAAAATTCTGTTACTATTATGGTCTATGGGAAAAATCGTTTGTGGTGCATTTTAATCATGTTACACTATTGCAAACATATTAAAATTGATATAATTTTCTAAGGTGTACTGAAACATGCTTTCTGTAAAATATGGGATGTAAAGCATTTGTCATTAATTTACAGGGCCACACAAAAGTATTCGGTTACATAATGGTTTACAGGGAAAAACTCTTTGCGGCATATATTAATTATGTTACACTATTTGAAATATAATGAAATTGATATACATGACTTATGTTTACTACAAGATACTTATTGTGTAATATGATGGGCATAGCATTTGTCATGCATTTAACTAAATTAATCCATACTATGTGGTATGTATAAATGCTGTATGTCATATATAGGGTTACATAAAAGAATTCATAAGCATTACTGTGTATCAGTGTAAATTGTTTAAAGGGGTTTCTTAATCTAGCTATGCAGGCTGAACATGAAATATATTTAGTATACTAAGAGTTGGTTGTTGAATATAAATGAAATCATATACAGGGCCATACAAAGAACATGATACATGGCCACCTCTGTATGATAATTTTTGATAAGTGATTTCAATAGTTCTTAGCATGTTTTGCCTGAATTAAACTTTAGCTTAATATGTAGCATGTATAAAAAATCTTATGGTAGTATACAGCGCTGTACAAAAGAATTCAAATATGTTTCCATCTATTGGTAGAAACTACTCTAGGTAAATTTTCAACTGTTTTATGTGGTTTCTTATACGAAACTAAATTAGAGTATGCTATATAGAGTATATAAAAATCTATAGATTATATACAACACCACACAAAATAATGAGAGTACATTTCTGGCTATGGCCTGTAATTGCTGAAATCTGGTTTGCAAATGAGTTTTGCATTTTCTAAGATGTTTACTTAGGTATTTTATTTGCCTTATTAAACAGCAAAGGTTTGTTAAAGTATTCTGATACTGTTGGAAAGTGTTTCTTAATCTATGCTTGATGCATGATTTTTCTTTGTTGTTTCAGTTAAAGTTGGTTTTTTAAAAATAGTTTGGATTTATCGTTTCAATTGCATTTTGGAGTATTTTTGGAGTGGTTTTCGTTTCTGCACATATCCGAGGAAATATTTACTTTTACAATATAGATTGTACACTGGAAGATATCATTTCGTGTTTTAAAAGAGTGGAGGACTGATTGCCATATCATATTCAGGTTTTCTCAGGAACTTTTGGTTTGAATTGAATGTTTAATATATCTAAAAGTCAGAAATTTGATCGGAAATTATTATAATGGGAGAACCCTTAGTTTGTTTTTTGAAATATTTTTTTCTAATAAATATAAAATCATAGAAATTCAATGGTTCGTTTGCAAAACAGATGAGAGCATATATAGCAATCCCAGTGTACGCTGCTGAAAACAGTGTCACCCTTAACTCTAGATTCATTTGGATAGATTTTTTTATATGTATAAAATTGTACAAATTCAAGGATGTACATTGCCGAATGCAGTGGTGCCCCAAAGTTAGGTCAACTTGAAACATTTTTGATTAAACATATAAAATCAAAACAGACCGAGCATACCTGGCATGCGCATTGTACGTTGCGGAAGGCCGTGGACCCTCCAACTTTTGGTTCCTTCGGCCGGATTTTCATTAAAAAATATAGATCATACAAATTCAAGACTTCACATTGCTGAAGGCTTTGGACTCCCTAATACTATGTTTTTTTGGAAGGATTTTTGTTAAAAAGTATAAATTCAAAAGAGACTGGAGCATGCGTTGCATGCCCGGTATACGCTGCTAAAGGTAGTGTTGCCCCCAACTCGTGATACGTTTTGTTGGATCGTTGTTTAAAAATAAAAAATCCTACAAATTCAAGGGTATACATTGCTAAAGGCGTTCGGAACACCCAATTCTTTGTTCATTTGAATGGTTTTTAGTTCATAAATATAAAACTATGCACATTCGAGAGTGTATGTTGTGGAAACATTGTCAAGAAACTTATATTCCATGAAAAATGTTAGCTTCCATAGCCATAATGTATACTTCGATTAAAGCTAAGGACCCAGTATGTCGCGTGCGATAGACAACTTTACAAATAGTGATGCAAACTAACTTCATCTTTTGCTTTTTCGTTTGTTCTTTTCACTAATTTTGCTATTTATTTTATTGTCCTATTATATACATTTTTTAGTTCGAATATTAAGCTTTATCGATGCATTTCCGAGTTTCATAAAACCTTTTAAAAATGTATCTAGTTTTTCATTATTGTAACACAGATGGATGGTAACAAACATAGTCAACGACTGTTTTTAATTTTAGTTTAAAACAGGAACTTAAAATCGAAAATGGAATTTAAATTAATAAATGTATATCCAAATTTTAATTCTATAAGTTATAGAAACATATTTATTTTTCGTTTTTAAAAAGATTTTCATTATTATATTTTAAATCAAAATAATAGTGAGGATACTTAATATAATATTTCTTTTCATCAATGTAACTTGTACAGAGATCAGTAAAATAATTAATACATGTAAATATTTTTGCTCAAAGTAATAATCTAACACAATGTTAATAATTTAAAATAATAATAAATACGTATAATTATATATATGTATAATTATATTTCAATTAAAAATAATGGATAACATGGAGTCGGGGAATCCAGCATATGTCCGACATCTCTACGGTCCTTGCTTTTCCGCGGAGTCCGATCGTAGACAGGTAGGGAAGGACCAGCTACTGGGCTCATCTTCCGCGGGCAAAATATCAGATAAATATAATGATATTTACAAACACTGAGCTTGTATAAAAATGCCTAATACATAACATAACTTTCAATTAAAAAAATATTTTTTATCTATAATTTTGTTCTATAAAATTTAAAATTTTCATGATACTTGATACTGAATCTTATATTTTGTTTTTTGATCAGTGTAAAAAGCAAATTGTTTCTGCTTTCAATTAATTGATCTTCAGTTTTGTTGTAAGCGGGGGAGGAGGCAAAAAAATACATTTAGATTATTGTGTTTTCATGTTGAGTGCAATATATTGTAGTTTGTAATTTATATTAAGTCTGAAAACGTTTATAATCAACAGTAAGTTGATTATTTTAAAAATATCAGATAAATATAATGATATTTACAAACGCTGAGCCTGCATAAAAATGCCTAATACATAACATAACTCAATAATAAAAGTTATCATTCAGACAATAGTTCCAATTCAGAAAATTTGCTATATTTTCAATGTACTAAATTGAAAACTATTACACTGTATTTAATAATTGCTTCAAAAGTTTGAAAGATAACATTTATATCAGTAAGTTGTGTTATATTAATTTATATGTAAGAGTGATTTTTATATAAGCTATTTTCATACAAATAAAATAACATATTCAGCAAAATTGTTCTAGATTATTATCATTTGAAACAATAATTTTTATTATAATTCACAGTATTTGTTATTATTTGAAATGTTGTTGGACTATTAACTACTACTTCATAATTTTAAATGAAAACATTTACAACTAAAAATTATTTTACTGATCTCTGTACAAGTTATATTGATAAAAATAAATATTTGATTCAGCATCATCACTCATTTTAGCTGAAAGTTTATTAATAAAAATAAGATATTTTTAAAAATAGAAGAAATATTTAGTTTTATAACTGATAGAACTGAAATGAAGATATATACATATTATTACTACTATAATAATTAAAGAAAAACTTTAATAATGCTTGATTATCCTTTGTGTTACAATAACAAAAAACTACATTAATATCTAAAACATTAATAATTTTATAAAAGACTGATTAAAACTTGCACTTAAATAAGAATATTAATGGCTTCCCTCTTTTGTTTGTAAGTTTCATGGTAAGATTTAATATACACACATTTATTTCAAAAATATTTCAGTAAACTAACGGTTTTGTACTCTTAATGCCAGTAAACATATTTTCAAACGAGAGATTTTGAAGAGAAAATATGTTAATGTTTTCTTCTTTTCACTGCTAATGCTAATGTTACATGCTATCATTTGATTTTCAAAAAGAAAAAAAAATCGCTGACGCGTTGAAATAGATTTCGTTGACTCACATTGTGGGAGTTCTGAAAAACACATTCGATTTTAAGACTCGTAAACGAATGCAGCCCGGTTATTCTCAGCTCAATAATGAATACTATGTATAATTATATTTGAAATAAAAATAATGGAGATCATTTTAGCTTAATTGTTTGAATGTAGCTTGTACATGGTTCGGTGATATATATCAATGGATATATATTGTGATATATATTATGATATACATGCTACACTTATTTTCAAAATATCATTATGTTTGATTTCAAACAAAGCACACAGGGCCCTTAATTACTTAACAATTTGCTGAAGCTATACTTCTTTCTTCTTTATATTCTTTTTAGTCTGTCCCTGGACATAGACACATTTAGAGAGATTTTTGATCAAAAATTTAAAATCATTTAAGACTGGCTTTAGATCTATTTCAAATGTCATGGGTTCGGTGGATAAGCTAGTTTGAATATAAAAACAGTAAATTTTATACATCGTCTTGTATACCTAAAAAATATCTTATATATATTTTTTTAATTTAAAAAATAAAATTTGGTAAAAGCTTACTGAAGTAAAGTTTTTTGTTGTGCTTAAGGTATGAGTTTTTGTAATAATTATGAGAAATATGATGATAAATTTTTATTTTAATTGTTGTGATTTAATGTGTTTTCATTCTTTGCAGGCTCTCAAGGTGTATTTAAAAGACATCTTAAATGTAAATTTTATTTGTCGTATTTAAGGAATAAATACTAAGGAATAAATACCAAAGAATAAATGTATAGATATTTAAATGGAGAATTCAACCACAGTACAAGAGCTTAATAACGCATTTTCTTAAACTCATATCGAAGGATGTATTAGCAAATGTTCTGCGTCTAATAGATTACATTAAGTCTTCACACCAATGTTTCCTTTTATTTGTGCATTATGCAGAAAAGAAAATTTCGTGTGAAGAAACCATCAAGTTATTTTATTTCTTAAGAAAACAGTAATGTACAACTTTCAATCATACCTTTGAGTATTCAAACAGGAGTAAAATGTTTTCTTCTAAGGTTAGAGTGAATACACAACTTTTATTACATGCAAAAGAAAAACCTTTCGATTGTGAGGTATGCAGAAAGAAATTTTCTAAGAAAAGCAGCTTAATTAGACACCTTCTTGTGCATACAAATGAAAAACCTTTCGATTGTGAGGTATGCAGAAGGAAATTTTCGCTGAAGTGCAACTTAAAGAAACACCTTCTGTTGCATACAAATGAAAAACCTTTCGTTTGTGAGGTATGCGGCAAGACATTTTCCCTGAAGTGCAACTTGAATAAACACCTCCTTTTGCATACCAATGAAAAACCTTTCATTTGTGAGGTGTGCAGCAAGCCATTTTCTCAGAAAGGACACTTGAATACACATCTTATGCTGCATACAAATGAAAAACGTTTCAGTTGTAAGGTATGCAGCAAGACATTTTCTGAAAAGAGCAACTTGAATAAACATCTTCTGATGCATACAAATGAAAAACCTTTCGTTTGTGAGGCATGCAACAAGACATTTTCTCAAAAGAGCAACTTAAATAAACACCTTTTATTGCATACAAATAAAAAACCTTTTGCTTGTGAGGTATGCAGCAAGACATTTTCTGAAAAGGGCAACTTGAACAAGCACCTTCTGTTGCATACAAATGAAAAACCGTTTGTTTGTGAGGTATGCAGCAAAACATTTTCTGAAAAGAGCAACTTGAATAGACACCTTCGGGTGCATACAAATAAGAAACCTTTTGATTGTGAAGTGTGCAGCAAAAAATTTTCTCAAAAGAGCAGCTTGAGTAAACACCTTCTATTCCATGCAAATTAGAAACCTTTCATTTGCGAGGTATGCAACAAAATAAGTTCCATGAAGAACAGTCTGAATACGTAACTTCTGTTGCATACAAATATGACTTAACTTTGTAAAGTGTGCAAGAAGAAATGGTTCAGTTTGGTAACTTCAAATGACCCATTCTCATGCATACAAAATGAGAAACCTATTGATAGTGAAAGTATAAAGCAAAACATTTTCTTTGAAAGGAACTTGATCACACTTTACAATGATGACACATAAAAGAGAAAAAAGTGAAATAATGTATCTCTATAATGTGAGAAATAAAAGGTAATTGTGCACTAAAACCTGTTTTACAATTTAGTAAGATGCTCCCAGCTGCAATATTTTTTCCTCTAAAATTGTGTTTTATTAATACCAAAACTACTTGCATTATTCATAAAATTTCAATGAACAGTTAAATTTGGGTTCATTTATCGCCGGTCTTCAGTTCGCACTCACTATGAGCAAGTAACATTCGAGTCAGTGTAACCCATCATTGAATACTAATTGCAGTAGCCAAGGCCGGAGCTAGGGGTGAGGCAAGTGAGGCAGCCGCCTCAGGGCACACCCCTAGAGGGGCGGCATTTGGCTCGTGTATTGTATGTGTCTAAACTTAAGGAAAAAAAGAGAGAGAGAGATTTCTTATTTAAAATAAAAATACGGAGTACATCGCATATAATTAGTCAAGGAAATTGTATATAATTACAGTGAAAGAATTCCGGTTACAATGTTTTAGACCACTTTAATAAATTTTGTTCTCGACGATTTTTGAATTATTAGTGATTTTTGAGAAGATTTTTTCTCTTGCGTTTCGCGGTGATTTTTTAATATTCGTTAAAGGAATTAATTCTGATTCAAACTTTTAGCTTAACATAGTAAATTTTGTTCTCCACGATTTTGGAATTTTTAGTTGTATTTAATGCAATTTTCAATGCGACTCTGCGTCTTTTCGCATTCTGCTGCGATTTTTTGCTAATTTAGTAAATTTTGTCCTTTGCGATTTTTGAAATTTTTCCATTTTTCAATACAATTTTTAGCATCAACTGGCGTTTCACGGCGATTTCTTTACATTCATAAAAGAAATTTCGTTTCAAATATTTAGCCTAATGTATTACATTTTGTCTTCTGCAATTTTTAGCGTCTTTTCGCGCCGATTTTTTGACATTCGGAAAATAATTCCTTTTAAAATGTTTTAGCCAACTGTAGTAAATTTGTTCCACTGAAAATTTTTAATTTTTAGCACTTTTTATGAAATTTCTAGCGTTTTTTATTTTGTTGTTGTTGTTTTGTAGCGATTTTTCTACCTGAGTAAAAAGATTCTGGTTGTAAAATTTTAGCCAAAAATAATAAGTTTTGTCCTGTTTTCAGTAAAGTTTATTCGGAATTCGTACAATGATTTTTGAAATTTTCTATGCGATTTTTTTTACGTTGTTAAAAAGAATTCGGTTTCAAACCTTCAGCCTAATATAGTAAAATTTGTTCTCCGCGATTTTGGAACTTTTAGTTGTATTTAATGCAATTTTCAATGCGACTAGGTGTCTTTTCGCGTTCTGCTGTGATTTTTTGCTAATTTAGCAAATTTTGCCCTCTGCGATTTTTGAAAATTTTCCGATTTTCAATACAATTTTTAGCATTTTCTAGCGTTTCACGGCCATTTCTTTACATTCATAAACAGGGCTTGACAAATACGGTCGCTAAGTCGCTACTGGCGACCAAATATTTTTATCTGGCGACCAAGTTATTTAATCTAAATAGGCTTTTGTTGTTGTTTCTGTTTTGTACAAAAATTGACCTAAGCTTTCTTGTAATGAGCACAAATACCACCCCCCCCCCCTTTCCCAATATCTATATTAATAAAATTTAAGTTTCGCTCTGTGTGTGTGTGTCTGTTGGCGATGGCTAGGAAAATCTAACCCACCTAGAAGTCTGAAAATTTAGGTGTGATTAGTCCAAGGTCTGACCATGTGCAGCTGTCTCAGAATTTTAATATTTTGGTAATTACTCAAGATACTAATTAGAATATCATTAAACATCGCATCGAAAATGCCATCTTTTAAATCAAAATGGCTAAAGAAAAGGACTGCTGTTGTGGATTTACAAGCAGAAATGAACGAATTCGAAATTAATTAACTAATTAGTGAATTTTAAGAAAACTAATTAAGATATCAATTTGAAAATTTCTAAGCATATGTAAAAAAAATCTGCATCCGACTATGTGATTTTTGAAAAATTCGGACGGTCATTTTTCTTAATTTATGCAAAAATCTGCCGGCCCCAGGGAAAAAAAATCCGATAAATTGTCAGACAGGGATCTGCTTTCATTAAAAACTGAACTACAAAGAGATCTGTTTCTCTGGCCGATCCTTCCATTTAGTTTGCGAAAATGAAAGGAAATAATTGCCAATTTTTACTAATGTACAAAAATTTAGATAACTAATTAAGATATAGATCTGAAATTAAGGATGGGATGTGTTGTCATCTGCCGGCTATTTTAGCGTAGCCTCTTCGTTATGTTCTAATTATTAGAAAAATTTAATTCCTTTTTTAATGATTGCTTTAATGTAGGTGAAGGTGGTTTTCTTGAACAAATTATTCGTTATATTTGTGGGAAGGGGTTAACGCCTTGCTCTGAGATTGTTATTATCTCGGGCCCGGACAACGCCGGGCGGGTAGCTAGTTAAAAAATAAACTTTGAAACTCTATTCACACAAAAAATATTTTTAACTTTTGCTTTTAATTTGGCAAAAATAAGTTCATTAAATGTAAATTTTAAAATAATCAAATCAGAATTATTTGAGACTTACAAAATAGGGCACAAAAATAGGCGAAAACGTGTTTTCCTGCTTCACTATTTCGTCGAAGCGCTCCTCAGAAGATATAGATTTTGTAGCATTCAACTATCCGGACACCTGAAGCATCCGGCAATCAGCATTTTCCGAACATGCCGGTTAATTCACTCTTTACAGTATATATATATACATATATAAGGAAAGGGCACCTGACGTCACTGTTGGTTAAACTACTGTTGGTTTGGGAGAAAAACCTGTCCGTTCTTTACGGCTCCTACAGTACACATGAGATGGAGGGATTTGATTGGTCTATGTTAAACTGGTCTATGATATGATTGGCCTACGTCGCCATGACGTTTCCTGTAATGATAGCTGCGACAAAAATGCAGTGGTAGATTGGTTGATGGAACTGTTTGTTTGTAAACATGCCCTTTCCTTATATTTTGAAAGATATATGATTTTGATAGGTTAGTTTCATTAGAAAACTTAGTTTCTATTATCTTTCTAAACTATGTAACTAATAATTCTAAGCAATGCCTGTTATTATTTTTCCTCAATTAATTTGTGCTTTTTGAAAATTATTGACAAGGAAGGAGAGGGTGGTAAATATTTTTTACTGGCTACTAGAATATTTTTCTGGCTACCAGATTTTATCAAATTTGCAAAGCCCTGCTCATAAAAGATATTCGGTTTCAAATATTTAGCCTAATATATTACATTTTGTCTTCCGCGATTTTCAATGCGATTTTTAGCGTCTTTTCACGCCGATTTTTTGACATTCGGAAAATAATTCCTTTTAAAATGTTTTAGCGAACTGTAGTATGTTTGTTCCTCTGAGAATTTTTTATTTTTAGCACTTTTTATGAAATTTCTAGCCTTTATTTTGTTGTTTTGTGGCGATTTTTCTACCTTTAGTAAAAGGATTCCGGTTGTAAAATTTTAGCCAAAAATAATATATTTTGTCCTATTTTCAATAAAGTTTATTCGGAATTTGTACAATGATTTTTGAATTTTTCTATGCAATTTTTTGAGTTTTTTCCCATTTTGCGGCGATTTTTTTGACGTTGTTAAAAAAGAATTCTGTTTCTAACCTTTAGACTAATAGAGTACATTTTGTTCTTCTCTATTTTCGAATTTCAGCGATTTTTCGCGTTCAGCATCGATTTTTTGACAATTCGTAAGAGGCATTTAGCATCAAACTTTTAGCGTAATACAGTAAATTTTGTCCTCCGCAATTTTTGAATTTTTAATGTGATTCTCAACTCGCTTTTTTCGCTTTCCATAGCGAATTTTTGACATTCGTAAAAGGAATTCTGTTTCAAACTTTTTGCCTAATATACTAAATTTTGACCGCTCCGATTTTTGAATTTTTAGCGATATTTAGTGTCTTTTCGCGTTCCGCGGTAATTTTTGACATTCGTGAATAATCCCTGTTACAATGTTTCAGCTCACTAGTAGTAAATTGTTCTTTACATTTTTTAGCGTTTTGTGGCGATTTATTGACATTCGTAAAAGGAATCCGGTTTAAAACTTTTAGCCTTACGTAGTAAGTTTTGTTCTTCGAGGTTTTTGAATTTTTAGTGATTGTTAATGCGATTTTTCGAGTTTTCGCGTTTCTTGTTGAATTTTTTGACATTCGTTAAAAAATTCAGTTTCAAACCTTTAGCCTATCATATTAAATTTTGTTCTCCGCGATTTTTCAAGTTTTTGCGATTTTTATTGTAATTTTCAATGCAAATTTGAGCATTTTTTTTGCGTTTATTGGCGATTTTTTTTATATTCATAAAAAAATTTGGTTAGCCCAATATATTAATTTTGTATTCAGCTATTTTCAATGTAATTTTTAACGCTTTTTCGCTCCAATTTTTGATTTTCGGGAAATAATTACTGTTAGAATGTATTAGCATACAGTAGTAAATTTTGTCCTCTGCGATTCTTTAATTTTTAGCGAGTTTATTTTTATGTTTCGCGGCGATTTATCCACATTAGTAAAAGGAATAAGGTTTTAATCTTTTAACCCAATATAGAAAATTGTGTCCTCTTTTCAATAAAGTTTATTCGAAATTCGTTCAGCAATTTTTGAATTTTTTGTTTGATTTTTAGTTTTTAGCGTTTTGCGGCAGTTTTTGGACATTCGTAAAAAAAAAATATTTTTTTAAATCTGTTAGCCCAATTGTAAATTTTTTCTTCTGCAATTTTTGTATGCAACTTTTAGTATTTTTCCGCAATTCGCTGCCATTTTTTCACATTAGTAAAAGGAATCCGGCATCAATCTGCGAGCCCAATATAGTAATTTTCTCTTTTCATTAAAGTTTATTCGGAATTTGTGGTGTGATTTTTATATTTTTCGCGCTTTTATATTACGATGTTTAGTTTTTTTGCGTTTTTATATTACGATTTTTAGTTTTTTCGCGCTTTGTGCTTTATTTTATGTGTCCGCGGGACAACGCCGGTTGGGTAAGTTAGTTAAATTATTCTAGCAAATGAAAATACAATTATTTTTTAATATTAGGGTGCGTTAGGTAAACGATTTTGATAAAGAAAATTCAAGGCGAATTAGTATCGAATTATTTATTTCACTGTTGGTACTTGTGTTTTTATAAATATTACTGATGTAAAATTAAATCTTCATGTATACAAATTCAAATGATCATGTAATTTTCTATTTAGATCATAATTTTTCTACTTAATTTCAAGAATGTGATGCGTAGTTTGCATTAGTATGTTTATCTATTTATCTTGATAATGTGATTGCTTTATAATATTGATTTCCGTATCATAGCAAACACGGTAGCGTTTGCTATAATATGTTTAAGAAATGGGAAATGCAAACGTTTTTCTGAAATTTCTGGCGAACCACTTGACATACGACAGTGATTTTTTTGAAAGATCGAACTCGACGAGACGAATAAGATGATAGCTATCAAAAAATTATTGTAGCTTACTATAGTTTTTTATTTAACTTTAAACGAAAAAATGAAGATGCAAAGTTCAACAAACTGTAGCTAACGTTCCATTGGCTGGATTGACTTCGTTTTTGTTTTATTTTTTTCCTCTTGGTAAAACTTAATTTAGATTTTTTTTATCTTTGTATGTTTGACGATCGCTGAGAAAATCGAATTTGTGTTGTAAAGCTCCGGTTGAACATTGGTTTTTCTTTTTTTTTATCATAGCAAACACGCACGTTGGCACGAAAGTTTAAACAAATATTATTATTATGTAAAAGAATTCATTCAAATTAAATAAATCACGTGACAAACATGCTTATATTTGTTTTTATTTTCATACTAGCGTAAATGCCCGTTATAGGACTGTAATCGTGGGTAGAAATCGTGGTTTTCACATTAAATTTGAAATAATACTCATATACTATTCATCGACAATGAGAAAATATATATATTGGAAAATTGTGTCGCCTAACAGGCTCCTGCTATTCACGTTCAAACTCACTAAGCGTTTTATATGCTTGTGTAAAAGAATTGTGTTCCATAATTTCATCTAATTCACATAAAATATGCGGCAAACAATTTTCGGTACTTCTCTATTATCCCGTCGACCACTTTTCATAACAAAAAACTATCGCCAAACTGTAACTCCAAATAAACGGGAGAATGTTGCCATTGGAATATCAAAATAAATAAATAAATAAAATATAATTATTTACGGACACAATTGTTATTTTAATGAATGAAATAACTAATAAGTCAGTAAAACATAATGAATAATACTCGCAAATGTCGAATTAAAAACCACTTGATGACATAACAAACACGTATCTTGCTTCTGACATCAAGTAAATGGGACTGCATTTTCGGCGTTTAATCTTTGAGTTGGCGATAGTTTTTTGTTATGAAAAGTGGTCGACGGGATGATAGAGAAGTACCCAATTTTCAATGTCGTCGTTATTAAGTCGTTCCTGTACAGCTTGTGCTGTATCTTTTATTTTGGTACTTTTTCGTTATACCAACCCATGCCAAAATGTTTGCTAATGCGCCAGCTATTTCAACCCTGGCCGAGCAGATGTTGTCTATAAACCGTGTTGTCATGCAAACCGAACCAAACATTGTGATTTGTTATTCATTGAATGTAAGTCATTTTTTCGGTACTTTTCCGTTATACAAAAACCGTTGTCGCCAAGCGTAATAGTAAGCGCAAAATGAAATTCCCGTGAATCAAAGCACTTGAAAAAAACCAAAAAAACAATGTTGAAATGAAAGTGAGCATTTAAAAAATATAACATTTGAAATTAAAATTAAAACACAAATATATACTTAAAATAAGAAAACAAATAATTGTTATACAATAAAGGGAAAAATCCTGTGCCGGTAGATTTAATAAGCTCTTATTGGGTATAAATGTTTGATGTGATTGTTGCGATCTTGTGAAAAACTTTCAGGCATATCCACATTTACACTGTATCCATATTGTTGCTATAATATTTTTTTTGTACTTTTCGGTTAACCAGGTGCCAGTGAAGTATATATATATACACACACACACACACACATATATATATATATATACATAAACATACATATATATATATTTCACTAGCTCCCAGCTAGCCAAAAAGTACCTATTTTTTGTTTCTCGCTAACATTGGCTATAGACTTGATTACGGAATATTAGAAAATCTATCATTATTATCATCTAAAAGGTCATGAATAATGTGCCATAATCAGGCTGCATATTATTACACATAATTTTCAAGTATGGTTTGGTGAAACATTGAACTTTAAATTCTGTTAAAGACTGCATTTTATCTCAAAAAGGTGGACACAATGTTACAAAGTTATGTGGTTTGAAACGATCAAAAAACCAACCTTGGATCAATGATTATAATCCCGGTATTTTGTTCATGTGAGCCGCCAATATTGACATCCAGTTTGTTGGAGAACCCAGTTTGGTGTTAAATCGTTACATTACGCGTTATATAACCAAACCGGAAAAAAATCGTAAGGAAGAGATTTGGAAGACCATTGACGAAAACAAAAGTCTCGGTGCCAGATTACGCGCTTTTGCCAGATAAAACTTGATTAGTCGAGAGAACTGGAAGTTACGAAGTCGTAGACAAAGTTCTTAACGGTAAATGTTTCTATTCATGGGATGCTGTGCAATACTTAAATACCAGCATGGAAAAAGACCGGCAAAGAAAACTGAAAGTCACCATGATTTGGTTTTATTGGCAAAAGAGGATGAACGATCTACTGAAATTTACTGTCGGAATTTTATTGATGATTATTACCCGAATCGACATGACAACTTGGAAAACATGTGTTTATACGACTTGACCACTAGGTACTAATACGAACGAAATAAATCAAAGTCTGTAGAATATTACGAATTAAAAAGTCCTTCCGGCCTGTACCGGGAGGAAAAGGTAGCTTTTCTATACAAGATATTAAAATTTTAGCTAATGTTACTCGAAAACAGCCAGCTAAAATGCAAACAAACCGTACACAAAAGATTCGTTAATACTGAATTTGAATAAAAAATTCGTCAAATTATTGAGCTATAGTCAAGTTGGCTTCATTTATGAAAACTTATTTTGGTCGCCAAATTTGGCGATATTTCGCCAATTGTCGACAAGTTTGGCGAGAATTTGGCGCTAACGGATATCCTAATAATATAAGGAAAGGGCATGTTTACAAACAAACAGTTCCATCAACCAATCTACCACTGCATTTTTGTCGTAGCTATCATTGCAGGAATCGTCATGGCGACGTAGGCCAATCATATCACAGACCAGTTTAATGTAGACCAATCAAATCGCTCCATCTCATGTGTACTATAGGAGTCATAAAGAAAGAACAGGTTTTTCTCCCAAACCAACAGTAATTTAACCAACAGTGACGTCAGTTGCCCTTTCCTTATTATAAATCTGATTGTGTGCAAATGTTAGGCTGAAGCCAGCGTCAAAATGAAGCATTTAATTATCCTGTATCTTTGCATATACGTTGATTATAACCCTCAAATGAATATAGGCTGGTTTTTGTTTATTTTATTTCAATGTTTTTCTTAAAAATTAAAAATTTCATTATTTTCATACAGAATAAATGGACATTTTTTCGCATATTTTAAAATGGTTGGTTGGTTTGGCCCAAAGGGCCCGGTTTTGCAGCTTTTTTTAAAATGGTTAAATTTATTTTATCGTTGCTAATACTTTATCGTTGCCAATGTAAAATAAAACCCCTGAGTAATAATTTTTAATCAACAATTTGTTTTCAAGTGAAAATTTTCCACGTGAAAAATGAAAAGGAAATGAATTATTTAATAATTAAACAGAATATGAAATGATGTCATATTAGAAATAAAACGTGCGTTTTCAAATATTTGATAATAATACAAAGTGCATAAATACGAGTAAGTATGGAAAGCAAGCGAATATGATGTCCTATATAGAAAAATAAAACAAATTTGTTTTGATGTTGAAATAAAATTATCTTGGGTTATCAAATTATTTGTGATTAATTTCTCTTTTTTTTTCTTTTTCTTTTTCACATGAAAGGAATTATTTAAAATGTACGTAATATATGTATTTTAAATGTATGTGTTGTAAATTAAAGTTCTGTGTTTTAAATGAAATGAGTGAAATATTTATATTTTTAATGAATTCAATATGAATGATGGGATAGGTTTTCGATTTATCGTTTGCACACGGCTAACATAAAGATACCATATTTTTAATTTAAATTTTAAAAAGTAAAAAAAAAAAAAAAAAAAAAAATATTGGATGGCAAATGTCAATGATATGCATCGCAAAATTATCCGTATCGAAAATCAGAAAATCTTAATAAAAATAACTATATTTTTTAAAAGAAAGTTGCTTTTCTCATAAAAGCTAAAGATTTAATATGATTGTGTCGAAGTAACAGCATTTTTCCTCTATCATTTTCCCACAATCGAAACACATTTGTAAATCGTCGTTTCGAACAAGAATTTAATTTTACATTTCTTTTAGTTTTAAAATAGGAAAAACTTTGTTGTCTTTTTTTAAATATAGCTTTTTTTAAAGTTGTTTCGTAATAGATTTTTGTAAAGTCTTGTAGGATAAGAAAACTTGCATAGATTTTAAAGCAATGTTTAAGTAAAATTACAACATTTTTTAAACTTAAAAAACAACAATGTTATCGAAAAGAAAATCGATTTTACCAACAAATTCGCGTAATGCAAAAGCAAAGAAGAAATCAAAAAGTAATGAATCTTTTCTTCCAGCCGAATTGTGTAAACTTGAACAAGCCGATCGTGCCAATTCATAACATTATAAACGTGAAAGCGCGTTCTATATAGTAGAATTTATTTTTATATATAGGTAGAACATTTCCGAGAATAGGAAGGTTAAGGGTCTGTAATTAGGTCCATAGTCAATTTGCTTTTTTTTTTTTTTTTTTTTTTTTTAAATCAAGTGAAATTTGGCGCAAAATTAAATACATTGTTGTAACCAGATTTGTTTTTTGCGTGGTAAACACTTAATGGTATTTTAGATGATCATTTCCCCGCTCACCTTTGATGCCAACTATGACTGTAAAACATATTAAAAAATATTAGCCGATAATTTTCTAATTTTCTTATTGCTTCATGATGTAAATATACTTCCTGGGTCATACTTTAAACCTGAATCGGTCATGCCATTATTGTTCAATTTTGATTCCTAATCCTAACCCTAATCGTATCCTATCCTAATCCTGATAATAACTTTAAAGAATATTCTTTGACACGAATATGTAAATTAAATCAATATCCATAAATGGAATGAATGGAAAATAGAATAAATAGAAATGGTAAAATAAAATAACAAGAAAGTACATTTATTCGACACCTAACCCTAGAGAAAGCGTAAAAAATTTTAAGCGCATGAAATAAATCAAAATAATCCTATATATACTAACAAAAATATGTAAATTTAGATCATCATATTTGTGTCGTCGGTATTTATTTGCTTATAGTGTTCTTGACGCGATAGAGAAAATTATTTGGCATGAAATTTTACTTTTTTAAGACTGGGTTATGTCAAGAAATACCGTATGGTCTCCTATAAAATGTGATAAAGCTTTGGTTAATTATATATGTTGTTAATTATCAAGTGAAATGTTTTACTAAATTAATGCATTTATTCTTTTTTTAATGTTACGTGAACGAAGTCACGGGTAACAGCTAGTAAATATCTAGTTTTATGCGTATGACTAGCAAGCTTCGCCCTTTCGCTGGTCGGTTTCTCCAAACGAATTTTGAATCAAACTAAATATACCGGTGAATTGCATTAATCCAACAATGTACGCTTTTGGTCAGACAGCTACAGGAAAATATGAAAAGAGATCGCATATCAAATTATTGCCTTGGACTACTAAGTATTTGTCTGGCTTTAATTATGATCCTCATATTGAATATTTCAGGAATAAGGCTGTTGATCTCAGATCTCAGTTACCCTGCACCTCGTGCCGTGCCTTCAAGTGGCAGGATGAGACTCCCTGGGTATGTTGTAGTGGCGGTAGTAAAAAAAGATATAGTAATGGATGCATTTTTTAAAATTATAACTTGTAATGTTAGAAATATTGCTGAGCTGGTGCTAAAGGCATCACCAAATTATAGAAAATGTGCAATATCGAAACAGTACAGACCCTCAAAACTTTACTTCAGCAAGCATATTTTATTTAAAAATCACAATTACATAAATATCCGTAAGAATAATAGGTACTTTTATATTGCTGGGCGCCAGGAAAAACTCACCAAATCTTGTTTCAATTGGCATCATTTGAATTGGAACATTTTGTGTGACATTTTATTTGTATTGATATGTTTGTGTTTATCTATTTTATTATGATTACATTTCAGTTATTTTAAATAAGTTTTTAAAGATATTATATCGCAATGTTAAAATAATGGCTAGTTGTTATTAGCTAACGTTAAAAGATTAGCACAAAAAAAAAAAAAAAAAAAAAAAGGATTGGCGAGATTAAAAAAATTTTGGAGATCACTGGCACCCAGCTAACATAAAAATACCGAATAATATTCAATTCCAAATTCCTGAAGCAAACAAAAAAGTTAAAACAAAGAGCCCGAAAACTGGCATTATTGAGATTTCATCTAATCAAAATATCAGGTGATTTTTTTCTTATCCAGTATCTTATAAATCGCCAAGTATTGTTTGATCTTTAACAATGACGAATGTATTTTAGAAAATATCACTTGGCGATCAATGCAATAAATTTTAAGGTTTTGTCGCCAAAGGCAACGCCAAATTCGAAAATGTGCAATATCTCACGAATTGTTGGAGTTAGAATATTTTTATTTGGTACCATTCGATTCAGCATGCAAAACTACATTGAAATAAGTTATCATTTGACAAGTAAATATAAAACACGATTTTTAAGAAATTTTGTTATTGTTTGTTCCCATTTTAACCCCTTTAGGGATGGAATTTTAGCAAAACTTTCTTATTGCGCCTCTACATCCTAAGAATTATTTTCCCCGCAATTTTCGTGTTTGTAGCTTCAGTAGTTTGGACTCTGCGTTGATGATCTCCCAAGTCAGGACTTTATTTTACATATATAGAATTTTATATGCAGATAAAATTAACCATTATTATTACCTAGCAGGCTTTGCTCGCTACGCTGATCAGTTTCTCCAAAAAAACTTGAATCAAACGAAATATATCGGTGAATTTGATTGTGTGTTTTAAATAAACATGAACTTTTACCTTCATGTCCTTCCGCATTCGTGTAAAACGATACGAAAGCCATTACGCTGTTATATTTTCTAATGTGTTACACGAAATTTAGGCTGTTAAAGACCAACTCGTTTATTTAATCATTTAAAGTATGATTTTCTAAAGAACGATATAACGATATGCAATATACTAAAGGTATCCCTGGAAAATTAACATTGCATATCCCATAGAAATCCATTCAGCAGAATCTTTAAAAAAGTCTAATGTTTCACAATTAGGTTCAACTGATTATAGAAATGCCCCCACCCCCCTAATTCTTTAACTAAGCAACATAGAACGATATGTTATGCACTAAAACTTCCCAACAAAATTTAGCTAACTAACAGTGCAAGTTCCAGCAGAATCCATTCAGCAGAATTCAAGGTATAAGCGGCAGGATCGAAATTCCCTTTGCATTATACATATACAGTAGACAGATAAATGTATCTTTCATAATCATTTTCACCTGGTGATAGAACTCTCAGGGATTTTGTAGAAAGTATATGCTGGTATACGCCGTCAACCTTCTGGAATTTTTAAGACGAAATTCTGTACACCGTTTGTAGCTATAATATATACTCTCTAGTATATATCCTCTGTCTATAGAGTATATGCACTGTTTTTTTTACGACTACACCACTGACAACTTTCTCCTATAGCTCCATAACTAAACAATGTAGAAAATCAATTCCTGAAATATTATCACACTGCGAAACTCTCATTAAAATCCGTTCAGTAGAACTTTAAAACAGGTAATCTTTCATAATCGGGTTCACCTAATTTTATCTATAGCTTCCTCCTGTGGCTCTATAAATAAGCAATGTAGAACAATGTGCTTTATTTTAAAACCTTTCTAAAACAAATTACCTAACTAACAGTGAAATCATATAAAAATCTGTTCGGTAGAACCTGAGTTTTAACCGATCGGAATGGAATAAGAATTTGCGTTTTATAAATATTATAGATGATTATGATATGATTTTTGTAATCGAATTCGTTGTCAAACTTCCGCTTCAGTAAACACAACGCAGACGAAAACTTTGCTCCAGAGAAGTACCAACCATCCCCACAAAATTGCCTAACTAACAGTGTAAATCCCACCAAAGTCCGTACAGAAGAACTCAAATTATAAACGGTGGGAATGAAAAACGAATTTGCATTTTAAATACATAGTAGATATATCTTTCATAATTGCATTCACCTTTCCCAATCACTTTCCCATTAGCTCTATCACTAAGTAACATAGAATGATATGTTATAGGGTCATTAACCATACCTGAAAAATCACTTGCTTTAAAATTTGTTCAGTAGAATTTTTTTAAGTAATCTTTAATAATCGGGTTCACATAATTTTAGAGCTTCCCTCTTCAGCTCTATAACAAAGCAACGTAGAATAGCTATACACTAAAACCTTTCAAAAAACATTACCTGATTAAAATGTGAATATGCAGTTTATACTCATAGTAGATGATGATATGATTTTCTGTAGCAGGATTCATCAGTTCGCTTCAAACATAAACGATGCTTTCAACATTGTGACTAATACGCCAATTGGCGAGGTTTCCGATTGCACAAAATTAGTCGAAAATCGTATGAATAACTACCCAATGTCAAAGAGAAACGTGGCTGAAAACTGAAAACAAATAAAGAAGTAATACATAATACTAATCAGACCTTCGACACTTTATTTGGTACTTCTCCATTATCCCGTCGACCACTTTTCATAAAAAAAAAAACTATCGTCAAACTATAAGATTTAACGCCAAAAATACAGTCCCATTCACTTGACGTCAGAAGTATTAAACGTGTTTGTTATGTCATGAAGCGGTTTTTGATTCGACATTTACCTGTATTTTTCATTTTGTTTTTCTGATATTTTAGTTATTTCGTTAATTAAAATAAAAATTGCGTCCTTAAACGGCTGTGCCATGACATTAAAAGAGAAAATGCATTGTAAAAATATTGCGTTTCATAGTTAAGTGCAATAGATCAATTTCAACTGACGTCACAGACATTTATTTACCAAGACTCCTATAATAGGAGCTGACGCATATCCATTTTGTTTCGGATTATTCGTGCTCAGTTCAGCATCAATCTACCGCAGCCGGAGTTGGGGTTGCCTAAGACTCGGTTCTGATTGGCTGAACCGGTTCTGATTAGCTTGGTTTTCTGACTGAACTTCAATTTGAGACCCAAATCTGCAAGGATGCGTCAGCCTGTATTATAGGAGCTCTAGCCGAGAAGGACAATTAAGAAAAATAATGTAAATAAATAAATATCCAAGAATTTTTTTTCTATTTTCATTAATATATTGTAATTTTTTTGTGTTAAAACTTACTGGACACTTTGGTGAGTGGGGCTTTTCCGAATTTATTTAATTTTATTTATTTATTTTGATGGTCTAATGACAACTTTCTTCCATTTGTTTATTTGGAGTTCATGTTTGGTGATGATTTTTTTTTTCTTTTTTATGAAAAATGGTCGACGGTATAATTGAGATGTTCCCTTTATTTTAGCAATCACATTTTATTTTAAATAGTGGCGTTTACAGAAATAATAATAATACACAATTACATAAATATCCGTAAGAATAATATTCAATTCCTAATTGAGTAGTTAATGTTTCTATCTGCAAAAATAAACATAAATATTTAATTTGAATTTCTTCCATTGTTATAGTAACGGACGTATTTTTAGAAATTATCACTTGTATTGTTAGATTTTGACGTCAAAGATTTCGCCAAATTAGAAAAATGTGCAATATCTCTCGAACTATTTGACTTATGAGTATTTAATGGATACCATTCGATTCAGCATACAAAAATACACTGAAATATTGTTATCATTTGTCATAATACCCGAGTTTTAAGGAATTTTTTTTAAGTTTGTTCCCTTTTTTACCCCCCTTAGGGGTGGAGTTTTTCAAAATCCCGTCTTAGTGCGCCTCTACATACTAAGAAGTATTTTTCCTGCAAGTTTCGTTTTTGTAGGTTCAGTAGTTTTGGCTGTGCGTTGATCACCTAGCCAGAAAGGACTTTCTTTTATATATATAGATTGGGAAAATGATGACAACAATGAAAGAAAATAATTTGCGAGAAATCGCGTTCACTAAAACTCATAAATTAATCGTTGGTTTTTAGGGTTTCGTTCATCTCACGAAACCCTATTGCTCCCGCTCCGTTGTCTGTCTGTCACAGAGCCATTCTCGAAAACTATGTAACTTACAGAGTTGAAACTTTGTGTATAAATCAGAATATCAGCTGTGAAGAGCTGAAAATATTAAAATTTGAAAAATTCGTATTATTTTAATAAATAGAGATAAAAAACCAAAATTCTAACAGCCTTTTCCTATTAAATTTAAACATTTTTCGTTATAGCTGATGCCAAAAATTAAAAATCAACGATGAAAATCTTTCTACAATAATTATTTTTCTATCAGACGATTTCCACGTGAAAAATGAAATAAAAAGTTTCACCAATTGAAAAAAAGATTAATATGAAATAAAATTGATTGACGTCATAGTGGTAATAAAACATAAAACGGAAAGATTTCTCAATAATACAAGGAGTATGAGTATGTGTATGTGCACAAAACAGATTAATATCACGTCATTAGAGAATTAAAAAGAAAATCTGACGTCATATCGGAAGTTTAACAGATTTTCCAAATGTCTCAGAATAATACAAAGCGTGTATCAATATGAGTAATAGAGAATAGTAAATATATGAGTTTGATAAACATATTGAATCATGATAAAAATCCGATTATGGAAATATTCGCATATTTTAACATTTTGAAGTTGTACAACATGTTTAATTTTGAAATTATTATTTTTTTAATATCGCATTTAGTCCGCATGACAGATATTACAGTGAGAGAATATAACAGCGGGCTTAGACCGCTATCGGATTTAGATATTCGAAAAAAAGAAAAAATAGACCGGTAAATCTTTACTTTATAAAAAAAATGACTTTTTTTTTTTTTTTTTTTTTTTTGCTGCTAAATGAAATTTGTTTGAATTTATTAAAGAAAGGATAAAGTGTTTTGAAAGGAATATTAAACGAAGCCCTTTGAGCGATCTTCGATCACACTTACCCACTTATTTTGTAATGTGCTGTCTTGTTTCAAAATGTCAGCCTCTCTAGAAGAACTGCTCTATCTCAGCCATTTTTTAAGATAGAGGTAAAACAAAAAATGCTCTGAAATCCTTGTATCAAGGCCTAACACTTAATTAAAAAATAAATTTGAATTTTTAAATTTTTTGTATATTTTAGTTTTAAATCTTTCAGTGGCTGCCATCTTCAAACAAGATGGCGGACCAAGCTGGCTAACGAACTGGGTTTAGACATTGGTGAGCTTAATACACACAATTACGAGGGTCGATCCAGAAATAAGGTTCCCATCCAATTTACAAATAGACAACATTGTTTATTCTCATAGAAATTTACATCGTTGGAAAGAAGAAAGTTTGCTCTATTTTTCTACATAATCGTCATCTTTTTCTAAGCATTTTTGTAGACGGTGCTCCAATTTTTGTATCCAATGTCGTAGAACTCTGCCGCCAAGCCACTGAGGAAGCGTTTCACCTCTTCTTTGACGTCATCGTCGCTCCGGAAGCGTTGGACACCCAAATGCTCCTTTATCTTGGGGAACAAGTGATTATCACTTGTGATAATCCCTTGACTCATATCCATTTTGTTTCGGATTATTAGTGCTTAGTTCAGCATCAATCTACCGCAGCCGGAGTTGGGGTTTGCGTAAGACTCGGTTCTGATTGGCTGAACTGGTTCTGATTAGCTTGGTTTTTCGACTGAGCTTGAATTTGAGCACCAAATCTGCGAGGAGGCGTAATAAAGGAACATTTGGGTGTCCTTCGCTTCCGGAGCGACGGCGACGTCAAAGAAGAGGTGAAACGCTTCCTCAGCGGCCTGGCGGCGGAGTTCTACGACATTGGATACAGAAATTGGAGCACCGTCTACAAAAATGCGTAGAAAAAGATGGCGATTATGTAGAGAAATAGAGAAAACTTTCTTCTTTCCAACGATGTAAATTTCTATGAGAATAAACAATGTTGTCTATTTGTAAATTGGATGGGAACCTTATTTTTGGATCGACCCTCGTAGTTTCATCCAAATTGATTTATAAATACGAGTGTTATCGTATGACATAGGTCAGATATATATATATTGTTATGAATTTTGTATATATTTGTAAATATTTCATTTTTTTTAAATTTAATTTATTTTATTATTGTGGAAATTGCAGTATTATTAATGTATTTCCTATTGAGCATCATGTAACTCAATGCTAAAGGCCTCAGATGGTTTGCAAGGAAAACAACCTTACACCCTCATCTTTATAATGGAAGTCTATGGAAAAATCGCCAAGGAATGGGTTTATCGCCAAGTTGGCGATGGTTTTGGCGACTTATTTTTGTCGCCAAATTTGGCGATATATCGCCAAATGTCGCCAAGTTGGCGACTTTTTGTGCAACCACACCCCCCTTATACCTATACATTGGGATCCTTTCTTGCTTGGGTTCTCTATCGAAAGTTAAAGCACTTTCTGGTAATTTCTAGCATCTGAAGGCTCTGGAATAATCTAGAAAGATCTCTGAAACCTATATAAGGACCTCCATCAGTTCAGCGAGTTAGTTGTCTGTCAACTGCGATTGAATTCATACGAGAGGCTTTGCATTGAGAACTGTGTTACTCGGATCGATTTTGTCGTTGATACGTCGTATTGAACGCATTGTTTCTGTGTGAAATTTTGCTGCGCTTTTATTGGATTTGAAGATTACTGAATATCTTGTAATTTTCAGAAGATATTGGTGTTCGTATTGCACTGTTTATAGTGAATAAAGCCTTTTGATTGTTCTTATATATTGGCATCAGTCCTTTCGAACCCCGAGCTCACAACATTTGGTGTCAGAAGTGGGATTGAATGCCGATCACCAGAGCAATGGAGGGTCAACTGAAAGAATTATTGGAGAAATTAGCTGCGAACCAGGCTGAAATGAAGGAAATGTCGGAAGAAATGAAGAAGGAAATGTCAGCGATGGAGGAGAAAATGACTGCAAACCAGGCTGAAATGAAGGAAATATCGGAAGAAATGATGAAGGAAATGTCGGAAGAATGAAGAAGGAAATGTCAGCGATAGATGAGAAAATGACCGCAAACCAGGCTGAAATGAAAGAGATGTCGGAAGAAATGAAGAAGGATATGTCAACCAACCTTGGTGAGTTGAAAGAATTAATAGATAATAAAATAACATCTTTAAATGAAAGAATTGACAGAGTGGAAAACAAATTTGAAGGAAGATTTCTGGAAATAGAGGAAAAAGTTCAAAAGACAGCCAATACCGTAGAGGAAAGGATAGAGAGTATAGAAAAGGAGTTGGAAAATGTGAAGAAACAAAAGATAACTGCCGAAAACTATCCCGAAGATATCAAGTATCAAGCTATGCTTCCCCGGGCCTCTATTAAACTCTCGACCTATGACGGAAAATCCTCATGGCCAGTTTTTAAGACACAATTTGGGATCGTAGCGGACGCCAATGGATGGGATTCCCAGACAAAGGCTTGCCAGTTAGCTGCTTCTCCACGAGCTGATGCTGCCGACGTCCTACAGACTTTGCCTGCAAATGAACCGCTGGATTTTGAAACGCTCGTCAGTGCCTTAGAATTACGCTTTGGCGAGAAATGCATGAAGGAATATAGCAGACTCCAGCTCAAATCTCGACAGCAGAAATCCACTGAATCCCTGCAAGAGCTTGCTACGGATGTCGAGAGACTTTCACATCTTGCTTATCCTGACTGTCCGACTGAAATTAGAGAAAGCTTGGCTCTGCAGCATTTTATTGATGGTGTGCGTGACCCTGAGATCCAGACAGCACTCCGGATTGCAGATCTCAATGATTTAAAAGGGGCTTTGGTTTACGCTCTGAAATTCGAGGCAGCCCAGCAAGCTACTAGGAAAGATCGACACTTTGTGCGAGCAGCCAACCTGCCTGAGACGTCGGATAGAGCTGTGGAGTGCTTACAGCAGCAGATGAATGACATAATGAGAAAGATGAACTCCTTAATGGCCAACAAACCTTACAGGAAGTTCAAGTGCTGGAAATGCGGTGGAGAAGGCCATATCCAAATCGACTGCCCAAGACGACCCAGCACCGAAGGTAATAGCTCACCCGCTAACGGAGGAGCAAGAAAACTGATTATTGACCATCTTGCGGGGCGGAGGTTTCCAGATCTTAAGAAGCCTTACTTTCAAGTATGTGAAATTTCTGCAAGAAGTTGCGGCGAGAACGGAGTTTTTCTAGTCGGAAGTGTGAATGATTTGCCCTGTAATATGATCATCGATACAGGAGCCAATGTGACCATCATTCGGAAAGATCTAGCTCAGCGGCTGAAAGAAAAACCCTTCTGGACCCCGCCGCGTGTTATTCTTCAAACTGTGACCGGAGATAAGATCGATATACATGGAAGAATGACACTGAAAATAAAGTTTGGGAACGCCGCTTACCATCATACAGTCTATGTGGCCGATATTTCAGACCCTTTCATACTCGGACTGGACTTTTTAAAAGAGCATGGATTTACACTGGACTTTAAGAATAATGAGTTACGCTCTGCTCAAGAAGATGTCACTATTTTCAAACTAGGAAATGAGTCTGAATCTATTCAACAGATCACAGCCAAGGCAGATGTTATCATCCCTCCTCGGACCGAAATGGTGATACCTGGATTAACTGAGAACGAAAGTAGTTTTCAATGTGGCTTGGTTGGATATCCTGAGAAGAGCCCAAAAGGAGTGCTAATAGCATCAGCGCTGGTAGATCTGTCGAGAGATGTGATACCCGTGAGGATGGCGAATGTAAGTGAAAAGTCTAGAATTATCCAGAAGGGTGAAGTGCTTGCTACCTGTGCTCCAGTCACCTGTGTTTGCAAAGACCCGAGCTTGACGTTGTCGGAGCCGCCTACAAGTTTAACACCTGAAATTGGACGAAATGAGAATTTATCTCCTGAGCAGAAACATGCCGCAGAAAGACTGTACCAGGAATTTACGGATGTGTTTTCACAAAACGAGAATGATATAGGTCGCACTTCTCTGACACGTCATAGAATTGATACTGCCGACCATCCACCGATTAAACAGCATCCAAGACGCTTGCCGTTTGCAAAACAAAAAGAGGTTTCTAAGCTCTTACGAGAGATGCAGGATAGTGACATCATCGAACCGTCATCAAGTCCGTGGGCCTCTCCCATGGTGTTGGTCCGAAAGAAAGATGGCTCCACAAGATTTTGTGTGGATTATCGTAAACTTAACGACATCACGAAGAAGGACAGCTATCCTCTACCAAGAATAGACGACACGCTGGATACTCTTTCAGGACATAAATGGTTTTCCACACTAGATTTGAAGAGTGGATATTGGCAAGTAGAGATCCATCCTGATGACAAAGAGAAGACCGCATTTACTACTGGACAAGGACTTTGGCAATTTAAAGTTATGCCGTTCGGGCTCTGCAATGCCCCAGCAACGTTCGAGCACCTCATGGAGACAGTGTTAAAAGGCCTGACTTTTGAAGCTTGTCTCATCTACCTAGATGATGTCATCATTGGTGGCCGCACGTTTGAAGAACATTTAGAGAATATTCGAAAAGTGTTAACGAAGCTAAGAGCGGCGAATTTAAAGCTGAACCCTCTGAAATGCAAGTTCTTCCAACGCGAAGTAAATTATTTAGGACACATCATCTCAGCTGAAGGTGTTCGAACAGATCCTGAAAAAGTGTCTGCAGTAAAGAACTGGAAGCGTCCGGAAAACGTCCATCAGTTGCCAAGCTTTCTGGGACTATGCACTTATTACAGAAAGTTTGTACAGGGGTTCTCCAACATCGCAAGACCCTTGCATAGGCTCACTGAAAGCAAGCAGAAGTTTCTATGGACACAAGAATGCGAGAATTCCTTCCAGCAGCTGAAAGAAGCTCTCACATCCTCTCCAGTCCTAACCTATCCACACCCCGACAAACAATTCATTGTGGACACGGATGCTAGTCATGAAAGTGTCGGTGCTGTACTTTTCCAAGAAATAGATGGCCAAGAACGAGTCGTAGCATACTGGAGCAAATGTTTATCGAAACCAGAGCGGAATTATTGCGTCACTCGTAAGGAGTTATTAGCTATAGTAAAAGCCATAGAACACTTCCATCACTATCTCTATGGCAGGAAATTTCTCCTTCGTACTGACCATGCATCCCTAACATGGCTGATGAATTTTAAGAACCCAGAGGGCCAAGTAGCCAGATGGATACAACGACTCCAGGAATACGACTTTGATATCAGGCATCGTAAAGGCTCATCGCATGGAAATGCTGATGCCTTATCAAGAAGACCGTGTCCCGAAAGTTGCCGCTATTGTTCCAGAGCGGAGAACAAGTATAATCCCGAACATGTCATACGCCAGACGAAGACTTCACTATCAACGCCACCAGATCCCTGGAGTGATGAGAAGATTCGAGAAGATCAAATGGCAGACTCTGACATCAAACCAATCTTGGAGTTATTAGAATCTTCTAGCACGAAGCCCAGTTGGAAAGACATCTCGACTTACAGTCCTACGACAAAGCAATATTGGGCTCTTTGGAACTCCCTCCACGTCAAGAATGGTGTCCTGTTCCGAAAATTCGAATCGGAAGATGGGAAAACATCTCGGTGGCAGTTGGTACTTCCTCGATCTCGAATCCCAGAGGTCCTCGAAGAATTACATGGCAGTCCCACTGGTGGCCATTTTGGAGTCATGAAAACATTACACAGAGTCCGAGAGCGCTTCTTCTGGGGAAAAGCGAGAGCTGACGTCGAACAATGGTGCAAATCTTGCGATGCATGTGCAGCTCGGAAAGGACCAAAGAAACGTAGCCGAGGAAGACTACATGTCTACAGTGTAGGAGCACCTTTTGAACGCATCGCCCTTGACATCCTAGGTCCTCTGCCAAGAAGTGCTGATGGCAACAAATACCTCCTTGTTGTCATAGACTATTTCACAAAATGGCCTGAAGTTTATGCCATCCCTGATCAAGAAGCATCTACGGTTGCGGATGCCTTGGTACACCAGTGGATATCAAGGTATGGAGTCCCTCTCCAAATGCATTCGGACCAGGGGAGAAATTTTATCTCTGCTGTGATTGAGGGTCTCTGTCAACTTCTCGGAATGGACAAAACTAGGACGACGCCTTTACATCCACAGTCGGATGGCACGGTTGAGAGATTTAATCGTACCATCCTCAACAATCTCTCACTGCTAGTCTCAAGAAACCAACAAGACTGAGACCAAAAACTTCCCTTGTTTCTTCTCGCCTATCGCAGCGCCGTCCATGAAACAACCGGCTATTCCCCGTCTCAGATGCTTTTCGGTCGTGATCTTCGTCTACCTTGTGATCTGATTTTTGGTCGCCCTCCAGATGCGCCTTCATTGCCAGAGGGATACGTGCAGAATCTCCAGGCACGATTTGAAGACGTCCACAACTTGGCTCGAGAGCGGATCAATATACAGACGGAGAAGATGAAGACCAGGTACGACACGAAAGCCACGGGACATCAATTCAAAGAAGATGACAAGGTTTGGTTTTATAATCCGACTCGACGTAAAGGACTTTCTCCCAAACTGCAATCGCACTGGGACGGTCCTTATACAGTCCTAAACAGACTGAACGATGTCGTAATTCGGATCCGAAAGTCACCAAGTTCGAAGCCTAGAGTCGTTCATTACGAGAGGCTGGCTCCATACTATGGCCATAGTACTTAGTTCATTGATTGTAAATAGTGTAATGTAAATAATGTAAATTAGTATGACCATGGTCTTGTATATAAGTTAATGTAATTATTTATTTTGCTTAGCATTATCATTATTATTATTATTTAAATACTTGTATGTAGTAATGTCTATGCTTTAATTTTTTTTTAAATAAGTGTATATTTTGTATAATTCAGCATTATGAATGTGTTTAATTGTTATTTTCCATGTTTGCTTTAAGTGTTTTGAATAGTATAGCATTTGTTGGTAACGGGTTTGCTTTCCGATCAAAGGTTGAACTGCCCGGGACGTGCAGTCCTTGAGAGGGGGGCAATGTTATGAATTTTGTATATATTTGTAAATATTTCATTTTTTTTTAATTTAATTTATTTTATTATTGTGGAAATTGCAGTATTATTAATGTATTTCCTATTGAGCATCATGTAACTCAATGCTAAAGGCCTCAGATGGTTTGCAAGGAAAACAACCTTACACCCTCATCTTTATAATGGAAGTCTATGGAAAAATCGTCAAGGAATGGGTTTATCGCCAAGTTGGCGATGGTTTTGGCGACTTATTTTTGTCGCCAAATTTGGCGATACATCGCCAAATGTCGCCAAGTTGGCGACGGATTTGGCGACTTCTTGTGCAACCACCCCCCCTTTATACCTGTACATTGGGATCCTTTCTCGCTTAGGTTCTCTATCGAAAGTTAAAGCACTTTCTGGTAATTTCTAGCATCTGAAAGCCCTGGAATAATCTGGAAAGATCTCTGAAGTCTATACAAGGGACCTCCACCAGTTCAGTTCAGTTAGTTGTCTGTCAACTGCGATTGAATTCATACGAGAGGCATTGAGAACCCACTTTGCATTGAGAACTGTGTTTCTCGGATCGATTTTGTCGTTGATACGTCGTATTGAACGCATTGTTTCTGTGTGAAATTTTGCTGTGCTTTTATTGGATTTGTAGATTACTGAATATCTTGCAATTTTCAGAAGATATTGGTGTTCGTATTGCACTGTTTATAGTGAATAAAGCCTTTTGATTGTTCTTAAATATTGGCATCAGTCCTTTCGAACCCCGAGCTCACAACAATATATATATATATATATATATATATATATATATATATATATAAATCAACATTTGAACGGAGGGTGGTTTTGGGGTCTGGGGGTCATGATCGGTGAAAATATATCGAAATTTTCAGGAATTACTTTCCTCCGAACGGCTGCAATAGGTAGCTTTATACTTTTTTGTATTGAAAGCTACCTAAAACTCTGCAACCGTAGCGAGTAGCAAAGCGCTTTTTGTTTTAAAAAATGGAGGATATTCCAACTACGTCACGATCACGTGGTCAAGGTATCTCTCCCTGCCATCGTCTGCTACACTACGTTTTTCCCATTGAGAAACATGGCGTTTTCGATTTTTGAACGGGCTCACCCAATTATTGGATTTTCTTATGAAAATATTCAGGAATACATTTTGAAGATAAACGAAGATCACGAAGGGCATGGACAGAGCTCGGCTTTAAAAAAAGTATTTCCGGATCTATACTCTTCAAAAAGAATTTCATTGAAGATTTTAAGTTTGCAGAGCCGAAAGATGGTTTTACTATGATAAACTCCAAAGTTAGGGCGGAGATGAAAAACAAATCCTATAACATATGTATGACTATAACGTCAGAAAATGAAATAAGTGCACTGATTTATATATATATATATAAATGAGTTTTTGCGTTCTCATGTTGACGTTTTACAAATGTTTTTTTTTTTTTACTGTTTTAACTATTATATATAACAGAGAAAGTTTTTTCATTTTTAACTAAAATGCCAAACTTAACACTTAACCTGACATGATTATTAATATTCTGACATAAATGATATATATCGTACTTGTAGTTCATTTTTTAAGAAAAAAAAAAAGTTATTTGTTTACTTTCTTCCCCATTTAGTTTTGTTTACTATGGGATGTTCTTATCGGGTTTCAAAGGCAACTATAACATTCGGAAAATAGTGCATCATGAAATTTCGAAAATTACTTGACAATAATACTTTTTTTTTAATATGAACCTGACTCATTGAATTTCATTCCAGTTAATGTTAAAATAAAATTAATGTGTTTAAAATTTTTATATTCATTAAAAATTAATTAAATTCATTCAATAATTTATTCTCTGTCTATTTTCAAAAAAAATTATAGGCTTATATCTTTATTTTGTTTTGTTCTTTTTTCACATGTAAACACTTATTAGTGTTTCCCCCAAACAATTTCAGAAGGGTGCTGCACCCTGCCTGCCCTTTGGTTTACAAAATAGCATCCTTCTTGGCCTTCATAAAAAGAATTAGCACCCTTCTTGCGCACTCTAGTAAAATAATTAGCACCCTTCTTGCCCACTCCAGTAAAATAATTAGCAACCTTCTTGCCCCTCAATACAAAAAGTGCCCTTTCTCCTTTTTGCAATAAAAAATTTGCTTTCATAGTAAAAACTGATTCAGTGTTGTCTTAAAAAGGGTGTCCTGACTTTTAAATATCGAAAGTGGCTTTAAAAACCAAAATAATACCTTTAACATAAAAAAAAATGCCCTAGCTAATGCAAAAAGTGTCCTTAAAAATAAAAAAGGGTCCTTAAGAATAAAAGAAGTGCCCTTTTCTCCCCAGCAGCACCCTGCCCGTTTTTAAACTTGGTGGAAACTCTGATTTTATTTATTCGGTACTTTGCATTTACAATGCGGAGCAAACAGCAGTGCAAGAGTGTTGTCAGGGCTACAAATCTGCCACCCCCCCACTTCATTAAGTACTAATAAGGAAAGTGTTTAATAACCTCCTGTTTGTAAATTCTAATTTGAAAAACAAAAAAAGTTTAATTTTTTAAGTTTATAAAATTGAATGTAAACATATAGCATGCTGAAATATTATACTTAATATTTAAAGAAAAGCTGAATGTTTTTTTAAATAATTGCCTTTACTCTGTTTGCTATTAATATAGGTTAATCTGGTGCCTTATTATCAATTATTATTATCATGATCTTATTTTATGGTATGAACATTTAAAAATTTGTTATAAGTACTTACACATGTGTTGTACTGTGCATTAAATATATCCCTGTTATGTAAATAGCACATTTTCTTAATTTTTTTTTTCTGGAATCTATCAAAATATGTGCAAAATGACACCCTTCAGAAGTTTCAATTATTCCTTTACTTGCATGAAGCCACAGGAATAATGAGATGATGTGTGTATGAATAAAAAATTGTAGCAGCATATTAAAAGCACACTCTAATATGTGCTCTTTCTTTTTTCTACATCTTTCAAAGTGACTCAGAAAGAAAAAAAAAAATATGGTGCAAGCACCAAACTGCCCTGCAGAAAGAAACAGGTGGTAATTTTCTGCTGTTGTATTTTATTTATAAATTTAATCATTTTTACTGTCTGTTATTATGTGTCCTGATTGTCACTAACAATTTTGTGGTAACAAATTTGTGTGTGAACCAGGGCTGTAGCTAGAAGTAAACAATAGGGGGTGCTCAAGAAAATGTAAGGTGGGGGGGGGGGGGTCATACTATTTATTTCTCTGTGACATATGCATGCACATGTGTTTGCAAACACAGATATTTATTATATAGAAAGGTAAATTAGTGCATATTCATAGTGTAGGCCTAGGCACTATGTTTCTTATTAAATTGTTTATAACTTTATTTGATGCTAAGACACGTAAAAGCTGCAGACAGGGATGTAATATCTTCTGGATTATTTTAAGGAATATTGTATACAGGGGCGTAGCGAGCGGGGGGGGCTGGGGCGGCAGCTGCCCCCCCCCCCAATGTTTGGTAAAAGGATTCAGTCGGCTTATCAGCAGATTTAATTAGTGTTTCTGTAGTATGTCAGTAGCCCGATTAAAAAAAAACAATTCAGAAAATTCTGGTTGGCAGGACTTTAAGTCTTCAGAATGCATTTCACTACAACCTTACAATCATATGGCAAAAGCTAGTCGATCTATCAATAGATAAGTTATGAGTAATAAAAATAATGGTTTCAATAGATCTATCTGGTCAGCCGGTATGAAAGTCACGTGTTCTGTCACATTTTCGAATCACATAAATAGCTAGTCGGCCTACCCACTGAAAAAAAATTATCATGTATAAATCTTGTCTGCAGAGCCCGAAATGTTGGACATATACTATACCTTACCCACACATGGAAAAGCTAAGTCGGCCGTCGATACATAGGCCAATAGGGGAAAAAATGAATGTGATCTATTGATTTGAAAATATCAGAAATTTGTCCTACAGTAACACTCGCAACTTACATAGATAAAAACTATCAATATATAAACTAGGCCGACCGAATGCGAAAGTCGCTTAAGAAAATTCAAGAAATTTTATACTTGATACCTAGTAAGTAGGTTCTAGCAACGATATGATGTTTACGCCCTTTGGAACTGTTTTAGGAACGTTTGGAAAATAAAAACGAAGAATTTTTAAAACTATTTAGAAAAAGAAAATGAATAAATTAAAAAAATATCCGTGCATTTAACATTTAATACCTAAAAAACTTCTTACTTTTTTTTTTGATAAAACTAAAACTAAATTTATATGCTTGTGCCAACATAACATAATTACATAATTTTCACTGATTTTCACTTGTTATTATAAAAATTAGAATTGGAGCTTTTATTAATTACTTAATATTTATTGTATACCCTGATTATCGTAATTTCCGGCGTATAATCCGTGGATCAAACAGTTATGTTTCGACCCAGAAATTTTATTTTATATAATGGAACATACTAGGTCGCTGTAAATATTGTACTTCAATTATTAAATAAAATTTCTGGGTCAAAACATAATTGTTTGATCCGCGGATTATACGCCGGAAATTACGGTACATGTTAGCGATTACTTTTTTTAAAAACTAAATCATACGTAAGAGGAATTATATTTTTAATCAAGAATTCAGAAAGTAGAAGATTACAGGAAAAATTAAATTATTAAAAGTAGTTATATGGTAAAAAAAATTTGAAGCGATTGCGGAACATTAACACGTTTGCACTTAAAACAATATAAATAGTTCAGCGTTTCTGGCCCCTAACTACCGCCGGGGCACTGCCCCGGGACCCCAAACTGATGGTTAAAAAATTATTGTATTTTAATATCTAATCTAACTTCCTATAAAATACCCATCACCTAGCTAAATGTTAATAATAAAAACTAGTCGGATGTGCCAATCCCAAAACTTTCTTCTACCTCAGTCATGTTAATACTTCAAAATTCGCTATCACATCGCAAATAAAATCAATATTTTTCGTCATTCTGTTGTACGTCAGCTGCTTGCGAATCGTCGGGTTACCGGGATGCGATCAACTGATGTATACTAAATTACGAAAAGTCCTTCTGGCCTGAACCGACAGGAACAGATAGCCTCCCTATTCCTTGGTTTTACGATTTTAGCTAATTTTACTGGAAAACATGAAGGTAAAATGCGTGGAACCTAATTAAAGAAGATTCAATCCCAGTTCTTGTCAACATTGAATTTGAATGAGAAATCGCCAAATTAGTCCTCTACAGCCAAGTTGGCTTCATTTAGGGCAACCTATTTTGGTCGCCAAATTTGGCGATATTCCGCCAACGGTCGCCAATTTTTGCGAGAATTTGACGTTGGCGAATATAAATGTATAGTGATAAGCATATAATAGGATTAATCGTTACAACAATGAAAGGAAATTTGCCTAAACTGTGTTAACTAAAACTCATAAATTAAACCCGTTTATGGATGAATTCTGCTGTCTTAGGTAAAATGTAGAGGTGATAGAGGCAAAACAAAAATTGCTCCGGATTCTTCAGATCAAGGCCGAACATTTAACGAAAAAAACTTTTAGGATTTCTAATTTTTTTGAATTTGCACATCTTTTTGAATTTGAAATCGTTAAAGGGCTATCACAGCGCCCCCTTTCGTCGAAATATCCCCAAATTCTGATAGAACCTGCTTGCCATAGCCAAAAACATAAAAAAAAATGTGGTTCAATTTGAAGCATAATTTCATACACTTTTAGATGGTACAATAGTGAAAATTGTACAAAAATATCGATCACAGCGCCCCCTTTCGTCGAATTATCCCCAAATTCTAATAGAACTTGCTTGCCATAGCCGAAAACATCGAAAAAAAATGTGGTTCAATTTGAAGCATAACTTCATACACTTTTCGATGATACAATGAGGACGGACAGACAGACATTTTGTAAAAACATGTTTTTCGGAACCTCTGACCCCTAAAACGTGTAAATCCGTCGAAAACCGGAAGTCGAAAAAAATTTCGATTACAATACTTTCTTCTATTATAGATAGAAGAAAGTAAAAATCCATCAAAGTGCTAGAGTAAATGTTTTTGCGTGTCCGTTCAAATACTCCATACGCTTCGCATGCAAAAGCATCTCTAGATAAAGGTGAAAATAAGCACTCGCCAGTCTCCACTCGTCGATTAAACTTGAAAAACTGGCGATTAAAAATATGGAAAGCACCGGCCGAATGCAGGATTTTCCTATATCCGCCTGATCGACGAAATTCTTGATTTTTAAGCGGCCGTTCTACGAAATTCATGATTTTTTACTTCATGATTTGTACACGCCCGATCGACGAAATTCATGATTTTTACGTGCCCGATTGACTATATTCGTGATTTTTACGCTCCTAAATGACGAAATTCATGAATTTTATGTGCCCGGTTGACATAATTCATGATTTGTGTGCTTCCGTTCGATGATATTCATGATTTTTACGCACCCGATCAACGATATTCATGATTTTTACGTGCCCGTTCAACGAATTTCATAATTTTTACGCACACGATCGAGAAAATTCATAATTTTTACGCACACGATCGAGAAAATTCATAATTTTTACGCGTGCGATCGATGAAGTTTGTGATTTTTACGTGCCCGTTCGACGAAACTCATGATTTTTATGCACCCGATCAACGAAATTCATGATTTTTACTTCATGATTTGTATACGCCCGATCGACGAAATTCATCATTTTTACGCGCTCGATCGACTAAATTCATGATTTTTACGCTACCAAATGACGAAATTCATGAATTTTAAATGCCCGGTCGACGTAATTCATGATTTGTATGCGCCCAATCAACGAAATTCAGGATTGTTACGCACCCGTTCGATGATATTCATGATTTTTCCGTGCTCTGTCGATGAATTTCATGATTTTTACCCACGCGATCGACGAAATTCATAAATTTTACGCGTGCGATCGATGAAATTCCTGATTTTTACGCGCGTGATCGATGAAATTCATGATTTTTACGTGCGTGATCGATGAAATTCATGGTTTTTATGTGTCCCTTTGACGAAATTTACAATTTTTTCCGAAACTAATTGGTGAAATACACAATTCCTGAATTTCTGGAGATTTTGGCCCACGGGTCTCAGGTTGTGCATGTGTAATGAATATCATGTTGTGGGTTATTACTTAGTGAATAAACATACCTATTTTATTATTATCAGATCTTAATTCTAGACAAATAATTTAAAAAAGAAAGGTACATATGTAGTTAGCTACACAAGTACCAAAGCATAGTGGGACTTATGTAGTTAGCCACATAAGCCTGTTGTGTATAACTTTGCTGTTAACTTATTTTTAAATTTAAAATAGATTGGAAATTAATATCACAAGTTTATTCGAAACAATATAAATTAAAATATTTTTATTTAGTACATATATTGTTTCTTTACTGTAAAGTCATTAATTTTTTTAAATTAAATATTCAGTGACATGGATGTACTTACTGGCTACTAAAGAAATTGTCACTAGCCAGTAACTGGCTACTAAAGAAAATCAACCTACCGGCCAGTGGCTACTAAGAAAAATTCCTTATTTTCACCTTTATCTCTAGAGCAGACAGCAGAATGTCGAGTCGAATGTGTCATGTCGCGCCAAGTACCTGCAGAGTGATGAGTCAATTCCGTGTGATTTTCAGGCTAGGACGTGCAGTGAGCTAGTGCTATTCATGATATGTGATTCGTTTACTAACTGCTCATCAATATCGGACTGTCAGAGCAGTTGAGAGTCGCATAGTAGTGATAGTATGATAGTTTATTACTTATCCCCTTCGTGACGAGCGTCTTTTACGGAATTTTTAATCACCGGTTTTTCAAAGCAGAAATTTTCGCCTAATTGAATCGCAGAAATGCTGTCATTAAATAAGGCAAAGCTTACAATAAAAATTAACTGGTGGGAATAATCAAGGATTCTGAGCATCTTATGCGTCACGTATACTTGTCGCTCATCCCCAAGGGGTTAATCTTACTTTGCTTGTGTTGAGATAATAGTTTATATTATGAAATGAATTCGGCACCAGCCAAGTAGAAATAAAAAAAGACAGATTCTAAAAAGAAGAAACTGGGAGGCTGCAAAAAGTTCGAAGAAGTTATCAACATGTCTGGAAAGTGGAAACCACTCGACAGGGAATGGTGATAAGAAAGGTATGAATGGTTTGCTTTTTTTCAGTGTGATGTGTAATTCATGTAAAAAGAGTACAGTCAAACTTGAATAATTCGAACGTGTATAATTCGAAATCGTGGATAATTCAAATGTTTCTGTCGGTCCCTTGACATTCCTATAAAACACAAGTGGATTAAGCACTCAAGAGGCCCCAGGCGCAATTAAATTTTGAGGCCCCTCCAAATATTTTCAGTACCCCTATAGTGTGCATTTTTTAGTTTTACAATTAGAATTACTGAAAGTGTATGTTGTTAATTCCATATGATATTATCTCTAATTGGAATATAAAGTTCAAATTAATTTCTATCGCATGCTAATAAAATATTGAAAGTACTTCCCATTCATTACATTATCATAATTTTTAGAACTAAGAGATCACATTTTTATTTAGCTTTTATTTTGAAAATAACTACGTTCTATTTACTAAACTATCACTGCATTCTATCATTCTAAACAAACATGTTTGTCACAAATATAACTGTAGGATTTTTTCTTATCAATACATATTCTTTTTTTTTCCAGTAAAGTTCTTGGTAAATCTTTTAAATAATTACTGAGTTATATCAAAGAAACATTTTAGTAATACAAAATCATATATTTTATTTTTAACTATCAATTATAATGAATCAGTTAAAATTAATTGTAAAAACTATTAATTAAGAAATAATGCGACAGATTGACTATTTTACATTAGTCGGATTTGAAGTATTTTTGAGTCGACCAATCGTGCCTTTTGCCCCCCCCCAAAAAAAAAAAAAATTTACTTTCGCTACGGCCGTGGCATGGAACTAGTTGATTCAAAAATATATATAAAAGGTATATCACCATTATCTTACAAATTCAATATATCAAAAATATCTCACAATTCTCCATCATTAATTAAAAACCCAATTTACCTCAACTCCATTTCAAAACATATACATTATCTCCATATCAGCCATTTCCAACGGTTATTCTCTAAAATCTGATTTATTGAATACAGACAACTTCTTAACTGAAAATCACGCGAGAGATAATTAAAATTAGATTGTACTAAATTTACATTCTTTCTATTAAAATTTATACTTAAGAATTAACAAAAATTTAGACTTTATATAAGCTGTCTGTATTCCTTCAAATGTTAAAATAATTCCTTCTTCTAAGGCTGAAATAAAATAAATAAAAAGGGATACACTGTAAGGTAAATGAAAATGCATTTTGTACAGGAATTAAATATTTTATTGCACATATAATTATTTTACAGCAAACAAATTCCGTTAACTTAGTTAATCTCAAAAGGCCTTATCTATAACAATTAATCACCACCTTATCTTATATATAAAATTATTTCCATAATCAAATTCACCATCATATTACAATTCAAACAATTAATATATACAAACTAATTCCTGTAATATTTTATTAATGTGATAATTTGGAGCTACTGGCAACATTTACAAAAAAAAAAGGATTAATTAATTGGAGTCATTTTAAAGAACTTAAGTTAAAGTGAATCTTAATTCACAATCTAAATTAATAGAATAAAATAAAATAAAATAAATACCGGTAAAGTTAGTTCATGCATGATAAAACTATTTAAGAGAAGGAAAAGAAAGAAAAAGAACTTAACATCATCATGACAGCTCCGGAGCTGATTCACTTTTCTTAGAACCTAAAAACTTCTAAGTTTTTAGGTTCTTAGTTTTTAGTCTTTTCTAATTAGTCTAATTAGTCTCTTTAGTCTCTTCTAAGTTTTTAGTCTCTTCTCATCTCCAACTGATCCTTTGGAATTCCCACGCAAAGCTCCTTGATTTACCTTCAACTTCTTGACACATGCGCACCGACAAATAGTGCCCCTCAAAATGACACTATGTATAAAGAAAGATGTTAACCTGCGCCATATTATTTCACAAAACTGATGAACTTTGCCTTAATAAATATTCACACCATCTTTTGCAGTGATTTCAAAATTGCATAACTTAATTGAATTTTTAAAATGTGTGAATCAATGCGCCCTCTTCCGGTCACATGGGGACGCGCTGTTGTGGCGTGGTCACGTTGTGACGCTATTCTTTGCGCGGGAATTGTGATCTTGTTGCCATTTTGAAGAATAGGAAAACTTAGGAAAACAGATAGGAATGGAAAAACACATTACAACAAAAATGTTACTAAAAATATAATTAGACTCCAAAAACGTTAATTAAAATATTAAGACTCCAAAAACGTTAATTAAAACTCAGCAGCTCCATAAATGTTATTCAAACACAAATAACTCCAGTAACTCCTAATTTCAAAATTATTGAATGTCAAATATATCTTTTGGAAATAAAACCATAATTAATTAATGAAACATAATACTTGAAATATTCACAATTGAAAAGAAGAAATTGCGCACTTTTCAACCTCCCAAGAGCCAATTAAAAGTATCAATCTCACCAATACAATTGTTTGGTTATTAAACCCAAATGATAATTGTATAATTAATTCATCATAGATTTTGGTAGACAGTGTGAGAATTATAAACAAAAATTCTGTGCCAGAAGAATATAAATAAAAATTAAACAACTTTAGCTATTAAATCAACCTGCAAACCATAACTGCAACTTTAACTTTAACTATGAAAAACAACAATTAGTATTAAAATAAACAAAACATCCCATAATTATACAATATTTTAAAAGTTAATAATTAGACAAATTAGAATTAAAATTAATTAATTAATATTTAAATTTAAGTTGTGTTAGCGACACAACAATAGAAACTAATATCATGGATAAATACAGCCATCATTACATTAAAAAAAAACTTTTTTTAGAACAAAACGAGCTTGTTGTTTTCTACAGATAAATTGTACATGTGCTAAGTTCACGTGATTCTTAATATCAATTAACATAAAATTCAAAACTTAATTTCAACAGGAAACTGCTTTATGAAGTTTTAATTCTTTGTAAAAGTTGATTTGTTTAATATCATCCACTTTAATCAAGAATTCAGAAAGTAGAAGATTACAGGAAAAATTAAATTATTAAAAGTAGTTATATGGTAAAAAAATTTGAAGCGATTGCGGAACATTAACACGTTTGCACTTAAAACAATATAAATAGTTCAGCGTTTCTGGCCCCTAACTACCGCCGGGGCACTGCCCCGGGACCCCAAACTGATGGTTAAAAAATTATTGTATTTTAATATCTAATCTAACTTCCTATAAAATACCCATCACCTAGCTAAATGTTAATAATAAAAACTAGTCGGATGTGCCAATCCCAAAACTTTCTTCTACCTCAGTCATGTTAATACTTCAAAATTCGCTATCACATCGCAAATAAAATCAATATTTTTCGTCATTCTGTTGTACGTCAGCTGCTTGCGAATCGTCGGGTTACCGGGATGCGATCAACTGATGTATACTAAATTACGAAAAGTCCTTCTGGCCTGAACCGACAGGAACAGATAGCCTCCCTATTCCTTGGTTTTACGATTTTAGCTAATTTTACTGGAAAACATGAAGGTAAAATGCGTGGAACCTAATTAAAGAAGATTCAATCCCAGTTCTTGTCAACATTGAATTTGAATGAGAAATCGCCAAATTAGTCCTCTACAGCCAAGTTGGCTTCATTTAGGGCAACCTATTTTGGTCGCCAAATTTGGCGATATTCCGCCAACGGTCGCCAATTTTTGCGAGAATTTGACGTTGGCGAATATAAATATATAGTGATAAGCATATAATAGGATTAATCGTTACAACAATGAAAGGAAATTTGCCTAAACTGTGTTAACTAAAACTCATAAATTAAACCCGTTTATGGATGAATTCTGCTGTCTTAGGTAAAATGTAGAGGTGATAGAGGCAAAACAAAAATTGCTCCGGATTCTTCAGATCAAGGCCGAACATTTAACGAAAAAAACTTTTAGGATTTCTAATTTTTTTTGAATTTGCACATCTTTTTGAATTTGAAATCGTTAAAGGGCTATCACAGCGCCCCCTTTCGTCGAAATATCCCCAAATTCTGATAGAACCTGCTTGCCATAGCCAAAAACATAAAAAAAAAATGTGGTTCAATTTGAAGCATAATTTCATACACTTTTAGATGGTACAATAGTGAAAATTGTACAAAAATATCGATCACAGCGCCCCCTTTCGTCGAATTATCCCCAAATTCTAATAGAACTTGCTTGCCATAGCCAAAAACATCGAAAAAAAATGTGGTTCAATTTGAAGCATAACTTCATACACTTTTCGATGATACAATGAGGACGGACAGACAGACATTTTGTAAAAACATGTTTTTCGGAACCTCTGACCCCTAAAACGTGTAAATCCGTCGAAAACCGGAAGTCGAAAAAAATTTCGATTACAATACTTTCTTCTATTATAGATAGAAGAAAGTAAAAATCCATCAAAGTGCTAGAGTAAATGTTTTTGCGTGTCCGTTCAAATACTCCATACGCTTCGCATGCAAAAGCATCTCTAGATAAAGGTGAAAATAAGCACTCGCCAGTCTCCACTCGTCGATTAAACTTGAAAAACTGGCGATTAAAAATATGGAAAGCACCGGCCGAATGCAGGATTTTCCTATATCCGCCTGATCGACGAAATTCTTGATTTTTAAGCGGCCGTTCTACGAAATTCATGATTTTTTACTTCATGATTTGTACACGCCCGATCGACGAAATTCATGATTTTTACGTGCCCGATTGACTATATTCGTGATTTTTACGCTCCTAAATGACGAAATTCATGAATTTTATGTGCCCGGTCGACATAATTCATGATTTGTGTGCTTCCGTTCGACGATATTCATGATTTTTACGCACCCGATCAACGATATTCATGATTTTTACGTGCCCGTTCAACGAATTTCATAATTTTTACGCACACGATCGAGAAAATTCATAATTTTTACGCACACGATCGAGAAAATTCATAATTTTTACGCGTGCGATCGATGAAGTTTGTGATTTTTACGTGCCCGTTCGACGAAACTCATGATTTTTATGCACCCGATCAACGAAATTCATGATTTTTACTTCATGATTTGTATACGCCCGATCGACGAAATTCATCATTTTTACGCGCTCGATCGACTAAATTCATGATTTTTACGCTACCAAATGACGAAATTCATGAATTTTAAATGCCCGGTCGACGTAATTCATGATTTGTATGCGCCCAATCAACGAAATTCAGGATTGTTACGCACCCGTTCGATGATATTCATGATTTTTCCGTGCTCTGTCGATGAATTTCATGATTTTTACCCACGCGATCGACGAAATTCATAAATTTTACGCGTGCGATCGATGAAATTCCTGATTTTTACGCGCGTGATCGATGAAATTCATGATTTTTACGTGCGTGATCGATGAAATTCATGGTTTTTATGTGTCCCTTTGACGAAATTTACAATTTTTTCCGAAACTAATTGGTGAAATACACAATTCCTGAATTTCTGGAGATTTTGGCCCACGGGTCTCAGGTTGTGCATGTGTAATGAATATCATGTTGTGGGTTATTACTTAGTGAATAAACATACCTATTTTATTATTATCAGATCTTAATTCTAGACAAATAATTTAAAAAAGAAAGGTACATATGTAGTTAGCTACACAAGTACCAAAGCATAGTGGGACTTATGTAGTTAGCCACATAAGCCTGTTGTGTATAACTTTGCTGTTAACTTATTTTTAAATTTAAAATAGATTGGAAATTAATATCACAAGTTTATTCGAAACAATATAAATTAAAATATTTTTATTTAGTACATATATTGTTTCTTTACTGTAAAGTCATTAATTTTTTTAAATTAAATATTCAGTGACATGGATGTACTTACTGGCTACTAAAGAAATTGTCACTAGCCAGTAACTGGCTACTAAAGAAAATCAACCTACCGGCCAGTGGCTACTAAGAAAAATTCCTTATTTTCACCTTTATCTCTAGAGCAGACAGCAGAATGTCGAGTCGAATGTGTCATGTCGCGCCAAGTACCTGCAGAGTGATGAGTCAATTCCGTGTGATTTTCAGGCTAGGACGTGCAGTGAGCTAGTGCTATTCATGATATGTGATTCGTTTACTAACTGCTCATCAATATCGGACTGTCAGAGCAGTTGAGAGTCGCATAGTAGTGATAGTATGATAGTTTATTACTTATCCCCTTCGTGACGAGCGTCTTTTACGGAATTTTTAATCACCGGTTTTTCAAAGCAGAAATTTTCGCCTAATTGAATCGCAGAAATGCTGTCATTAAATAAGGCAAAGCTTACAATAAAAATTAACTGGTGGGAATAATCAAGGATTCTGAGCATCTTATGCGTCACGTATACTTGTCGCTCATCCCCAAGGGGTTAATCTTACTTTGCTTGTGTTGAGATAATAGTTTATATTATGAAATGAATTCGGCACCAGCCAAGTAGAAATAAAAAAAGACAGATTCTAAAAAGAAGAAACTGGGAGGCTGCAAAAAGTTCGAAGAAGTTATCAACATGTCTGGAAAGTGGAAACCACTCGACAGGGAATGGTGATAAGAAAGGTATGAATGGTTTGCTTTTTTTCAGTGTGATGTGTAATTCATGTAAAAAGAGTACAGTCAAACTTGAATAATTCGAACGTGTATAATTCGAAATCGTGGATAATTCAAATGTTTCTGTCGGTCCCTTGACATTCCTATAAAACACAAGTGGATTAAGCACTCAAGAGGCCCCAGGCGCAATTAAATTTTGAGGCCCCTCCAAATATTTTCAGTACCCCTATAGTGTGCATTTTTTAGTTTTACAATTAGAATTACTGAAAGTGTATGTTGTTAATTCCATATGATATTATCTCTAATTGGAATATAAAGTTCAAATTAATTTCTATCGCATGCTAATAAAATATTGAAAGTACTTCCCATTCATTACATTATCATAATTTTTAGAACTAAGAGATCACATTTTTATTTAGCTTTTATTTTGAAAATAACTACGTTCTATTTACTAAACTATCACTGCATTCTATCATTCTAAACAAACATGTTTGTCACAAATATAACTGTAGGATTTTTTCTTATCAATACATATTCTTTTTTTTTCCAGTAAAGTTCTTGGTAAATCTTTTAAATAATTACTGAGTTATATCAAAGAAACATTTTAGTAATACAAAATCATATATTTTATTTTTAACTATCAATTATAATGAATCAGTTAAAATTAATTGTAAAAACTATTAATTAAGAAATAATGCGACAGATTGACTATTTTACATTAGTCGGATTTGAAGTATTTTTGAGTCGACCAATCGTGCCTTTTGCCCCCCCCCCCCAAAAAAAAAAAAAATTACTTTCGCTACGGCCGTGGCATGGAACTAGTTGATTCAAAAATATATATAAAAGGTATATCACCATTATCTTACAAATTCAATATATCAAAAATATCTCACAATTCTCCATCATTAATTAAAAACCCAATTTACCTCAACTCCATTTCAAAACATATACATTATCTCCATATCAGCCATTTCCAACGGTTATTCTCTAAAATCTGATTTATTGAATACAGACAACTTCTTAACTGAAAATCACGCGAGAGATAATTAAAATTAGATTGTACTAAATTTACATTCTTTCTATTAAAATTTATACTTAAGAATTAACAAAAATTTAGACTTTATATAAGCTGTCTGTATTCCTTCAAATGTTAAAATAATTCCTTCTTCTAAGGCTGAAATAAAATAAATAAAAAGGGATACACTGTAAGGTAAATGAAAATGCATTTTGTACAGGAATTAAATATTTTATTGCACATATAATTATTTTACAGCAAACAAATTCCGTTAACTTAGTTAATCTCAAAAGGCCTTATCTATAACAATTAATCACCACCTTATCTTATATATAAAATTATTTCCATAATCAAATTCACCATCATATTACAATTCAAACAATTAATATATACAAACTAATTCCTGTAATATTTTATTAATGTGATAATTTGGAGCTACTGGCAACATTTACAAAAAAAAAAGGATTAATTAATTGGAGTCATTTTAAAGAACTTAAGTTAAAGTGAATCTTAATTCACAATCTAAATTAATAGAATAAAATAAAATAAAATAAATACCGGTAAAGTTAGTTCATGCATGATAAAACTATTTAAGAGAAGGAAAAGAAAGAAAAAGAACTTAACATCATCATGACAGCTCCGGAGCTGATTCACTTTTCTTAGAACCTAAAAACTTCTAAGTTTTTAGGTTCTTAGTTTTTAGTCTTTTCTAATTAGTCTAATTAGTCTCTTTAGTCTCTTCTAAGTTTTTAGTCTCTTCTCATCTCCAACTGATCCTTTGGAATTCCCACGCAAAGCTCCTTGATTTACCTTCAACTTCTTGACACATGCGCACCGACAAATAGTGCCCCTCAAAATGACACTATGTATAAAGAAAGATGTTAACCTGCGCCATATTATTTCACAAAACTGATGAACTTTGCCTTAATAAATATTCACACCATCTTTTGCAGTGATTTCAAAATTGCATAACTTAATTGAATTTTTAAAATGTGTGAATCAATGCGCCCTCTTCCGGTCACATGGGGACGCGCTGTTGTGGCGTGGTCACGTTGTGACGCTATTCTTTGCGCGGGAATTGTGATCTTGTTGCCATTTTGAAGAATAGGAAAACTTAGGAAAACAGATAGGAATGGAAAAACACATTACAACAAAAATGTTACTAAAAATATAATTAGACTCCAAAAACGTTAATTAAAATATTAAGACTCCAAAAACGTTAATTAAAACTCAGCAGCTCCATAAATGTTATTCAAACACAAATAACTCCAGTAACTCCTAATTTCAAAATTATTGAATGTCAAATATATCTTTTGGAAATAAAACCATAATTAATTAATGAAACATAATACTTGAAATATTCACAATTGAAAAGAAGAAATTGCGCACTTTTCAACCTCCCAAGAGCCAATTAAAAGTATCAATCTCACCAATACAATTGTTTGGTTATTAAACCCAAATGATAATTGTATAATTAATTCATCATAGATTTTGGTAGACAGTGTGAGAATTATAAACAAAAATTCTGTGCCAGAAGAATATAAATAAAAATTAAACAACTTTAGCTATTAAATCAACCTGCAAACCATAACTGCAACTTTAACTTTAACTATGAAAAACAACAATTAGTATTAAAATAAACAAAACATCCCATAATTATACAATATTTTAAAAGTTAATAATTAGACAAATTAGAATTAAAATTAATTAATTAATATTTAAATTTAAGTTGTGTTAGCGACACAACAATAGAAACTAATATCATGGATAAATACAGCCATCATTACATTAAAAAAAAACTTTTTTTAGAACAAAACGAGCTTGTTGTTTTCTACAGATAAATTGTACATGTGCTAAGTTCACGTGATTCTTAATATCAATTAACATAAAATTCAAAACTTAATTTCAACAGGAAACTGCTTTATGAAGTTTTAATTCTTTGTAAAAGTTGATTTGTTTAATATCATCCACTTTAATCAAGAATTCAGAAAGTAGAAGATTACAGGAAAAATTAAATTATTAAAAGTAGTTATATGGTAAAAAAAATTTGAAGCGATTGCGGAACATTAACACGTTTGCACTTAAAACAATATAAATAGTTCAGCGTTTCTGGCCCCTAACTACCGCCGGGGCACTGCCCCGGGACCCCAAACTGATGGTTAAAAAATTATTGTATTTTAATATCTAATCTAACTTCCTATAAAATACCCATCACCTAGCTAAATGTTAATAATAAAAACTAGTCGGATGTGCCAATCCCAAAACTTTCTTCTACCTCAGTCATGTTAATACTTCAAAATTCGCTATCACATCGCAAATAAAATCAATATTTTTCGTCATTCTGTTGTACGTCAGCTGCTTGCGAATCGTCGGGTTACCGGGATGCGATCAACTGATGTATACTAAATTACGAAAAGTCCTTCTGGCCTGAACCGACAGGAACAGATAGCCTCCCTATTCCTTGGTTTTACGATTTTAGCTAATTTTACTGGAAAACATGAAGGTAAAATGCGTGGAACCTAATTAAAGAAGATTCAATCCCAGTTCTTGTCAACATTGAATTTGAATGAGAAATCGCCAAATTAGTCCTCTACAGCCAAGTTGGCTTCATTTAGGGCAACCTATTTTGGTCGCCAAATTTGGCGATATTCCGCCAACGGTCGCCAATTTTTGCGAGAATTTGACGTTGGCGAATATAAATATATAGTGATAAGCATATAATAGGATTAATCGTTACAACAATGAAAGGAAATTTGCCTAAACTGTGTTAACTAAAACTCATAAATTAAACCCGTTTATGGATGAATTCTGCTGTCTTAGGTAAAATGTAGAGGTGATAGAGGCAAAACAAAAATTGCTCCGGATTCTTCAGATCAAGGCCGAACATTTAACGAAAAAAACTTTTAGGATTTCTAATTTTTTTGAATTTGCACATCTTTTTGAATTTGAAATCGTTAAAGGGCTATCACAGCGCCCCCTTTCGTCGAAATATCCCCAAATTCTGATAGAACCTGCTTGCCATAGCCAAAAACATAAAAAAAAAATGTGGTTCAATTTGAAGCATAATTTCATACACTTTTAGATGGTACAATAGTGAAAATTGTACAAAAATATCGATCACAGCGCCCCCTTTCGTCGAATTATCCCCAAATTCTAATAGAACTTGCTTGCCATAGCCAAAAACATCGAAAAAAAATGTGGTTCAATTTGAAGCATAACTTCATACACTTTTCGATGATACAATGAGGACGGACAGACAGACATTTTGTAAAAACATGTTTTTCGGAACCTCTGACCCCTAAAACGTGTAAATCCGTCGAAAACCGGAAGTCGAAAAAAATTTCGATTACAATACTTTCTTCTATTATAGATAGAAGAAAGTAAAAATCCATCAAAGTGCTAGAGTAAATGTTTTTGCGTGTCCGTTCAAATACTCCATACGCTTCGCATGCAAAAGCATCTCTAGATAAAGGTGAAAATAAGCACTCGCCAGTCTCCACTCGTCGATTAAACTTGAAAAACTGGCGATTAAAAATATGGAAAGCACCGGCCGAATGCAGGATTTTCCTATATCCGCCTGATCGGCGAAATTCTTGATTTTTAAGCGGCCGTTCTACGAAATTCATGATTTTTTACTTCATGATTTGTACACGCCCGATCGACGAAATTCATGATTTTTACGTGCCCGATTGACTATATTCGTGATTTTTACGCTCCTAAATGACGAAATTCATGAATTTTATGTGCCCGGTCGACATAATTCATGATTTGTGTGCTTCCGTTCGACGATATTCATGATTTTTACGCACCCGATCAACGATATTCATGATTTTTACGTGCCCGTTCAACGAATTTCATAATTTTTACGCACACGATCGAGAAAATTCATAATTTTTACGCACACGATCGAGAAAATTCATAATTTTTACGCGTGCGATCGATGAAGTTTGTGATTTTTACGTGCCCGTTCGACGAAACTCATGATTTTTATGCACCCGATCAACGAAATTCATGATTTTTACTTCATGATTTGTATACGCCCGATCGACGAAATTCATCATTTTTACGCGCTCGATCGACTAAATTCATGATTTTTACGCTACCAAATGACGAAATTCATGAATTTTAAATGCCCGGTCGACGTAATTCATGATTTGTATGCGCCCAATCAACGAAATTCAGGATTGTTACGCACCCGTTCGATGATATTCATGATTTTTCCGTGCTCTGTCAATGAATTTCATGATTTTTACCCACGCGATCGACGAAATTCATAAATTTTACGCGTACGATCGATGAAATTCCTGATTTTTACGCGCGTGATCGATGAAATTCATGATTTTTACGTGCGTGATCGATGAAATTCATGGTTTTTATGTGTCCCTTTGACGAAATTTACAATTTTTTCCGAAACTAATTGGTGAAATACACAATTCCTGAATTTCTGGAGATTTTGGCCCACGGGTCTCAGGTTGTGCATGTGTAATGAATATCATGTTGTGGGTTATTACTTAGTGAATAAACATACCTATTTTATTATTATCAGATCTTAATTCTAGACAAATAATTTAAAAAAGAAAGGTACATATGTAGTTAGCTACACAAGTACCAAAGCATAGTGGGACTTATGTAGTTAGCCACATAAGCCTGTTGTGTATAACTTTGCTGTTAACTTATTTTTAAATTTAAAATAGATTGGAAATTAATATCACAAGTTTATTCGAAACAATATAAATTAAAATATTTTTATTTAGTACATATATTGTTTCTTTACTGTAAAGTCATTAATTTTTTTAAATTAAATATTCAGTGACATGGATGTACTTACTGGCTACTAAAGAAATTGTCACTAGCCAGTAACTGGCTACTAAAGAAAATCAACCTACCGGCCAGTGGCTACTAAGAAAAATTCCTTATTTTCACCTTTATCTCTAGAGCAGACAGCAGAATGTCGAGTCGAATGTGTCATGTCGCGCCAAGTACCTGCAGAGTGATGAGTCAATTCCGTGTGATTTTCAGGCTAGGACGTGCAGTGAGCTAGTGCTATTCATGATATGTGATTCGTTTACTAACTGCTCATCAATATCGGACTGTCAGAGCAGTTGAGAGTCGCATAGTAGTGATAGTATGATAGTTTATTACTTATCCCCTTCGTGACGAGCGTCTTTTACGGAATTTTTAATCACCGGTTTTTCAAAGCAGAAATTTTCGCCTAATTGAATCGCAGAAATGCTGTCATTAAATAAGGCAAAGCTTACAATAAAAATTAACTGGTGGGAATAATCAAGGATTCTGAGCATCTTATGCGTCACGTATACTTGTCGCTCATCCCCAAGGGGTTAATCTTACTTTGCTTGTGTTGAGATAATAGTTTATACTATGAAACGAATTCGGCACCAGCCAAGTAGAAATAAAAAAAGACAGATTCTAAAAAGAAGAAACTGGGAGGCTGCAAAAAGTTCGAAGAAGTTATCAACATGTCTGGAAAGTGGAAACCACTCGACAGGGAATGGTGATAAGAAAGGTATGAATGGTTTGCTTTTTTTCAGTGTGATGTGTAATTCATGTAAAAAGAGTACAGTCAAACTTGAATAATTCGAACGTGTATAATTCGAAATCGTGGATAATTCAAATGTTTCTGTCGGTCCCTTGACATTCCTATAAAACACAAGTGGATTAAGCACTCAAGAGGCCCCAGGCGCAATTAAATTTTGAGGCCCCTCCAAATATTTTCAGTACCCCTATAGTGTGCATTTTTTAGTTTTACAATTAGAATTACTGAAAGTGTATGTTGTTAATTCCATATGATATTATCTCTAATTGGAATATAAAGTTCAAATTAATTTCTATCGCATGCTAATAAAATATGGAAAGTACTTCCCATTCATTACATTATCATAATTTTTAGAACTAAGAGATCACATTTTTATTTAGCTTTTATTTTGAAAATAACTACGTTCTATTTACTAAACTATCACTGCATTCTATCATTCTAAACAAACATGTTTCTCACAAATATAACTGTAGGATTTTTTCTTATCAATACATATTCTTTTTTTTTCCAGTAAAGTTCTTGGTAAATCTTTTAAATAATTACTGAGTTATATCAAAGAAACATTTTAGTAATACAAAATCATATATTTTATTTTTAACTATCAATTATAATGAATCAGTTAAAATTAATTGTAAAAACTATTAATTAAGAAATAATGCGACAGATTGACTATTTTACATTAGTCGGATTTGAAGTATTTTTGAGTCGACCAATCGTGCCTTTTGCCCCCCCCCCCCAAAAAAAAAAAATTTACTTTCGCTACGGCCGTGGCATGGAACTAGTTGATTCAAAAATATATATAAAAGGTATATCACCATTATCTTACAAATTCAATATATCAAAAATATCTCACAATTCTCCATCATTAATTAAAAACCCAATTTACCTCAACTCCATTTCAAAACATATACATTATCTCCATATCAGCCATTTCCAACGGTTATTCTCTAAAATCTGATTTATTGAATACAGACAACTTCTTAACTGAAAATCACGCGAGAGATAATTAAAATTAGATTGTACTAAATTTACATTCTTTCTATTAAAATTTATACTTAAGAATTAACAAAAATTTAGACTTTATATAAGCTGTCTGTATTCCTTCAAATGTTAAAATAATTCCTTCTTCTAAGGCTGAAATAAAATAAATAAAAAGGGATACACTGTAAGGTAAATGAAAATGCATTTTGTACAGGAATTAAATATTTTATTGCACTTATAATTATTTTACAGCAAACAAATTCCGTTAACTTAGTTAATCTCAAAAGGCCTTATCTATAACAATTAATCACCACCTTATCTTATATATAAAATTATTTCCATAATCAAATTCACCATCATATTACAATTCAAACAATTAATATATACAAACTAATTCCTGTAATATTTTATTAATGTGATAATTTGGAGCTACTGGCAACATTTACAAAAAAAAAAGGATTAATTAATTGGAGTCATTTTAAAGAACTTAAGTTAAAGTGAATCTTAATTCACAATCTAAATTAATAGAATAAAATAAAATAAAATAAATACCGGTAAAGTTAGTTCATGCATGATAAAACTATTTAAGAGAAGGAAAAGAAAGAAAAAGAACTTAACATCATCATGACAGCTCCGGAGCTGATTCACTTTTCTTAGAACCTAAAAACTTCTAAGTTTTTAGGTTCTTAGTTTTTAGTCTTTTCTAATTAGTCTAATTAGTCTCTTTAGTCTCTTCTAAGTTTTTAGTCTCTTCTCATCTCCAACTGATCCTTTGGAATTCCCACGCAAAGCTCCTTGATTTACCTTCAACTTCTTGACACATGTGCACCGACAAATAGTGCCCCTCAAAATGACACTATGTATAAAGAAAGATGTTAACCTGCGCCATATTATTTCACAAAACTGATGAACTTTGCCTTAATAAATATTCACACCATCTTTTGCAGTGATTTCAAAATTGCATAACTTAATTGAATTTTTAAAATGTGTGAATCAATGCGCCCTCTTCCGGTCACATGGGGACGCGCTGTTGTGGCGTGGTCACGTTGTGACGCTATTCTTTGCGCGGGAATTGTGATCTTGTTGCCATTTTGAAGAATAGGAAAACTTAGGAAAACAGATAGGAATGGAAAAACACATTACAACAAAAATGTTACTAAAAATATAATTAGACTCCAAAAACGTTAATTAAAATATTAAGACTCCAAAAACGTTAATTAAAACTCAGCAGCTCCATAAATGTTATTCAAACACAAATAACTCCAGTAACTCCTAATTTCAAAATTATTGAATGTCAAATATATCTTTTGGAAATAAAACCATAATTAATTAATGAAACATAATACTTGAAATATTCACAATTGAAAAGAAGAAATTGCGCACTTTTCAACCTCCCAAGAGCCAATTAAAAGTATCAATCTCACCAATACAATTGTTTGGTTATTAAACCCAAATGATAATTGTATAATTAATTCATCATAGATTTTGGTAGACAGTGTGAGAATTATAAACAAAAATTCTGTGCCAGAAGAATATAAATAAAAATTAAACAACTTTAGCTATTAAATCAACCTGCAAACCATAACTGCAACTTTAACTTTAACTATGAAAAACAACAATTAGTATTAAAATAAACAAAACATCCCATAATTATACAATATTTTAAAAGTTAATAATTAGACAAATTAGAATTAAAATTAATTAATTAATATTTAAATTTAAGTTGTGTTAGCGACACAACAATAGAAACTAATATCATGGATAAATACAGCCATCATTACATTAAAAAAAAACTTTTTTTAGAACAAAACGAGCTTGTTGTTTTCTACAGATAAATTGTACATGTGCTAAGTTCACGTGATTCTTAATATCAATTAACATAAAATTCAAAACTTAATTTCAACAGGAAACTGCTTTATGAAGTTTTAATTCTTTGTAAAAGTTGATTTGTTTAATATCATCCACTTTAATCAAGAATTCAGAAAGTAGAAGATTACAGGAAAAATTAAATTATTAAAAGTAGTTATATGGTAAAAAAAATTTGAAGCGATTGCGGAACATTAACACGTTTGCACTTAAAACAATATAAATAGTTCAGCGTTTCTGGCCCCTAACTACCGCCGGGGCACTGCCCCGGGACCCCAAACTGATGGTTAAAAAATTATTGTATTTTAATATCTAATCTAACTTCCTATAAAATACCCATCACCTAGCTAAATGTTAATAATAAAAACTAGTCGGATGTGCCAATCCCAAAACTTTCTTCTACCTCAGTCATGTTAATACTTCAAAATTCGCTATCACATCGCAAATAAAATCAATATTTTTCGTCATTCTGTTGTACGTCAGCTGCTTGCGAATCGTCGGGTTACCGGGATGCGATCAACTGATGTATACTAAATTACGAAAAGTCCTTCTGGCCTGAACCGACAGGAACAGATAGCCTCCCTATTCCTTGGTTTTACGATTTTAGCTAATTTTACTGGAAAACATGAAGGTAAAATGCGTGGAACCTAATTAAAGAAGATTCAATCCCAGTTCTTGTCAACATTGAATTTGAATGAGAAATCGCCAAATTAGTCCTCTACAGCCAAGTTGGCTTCATTTAGGGCAACCTATTTTGGTCGCCAAATTTGGCGATATTCCGCCAACGGTCGCCAATTTTTGCGAGAATTTGACGTTGGCGAATATAAATATATAGTGATAAGCATATAATAGGATTAATCGTTACAACAATGAAAGGAAATTTGCCTAAACTGTGTTAACTAAAACTCATAAATTAAACCCGTTTATGGATGAATTCTGCTGTCTTAGGTAAAATGTAGAGGTGATAGAGGCAAAACAAAAATTGCTCCGGATTCTTCAGATCAAGGCCGAACATTTAACGAAAAAAACTTTTAGGATTTCTAATTTTTTTGAATTTGCACATCTTTTTGAATTTGAAATCGTTAAAGGGCTATCACAGCGCCCCCTTTCGTCGAAATATCCCCAAATTCTGATAGAACCTGCTTGCCATAGCCAAAAACATAAAAAAAAAAATGTGGTTCAATTTGAAGCATAATTTCATACACTTTTAGATGGTACAATAGTGAAAATTGTACAAAAATATCGATCACAGCGCCCCCTTTCGTCGAATTATCCCCAAATTCTAATAGAACTTGCTTGCCATAGCCAAAAACATCGAAAAAAAATGTGGTTCAATTTGAAGCATAACTTCATACACTTTTCGATGATAGAATGAGGACGGACAGACAGACATTTTGTAAAAACATGTTTTTCGGAACCTCTGACGCCTAAAACGTGTAAATCCGTCGAAAACCGGAAGTCGAAAAAAATTTCGATTACAATACTTTCTTCTATTATAGATAGAAGAAAGTAAAAATCCATCAAAGTGCTAGAGTAAATGTTTTTGCGTGTCCGTTCAAATACTCCATACGCTTCGCATGCAAAAGCATCTCTAGATAAAGGTGAAAATAAGCACTCGCCAGTCTCCACTCGTCGATTAAACTTGAAAAACTGGCGATTAAAAATATGGAAAGCACCGGCCGAATGCAGGATTTTCCTATATCCGCCTGATCGGCGAAATTCTTGATTTTTAAGCGGCCGTTCTACGAAATTCATGATTTTTTACTTCATGATTTGTACACGCCCGATCGACGAAATTCATGATTTTTACGTGCCCGATTGACTATATTCGTGATTTTTACGCTCCTAAATGACGAAATTCATGAATTTTATGTGCCCGGTCGACATAATTCATGATTTGTGTGCTTCCGTTCGACGATATTCATGATTTTTACGCACCCGATCAACGATATTCATGATTTTTACGTGCCCGTTCAACGAATTTCATAATTTTTACGCACACGATCGAGAAAATTCATAATTTTTACGCACACGATCGAGAAAATTCATAATTTTTACGCGTGCGATCGATGAAGTTTGTGATTTTTACGTGCCCGTTCGACGAAACTCATGATTTTTATGCACCCGATCAACGAAATTCATGATTTTTACTTCATGATTTGTATACGCCCGATCGACGAAATTCATCATTTTTACGCGCCCGATCGACTAAATTCATGATTTTTACGCTACCAAATGACGAAATTCATGAATTTTAAATGCCCGGTCGACGTAATTCATGATTTGTATGCGCCCAATCAACGAAATTCAGGATTGTTACGCACCCGTTCGATGATATTCATGATTTTTCCGTGCTCTGTCGATGAATTTCATGATTTTTACCCACGCGATCGACGAAATTCATAAATTTTACGCGTGCGATCGATGAAATTCCTGATTTTTACGCGCGTGATCGATGAAATTCATGATTTTTACGTGCGTGATCGATGAAATTCATGGTTTTTATGTGTCCCTTTGACGAAATTTACAATTTTTTCCGAAACTAATTGGTGAAATACACAATTCCTGAATTTCTGGAGATTTTGGCCCACGGGTCTCAGGTTGTGCATGTGTAATGAATATCATGTTGTGGGTTATTACTTAGTGAATAAACATACCTATTTTATTATTATCAGATCTTAATTCTAGACAAATAATTTAAAAAAGAAAGGTACATATGTAGTTAGCTACACAAGTACCAAAGCATAGTGGGACTTATGTAGTTAGCCACATAAGCCTGTTGTGTATAACTTTGCTGTTAACTTATTTTTAAATTTAAAATAGATTGGAAATTAATATCACAAGTTTATTCGAAACAATATAAATTAAAATATTTTTATTTAGTACATATATTGTTTCTTTACTGTAAAGTCATTAATTTTTTTTTAATTAAATATTCAGTGACATGGATGTACTTACTGGCTACTAAAGAAATTGTCACTAGCCAGTAACTGGCTACTAAAGAAAATCAACCTACCGGCCAGTGGCTACTAAGAAAAATTCCTTATTTTCACCTTTATCTCTAGAGCAGACAGCAGAATGTCGAGTCGAATGTGTCATGTCGCGCCAAGTACCTGCAGAGTGATGAGTCAATTCCGTGTGATTTTCAGGCTAGGACGTGCAGTGAGCTAGTGCTATTCATGATATGTGATTCGTTTACTAACTGCTCATCAATATCGGACTGTCAGAGCAGTTGAGAGTCGCATAGTAGTGATAGTATGATAGTTTATTACTTATCCCCTTCGTGACGAGCGTCTTTTACGGAATTTTTAATCACCGGTTTTTCAAAGCAGAAATTTTCGCCTAATTGAATCGCAGAAATGCTGTCATTAAATAAGGCAAAGCTTACAATAAAAATTAACTGGTGGGAATAATCAAGGATTCTGAGCATCTTATGCGTCACGTATACTTGTCGCTCATCCCCAAGGGGTTAATCTTACTTTGCTTGTGTTGAGATAATAGTTTATATTATGAAACGAATTCGGCACCAGCCAAGTAGAAATAAAAAAAGACAGATTCTAAAAAGAAGAAACTGGGAGGCTGCAAAAAGTTCGAAGAAGTTATCAACATGTCTGGAAAGTGGAAACCACTCGACAGGGAATGGTGATAAGAAAGGTATGAATGGTTTGCTTTTTTTCAGTGTGATGTGTAATTCATGTAAAAAGAGTACAGTCAAACTTGAATAATTCGAACGTGTATAATTCGAAATCGTGGATAATTCAAATGTTTCTGTCGGTCCCTTGACATTCCTATAAAACACAAGTGGATTAAGCACTCAAGAGGCCCCAGGCGCAATTAAATTTTGAGGCCCCTCCAAATATTTTCAGTACCCCTATAGTGTGCATTTTTTAGTTTTACAATTAGAATTACTGAAAGTGTATGTTGTTAATTCCATATGATATTATCTCTAATTGGAATATAAAGTTCAAATTAATTTCTATCGCATGCTAATAAAATATTGAAAGTACTTCCCATTCATTACATTATCATAATTTTTAGAACTAAGAGATCACATTTTTATTTAGCTTTTATTTTGAAAATAACTACGTTCTATTTACTAAACTATCACTGCATTCTATCATTCTAAACAAACATGTTTCTCACAAATATAACTGTAGGATTTTTTCTTATCAATACATATTCTTTTTTTTTCCAGTAAAGTTCTTGGTAAATCTTTTAAATAATTACTGAGTTATATCAAAGAAACATTTTAGTAATACAAAATCATATATTTTATTTTTAACTATCAATTATAATGAATCAGTTAAAATTAATTGTAAAAACTATTAATTAAGAAATAATGCGACAGATTGACTATTTTACATTAGTCGAATTTGAAGTATTTTTGAGTCGACCAATCGTGCCTTTCCCCCCCCCCCTCAAAAAAAAATTTACTTTCGCTACGGCCGTGGCATGGAACTAGTTGATTCAAAAATATATATAAAAGGTATATCACCATTATCTTACAAATTCAATATATCAAAAATATCTCACAATTCTCCATCATTAATTAAAAACCCAATTTACCTCAACTCCATTTCAAAACATATACATTATCTCCATATCAGCCATTTCCAACGGTTATTCTCTAAAATCTGATTTATTGAATACAGACAACTTCTTAACTGAAAATCACGCGAGAGATAATTAAAATTAGATTGTACTAAATTTACATTCTTTCTATTAAAATTTATACTTAAGAATTAACAAAAATTTAGACTTTATATAAGCTGTCTGTATTCCTTCAAATGTTAAAATAATTCCTTCTTCTAACGCTGAAATAAAATAAATAAAAAGGGATACACTGTAAGGTAAATGAAAATGCATTTTGTACAGGAATTAAATATTTTATTGCACATATAATTATTTTACAGCAAACAAATTCCGTTAACTTAGTTAATCTCAAAAGGCCTTATCTATAACAATTAATCACCACCTTATCTTATATATAAAATTATTTCCATAATCAAATTCACCATCATATTACAATTCAAACAATTAATATATACAAACTAATTCCTGTAATATTTTATTAATGTGATAATTTGGAGCTACTGGCAACATTTACAAAAAAAAAGGATTAATTAATTGGAGTCATTTTAAAGAACTTAAGTTAAAGTGAATCTTAATTCACAATCTAAATTAATAGAATAAAATAAAATAAAATAAATACCGGTAAAGTTAGTTCATGCATGATAAAACTATTTAAGAGAAGGAAAAGAAAGAAAAAGAACTTAACATCATCATGACAGCTCCGGAGCTGATTCACTTTTCTTAGAACCTAAAAACTTCTAAGTTTTTAGGTTCTTAGTTTTTAGTCTTTTCTAATTAGTCTAATTAGTCTCTTTAGTCTCTTCTAAGTTTTTAGTCTCTTCTCATCTCCAACTGATCCTTTGGAATTCCCACGCAAAGCTCCTTGATTTACCTTCAACTTCTTGACACATGCGCACCGACAAATAGTGCCCCTCAAAATGACACTATGTATAAAGAAAGATGTTAACCTGCGCCATATTATTTCACAAAACTGATGAACTTTGCCTTAATAAATATTCACACCATCTTTTGCAGTGATTTCAAAATTGCATAACTTAATTGAATTTTTAAAATGTGTGAATCAATGCGCCCTCTTCCGGTCACATGGGGACGCGCTGTTGTGGCGTGGTCACGTTGTGACGCTATTCTTTGCGCGGGAATTGTGATCTTGTTGCCATTTTGAAGAATAGGAAAACTTAGGAAAACAGATAGGAATGGAAAAACACATTACAACAAAAATGTTACTAAAAATATAATTAGACTCCAAAAACGTTAATTAAAATATTAAGACTCCAAAAACGTTAATTAAAACTCAGCAGCTCCATAAATGTTATTCAAACACAAATAACTCCAGTAACTCCTAATTTCAAAATTATTGAATGTCAAATATATCTTTTGGAAATAAAACCATAATTAATTAATGAAACATAATACTTGAAATATTCACAATTGAAAAGAAGAAATTGCGCACTTTTCAACCTCCCAAGAGCCAATTAAAAGTACCAATCTCACCAATACAATTGTTTGGTTATTAAACCCAAATGATAATTGTATAATTAATTCATCATAGATTTTGGTAGACAGTGTGAGAATTATAAACAAAAATTCTGTGCCAGAAGAATATAAATAAAAATTAAACAACTTTAGCTATTAAATCAACCTGCAAACCATAACTGCAACTTTAACTTTAACTATGAAAAACAACAATTAGTATTAAAATAAACAAAACATCCCATAATTATACAATATTTTAAAAGTTAATAATTAGACAAATTAGAATTAAAATTAATTAATTAATATTTAAATTTAAGTTGTGTTAGCGACACAACAATAGAAACTAATATCATGGATAAATACAGCCATCATTACATTAAAAAAAAACTTTTTTTAGAACAAAACGAGCTTGTTGTTTTCTACAGATAAATTGTACATGTGCTAAGTTCACGTGATTCTTAATATCAATTAACATAAAATTCAAAACTTAATTTCAACAGGAAACTGCTTTATGAAGTTTTAATTCTTTGTAAAAGTTGATTTGTTTAATATCATCCACTTCTTCAGGAATCACTTTTAAAACATATATCCTATTGCAGTATCAGTATTATATTCTTTATAATAAATAAATAATTTTGATTCTTTTAACGGAGGTTCTAAATTATTATCTTTATATTGAAGAGTCCCAGTGTTGATTAGTAGTTTTGAAATTTTAATTTTATTATTTTCAAGTAAAGCAAATTTACTTTATCTTATCACAAAACCTTCCATAAAATTAAAAGAAAACATTATAAAAAAATAGATCCAATGGAACCTGAACAACTATGAGGTGTACATGAAATCCCATTCACCAAAGTCGCTAGAACATTGCAATATTATATAGGAATGACAAATTGGAAGTTTAAAACAAAAATAAACGAACTTGAAGCAGATATCAAATACAACAAAAGAACTGCAGCTTTAGCTAGGCTACACAGCATAAAGCCTTTGCAAATTAATTTTAACAAAAGTAACATAGTTTATCCATCAAGATTTTATTTCCCACCCATTATCTGTGAATCAGTAGAAATATATATGTGCAGTGAGAACATAGACAACAAATCGGCCTCCTTTGAGTTACCTAAAATTTGCCGCGATATGCTTTAGAGATAAAAAAAGCAATAAGATAAAATAATTTTCACCTTTACAGTTGACCATTTTGAAGCTCCTGCTTTGATTATACAGGTGGTTTTAGTTCATCAAGTTCATGTTCAAAATTTTTTGCAGAAATAATTGCATTGGTAATCTTGAAAATGTCTCAGATTGAGTGTATGAAACTTGTTGGTCAGTTTATTAAAAGGTATTTATCCTTTCATAAGCCTTTATGTGTACTGTTATCACTTTAAGCTTAGACATTTTTAAACTTTAGTTTTATAGATTTCAGAATTTATGTACTGGGAGGAGCTCTTTTAAAGCCAATAAAATTTTAAAGTCTAAAACCATAATTACAGTAATTAAAAAAGATTAACAATAGATTTCAGCATATAAACAAAATAAAACAATTATTGCAATTATAACTTTATAGTAGACTAGGGTGGGCTTCGCTAGTGTGGAATATGTGTCGACCTCTCTGAAAAAAATGTCTTATGAAAAATATCTTATCAAAAGTCAGCAATAGTTGTTTTATTCATCTAATCTTCCATAATCGGGTTCATTTCCGATGTTGGAAAGAAATCGCTAAAAGAGCTGAAATACGTTAAATACTTTTAGCAGATTGGTTTAGCTGTATTTTATGCTCCTACCTAAAACTGCAGCTGGGATATGGCGAAATGACTTAAAACTTTCGACCACATTTAATCCCCTTAGTTGCTGAATGTCTAATATCCCTGAAATACGTGTTTAATTATTTTTTAGATTTGTTATACTGAATTTCAGGCTCCGTTCTAAAATTGCTGCTCGGATATGATGAAGTGACTTAAAACTTCCTACCTCCATTTAACACCTTTAGCGGTTGAATTTCTAAAATCGCTGAAATATATTTTAAACTATTTTTTTGTAGATTTGTTATCCTGAATTACACGCTCCTACCTTAAACTGCTACTGAAATATGGCGAAATGACCTAAAACTTCTGAGCCTCTATTTAACCCCCTTTGTAATTGAATTTCTAAAATCGTTGAGATACGTGTTTAACTATTTTTAGCAGAAACTGCAACTGAGATATGGCGATATAAATTAAAACTTTCGAAGCCCCCATTTAACTCTCCTTAGTGGTTAAACTTCTCAAACTATTGAAATATGTGTTTAACTCTTTTTTAGTAGATTTGTTAAACTGAATTATACGGTCCTACTTAAAACTACTGCTGATATATGGTGAAGTGACCTAAAACTTCTGACCTCCCATTTAACACTCTTAAGGTTGAATTTTCAAAAATCCTTTCTTAATGGACTTTACCCACTTCACGTCATCTGCGGGTATTTAGAAGAAAAAAAAACAAATATGCGTGAAGAACACAGCTTCCCCTTCTTCCAATAAACAGTCTGTTTCAGAGGGCATATACCCATAAATGCAGTACTGTTGCCACTCATGGGTATAGTCCATGGGAGCCTGCATTGTGTAAGGAACATGTCTGCCAAATTTCATTGTCCCAAGAGAAATGGTTGGTCGGCATTGATTATGAGCAGGGCTTGACAAATGCGGTCGCCACTGGCAACCAAGTCTTTCTGTCTGGCGACCAAGTTATTTCATCTGGCGGTTTATATTTTTGTACAAAAATTGACCTAAGAAAAGGGCACAAACAGACTCCCCCCCCCCCACATTTACTTGCGTGAGGTAAGCAGAGATCTTCCTCTTCTCTTGTACATTTACTGGAAGAACCAAGTTTAAAAGGCATTTTCCATCTCATGCACAGAAAAAGACATTCTTTTCTGCTCTAGCCAGCTAACATGTCACGTGATTAGACAGTTGGGGAAGGGAGAAATTTCAATAAAACAGTAAGAAGTTTTGTCAATCCAGCTTTTGTGACATCTAAAATTGAATACAATGAGGGGAAAAATCAAGGATTCTTTTTGTAAGTTTTAAATCAGATTTTTTTGTTCATAATTTAAACTGATTAATCTATCACATTCATTTCAAAGAATAATAGCATATATAGGATTATAAGTAATTTATTTGAAGTAAATATTTTTTACTGGCGACTAGAAATTTTTTCTGGCCACCGAATTTTATCAAATTTGTAAAGCTCTGATTATGCGACACCAGGGCTTGTTATTTATATAAGTATAGATTAAAGTAAGGTTTAGGTATTTGATTCCTTCTTGTTAATCCAAATACTTTGCTGGTCTAATATCATGCATTATTTAGTGTAATGGAAAAAATATTTGAATGTAAAAGAATTATAAGAAAACATATTACAAAGATTTATTTATTTTGCTCTCAGAAAAATATAAACAATTTTGTTTAAATTCATACAATAGCAACAACAACACAAATGCCAAACAATAAAAGAAAAAGAAAAGAAGTAAATAAATGTAGATAACATCAATAAAAAAGAAATCAAATAATATCAAAATAAAAAAATAAATCTCAAAACCAAATAATTTCAAAATATATGCAAACTACATCATAATTCTTATCAAAAGAAAATTTATAATTCAAATTAACAAGTTTCCAGAAAATCACAAAGCATAGTCCCAAAATATGCATTTTCTTATTTCATTTCTGTAATAACCTTATATATTTATGCAATAATTAAAGAGGTAAGATAAGCCAAACTGAAAAATAAAATTTAAATCCCTAAATAACAGACTTTTAGCTTTCTTAAGAATATCTGTTTTCAGAAAAGAAAAATATTCAAATAATAAATATTACATTGTGAGAATAAGATATACTTCAATTCTAAATAAATAATTCCATTCAAATAAATAATTTAGATACAAATTTTGGAAGTCTGAGATACAATTTTACAGTACTGACATAAAATGTAATTATTGGTTGAGATTTGTTCTTTTCTACACCAATGACTATTTTTCTTTCATAAAGTGGTATGAAACCAGTGTTTTAAACTATCAGCAAGCAGAGCTGTATTTTGTAATAATGAACCAATAACCAAAATGAAACTAAGACTCAAGTTAAGCAATTGTAATAAATATTAATTTTTAATGACAACACAGAAAATAAATAATGGGAAACAAATTTACAATACAAAAGAATGCAAAACCAATTTTGATCAGGAATAATAACGGATTTTGAATGTTGGAAATTATTTTAAAAAATCGTTTGATCAATTTAATTGATTTATTTTAAAACTGTATCACCAGTCTTCCCTTTAAAGTAAGAGCAAAGTATAGTTGTGAATCAAATAGATGTATTGTTCTTTGTTTTAATTGATTTTCCAATATGGTAATGATTTCAAAATCTAAATTTATAAAATACAAGTCATTTTATAAAACCAGAAACACTTTTCAGAGGCTGTATATTCTTAAGTAAAAAGAAAGCAGCAACTACAACCCTATTTGGAAATTCATAGATAAGATTTTTTTCTTTTCACATTTTATAATTATGAAAATAGAGCAGTTTTCATGCACATCATTCCACCTATGATTTTATAGCACATCAAGATTTGATTATTTATTCATTGTTATTAGAAAATGACGAATAAAGCGGACAATAAAAACTTATGGAGCAATAAAGATTTTTAATATTTTAGGTACTTCTCTATTATCCCGTCGACCACTTTTCATAACAAAAAAACTATCGCCAAACTGTAAGATTACATGCCAAAAATGCAGTCCCATTTACTTGATGTCAGAAGCATTATACGTGTTTGTTATATCATCAAATGGTTTTTAATTTGACATTTGCGTGTATTTTTCATTATGTTTTACTGATTTATTAGTTATTTCATTCATTAAAATAACAATTGTTTCCTTAAATTCTTATATTTTATTTATTTATTTATTTTGATATTCCAATGGCAACGTTCTCCCATTTATTTAGCGATAGTTTTTTGTTATGAAAAGTGGTGGACGGGATAATAGAGATTTTATGATACATATTTTATGATAAAGGGGGAGGGAGACAAATGAAAGAAGCAGATGTTTCATGGGAGTGAGGACACTTAATTGGATTTTTCACAATTCATATCTTCTTAAAGTCATATAATGAACTGATTTTTGCATTATAAAAGGCTTTTCATGAAGAATTTAACTAAACAACTATGTACATTTTTAATTCCACTATTGATATACTCAAGTAACATGAGATTAAAAGGGAAATTTTTGACCCTTTATGTCCAAATTTTAAATTAATGAAATTTTATTTTCCAAATTATTTTTCTCAATTTTCTGAAAGAAAAAAGAATTACACAATAAATAAATAAATTTTAGAAAGATTTTTCCAATTGAATTTAATGAACTAAATCTTTATTTATAGGGTTTTTGTGGAATATTTACCACTGCATTCAAATCGTTTATTTAGATTTTTTTATTGCATTGATAATAGTTAGAAAATGTGCAGATATAATATTTGTAATAAATATATTATGTATATTGTATATACGTATTATAAAAAATAAATTCCATACTTTATTAAAATTTATTAATTTCCCTTATCTTTAATATGCATCAGTTTAAACGATATTTTATGAAAATACCTTTGCTACTCATTTCACAAGATAAAAGTTTCTCTTTAGCATGCACACGCAGTTGAACATTAAAACGAGATTTCTGAGAAAATTCTTTGTTGTAACCTACTATCAAGCGGAAGGTTTCACCTTAGTGTGAATTCGCCGGTGGTCATTCAAATAAGATTTGCGTGAAAATCTTTTGTTGCACACCTCACAAGCAAATGGTTTCACTTTAGTATGCATTCGCCGGTGCTTATTCAAAGAAGAGTGCTGAGAAAATCTTTTGCTGCACACCTCACAAGAGAAAGGTTTATCTTTAGTATGAACTCGCAGGTGGTTCAAAGTAGAGGACTGAGAAAATCTTTTGCTGCACACCTCACAAGAGAAAGGTTTCGCTTTAGTATGAACTCGCAGGTGACAATTCAAAGAAGATTTGTGAGAAAATCTTTTGTTGCACACCTCACAAGAGAAAGGTTTCTCCTCAGTGTGGATTCGTAGGTGTCTCTTTAATTCAGATTTTATAAAAAATGCTTTGTAGCACAACCCACAAGGGAAAGGTTTTTTGTTAGTATGAACTCGCAGATGGTTATTCAAAGTAGATTTTCGAGAAAATTGTTTGTTGCACACCTCACAAGGGAAAGGCTTCTCTTCAGTATGAATACGCAGGTGGACATTTAAATTAGATTTTTTTTGAAAATCCTTTGTTGCACACCTCACAAGAGAAGGGTTTCTCTCCAGTATGAACACGCAGATGAAAATTTAAATGAGATTTGCGAGAAAATCCTTTGTTACACACCTCACAAGCGAAAGGTTTCACGTTAGTATGACTACGCAGTTGGACATTCAAGCTAGATTTTTTTGAAAATTCTTTGTTGCAAACCTCACAAGAAAAAGGTTTATCTTTAGTGTGAACACAACAATGCTCATATAAATTAATCTTTTCAGAATATCCTTTGTTGCACACCTCACACATGAATAATTTGTCTTTCGTATGAATGAAATGATGCACATCTAAATTAGACATCACAGAAAGTTTTTATAACACACTCAGAATTGGAAGGCTTCTGCTGGGTATGAATATAAATACATCTCTTTAAATTACATTTTTCATAAAGTCTTCTATTGCAGATCTCGTAAGTGATATATATATATATATTTTTTACTATCAGTACGATGGTGCATTTTAAATTACGTTTCTGAGACGTTTCTGGTTTTACCAGAAAACCTACTAATAAAATTCTTATAACAAAAAATAAATTATATTTGTAAAATATATTTTTTTTTACTTCACATATGCAACAGAATTATTTAACAATATTATAAATGCTTTGCTTTCTTATCGCGATCAATTGAATAAAATGTGATACAGGAAATTTTCTGTGCAAAATTCCAGAATATTATATCAATACATTATACAATACAATACAATATATTAATACAATGTAGTCTTTAAGCAGAATATTTGTTCGGAAGTATTATCACAGTACGATCAGAATAAATTTGACAAACATCTTCACCTGCAAAAAAAAAAAAAAATTAACACAAAATTAAAAATAACTGTCAAATAAATAATAAATATTTAGCATATTTTATTGCATTTGCTACAACTGAATTTCAATATTTTATGTGAAAATATTTTTACATATGTGTTAGGATTACGGGAAGCATAAACTACATTTAAATCTTTATTGTTTACATTTCTTTTTCCATTTTTTGTATACAGAAATAAAAAATATGGATTCACTACTTAAGTTTTAATAAATAACCCTACTTGTTGAATTTTGTGAAGATTCTGTGTGGAAAGTTATGTTGGTTCAGATTTAGCTGTATTCAGTGTCCACCAGTGTTCTGTCTAGAGGCCCAGACTACCAGTCCTGCAACAGTGAAAGAAGAAGTATATAAAAATGTGAAAAAGCTCCAAAAGAAGTTAATTTTAAAAGAAGTACGTTTTTAACAATTATACCTTGTTTACAAAAAAGGTACTTTATTGCTAAAATCGTATGTATAAGTATCTCATTATACACATTTATAAACAGAATCTATTTGACATTTAAGTTAAAAAAAGAGAAACTGATTATATAAATTTCAGTTTAATGGAAACATCTTTGTATTGTTAAAACCTAAGCCAATTTTTTTTTTTTTTTGTTATGAAACAAAAATAAATCAGACAAATTCAGAAAAATTTAGATTCTACTACAAACATCTACTTTGATTTTGCTTATTAAAATAGCTTGAACAAAACGACTTATTATTTTGCTTTTTCTAATCCCGAATGTTATTTCTCAATTTAAATTGTACAAACCCAAATGAAAAGAATGTTTTTTCATTAGCAGCAGATGCTTTTGCTGTCAAAAATTTATGAATGTATGATTATTAAATTTGTTAAATTCATCTCTATGATTTTCTTACCATTCATATGGTGTCATTTCACTTGTATTGGTTTGTTTAAAAAATCTTACAAAGACAAATATCTTCCATTATTTTTTATTATTAAAAGCATCAAGAAATTTTCAGAACATTTTTGCTTCAAAATAATGAAGGCATGGCTTTTCTCTTGTTCTGATAATTGCAGGCCATTTCATTTTTGAAGATAACATTACATATATACTAAATATAAGCAGGTGTAAAAAGCCATAAAGTTATTAAGCCATAAAGCCATAAGGCATTAAAATGCTGTAGAACGTTTCTACCTACCTCTTAGACTTTTTCAAAAATATTTACAATACATACATCAGCAGAAATGTTACAGGTATTTATTGTAAACCATATTACAAAATTATGCTTGAATAACTATGTAACTGTGTAATAAATATTAGTTTGTCCAGACTCAATAATTTGTGATATTTTTAAAATTATTAATACAGTCAAACTTGTTTATAGTGAGCTCGGATTTAAGTACCCGGTTTTAATGAAAATAAGGAAATAAAATGATGGGTATAATAAGAAAATATATAGCAGTGTTATTTTTTATTGAATGGATATAAAGAAATTTTGAGAGTTTCTGAAATAAAAGAAAAAAATAACATTAAATGATGATAAAAGAATATATGATTATAATTGAAAACAATAAATAAATAATTATAATAATAGATGGCTTCATTAGCACATTTTTGTATGTGAAGGAGTGGCTAAAAGAAATAAATACTTCTTTATTTTAATCATATATTTTTTAATTTATATAAATCTGCAAATGAAGCAGAATTTGATTGCTTTTAAATTGATAATGGTAATAAAAAAATGGCACTTGTTTACTTTGAAAAAAAATCTGTCGTAATCTGGTGTAATGCCAACTATACATAAATATTCTCACCAGCAGGGCCTTCTCTTTTCTAAGCCTGCGAGAAATTCTGTCATTTAAATCAATCTTGTGACATGATGTATATGTCGTAGACTACAATTGAGAAATGTGTCTCTTTGCAAAGAGCCTAGGCTGTTTTTAAAGAACTGGGCTAATTGTAGAATCTTCTATCTTTTTCCAATCAGCCTGATATTTTTAGGCTTATTGCAAGGAGTCTAGACAGCGTGACCACTTGTTTCTCAATTAGCCTGATTTTATTCAGGCTTATTGCAATGAGTCCATGCAGTTTTAGGTTAATTACAATATGTAAATGACCAGATGCTTATCCAAATATTGTGTTGTACCTGACTTAAAAATTCTATTTGAAATTAACCCACAACCCGACCCAAACAAAAAAAAATTTCTATCAAACCATAACAATAAGAAAAAAAGCCAAATTTTCACAAATTTTAGGCCTTTTGCGCTACCACCAGAAGTAAAATTTTATTTATTTTGTTTTTGCATCTTACTTAGCTACCCTAGACACAAGTCTTTTTCGGTATAGCGAATCAAAACAGAAAAAAAGACCCGACTCACAATCCGGCCAACATTCACTGAGTGAATACAACTTGATTGCGTTAACTTAAGGATTTTTTAAATGCTTTGCGCTACCTCAAATGAAGTAATTTTGCTTCTTTTTTTATTATAATGTATTTTTATATCTTTATTTTAAAGATTTTTCACTATAGCAGTTTTTTTTCTTTTATAGCTTTAAAAAAAGAAAGAAAACTATTGCTCTCCAATAAATTTATTTGAGCTGCTCTGCCACTAAAATTAAAATGTAATTAATTTTTTTTTAAATTTTATTTTACTAAGCAACCCTAAAGCCAAGTTTTCTGTGGTATAGCGAATAAAAAAAAAAGTTTTTTTCGGCACACCCTAATGGGCATGTCAATGTGAGGGCTAAGAGTCTATGGAGTATTTGCTTTATATTTCTTACAATTTATCATCTAAAGCATGGAGTGGTAGAACTGAGGCCCAAAAGAATGAAAAATAAAGAATCAAGGAGAGAAGTAAGGAGAAAATCCTGAAAAGAATTAGGTTTGCTAATTGATGCCATTAAAAAGAGACACATAATGGAGGCATTGCAAAAGTATTTTTTAATGAGTATGGAAAGACAGATGAGATTACTGGATTGAACAAAGAACTCATTAAACATATTTTATTTACAATGCAAGTGGTCGGCTATGAAGAAGAAATTAATGAAGAAATAATTGACAATTTCACGCTGTAAACAGCTAAACAATGTGCCTTAAAATATGGGTGGTATTATATGCCAGTTTCTGTACATAAATTACTGTTCTTGGAAAAGATGTAATTACAAAATTTGCTATTCCAATTATCAATTGTCAGAAGAAGCTAGCTAAGCTCAAAGTACAGAGTTTCGAATGTACAGGGAGTCTCATACGAGAAAAATAAGTCGAAGGGCGTCCAACAAAAACTTATTGCTGAAATTTTTAATAACTTCTGACCCCTTGATTTTCATTTCTATACAGAAAATAACAAACGTGCAAAGAAACAAAAAGTTTCCAGAAACATTGGAATTTTTATCTTAAAGTATAACACATTATGACTAACATATCAGAGCACCTAATTATTAAAGTAAATTTAACCCTATGAGCGTCAGCAGATTTTCCTGTATTTTCACATAAAATATTATAAAACCCAAGATATATTAAATTTCATTTCGCAATTTAATGCAAAATTATATTTTCATACCTCTTCATACTATATACATCTTAAAATAAAATGTTCTTAAAAATATTTTTCTGTATAGCCAATTTAACTTATTTTCTGGAAACAAAAAAGTATGTGGCATCTGTTTAGAGGGTTTAAAGTCCATTTATTTTAAAAAGGCAAAGGTTTGTGCAAAAATCCTTTACATATCATTAAAGTACAGGCTATCAGGAGTGTTAACATGTATTTCAAATGTCAAACAACTTTAAACAATTTAAGTTATGCAATTTTGAATTTCATGATGCTGTTATTTCTATAGGTGTGATTCGTAATGTGAAACCATACCTAAAAGTCAACCAAAATATAATCAGTATTGATTTAAAATGTGTTTAAGGGCATTTTTAATGATATTTTAAAGCGCTTATTACTATAGTTTACCTTGGTGTCATTATCTAAAGCATTTAAAAGTCACTCAAATTCAAAAAAAAAATTTACAATTGAAAGATGTATTTTCCAAGTTCTATATATATGATATAATGTTGCATAATTATTAAAAGAAACATACATTCCTATTTTGCAGACATTGTTTTAAAATACGAATATTTCATTGCAAAGTATTAGCTATTTAAAGATTTATTTTTGGTCCCATTTTCTTAATGATCGATCCATTGTGCGGCTGTTAGGGATGCGTTCATTTTTCTTATTAGATGTTTTATAATTAATTTCTTTATCAATCCATCTTCTCTACATGATGTTGGTAGAACATTAAAAAACTGCCTCATCTGCAGATTTGATTATTGCAGATATTTTCGTATATATATATAAATATAATTTTCATTCAGCAACACATCTGCTTTACATAATGCTGGGAAAACATTAAAAATCTTTTAATCTGCAGATTTCATTGACATAGATAGCACTTTTCTTGTATATTTATTTTCATTCAGCATCTCTTCTTTCCTACATAATGCTGAGAAAACGGTAAAAAATCTGCTTTATCTTCAGATTTTATTAGTTGTTCTGCATGGGGAGTTTGGAAAAAAATATGCCCTTAATATAAAAACGAAGTATTCACTAACCTTAGACTCTCAGATGCATAAATAAAATATGTCATAGCACAGTTTTCTTATACATTTTTTGGTACTTTTCGGTTAGCCAGGCGCCAGTGAAATGTATATATCTATATATACATATATATGTATACATACACACATATATGTATGTGTATATATATGTATATATATATACATGCATATATAAATGTGTGTATGTATATATATATATGTATATATATGTATACATAGATATATAAATTTCACTGGCGCCCGGCTAACCGAAAAGTACCCATTTTTTATAAGAATTTTAAATTCCTGCTTCAATTTTTTTATATTAAAATTATGCATAATCATTCACTATCATGGACATATTATAATAAGTCTGGATTAGATTCTTGCATCATGTTGGGCGACCTGATTTTTCCAAAACCCTACCTGTTCTTGTCTCGTCATGTTAGCACTAGATTTTTTTTTTGCTTCGGGTCAGGTTGACTTCTACTTTTTTGCTGCGTGTGGAATTGACTTTTACTGTTTTGAATTCAGGTCAGATTCAGGTTAGGTTTTCACACTTGCGGTTCAGGTGCTGGTCTACCCGATTTTTCAAAAGAAATCCTGAGTATTTTTACAAATGAAAATATTACATAGAATAAAACCAATATAACAGACGATCCTCAATAGTGGGCATCTCTATTGAGCGAACACCATTTTCCATTTCTAACAGTTATATATTTGTAAGCTTTCACCTCTGAATAATAGAAACCTCCATAGCAAATGTAATAGCAAACTGGTTCCAATAGTGTGTTGCATTGGTGGGGTTGTACCCAGAGACGGATCTAGACTAAATTTTAGCCGGGGCAAGATTGTAAATTTGCGCCCCCCCCCTTTGCTCCCAAGAATATCAGAATAAAATCTGCGTAAACAATTGCTTAAGGAAGTAATATTAATACTCAATACTCAAAATCTGAATTTTTACTATGTATTTTTCCTATATAAAAAGTACAATATTACACAATACAAAAATTACAGAAAATATACCGGTTTTAACATCTACAATACCCTCTATTAAAGATTTACTTTGCGTGTTTTCTTTGATGCAAAATTTTTTATTATGTCGGCATAAAGTAATTTGTAAGCTATCTCATTTTCTAAATTTATAATACATAAACTGGATAATCGTTGTTCTTTTGTTAAATTTCTTGGATATCTTTTAATCAATTTTAATTTACTGAAACTTCTTTCATTAGAAGCGACGGATACAGGTAGTGCTAGTAATATTTTAGACAAGTAGTTAGATTTGGATAAGCATCCTGAAGTCCATATAAATTTATAATTCTTAGCAGTTCAATAGCCGAACTTGACTTCATCTTTTGGTCGAACTCCAGTGCATGATATTTGAAGCTTTCGACTTCCAGAAGAAGTTCCTCTTTATCTATATCGTTTTTATACATATTTGCCAACTGCTCAGTTTGCGCTTGTAATTCTTCTTATGATTCTTTTAGGAAATGCTTTCCATGAAGAAAACTAAACATACCATAGAGAATTTGAATAGCTTCAAATCTGTTTCTTAATTCAGTTAGGATTCTGTCCTCTACTTCAACGATCTTTAGTTTGAATTTCTCACGATCATTACTTTAATCTTAACAAAGCTCATCAAAAAACCTCTTCTTTTTCTGTCTTCCTCGTTTCCCTAAATTTTGCCTCAACACCAATATCAATAGCAATACCATTCACATCCTGTGTTGCATTAGTTGTAATACTTGCCCTTTCTGAATCTACCATATTAACCCGTTCGGGACCATGGGTCCATATATGCACCCTCAAAAAGAGAATACATAATTTGTTTTAGGCCCCAGTAAAAAATAAAAGTAATATTTGCTTTCTCTAATTAGAGCATTGTTGTGATAGTTTAAGTAAAGGTAGCTTTTTTGAAAAAAGTGGTGCCAACCGAATAAAATTTGTGTAAAAGCCGCCGGTACCGAAGGGATTAATGAGACCATCTAAGTGTTTTACAGACCTATCAATCGTCATGTCTTCCCTTTGAGAAAGTTTGTTCACTATATCGAGTTGAGTCAGCACTTTATGCCAGAAGCATGTCATCACTATGAATTCAAATTTGGTAATATTAAAGAGCAGTGAAGAAGCTTCTGTTTTTGTTTCAGGAGTTGCTAATGGGTCAGTTTGTAATTCCTTTAGAACATTTATGATCTTTCCAATATGTTTATAAATTGTTATTACAGATTCACGTTTTGATGACCACTGAGTAGTACTTTGTAATTTTAGTGAAAGAGGCACATGTTTTCTTAGAATGTCCCATCTACTAGTTGAGACACTAAAATATTTGTAAAGACAATTTAAGATACCAAAAAAAGTCTCGGCTTCTGGTAAAATTTTGGCAGCATTTACACCAACAAGGTTGATTGTATGAGCAGAACAAGGAACAAAAAATGCTAAATCATTTGCTTGCAATATTTGGGTTTGGACTCCTTTATATTTTCTGGACATATTGGAGCCATTGTCGTAGGATTGGCCCCTACAGTTATTAAAAGCTAGATCATCGTTTTCTAATTTCTGTAAAATAAGTTCTGTAAGGGCTTCTCCAGTTTTCTGGCTGACATTGAAGAAGTCAATAAAACCTACAATTGACCTACATTAGAAATAAAGAAGCAAGCATTTTTTTTTAAGCGGGAAACATTTTTTCAAATAACTATAACTTTTTAAAAATTATAGTAGAACTGTTATAAACTTTATTCGTTATTGTACGTAAAAAGAAACAGGAGATTTGAAGCGAAAATACAAGCATTGCAAGAAATGTAAACAATCATGACGATCTCGATTAAAAGTAACTTTTAAATTTATTGCTATGTTAACCTATGCCGTTTAAATTTAATTAATGTACTTTTTTGCTTCAAAATTAGTACAAGTGGCGTGACTGTGAAGCACAACTTTAGTTAACATGTTTTATTAGATAAACACTTCTAATGAAAGATTTAATTAATTTTTAAAAAGTATAGGTGCGATATTTCGGAAATTAAAATTTAAAAGGCTTATTAACAACTGATATACATAAATAAAAACATAAAACTGATTCCCATGGATAGAAAACCTTTTTAACTACATAAATAAAATGTCTTCAAAGGACCAGAACGCGTTGAATTCTCAACAGAGTAAGTTTCGTTTTCATTTTTTAGACGAAAATGTCTGTTAATTACAAGAATATCTAAATTTAGAAGAATTTAACCCTAGAATGCTACCCATTCGTCTCCTGGACGAAGCTCATAACAAATAATTTTTCAGAAATTCTTCGGTACCAGTATTTTATTACAGAAAATAATCTCTACTTGGAAAAAAAGGACTTTTTTTCCTTTTAAGCAGAGATTTTCTGTAATAAAATACTGGAGCCGAAGAATTTCTGAAGAATTATTTGTTATGATCTTCGTCCAGGAGACGAAAGGGTAGCATTCTAGGGTTAATAAAAAAGCGATTTATAATTATTTTCTTACATATCAACTCAGTTATTGCATAGAAAAGGAGATTTTTAGAACATAAATAATACATATAAATTGTTATATGGTGTAGCAGGTATAAAAAAACAAGTAACTTGGTTGCTTACCTTCATGAATATCGCTTGGCTTAAGCCATGAGGACATACTAGATGGTAGCTGTGAAGCCTACTCTTTTCTTTTTTTAGCCTTCTTTCTGTAATAATCTCACGAATGTCTTTTAGACATAACTGAAATAAAATACTGCATACGCTGTGAAGCAACATACAGGGTGGCCATAATTAAACTGCAAGTGTTCAAGGGGTGCTGGAGAGAAAACTACCGGGTATATTCCAGTAAAATTTGGTATCTACACGTTTCAGAACATGCGCAAGTCAAATATGCAAAAAAAATCACCATTTTCACCCGATAGATGGCGCTGTACCGTATTTAAACGTTCACCGGTGGCATATACAACCTCCAAAATCGATAGACAGAGCATAATGACATTCTAAGAGGCATATAAACAATATAAAATAACATTTACAGTCTATCAAAATTCCATACAATTCTCTTCAGTAATTAAATTTTTACAGTAACATGTAATAAAAATTAGCGCAAATAAGATCACAAATTAAACAATCCATAAAGACGCTTTGGAAAACAAGCCATTATTTATTCAATGAAATTATTACATGATGTTCTCAATGTGTGAACCACCAGATGCAACCACATGCTGAAAACGTAAAACAGCATGGTCCACCGTCGCATTTAAAATCTGTGGTGTAACACACCTAACGTGTCTCGTTATGCTAGATTTCAATTCAGCAACAGAAGCATGCCATTCTCTTAAAACCATATCTTTCAGATGTCCCCACAGATAAAATTCGCAAGGGTTAAGGTCCGGTGAACGTGGGGGCCAAGCGTTGTCGAAACCTTTGCTTATGACTTGGTCCGCATCAAAGGTATCATGCAGCAATTTTTTAACATTTTTAGCGATGTGAGGGGGTGCTCCGTCCTGAATAAATACCGTGGTTTCTAAACAATGTCTCTCTTGCAATGCTGGAATCAATTGTTGTCTCAACATCGCACCGTAGCTAGTCCCTGTAACACTAGAGCGTTTGGAACCACTTGGAGTTGGGGTCTCAAAGAAATATGGGCCCACAAGAAAATCACATGTCATTCCACACCATACAGTTACATAATCGGAATGGAGGGGTTCTTCACGTTTAGCGTATTGTTTGTTCGTTCCCCATATCCTGCAGTTATGCGCATTTGCACTACCTGATAGTGTAAAAATCGCTCGTCTGTCCACAATATTCTCTGTATCCAAGTGTCATCTTCACTGATTTTCGACAGGACAAGGTTTGCAAAATCAAATCTTAGGGTGTCATCATGAGGTTTCAATTCTTGAAGAATTTTAATTTTATACGGATAACGCCGAAGAATGTGGCGCAACACTTTATGCACAGTTGACCAGGGTAGAGATAATGTCAGAGCCACACTTCTTGCACTCACATGTTGCAGCATACTGGCTCCTGAACTGCTACTCGTAGTCGCAATGGCGTCATCAATTTGTTGCACTTTTTCCGGGTTTACGGGCCGTCGCCCTCTTGTGCCTGGGATAACGCCCAATTTTCCTGATTCTTCAAATTTCAAAATCATATTTTTCAATTTATTGACACTCATTGGACCTCTTCTTAATCGTTTCATACGCCGGTATTCTTTCAGAGTAGCTGAATAATTGCAACCATTCTGATAGAATATCTTCTCTAACAATGCACGTTCCTGCTTATTCAGGGTCATGACTGGCCTTTACTTAATGTATTGATGTTTTTATGATGTTTTATGTTTCGATGGGCTTAAAATTTGCATATATGCCGTCGATGAGCATTGAAAGACGGTATAGCGCCATCTATCGGGTAAAAATGGCGATTTTTTTGCATGTTCTGAAACGTGTAGATACCAAATTTCACTGGAATATTCCCTGTAGTTTTCTCTCCAACACCCCTTGAACACTTGCAGTTTAATTATGGCCACCTTGTAGAACGGTGCCATGAAAGAGATTAAGTAAAATCTTTAAATTTTAAATAAATACAAATTTCTTAAAAATACTGGTGGCAATGTGATATTTTATATAATGTAATACAAATTAATTTATTTTTTATTTCTGATCCTTATGCAACGAAAGTAAACCGCCGTTGAACAAAATAAAATTGAATATTTTTTCATGTGAATTTTTAATTTTCCTTTATTTTTAATCTTTTATGATTCCTCATTTTTGCGCCCTTCCAAGTCTTGCACCCGGGGCAGCTGTCCCGGCTAACCCCCCCTTAGATCCGTCACTGGTTGTACCCAACCTGAAACTAAAACAATCCATTTTGAAGTCAATTCACATCCATACACGAAAACAGCAAAATAATTTTCATCGACTCACAATACTGCCCAAATCCAACGCTCTTAGATCCAAATTTGAAGTGAAATTAAACTAACAGTCCGTTTACATGTTATTAAAGAAAAGCTTTTTTTCAATTAAATAAATTAGTAGCATTAGATTAATGCTTTGAGAGGTTCACTTAACCAGTCATTTAACATGGGGAAATATATTTCTGTACTTTTCTATTATCCCATCGACCACTTTTAATAACAAAAAACTATCGCCAAACTGTAACATTAAACGCCAAAAATGCAATCCCATTTATTTAATGTCATAAGCATTATACGTGTTTGTTATGTCATCCAGTGGTTTTTAATTCGACATTTGCTTGTATTTTTCATTATGTTTTACTGATTTATGAGTTATTTCATTCATTAAAATAACAATTGCGTCGTTAAATTCTTATATTTTATTTATTTATTTATTTTGATAGTCCAATGGCAACACTCTCTCATTTATTGGGCGTTACAGTTTGGCGATACTTTTTTGTTATGAAAAGCGGCGAACAGGATAATAGAGAAGTACCTATATTTTTAATAATTAAAAAGTATCTACTAATATGTACTAATAAAATTTAAACGTTAATTATAGCAAGCATTTTAAAACTTAATATAATTAACTCTATTCCTCTGAAACAGAGTTCTGGTTATTTTCATTAATTTGATTGTGAAAATCCCAGTTTTGTAAATACAAAATCTGACTTGCAAGAAACATTCTAGAGTGATCCAATGGACAGAAAGAAATTAGTCACACCAACAGTTTATTATTACACTGTAAAAAATTACCAATGTTTCTTATTTTATGAAAATATACTATAACCACGAACAAAAATATAATATAATCTTCTGAGTTATCCAAAATTATGAATAGCGTGTTCCATTGTCTTTTGAATCCCCTCAAACCAATACATTTCTAAAATTAAAAAAATTATTTATAAAAACAAAGTATTTTTCTCACCCAGTATTTTTCAGAAACGTTTCCGAAGGGTTTTTATAGTGTATTAATTAGTGTCCTGAGCCTGGAATACCTGTTTTTGGAATGCTATCAATTCTCAAGTAGACTTTTTCAGCTTCATAAGTTAATTTATACATGAAAGAATAAAGAAATAATCTTAATTAAATAATTTTTTTAATTTTGGAAATGTATTGGTTTCTGGGGATTCAAAAGACAATTGAACACACTATTCAGAATTTCGGATAACTCAGAAGATTATATTATATTTTCATTCGTGGTTATAGTATATTTTCATAAAATAAAAAACATTGGTTATTTTTTACAGTGCAGACTTATTATTTATTAGTCCCATAAGTTTTCCAAAAAAAAAGAAAAATAGGGACAACCTAATCCGATGCAGGACACTATTCAATGATCTCGGAGAGTCTGCTATTTAGAAATTATGCTACATTTGTTAAACAATTTAGATATACCAATTTTTCACTAAAAAATATTATATTTTTATAAAAGGTATAATTTTAGACTACTGTTCATTATGGACAATATTCTTGTGATGTCTTGTGAAGGTAAAATGGCTATGTGATCCTTTATTTATGCTTTGCATTCACAAAGGATTTTTTTCGCTATTTCTCTTAGTCATGTTATTTTATTTTCCCACTTATGAGCTCAGAAAGCAAATTAATGAAAGAAATGCATATTCTTTAATTGATTAATTATTAATTAATAAAAATTTTTATAAAAGCATGATTTGCAAAAATTTAATGAAATAAAAGCATATTTAAGTAAAATAAGTTTAATTTACATAATTTATAAACAAATCTCAATTGAAACACTTGAAATTTCAATCATTTTTATAGACATAGGCTTTAACCTAATTTGTTTTAACGTTATATTTCTAATAAAATCGATAATTAAGACAAAATTAATCTGAAATTGAATGAATATTTCTTGTTCAGATCTATTGCTATATTAAATAGAAAATGCCGTATCTTTAAATAAATTAACATCAAAGGAAATGTTGCTTAAATGGTGATCATTAGGCCTAATTCAACTACACAGTAAATCTATATTCCTTTAATTATTTCTCTGCTATGTTGTTAATTAAAAGAGAACTAAAATAAATCAGACTCCGAAATATTAATTTAACAGTGAAAATAGTAAAAGTTGCGATATAACGTGCAAATAGAAAAATTCGTATCTATAATAGCTGAGAAATACCATTTTATGATTAAATTTCTGAGAGACAGTATGATATTAAATCACCTTTCGATTAATATCTTTCCATGCTGCCATCTGTCGTGAGGAATCTTCAGTAACATATGTAGTGAGTGGCACATTTATTTACTTTGAAGTAAGTTAGAGAAGACCCCTTTCTTTTCCTCCTCACAAAAGTCTGAACAGCAACGCCAAGAATTTTATCAAAAATTGATCCATAAAATTATATAATTATTGAATTTACCATTTTTAAAATATAGAAATTACACTGGAACGTAGCACAAGTGCATAGAAGAAACTTAAATTTAAAAAAAGTATCCCTATCTTTTTGATAAGCTTTTTCAATTCTTCTAAATTTTGTTATAAAATTTATATGATTAAAACATAATACAGACAAGTATGCAAGTGAACTAAATTACATATAATGCATTAAATCTGCTTAACTTTTCAAATTTTGGTTAAAAAAATATTAATTGTCCATATTTTAAGGTGTTCCCTATGTGGTGCAATATATATATATTTTTTTTTAAATAGCTCATTTGTAATACTTTATTTAACTATAATCGTAATACTGTTACTGAAATTAAAATGCAAAATAATAACACTAAACTGGAGTTAATTTGAATCACTTTGGATTAGCAAAATTTTGACACAGGGCTTGATATTCAATGTGACCAAGAAATATTTAGAAGAATTATTGTGTAATATAATGCATACTTTAAAATAACATTAAATCAACACCAATTTTTAAGTCAGTATATTTGTTTCATTTAAGAAGACTCAGTAATGTGTGATCTTATTCATTTATTTATTTTTTTATTTATTTTTTTAGTATTTTAGAATATCTTTTAAACATATTATTGTGTATTTTTCTGAAGGAAAATGATTTAATCAATGAAAAATGCAATTTTTATCATGAAAGTGTAAAATTTTAATTTAAAAAAATTAGAAAAATCTATAACCATCTATAATTTTGAAATTGCTTTTATTCTGTACTTATCTTTTAAATGTGCTTTATAACTTTAAAAATCAGATTTATAAAAAGTTATTTTTTGAAAAAATATATAAAATGTTATGACATAGGAAAAAATACAGTAAATCTGACTATTAAGTTAACATTTTTATTTTTAAAAACACCAAAAATCAAATCCCTAAATTTGTGCCAAAAAATTAAAGATTGCAACTCTGAAACATTCACGAGGAAATAGATAGATTGAAAAGCTCTTTTCAGATATTTACGGCACTTTGTGATAAATTACTATAGATGTCTAAATACATTTTAAGCAGAATGCTGGAAAATTGGTATTTTTGTTGTTTATAAAAAATTGAACTGCATCGAGTTTGCTTAACAATAAATTGTATTTAAACATTCAGCTGTGCATTTCTTTTTTAACACTTGGTTTCTGGAAAATATTTCACACTTCCATTTTCTTTTAAAGAAATCTTTTAAAGTTTTCCCTTTGTTTTCTTTTGATAACCTGCAAAGAGTTTATTTTTCATCAAATATATCTGAGCGAGGTGTCATAAACAGAAATGGTGACACTAAGTACAAATTATGTTTATTGGACCTCACTATAAACATATATTTTGTATGTAACTGGCCGCCCTCTGATCATGTAAATATCTTGAGTTGATATTAAGAGTGTTTGTTATATATTATATTTATTCAACTTACAACAAACAGAAAAAAAATATATAATATTCACATTCCACCTCCTCTTTTGAAAAAAAAGATAAATAAATAAATCAAGTAGTACTAAATGAAATGATTTTGACAAAATTTAAACCAAGAATAGATGAAAAAGTGTGCAAGTCTTCTTTTCTTCCCTTTTTAACATACACAGCTTAAAATTCGTTCATTTTTCACATTATTGTAATTTTAAAAATGTTTAACAATTGGAATGAAAGGATATTTATATCGTATTTTCATTAAAAAAATATTTTTATTTTTTTATATTATAATGTTTAATATTTCATTCTTTTTTGCTTTTCTTTCATAATAACACAATTTTTGAGAGGGAGACGGATGAAGATTTTAATTAAGGGTGTACTCAAATCTGAACTGCTTATTTTGTGACTTATTTTTAAATTCATTTTTGCTCTAAAATGCATAAAAAAGGCAGGTTCTCTCATTCAGAAACTTTATAATGTCCGTATTGATCGATTTTGTGATAAAGGCAGACTATATTTCAAAAAATGCTGTCAAAGTGGACATTTTGAACCGAATTTCCCGAAGCGATAGCGCTGGAAGCAAAGGAAAATTATCGTACTATGGAAATAATTTTTTGTAAATCAATTTCTAATTAATTAAACAACAAAAAAACCCCCCACAAGTCACTTATAAATCTCTTCATAAATCATGCCGCCAAGTTTCAAGTTTCTACTCTTAAAAATGAGTCTGAAATGTGTCAGAAAATTTTGAGTTGTTGAGCGTGGAAAAATATTTTTTTTTAATACCGCCTTCAACACCTTTTACAATTTTAGAAACGATTGTGGTCAGGGCGATTGAGGCTGATGCCGAATAAATGTTGGATGACTAACCCTGAAAATTTTCAATTAGTTGAAAATTCATAAGATCAGCCGCCAGAGATGACATGTTCACATTTGCTTCAATTTTAATTCTGCTTGTCATATATTAAATGTGGCTAACAAAAATAATCAACATAAACCATTTAAAAGAAAACAATTCATATGTACCAGTATTGTTTTTTTTAAATTAAACAATTAAACTAGTAATCAAATAATTAAACCCTGGGGGAAAAAAAAAACTAACATTGTACCTGCAAAAGGGAAGGAAAACTAATTTAAACTTACAGCAGTTTGTGTATCTCACAAAAAAAAAAAAAAAAAAAAAAGAGAGAGAGATGGGGGAGGGAGTAGAAAAAAAAAATAAAAGCATTTACTATATTATTAGCATATTTTAGTCATATACAACAAACTCTACATAGGGATAAAAATATAAGTAATATATGTATTTTTTTGCATATTTGATTTATTACCATATTCTTTAAAATTTATAATCTATTAGTTCCTAATTTTAAATAAAATATACATAAATATTACTATTTTTTAGATAGAAGCAGTCGCTCTTGTTTTCAAAACTATTTATAAAATTTACTGTCAGCAGCTGCAACAAAAGTATTAAACTGAAATTAAATAAATATTTGACAAGAGTGGGATTAAGTAAGCCACATTAAATTAATAAATCTTTATTGCATTCTAATGATTATAATTGAAGTAACAAGTGAAGATAATATTGCCTGGTTGTTCATAGCTTTTTGAAATGTTGCATAAAACGGACATGTACCGTAATTTCGGGAGTAAGCGCCGCGGCGCATACGTGTTTGAAAGTTCAAAATATCAGCGATGCTGCGCACACGCCAGGGCGGCGGGTACGATGATTTTTTTTCCCTCAACATAGCAAAATCCGGATATTGTGAAAAACAAGCCTTCATTTCAGGTTTTTTTTAGTCTTACTGCCTCAAATACACTTTTAAACACATGGATTCATTAACATTCATTCATATTTCACCTTTATTTACATTCATTTAATCTCAGTATAAAGTTCATAAACAGTACATATCACACTATATCTTTATTATAAAAACGTAATTACTATAGTCAAAATATATTTAACTTACCCATATTTCTCTATTTTCTGTTGAATATTAATATCTCACTCTTTAAAAGTACTTATTGTATACTTTACAATAGTTGATAAATTATATTTATTTCATAAGCACACGGCATACGGTGATGTTCGATTAAAACAATAATCGAATAATCGATTGGCGTAGTACGCTTATTGGTGTAGTACGTATTTTTTTTTCTATTGTATTTTAAGATAACCTGTGTTTTATTGTTAATTCATATATCTTGTAAGATTTTATCGCTATTCTTGTTACTTTTAATCCAATTTTGCCGATTGTTTTTTATCGTGACTATTTCATTTTTATCGATTTTTCAATGATGCGGCGCTTACATGTATAGTTTTTATTTTTGTACCGATTTTCCAATGATGCGGCGCATATTCCCGAAAATACGGTATATACATATTCCAGCTATGTTAATATTATTTGAAACCTTGATATTTTGGATCAAGGTTATTTGTATTACCGTCATTTCGGGAGTAAGCGCCGCGGCGCATACGTGTTTGAAAGTTCAAAATATCGGCGATGCCGCGCATACGCCAGGGCGGCGGGTACAATGATTTTTTTTCTCTCAACATAGCAAAATCTGGATATTGTGAAAAACAAGCCTTCATTTCAGGTTTTTTTAGTCTTACTGCCTCAAATACACATTTAAAACACATGGATTCATTAACATTCATTCATATTTCACCTTTATTTACATTCATTTAATCTCAGTATAAAGTTCATGCACAGTACATAGTATCACAATATATCTTTAATATAAAAACGTAATTACTATTGTTAAAATATTTTAACTTACCCATATTTCTCTATTTTCTGTTCACTATTAATAGCTCACTCTTTAAAAGTATTTATTGTATACTTTACAATAGTTGATAAATTATATTTATTTCATAAGCACACTGCATACGGCGATATTCGATTAAAACGATAATCGAATGGCGTAGTATGCATATTGGCGTAGTACATATTTTTTTTCTATTGTATTTTAAGATAACATGTGTTTCAATATTAATAGCTCACTCTTTAAAAGTATTTATTGTATACATTACATTAGTTGATAAATTATATTTACATTTCATAAGCACACCGCATACGGCGATATTCGATTAAAACGATAATCGAATGGCGTAGTACGCATATTGGCATAGTACGTATTTTTTTTCCTATTGTATTTTAAGATAACCTGTGTTTTATTGTTAATTCATATATCTTGTAAGATTTTATCGCTATTCTTGTTACTTTTAATCCAATTTTGCCGATCGTTTTTTATAGTTACTATTTCATTTTTACCGTTTTTTCAATGATGCGGCGCTTACGTGTATATTTGTTTTTTTTTACTGATTTTTCAATGATGCGGCGCTTACGATGGGTGCGGCGCATATTCCCGAAAATACGGTAGTTAATGAATTTTGTGACTTTTTATATAATTTTTTTCTCATTTAACTCAAAGATTTATTAAACTCTTTCTTTCATCTCTTTAAATCAAGGAAGCATAAAATACAATAATTGTCACATATATATTTTAATATATTTTAGTTATCTTTTCTTTAGACAACATTTCAAATCTCACTAAATTTCTGGAAAATCACTAAATTTACATTCTTACAGATTTCTCTCTGAGCTACAAATCTAAATGCAGGTTGTGTAAAGGTAGAATAACAATTTCTTCCTGTATTTTAATAGGCAATACAGTAGACTCTCTCAAATCCGCAATTTTCTAAAATCCGCACATTGTTTCAGATGTAAACAGTGAAACTTACAGTTAAGATATAGGAAGGAAATTCAAGCTTTTCTATTTTTATATCATTCTGTACTCATTTTATTATCTAATTCTGCTTAATATCATTTAACTCTTACTTTTTCATAAAGGAAGTATAAATTTATCTCTGAATTTTTTCAAGATAACACTGATATAAGTGGTGATTGATCTTTTTATCAAATACATTTATGTATTAATCAAGCTTTTTTGTTTATTAAATCTTGTCAAACATCAAATAAAATTTTGTAATTTTATGGTTTTGACGTAAATTACTAGTGTACCTTTATGTGGCGAGTTTCATTGAATAATTCAAGAAAAATTTATCTCATCATTATTAAGCATATTTAATCATGTATTACTAATTATTTATGTATCCTTTACATTATTTCCCATAGTTATTTTAATGTTTTACTTTATTGTAAGCATTCATGATAATTTTGAGTGCATTATTACATTCAAATTACTGTTTAAAAAATGTAAACAAAACAGTGACCAGAAATCCACAAAATTCTAAAATCCGCATAACCTCTGGTCCCAAGCTGTGCAGATTTGAGAGAGTCTTCTGTACTTTAGAGAACTGCATCCATTGCACAGCTGGTTAAAAAAACATCTATTTAAAAAAAAAAAATCCCTGATGGCTCGACCTACAGGCACAGGTAGATTTTGAAAACACAGATCATGGAGCACCTTTTTGTTGGGAATTGCAGAAGAAATGACCTTTTTGCCATGATGCGCATTTGAAAACGCCCATTTTGAAACCTAAATTGTTTGCAGGCGGAGCCGGCAGGGATTTTTTTTTTTTGCTATAAAAACTATAAAAAACTGTCAATATAAAAGTTTTAGATAATATTAAGAGGATTAATAATAAATTTAAGTGGATTTGATATCTTGTGAATGGACAAAGTTATGATTTTTTTCTTCTAAAAACCCTCTTTTCTGCCCCCCCTTGGGGCTATTTTTAATGATATCAAAAATCTGTCGTACATAATTTTTCGGCCTTTTTCCTAGAAGTCATAATAACTTTAAACGGACTTGATATGTATCATAATTAAGAAATTATGGGTTTTTTTCTGTTTTCTCAAAAAGCCCCCCATTCCCCCCCCCCCCCTGGTTCGATTTTGCCCATTCATGAACTTGACCGAGATTTTATGCCCCTTGATTTGATGTATCAGTTTGGAAAATATTTATGCAGAATTTTTCCAGTTATCGTGTCCATAAAAAAATGACATAGATAGATAGATAAAGTTTTGAATTGGGGGGTTGTTCTGGGTTCTGGGAGTCATGATCGGAGTAGATCTGCAAAATTTTTTCAAAAATTCCAACTTAAGTGAGAATGTAATAGGCAGTATTTCTTACAAAATCTACCTAAAAAAGCTATATGCAAAAATGGAAGTTCAATTATGACTATGACTATTACAGAGTTGGAATCGAATTGAGAAAATGATGACCATTTTGGTATTATTTTCAGGATGTCAAGAACCAAGAATAAAACTTGCACTCCAGAAGAAGGCTGTTTCAATGAAGCTGTGAAGAAGAAAACGATATCTTAAGAACAGAGATAAAAAAAAAGTAGGAAATGTACATCAAACGTGACAAATGGGGTGCGTTCGTACTATAGAAAGTTATATAAATATTCAGATCTTGATGATTTTTAATTCGGTGAAATGAATTATATCGTCTGCAGATTAATTTATGTAATAAAATAAGTATAACAATCGCTTGATCATTAAAGCTCAGAAGCTGCTATAACAAGAAAGCACCATTTTTTAAAATTCAAATTTCTTAATAAATATTTGTAATTATATCTTCTGAAATATTGATTCGATTTTCATAAAATTTGAAATGTCTTGACAAAATTCTGCAAAGATAATATATCTTAAATTTCAAACCATTTGGTTGGGTAGTTTTTGCGCTATTATATCTACATATTTATATAATTTTGATATTACATATTTATATAATAGATTACATATTTATATAATATCTACATATTTATATAATTTTGAACACACCTAACAAAACTGAAAAAATTAGTAAAAGGCACTTTATAATGTTCCACTATCAAGTAGATGCAATAGCTACTAGGAATGAAAGGTTTCTCAATTTTTGTTTTTTCTTTGGAGAAGAGGGGGAAAGGGTGCGTATGTCTTAAGAGATTTTTTTATTTTTCGGTATTGAAATATATTTCATTAAAATAGGCACACACATACAAAATAATAATTATTATAAAACTAGCTTCAGCTATCTTGGCACTATACAGGAATCTCAGGAAATATGACAAAATTCAAAAATCACTATAGGGAAGCAATTTAAACTAAGCATTTTATTTTATTAAAAATAAGAATTCTGCCCTCACATATACATAGGCCTCTGAAACAGTCTTAAATAAAAAGTTACAGGGATAAAGCCCCCCCCCCCCCTATACACACACACACTGAAACAAAATCTTAACAATGTAACAGAGTTAATAAAATAATTGTATTCACATATAAAAAAAATTTCTCTTTCAGGAGGGCACAAGAATCAACATGTAAGTATATTTAAAAAAAAAAAAAGACGAACAAATGACTTAAACGATGGCATTGCTTCATTTATGTTTATAAGTGATTAGATAAAGTTTGTGGTAATCTTGGAAAAATGTCAATGTGTAAATTATTAGCTTAACATGGATTTACAATCTTATTAACCAGTTATTATTATAATAATAATAATAATTATTATTATTATAATTTAAATAAGAGTCCAGCTTTTTAATTGCTACTCATTGGTTTTTCCAATTTAAAATCAGATTTTTCATTCTACTTTATCTTATAATTTACCAGCATATTCTTGATTGTATCTTTTTAGATTTCTGCTCCTAGATATAGAGTTAGCCACCCATTAAAACATCCTTAGCTCAAGAACATTACCATAAACTTATATTTATACAGAAACACATAAAATATATTTTTTGAAATGATTAAATTTAGTATGAAAGTTTGAAATGCAGGTTATGTTAAAAAGAAAAACATGATATAATATTACTGAAGTTATAAAGATGCTCGCAATTTCCATATAAGACAAACAGACTCTGTAAAATAAAGAATGTGGTGATCGCAAAAATTGCTCATTTTAGCGGGAGGGTTCAGATTGGTTTATCACTCGCCATTGAATCAGAAAGCTGTGGTAAAATGAGGGTTCACTTTAGAGGAAAAAATTATAAATAAAAATCTATAAAGTGAGTTTCCATTTTATAAAATATTTGTAAACAAACAGACATGCAAAATTTTTACAGTAGTTTGAAGATTTTTTTTTTTTTATAAAAAGGTCAACAGATGAAAGAACAAATCAAACTTTTTACACACACACAAAGACGTGACTTAGACGACAAATGACGAACATGCTGGCAGAATTTGTATTTTTCAGAGTGTAACTACCTTGTTCTTTCAGAAACAGTATGTTAAAAAAGAAATACTAGGTGTAAATGTTAACAAACATAATTGATTAAAAAAATTTAATAAAAATTAATAATAATTAATTAACTTTTTAATAAAAATTTAAAAAGGCTACTAAAAATTGATTAAAAAATAGATTTAAAATAAAAATTTACCCAAAATTTATTTTTGATATTTCTATTGTGTGTGGTTCTGGATTTTTAAAAAATGTAATGATTTTTTAGACTGATAATCACCAAATATGTATATATAACATACATCCCAGTGTTTAAGAAAACACACCTAAAATCTTAGATTAAATTTTTATTTTTAGATTTATTCGTCATATAACATGCACCTCCTTCTTTGCAAGTAACCTTTGGCAGATAAATACCAAAAATTAAACAAAGATTGTTGTAAAGTATAATAACCAGGGCTGTAACTAGACAGGGGCAAGGTGGCTGAGCCCCTCCTAGAAACTTCTCGAGCCCCCTCTCGACTTCAAAATCTTTCAATACTAATAACATCATTTATTGCATTTAAGAATTTAAAACTTCATAATCAAAAGTTTTATGACAGTGGGGAGTTGCTTTATGCTTCTGTCTATATTTATAAATCCTTAAAATAGAGGGTAAAATAGAAGCAGCCCCATCAAAAAATTTCAAACATAAAAAAATTCTGACTTTGCCGACTGGTTACGGCCCTGATAATAACTATTACTTTTCATATAAACTAATAACCAAAATTATATTTTGTAAATAAATAGCGTGTTCACTAAATCAGAAATTTGAGTTTTTATGATTATCATTTATTTCTTAATTTTTAATATTTCATTTTTACAATCAGCCTATAATGCAAACCTGCAATTTTCATTTCACTGTATCAAAAGTGCAAGCTATCAGTTAGAATATATGGTACATATTAGAGAATATATATATATTATATTACGATGATTTACCGTCATATGTTGTAGTTGCAGTAACGTGGATTATAGAAGGAACACACATGGTCGCACAACGAAGTTAAGAACGTCGGTGGTTATTGATGATATAAATATTTAGAAGCAGTCGTACCAATTTAGTTGCAGTCTCGACGTGGCCATAGCGGCAGTAGAATTTAAAACCCAGAGGCGTTTCTCCATAAATTCAATACGAACAAGGCTTTCCATTTCAATCCTTTATTAAATATTGATCTTGTGCAGTTTCCACCATAACCATAATAGCTCAATAATCAATCAATAGCTCAATAATCAATCATCAAGGTATAGAGGGTAAGTATCAGAACATCTCAATAATTCTCAAAACGAGCAGGCAGGGCAGTGGCGCAGCCAGAATTCGGTTCTAGGGGGGGGTTTGAGTTTCTGATAAAGGTGGTCGCCGGTTATATGAATCACCGGTTAATGGAATCAGTCTTTTAAATGAATCACCGGTTAATGGAATCAGTCTTTTAAATGAATGAAATCATAATGCTTATCTCTGCAATTACGTTGGTTACGGTTCGTTTAAACAGCGTTTACAATATTAGAGTGACAAACTATAAAATGCACCAATGAAATAACACAAAAATTGATTAGATTTATAAAGTGTTTAAAAATTATGAGGAGAAAACTTTAAGATGGAAGAGCACAGTACAGCAAATAATTTTTACATAGAAAATAACAGATTTGCAATCCATTTATTCAATCAAAAATCCACAAGGTTTCATGAGAATCACGAATTCTTATTCCTAAATTTAATAATAAAGAAGCAATTTTAACAAAATTTTCAATAGACTTACTTACCTTGCTTTTTTCCAAATGTGACAACTCAATTAAGGTAATCGATGTTTTGGAATGTAGTTGATATTAAACACGGTATTGTAGACTAAATTACTGTGCCCTTACAGTACTTTACATGACATCGAATTTCGCATTATCTAATGTAAATCTGATGAAAATTTTGTTAAAATATATTTATTATTGTTAAAGTTCTCTAAAAATATCCGAGTTTGAATTGTAGTCGTATCTATACTAATATTATAAAACAGCAACATTTGTTCTTTTTGCAGGGGTTAATTCTGGAACTACAGAACAGATTTAAAAAGAAATTGGTCAATTGGTCATATGTGAGTTTTATTCGCGTACAAAGGGTTCCACACAAAATATCAGAACTGTTCAAAGGCAATATTCTCACATGACATAGTCACATACCTAAAACAATATTACATGCCAGAATTTAATTTTATTGGTATTGGAATGAAAAACAATGAATATATCTCCCTCTAAAACAAAGACCTTGTACAAAGTTTAAATTTGGCAGAGAACAAATCACGCTTCGGAAGAAGTCCCTGAGTTCACACGAAAAGTTACTTGTCAATCATATTTGTCGTAATAGTAGACAATTTTAAAGCATTTAAAAAAAGTATGCTGAACAACGCGAAACTTTCCGATTCATTTTCAAAAATGAAAACCTATCGAGGTATGATAATTCAAGTGATTTGTTAACGAGAAGATTTTTCACTATAAATGAATTATATATTGAATTATAAGCGATTGTTGTCTCAAAATTACTTACTCTTAATGTCTTAGAATTATTCTATGAATTATTTTTCAATATTTTCCCTCAATAATTGAATTCATTTGGTATGAAAAATGTTGACTATCATGATTCGTCTTACCTAAAGCAAAGATCTTGTTACAAAGTTTAAGCTTAGCATTGTGTAGGGCGCGCTTCAAAAGTAGGTCGCAAAGTAGCAACACAGTTTTGATCCGTGCCGTTGTTTTCTAGATGGGTTTTAATTAATATCTCAGCAAACAAACATATATTTTCGAAAATCATTACCAACAATCCTTAGATGATTCTGCGTCGATAACCCTTAACTCCCCGCTGAGCACCAGAAGAATAAGACACATGAGTGATCTTTTAATAGTTCCGTTTTTACTTTTTAAGTATGGAACCTTAATAATGGTGTCAAAATTCTGTTAACCATCTCCTCTCTAACATAGGCTATATTTTACACAACAATTTCCAAATACTTTTTTTCGGTACATCACGTTCCAAATGGGTGCAAGAACAAGAAAAAAATTCTAAAATTGCACTTTCTATGATATTGTTGATTCTAGAAATTTGAAATTTGGTTGGTTGAGTGGGGTTTTATGGCACAAAGTCCCTTTAGGGACATGCTGCGCCAGAAAAAAAGATTAAAAATAAGAACATCAAATTGAAATATAAGATCAATTTAAAACTTTGTCATAAAAACACGATGAATGAAAATAACACAATAAATACAAAGAGTGATATGATGATAAATGTATAATTAAAATCATTCAATGAAAATGTACCACAACGTCTAATAGAAATAAACACATGTTTTCACGATTAAAATATAAACAAACAATCTTTAAACTAACAATTTGTAAAATGTTCAATAAACTAATAGTTGGTAAAATTTTTAAAGTTTCGAGCATTACATTTACAATCACGTAGGCTCGAATTCCTCAAAAACAGTATTATCATTATCATCATTTGAGTCAGAGCTGTAAGACTCTGAATTCATATCTTCTTCTGCATAGTGTAGCAGCTGTTTTGAATCCTTTGTAGAAGGAAGCGGTATATCAAGACAGAATTTCTTTTGGTTTTGCCCTTCACAGTTTTCCACTGTGAAGAGGCTTGGGTTGAGGTTTTCTCTCTCTGTGCACATGATTTGAGTTTTATTTTTTGTGTAGTGGAAATAGGTTTTTTTAAATTGTTTGCAGATGAAACACATTTTTCACCTGACGCACGTTTAATAAACTGGTTATTTTCTTCATTATAATATTCTATTTTCACGGGTTCTGATGATGGTGACAAAAGTTTTAGAGCAGGCATAGGTCTTATTCTAGTGGAAACAGCCATGCTGTGGGTTTTTTTTGTTATAGTGCTGGTTTGTGTAGTGCAAGGATCTGGTGTTAAAGAGATATCAGTTTGGGTGCTTATATGTCTTAAGGATTTTATTTGTTGCTTGAGTAAACTAGAATACGAAACTCCTACAGATGGTGTTCTACATTCAATCAGTTTTCGAGCTTCAGGATAAGATAGTTTCTGAGTGATTTTGATGGCAAGAATTTCTTTCTCACTGATCCAGTTTGGACAAGAACGAGAATATGCTGCATGGTCACCCTTGCAGTTTATACAGCGTTCGGATTTCTCACATGAGTTACTCTCATGGTCGGCTTCTGAACATCTTGCACATGTAACAAATCCACGACAAGAGTTTTTACTGTGGCCATAACGCTGGCACTTAAAGCAATGGAGAGGGTTAGGAATATATGGTCGGACGGGGCAATTCAGGTATGCAGCTTTAATTCTAGTTGGTAGAGTAGGGCTATTGAAGGTCAGAATAATGTGCTTTGTAGGAAGTACTTGCTCATTCCGGCGGATAGTGATACGGCGTACGTCTATAACATTTTGATCTTTTAAATTATGCAATAGTTCATCTTTTGTAGATAATAAAAGTTCTGGTTCTGATATTACGCCACGGCTTGTGTTTAGAGTTTGATGGGCCTGAACAGAAACAGAAAAATTGCCTATTTCTTTGCAATTAGAGAGAAATTGTGAATGTTTTGCTGAAGAAACCTCAACAAGTAAATCCCCTGACTGTAGCTTTTTAAGTGAATAACCGTCTCCGAAAACAGTTTGAAATGTTTTTCCGATAAGAAATGGTGAAGTTCTCTTAAAAGAAGTATCAGAAAGGCTGTCAGTACGATGAATAACAAAAAAGCGTGTTAATGAAGTCATCTGTTCCATTTGTTGCTCTCCACATGGGAGAGAAGTAGAATGAAGTAAATTTTTTCCATGCATAGTAAAGAAAACAGGAATTCAGACCCCGGTCGCACCACCCACCACCGAGCCCAACAAGGGGATGCACATTCGTGCACCAGTGCTAACCAGGGCCCATACGCTCACATGACACACCTATATCAGTTTCCACCCTTAACGAAATGACTAGTATGTGCCTGCTCACTTGATCCCCAGCCAGTGACAGACAAGTCAGCTGACCAGCCGATTGATGCATACGGGACCAATATGCACCTCCCGTCTACCAGAAGCAGAGGCCAAAGCAGTGTGTTGGTTTCCCTCAACTGCCAGGATCCCCCTTTCCAGGGACACGGGTCGCCACGCACGGCAAACGCGTGGGTGGTTTACAATTCTCCATAAGTCGATATAAACAGGACGATATCGGCCTATGCAGAATCGCCCTCACCTCAGAAGAGGAAACCACAATGAGAGTGAAACAAAGAAGAAAGATTAGACAAGAGATATAGGGGAAAAAAGGAAAGAGAAAGATCGCTCAGGTGCCCGGGGTTGCGAAGCCCGTGAATACCTAAAGAAGGTATCCCCCTGGGGGGAATTTGAAATTTGGACTAGCGGTTACTTTAAAAAGATATAAATGCTCACTAAAAATGGTTTCTATAAAGTTCGAAATTTAAAAAGGGAAAAGGAGCAGGAAACGTTCTAAATTACAATTTATTTGTACAATTAGGGCTAGAAACATGAAGTTTGGCATTGTTGTTACTTTAGAGACTTATATAGACCAAGAACAGTTTGCAGTAGCAGAAAAAAAAAAAAAAAAGTTCTAAAATTGGGCCATTCCATTGTGACGGGTGTGACATCCAGACAAAATTTTAAGAGTTTATAACTATATTTTGGGAAATAAATTAGTTAATATATCCCTGAAAAGTATTTTAATTATGTTTTTTCCATGCATATGCTTGGATAATTGAGTAAATATATATCTTCAATAGCTCTCAATATTTAGAAAACAAAAATTTAAAACTTGTGACGGGTCTTCTTCGTCAAAAACTCTTCGGGACAAGAGTTTTTACTTGCATACACATTTGTTAAAATTCCTGTGAATATTTAACTGTTTTATTATTAAAACAATTTTTTTCTAATGAAAGAGATTCAAATAAAACTTTGTAATTTTCATAATAAATTTTAATTATTTTAATGTATAAGAATTTTTTTCCTGCTGTGATGGGTGTGACAAAGAAGTGACGGGTGTGACATTGTGCAAAGTGTACAATTTGAAAGTTGTTTACCAAAAAAATACAGTGATCAGTATAGACAATAAACTCAACAATAGTAAATCTACAAAAGAAATTTAATAAAACTAACATATTTATGCAGCATGATCACTGATATATCACAAATAATTAATTTCCTTTCATTAGGAGTTCTTGGTTATGTATTATCAATCTTTTCACGCGTCTATGTAACAACTAACTGCATTACACTGCTAACATAGTTTAAAAATGCAATACTCAGGAAAAGTCTGAACAATTTATTTATTTTTTCGCATAGCAACATTAAGAATTAAAAAGCATTAGCAAAACCATTCAGCAAAAATGTTTCAGCCAAAGATAAAAATCCCTATTATGCCAAAAAAAAAAAAAAAAAATGTTCATATTAACTTCTAGAAACGAATTCAACAACTATACAAAACAGACAAGCATGTATTTCCTGTTGTGAATAAGTAATTTGCGGTTAAAACACAAGTTGTGGTTAAAACTTTATACCAGCTTCAAGTTTAGTAGGAAGTTTGAATAATCAAGAAATGTATTTTGAGTATTTTCAAAATACAAAACACATGGAAAAATCATTTCAAAATACATTATCAAAATACTTTAGTTTTATCTGTTTAAAATACAAAATACAAATGTATTTTGAAAATGTATTTCAAATACATGTATTTTCGATACTGCCCAGCTCTTCTTGACAAAGTGACGCAGTCCAAATAACCAGTTTTGACTTTGACTTAACCGATGCTTGTAATATGCTCTTTCACAGTTTTAAGTAGAATTTTCGCCGTTTAATTGAATCACATTTTTGAATAGAATTTGATTTAACAAAGCGGCGGATTCCGCCAAGGCGGAAAGGCCAAAAAATTTAATTTTAACTTTAGTTTTGATTCATATAAACGGCAATTATAGTAATTTTTTTTATCTCTGGGGGGGGGTTTAACACCCAACCCCCCCCCCCTTGGCTGCGCCACTGAGCCAGTGAGTTGTTTACAAGTGAAAATACGACTTAATTCTCAGGGAGCGCCGCAGGTAGCTGCTTTTTGTTATCCCGCGCAATAACACAAATTATGACGTAGAACGCGCACTGAACCAATGAAGAATTAAAGAAGACGCGTCATGCTACGTCACGACCAATGAAAGATAATTAGTAAAAAAGTTCGGACAGAGAGGAGTGGATTAATTTCGTAGTAAAGTGACTTTAGAGCGGGAAATTAATATTCGGAATAAAAATGAAAATGGCTCTCAAAAAACATTCTAAAACCCAGAAATGATCGAGGATCATGATTGAATTTAAGAATAACTAAAAGCTTTATATTTAAGTAAATTTGGACAATTTAGAATTAATTAAAAGGGAATTTAACAGAGTTAACGATAGAAGCTAAATTAAGAATAAGGATTTAATGAATATAGAGTAGTAAATTGGAATAAAACAGGGAAAAAAAATTAGAATTGTAAGAATTTGGAATAATTTAACTAAGGAAAAATGGCGAAATTTTTTATTATTACATATCCCCCCTCCCAAAAAATGTATGAACCGGTAAGTCCAATTGACTTACATGTTCATTGGGAGAAAGCAGATACTTGGGTTACAAAACAGTTCCCTCGTTGCAATACAGTTACCTGGTCGCTGCATCGTGATGCTCAAATTTCTGAATTCTGTTTAGTAATTAAATTTAAAGAAACACGGTTAAGTGGAAACTGCTGTAAATAATTACATTTTTCAATAATAATTAGTATAACAGTATAGTATAGTTTGTATCAAGAAAATGTAACAACAACATATAAATCATCTCTCTTTGTACCAATAATTTAACAATAATCAGCATTATTCACTTATTTATAGTCCTTAAGTGATTTTTTAAGTCCTACTGAATTGTAGAGTCCAATTATTGAATATTATAAGAGTCCTTAATGTTGCAATGACAGTATGAAGTTGCAATAAATAAATTTAAGTAATAATATAATAACAATATATAAATCATATCTCTTTTTATCAATAATTTAACAATAATCAGCATTATTCACTTATTTATAGTCCTTAAGTGATTTTTTTAAGTCCTACTGAATTGTAGAGTCCAATTATTGAATATTATAAGAGTCCTTAGTGTTGCAATGGCAGTATCAAGTTGCAATAAATAAAATAATACAATAATAATAATAGTAGCAAGAACAATATCAACAATAAAAATTTAAAATAATAATACTTAATAATAACAATAATAATAGTATCATCAATAGAAAGAATAAACAACAATAATAACATCAAAATTTTATTTACATAACATCAGAAACTTTTTTGAATGCAGCTTACCTAAAACTTTCAATTCCACTCTTTAAATACTTTTTATCCATTATAATCTTCATATTCTCTTTCAAAATCAACTTATAAATAGTGTTACTAATATTAATAATTCTCAACAATAATTTCAGTAGTAACAAGCAGTATAATTCAAAATATCACACACTTTCTTTAATTCTTTCTTAAGTATATCATTAATATCTCATCCATATAGTAGTGAATGAGGCATGAGAATATATCCAATAAAAATACATAATACAAAATAAGGAATAAATAAGAAATATTCGTGAAAACAATCATTATTGTGTAGATGATGGTTATGTAACTATCTTGCTTTCAGTCAAACAAGAAAACATAAGTTGTGAAATGAAAAAATAGGACCTTGTAGCATATTAAGAAAGGTTGGACAATTCTCAATTAGTATTAAGATATCATATTGGATTAGTTTAATATAGAATTTAATCCAGTTTATTTTATTAATTTCGTTAATACTGTTTAAATTATTATTCTAATCTAATTCAATTCAGTATCAGAATTTACTAACTTAAATCAACCAGTTTATGCCTGCACAAACAGTTAACTCAAGTGAAACTCAACAGTGATGCTCCTGTGAGCTCAATTCAAGAACACACTGATATACAGAAGAGAATGGATAATTAATTTTTTATTTAGTAAATTTATTTTATTAAGTTAGTTTATTTTATGAATATTATAAATTTAAGCTGAAACTATAGATTTAACATTAGTTTGTTGTGGTTTCTCATGGGATAATTTTAATTGATCAGGAGGATAATAAGGGCGTAATTTTGATACATGTGCTATTTCAGTAGATTTATTTTGAATCTGTCTATTAATTTCAAAATTGACATCAGATAACTTATTAAGGATTTGATAAGGACCACTAAAGACTTGTGAAAGTTTTCTAGTATTAGGATATTGGAACTCTTCATAAATTACAAGATCTCCAATCTCAAAATTTGGTTCTAGATAATTTTGATCATAATATTTTTTACTTCTCCAATAATTTTCATCAGTGCGTTTTTTAGCAAGTTTAAGGGCTTCTTGAACAGGAGGGTAATAATTTTGTTGAAGAGGGGAATCATAAGGTAATTGGCCAAAAAGTAAGTAAGCAGGAGGAAATTTAGTGATAGAATGAGGAGTATTGTTATACTCATTAACTACTTCCGTCAAAATTTTTGTCCAAGGAATTTTGGAGTTAGTAGAATTGACTTTACACTTCAATCTAGTAACTATCGTCTGGTTCATTCTCTCACATTTGCCATTCGTTTGTGGATGATGTGATGTGGTTAAACGTTGCTTAATATTGTGGTTTCGCAAAAATTTTTTAAATCTAGATGAAGTAAAGGCTGCATTTCTATCACTTAACACTTTTTGATGGGTCTGGACATTAAGAATTTTATTAAAACAGAATAATTGTTGTGGTGTTTGAATATTAAAAACTTGTTTTAGGCAATTAGTATAAGTTTCTGTGGTAACACTTTTTGAGGGGAAAGCCCAAACATATCAAGGTCAATTATAAGATGTAAATATTTTTTTGTGGAATTGTAGTAATTAAAGCCTCCCACAGTATCAACAGAAATGCATTCGAAAGGTTGATCTGTGGTGGTCATAGCTTGTAATAAGCCAAATTTTTTCTGTGTCGGTTTTTTATTCTTTTGACAGACATCACAGTGTTTTACAAAATTAGTTATATCTTGGGTCATATCAGGCCAGTAATAATTAGGAGATATTAAGTTTAACATTTTTTGAATACCAGGATGACCAAATTTTTCATGAGTAACATTAAGCAATTTCCTTCTTAAAGACATGGGTACTACTATTTTTCTAAAACCTTTCTTTTTTACTATCATAAGTCCATTTTCCTTGACATAGTTTTTTCCACACACGTTATCTTTTTGTTGCATCTCTATAACTTCCCTAACATCCAAAAGAAAGGTAAGTGGTTGAATAAGATATGTAGTAGGATTTCTGGACAACATGTCGGCTTCGACATTTGTGGAACCTTTTAAATATACAATATCATACTCGAAAATACTTAGCTTTAAGGACCATCTGAATAATCTTCCTCTTAAATGTTTGACATTTCTTAACCAGACAAGAGATGCATGATCTGTGTGAATAGTAAATTTAACACCGTGGAAGTATTGATAAAATTTGTCTAAGGTGTCAATGATGGCAAGACACTCCAGTTCTGTAATAAAATAATTCTTTTCATAACCTCTCAATCCTCTAGAATAGTATGCAATTGGATGTAAGAAATTATTATTATCAGGTTGCTTAAGGACTGCACCTACTGCCACCTGTGAGGCATCAACAAACATATGGAGGGGTAATTTAGGGTCATAAATTTTCAAAACAGGTTTAGCAATTAGGGCATCTTTTAGTTTTTGAAAAGAATTTTGACAATCTAAATTCCATTCCCAAATAGTATCTTTTTTGAGAAATTTATTGAGAGGCTGTCTGATTTCTGCATATTTATTAATGAATTTATGATAGACATTAATAGATCCTAAAAATCTTTGGAGTTCTTTAACATTTGAAGGGGGTTTTAATTTCTTGATAGCTTCTATATTATTGTTAGCAGGAGTTAAAGTGCCATTTTTTATCTCATAACCTAATAAATTAATTGTTTTTTGGACAAAGTTACACTTAGATAATTTAAGTTTAAGATTTTCCATCCTGCATAGTTCAAATATTTGATTGAGATGTTGTAAATGTTCTTTCAAAGTTGAAGAAAAAATAATTATGTCATCAAAATAGTAGCAAGCAAAGTTAACTTTATGTTTAGTAAGAATTCTCCTAATAGTTCTATTGAATATTGATGGTCCTACCTTTACCCCAAAAGGGAGACCATTCCATTCCCAAAGTCCACAATTGGTAGTAAAAGCTAATTTTTCGGTGTCTGCTGGGTGTATGGGTATGTGCCAGTAGCCTGAGGCTAAATCCAGGGTGGAAAAATACTGGGCACTACTTAATTTGTCTAAAATGTCATCAATATGGGGTAAGGGTTCTGCATAATTTTTCATTATGGAATTAAGTTTTCTATAATCTACACACAATCTAGTTTTTTTACCTTCATCGCGTTTTTCTACTAAAGTGACTGGTGAAGAATATGGGCTATTGCTTTCTTTGATTAATCTAGCAGATAATAATGATTGAATTTGTTCAGAGATTTCTTTTTCTTCCACTGTTGAAGTACGATAAGGCCTCATAGATATAGGTAGGTCAGATTTGAGAAAGATATGCTGTGGCTCAATATTAATCTTCCCCACATCATATTTATTTTTTGAAAAAATATCCAAATAATTTCCCATTATATCCCTTAAAGTTTTGTTTTCTACTGTGTTTATTTCCCCTATTAAATCATAATCATTAACATTAAGTTGCGCGAAGGATTGAGGAGCCATGATTCTTCCATAATCGGGTTGCACATATTGAGACTGATCTTGAACATTAAAATGCAATAATCGTAATTTATTACTGGATATGTCAACATTTTGGTTTAAAACAAGATCTCCTTAAGTAACTCGACAATTTGCACAGTCTATGATTAAGTTAAATTGAGAACAATCAGGTAATCCTAATATAGCATATTCCAAATCACTGTCACATAACAAAAATTTAATATAGTGTGTAATATTACCTATTTTAACTAATAAATTACATGACTTATTAATTGTAACTTTACCTTTAGCTTGACCAACAATAATAGGTGAAATATTTACAATTTTAGCACTTAAATAACGAATAAATGTAAATGGAAGAATAGATATTGTCGACCCGGAATCAATAACATAATTTAATTTTTTACTATTGGCATACCCAGCAACAATTAATTGTCAGGCATTGGATTGACTTGGTGACTGGCTATCAACAGGAATATTACCTGTTTGTGGAGGGTTTAAGTTAAAGATACAATTCCTCTCCCAATGATAAGCTTCTGAAATTCCCCTATTCAGACATAATCTACATGGTCGACTCGGCATCCTTCTCTGATAGTGGTTGACAGGCAATCAGGGACTAACGAACCTGGACGTTGAAGGGTTAAAATTAGTTGCTGTTTGGAAATTTGGATTCCTGTAATTAGGTTGAGGGCAAATCCAATGTCTAGGTGAATTATTTGGTTGAGAAAAAGGTCTGGAATTTTGAGACATATTTCTAACATTACTATTATTGTTACTGCTAGAATAAGATGGAATGGCAACAAGTTGTTTAACTAATCTATACCAATCGGTAGTAGATTCAGGAGGATTTACTATTAAATAGTTCTGGTATTCAGGTTTTAAGCCGTCGGTCAATCCCTGTAAAATAATGGTTTCACATAGTTTAAGTTGTCGACCTATCTCGATTTTCTGACGAAAATAATTTTCTAAGTTGTTTAAATCATGCAATTTCAGCAAGGTGAAATCAGAAAAACGAGGGACTGTTACTTTCAGAAATTTTTCAGTTAAGATTTCAGCAATTTTTTCATACTCTTTACAATCTAGACATTCATTAACATACACCTTTAATGCTTCGCCCTTCAAATATTTGGAAATATTGTTGATTTTCCACTCTTTTTTATCTGGAGGGGCTGATCCTTCAAAATGGATCACTTTCTGGATAAAAAATAATAACATTAAGCTCTTTTTCAGCCATTTTTGTTTGAGTACTCTTACTTTCAGCAATAAACTCAACAAACCCTGACTTTAATAACATGTAAATAAAATAACAATATATAAAGAATTCTTTAACTTAACAACTGCTGTAAAAATATCTAACTCTTAGTAATTTAACTAACAAAAAGAAATAATATTTAACAGTAAAAATGTCCAATTAATATTAAAATTCATTCCACTTAAATAGTAAATGTACTGTTACTCTATCTTTCTATAAATAAATTTGTTGTATATGAAAAAAATATCACAAAAGAAAATAGAATGAATAAATAAATAAACACTTTTTTGTCTGTTGCTTTGTACTTCCGGACATAGCATCAATAAATAAAACAAAGTAATGAAATAAACAAATAAATTATATGCACATAATAATTTTACCTTTTCAAGGTTACACAACTTCAGCGCAAACTTTCTTTTGAGATCATCATTATTAATTCTTTTTTTTTTTTTTTTTTTTTACTCTTCAAAAGCTAATTTTGCGATATCATGCAATCAATGATGTAAGCTGTAGTTTCAGAGACTCTAATGAATTTTTATGCATTTATAAAATGGCATAGAATATGTTCCGATACATTTTATTTAGTAAATAATGAAAAGAGACTACTCATTTTTTTTTTAATAAATAGAAATCATTTCCTATGAATAAATATCACCGAATGAAAAGAGACTAAATTAAATGATAAAATAAGAACATAAAATTAAATTACTCTTGTAAAATGAAGTAATATGGGAAATAATAAATATCAGAACAGTTCAAAAACTTTTGGTAATATTGTGAGCTTAACCAATAATATTAATTTTTTTAACAATACCTAAGAATAAATATTAAATTTCGTACATTCTAACTATTCATGATAAAAGGAACAAAATTCTTCTAAAATATTCTAAGAACAAATTTTTTGTCTCTGGCTTTGAACTTCGGAACATAGAAGTAATGAAAAAAAAAATTAAACTGCACACAAATTTTACTTTACCAATGTTACGCAAATTTTCAGCGCAACTTCCTTTAAGATTTCTTTTTAGTTATCGTAAAATATCATCATGTAAATTTCATAATCATACTCCAAGTAATGTGCCAAGTAATAACTGATAACATAAATTATTCAATTCATATTGTAGTAGCAATTCTCATAAGTGCATCTCATTGCATCAATTCAAAATATCAACTTAGTTTAATCTTTAAAGCATAATAACATAATTTTAATTCTTCTTTAATATATTAATTTTAACAGAAATAACATAAACAGTAAATAAATTTCATAATATCTTTCAGAATAATTAATAATACAAGAACATAAATAAAAATCTCAGACTGTTAAAAAACTCTGTCACTTGGTTTCTTGTTACGTAAGAATAGATATTTTAACAAAATAAAAAAGGTTGTTATAACATTTAGCAACAAATAAATACTACATATTACTTAATATATAATCTAACTTACGCCATCATATCTTGTTATGAAAAAAAGATACAACAATTATTTGTTGTTTTCATTGACGCGATGTTCCAATACTTTTTCTGGCTGACATCAATAGGGGGGTTGACTTTATAATGAAATATATTTCGTAGATGCCTTGCTTCTGTTCTTTTTTGTTACGACACCTCAGTAAATAAGCAGCAACTTGATTCTCAAATATTCTTTCCACATCGTTTGGAAGGATAGTTGTGGCATAAGTCCTTTGAGATCCTGTCCGGCTTATATTATATTACGATGATTTACCGTCATATGTTGTAGTTGCAGTAACGTGGATTATATAAGGAACACACATGGTCGCACAACGAAGTTAAGAACGTCGGTGGTTATTGATGATATAAATATTTAGAAGCAGTCGTACCAATTTAGTTGCAGTCTCGACGTGGCCATAGTGGCAGTAGAATTTAAAACCCAGAGGCGTTTCTCCATAAATTCAATACGAACAAGGCTTTCCATTTCAATCCTTTATTAAATATTGATCTTGTGCAGTTTCCACCATAACCATAATAGCTCAATAATCAATCAATAGCTCAATAATCAATCATCAAGGTATAGAGGGTAAGTATCAGAACATCTCAATAATTCTCAAAACGAGCAGCCAGGGAGTTGTTTATAAGTGAAAATACGACTTAATTCTCAGGGAGTGCCGCAGGTAGCTGCTTTTTGTTATCCCGCGCAATAACACAAATTATGACGTAGAACGCGCACTGAACCAATGAAGAATTAAAGAAGACGCGTCATGCTACGTCACGACCAATGAAAGATAATTAGTAAAAAAGTTCGGACAGAGAGGAGTGGATTAATTTCGTAGTAAAGTGACTTTAGAGCGGGAAATTAATATTCGGAATAAAAATGAAAATGGCTCTCAAAAAACATTCTAAAACCCAGAAATGATCGAGGATCATGATAGAATTTAAGAATAACTAAAAGCTTTATATTTAAGTAAATTTGGACAATTTAGAATTAAATAAAAGGGAATTTAACAGAGTTAACGATAGAAGCTAAATTAAGAATAAGGATTTAATGAATATAGAATAGTAAATTGGAATAAAACAGGGAAAAAAAAATTAGAATTGTAAGAATTTGGAATAATTTAACTAAGGAAAAATGGCGAAATTTTTTATTATTACATATATATATGTATAATGTAATATTATTTGCGGCTATTTAATATATTAGCTTATAACAGAAAACATAGTAATTAAAAATTCTTTACATAATTAATATATTGCACATAATTTTTTCTATTGGGCATTTCATTTTGTTACAATAATTTAAATTTTGCAATGAACTTTACAGGAAGTCCAAAATTGAGGCTAAAAGACCAAAAAAGCCAAAAATTAATTTAGGAATCTTTTATTTTGTTTGGAATCCCAACACATAAAATACAATTAAAAAAAACTTGCTCTAACACAGTATTCAGACAGTAGATGGCAGCATAGAAAACAATTAATCGAATACTGAGTTTATAATAGAAGTATTTCCTATCCGCCACATAGCGTCATGTCACCATTTTGTTGAGTATAGGATAGTAAGTAGTGTGTGGTAAGTTAACTTTTCTATAAATCAATGAAAATATTATATGCATTAACGCTTTTGTTGTATTTGTTCACTATGTAGATCGATTAAATGTGTTCAGAACAGGTTTGTTTTTCATTTTAATTTGTTAAATATCATTATTGATAAGTCTATTTATTTAGCCTAAATAATAATAATACCTCCAAGATTTGATATTTACATTACATGCCTATTAGACTAGCATTTATGTATTTAATGGTTGAAACAACTCCTTTTCTTTTAACGAACAACAAACACATATACTTTATTATAAATATAGCGATTAAAAATTCTTGACATAATTAATATATTGTACATAATTTGTTTTATTGGGCATTACATTTTGTTTTAATAATTTACATTTTACAACGAACTTAACAGGAAGTCAAATATTGAGGCTAAAAGACCAAAAAAGCCAAAAATAAATTTAGGTATAAAGTAAGTTTTTCTTAAAAATCTCTTACTTATTTCTATTGACTGATAGTGTAATATTAGCTTATGTGTGATCTCATTTTCTCTGGTACTATTTAAAAATGTAATTTAACTATTTACATATTATTTTAAGCAAAGTTCTATGAACAAACATGTGCAACTTTTATTTTGTTTGCAATTGCAACACATAATATGGAATGTAAAATACTTGTGTATAAAACTGTATTCCGACAATAAATGGCAGCATGGGAAACAATTAACCGAATACGGATTTTTAATCGAAGTATTTCCTATTTTAAGTATTAAGTATTATAAGTATTAAGTATTTTGTCAAAAGATGAACTCTTGGACAAAGACATTTTTTCATTACTGCATGTATTTATTTTTTATTCAGATGAAAAATGTGAGGTATTCTACGATGTGATTTCTATATGTTGTTATTCTTTTTTTTTTGGAGGGGGGGGGGGTTGATGTTTGTATTCCAGTTGCTGTGTGTTGATGTCTAAATAAATGTTATGTTTGGTGTGTTTAAAAAAGTTATATTTATTGTAAAATGTTAAAAATAACTAACAAAACATTAAAACAAATACCTCTATATTTGCAGATACATGCATTATTTGCACACAGAATTTAAATTTTGAAAATACCTTAAAAATGATATTGAAATAGAAAAATGTTGCATTGAAACAGTAATAAATAAATGAACTTAAACATCATACCCAGGGGTGAAAATCCTGGGAGGTACAGGGGCGGTGTAACAACCCTCCCCCCCCCCCATGAAAAAGTCAGTCAGAAATTTTCCTGTTCGATTGGTAAAAAGTATGTTTAGTCGAAAAAATGGTATTACCCTGTAAAAAGTGAATTGGTGAAATGTTTTTGTAGTTTTTAATTAAGTAAGAAACACAATTTAGATTTTAAAAAAAAACCCTATAGAATTTTATTCTTAGTCAGATTTATTTATTTATTCTTGCAGTTTTTAATTAGAAAAATAAGAAAAAACAATTTTGAACAAAGAAAACCTATATAAATTTATTCTTAGTTGGAAATATTATGGATTTTCCTTTTTCCTGTAAAACTATACAGAAAAACTTTGATTTTTCGAATATTGTGAACACGAAAACCTCAATATGATGAAAAAATATTTACCGTATTTTCGGTAGTAAGCGCCGCGGCACATACGTGTTTAAAAGTCCAAAATATTGGCGATGTGGCGCATGCACAAGGGCGGCGGGTACAATGATTTTTTTCCCTCAATATGGCAAAATCTGGATATTGTGAAAAACAAGCCTTCATTTCATGTGTTTTTTAGTCTTACTGCCTCAAATACACTTTTAAACACATGGATTCATTAACATTCATTCATATTTCACCTTTATTTACATTCATTTAATCTCAGTATAAAGTTCATAAACAGTACATATCACACTATATCTTTATTATAAAAACGTAATTACTACAGTCAAAATATATTTAACTTACCCATATTTCTCTATTTTCTGTTGAATATTAATATCTCACTCTTTAAAAGTACTTATTGTATACTTTACAATAGTTGATAAATTATATTTATTTCATAAGCACACGGCATACGGTGATGTTCGATTAAAACAATAATCGAATAATCGATTGGCGTAGTACGCTTATTGGTGTAGTACGTATTTTTTTTTTCTATTGTATTTTAAGATAACCTGTGTTTTATTGTTAATTCATATATCTTGTAAGATTTTATCGCTATTCTTGTTACTTTTAATCCAATTTTGCCGATTGTTTTTTATCGTGACTATTTCATTTTTATCGATTTTTCAATGATGCGGCGCTTACATGTATAGTTTTTATTTTTGTACCGATTTTCCAATGATGCGGCGCATATTCCCGAAAATACGGTATATACATATTCCAGCTATGTTAATATTATTTGAAACCTTGATATTTTGGATCAAAAACTTGATATTCTGATTTTTTTTTCATTGCCCTTTGACTTCCAGATATCAAGATCCAGCTGTATATATTTATAACTGGAATGTTTTTAATTTAGTCTGGGAATTTTAAGATCTGCTGATTGGAGTAAACAAACTTCTATTTTTTCATGTAACTTTAAATTAGTTAGAGATGTGTATCACGGAATTTAGGTTATATCAATGAAAATTCAAACTTGAATTGCAAATATTTAGTACTTTTCCATATCAAAATCTGGATATTTTCCACTATACACAAATTTTACATTTAATCGAAAATAATTATGTTTTTTTTTTTCTACTAATTAATTTTGTATTGTCTTTTTATTAAAAAACAGAAAAAGATGAGGAAACTTTTTACTTTTTTATGTAATTATAGATTGATTTAAATACATATGTATAGATAATACGCAGCTTTCAGGTTATAATAAGAAACAAGCCAAAGAGTTTTGTATGGAAAACCAGGATTATAATCCACTTATTTAAAAATACAGTGTATTTCATTCCACATCAAACCTGAATTTTTATTTAACTGTAGCAATAAGGAAGATATTCTAACAATATATTCAACCATCTGACTTACTTTGCTTTATGTGATATACAACAAAAAGTGGTAGAAATTACCACCATTGCAATGCAAACAACACTAAACTAGACATTCCATTATTATACAGAATGCAGCTGACAGTACAAATACTGTATCACTGACTGAAATTCAGTCACTTCCAATGATTTCATTATATGTCACACAAAGTTAAATTAATATGATAAAAATTCACTAAAATATCCTCATTGTTGTTAAAGTTGTGATTGAAAATTTGGGTTCAATTTGTAGTGAAACAAACTGTATTTTTGATTGAATAACTGGATTGTGATGCTCATTTGCTGTACAGTCTTGACTGCATTATCTTCCTTGAAAGTTTGTTCTATAATTTTAGGAACACCCTGTATATTGACTTAGGAACCGTGTAAACTTACAGCTTTTGAAAATAATAGTTGTACATTTAAAAACTTTCTTGCTAAGTTGCCACATTAGAGTATTTTTAAAAACAAATTTTTCTCTTCCTGGCAAATAAACACTGCATGACTGTAAAATATTCCTTCAAAAATTCTTTTTGATTTTATATTTGTTTTAGAATGTAAAAAAATTTTATTTATTTATTTTAGTTAACAGAAGAAGCCCATTTTATATTAATTACAAAAGTTTTAAGACTAGCCTTCTTAAATATTAATTCAAAGCATAGTTTTTTTATTGTAAAGTTGAATTATGAAAAGGTTTTTTTCATCAAAATTGTATTTGTGTTAAATATGATGTAAAATTATTTTTAAATTTAACTTTTAAACCATGAAATATAAGAGCATTTGGCTAGCCTGATATTCAGTATTTGGTCGAATAGTTACTATTTGGCAAGCCGAATATTCCGCATTTGGACAAAAAGTTATTTTTCAGGTAGCCAAATATTCGGTATTTGGTTCATCTGTGTGCTGAATATTCGGTATCGACCAGAATCACTATTCGGTGCATCCCTAATATATATAGAATAGCAAATTATACACTGATGCATAAAATTAAGAGAATTTGTGTATTTTGTCAAAATTTCATGAAAAGAACTCAATTGAAATCTGAAAGCACTGTTTTGGAAGAAAGATGGAAATAGTGTGTGTTGCAAGCATAAACGTGTGTGTAGGAGGAGATAATAGATAAGAAACGGCGGCTTTATAAGCACACAGCAAAATTCCGCATTTCATTCACCTCGGCAAATTTCTGGGAGGTTTTTGTAGCAGTCAGTTGAATTAAAATTCAGACAGTCAAAACCATTGACATGTAAATGATGGAATGAGGTGGCGAATTTGTGGGGAGGTTAGAAGCAGGTTCCAGATTTGTAGAGAGTTTAATGTAATTGACCAAATCTGAAAATTATCTTAATTTTATACAGCAGTGTAGTATACAAGACATCCAAAAAGTCTGAAAACAGTCAAATAACTTGAGAAGTATACATTGGACTGAAAAATGGAGAAATACGTATTCAATATTTAAAAAAAATGTATTTGGAGACATCAATGTTGTCTCCTCAAGAGGAAAGGGGGGAAACTTTGAAATCTTAAATGATAACCTCCCTTTTTTATTGCAGATTCGAACTTTATGGGTTAAAATATGTAGCTTTTATGTTTAGCATTTTTTTCGAAAACTCATAGATGGTGCTGCAATCGAGTAAAATATCGTAAGAATCATTTCTATTGAAAAGTCCATAAACAGTCGAATAACTGGAAAAATATACATCAAATTAAAAAACGGGAAAATACATATTCAGTACTTTAGAAAAATCTATTTGGGGATATCAAAGTTGCCTCCTGAGTAGAAAGGGGGCAACTTTGAAATCTTAAATGATGACACATCTTTTTTATTTCAGATTCAGATTTTACAGGCAAAAATACATAACTTTTGTATTTAACATTTTCTTCAAAAAATCATAGATGGCGCTGTAATTGAGTAAAATGCAGTGTGAATCATTTCCATTGAAAAATCTGGATATGGTCCAATAACTTGAGAAATATGTATCAGATTGAAAAATGGAAAAATACGTGTTCAATATTTAAAAAAAAATCTATTTTGTGGTATCAAAGTTGGCTCCCTGGGGGGAAAGGGGGTGACTTTGAAATCTTAAATAATAACCTTTCTTTTTAGTTTCAAATTCAAATTCTATGGACAAAATGCAAATACTGTGTTTAACATTGTCTTCAGAAAATCGCAGATAGCTCGGTAATTGGGAAAAAATCTATAGAACAGATGTGCAATCAGAACTCTCACATGTTTGGTGACTTTGTTTTAGCATTCTTAAGAAATAAGATTTCATGCTCGTAAAGCAATTCTAACTATATTTTACTCGATTACAACATTAGTTACGATGATTGGAAGAAAATATTAAATACAAAATTTACATATTTTTCCCGAATCTGAATTTGTAATAGAAAACAGGAAGGGACAACTTTGATATCCCTAAATAGTTTTTTTCAAAAATATTCAACACGTACTTTATTGTTTTTTATTTCATTGTATATTTCTCGAGCTATTTGACTGTTTTCAGAACTTTTCAATGGAAATGATTCTCACTGCATTTTACTCAATCAGAGTACCATCTACGACTTTCCAAAGAAAATGTTAAATACAAAAGTTCTGTATTTTTATCCAAAAAATCTGAATCTGCAATAAAAAAGAGGAATTATCATTTAAGATTTCTAAGTTGACTGCATTTCCTTCTGGGGGGGGGGGGGGATGGAGGGCGGGCAACTTTGATATACCTAAATAGATTTTTCAAAAAAATTGAGCACATATTTTTTTGATTTTCAATCAGATGTATATTTTGCGAGTTATTCGACCATTTCCAGACTTTTAAATGGAAATGATTCTCACTACATTATATTTGATTACAACGGTACCTACAATTTTTCTGAGAAAAAATGTTAAGTATAAAAGTTATGTATTTTTACCCATAGAATCCAATCTGCAATCGAAAAGGGGTGGGGGTTATCATTTAAGAATTTGAAGTTTCACCCCAGGGAGGAAACTTTGATATCCCTAAATAAATTTTTCAAAAATATTGAACACATTTTGTTCCAATTTTTAATCTGGTGTATATTTCTCGAGTTATTTGACCATTTCCACACTTTTCAATGGAAATGATTCTCACTGCATTTTACTCGATTACAGCACCATTCAACAACTTTTGGGAACAAAAGTGTCTGCATGGACAAAGAAAGTCTGCTCATTTGAATTTGTACAATCTAAATTGAGAAATTTAATCACATTAAAAAAAATAGAAAAATTATTGTTTTTGTTCAAAATTTTTATTTAAGCAAAATCAATGCAGATGTTTGTAATGTCTGATTAAGCTATTTTAATTTCTTAACAATGAAATTTGAAACAATTTTATGTTAACTTTTATGATTATAAAGATTTTTTCAAAGTATTGAAATTTGTTTGTTCAGTTTGACTTTTAAATGGTACTAAATAGATCCATCCCATCCTCTTTACAAAAGCATATAAATAAAAATATACTAACATAAAGCAATTCTTTATTCAAAAAAATGTTTAATAATTAAAAAAGAAAAGTCTTTTAAATTTTCAAACTTTCTTACAATATGCTTCTTATTTTCTTGTGCTTGCCCATAGTCATGGGACTGTGGCATCTCCATATTTTCTATAATTAGCACAATTGCAGTCACATGCAAAGTATTTTTACAAAGGTGTTAGAGGAGGGCTAAACTATGTTTGTATCTATTCTTTTTATAGTTCTCAAATACACTTCCATAGAAAATTTCTGAAATATTATAGCTGTTTAAAAAAGTTTCATAAAAAGGAAAGTCAATTACACATTTTTACAGTCAGTTACAATTATACAATTACACATTTTTAAACATTCGAAACGGTATTTCCGAAACTGGTTAATCTTTAAAGGAGACCTAAAGCTCAACCAATGTAACTTTATATCAATCTGCAAAATATTGTACTTTGCATTTTTAATATGCTTATCTGTTTATGTAATAAAAACATTCAACATATTTTTTTAATAATTCTAATATTTGCTAAGTAAACATGATTTTATATTTATTTATATTATATTATCTTTGAAATATCTAATAATTAGGCTCGATTATTAATACTGACAAAATAACGCTTGCACTTTACACATTTCTGTTTATGAAAAATACTAAAAGAACTATAAGAAATAAAGATCTAAACATATTTTGGTTTGTCTCTAATAGATTTGTAAAAATACTTCGAATCTAGAATTGTAGTTGTGCTAATTGGTAGAAATTAAAGTAAAATATACTTAATGGTTATTGCATGTTTAATAAATATTCTTATTTTATGAATGATATTATAATAGAATTTCTGATATAAATTTTTCTAAATCGCATAAACATATATGTGGTATGTGTACGTTTTAATTTATATTTCAGGTGCAGATATCTGTGAAGTCTATTCTGAATGTATAGTGAAAGGTCTTATGAAAATAAATCATGCCAAAGAACTATACGCTTTTACTATTCGATACATTCAACCATAGAAAACTTATTCAGTAAGGATCTTTTTAAGTTTCTGAGATACTCTGAAATAGCATGAATTGCTTCATATTCACATAAAAATTACAGGAGGGGATTTAGATGACCATTTATTAAAAGATATCAAGCTGTTGAAATAAAAAATACTTCTGAGAAAACTTCATGTACATGTTTTCAGTATGATTTCTTTTAAGTGAAAGATCATTTCTTAAAGCATCTCTGAAGAATTTAAATAATTTTATGATACTACATCATTGTTGATAATTCAAACTTTAATTCATAATTTCAAAGGTATTTAAAGGAAAAGTTCTGCTTGAAAATTCTTATTGAAGTGTCTTATATATAATCTTTATAGTATATGCTTATTTCGTAAAATGCGGATGTATTTCTTATTAGAAGAAATGTAATTTACATATTTATGTATATATTTGTGTATATTTTCGAATAATCTACATTACTGTTCATTTCTGGATTTAGACTTTAGAAAAACCTTCTATGCATATTCTTCTTTCTCATTTTCTTATTAAAAGAAGGTAACTAGTGTTTATATTGGTAAATAGGGTATTCTGCATATAAAATAAAGGATATCTGTAAAAATATAATTTAATTTTGCACCGAAATTAATGCAGTAAGGCATCTAGCACAGAAATTTAGTTCTAATACGCACCGTCATACTGGTGATAAGGTAAACATTTCACCTGTGAGATCTGCAATAAGAGACTATCTGAAAAATCTGCATTGAATAGTCTTTTTTCATTTTCTTTTCTTGTGATAATTGTAACAAATGTTATCTGTAAAATGTTATTTAAATGGCTATTTCTGTTTTACTAAAGAGAAGCTTTTTCTCTTATGAGTGAGGGGATGGGTGGGTCAGACCACTGCGAATTCGCAGAGTAGAAGTCACATGTGCATCCCAGGCATACACTTACGCTTTCAACACTTGAATCTGGAGTGGTGGCAGCAGAAAATTTTAAAAGTTCAATTGAAAACTGAAAAAATTTAGATGCTAAATAATACAAGTTTAATGTATTTACAAAGGATTCTCTCAAAAGCATAATTTATATAGGCATCATCGAGTCCATACTAATGAGAAGACTTTCACTTATAAAATGGGAAGTAAAGGATTTTCTCAAAAAGCTAATTTAAGTAATGAACTGCGAATCCATACGAAAGAAAAACCTTTCTCATGTGAGGTGTGTAACAAAGCATTTTCTGACAAATCTAATTTTAAAGTCCACCTGCGAGTCCATACTAAAGAGAAACCTTTCGTTTGTGAGGTGTGCAACAAAGGATTTTCAGAAAAATCTAAATTGAATAACCACTTGCTTGTACATACTGAAGAAAAACCTTTTACTTGTGAGGTGTGTAACAAAGCATTTTCTGACAAATCTAATTTAAAAGTCCACCTACGTGTCCATACTAACGAAAAACCTTTCTCTTGTGAGGTGTGTAACAAAGGATTTTCTCGAAATTATGATTTAAATAGACACCAGCAAATTCATGCTAAAGTAAAACCTTTCTCTTGTGAAGTGTGTATCAAAGCATTTTCTAACAAATCTAATTTTAAAGTCCACCTGCGTGTCCATACTGAAGAAAAACCATTCGTTTGTGAGGTGTGCAACAAAGGATTTTCAGAAAAATCTAAATTGAATAACCACTTGCTTGTACATACTGAAGAGAAACCTTTTATTTGTGAGGTGTGTAACAAAGCATTTTCTGACAAATCTAATCTAAAAGTCCACCTACGTGTTCATACTAACGAAAAACCTTTCTCTTGTGAGGTGTGTAACAAAGCATTTTCTGACAAATCTAATTTAAATAGACACTTACGAATTCATACGGAAGAAAAACCTTTCTTTTGTGGTGTGTGCAACAAAGGATTTTCAGCAAAATGTAAATTGAATAACCACTTGCTTGTACATACTGAAGAAAAATATTTCTCTTGAGAGGTGTGTAACAAAGCATTTTTTGATAAATCTAATTTGAATGTCCACCTGCCTGTCCATACTACAGGAAAACCTTTATCTTGTGAAGTGTTGTAACAAAGGATTTCCTTATAAATCTGTTTTAATAGGCCTTATCATATCTATTCCAAAATGCGATATTTCTTTAATTTATTTCACATATAGTTTTTATCAATCACATTTATGCCTAAAGAAAGCCTTATAATATATTTCAGCTTTTGTAAGATCAATTTGAATTTAAGCATGTATAGCAATATCAAACAAAATTTTTCTTTTGTGAAGTTCTGAAATGCACTATTTTCTTTAGGAATATAACTGGGTATTTATTTTAAGATGCAACTATTTATTCTTGATGTAGGCAGATTGATCAAGCATTTATCTACTTTACAACCCTGATCTACTTTAAAATTGGCAAAATAATTGGTTTTTTAATTAAAAATACAATCATATTTTTAGTGCTTCAAATAGTGACTTTATAACTCTACAGAAAAGTGAAAAGATGTATATTGTAATATTTATTCATGTATGCCACACCCTAGTGTGAGATGTGCATCCTGATATTACGCATGTCAGGTGAAGAAAAGGAAAATAATTTCAAATATGTTCTATTGTATTAAAATGTAATGTTTAATACTAAAATTGTTAAAATAATCCACAATGTACTGTTTCATGGTTTTGTAAATTTAAGTACAAAATTTGTCGTCAAATAATGTTGCGTTTTGATCAATGGTCATATGTAGAGAAGTCGTGTCAATCCAAAACTACTCATGTATCATATACACCTCAATATTTGAAATAAATTTTGGGGCAAAAGCTGAAAGGAATACACAAAGTATATTTTATTCTTGTAGTGCATTAGTTTTCTGCTGGATAAGAGTCTTGAATACTTATTGAAACTTGTAGATTATGGATTTATTTTATTCCTTTATTTTTGAAGGTTTGAAAAAATCTTCATTACTTAGAAAAAAAGGGAGAATTTTTTTTCTTTTTTTTTTTAAATTTGACTTTTCTCATTCCTTTAATGATTGCATAAATATATAAAACTATTAAGAAAAAAATCACAATTTTGGTTATATAATATTTTATGAACATAATTATAAGTGTTGCTTATAATATGAAATGTTATGTAATTTAATGGAAAAATTTCCTAAAACCTACACACAAAAATGCTATTTTACTTATTCATTTTTTGTTATTTTATTTATTCTTGTTTATTTCAATTACTATTTCTTATGGTAGTTTTAAGAAATTTTTCCTCTTATAATTTGTTTACTCCAGTTTATGTAATATTTTATTGTCATCAACATGTAGTTTTATATTAGTATCCTCTTAATAAAATGTCTTAATTCCACATTTTAATGTGTTTTATCCTTGAGTTATTTTATTATTTGTTTCATTACTTGTAGTCAAACAAAACTAACAAGTTCTCTAATAGCGTAATAAATATATATTTCTAAAATATTTTATTTTTTTATTTGTTGTAATTAAAATTTTCTGAAATTTATTTGTTTCCACACTAGCAAATACATAGATTCCATACTTTCAAACGTTTTCAACCTGGGTTAATATAACTGGATTCCTCACATTTCAGTTTGAATTTCTAAGGTGGCTTACACTAGACAAGACAGTAGACTGAAAAGTCTTTCCGGCCTTTACCAGGAGGAAAAGGTAACTTCCCTGCTCCTTGTTTTTTAAGAATTCAGCTAATTTTATTCGAACACTCAAAACTCAAATGCCTGTATCCTGATATAGATGATTCATTTCCACTTTTAGCCAATACTGAATTTGAATGAGAATTTTCGCTAAATTAGTCAGTTGTAACCAAGCTGACTTCTTTATGGTATATTATTTTCGGTTGCCAAATTTGCCGATATTTCACTATGTGTCAGCAAACATGGAGAGAATTTGACACTGGCAGATAAAAATTTACAGTTTTTTGTAGCTAAGTGTTTGAACAATGGTTAAAAAAATTACAGAAAATTTACGACAAACCACGTTCACTAAAACTCATAACTTTAACCCGTTTGCAGAGAAATCCCTTATTTGTAATGTGCTGTCCTGTTTTAAAATGTCAGCTCTGTAGAATTTCAAACTGTTGTATTTCAGCCCCTTTTTAAGATAGAAATGAAACAGAAAACTTATATGGGGCTAAATTTTTAACAGAAGACATTTTTAGGATTTCTAATTTTATATATCTTTGAATTCGAAATCTTTCAGAGACTGTTGTTTTGAGAAAATTGTAATTACGAAAGTGTAGAGTAGCCCCTATTCAGTATGAAACGATGTCTTTTTAAATACAATTTTATTAGATCCCTGAAGTGTTAATTTTTTCATAACCAATCACGGCATTAATATGCCACTAATCACTTCGATATTTTCAGAACTTCTAATATTTTTTTTATGCAAGACGTCAATTAATACTAAATCGAGACTGCTCTACATTTTGTAATTGATATTTTGTAGCTATCTCTCCTACTTTTCGAAATATGGTCAACAGTTTTCACGATTTGCCACTAGATGGCACTTCAACCCCTCTCATATAATGGTACATAGTCATTTTACTATGTGTACACATCTGTGCTATATTTCTCGCTGTATCCATTCAAGAAATATTTCAGTATGCCGGGACATTACTTTGCATCCGACCAGGACCCTCTATGTCTAGGCCATTTGGCATGAAATGACCCACTTATTCCATATAATATTTTTCCATAATGTAGTATTTTCAATCTTTTTCATTTCTAGAAATATTTTATAGAATTAATTTTACTGCGGATATAGTTTTGAACCTTACACGAAGTAGGTGTTTAGAAACTTGGTTTATTTACCTTATACCAAAGAGGCACAAAATAAACAAAAGTTTTCTTGTCAGTTAATGTGTATTTTTTCCAGTGGTACTGACGGTAATCAAATCAGAAGTGTCCCTTGAGTGTCACAGATCAAAGATCCTTGAGTGTCAATCAAATCAGAAGTGTCCCCCCTTGAGATACACACTTTTGAAAATAGGGTTGAATTAATGAAAATTTTTAAAGGATTTCAAAGATGAATAAACTAATCAATATTTTAGCAAAAGAGAAACAAACTTCAAGAACTCTAACTTCTTCATAGATAAAACATTGGTAAAGTGACAAACTTTTAAAGTAATTTGTTCAGTTGTTATAGCTTGTTCATGAAAGGTAAAATTCAGTATGGTACCTTGAGGCCGAGTAATGATGAATGTATTGATTTCTGATCATTCATACTGATATTACGTATATTAAGAAAAAAAAGAATTCACTCCCATGAAACATCTGCTTCTTTCATTTGTCCCCCTTCTTCTTTAGAATGCGATACTAAAACTATATTTTACTCCATAATTACCTATTTATTGTGTGCCTATTTGTTATTTTGTAGTAAAAATGAATATATAATCAAATCTTAACATGCTACAATGTGTGTGAATAGCAATTAAAAGTCAAGGATATTATATCTGTTTGATTGGGGACTATACTTTTCATTTCCTCTTTTAAAAGGAAGACTGGTAACATAATTTTACAATGCATCAATGAAGTCGAACTTCAAAATATTTTTGTACCAATTTTCACCAGTGAAAATTTCTTATTCGTCCTGATCAAAATCGGATTTGCATTACAATATTTATTCAATGTGTTGTCATTAAAATTAATATTTTTAAAATTGAATCTTACTTTCATTTTGGTTATTGATTCGTAAATTAAAAATACAAACCATGTTCATTGAGAGTTTAAAACGCTGGATTCAAACCATTTTATGAAAGAAAAAAATTGTCATTAATATGTTAAAATCTGATAATTTTTAAAAAATAACTGCATTTTATCTCAACATTGTAAAATTATATCTCAACATTGCAAGATTTTTAGCTAAAATATTTATTAGAGTGATTTATATTTAGAATTTAAGTATTTTTTTCTCACAATGTAGTATTTATCATCTCGATTTATTTTCGTTTTTTAAAACAAATAATTTTTGAAAAACAATAAGTATGTATCTTTTAGATGTGAAAAGCAGATTTTTTTTTTTTTTTCTTAGTCTGAGTGCTTTTACCACTGTAATAATTGCATAAATATATAAGGTTAAAGTAATGAAAATTTTCAGTGATATACTGTGGGATTTTCTAGAAATTTGTTAATTTTAATCAAATTCCCTTTTGATATGAAGGATTGAAATTGTCATGTTAGTTTGTATATTAAGTATATTTTTAAGTTAACAGCTTGACACAATGTTTTATTGATGTTGTCTTAATTTATTTACGTCTTTCATTTCCATGTACCTTTTTATGGTTTGCCGTCGTATTTTTGTTGTTTAAAATTTCAGAAAAAGTAAAAATTTTCCTGACAGCAATTTAAATAATTATGTGTAGTCTGTTTTCTTATAATATTTTTAATTTCAAAGTATTTTTGTTGCTGCACTAATAAATACGGACTTTTTTAGATCAAAATAATATTTGGAGTAGCAAGAAGAAATAAAATACCTCAACACCACATTTATGTACTATAATTTTTCAACAGCAGTTATGTTATTATGATATAATGTTTATATTATGTTATTTTGGTCACATGTTGGAATCTAATGTTAATCATTTTAAATTACTATAATTTTGGTTTTGGACTAATTTTTTAAAAATTTTAAAACAGGCTGTGTTCTGATTTTTTAAAAATCATAATTCAATTTATTAAGCCTCCCAGGGTGTACCTTATTTAGGTATTCACGAGCTTCACAACCCTGGGCACCTGAGCGATCTTTCTCTTTTTCAATTTTCCACTATTTTCTTTTGGCTATTCTTTTCTCTTTGTTTCACCCCCATTGTGGTTTCCTCTTTCGAGGTGAGTGGAATTCTTCATAAGCCGATATCATCCGGTTGGTAGCGACATATGGAGAATTGTAAACCAGCCACATGTTAGCCGTGCATGGCGACGCGTGTCCGTGGAAAGGAGGATTCTGGTAGTTGAGGGAAACTAATGCACTGCTACCTGAAGCTTTGGTCTCTGCTTCAGGTAGATGGGCGATGCATATTGGTCTAGTATGCATTAATCAGTTTGTCAGCTGACTTATAAAGTAAGCAGCCTCATACTAGTCATGTCATTAAGGGTGGAGACTAACATAGGTGTATCTTGCGAACATATGAGACCTGGTTAGCACTGATGTACAAATGTGCATCCCGTTGTTGGACTCAATAGTGGGTAGTATGGCCGATGTCTGAATTGTTATTTCTTCCTAATATGGATGGAGGTACTTCCCTTTCTTCTATTTTCTCCATGTTGAGAGCAACAAATTGTTCAGTAAACTTCATTCATTCGTTTTTATGTAATTAAATGCATTAATAGTAATTCTGATAGTTTTTTTAAAACAACGTCACAGTTTGTTATTACAAAAACATTTCCATCTTTTCTTGGAGATGGTTATTCACTTTAAAAACTGTGGTCTGGAGATTTTGCTTGTTGAGGTTTCTCCAACCAACTTGTCACAATTTCTGTCAAATTTCACTACAATAGGTTACTTTTTTGTTTCTGTTCAGGTACATCAAACTCTAAATACAAGCCGTGGTGTAATATGCAAACCAGAATTTTTATTTTCTACAAAGGAAGAACTTCTAAAAGATAAAAATGTCATAGATGCATACTACAGTACTATCCGTCCGAATGGACAAGTGCTTCCTATGAAGCACATTATTCTGACTTTCAAAAGCCCTACTTTACCAACTAGAATTAAAGCTGCCTACCTGAGCTGTCCTATCCGGCCTTAAATTCCTAACCCTCACCGTTATTTTAAATCTCAATATTATGTTCATACCACAACTACCTGTCTTCGTTCGATTTCCTGTGCTAAAAGTCGGCCGTGATGGTAAGTGTTGTGAAATCTCTGAACGCTGCACAAACTATAAAAACCATACATCATACTCCCGCTCTTCTACAAATGGGATCTGTAAAAAATAAATTCTTACTGTTAAAATTTCTCAAAAACTTTCTTATCCTGAAGCTCGCAAACTTGTTGAATCTAGAACCCCATCTATCTGGGTTTCTTACTCTAGTTTACTCAAGCAAACATCAAAACCTGTAAGGCACATATGCATACAAACTGAGTGTTCTTTTCTATCAAATGATTAATCTATTACACTATCGAGCACTATAAAGAAGAAAACTCGTAATGTGTACTCTAATGCTACTAAAAAAGTGCTTTCTGTACTAGAACTTTGACCACCATCATATGAACCCGTAACAATAGAATACCTTAATCGTCAGTCACAAATTCCTTTAAATAAATCTAAAAAGTCAACCGAACATGAGTCAGATCAAACTTCTGTTTCATCTGCAAACAAATTGGGAAAATCTGAGGCTTCCCCAACACAGAGAGGAAAACAAATCAAGAAAAAAGAATGTACGAAGAAAGAAAACTCTGAACTGAATCTTCTTCACAGTGAAAAACTTTGAAGAAAACAAAACAAATCATGTCTTAGCCCATTGCTTGCTAATATGAAGGATTCCAAATAGCTGTTCCAGTACGTGGAAGAGGCTATCGAGTTTGACTCTTACAGTTATGACTCGGAAGCAGATGAAGAAAATACCATTTTTGAGGAGTTTGAACCTATGGGATTTTACATAGTTCTTTTTTTAATGATGTGTGGAGTAAAGAAACCTGTTTTCATGCTTCATTATTTGGAAATTTTTTTTATCAATAGTTACTTTACAGCTTGTACACATTTTAACTGCGAAGATTTTCTTGCTGTTTATTAAACATCACTGACTTCATTAAATGATTTTAATTACATATATCATCATATCAATTTTTTCACTAAACTGTGTTGTGTTTTCCATCTAGTTCTTTTGACAAGTTTTTAGATAGCTTTTTTATTATATTTTTATGTTTTTTTTATAACTTTTTCTTAGCAGAAGGGATTTTGTGCCATAAAACCATATTCAACCAACCAACCAATTTATTAAAAAGCTCCAAAATTTTAAAGATTGTTATGCTACTTCGAAAACCTAGAAGATCCATGGAATTTTAGAAAATATTATTTTCATGTAATCGCAATGTAAGTGATCTTTGCATCAGATATGCTTGAAAATGTGCCACATTTTAGCAGATTTCCATATAAAAAGATCATCTAACTTTTCTCTTCCCCTCCGTCAAAACTTCAACTGTTCCCTTTTAACTTCCTATTTTACAAAGTTTAAAATTTTTTAAAATGTTTATCTTTAAATCTATTTTTTTATGTTTATGACCCTTTTTGTATTTTCAGGTATTTTTAAATAATGATTATTTAAATTTGCCCTCCACAAATTTCTGATTCCCCACCTTTTTCTTTCTAATACGCAATATATGTCTCTAAAACTTTATTTTTTAAAACTTTTCTCCACTATTTATTGTTTTGCGCCAATAATAAATAATTAATTATTCATCTAAATCCAAAATCAAAATGTCTGTTTTCTCCCATTCTATCTTTCACATAAAATTTAAAGTAGTTAAAATATTTTGCCTTATTTGTTACATTGCAGTAACAATTAATGAAACATCATATCACATTAACATGTTGCAAAATAAAATTGTATACTAGAGTACCATATTTAATGTAAAATTTAATTAAAATGTATAAAGTAGTTTCTTTTATTGAGGAAATTTACCTCTTCACATTTTTTTTAACCGCAAATGTTTTTAAGTATTTTGATATCAATTAGCAGTCAAACCTGATATTCTGTAATTTTTTGCTTTTTCATGTAATTTAATATAAAGTATATCTAATAAACTCTCATGATGTTGGGGTTGCAGAGAATTGTGATTTAGTACATACAGTGGTGTTTTTAGTAGACATAGTGCTCAGAGCGGGAAGTCTTTTAGCACCTTCACGAATTTCTAAAGAATCTATTAAGTTTTAACCAATTATTTCGAATATTTTTTACCCATGCATGACCTCACTGATTTTTGACCCCTGCAGTCTCCTCAAAACTACGATCTTGAGTACACGAATATTATGTAAGAAGTTTTTGCACTTTGGTGGAAACTTCACTTAACATTTTTCTACTATCATAAGTTAAGAAAGAGAGCAACACTTGTCTTGTGAGCTAGTTTTTGGGGTTTTTCTAAAAGTGTAGCTGTTAATCAATGTGATTAAAAAACTAAAGTATTTACAAGTTTACAATATTTTATTAGTATTCAGTTCAGATAACATTCACTTTGTCGTTGGACTGGATTTTTTTTTAAATACACCTCTAAATTCAGAGAATTTCATTTCCCTGTTTGAGTAGCAATTGAAACTCTAATGCTTTGCTTTATTCTTTCAACGTTTCTTTTTAAAACTATGTAAAATATATTTTTCTTTAAAAAGTAATAAATTAATATAGATGTTTAAACTTTGTGTGCTTTTCTATTTAACTACTTGTTAACCTTGAATAGCTTGTTAATACGAGTGTAACTGTTCTAAAGGGGAGAGTGGCACATAGTATTTGCATGTGTCTGATTTGGGCTCCAAAAATTCAATTGCTGCATAGATCGAGGAATTTCTTGATATTCCGTAATGCACGTATCGCTAGGCTTATTCACTGTATCACTTCTTTTCATGTCTTTCATAAAAGAAAACCTTTACCTTAAGGAAGAACAGTCAGATTTTAGTCTTCCTTTTTTCATGTTAATCCAATGCGATCAAAATACATCCATTTTTACTTTCTTCTATCTTTACAAGAAGTAAGTATTGAATTCATGAAAATTTACGAATTCCGATTTTCGACGGATTTATACGTTTTAGAAGGTGTTGAACACGATTTGACTGTTTTTAGAAAATATCTGTCTGCGAGTCTGTGACTCCGTCTGTCTGTCCATCTTTCTGTATATGACAAAAATTTTGTAGGCACTTTAACTCAAGAACTAATGCACGAAATTTAATAAAAAACTATATTCAGTTAGACCTTGATATAAATTGACGCTGATTAATTTTTCGTGTATATCGCTGGACAGGTGACGCTGCTATGCTACAGTTTTTACGATTTTCACTATAACTATATCTCAAGAACTAAGGCAAATAATTTCATCAAATTTCAGATTTGGTTAGACCTTGACATAAGTAGATGCTGATTACGTTTTGGTGTACCTAGCCAAACAGGTGGCACTGCCGTGCTACTTTTTTCATGATTTTCACGATAGCTCAACCTCAAGAACAGAATTTCATCAAACTTCAAATTCAATTAGACATTGACATAATTTGTTGTTGATTACGTTTTTGTGTAAATTTCCCAACAGGTGTCACTGCTATTCTGCAGTTTTCATTATTTACTAGATTTTAGCGATAGTCATATCCCAAGAACTAATGCACGGAATTTAATAAAACTTTAGATTCAGTTAGACCTTGATATAAATGGGTGCTCATTCGTTTTTGGTGTATGTGAAACCTGTATGAGATAGAAGAAGTTTTGGGATTGGCACATCCGACTAGTTTTAATGCTGTCTTTTAAAAAATGAGATTTTTGAATTTTGTTTTTTATTTAAAATTGCAAAATTTGATGCTCTTTATTCTCATTTACAATTTTTATTTAAAATAAACTTAAATATTTTACGTGGTATGAAATAATCAGATCATGATAAAAAAAATAAAATTGTTCTCAATAAACTAGAATTTTAATAATGCCCTTTGATATTTTTTTCAACCTTATTTAAAAACAGCAAAGAGGGTTCGTTAAGAAAGTAGTATTTTGATATAAAAAAAACTTTTTCATTCTGAACTTTAATTTTTCTTCTCCTTCTAATGCAATCAATCATTCATCAAAAATAAAATTTAAATTCCTAGTAATTCACCCAAATTGTTATTTCAACCAAATTTGTACCAAATTGTTATTAAATTTCTGTGCGTTTTCAGAGGAAATTTCATTTTTTTCTTTGGCGGACAAATGCAATTTTTTCCTGGCTGACCAATAGTCTTAACAGCAATTTTTAATACACATTGTATATGTGAAGTGTACTTATCTCTGTTTAATTTTATTAAGAACCATGTAAAATGCATATACTGTGACGTTTAAGGCCTCTCCAAGCATATTTCACTCCTCGTTAAAACAAAAAAAAATACGTCTTAAATTTTTTTATCATGCATTTTTTCATGCTTTGTGTTTTTAAATAAAATTTAGCATGTTTTATTGCTTAAACCATACCTTTTGTTACAGAGTATTGCGTACAGCAACAAAAATTTCCATTTGAAATTAACACAGTTTATTGAATGAAATGATTAAATACATGCACAGCATTGATGCTGATAATGCAGTATTCTATCAATATTTGAGAAAAACATGTTTGTGATTCTTATATGCACTTGTTAACATCTCAATTAAGGTATAATGATTGCTTTGAGAATTACATTAACGTCTGGATCATGAATTTTTTAAATATTTGTTCCTTTTTATTATATAAGGAATGTTTATATTGTCTATTAATATAGTCATTTGATAATTTAAAAGAACACTCATTTTCAATCAACATATTTGACATAAAAAGTTTATTTTCGTCATGTAGCACAGCATGTAATAAATCAATCAGCAGAACTGTTTTAGTTTACGCATCCGAGGTTAAGCCTTACACCACATTCAACTACATACACTACACATAAGCATCTGGAATGGTCTTGAAATGTTCTGTGTCTAAAATTACACAACTTGATGCACATGCGCAATAACAAACAGCTATAATTACGCAAATCGAATGATTCCCTGATTGCTTCTCTGAGTAAAACATATCACAGTACAGGGCCAATTACTGTATCATTCAATCAGAATCATCACTATTTGTTGTCTCCTGACATAAATGTTTGTATAAAATTATTGCCTGCTGATATTTTCCCATTCTTTTTTTTCCATTTAAAACGGCTATTTTCGTGATTTCTGCTAGCAATACTAGAAATGTCTCAGTGTCAAAAATAGAAAATTCTTAGTTTCTTGTGTAATTAATTATGTTTTGTTGATGAATATGTTTCTGGTCCTATTGTTTTGATTCTAAATCGGTCACTATATTTATATTTCAGCCATCAGAAGATGAATAAAAGAAAAAATGAAAACAGTAGCAGCTCAGCAAAGTATGTGTACGACAGCTTTTGCTTTTTCTCTTTCTTCTATTATTATGTAAAGATTGGAGAAGCGTGTTCCTTTTATGAAGGATCAAAACATCTGAATTCTAAATTTACTTTGACTGCTTTGGCTTCTTCCTACATCAGCAAAGCATGATATAATGAATGCTTTACTGAAAATTCAGCATACCCAATTTTCAGCAACCTTCTGATTAAAAATTCACTGAATCAGAAAATTTAATAGTTATTATTTAATTTCAAATTAATCCTAAAAATTAATTTACTGAATCAGTAAAATTTAATAAATTTAGGACGATTTAAAGATGATTTTCATACAACCTCTATTTACTAAAAACTACTTTATAAATATTTAGAACAACAAAATTGTACATTTTCAGAAAAATAATTGCTCAAAACTCCTCCCAGGTGAATATTCTGATCTCACCAAGATCTTCGCCTGTAAGCTCTAACAATTTATCATAATCACATACACACATTTAAATAAAGAGTTGAGATATAGTCATGTATATTGACTAATATAGCTGCCAGATTATTAAAAATCCCATTCACGTTCGAAAAAAATATACTAGCTGGTAATATTGCTTTTGTCCTTTGATATTTGACAGGAAAGTTGCATATTTTATTTTTCTTTCAGTTTGCATTCAGATTAACCCATTAATGCCGGTTGGTACGAAAAGTTACCATTTAAGTGATACGAAACTTTTAAATATGAACACCAGTATCTTAGTAAAAAAATAATTCATATTATCTAATGTGAAACTATCAGAGATTCAATCATTTAAAATCACAGTATGGGAAAACTGGTGTCAACTGGTATCAAAGTATTAAAAGAAGTGTAAAATAAGTCGGCATTAATAGGTTAAGAATAACAGATATTTTACATTAGCTAAAACTAATTTAAAACCTTGCATTATTATAGATTATAATTCTCTTTAGGAACAGAGTTCTGAAAATGGTATATTATTTACATAAGAAAACCCAAATCAATATTGAATTATTCACATCTGAAAATTGCCTTCTTTGATAGTGTGGTAAAAAAGTTGAAGTGGAAATGCAGGTGTGAGGAAGGGGGGGAAATTTAGATTATTTATTCTTATAACAAAATAACATATTGGGCAACTTTTATTTAATTAAGGATTTAAAACTTTGGGCAAAATTTTCATGGGGGAGTTATTTAGATAACTGAATTTTTACCAGAAAATAAAAAAAATATTAAATTTACAAGGAGAATAAAGAATTGAATAAGAAGGAATTTAAACTTTGTTTGAATTTTTCAGAGTTAAAATACTGAAAAATCATTATTTATTTTTTTTAGTTTTGCTGCAAAATAACAAATTCAGCAGAAAAAAAAAACTTTTAAACTTGCTTTGTGGGAGAGAAGCTGATTTTCTTTTTTAGGGGGGGGGGGGAGGATTGCAATTTAAATTACATATTTATCGTTACCATAAAGTAATTTTTTTTTAAACTAAAGTTTTAAATATTAAATTTTTGTTCTGCTACATGGACACAAAATGGAGAAGTCGAAATTTATGTCGAGAAATTTAGACGATGTATTATTTTCTTGTTGATATAATAAATTACCATAACTAAATTTTTTTAAAATCTTACATTTATTAAACGGTGATAAAATAATCTCGATGTAATATTTACAAACATTAAAAATATATTAAGAGTATTTAAAGGGGAAGAATGGCTTAAAGTTTTTCTCAAATCCAAACTAGCTGCTTTCTGGCACATTTTTACTTTCTTCTATCTATAATAGAAGAAAGTATTGTAATTACAATTTCTTTTCACCTCAGGTTTTTGTCAGATTTACACATTTGAGGGGATAGAGATCCCGAAAAACATATTTATACAAAATGTCTATTTGTCCTCATTCTATCATCAAAAAGTGTATGAAGTTATACATACATATAAACCAAATTTTATGTTTACATTTTTTTGACTATGACCAGTATGTTCCACTTGAATTTCAGAATATTTTGACAGAAGGGGGCGCTGTGATAGCGATTTTAATTATTATGTCATCAAAAGTGTATAAAGTTATGCATAGAATTAAAGCAAATTTAATTCATGCGTTTTGGCAAAGGGTAGCAGATCCCAGTTGAATTTGGGGATATTCTACCAAAAGAGTGCGTTGTGATTGCAAGTATTTCTCAATTTTCAATATTGTATCATCGAAAAGTGTATGAAGTTATGTATAGAATTGTACCAAATTTTATGTATATGTTTTTGACTGTTGCTTGCAGGTCCTAGTTTAATTTGAGACTATTGTGCTGAAAGGGGGCACCATGGCATTGATTTTTTCTATTTTACATAGTTATGTTGTACATTGGCTGCTTGTGCAGCGAAAGCTACCCGGTGTTTCACAAGCAGCTGATGTACAACAGAATAACGAAAAATATTGATTTTATTGGCGATGTAAAAGCAATTTTTCATGTATTACATGTATGAGATAGAAGAAAGTTTTGGGATTGGCACATATGACTAGTTTAATTCATATTTAATCGCAAACATATAATATCACCAAGTGGTCTTTTTAAGAAACTACGTAATTGAAAAAATTTTTTCGTTTTTTGGTAAAAGATTTTTTTTTTCAGAAAATGCAGTCAAAGTTGACGTTTCAAACCTAATTTCCATATGCGACTACACCAGGAAGGTAAAAAAACTGCTGTCTTGAGAAAACAAATACTTATAACTCAAGATGTAATTAATTTACTAAAAATGAAAAGCTGTTCAATTACAAATCACTTCAAAAATAATTACTGCAAGTATCGTTGTTTTATGTTTAGAAATGCGTGAGAAAATTTTGAGCTGTCTGTCTGAAAAAATTATTCTTTTGAGCTACCTTAATATATAGTAGAATAATTTGGTTCTTCTGAAAGGGAAAATGACACCAATTTAATAGTATTACAATAATTTTATTAAGTTTTATTAATTTAAATTCATGTTACATTTTTATGTTTAAAAAAATTATGCACATTTTATAAATAAATATGACACCATTTAAAAGTCATATATCAATAATTCAGAACTTATTAAAACCTTATTTTACTTGCTCACTTCTTTATAAGATGTGATAACAGCTTATTAAAAAACTTTTATGCAATATATTAATTTTTCTGTATTTCAGTAATTAAATTTTGAATTTAATACAAATCTTTGTGCATAAATGTGATAAAAAGTAACATGTGTATTTTTTCAGCTATAATCCATTTAAAAAATTTAAAAGTAATTAATTTAGCCATTGCAATCACTCTGATTGATTATGAAATGATGTCATTTGAGCAAAACGGTATTATTATTGGCTGTTCCTAAAGGCCTTGGTTTTTTCTGACAGCTTTATTTATAAGAACATATAATAATATTTAATTAACTTCAATTTTTAATCAAACAATGAGCATTTATGAAATGTGATTGTACTATATCGGAAGTTTGCAAAAACCTTTCAAATGATATCTTATTCATCGTTATACACTTTGTATGTGCAGATAAATAAGGATGTTGAAAATAAGAAATAATATATGATTATACTTATTCATTATTATATAATATTGAGGTTCTCTGCAACTGCTAAACATCCTTTGGATGTTTAACCTCAGCTAGATCGTTTTATGAGGCCAAACTTGGCTACATTTTATCTATTTTATTTATTATTTTAGCGGGCGAAGCTATCATTTTGATTTTGACATATGTCTGTATTACGGAAACACATCTATAAATGGAACTTCAAGCATTTTAATTAGAGTATTATTTTTATAGTATTTTTTGTAAGGTCTAATACACTTTTCAAACAATCACAAACGCCTTAAAAATTATGTTTTACAAAATATAGATGTGCATATAATTATGTATAATATTCAAGTACCCAATTTTCCAGAACTGCAAGAAATGAACTTAAAAACTGCATGCCACATAGTTAGTACCACTGGTATAAGGAATGGGTAAGAAATGATATTCAATCATTTTGCAAACATGTTAGAGAAATTAAAGATTAATTAAAATATAACCAGTGGACCCGTCTGAGGATTTTGCACTCTGCAGTCTAATAATTTTAGGAGTATTTTATATTTTTTTTATGCTGGTTTAAATTGCTAAAGAAAAATTAAGCATGAAAATATCTGCATGCTAACAACATTGGTAAAGCCAGAATACCACCTCAATTATACGTAACAATAAAATCGAAGATAGAAAAACACACGCCACGATGAACAAAAATTAACAATTGTATTTTATAGAGGATGGTCTCATCTTCTTCGGTAAAAATATGAGACAAAGAAATAAATTGACACACACTTAAATTAAAATTAAATCTAATATAACAAATCCTACTTTTTATGCTACACATGTAGAATACCACTGCTTCGATCAATCAATAATATTTTTTCTTTAATCATTTCAATTTTGGTTGTTAATAATAAATATAAAATAAACCCATGAGAAAACGTCACATTTCACTTCTTTTGTACAATTTTTTATCTTTTAATCATCTTTGAGCATCATACAATGCAGTATTTTATTTTTGTGGCAACATTGATTTGAAAAAAAGAGCTTTCATTTCATTTATGAAAGCAATGCAATTAAATTTCTAATTTACAGCAATTTTGAATTACGAAAATTGTTTTTACAAAATGTGAGTGTACTATGTCAGGAGCCGCTTTAAAAATCTTTCAAATGATACCTCATTCGCTGTAATGCGTTTCGTACATTCATAGAAAAACGTATGTTGACAACAGAAATAATATATATGATAAGAGAATTTATTAACCCCCACAAATTCACAAAGCAGGCAGCGCGAATGCACCCCAGGAGCTTCCTTTCACTTTTTCAACACTTAAGAGTAACGAGTAGTCACTTTTGGCAGCGAAAATGTCCGATAGATGGCTCTGATTGCAACAGGTCTTCAGAAGATTTGGCGGTATAGAATTTTTAAACTCAAAAAAAGATCGAAAAAAAAGCGCTTTTGCGCCAAAATATTACAATCCTGAAACTCTTTGAGGGTGGAGTTTACGAGCCAGAACTCTCCAATATCATCGAATGTAGGTAGATGTAGTGAATGAATTTAAGATATATCTGTTGTGGTAGATTAAAGCAGAGGTTTTGCTTCAGGTCTGGTTTTTGCATTAACAAAACAATGTGTTGCGTTTGAGTAGGATAAAATGGATTGAGCCTGACGATGTACACAGCAATACACAAATACACAAAGGAGAGGATGTAGACTAAACTTATAAATGTTAAATTGTGTTTTCATATTTTTATTAGTGACAGAGAGCTATTTCTTTTAGGCAACTGCCAAAGCTTTGTTACAAAAAAAAAAAAAAAAAAAAAAAAAGAAAAGAAAGAAAATATAACCTCATTATTTTAAATTTACAATTACAGGCAGGAAAGAAGAAAGGAGTTGATTTTTTTTTTTTTAATATTATTTATTTTATTTTTTTTAATAATTATATGTCTCTAATTTTGTTTTTTAATTATAAATATACCTCATCCCCAAACTTTGTTTATTCACATGAGAACAAATTATATCGTTTTGAATATATATTTTTTAATATGTGTGATTTTATTTGAAACATGTTTTTCTAAAGTAAAAGATTTGACATTTCAGGGATCTGTTTAGGAAAAAATTGGGTCCTTTAAAGGACTCTTCACAAAATTTTTCATTTCAAAAAAGGACCCTTCACAAAATTATTTTCCCTAAAACAGGATCCTTCACAAAATTATTTTCCCTAAAACAGGACCCTTCACAAAATTATTTGTCTTTAAAAATAGGTTTTTCACAAAAACTTTCCATCTTTAAACCAAACATTTCACAAATTAATCATTGAAAAGTAAAAACTGACCTTTCACTTTTACATATATAAAGAAAATATATGTATTTTATATCCATATATCTTCTTAAAAATGCATAAACAAGAACCTGAATGTAACGACCATTTCAAATTCACAAAATTATGATTAGATTTTTCACAAATATAAAAAGCTGTTCACAATTTCACAAAAACAGGACCCTGTGAAAAAGTCTGGACAGACCCCTGCATTTTGTAAGCCTTTAATATGTCAAAATTAAAATGAATATGAAAGAATGATGAAAAGTCATGCATAGGGATAGATGATGAAACACTTTTCAACACTAATACAGTATTTTTAAAGAGATTCTCAAAAAAATTCTCCCCCCCTCCCCCCTCTTAATAACGCGAAAATTTCTGATTCATTTGTAAACATGAAAGCATGATATTCACAGGCATTATTTTTTAAAGTAATTTGCAGTTGAATAGTTCTTTTCTCCCGATAAATGATTTACATATTAAGTTATTAGCTATTATTGTCTCAGAACGACAGTTTTTTTTTTTCGTTTTCTGCACTGTTGTGTTCGAAAATTCGGTTCAAAACACAAACTTTGACTACAATCTTTGAAAAACTCTTTGGCTTTTACTGAAAAAAAGAAAAAAAAACAGTTCAATTACATAGTTTCTGAATAAGAGTGATTCTGATAAAAATCCCCCCCCCCCACCTCTTACACAAAACTTTCTGATTAATTTATGAATGTGAAAGCATGATACTCACTGGCATGATTGTTGAAGTGATTTGCAATTGAATAGTTCTTTCCATTTCCCGATAAATGATTTACATCTTAAGTTATTAGTAATTATTGTCTCAAGACGACAGTTTTTTTTTTTTCATTTTCTGCACTGTTGCGTTTGAAAATTCGGTTCAAAACACAAACTTTGACTACATTCTTTGAAACACTCTTCGGCTTTTACTGAAAAACGAAAAAACAAATCAATTACATAGTTTCTGAATAAGAGTATTTTCTGATAAAAGTACCCACCCCCCCCCTTCTTAATAACACGAAAATTTCTGATTCATTTTTAAACATGAAAGCATGATATTCACAGGCATGATTTTTAAAGTAATTTGCAGTTGAATAGTTCTTTTCTCCCGATAAATGATTTATATATTAAGTTATTAGCTATTATTGTCTCAGAACGACAGTTTTTTTTTTCGTTTTCTGCGCTGTTGTGTTCGAAAATTGGGTTCAAAACACCAACTTTGACTACATTCTTTGAAAAACTCTTCTGCTTTTACTGAAAAACGAAAAAACAGTTCAATTACATAGTTTCTGAATAAGAGTGATTCTGATAAAACTACCCCCCCCCCCTCTTAATAACGAGAAAATTTCTGATTCATTTTTAAACATGAAAGCATGATATTCACAGGCATGATTTTTGAAGTAATTTGCAGTTGAATAGTTTTTTTCTCCCGATAAATGATTTACATCTTAAATTATTAGCTATTATTGTCTCAGGACGCCAGTCTTCTTTTTCTTCTTTTTTTTTCGTTTTCTGCACTGTTGCGTTCGAAAATTCGGTTCAAAACACAAACTTTGACTACATCCTTTGAAACACTCTTCAGCTTTTACTGAAAAATGAAAAAACAAATCAATTACATAGTTTCTGAATAAGGGTGATTCTGATAAATGTACCCCCCACCCCCCTTCTTAATAACACGAAAATTTCTGATTCATTTTTAAACATGAAAGCATGATATTCACAGGAATAATTTTTAAAGTAATTTGCAGTTGAATAGTTCTTTTCTCCCGATAAATGATTTTCATATTAAGTTATTAGCTATTATTGTCTCAGAACGACAGTTTTTTTTCGTTTTCTGCGCTGTTGTGTTCGAAAATTCGGTTCAAAACACAAACTTTGACTACATCCTTTGAATCACTCTTCGGCTTTTACTGAAAAACGAAAAAACAAATCAATTACATAGTTTCTGAATAAGAGTGATTCTGATAAAAATCCCCCCCCCCCCTCTTAATAACGCAAAACTTTCTGATTAATTTATGAATGTGAAAGCATGATACTCACTGGCATGATTGTTGAAGTGATTTGCAATTGAATAGTTCTTTCCATTTCCCGATAAATGATTTACATCTTAAGTTATTAGTAATTATTGTCTCTTTTTTTTCATTTTCTGCACTGTTGCGTTTGAAAATTCGGTTCAAAACACAAACTTTGACTACATTCTTTGAAACACTCTTCGGCTTTTACTGAAAAACGAAAAAACAAATCAATTACATAGTTTCTGAATAAGAGTGATTCTGATAAAAGTACCCCCCCCCCCCCTTCTTAATAACATGAAAATTTCTGATTCATTTTTAAACATGAAAGCATGATATTCACAGGCATTATTTTTTAAAGTAATTTGCAGTTGAATAGTTCTTTTCTCCCGATAAATGATTTCAATATTAAGTTATTAGCTATTATTGTCTCAGAACGACAGGTTTTTTTTTCGTTTTCTGCGCTGTTGTGTTTGAAAATTCGGTTCAAAACACAAACTTTGACTACAATCTTTGAAAAACTCTTTGGCTTTTACTGAAAAAATAAAAAAAAAAGTTCAGTTACATAGTTTCTGAATAAGAGTGATTCTGATAAAAATCCCCCCCCCCCCCTCTTAATAACGCAAAACTTTCTGATTAATTTATGAATGTGAAAGCATGATACTCACTGGCATGACTGTTGAAGTGATTTGCAATTGAATAGTTCTTTCCATTTCCCGATAAATGATTTACATCTTAAGTTATTAGTAATTATTGTCTCAAGACGACAGTTTTTTTTTTTCATTTTCTGCACTGTTGCGTTTGAAAATTCGGTTCAAAACACAAACTTTGACTACATTCTTTGAAACACTCTTCGGCTTTAACTGAAAAACGAAAAAACAAATCAATTACATAGTTTCTGAATAAGAGTATTTTCTGATAAAAGTACCCCCCCCCCCCCCTCTTAATAACGGGGAAATTTCTGATTCATTTTTAAACATGAAAGCATGATATTCACAGGCATGATTTTTGAAGTAATTTGCAGTTGAATAGTTTTTCTCTCCCGATAAATGATTTACATATTAAGTTATTAGCTATTATTGTCTCAGAACGATAGTTTTTTTTTCGTTTTCTGCGCTGTTGTGTTCGAAAATTGGGTTCAAAACACCAACTTTGACTACATTCTTTGAAAAACTCTTCTGCTTTTACTGAAAAATGAAAAAACAGTTCCATTACATAGTTTCTGAATAAGAGTGATTCTGATAAAACTACCCCCCCCCTCTTAATAACGGGAAAATTCTGATTAATTTTTAAACATGAAAGCATGATATTCACAGGCATGATTTTTGAAGTAATTTGCAGTTGAATAGTTTTTTTCTCCCGATAAATGATTTACATCTTAACTTATTAGCTATTATTGTGTCAGGACGCCAGTTTTCTTTTTCTTCTTTTTTTTTTTCGTTTTCTGTAATCTTTGAAAAACTCTTTGGCTTTTACTGAAAAAAGAAAAAAAACAGTTCAATTACATAGTTTCTGAATAAGAGTGATTCTGATAAAAATCCCCTCCCCCCCTCTTAATAACGCAAAACTTTCTGATTAATTTATGAATGTGAAAGCATGATACTCACTGGCATGATTGTTGAAGTGATTTGCAATTGAATAGTTCTTTCCATTTCCCGATAAATGATTTACATCTTAAGTTATTAGTAATTATTGTCTCTTTTTTTTCATTTTCTGCACTGTTGTGTTCGAAAATTCGGTTCAAAACACAAACCTTGACTACAATCTTTGAAAAACTCTTCTGCTTTTACTGAAAAAAGAAAAAACAGTTCAATTACATAGTTTCTGAATAAGAGTGATTCTGATAAAAATCCCCCCCCCCATAGTAAATAAACATGTGTCAATTCCATGGCAATCAGAGTACATTTACGCAAGTTAGAGCATGAACAGATGGAAAGACAAACCAAATTTATAAACATTTTTCAACTATGTAGGAAAGTGTAAAAAATGGAAAATGTAACAGAAAATTTTAAAGAGTGTTAGCAAAATGTGTAATACTAACATACTTTATTAAGAAAACTAGTGCATTTGATTTTTTTAATGAGAAAATAATTAATGAAATATTATATTCTTAATAGTTTCAACATTGTTAAAAAGTATTTATAAGTTCGGTTGATCTTTCTGTCAAAACAGCGCTAATACTTTTTTTTTTCCATAATGAAAGTTAACTTGAAATAATATTTTTTTCAGAATTTAGGTTTTTTGACAACGGGAGTTCAAACTTCCATAAAAAAAGGGGGGGGGGGCGGTTGTGAAATTTGAGAAAAATAATCATCTACCGAAAAATAAAATGCATTAGAAATTTGAAAAAAATAAAAATTTGCTTTTTATTCGTTTTATTTTCTAGGGGAAGCTAACGCCACAGAAAAGAAAAACGAATCCGGCAAAATGAATGTTTGAAGTCTAGCAGTAGTTATCAAAATGTTGGTAATTGTTCAACTAAAAGCTTAGCTTGGTCACAAACAGGTTTGTTTGTGAATGGGTGAAAGCGAAGGACTTCCTTCCCCGAGGTCAAATGCGGTTGGGGTCAAGTAGAAGTACTAGAGTGGGGGTGAGTGGTGTCCTGTGTTGGGGTAGCCGGAAAAGTGATATCTTATCTTTATCTTTAGGAATGCGCTCTAGAAAGAAGTGTGTGTTTTACACATCTTCGTGAATTTTGAGGAGAATAATTTTTTAGAAAATAATTTCTTATTTTAAAACTTTTTGTGACGAAAAAGGGGGTTTGATCTTTTCCTTTTATAGCTAGAATCAAAATAATTATTGGCAACGTATACAAATAATATATTAGATGATCCCTTTTCTCGAAATGCGTATCAAAAAACACAATCCTACTGCTAGCAGATTAAAATAAATGTACATTTGACATACGCGCTCAAAGTCATTCATTACAAATTTCCGTATTTTTTTCTGTTTTCCTGCTAACTTATTTTCGGACAGCTGGGGCCCCTGAAACCAATATGGTACCAAGTGGGGACCATTGGAATCTTTTCAATTATAAAATCGAAAAATTCCTTTCAGTGGCATTTTAAAAATTACGTATGTAAAAAAAAAAAAAAAAAAAAAAAAAAAAAAATTCTAGTGAAAAGAGAGAGAGAAGAAGAAAAAAAAGATTTTATTATGAGGAACTAGGGCCCTTTAAATGAATATAAGAAAAACATTTTCGCAACCTTTTGAAATTATACATACATCGTATTATATAATTATACATACACTAATTGTTTTAGTGAAATTTATTACTGTATTATACGAGTAATTTGAGAACTATCAAAGGTACTCCAATATCATGGGTTTTCAAATAAGAAATGTGTCAGAAAGTAGCTCTTTTGGATTTCAAAACAGGCATGTTTTTGGAAAGGCATGAAAATGGCAGGTGTTCTTATTAAAAAAATATGCAATCGAAACACTATTTCCATTTTTACTTACCCATCATACGTAGTATAGGGTAAGTCTTGTATTTGTTTTGAAAATCGAAAAAAAATAATTTTGACGGATTTACACGTTTCAGACACTGGAGATTCGGATAAACATTTTTAGAAAAGAAAATTGCCTTCCGTCTGTCTGTGTGTCTGTAAACGCTCTATCTCCCGAACAAATTGAGATAGAGACTTGAAATTGGGTATGTACTTAGTATGTAATAATGGGAAGAAGCTTATTGAATTTCAGTAACCTCGATTATCTGGAACTATTTTTTTCGGACTCTCAAAATATTCGTTCTGATAAAATGTCTGTAAAAAATTTCGAAATTGTTTATATTAAGGAGTGAATATAAAAGACAATAAAAAAATATAAATTTTGTATAAAGAATGAAGTCGATTGGATAATGAATTGCCGAGATATTTGTAATCGTACAACTTTTCAACACTCTTCGATATTTTAAGACTCTGTATTTCATCCAAATTTCAATTCAAAGATATATTTAAATTGGAAATGAGATGCTTAGTCCGGCGCAATAAACTGTTAGTTAATATGATTAAAATTTGTGATAGAAGATTTAAAGTTTATGAAGTTATCAAGCCACGATTTTATTCGAATTGCAATGCATTTTATAAGTTGTGTACACATGTTTTATTTTCATATTTTTTTATTATGCATATGCATGATGGGTAAGTATTACGGTGGCCCCAAACGAACTAGTTTGGTAAAGTCAGGATATCTTTCAAAAAATATTGTCAAAATATGCGTTCTGAATTAAATTCCCGATACTGCAGCACGAGAAAAGGGAAAAAGTGTTGTCGCGTGACACGAATAGCTTATAACTCGATAAGTAATTTATCTATCAAAAAATGGAAAACTTATTTTGATTTCAAATCGCTTGAATAGCCTGCTAATTTTATACTTTTGCGTTTAAAAATGTATTAAAAACTTTCGTGTTAAAACCCCCCTTAGTTTCGGCCCTGCCCCCCTCCCCCATCCTCACCGTCAAGCAGATTCTGGCACCGCCTCTGCTGTATAAATCTCAAAATTGATATTTTCTACTTACAAAACTTTTAAGGTTATAAGTTTCCTTAAAAATAAAATAGTGTGGTAAACTAATCTAACTTCCATGGAACAAATAAACTAATTTGTCAAAAAAAAAAAAAAAGTTATTGACAGATTTTTTTTTCACATCTCCAGAGTGACTGAGATTGAAGCAAAACTTTTAATTTATACAAAAATTCCAAAAATCCTTTTTTTTGATCTTTTGGCCCATAAATAAATCAACTAGTATGGCAGATTTAAATTTTTGATATCTGGAACTAATTTTTAAATTAAAATTTTTGTTATCTGAAACACATATTAAAACCTTAAATCTTTAATGGAAATCAACCACATTGAAATAAAACAAAATTATTACTTTTTATTTTAAAAGATATCATATACTTTTCTCTCTGTTGTGTAAATAAAATCCCCTAATGAAGTTTTTTTTTTTAATTTTTTCAACCAGGGTCATAACTTTACTTCACAGGAATTTTTTTGAGCTAACCCCCCCCCCCCTCCCCCCCACACACTATAAACATAAACAAATACATAAAAATAGAGGATAAATCGAACTGTCATAACACCTTTCATTAAAAAGTTTACATTTTTTAAATTGTAATCTCAAATACTACTTATTATTAACAGACCCTATTTTCAAATAATATATATATATATATATATATATATATATATATATATATATATATATATATATATATATATATATATATATATAAAATCCCAATTCAAATTTGCAAACTTCAAATGAGGATAGAATAATGAATTATATCCATATTTTTTTACAACAAGGCTTCGACAATTCCAATCATATGGTTCCAATTGACAAACATTCTATACAGAAATAGTACAGGAAAACATCAATCTTCCAGTGTCAGCAAAGGAGGCTCCGCCCTTGGAAAAGGTTGCCAAAGAAATTAGTCAGAAAAACTTCGCCAAAATATCGCCAATGTGTAATCTAATTGATATCATGATAAAACATTAATAAATTTACGAAGATTCTTAAATATAAATGCTGTTCATTAAGGATATTAAAGCTTGGTACCAAACTGAATTTTTGCGACCCGATTAATTTTTTTTTTTAGCTGTTTACCAGCATTTAAAATTACAAAAGTATGTGAAACGTGTTTGATGTAATATTAATTTCTATTTTGAATGGCAGATGGCAGCACCAGCAAACGCTAATTTCAATAATTCACAAATGTAAGCTGGGTTAATTTTACTTCATCAAATGAATAAAATTGAAGATTATTAAATATTTATTCAATATTTAACAAAATAAAACATGTTAGATAAAAATTTAGAGTTTAAAGTTCACTAAATGCTAGTTGTAGTATATATGTATCAATCTTTTAATTATGGAAATGTGTATAGAAGATTCATTGTCAAATGCCAGTCGATACCCGTCCCCCTTAACACCAAAACGTTAGCAGTAAATACAAGAGGTCAGAGGAAAAATTTAAAAGCCAAATTCCATAAGTTTAATGCATCAAAAAGCAGGAAGGGTTGGGCTGGGGACCTGAAGACTTCAGACAGCTGCTGCAGCTTCCAGTTTATTATAGCGCTTTAAATACGGATAAGTAAATTCGTTAATAAAAATATCAGAACATCGTAAATTTCTTTATAAGCAGATTTCTAACATAGACTGAAATTATTCCTTATCTATCTGAATTTTCATTATGTTTAGATACATCCAATTTATCTGAAGGATTAAAATTTTTATGATGAACAGTTATCTAGAATATTAAAAAAGAAAATAAAGTAAAAAACTGTAATTTTCTCCTTTAGAGTAATAAAAAAACCCATTGAGGTTTTGTAAATGTACAATTAAATCTAGTTTGAATTTTAGCCACTTTCACAAATAATTTGCCAATCTTATATTATCATCATAGTCGACAAATTTCTCCTAAGCCAGACCAAAATGTTAGGAGCTAGTTTTAATTTTTATTATTATTTTGGGACTGCCACAGTAGAATTATGTTACTAATAAATTATTGGATTTTTTTCTCAATTTCTTATATTTTGAAGAAATCTGAACCATGTAAAATTTCAATGCTATATTTAAGCATGCACTAAGCGCATTTAATATTTTCATTTCAGCATTCATCCAATTTTATTCTTTAAAATGTTGTTATAAATTGTATATATACAATGCTGCCAACTTTTATATTTTTTCTTACCACTAAAATTTAATGAAAATTTAATTGCATACATATTTTTTTATTAATTTTTGCGGGGAAAGGGCAAAAATTGGCAGATATTCATATGTTTTACACTTACTCTAACTAATTCATTTTGGATTACAGTGAAGCACCGTTTCAAGGGACCAAGAAAAAAAACGTATAAATGAAATTCACAAAAGTACGAACATTTCCATAATTACCAACAATAAAAAAAAATCAGAGATAAGTTAAAAGACATGAAATACATAAGGTAAGTAATACTAAACTTCTTATTCCGGATGTAAGTTACAACTTACTACTATTCCTATTCATTCACCATGTATAAAATATTTTGTCATTTTAGATTGTAATGAACTTTTGGAATGCACAGAAAAAAGTTCGTTGTTCACAGTTAAAAGTGCCATCTTAACATCTTCATTCAAATCACTGCTAATGAGGTATTCTTGCACGGTGTTAAATACCGCTAAAGCTTGTTGAAAATTTGGCAGTGGCTTTTCAGTGCAGTTATCCTCTTCTTCACTGCTAGTTTCCTCATTTGCGATCATTTCATCAATTGTTAGAAGAGAACATGTTGCAAGTTCCGAATCACATTGCACAAAATCTTCAAATGTAGTAACATCACTTAAGTTTGACCAGTTCTCTTGTGGAGCAAAATGATCAGATTCAGCGTTTTTAATAGGATCGACATCAACTGGAGTTAAAAATTCGCCAAGGGCGAAGCAGTTTTTTATCATTTTGGGTAAAACATTTTGCCAAGCCATCATTATGAAATTCATAGCTTGTAAGATGGTAATGTTCACATTTTCGAAGTCACCGTGGTCTAAACAGGCGATAGCTGTTTTCACCAAAAGTTTTCGATAATGTTGTTTTAGGAATTTTATGACTTCTAAATCCAGTGGCTGCAATTTGCTGGTACAATTTGTAGGGAAGAATTTGACAGTTATGTTTTTTAGAAAGTACGTATCAGGTAGATGAGCTGGACACTGATCAATGAATAAAATAATTTGCCACTTCTGGTTTCGCATTTTATCATCTAATTATTTTAACCAATCAGTAAAAAATGCCATTGTCATCCATGATTTTTTATTGACCAGGTACATTGTTGATAAAGTTTTCACATTTTTGAAGCACCGGGGGTTTTAATTCTCATTATTTAATTCTCAGGCTTTATTTGTCAGTAATCAAAGGAGGAAATTTTTCTGATCCATCTGCATTGGCACACAATATCACTGTTAATCGCACTTTACTCTTTTTTCCACCATGACACGTATCCGATTTGATTGAAAGAGTTTTAGATGGCAGAAGATTATAAAACAAACCGGTTTCATCTGCATTGAAAATGTCTTTTTGTTCATATCTTTTTATCAGATCTGGCAATTGATTTTGAATCCAATCCTCCACTGTTTCGCAATGAACATCTCCAGACTCTGCACTTACAGTTTTGCCTGTTATGTCATGTCTTAATTTAAACATGTGAAGCCATCCTGAAGAAAATGATGCATCACATTCCATATTCAGCTTCTTCGAAATTTCTTGTGCTTTCTCCATAAGCAAAGGACCGCTGATGGGAAATTTTACACTAAGACAATGATTAAACCACTGTAAAAGCAATTTTTCAACATCAGCGAATTTTCCGCTTTGGAATCGACGTTTTTTTGAAGCATTACATCCACTTTGATGATGGCTTTCCTCGATGATCTTACGCTTATAAATTAGCATGTTTAAAGTTGAAACTGGTAAACCTAATTCTTTGGTAAGATTCACTCTTTTTAAATGTTGGTTTTCATCCACTTTTGTTAAAATGCACATTTTTTCCTTCAACGACAGAGATTTTCTGTTATCTGAAGTCATCGTGAACCGCTAGTGAACGATACAAATCCAGACACTGAAGCTGCCAGGAAAAGAACTTGCCCTGCTGGGCATGGGGAGTGCACAACAACAATCCTTATCTATAGAAAGTGGAATGTTCACATTCCTTAGGGGTACGGCTTTTGTTCAACAAAGCAGGTGTTGGCCAAGGTCACGCGCCTTTTGTAAGACTGAACAATCGGGAGGTGGGAATCTGAGGTCGAAATGCGCATTTTCTCTCTTCTGGACTTGTTGAAAAAAACGTATAAATGAAATTTTTGATTTAAGGAAAAGCGTATAAATGAAATTATTTAACGTTAATATCCATTGGATTTTGCCGGGACCATTAAAAAAAACGTATAAATGATAAAAACGTATAAACGAGAAACGTATAAGCGGTGCTCCACTGTATTTCATATTTACTATCATGAAAATGACCTGGCGATCATATTCTGCTATATTCTACTGCTGCAAAATTTTAGGTTATGCTAAGGAGAATTTATACCCTGGATTACTCATTATATAACTAATCTCTAAAAATTTAGTTTTCCTCTTGAGAATTCTATTATCAACGTGCAACATTTACAAACATTATTTGTCGAACTTTTAAGTATTTTATAAAAGGTAATTATTTTCACCTGAGTAAAAGTTATATCCTGCTCAAAAGTGCTTTAAACTGATAAAAATATTTTTTTAATGTAGTATGTTGGTATTAGGCCTCAGCTTTCTAAGGGTAAAAACTGAATTTTGACAAATATCAGGTAATGAGCAATCCAGTGTTAAATCCTCACACAGCATTAACATGCGAATTTGCAATTGTAGCTGAAGACAACTTTAAATTATTTTCATGAACAAAGATTGAAGAACTTTAAATTTATGTTTGTTTGATTTAAATAAAAAATTACAACAATAAACTAAAAATAACATTACTTTACTTACCCACCTAACTTGTTTTCTATTACTCATTAATCCTAAACATGAAGAAAGGTAATTAAGATGGGAAGAAGAGCATATATGACACTAGTTGCTCAGGACATTGCTAATCAATGACATTAATAGTTTTTTTCCTAATTTCTGTAAAATTTTAAATTTGTAACATAAGCTCTTCTTCCAATTATAAATTCAATTTCTGCTGCACTGAATTGACAATTATCATTACACAAGATTAATTTTAACACAATTATTCTATGAGATGTAATCTTCCCAACTGGACAAAAAAGTCTGGGATAGGATTTGAACCTGGGATTCCTTGGCTGTAGCTGCCAATGCTCTACCAACTGAGCAATCCCGGAAGAAAATGGCTGAACTAATTCACCCATCTAATCTTATTGATCATAGCATCTGGTCTGATATCTGAATGAGTACAACAGAATAAATCACAGGTAATAGGACCTCCAGCAAATGCTAGAAATGTTATTATACTAAATTAATTTTGACACAATTATTCAAATTGGTAAAGAAATCATATGAGATGTAAGCTGAGTGAATTAGTTCAGTCATTTTCGTCTGGGATTATCAGTTGGTAGAGCATTGGCAGCTTCAGCAAAGGGATGCCAAGTTCGAATCCTGGCTGAACTTTTTTACCCAGTTGGGAAGATTACATCTAATATGATTTCTTTATAAATTTGAATAATTGTGTGAAAAGTAATCTAGTACAATTATTCTAATTGGTAAATAAATCATATGTAATGTAATTTTTCAACTGGGTGAAAAGTGTCTGGGTCAGCATTCAAACCAGGGACCTCTTGGCTGAAGATGCCAATGATCTGCCAACTGAGCTATCCGGACGAATCTGGAACACCTAATTCACCCAGATAACCTTATTATCAAAGCATCTGGTCAGATATCAGAATCGAATCTTCGCAATCCACAATCATACTTCAGTCCATTTTCATCGCTTCAAACTTTTATGGTCGCCTAAATATACAATGACTAATTTGTTTTTTGTCCCATGAACTTTCACTTCATTCCACTGGTCTGTTCCCCCACTGCCAAATTTATTTGCCAGTCAAAAAACAACTCATAATTCGACTTCTCAATGCCATGTATGTCCTTAGGCATTTAAAAAAAGGACGAAAGACAGAGTTGTAATTTTATGATGCGAATATCTCAAAAAAAAATTTCTCTAAACAAACAAACAGATCAATGGATATTAATTAAGGGAATGGTAGACATTGAAAATGGACTAAACAAGAAAATTTCCAGTTTTAAAAAATGTGCACAGCGTACATTTGAATTTTTCTTTGGTGAATTATCTAGATTCACTTTAACCCTTTCAAAGGCTGAGTAGTTCTGTAGCTAAGATGTTAAAATTATTCACTGCCATCGAAATTTACAAACAAATTGGTTTTGAAATAAATAAATGCTTTTCTTCTTATACATTATAAAAGCCCATTGTTTTAAAATTTTCTTGGGCCATTTCAGTAGTTGGAAATAAAAATTAAGTAATACGAATAATATACCATCATTCTTTAAGGGTTCAAATCAGTCCTACTTAAATTTCAAACCAATTACGTTTTTAATTACTTTTATACACTCTTACAATATCATCTGTAACCAATGGTTAAAATTTCTCTTGCAAACCAATCATTTCATATTACTCAAGCACGTTAACTGTGTAATTTTTCAATTAAATGGACATTCGTTAGTAAAACAAAGTTTAATTACCAAAGTTAGAGTAATGTAATGTAATATCAAGGGTAAAAATCTAGAATAAAAAACTTGCTTAACTAACATGCTTAAGAAAATTGTTATGACATTAGTAATAATTGGGATATACATCAAAACAAATGCACAGAATTGTGTATTTTCAGGAGCTCAGCTTGTGTTAAAGTAATCATTGGTTTTCCATCATTTCGAAATCACATAGAGCATTTTTATATAGTAATTTCGTATGCATTAATTTTCTCAAATGCAAATGTTTTTCGTGTAAAGAAGGTTATAATTTCGATTATAGAACAAGCTCTATGTACTAAAGAAATGCTTGTTTCAGGTCAGTCATAATTTATAGAGCTTTTAAATATAGAGAGACAATTCCTTAATGTTCACCAAATTAATTATTTAAATGTCCACCATCTCCTCAAACAAAATTATTTTCTGAAATTTAAAACTGATTATTACGTTACAGCTAAACAGCTTTCAATTTTAAACCATTTATGCTTGAACTTTTTGTTTTCTCAAATTTGCTGCTAAAATCACTTTGAAAATGTTACAAAATGAATTGGAAAAATACGAAAGAAAATTATGCAAAATCTTTTTTTGTATGTATTTGAAAAAATGCAAATGTCTTAAGTATGGAAATATTTATAATAGTATAACAGGCATAATTATATGATTGGTATAGATTTGTATAAAATTAACTTTTAAATTGTATACTATAATTAGTATTTTTATGTACTACTAAAAATATATTTATGTATATTAAATATAGTAGTATATTTATGTACTACTAAACTGTTATTTCTTCACACAGACTAGTAAGATTTACTTAAATAGCTAACAAAAATACTTAGTCCCTAGTGCCCTATATTTGGGACATTACAAACATGCAAAAAACATAGGCTAGAACACATCATTTGACATTTTATTTTAAAATACTAGGGGGCTCTGCCCCCTGCTCGCTACGCTCACCAAAACCCCCGTCCTGATTTCACAGCCTCTTAAAACCTGGTAATGTACCCTGTTTTGAATAGATGATGATATCACGAACGGCGACTATCTTCTGTAATCAGGTTATAATGCTTTTTCATTTAACAGGTTATAATGCTTTTTCATTTAACGGGTTATAATGCTTTTTCATTTAATTCATCTTTTTTATTTTTAATATTCATGTGTAAACACAATTTTTATGACATAATTTTCTTTATTTCCTGCTTTCAACACGTGATCATTTAATTATTATTTTAAACTTTCATTATTGTTTTCAATAGTCTCGCGCAAATACATTTTTTATTTGAGATAAAACATAATCCTTTGCGTTTATTTAGAAATTGGCAACAATATAAAAAAATGACTTTTTCAATAAAAAATTTTTTACTCGATTTTTAAGGATTTTTTATTGTCCACCCGTGATAATTTTTTGAATTTCTGAAAGCTTGTTATATTTCGCATCTGGTGGTATGATTTTCGAATCCGTAGGATGGCTAGAAAAAATGTAATCGCTCCTCAAAAAAGTCCCTAGTAAAAAAGCGATGAGAATAACCCGGAATATCTACGCAGATTTTCATTGGTCCATTTCCAAACCATTACTTTTTTTATATATAGAAGGATGTATTTCAAAGAAGCCTAAGGTTATTACTCATTTATTTGAATCTATGATAGAAATAAAATACAAATAAAGTTACTTTTTACATTTCGCCATCTTGAACAATGAAAAATGTATGAACATGGGAAAAAGTGTTCATTTAAGGAAATAAATATTCATCTTGTACTGTCATCTTTCGGTAACAGATAAAGATATTTATAGATATTAATATCATGCTGTTTGAATGTCACAGAGAAAAAACTTTATACTACAAATTTGTTAATGTTCCCATAGCATCCTAAATATGGCATGCTAGGCATAAATGGGTTAATTTCTGTAAACAATTCATAAGTGTAAACGAGAGTAAAACATAATACTCACAAATAGTGATGCTTATAAGTCTTCTGCAGTTTTATTCTGAAAGTTTATTTTAAATTAAAATGTGCAATTTATTAAGGGTGCAACAACACTTAAAAAATCCTATAGATAACAGCTCACACTGAAGCAACTTTTTACAGTAATTTAAAGTGATGTAAGTATATAGTTTAAAAATTTTTGACAGTATCTAAACAATAAATGGATAGCACCGAAAGAAAGAAAAGCACAAAATCTAATATTTATGCAGTTTTGATAGCAAAATACTATTAAGAAGGAATTGGTTTTTCCACAGAAACAAAATAAGTAATAGCAGAAATAAATAAAATATTGAAATTCCCTCAAGAGTTTCTAAGAAAAAAAAACATGTCAATATCAGCTGTTTTCCAACTGTTATTGCCTCCTTAGATAATTTTTAAGGAAAAAAAATTAAATATTTCTGAACACAACTAGTACCTTGCCTATTTTATAATGTTGTGCCCAAACCTACACTTAAAAGTGTCTGGTAGATTTTCACAGTGAGGGAAAAAATAACTTAGGAAGCAGAATTTAAATTTTTAATAATAAAATTGAGCCACTGAGATTATGATTTGTAGAGGTTGTTGCAAGTTTCAATTTGGCTCTAGACGGGAAAATTCCTGATTTATTCATAATTATTAAAGGTTTTCACATTTTTGTGGCTATTGTAAAGCTTCAATGCATAACTGATTTTTAAATTCTTTAGCTAAATCAAGAGGAGTCTTTCCATCTTTATTTATAGCATTCCTATCAGCACCTTTATCGAGTAACACCCTGATCATTTCTACATGACCTTTATATGCTGCAGTATGAAGTGGAGTCAATCCTTTTATATTTGCAACATTCACACTTGCACCTTTTTTCCAGCAACAAATGAGTGTAATCTGCATGGTTGCTACATATTGCAGCATGAAGTGGTGTATCACCGAATTCATTTTTAGCATTCACATCAATACCTTTTGTTAGTAACATTTCAATTATAGTTAAACAGTTATCATAATCGCATGCACAGTGAAGTATGGTATCACCAATGATATATCTGGCATTCAGATCAACTTCTCTTTCTAAAAATAATTTAACAACATCTGAGTTGCCTAATTCTATTGCACAATACAGAGCAGTTGTGTTATTTTCATTTTTGGCATTCACATCAGCTCCTTTAGTTAAAAACAATTTAATAATACCATACAAGTCTAGCTCTTGTGCATGTTGTACTGCATAACACAGAGTGGGTACTCCCTTTTCATATTTAATATTTTTCAGTTCATTTGCATTTTTTGAAACAACTTAATAATATCATTATAATTTCGTTTAATGCCTAATCGCATTACACGATAGAGAGGTTTTTCTCCATTTTTATCTTTAATATTCACATCAGCATTTGCCTCTAGTAGTAACTTAATCTTAATAAGGTCATCCATATCAATCTTGTTGTCATTAGTGTAATTAAAACGATACAGCTTAACTAGAAGATTATGCAGCGGGGTTTGGCCATTTTTATCTATAGCATTCACGTTAGCACCTATTTCTATTAACATTGCAACAAAAGTTGTAGATTTCCTTAGTATTGCTTCATGAAGCAAGGTTTCACCATTTTTACATGCAGCATTCAGATCAACACCTTTGCTTATTAATAGTTTTGTAGATTCAATATCTTCCTCATTCACTGCCGTATGCAATGGGGTTAGGCCATCTTTATCTATAGCATGCAAATCAGCACCTTGATCTACTAAAAATGCCACAATTTCTAAATTGGTCCTGCCTATTGCTTCATGCAATGGGGTTTTGTCATCTTTATCGATAGCATACAAATCAGCACCTTGGTCAACTAAAAATTTTATAGTTTCTAAATTTTCTATAAACACTGCATGATGGAGTGGAGTTTTGCCATATTTATCTACAGCATTCACAGCAGCACCCTTATCTATTAAAAATTGCATAGTTCCCAAATCGCCTGATTTTGATCACAAAGAAGTAGTTCACCACCACTTTCACTTTCAATGTTAAAATTTACACCTCTATCTAATATGAATTTAATAATATTCAAATTACCTGATCCTGCTGCATAATGAAGATGAGTCCATCTATAACGATTTTTAACATTTACATGAGCACCATTACTTACCAAAAATTCCACAGTGGCTACAATACATGATTTTGCTGCAAAATGAAGAGGAGTCGATCTATATTCATAATCTTTAGCATTTACATCAGCGCCATTGCTAACTAAAAACTTTACAGCTTCTACATTACCCGATTCTGCTGCATAATGAAGAGGAAACATCCAATAATTACCTAGATTCACATTGGCACCTTTACTTACTAATAATTTCATTATATCTAAACTCCTTGAATACACTGCTAAACATAAAGCAGTATTTCCATATCTATCTTGTATATCTACATCAGCCCCTTTATTCAGTAATTCTTGAAGTATAGACAAATGACCTAACTTTACTGCCAAGTGTAAAGCAGAATTTGTGCCAAACCTAATACATCAATCTTCACAAGGCAAGACAGTAACTTTTTCACCATTATTCTTTAATACTGCCAAATGAAGTGGACTATATCTGTCATTATTCAGTGCATTTACATTTACTGAAGTACCAGACATTGACACCAGTACAGCATTTATGCAGTTTTCACTAACCGTATTATTCAGATCAGAATTATCTAACACAAATTGATGAAGTAAGTTATTTCCTTTGGAATACATTACATTAGAAGCTAAGGTTTTTAATTGCTTAGGATTGATGGATTTATAACCATCTTGCATTTACATCAATCTTCACAAGGCAAGACAGTAACTTTTTCACCATTATTCTTTAATACTGCCAAATGAAGTGGACTATATCTGTCATTATTCAGTGCATTTACATTTACTGAAGTACCAGACATTGACACCAGTACAGCATTTATGCAGTTTTCACTAACCGTATTATTCAGATCAGAATTATCTAACACAAATTGATGAAGTAAGTTATTTCCTTTGGAATACATTACATTAGAAGCTAAGGTTTTTAATTGCTTAGGATTGATGGATTTATAACCATCTTGCATTTACATCAATCTTCACAAGGCAAGACAGTAACTTTTTCACCATTATTCTTTAATACTGCCAAATGAAGTGGACTATATCTGTCATTATTCAGTGCATTTACATTTACTGAAGTACCAGACATTGACACCAGTACAGCATTTATGCAGTTTTCACTAACCGTATTATTCAGATCAGAATTATCTAACACAAATTGATGAAGTAAGTTATTTCCTTTGGAATACATTACATTAGAAGCTAAGGTTTTTAATTGCTTAGGATTGATGGATTTATAACCATCTTGCATTTACATCAATCTTCACAAGGCAAGACAGTAACTTTTTCACCATTATTCTTTAATACTGCCAAATGAAGTGGACTATATCTGTCATTATTCAGTGCATTTACATTTACTGAAGTACCAGACATTGACACCAGTACAGCATTTATGCAGTTTTCACTAACCGTATTATTCAGATCAGAATTATCTAACACAAATTGATGAAGTAAGTTATTTCCTTTGGAATACATTACATTAGAAGCTAAGGTTTTTAATTGCTTAGGATTGGGCAATTCATCACTTGAATCGGGAAATTCATCGCTAGAATCTGAAAATTCCCCACTCGAATCGGAATCCATACTTTGCTTTATTGCGAAATTCTCCAATTAAGTTCTTGGTTCAAAGTTAAATTAGATTTTTAAACATAAATTTTATTTTATATCTCATATGTTGAAGATATTTTTAACAAACATAAACATGTGTTGCCTTCTTTACACTATGAAATGAAAAGTCTGTTAAAGTGATGTATAGAATATTCTCTAAAGTCTATATCCAGAAATGAACAGTAATTGTAATACGTAGATTTTTTTAAATATGCCCAAATATATACACATACATTTAAATGACTTTTCTTTTTAACAGAAATATAACTACACTTAATGGACTATGCCTTTTACTGTAATGAATATGTATTAGTCATTTTAATAAGGATTTGCCAGCAGAAGTTATCCATTATAGAACATTGTAGTTATCAAATAGAGTTTGAAATATCAACAATGATGTAGTATCATAAAATTATTTAAATTCTTTATTGGTGTTTTAAGAAGGGATCTTTCACTTAAGAGAAACCTGCTGAAAATATATGTCATACATAAACTGTTATCAGTAATAATTTTTTATTTCAACAACTTGATAGCATTAAATAAATGGTTGTTTAAATTCTACCTTGTAATTTGCTTATGAAAATGAAGAAAATCATGCTATTGCACACTAGCTCAGAAACTTAAGAAGATCCTTATTGAATAAGTTTTTTTACAGGACAATTCATTGCATAGCAAAAAAAAAGACTTTAGCCACAATTTATTTTCACAAGTCCAATTATTGTATGTTCAAAATAGATTTCATAAACAACTGCACCTGTAATATAAATAAAAATGTACATATATCACATAATTGATTAAGAATTTTTAAATATTTATATAACAAATGCCATTATAATGTCATTAATAAAATAAGAATATCATTAAATACGTAATATTAAAATTTAATTTCTACTATTACCACTACAATCACATGCAAAGTATTTTTACAAAGCTGTTAAGAGCATGCCAAACTAGGTTTAGATTTTTATTTCTTATAATTATTTTAACATTTTCGATGCAAAAAAATTAGAAATATGTAAAGTTCATGAGTTATTTTGCAAGTATTAATAATAAATCCTAATTATTTCATTATTCAAAGATAAAATATTCTAATTAGTTGGATATTAGATTAATCTGAAATCACACAGCCATTTTTACATATCAACATTAGACTTATTAAAATGTAAAATATTTCGAATGGTTTTTATTACATAAAGGGTTCAGCATATTAAAAATGTAAAGGACAATCTTTTGCTGATTTATTGTAAAATTATGCTGGTTCAGATTTAGATCCCTATTTAAGGTTCACCAGTTTCATAAATAGATTTTTGAAGGTTTGAAAATGTGGTAATTTTAAAAGACTTTAAGAGTTTCTTTTTTTGATTGTTAAACTATACTTTTAAAAAGGTACACTATATCAGAAATTTTTTATGTTAGCAGTTTTCAAACTATACTAAAATTATAAAGAAGTAACGTTTGTTTGTTTGTATGGAGGTAATCTCTGGAACTACTGAACCCATTTAAAAAATAATGGTGGCAAAATGCTGATGACCATCTCTGCTCTAACATAGGCTACATTTATGACAGTACCCCAATCCAGGAATATTTTTTCTAAAATTCATATTTCTGTGACATTGTTGGGGCTAGAAATTTGGTGTGATGGTTACTTTTAAGATGTAAATACTTTCCATGAATGATTTCTAAAAAGATCGAAATTTAAAAAGGGTGAAATGAACGGAAAATGTTCTAAATTATGATTTATTTAGAACTGTTAGGGCTAGAAACTTGAAATTTTGCACAACTGTTACTTTAGAGACGTAAATGCTCGCCCATAACAGTTTTTTAAAGATTCTAAATTTAAACTGATGCAGAAGCAAAAAAGTTCTAAAATTACTCTCTATTTGATATAGTTGCTATAGAAGCCTGGAAATTGGCATGGTGGTTACTTTTAAGATGTAAATGCTTGCTAAGAACTGTTTCTAAAAAAATAGAATTTAAAAGAGTGCAATTAATAGGGTTACTAACTTGAAATTTAGTATAGTAGTTACTTTTAAAATGGAGAGGATTAATATAAACAGTTTATTAAAAATTTGAAATTTAAAGGTGTGAGATGTGCAAAAAACATTCTAAATTATGGTTTATTTAGAATTGTTAGGGATAGAAACTTAAAATTGGACACATCTTACTTTTTGGACAAAAATGCTAGCGCAGAACAATTTTTTATAAAATTCAAAATTTAAATGGATGCAAGGACAAAACTATTTTAAAATTGAGATTTTTTTTATGCTTCTAGGATTAAAAACTTGAAATTTGGTATGGTGGTTATTATTAAGATGCAAGTGCCCCTTAAAATGGTTTCTAAAATAGTCGAAATTTAAAAAGGTGAAATGAGAAATAAATTTTTTTAAATATTTTAAATAATAATCTATCTGAAATTGTTAGAGATAGAAACTTGAATTTTGTTTTTTTTCTGTTACTTTAGAGACATAAATTGACCTACAGGACATTTAGAAATTTAAAAGTGTGCAGTATAAAAAAAAACTTTATAAATTAGCTATTTTCGGGATATAGCTGACATAGAAGCTAGGAATTTAGTACGGTGGTTACTTTTATTATGAAAATGCTCACTAAAATGGTTTCTAAAAAATTAGAACTTTCAAATGGAAAAGAAATTTAGCTAAAAACTTTCAAATTACATTCTAAATTATGATTTATTTGGAAATTTTAGATTTTAATCTTAATTTATGTCTCATGTTCACCTAATGCAGTAAAAGAATGAAATTTATTTAAATTGTGGCCCAATAACGCATATGATGTGGCATATTTCAACAGCAACATATGTAAAGCTGCAAATTTTGCTAGTAAGTAATAAAGATCTGAACATAGTTTAGTGTTCCTCTAACAGCTTTGCAAAAATACTTTGCATATGATTCCAGTTTAACTAATTGTAAAGCGACATACTGTAACAAAGTTTGAAATGTGGTGAATTTAAGAGACTTTATGAGTTTCTTTTTTTATACTTAAACTTTTTTTTTGAAAAGACACAACTGAAATTTCCTAAAATAGTATTTTTTATTTATGTTTTTGTAAACGGCGAGATAAACGTATGCACTACATTAGTAAGTCATTAAGTAAGTCACAAAAGATAATTAAATAATAACTTGCAATGATATTAACTTCAAAATTATTTTTATTTTCCAACATATTCTCCACCAATATTTATGCACTTGTAATTTTATCAGTGTCCCAACACCAACTGCATAACATTCTTTGGGTTGCTGTCTCAGCCCCATTAGGACTTCAAGTTGAACACAGGAGACAATTCAAAAGTTTGGTTGGCAACTTCTTCAAACATCCACCATTCAGTTTTGACAAGCACCATCTTGGAAGCCAGATGATGTTCACAGACGATGAAAAAGCTTAACTAGAAATCCTAATGTGGCTGAGACAGGAACCCAGAGAATGTTATGCTGCTGGTGTTGGGGCACTGATAAAACGGTGATATAAGTGCATAAATATTGGTGGCAAATATGTTGAGAAATAAAAATAGTTTTGAAGTGAATATCATTGTAAGTTATTATTTAATTATCTTTTGTGTCTTACTTAATGACTTTCCTTCGTATTTATCATTTAAAAGTCAAGAAAAATGAAAATAACCAATTTTCAATTCATTGGGGAAAAAATCTATATAATCATTAAAACATACATTGAAAATGTTTGAAATTTCATTGTTAAGAATTTAAAATAGTTTAGTCAGATATTACAAATGTGTACATTGATTTTGCTTAAATAAAAATTTTGAACAGACAGACAAATTTTTCTGCTTTTTCTAATCCCACTCGGTTTCTCAATTTATATTGTACAAGTCCAAATGAGCAGAACATGCTTTAATCATGGAGATGATTTTCCTCTCAAAAGTTGTCGAATACAATGATTTGTAAATTTCTTACTTTTGACTTTTTCACCATTCATACAATTAAAATAAATGACCAACGTAAAAATAGCACAAATAAAAAATATATAAAAGTAGCAAACAGCTATTTTGGATCCTTTAAAGCTCCATCATCAGTGTCAAATTTAAAAAGATTAAAAAATTTAAGCCATGAAAATATTCTTCTGTCTCTGCACACGGTCAAGATAGAAAATATGGCTTAATTTTTAAATCAGTTTTTAATCTTTTTAAATTTGGCACAGATGATGGAGCTTTAGAGGCTCTGAAAGAGCTGTTTGCTGTTTTTATGTTGATAATTTATTTTAATATAACAGCACAAAGTTCAATCCACTTATTTTAAACATTCATACAATGTAGTTTTTCTCTTACAGCTGTACCTTTTTAAAAGCAAACTCTTGTAAAACCAAAGCTTTTGATTTATTTCATTAATAGGAAGTTCAATTAAATTTTCAGTACTTTAAACTTGGTGTTACTTGCACACAAATAAAAAGAGTTTTAAATCAGCACTGGATTTACTCTTATTAGTTAGTAATGTTACCTGCAGAGTAAGTAGAGTATTTGTGAATCATGTCAATGTTATTGATACAGTAGATCCGGATCAACTTAATTAAAACACCTTTTTGGGGGTGGAAGATGGGTTCCCAAGCAGAATCCTGGTGTCCAAGTTTGTCCAATATGTGGTGCATTTTTGCTTTACAAAATGTAAGGCATTTTTTTTCTTGTTCTGAAAATTTCAAGCCTTTCTCATTTTCAAATTCATATAAAATACAGGGGCATTGAAAGACACACTTAATAAAATTATAACACCAAAAGTATTGAGGAAACACAGTAATATTCTTTGAAAAGTACTCAGCAATTATCCAAGATTTTTTAGATGTAACTGCTTCATAGACTTGACCTTCAAATGAAGTGAAGAAGTAACTGCATAGTGAACGAGCTTTTAATTCAAACAGTTCTTAATATGATTTTATTCAGATTTTCATTAAATAGAAATTTGTTTTTGAATTAAAAAAATTGCCTAGATTGTGTTTGGTTCCCTATTTCAATATAAAATAATTTTTTTAATCAGATGATTTTTTGGGTAGATAAATAAACCCTTTGAGCATTGGGCCTGCTTTTTTCCACTACAAGAAGTCATATGTTAAAATGGCTGTAGACAAACATAATTTTAATAAAATAATTTTTTTGAACTGTATATAGAATGAGAGGATATGAAACATATTATAGCATCAAACTATGATTAAAAAAATATATATATATCCTGGGATTTACAAGCATACTTATGAAAATATAGGGAAACCCGGAAACCTTGAAGTGCTGAAAGGGTTAAAATTTCATGTGGAATTAATAACAGCATCTTCAAGCTTTCACTTTTTCTAACACACTGTAGATTTAAATGGCAAAAGATTACCATCAAATGAAGATAAAAATGACAGTTAAAATAACCATGCGTCAAAAATTTGCCAACTTTGAATGAAAGTAAAGAATATTTCAAAATTGTGGTAGTCAAATATCTTTTTAACTTACAACATCAGTTTAATGTAACTAGGACTTCCCTCAAAGGGATTAGTCTGAGTGATATTGCTGAGAACATAGGGTTAACAATTACAATATAAAGAAAAAGAGCAAATTAAATGATAGAATTACAAAATATCATATATAAATTCATATGTACTGTTAAAAAAATTGAAAAGAAGTACCATTCATCAGATGTGTTGTCATAATTTTTTTGAACATGTGGCAAAGAATCTCATTTTCTTATGCGCGTATTGCGCAAAACTTTAAAAAAAAAAAAAATGCCGGATTTTTTAAAACGCCAAGCTTTTTAAAGTTACGTAATTGGATTTGCAGCCAATAGATTATTCTATCAAGCGTGGCTTAACGCAAATTTAATTTCATTGTTGCACCTTTTTTTGTGTGTGAATTTAAAATTTTTCTTCCTTGATTATATATCTATTATTTGCATAACTGTTTATAGAAACTCTTACACTTCAAACCACATTGATAGCATGCTTTGCTACAAACCAGATTGCAAAACTATTGTCTAAATTACTATTAAAGTATACAAAAAATCTTTCGATGACTTCTGTAATATAACTTTTACATTAAATCTCCATATCGGCAAAATTGAAAAATTAGATATATTTCTAAGTTAAGCTTAACAGATACTTCTTGATTATCCTCTAGGAGGCTCTGCCCCCTGCGCCTTTACTGCGCCAATCCGCAGACTTTTCTTTTGCCTGTCGGTTTCTCCACAATCTGTCTGTTTCCCTATCCGTTCTTCTGCCAGTCTCTCTAACCGATTGTCTATCTCTCTACACGTCTCGCTACCTGTCTCTACATTTCTCTACCGGTCTCACTACCCGCTAATCTATTTCTCTAACTGTCTGTCTATCCGTCTAACTACTTGGATGTCTAGCCGTGTCTTTATTCACTTCGCTACCCATTTTTCTATCTGTCTCACAACTAGTCTATCTGCCTCTCTACCCATCTGGCTATACGCCTGTCTACCCATCTTTTTACCCATCTCCTTACCCATCTACTTTCTCTCTACTCGTCTGTATACCCGTCTCACTATCGGTCTGTTTTTGTACCCGACTTGCTACCAATCTCATTACCCGTCAGTCAACTCGTCTCTGTACTCATCTCTCTACTCGTCTCTTTTATCTACCACGCTATGCGTCTCGCAACCTTTCTAGCTACATTCCTGCCTACCGGTGTCGCTACCCGTCTCGTGACCCATCTCGCTACCCCTCTGTCAACCCTCTTTTTACCTTTCTCTCTAGCCGTCTGTCTATTCGTTTCACTACCCGTCAGCCTACCTATGTCGCTACTCGTCTCTCTACCCGTTTTTCTTCCTCTCGCCACCTCTTCCCAATATTTAAACAATTCATTTAATATACAGAAGCAGTTTATCAGTTATTAAATGCAAACAGAAATAATTTATCTAATAAGTGTAATCAAATGCAATTTTTTTTAAATACATACATAAACCTGAATAATAATTCATCAATTTTGTGTTCATCGTTGTTTATATCATTTGACAGTAAATCTCAACTTCATAAACCTGAATTGTCTCAAGCTTTTTAAAAAAAATCACAAGGTCTGTATGACTGCAAAGTACCCTGAGGGCTATATTAGCTACATGTTATTAAGCTAAGTGAAAGTTTCGTTATTGCGTTTGCAGCCAATTGCTTATGTCAGAAAGCGTGGCTTAACGCCATTTTAAATTCATTACTGTAACTTTTTTCTTCTTTTTTTTTAGGGGGGGGGAGAAGGGTTTCAAATATATACATTTAAATTAAAACTTTTGCCTCCATGCCATTAGTATTGTTTGTATTATTAACTAATACCTTGTAGACCGAGCTTCATTTGAAACAAATGTAAAAGACTTCTTCTACAGTTTTTTTAGGAAAAACTTTCGTAATTGGGCCCAAAGCCAATCGGAGCATTTAATATCATTATTGTAACTCTTGTAGAGTTAAAACAATATTGTTGCTAGCTTTACTCTTGTTTGAGACCAGCCTTACCTGTGTATCTGAATGGGGAAAAGTTTCGTATCCTATGTCGGTTGGCGAAAAAAATTTAAAATGGTGCCAAAAGGTAGTTTTAGCATCTTACAAAATTTTTCAAGAGAGCGGTAAAACATGTTTTTCAAATATTTACAAACATACGTTTATTAAAGCATGTTTTTGCACCATCTTAAAAATTTAAGCACGATGCTAAAATAAAATTTTATCGCCATATTCGACATTTTAATAAGTAATGAAAATACATAAACAAACTTATTTAACAAACCTAAGAGGCATTTTTGTGATAAATAATTGTTATTGTCAGGGAGGTAAATTGTAAACAATTAATAAACGGTTAGTAAATAATAAATAGCATTTAAAATCTAAAAATGTAGAAGTGGTCCATATAAAAATGCAAAACAACATTATACGCTTGATATATGTAAATCTTTTTTTATTTTTTAATATTTCCGAAGGCACAGATAAAAAGGTAAAAATCTCTTTTCCAAATGCCAAATAGAAAATACACAAAATAGAATGCCAAATATACAAAATAGAAAAATATCTGCAAAAAATATATATTTACATAATACTACACCTGCAAAAAAAATAAGATTCAGAAAAAGTAAGCCAAATCCTGCAGATTCCAACAATCGCATCGAAAAACTTATCACCAAAAAAGAACTCGCCAACTCTTACAGCACAGGAGATGGCTTTTTCCCTCTGAATGCAGAATATTAGTTTTTTTTTCTTGTACGATGGGTGATTATAATATAATTGTTTCATTTCACATACTACATACCGTTTGATATATTGGTACTTTTATGTTATCCTGGCGCAGTTGATAAATCGCCAAATATTGTTCCTATAACATTTTCATATTGAATTCATTTCATTTAAATATAAATCCTTCACTCATTTAATTTAAAATACATGCCTTTCATTAATCCCATTTAAAATGCTAAAAAGAGAAAAAAAAAAGAAATAATGCCATAAATCGAAACCTTTTATTTAAACACCAAAGAATTTTTTTTTAATTTACACACGCGAAATAAAAAAAGCTGCTATTGCTGAGATTTGCGCCAAATCTCTTATACCAAGTCTACTAACGCTCGTATTCACGAATAACTTCGACCCCGAGTTCAGCGGAAAACCCGGGTCGAAAGCTAAAATGGTATTCATCGTCTACCTGACTGGACCGGTTTGAAGGCGAAATCTAATGCTGGGTTCAGTTACTGGGAGTTACTGGACCTGGCTTTACATAGGGTTGAAGTTCAAGTTTTTCAACCGAGCATGCGTAGTTAACAAAAACAAGACGAGAGAGCAAGTCTGGTCACATTTTACAATAATGGCGGCTTACGAGCTTACGTACTGAATCAAGTGTCTGTGTATAAGATATAATAGAAATTTAATACTATTATAAAACAAAAGAACAATATGCAAAGGTATGTGATCTCATATATATGTATTAGCTTCAATTTTTTTTATCTGGTTTGTTTATATTTATATATAAATCCTCTATATTTTATGTTCAATTGTTTGTTTATATAAATAAGCATGGTCGCGAAGAATTTTATTTGCCATAAAAAATAGCCAACATTACATTAATGGTAGATAAATTGCTATTAAAATAAAAATTGTTGCATTTAAGGTTATTTGGTTTTGCAATTTTGATCTTAAAAATAATTTACGAATGTATTTTAATAGTAGCGAAATAAATGTCGTACGTAAGTTCTAATTAAAATTTGAGACATCAGACTAATTTGCATTTTTCTTTAAGTAAAAAATACTTAGATTATGTTCAAGTATCCATCGACTCAATGTAGGTTTTTGATTTTGGTACTCGTAGAATATGGATAAAAGTTAAATTTTGTGTCTTGTGTGAAAGATACACTATTATTATTTATGTACGATCTGTTATATAAATATAAGATTAGCTCTATAAATTAGATATTGTGGTTTTAAACTAAACGATATATCATCTGAGTTGTATTTATCTATTGAAGATTTTTAGTAGGTTTATTCTTTGTTTAAATCACGAATATGTTTATATTAATTAAACAACTCTATCATTGATTAACACTATACTATTGTTATTTCTGTTTTTGAGCTTTACGTTATATTTCCCAATTTTTGAGAAATTTAAAATATTTATTTAATTACATTTAAGTTTCAACTGTTTTAATTTCAAAATTATATATAATTTAAAATATTACAATAGTAGTAAAGGGCTGAAATACATTGATAAAAAATTGTTCATTTTTAAAATAACACCAGGCAAAAAATCCAGAAACACCTTTGTTTTAAAACAATGCTTCTCTTCAAATAAACGTTTTGTCACTTTCAATTTTGTCTATCATGACAGAATTGATATGACCTAAACCATTGATTGTACGGTATATAAAAAGTTATAACAGCTGTACATAATAAACTTACAGAACCAAACTTATCCCCTCCCCCTTTTCCCATCATGTTTTCACATATACACATACTAAGGATCAATCCAGGCAAAACTTGGGGCCTATTTAGGAATTTAGGGTCCCTTCACAAAAATCCATGTCATAAAACAGGGCCTTTCATAAAATTGCTTTTAATAAAACAGGGCCCTTCATAAAATTTCTTTTAATAAAACAGGTCCTTCACAAAACTCCTTTTAATAAAACAGACCCTTCACAAAATTCAATTCCACAAAAACATACTCTTCATTAATTATTTTTATTGTGTTAGCTTTTAAAATGTGTAATCTACTAACAAAACAAATTCACCAAAAAGTAAAACTTTAGAAGAAGGACTTAAAGAAGTTATTTTTAATAAATGCTTGGTTGAATTTGAATAACTGAATTTCCTCTTTTGTTACAAAATGTTTTTTTCACAAAAATATAATACATTTCACAAAAATAACTTATTTTACTTTTCACAAAAATGCTCCCCCCCCCCCCCCCCCCTCATCCAAAAAACTTGAATTTTTTTACTTTAGCTGGTAAATCAAAAATATTAATTAGTTTGATATCTGAAATTTCATTTATGTAAACAGGAGTCATTTCGCTACTGTTAAAATACATTCGTTATTCCTATTTTTTTTAATGAAAATTTAAAAACAAATAAATAACCTTAAATGCAAAATATGTTATTTTAGTAATGTTTTATTAGCCCTTTAGGTAATGTTGACAATTTTTTAAGGCAAATAAACTCCTCTTCATGATCTTGAATATTTATGTAAGCAAATAATTAAACATATAATATATGAGTTGTATGTATAAATATAAACAAACCAGCTAAAAAGTTTGCAGATAATATATTATATATATATATATATATGAGATTACATACATTCTATTTTTAATACTTTAAACTTTCTTTTTATTTCTATATCATACACAGAATCTTGATTCACGTTTTAATTTACTTTAATTAACTTATAACACTGACAAAAAAAAAAAAAAAAGAAAGATAGAAAGATAGACAGTGATGCATGGGTAGGGTGGGGCAAATGGGGCACTTATTCTTCTCCACTAAGTCACATTCAAAAAAATTATATTCCTTAAAATTCAGTGCTATAAAATTATCTGAAATTATCGTTAATAAATTCAGATTGTTTTATCAGATTACCAACTATCATTATTTTCCCTATCTAGTCTAGAAATCTATCGCCATTCATTCATAAAAAAATATTTAAAAATCTCTCTCTCTCTCTCTCTCTCTCATAAATAAAATTGTAATTGAATCTATGAAGTGACATCTAAATGAGTGAAAAAAATAAAATTTAAAAACTAGAAAGAATACAGAAAATGAAGTATAATTTTCTATATAAATAAATCTTTTTCAATGATGCACTCGATCTAAAAATAGATGACTATGCATGTAAAAATATTTTGTAATTACTTAGGCTAATTTATTAAAAAATATTCAAAGGCAGTCAAGTGAATACCTTTGAACCTGTAAATCTGATAATGGAAAAATTCTTATACAAAAGGGGTGAGGGGGGCTTCTAAAAGCTACAAAAAAAAAAAACCTTTTTGTAATATTTCAGTTTTATGTCCAGATAGTATACAGAATTTATTTATCATTATTTAGAAAAGACTTTACTCGATTCTGTGTTGAATGAAAATTTATATAGTAGCCTTAAAAGGTTTAAAATATTAGTGTTCATTAAAATAACATCTAATAAAATAGCAATATATCCATGGTAGACAGTTTAAACTAAAAACAAGTTTGGAGTTTATTATTTAGCGACAAGTTAAAATAAAATGTTTGTTAACCGATCGAAAGCGATAATTGAATGCGCCATTGGAGCTCCTGAAAAACTTTGGTGCCTGGTGCCAGGGCACTGTTAGAACCACAAACACCACCTTTTAAGCACTCTTTGAAGCTCTGTTCGTTTGAAGCTCTGTTGATATTATTTCCACTCTTTTGTTGTTGTTGTTTTTGTCAATGTGCATATTAATTACTATCTAATTGTATTAGAATTAATCATTTTAATTAGATTGCTGAAAAAAAAAATCAAATCAATACATCTGGATATCATTTAATATATAAATTGATTCGACAAAATAAAAATAGTACTAGAGGCTACTTTCTGGAATTTTTGCCTTTTTCTCCATTTTAATATTTTCTTAATTAGAAATTATTTAATTAATTACTAATTATAGCTATTAATAATAGAAATCAACATAATTGCTGTTGAAATAAAATTTTCGTTTTGATCAAATCAAGTTTTCGTTTAGCTACTAAGACAAATTTTATTTGAAAAATAAACTTATAAAATTTACTTTAGCAATTAACACATTTCATATCCCTTTCTTAACTCACATATATGTTTAAAAGTAATAATAATAATACATAAAATTTGAATAAATTGTTAAAAAAAATATTAAACTTTGTAAGAAATTAAAATAAGTTAATCTCCATATTTAGTAATTACAAGTTTTTATTTTGTGCATATATTTTGTAAAAAATAAAATAAGTACTACATTTAATTTCCTTTTTTTCCGGCACTTTTCTTCCATAATATAAACAAACAAAGCTTCAACGCGAAACCGAAAACGTCATCTGATTTTTTTAACCAATTAGCACGCTTTATTCAACCGGGGTCGAGTAACTCTGAGTTGGGTAACTTTTCGTCCGAAGTAGACGGTGAATACGAGTTTTCAACTCTCGGTTGAAAACCTCAACCTGGGGTTACTGGACCCTCAGTTCAACTCTCGGTCGAAGTTATTCGTGAATACGAGCGTAAGTTATTGCGGAGTTTTTCTTTCAAACAGAAAAAAATCCAGATTAATTTTCGATTTCTACTAAATTGAAATATATTTTATTGTGCTGAATATTAGTGCGTGCATATTTTTTTGCTCCATGTACTCCATGAACTTTTCAATTCCGATTGTCTACGAAAATCTCCTGCCGGTGAAAATGACGTACGCACAAAATTTTCGTGACGTATGTACTTTAATTGTGCTTTTTTATCTATTTTTTTAATATAATTTCCAAACGGTTTGACATTTATTCTTGGTAATAAAAAGACGTCGTTGTCACCTTTATAGGTACCTGTTGTAAAAATTTGAACGAAATCCGTTAAATATTTTTTGAGTTATGCTTGACGAAAGGTTTTAATATCCATCGTAGCTATATATGGGTCAAAGTAATATTGCGCTGTGTATGAGTCTTCGTTGCACTCAGACAACAAGGTCAAATTCAGGCTATGTCTATAATTCACAATTGTCTATACGACACACAACTTCTGAGATGTGTAAACACTGAATTTGACATTCAGAAGTATATGCATTCTACATTGTATAAATATTGTTATCCTCTAGACCAGAGGTTCCCAAAGTGTGCTCCGCGGAGCCCTTGGGGCTCCGCCTTTACTTTTCAGGGGCTCCGCGGCGTTCCAGGAAAATAAATAAAACATGAAAGAAATTAGCATGATGCAAGGGAACATTTTTCGAAAGTATGTAGAAATTTGTGTGTGTGTGTGTGAGTCAAATATAAATACATCTATCACTGGGTTTCATAATACTATAATATATATTTTAAAATTATATAAAATTTGCATTATACATGTATCCATTTTCTATATAATATTTTTGGTTTGAATTACTTTCTTTTATGTTTCTGCATTGAAGGGGATGATGCTTTGAGACCTATAGCTACAAGGCTGTTCGTCTCGTATGATCCATATACATTTTTTTTATTCACAGAAACACATACATGACTTCAACAATTACATAAATCTTGACGAGAAAGTACAAGGAAATTTACAACACCAAGAGTTACATCCGGGAGCTCCACAAAGTGCCTGCAATGGAGCTGGCGGGAGTCGAAAACCGCCAGCCTTGCTTTCTACGCTCTGAAGTGAATAGCGGAGTGGTGCCTTAACCACTCAGCCATGGAGGCCCCATGTTTCTGCATTTAAAGTTTTTTAAAAATTGATTCAAAATAAGCTACAAGAAATAGTATTCTGAATCGAATGCACAACGTGAATCGAAAGAGCAAAGGCGCGCCAGCCGGTTAAATGCAGAGCCAGACATTCGCTTATAATTGTGAAAAATTGCACCAGATATAAAAAAAAACTGTGCAAAACAGTTCAACCTCATTTTTCACACTAAACTTTTATACGTTATTGCTCGTCACACTTTGGGCAGAATTTAAAAAAAAAATCTATCGGCATTTAATATTTGTATATATTGTATATTGTATTATTTTAATTTTTGGAATTTTAATTTCCTTAAACTGTTTATTTTATTTTTATTAAATTTTAGTTATTTAAATCTTCTATACTATTTTTCATAATTGTATTTAATTTCTAAAACAATGTTTGTTGCTTAAAGCGTCTTTTTTATAAGATGTTGTATCATTTAAAGCCCCTCACTAGATTCATTTTATATTTGTGTATATGTATTTCTTTTTCTATTTATAACTTTGATTTCTTTAATCTGTTTATAATATTTGTATTAATTTTTAGTTATTTAAATTTTCTATACTGTTTTTCATAATAAAACAATGTTTGTCGCTTTCAACATCTCTTTTATTTTACATTTGTGTATATTGTGTACATATATTTCTTTTTTTTTATGTAACTTTAATTTCTTTAATCTGTTTATGTTATTTGTAAATTTAAATTTCCTATAGTGTTTCTCATACTAAAACAATGTTTCTCGATTTAAACGCCCCTTTTTTAAACATCTTGTCTCATTTAACAAACCTTTCATTAGATTAATTTAATAATTGTATACATTGTGTATTTATATATATATATATATATATATATTGTAACTTTAATCCCTTTAATCTGTTTACTTTATTTTTATTAATTATTAGTTATTTAACTTTTCTATGCTGTTTTACATAATTGTACATAATTTTTAAAATAATGTAATTACTGAAAACGCATTTTTTTTACATCTTGTATCACTTAACAGCCCCTCTTTAAAATTTTGTTTTAATTGGTCTCGGCATTGGCTAAGATTCTTATGTTTTGATGTCACATTTTCCTATCAGAAATAAGGCAGTAGCAATTAAAAAAATATATTAGTTCTTTTCATTTGTCATCACAGTAACAATCTAACTAAACTTTTGCTCAGCTCCACCCCTTGCTTAGACTTTTCGTCAATGAGTACCCGCTCTGATATAAATTTAACCCCACCGATATATCCCATTTTGTCAGAAAAGTTTTTCTACTAGTTGCAGTTCTTTTAACATGTGTGGTTTTTAACCGTATATCTATTTTGAGGCAAAAACAATGGTGAAAGAAAGTTTCTTTCAAAACTATAATTAATAGCTAAATACTTCAAATAAAACATCCAAAAAGTCCTTCCGGCCTGTACCGGGAGGAAAAGGTAGCTTTCCTATATCTTCATTTTAAAATTTTAGCTAATGTTACACGAAAACAGCAAGTTAAAACGCAAAGAAACGTTTACAAAAGATTCGTTAATACTGAATTTGAATAAGAAATTCACCAAATTATTGAGCAATAGCCAAATTGGCTTCATTTATGAAGACTTCTTTTGGTCGCCAAATTTGGCGATATTTCGCCAAATGTCGCCAATTTTGGCGAGAATTTGGCGCTAACGGATATGAATATATAGTTTTATGTGTATGATTGAGAAAATTATTACAACAATGAAAGAAAATAATTTGCGAGTAATCGCGTTAATGTGCTGTTTTGTTTCAAAATGTCAGCCACCCTAGAATTTCAAACTGCTCTATCTCAGCCATTTTTTAAGATAGAGGTAAACCAAAAAATGCTCTGGAATCCTTGTATCAAGGCCTAACACATAATTAAATTTGAATTTTTAACTTTTTTATATATTTATTTTAGTTTTAAATTTTTAAATGGCTGCCATCTTGAAACAAAATGGCGGACCAAGCTGGCCAACGAACGCGGTCGAGACATTGGTGAGCTTAATACACACAATTAGTTTCTTCAAAATTGATTAATAAATACGAGCGTTATAGTATGACATATGTAAGATATATATATATATATATATATATATATATATATATATAAATCAACATTTGAACGGAGGGTGGTTTTGGGGTCTGGGGGTCATGATCGGTTAAAATATATCAAAATTTTCCGGAACTGCTTTCCTTCGAATGGCTGCAATAGGTAGCTTTATACTTTTTTGTATTGAAAGCTTATACTTTTAAAGCTGTTTTTGTATTGAAAGCTATACTTTTTTGTATTGAAAAGTGAACGATGCTGCACCTAACAATACAGGTTATAGATTTTGCCACACCATCTTAAACACTAAAATGATGATCTGCTTCTAAATGTATGTTTAAAAAATGGTTCAAAAGAAGGAGTTCAGGGGCGATTCATTTTCTTTGCATGGTTAGAAGTACTGGAAATGTAAAGAAGAATGAAAAAAGAATCCGTAATCGCATGATTCTCTTATAGACGGGGGGAGGGGGACTAACGAAAACGTGTTACATATTTACTCATGGACGACCGGGCCTAAGGCTCCTATATACCGGGCTGACTCACGCCTCCATTTAATTGCTCAAGCGGACGCCTGACTTGGTGTCTTATCGCGTAGATGGCGAGTGAATTTAGTTACTTAATCACATGCAAAAACATAAGAATAAATAGCTAAGATATTTAATAGCGCCATACATTAAAAAGTAAAAAAAAAAAAACATGTAATTATGCTTTTGTATAATAATATATTAAAATTAAAAATTCATTTTCATCAATTAATGTTTATTGATTTGCTTTACATGAATAATTAAGAATGACAATATAAATGTAACTAATTCTAAATTTGATTTATGTGAATTTGATTATGTGAAAATATATATTCCCATGCATTGGACTCTTATATTTTTATTACTTTCAGTATGAAGTTAAGTACTGATATAATTTGTTATTAATAAAAGAGTCTTAAAATGCTGATATTCTAGGGAATAAATTTTGCATGTTAGATATTCAGTTTTTACAATTTAATCGCATATGAAATAATCCTTATTAAATAAAATAATAATAATGATGATGAAGAATGAGAACCTTGCAAAGTTTCGAATAATTTCTGTTTTCTTTTAATGCTATGCCCCCCCCCCTTCCCCCATCCCTACAATCCAAAATTTTCAACCAACCCAGTACGTAAAAGTTTAAAATTTGTAAAACTTATTTTTTTCTTTTTTGTCTACTCATTTATTACTTTATTGCAACAATAAATAACCAATTATTTAAATTCCCCCTTTTCGAAATTACCGATCTCACCTCCTCCCCTCTGTTCTCAAATCCAAAGAAACTACTTTCTGACATATTTCTGAATTCATTTTTGTTCAAAAACACATAAAATTAGCAGGTCTTCTTAAGATCTTTCAGAAAATACTGTCAAAGTGGACGGTTATGAATCGAATTCCTGATGCGACAGCGCGAGAAAGGGAGAAGCTTGTCATCACATGACAATGATCGCTTATTACTCGATAAGTAATTTATTTGACAAAAACTAGAAAACGCTATTCGATTCCAAATCGCTTCAATAGTCAGTTCTGCCAATTTTATTCCTTTTCGTTTAAAAATGAGTCAGAAAATATGTCAAAAAGTTTTGCACTCTTGAGCAGGGAATTTGAAAACCACATTAAATAAAACTCTTTCAATTAAAAATATAGAGAAAATTCCATGTAGTAAAAACGTCAAATTTACTTTCTTAACCCCTTGGGGATGAGCGACATGTATACATGACGCATAAGATGCTCAGAAACCTTGATTATTCCCACCAGTTATTTTTTATTGTAAGCTTTGCCTTATGTAATCCTAGCATTTCTGCGATTCAATTAGGCGAAATTTTCTGTTTTGAAAAACCAGTGGTAAAAGATTAAAAATTCTGTAAAGGACGCTCGTCGCGAAGGGGTTAAACTTGAAAAAACACAATGCAAACACATTGATAAAAAATTATTTGTTACTATATAAAAACAAGGTATAGTTTTTCGACTGTTTTTTTATCCTCTGATGATGCCCAATGTTTAGCCAAAAGCGCTTAGGTATTTTGATATCTTATTTTACATCATAAATTGTGTTAATGCTTTAAAACTGTGTTTTTAGCATTTGCACCTATTATAGTAACAAATAAATTTTTACCAGTGTGTTTGCATTGTGTTTTTTCAAAACTCTTAAAATTTTTCTGACCTATTTGTAATTTTACAATAACAGTAAATAAATAATGAATCGTCAAAATTTCCCCTTCCTGCCAAAAAAATAATACAAAATCTGCCCCCCCCCCCCCCCCCGACTTTCTGCAGCTGATGAAATTAAAAATCTAATTTTTTTTCCTTATGTGCTTGTTACTTTTTTCAAACAAGAAATATATAATCATTTCAATCGCCCCCCCCTACTCTCAACTTTCAGTTTTTTCCTTTTGATCCCTGCGCGTGCAAAAGTCAGAGTGTAAAATCTTTAAATTTCGATTAAATAAAGTCTCTTTTCTACACTTTTTAACAACAGTAAATCAATTTAACTATCTAAATACCGCCCCACCCTCCACCCATCCAAAAAATAAATAAGGTGAAGTTTCTAGGCATGCGGGATGAATTTTTTTTCTCTCTCTTTAACAATTATGCTTTTCTCCCCCGTCCTGCAATATACCATATCGGACTCGAAGAACCGGTTTATTGTATACAAGTGATCTGGTTGGCATGGCATTTGGTGAAATTCTTCAATTGATCTATTCTTCTAGCCTTTATAGACAAATTATTCGGCCTTTCTTGATTTATATGGATTTTAAATATTCTAAATCCACTCCTTAACAGATTAGAACAATTTTATGCGAAACAACCGTCCATTTTAAGCGATTTTGTAACTCGATAATCGTTTAAACATTTCTCGCCTCATAGGCAACAATGGGCAACAAACGGTAAGTGGGCATCAAAATGCTTCATGATTCAGCCTGTATTATAGGAGCCCTAACCGGGCCTATGCATTTTCTTTCTTTATGCGAGTAGCCTATTGCGATTATGCATAAATATACCTTTGTAAACGAAAACTGCACAACTTATCTTTTTTTTCTGTGTGTGTGTGGTTTTCGCCATAAATAATAATAGTTTCACGTAAGCCCCAATGCAATGCATGATCCAGATAGGGTTACCATTTTGAACTTTAATTCCGAGTTCATACTGGATATCTCGAAAGAATATTTTTGTATTTTAAAAATGGATGTCATTAACCCCTTAACATTATTGCTCAAACGTCACTCGGGTAAGAAGAGTTTGTTTTCTTCGTTACTGAAAATGTTCAGAAACCACAAATTTTTTAACCATAATTTTTCCTGTATTTGGCAGACTCGATTATACAAAGCAGATATTTTAATACAAAAAAGTGGTTTTTTAGACCTTATTTTAAATTTATTGTGTCCAATAATTGTAATATTAAATAATGGATTAAATAATCAAAAATTTGATTTTTTAAATTTCTAGTATGAATTCAGAATTTCTGTATCAAAATAAGGACCAAACTGAGATCCTTGGCCCCATGTTGGAAATTCCTGTTTCAGACTCCTATCCAGCAGATCTTTCTCTGCTCCATATGCATAACAAAACCATTAACTTCTAAAGCATAGAGTACCGTGGGGTTAAGGGGCTCCGCCTTAAAAATTCTTCCCAAAAAGGGCTCTGCGAGCCCAAAAGTTTGGGAACCACTGCTCTAGACTAAAAGTCTAAGTCAGAGATATTATTTTATCTTCTCAATTCAAAGATTTGTAATGAAAAAAAATATTGGTACTTCTCTATTATCCCATCGACCACTTTTCATAACAAAAAACTATCGCCAAACTGTAACGTCAAATAAACAGGAGAACGTTGCCATTGGAATATCGAAATAAATAAGTAAATAAAATATAAGATTTTAAGGAAACAATTGTTATTTTAATTAATGAAATAACTAATAAATCAGTAAAACATAATGAAAAATACACACAAATGGCGAATTAAAAACCACTTGATGACATAACAAACACGTATAATGTCTCTGACATCAAGTAAATCGGACTGCATTTTTGACGTTTTGACGTTTACAGTTTGGCGATAGTTTTTTTGCTATGAAAAGTGGTCGACGGGATAATAGAGAAGTACCAAAATATTATATGAAAAGTGTCTGAGAATATCAAATGAGTAATGAGATAATACAGAAGAGTTCCATATTATGTGCCGGTAGATTTGCCAAGTATTTGTTTGGCGATAAACATTTTGGTGTGGTAGTTGTGATATTCAACCTTTAGAGTTGTTTTTTAAATGATATTGTTTCTGTAGATGTAATATTATATAAATGTATTTTTTGTGCATTTATTATAGATATTTTTCTATTTTGTATATATATATATTTAAATTGTAATGTTAGTTGTGAACAAGATTTTTATTATCAAGATTTTTATCTCTGTCTTCAAAAATATTAAAAAAAATATTTATATAAAATGCATAATATTTTGAATTTTTATCTAGACAACTTCTCCATTTTATGATTTTAAGTGCTATTTATATGAGATATATCTTTCCTGAGATTTCTACAAGTTATTTTCAGTTAGTTTTTCATTCGTTTATTGTTTACAATATGCCCCTGGACAATAACCATTATTTATCGAAAAAAAGAAAGGCTTTTAGGTTTATTAAATATGTTTGTTTATGTATTTTCATCACTGGATAAAATATAAAAAATGACAATAAAATTTTGTTTTAGTATTGTACTTATTTTTTAAAGATGGTGCAAAACCAAGATTTAATAAATGTATGTCTTTAAATATTTAAAAAGCATGTTTTTCTGCCATCTTGAAAATTTTGCCAAAATGCTAAAACTGTGTTTTGGTGCCATTTTGGATTTTTTGGCCATTTGTGCCAACCGGCACAGGATATGGAACTCTTTTCAGATAACATAACACCATCTGGGTTACTGCAAACAAAATCCTTCTTTTTTAGATGTAAAAAAAAAAAAAAAAAAATGTATCAGAAATTAGTGAAGAAATTTTTGAGTTTTTCTAAGCGTAAAACTAACTTGGAGATAAAGAAAGATCAACTGTTAACAGTATTCAAGAAAAATGGATAAAAATCAAAAATATTGAAACAAGTTACCATCGACAATTCTTTAAAAAAAAACAATAAAACAGATGTGTTACACTCACGCGCTGATGTTTGGCGACTTTTTGATTGGCGCGATTTCCAAGCCCACGCCAAACCAGTAACTTACTACAATAGCCAGGTTATCATTGAAGGAAATACCCCCCCCAGAATTTGGCGACACTTTTCTTTTCTATTATCGATTCAAGTTTTAAAAAAAAAAAAAAAAAAAAGATGCGTGTGTGTTCGTCATCCAAGCCAATTTATCATATCTTGTTTCTATCTAAACTCATTCTCAAAGAAGGAAACACTGTCAGGTGAATTTTATAAAAATAAGTATATAGCATCATATTTAAATTACATTAAAAGAAAATGTGCAGTGAACACATAATTTACATTTTAAGAGTAAATATTTAAATAAATAAACAAAATGTAATTTATGAGTCGAAGATATCTGTAAAATATACTACATGAATTGCAAAACAAAAATTGAAAAAAAAAATGCATTTTTTGCACATAGAGTTGACATTTTGAAATAACTACAAAAATTATATTAAAATACAGAAATGCTGAATTAAAACATAAATAAAAAAAATACATTAATCAGATACACATAAAAGTCAAACCTTTAAAAAAATTATCTTCAAAAGAAATGGTGCTTACGTGGATATCATTAGGCCTAACTGAACCACACAGCAACAGGCTATTTTCTTTTAATTATTAATCTTTCCCTACTTTGTTGAAAACCAATAGAGAAATAAAGTAAATCAAGTCCATAAATATTCTTTTATCAAAGAAATTAGTAAAAGTACCACGTAAAAGTTGTGCTACACTACACAGGTAAAAAACTATGTAAGGAACTATATAACGCCATTTAGCGATTAAATTTCCAGTATAGATTAAACGTGTATGCTCGATTAATAGTGTGCTATGCTGCCGTCTATCATTCTGACAGAATTTCAACAATATATTTTTTTTTGTACAACACAATATATAAAATATTCCTTTGGTCCCAAATAAATCTGTTTTTTTCCTTTCAGAAAAGAATTTTATCAAAAATTTATCATTTTAAAGGTCCATATAATTAAATAATTATTAAAGTTACAATTTTAGAGATATGAAGAATGAGAAATCACATCGGAACTTAGATTAGCCAATAAAAAGAAACAAGGAAAAGTCTCCCTTAAACATAAAAGTATTCTTTTGATAGATATTTTTTTACTTCTGCTAACATTTGTTATAAAATTGTAATTTTTAAAACGTAATGCAGACAAGTATCGAAATAAAATAAATTATATATAACACATTAATTCTTCCTAACCAAGACCATGGGAAGAGAAAAGTGTGCCCAGGGCAAAGTTTCAATTTGGCACCCCCCCCCCCCTCCCCTTCTTTTTGTGACAGGTAACACAAAACTGATAAAGTACAGAAACAGAAATAAATTCTATTGAATAAACATTTCGCATTTATGTTGGAACTTTAAAAGGTTTAATTTTAATTCAGAAATTTGCAAACAACTAAATAGCACAAGAAAAAATTGCACTTATTTGTTGGAGAGATCATGATATTTTGAGACAGTAAAAAAAGAATGATGAAAAAAGAAAAAGAAATTCCCCAGAAAACGATCGATGACCAAAAAATGAATAAATAAATAAATTAAACCGTGGTTGGTAGTATAAATTTGGGGCCCCCTCAATTTCCGCGCTCGGAATGAAGGCACCCTCTCGCCCCCCTCTTCGCATGGCCCTGTTCCTAACGTTTCAAATAATGATTTTTAAAAAAAAGAAAAAAATCCCTATCAATAATGTCATCTATGAGGCCATAAAATTTCTCTTAATATTATTAAACAAATAATAAAAATAATCTGATTCAAACTCCTTAAGTTCAGTGAAATTATTATCCATTTTAATTTCCTTAACAGTGCAACAATTTAGATTAAGAATTATTATTATTATTATTTACGAGCTATTAAGGAAAATTTTATGGTATCATAAGTTTGGATTAGTTAAATATCGGTTCTGTGCTCAATTCTCAATGTAAACGAGACACAGTCAAAATAATTTTTGTGTAGTTTAGTGACTTACTAATTTAAAAGAACACATATACATAATTATTTTTTAGCCAGTCAGTTTGTTGAATTTAAGGTGGTTCTCAAATGCGAAACTTTCTGACTCATTTTTAAATGCAAAAGAAGAAATTCGCAGGCCTGACTACGGAGGCGATTTTGAATCGAAATCAGTTTTGCATTTTTTGATAAATAAAATAGATTACTTATCGACTTATAAGCGATTCTGGTCACGTCACGACACGTTTTTTTACTCTTTTCGGGCAAAAAATGGAAAACGTGTTTCGCTTACATAATTTCTGAATAAAAACACCTGCCAGTTTAATGTATTTGTGAACAAAAATGAATTAAAAAATGTGTCAGAAAGTTACCTGTTTGGATTTGAAAAGAGACTTAAGGGAACCCAGAAACCATTAATATATATATATATATATATATATATATATTATTGTTCTTTGAGTATTTTACAATGTCTTATTTTAATATTATTGTATGTTTTTAAGAAAGAAAAGGATTTTATTAAGTAAAATGTAATTTTTTTGTAGTAAAATTTAAAAATTAAATTTAAATAAATAAGAAACTTCTATAATTTTGAAATAGCTCTTGTTGCATTCTTATCTTAGAAGTGAATAATTCTTATCTTTCTATAATTTTAAAGATCTGATTTCCAAAAAGTTATTTTATGATTAAAAATATATATAAAAAATAAAATAAAATGTTAAGACATATGTAAAAAATGCCATAAAAATGACTTATTTACTTTTTATTTTTATTTTTTAGAAACAAACTTATTATTTATATCGCTGAAGATCTGATCTTTAATTTTATTGAATGCACCTGAAGAATCGCCCAAACAATTTAAAGATTGTAACTCTGAATCATTCAAGGGGAAATAGATGGAGTAAAACGTCATTTTTGGAACTTTGTAAGATTATACTATGGATGTCTAAATTCATTTTAATCGCTCAAGTGCAGTTTAGGTTTATTGGACATCCCTCTTAGCAATTATTGTACATGAAACCCTCCTATGATTATTTAAATATCTTGAAATGATTTTAAAAGGTTTATATATATATATATATATATTATATTATATTTATTCAAATTACAGCAGAAAAAAATTCTGATAGTCATCCCCCCCCCCCTCCTCCAAAAAAGTAATTGAACAAAACAAAACCAAAGGTTTTTGAAATAACTATATATATACACTACACACACATACACAAAATAAAATGAAATGATTTTGGCAAAATTTAAAACAGGGATAGATGAAAAATGCTGTAAAGTTTTTTCTTCTTCATTTTTTAAAAAGGAGCGTCAGATAATAAGGAAATCACCTTCACTCAATAGATGGCGCTGACTTTCACATGGGCGAAAATCTTCTTTTTCTAGCAGCCCCATTTTCTTGGAAACGTCACTTCCTGTTTGAAGCCGATTCCGGGGAAACAGACACGCTGTGCCAAGTAAATGTAAGTTAGAAGATTAGAGATTAGCTTTTGGCTACAGATCTGTATAGGGGATGGGTTTTGTTTTGGACTTTACTTTCTGGGGGACTCCGGAACAAGATGGTTTCATTCGGGCCGGGACCGGGAGTGAAAATTTCAGCTCATGCAGACCTCCAGCGCGGTTTAAGCCAGTTTTTATTTATTATTTTTTTTTATAGTTATCGATTAGTCAATTGTAATCTCATGTTATTGAGAGAAACACATGGTTTAGCTATAATTAAAAAGGGATTTTGTAATGTTACAGGAGGTAAATAGCTGCGCTAAATAACGCTTTTAAATTAAATGATCTAGATTAAGAATTTCCGCAATATTGATATGTTTTAATTATATTTCCTCAAATTTGGAGTTACATTGCTAATGTATTTAGCTATCCAAACAAATGGTTCAATTTCGGGGGAAAGCATTGTACATCAATATTTCTGCTTACCCATATCAGTAGAAACCCAGTAATCTGAACCGAAATTGAAAAAATAATAATAATTAAGATTAAGCGAAGCTTTGTAAGATAAATATAATTAAACAGAAAAAATTATTTAGAATTTTAAATATATGATAATTAACAGTAAATATATTTAATAAAATGTTATTACATAATGCATTTCTTTTATTTACTGACTTAAATTTTTTGCATATACATTTTATTTATTTAAGGCTGTTCTGAAATCTAAGCTGTGCACTTTCTAACACATTTTTTAATTAATTTTTATTCACAAACTTATTAAGAAACTATGTAATAATTTTTTTTTTCGTTTTCCTGTAAAGGCAAAATATTTTCAAATAATGCTGTCAAAGTTGTCATTTTAAACTGAATTTTCGGACGCGACAGCGCAGGAAAGGAACAAATTGCCGTCCTGAGACAATAATCACTTATAGCTAAAGGTGTAATATCCTTTATTTGAAAATATAGAACTTTTCGATTCCAAATTATTTCAATAAACATGCTTGCAAGTATTATTCTTTTTATGCTTAAAAAGGAATCAGAAAATCACTAGCAACAATACATTTATACTAACAGTACCATTTGATACACGTTAAAGCTACATCTACGATGTTTGCATAGCTGCCAACCTTTACGCTGTTTTCCTTCTACTATTTTTGAACATCAAAATCACCTTAAAGTGATAAAAAATTTAAAGCACAGTTTGATTTATTACACGAATTATATAAACTAAAAATAAATTACAAAATAACTGTGATAAGATACCAAATTTTTTTTTTTAATATTATATATATATATATATATATATATATTACTTGAGTTGCAATTATACCAAATTGCATGTATTTTAATGTTTTATATATGCTTTCATTTTAAGAATAAAAATTTATTTATGTAGTTTTTCATATTTTATCATACAATAAGTTATAATTTCTGTCTTCCTCGTACTTACATATGCTTTAAAATTTTACATTAGTTAATCATATGTATTGTTTCTGTTGCCAACATCCCTTTTTCTATCCATTTACAAAATGCACAAAAATGAATGAACTATCATTCAAAAGGTTTTTGAACCGGCTTCTGATATAGTATACTCACATTTCTTTAAAACATGTTTTTTGATTAAAAATTAAATCAGCATTGTTTTTTTCAGTGAAATGATTTTTTTTCTCTAATCATTGTTGCCACAAAAATAAAATACTACATTATAGCATGCTCAACAATAATTATATATAAAAAAAAATAGCACAATAAAAAACAAAGCGGGACGCACAGGTTTATTTTATATTTATGATTAAAAAGCAAAATTCAAATTCAAATGTTTGAGGAAAAAGACACCATCGAATCGATCGATCGCAGCAGTGGTATTTTACATGTAGTCTAAAATGTATGCTATGTTATATTATATTAAATTCTATTTTATATGTGCTCATTTTTTTTTTTTTTTTTGTCCGTGTTTTTCACAAAGCGGATGACGTCATCTTCTAATGAAGTTAAAATACGATTGTTATTTTTTTTCCCTCGTGCGTGGCTCTTGCTATCTTTGATCAGTTTTTATTTTAACTTTGATGGAATGAATGACATGATATTCTGGCTTGACTAATGTTGTTTGCAGATATTTTCGTCCTTAATTTTTCTTTAGAAGTTTAAACCTGCATCTAAAAAACCCCCTGACGGCTCGGCCTACAGGCACAGGTAGATTTCGAAGACGCAGACCGTGGGGCGCTTGTTTATAGAGAATTGCAGAAGAAATGACCTTTTTGTCATGATGCTGCAGTTGGGACCGTCCACTTTGAAATCTAAATGTGTTTGTAGGCGGAGCAGGCAGGGATTTTTTTGTTTTTATTTTTTATTTTATTTATTTATTTTGCTGTAAGGGTTGGTTTTATAAAAAACTTGTCAGTATAAAAGTTTTAGATAATATTAAGAGGATTTATCATAAATTTCAGCGGATTTGATATCTTGTGAATTGACGAAATTATGAATTTTTTTCTTCTTAAACCCCTAGCTCCCCCCCCCTCCCGGAGGCCATTTTTAATATCAAAAATCTACATAAATTTTCGGCCTTTTTACTAGAAGTAATAATAACTTTAAACGGATTCGATACTATCCTAATTAAGAAGTTATGTTTTTTTTTCACAAAAAGGCCCCCCATTCTCTCCCCCCCCCCCTGGTTCACTTTTGCCCATTCACGAACTGGACCGAGATTTCATGCCCCTTGATTTTATGTATCAGTTTGGAAGAGATTTGTATAGAATTAATAAAGTTATCGTGTCCATAAAAAAGTGATATAGACAGATAGATAGATCGATATAAAGTTTTGAACTGGTTTTTGGGTTCTGGGAGTCATGATCGGCGTAGATCTGCAAAAATTTTTCAGAAATTATAACATAGGGGAGAATGTAATAGGTAGTATTTCTTACGAAATCTACCTAAAATATTAGACTGCAGTGCGAAATCATCGCACAGGTGTACTGGTAAATTTATATTTGAAGGTTTGATATTTTTACAATTATTCCGTATGTATGCGTGAATATTGGTATTTTTTTCGTTTTCAGACCATAGGTGTCCTTTTATGGTATTTTTATGATGATGCCTGTATGTATTTGTATATGTGAGTGAACACAATAGCGTTTAAACTTTGCTTTGGATTGAGCTCCCATTTGGCGCATATGATATCAACTGTCGTAAGAACTGTACTCATTTTTATCGGACAACGTGTTTAGTGTTTGATCATTTTTTATTTATTTTGTGAAAAAGAAGACGATGTAAGTGTTCTTTTTTGACTCAGTTAAATAGTTTTATTGGTCACGCTCACTTTATGTTAATATTTTTATCTTTGCTATTAGGTTGATTTCGTAAGAGATCTACCTTACACTCTCCCCTATGTTGGAATTTATGGAAAATTTTTGCAGATCTACACCTATCGTGAATCCCAGAACCCAAAACCACCCCCCAGTTCAAAACTTTATCTAACTATCTATCTATCTATATGTCACTTTTTTTTTATGGACACGATAACTTTAATAATTCTGTACAAATCTCTTCCAAACGGATACATAAAATCAAGGGGCATAAAATCTCGGTCAAGTTCGCGAATGGGCAAAAGCGGGGGGGGGGGGGGAGGGGCTTTTTGTGAAAAAGAACCCATCGAATCCGTTTAAAGTTATTATTACTTCTAGGAAAAGGGCCGAAAATTTATGTATGACAGATTTTTGATATCATTAAAAATAGCCTCGAGGGGGGGGGAAAGGGGGGTTTTGGAAGAAAAAAATTCATAACTTTGTCAATTCACAACATATCAAATCCACTTAAATTTATTATAAAGCCTCTTAATATTATCTACAACTTTTCTATTGAAAAGTTTTTTATTGGACCAACACTTACAGAATAAAAAAATAAAAAAAATTCTACCGGCTTCGCCTACTTGACACAAGTAGATTTCGAAGTGGGCGGTTTCAACTGCCGCATCATGGCAAAAGGTCATTTCTTCTGCAATTCCCAATAAACAGACGCTCCACGGTCTGCGTCTTCGAAATGTACCTGTGCCTGTAGGCCGAGCCGTCAGGGATTTTTTTTTAATACGTATTGTAGCAAGTTGCAACGGCGCAAGACGTCGGTTTATCTTTATAATACCTCCTCAATAATAGCAAAACAATCATCTGTATGGAAATAAAGGAAGAAACTCTTTAGACAATTCTAGACTTTTCTGTTCTGTGCATGAATTCTGGAGAATGATTATCTGCAATTTCCACCGCCGGCCCAGTTCCTAGTAAAAGTGGGGACATGATGTTATATCTCAATTCCCCCCCGCGAACTAGCCTTTTCTGTATCTATAGTCCTGGGTCAGTAAATGTAATTCGACAAGGACATTCTTTCCATTGATCACACTACGGAGAATGACACGAGAAACAGAAGGAAAGAGAGAGGGATTGGACATATTGTATATACACATATACCGGAAGAAATCCTTCTGAACATTTTATTTTTACTTCCACTGTTTTGTAAAATGATACAACAGGAGCCGCTTTCCGGTAATTAGAGGTAGATATTTTATGAAAAGAATGAAATTGTTTGGAAACTAATGTTCCCGATATGAGTATTTCAAGAATACATGAATGGAAGAAAGAAACCACGTATATTTTACAGAAGTCAAAACAAAAAAAGATTTTAGGAACGAAGCTTATAAATCTTTATTCAGGGTCGTACAGAAGTATATATATATATATATATATATATATATATATATATATATATATATATATATATATATATATATATATATATATATTACTGTATTCTAATCATTTGGTACTAAAAAATGGGGATAATACATTTGATAATCATTTGTTTATTTCAGTTGGAATATGAAAATTTTTAGATTTTGATGTTATGAATTGTTTTCTTTTTTTCTTCTTTAGTAATGATAAACAAAATATATATATATATTGCGAATTCCAATATATTTTATTTACAAATTCTTACATTTAACACAGTTAAAACATTTACGAAACATGAATAACATTTAGTAGGCATTTATATTGTTAAAATAGTTGACTTTTTGAGTAATATATGAAAAATATAACTGTAATTATATTTCAAAAACAATTTAACAGCTGTTGGATATTTCATATAGCTACCGTTTATCGAATATGTAGGACATGATTTTTTTTCTTTTTCACTTTTATATGAATCTCAGTGCAAGATCGATTTTTCAAAAAAATTGAAAGCAGTGACAGTGTGTAAAAAAATATTCAATGGAATAAAAAATACGTATGTTCATTACAGGAATTAAGATCAAGTAGAGCTAATTAAAAAAAAAAAAAATTGCTGTAAAACTATGCACAGTGTATATTAGATAAAAAATTAAACTCTATTAACTAGTGATTAAAATACATAAAAACTATTGCATTGAAGGATTCAAAAGAGCAGCCGATTATAAATAAGTAAAGCATTACAGTTTACACATTTTACGCAATTGGAAAATCTACAAAGAATTTATAATATGGATTATACTTTGCAGTTTCATTCGAAATAAATGACAGTTTCTTTTGAGAATGAAAAAAGCATTGGAGGATTCAAGACAGCAGCTGCTTATAAATAAATGAGACATCATAATACATTTTACACAATTCACGCAATTGTATAATCTATAAAAAGAATTTATAATGCAGGTTATACTTTACAGTTTCATTCGAAATACATATCCGTTTCCTTCGGAAATGAAAAATAAAAGTGTCGGAGAATTCAAGAGTGCAGCCAGTTATAAATAAATAAGACGTGATACAGTTTACACATTTTACGCAATTGAAAAATCTACAAAGAATTTATATAGGTTATATATTTACAGTATCATTCGAAATAAATGTCCGTTAACTTCCAAAATGAAAAAAGTATTGGAGGATTCAAGAGATTAGCTGCTTATAACTAAATAAGACATAATACGTTTTGCACATTTCACGCAATTGAATAATCTATACAAATAATTTATAATGTTGGTTATACTTTACAGTTTCATTCGAAATAAATGTCCATTTCCTTCGGCAATGAAAAAAAGTGTTGGAGATTGAAAAGTGCAGTCGATTATAAATAAATAAGACGTGATAACAGTTTACACATTTAAAAAATCTACAAGGAATTTATAACATAGGTTTTACTTTACAGTTTCACTCGAAATAAATGACAGTTTCTTTCGAGAATGAAAAAAGTATTGGAGGATGCAAGAGAGCAGCTGCTGATAAATAAGTGAGACAGAATATATTTTACAGATTTCACGCAATTGAATAATCTACAAATAATTTATAATACATGTTATATTTTACAATTTCATTGATAAATATCAGCAATAATTTTTTAAGAAAAGAAAAATATATCTATAAAAAAAATAATATATTCCTTACACACAGGATAAGTAACATATAAAATTCAAACTATTATCTCTTTTCAACATTCCTAAATTTAATGATTAACCCAAGTGTCAATAAGTAAAAATTTTATTCGGATAATTAAGGAATAAAATCATACTAAAATAAAAGTTTATTATTATTAGGTGCGTTCGTAATTATATAAATACGTAGCACCTATTGTCGTCGCTTGGTCCGTCCGTCTGTCTGTCCGTCCGTCCGCATATAACAACGCAAAAACTACCCAACCGAATGGTTTGTAATTTAAGATATATATAAGATTATTAATTATAGATATTAAGATATATAATTTAAGATCTTTGCAGAATTTTGTCGCGACATTTCAAATTTTTTTAAAATCGAATCAAAACTTTAGGAAATATTAATAAAAATATTTATTAAGAAATTTGAATTAAAAGAAAAAAAAATCGGTGCTTTCTTGTTAGAGGAGCTTCCGAGGTTTAATCGTCAAGCGACCGAGATACTTATTTTATGACAGAAATTAATCTGCAGACGATATAATTCATTTCACAGAATTAAAAATCATCAAGATCTGAATATTTATATAACTAGCTATAGTACGAACGCACCTCATTTGTCATGTTTGACGTACAATTTCCAACTTGTTTATTTTGTTGGAAAAGTGACACTTAAGACGATATTAATGACAATATTCATGGAGATATTATAATTGGTGAAGATAGTAGTTAATAGTTATGACGATATTCACATAAAATAATGATTTTTTTTAAAAAGTTTTTTTTTTTAAATTTATTTATTTATTTATTTATAAGCAATAATTCAACAAAAGCAAATGATATTAGTTCATAGAAACCAATTATGGTTTTACAAAAACAAAAATCGATTTTTAAATGTTTGTTTTCGAGTATACGAAATTTGTATTAATTTATTTTAATTCTTAGAGAGAGCCAAAGTTAAAAGTGTTATTTACAAGTATTAAGATTATAATCTTATTTAATAATTCAAAACATAGATTTTTTTTTCTTCTTTTTTTTTAGTGTTAATTTTACTTGTGAGAAAGTAATGTTCATAAAAATAGGAATAAAATTAAAAGTTAGAGGAAAAAGGAAAATTGAGGCAGTATTTGTGTTAAATATGAGGTAAAACTATTTTTAAATTTAGCCTTTTAATATTTTAACACTGGAACATTGGAATATTCAGCCGACCGAATATTCGGTATTCGGTTTACTTGGGTGCCGAATATTTGGTATTCTACCAAAATCACTATTCGGTGCATTCCTGAGATAGAATTGAAAATTTCAAGTATGGCACTTTTTAATGCAATTTACATTGTTTAGACGTTAAATTCTCTTTCACGCAAAAATTTACATTAATTTCTTTCAATTAAAAATTGTTTACATATGCAATGTCAATTAAAGGTAACAAGGAATAAAAACATTTTTTTTTTAAAGAGAAAAGTTATACGACCAATTTATTTGAAAGGAAAAATCAATCAAACAAACAAAAATCGCCTTCTTCACTTTATTTTTAGAAAGTAAAACTTTCGCTAACAGAAAATTACCCATTTTGAAGATATTCTCCTGCGCAAACGTAGTGATATCGGAAATCTGAAATCTTCGGAGCGCAGAGCGTGGGGAGGGGCATGGTAATAAAATATCTATTTATATCTCCTTGGTCAGGGGTCAACCAACAGTATGAGTATGTGGTGTCGACCAAGCTGATTTTTAGAAATGTGGAAGAATGTCCTTCTAGCATGGTATACTATGAATAAAATTGCTGCAGTAACAGCAAAAATGCTTGTTGAACGATATTTTTTATGTAATATCGTGTAAAAAGATACGCCTTATTAAATTTATAACATGATAATGATAATAATCAAAATATATAAAACGGACAGACACAGTCGCTTTGTAATTATTCAGTTTTATACAAATCGGACAACGTGTTTGAGACTAGACCATTTTAAAATCTTTTGGTGACAAAGAAAATTCGTTTGGATGTTTTCTTTTTTGATTCAATTAATCAATTAAATAGTTTTATTGTTCACGCTCATCTTGTGTTAATATTTTTATACGTATTGTAGCAATTTGAAACTGCACAAAACGTCATTTTAAATTATTATTAATAATCCTTATATCTACTGAATAATAGCAAAATCACTCATTTATATGGAAATAAAGAAACGAATTTTTTAGACAATTCAACTGGAAATCTCTTTGTAAAGTCAACCCGAAATCCAGCTCACACGCGACAAAAATAATTTCATCAACACGAATCCTACCATAAAAAAAAATAAATAAATAATAGCATCAACCCGACCCGACTCAAGCTGTGGGCCGAGTCTACGGCGGTCTTTTGTATAAAGTATATAAAATCAAAGCAGAGCGGAATACAGCCCGGTGTACGCTGCTGAAGGCAGTGGGAATCCTGCTCTAAGTTTGTTTGGATAGATTTTCATTTGGAAATATAAAATCATACAATTCGAAGATGCGCGCTGTAGAAGGCAATAAGGTCCCCAGCATTAAGAACGTTTAGAAAGATTTTTGTTTAAAAAAATTTTAAATATTCAACATTGATTTTAGGTATATTTAAAGTTATTATCATGAGTACGGGCAATGCTGTCTGGGTCAGATAGTTCAAAATAATACATATTAAAAAATGAAACAATGAAAATATTATGGAAAAAATGAAGCAATGAAAGTAATGGAAAGTGGGCGAAATGAAGAAAATTTAAAACAAATACTGAGCACCCGACAAATTTAAACTCTTATAACTCGTGATCAAACTGTCACAGAGTGCTCAAATTTTGTGTGCGTGAACAAAGTGACATAGTTTTACAGGGGACATCGTCGTTTTTTTTTAACAGAAGCCCCTAAATTTTAGTATAGTGCAAATATAAGGGCTCAATAACCATAAACACTTATAACTCGGATCCAAATTGCCATTTATAATACACTAAAATATCGATATCAGAACTTTGATACAAAATTGACAGAGCCAGGGATTTCACGGTTGGTTTGTCTGTTGGCTGGCGGAAAGATGTTTATTTCAAAGTCGATACAATTTTTAATATGTAGATGGCTCCTCTCCCAAACTTGTATTTAAATTCGAAAAAATATACACAATTCGCAGTAGATCAGTACCTTTCGCATCACTCTGTGTAAATATCAAGATAAAAAGTATTAGGACGTTCTCTCTTTCTCTCTCTTTTTTAACGATTGTACATTATTACCAATTTACCACCCTCACCCCTAAATTTTAGTATAGTGCAAATATAAGGGCTCAATAACCATAAACACTTATAACTCGGATCCAAATTGCCCCCCCCCCCCCCCCCAAAAAAAAAAAAAAAAAAAAAAAAAAACCTCAACATGAGACGGACAGAATGAATTCACCGCCCGTTTCAAATCTGCTGAAAAAAAGGAATAGACTGAGCCCGGTCCGAGTATTATGAAAGGAAATTGGTCCTAGTCTCTATAAACCTCTACTAAAATATACTACCCTCCCCCACACCCCTTAAAAAAACGTAATCTTTGCTACGAACTGTGTATGTCATGCGAGCGCAAGCTTTTTCTAAAGACGATTACGTTGTGAGAAGTAGTATTGCCAATTTAGAGGATTTTTTTAATGCAAAGAATCTACCAGAATTTCCAAAATAGATGTCTTCACTTTTTTTTTTTTTTTTTTTTTTTTCACACATAATATCTGTCATTAAATAAAGCAAAAATAAGTTTCGCTTTCACAGATTCAATGAACATTCCTACAAAGCAAAGAAAAATTTCCTTTTACAGAAAGAAAACCAAATGACCACAAGTGTTTACAATATCCCCCCCTCCCGTTCCCTTCCCTTTAAAAGGCAATGGTAGAGAAAAAAAAAATCAAAAGTGATATCTGAGATCTCTTCCCAACGCACCCCTGCTTTGACTCACCGGACCGGAACTCTTTAGGGTTGCTAAAAATTTGAAAGAATTTTCTTTTTTTCTTTCAAGTATGGTAGATGAGAATAAAATTACTACAGAAAAGACAAAAAAGGCTTGTTGAACGATGTATTTTATATAGTATCGTGTAAAAAATACCCCTTATTAAATTTATAACAAGATAATGATGACAATTAACAAGAAAATATATAAAAACTAGCAGAAAAAGTAGTTTTGTCAGCTATGCGGAAAATCTACAGCACTGGTAGAGCCATCTGGTGGAATCTATTGGAAACAAATTGAAAGTTTTTAAATTTAAATTAAAAAAAGGGTAATTACATCTCACTTGTAAAATTTGTGTCATTTCAAAGAAATAAGTCATATCTATCACCAAAAATTTTTTTTAATAAATCCGTACAATAGTAAATGCGCAGCATTGATTTTAAAAATATAACATTAGCAATATAGAGAAAATATAAGTGATGATCACCCTTAACTTATGCAGCTTAAAATTTGTTGATTCACCATATTATCATAATTTTACAATGTTTAACAATGGGAATAAGAGGATTATTGTTTATTATTATTTTTAATTTGTTTTTTATGATATTGAACACTTAATATTTATATTATTTTTTGCTTTTCTTTAGTAAACTTACTTTTTTGAAGATTGGGGGGGGGGGGGGGACACCTTTCAATAAATGCCAGCTGCAATATTAGAAACCATCATAGCAGAGTTATTGAGAATGATGACAAATAATAATTGGAAGATTCCACAAGACACTACAAAAGGGGCTTAGTTGAAGATTCCTAAAATTTATAAAGCTTTATTTTTAATTATGCCTGTGACATATTAAATGTATGTAATAAAACAAATTAACTTAATCCTTCTAAAAACAGACAATCCATGTATTGTTTAATATGAGATAAATTAAACTAGCAATCAATTACTTGAAAACTTTAAAAAATAAAAACTAATGTTGTAAATATAAAGAAGAAGGGAAAATAATATATTATAAACTTGTAACAGTTTGTGTATTTCACAAAAAAAAGGGGGGAGGGGAGAGAGAGAGAGAAATAATAAAAGAAAATCTATTTGATTACCACATTTTTTCTTTTTTAGTCATATGTAACAGTCCCTATATAAGGTTAAAAAATAAATAAAAAATTTTTGTATATTTTATTTCTTATTTCATTCTTTAATTTCTGTAATATATTACTTCCAATTTTTAGATAAAATGTTCATATATATATATATATATATATATATATATATATATATATATATATATATATATATTTACAGAAGCAGTTGCTCTGATTTCCAATTTGATTTTTAGAATTTACTGTAATTAGCTGGAACAAAAGCACTAAACTTAAATCAACCTATTAAATATGTATTTCAGAAGAATGGAATTAAGTAAGCCACATCACATTAATAAATGTTTATTATCTTCTCATCATTATAATTGATGTATAATAAGTGAAGATAATGTTGCCAGGTTTTTATTAACTTTTTGAAATGTTGCATAAAACTCATATATAGTTAATGCAGTTTTTGAGTTCTTTAGAATTGTTTTTTTTATTATTGTTGTTGTTCTTGTAAAATGTTCTTAAGCAATTTCTCTAATTTTTTAAATCAAGGAAGCATAAAATACAAAAATTTTCATATAAATGCATTTAACTTTTTTAATATATGTTAATTACTTTTTTCTTTACATAGTATTTGAAATTTTGCAAACTGTCCATGTATTCAACAGAAACATTGAAGGAAATTAAGCTTAGTCTATAATTAAATAAGCAGTATGCATTTAAAAAAAATACGTGCAAGGCATTAACTAGAACTAAAATCATTTTTCAAATATTTTGAGTAGATTGTTACCACACTTAGAACATTTACAACTGAATAGTCAATAATAAAACTCTTCCATGAATGGTAGCATCATCTTCTAACAAACTGCTACATTAAGAATAATTATAAATTATGAAATTGTATGACATTTTTTTTTTTTTTTTTTTTTTTTTTTTTTACGAAAATGGAGAGCAATGATAATGTGTTTGGTGAATTCTATATAGTTGGAATCCAGTAAAAACTAATAGTCCCCCTCCCTTCTCCACCAAAACAGCTTTCTTTTCTTTAACTTCTCACCTCATCCTCAATAATAATAAAAAAAAAAAGCACATATATTTGAGAAAATAGCATATTAAATTGCTTTTCAATTTCAGATGATCTCATATTTTTCATGTCTGACAAAAAAATTGTTAATATGGTTTTAAATCCAGACATAATATTTTAATTGATAACAAATCTATAAAGATTCAATTCAATGAAAACCCAAATTAGGGGACAAGTACAGAGTGAGTTATATTCCTAATTTTTTTAAGCTTCAGAGATAAAAACTGGGCACACGTAGACTGAAAGAAAAATACAACATGCAATGAATTTGAAAGAAACAATTAATCATTTATCAAGTCTTTGCATTTAAAAAAAAAATTACAAGTATTGCATGCCACTTATATCCTTTTTTTAAACAATTCTCATTTGTAATAAAGCAGTGAAATGATGCCATTATATTCTTTCTTTATTGCCATTGTAATTATTCATTTTTCACTCATTCTCAATATAATTATCTCTCTTTAATGACTCAAAATGTAGGGGTGAGAATCTTCTAAATTTGGTAGATTTCCTCTATTTAGAAAATTTCATCTAAATTACCTAGTCATTAAAGTTTTGCCTTAGTTTTGCATATATATTCCATTATACTGAAAATATTATTTTACATTACTCTAACAAATAAATGTTTATTACCTACATGTTGATGGATTAAAAAAATACATACCAGACATAAAAAAAAAAAAAAAATCAGTAAGTTAATTTACAGTTTTCAAATAAAATTTATCTGAAAGTACATTTTTATGCTTTATTCAATTCAGTAAAAACAAGGATTATCCAATATTTAGAAGTGAAGATGAATGCATAGTTGCCAACCTCCTGATTTTTTTAATACCAGTAAAATCATGCAAAAATTTTAGCTTTATTAAATAGCAGAAATTGCACGATTCAATAAAACAAATATTTTTTCATAAAAATACTGGTATGAAAAAAAGCGGGAGGTTGGCAACTATGTGAATGCAATCAAAGCGAAAGTGCATGTTGTGACATCTATCGTTACTTTTTAGCTTAGTGTTACTGATAAACATGTTTGTGTTGTATAATACATATAATAAATAAATTGTTCTAATAAGTAAATAAATAATGTGTTTTACCCCGCCCCCCCCTCTCACAGGAAATTCTATATCCTTACCTGTAGGAATCTATAGTTATTTATATAAGCAAAAAGCATTTGAAAAATTGTTAGTTTTACAAAAAAATAAAGGTATTTTTATACTGTGTTTTTCATACCATTTTTTATAATGATTTTACATAAAAAAATCAATTTATGAAATTTTAAAATGGATGCTTGTTTATCTTTTTGAAATCCTTTCGAATTTCTGACTTTTATAAGAATTTTATTTTTTATGATTGAAAGAAAACAAGTTTAATTTCAAATGTAGGTCATTGGTTTTTTAAGGTAATCAATGTGTTAAAAAATAATCTATTGGTTTTTTAATTAGACACTATTCATCCAAGTAATAATCATATTATATAATTTCTGTTGTAAACATCTCTTTTTCTATGCATTTACAAAATGCACAGGAATGAATGAGGCATCATTCAAAAGGATTTTGAACCAGCTCCTGACATAGAACACTCACATTTCATTACAAATGTTTTTATTAATTAAAAAAATGCAGTTAATTGTAAATTAAATCAGCATTGTTTTCATAAATGACATGAAATATTTTTCTCAAATCAATGTTGTCTAGAAATAAAATAACTTTTTAGCTTAGTATTACTGATAGACATGTTTGTGTTGTATAATATATATAATAAGTAAATTCTTCTAATAAATAAATGAATAATGTCTTCTAAATCCTCTCTTCATATGAAATTCAGTTTCCTCACTCACTTGACCTCCCCCCCTCCCCACTCTTGCCCAGCACATAAAGTTTAAAAGCTTAAATAGTTAGTGTATAAAACTATTTAAAAAATTCTTTAAAATATATTAAATTTAAAATTATTAAAAACATTTACATTATTAAAGAAATTATTTACTAAAATAGGGGAAAATATTAATCAGGATGGCTACAGAAATTGAAAAAAAAGTTCCCTGATTTCCCTTCTACCTTTATCAGATTTCCCTGATTTCCATTATTAACGATACACATAAAGTATTTTTTAATGTATGCTCTCATTTTGGAGAAGAAAAAAAAACATAAAAATTGTACAATATTCATAAAGTTAGAACTGGTTCACAGTTTCATTAGTCGAAACTCAAAATTTACCTAATTCAACAACTTCCTACAGTGGCCAATGAAAATATGGCGACCAGAAAATATCCTCATTTTCTGAAGAATATTTAAGTTCAATTCTATGACATATCTATATCTGATGGGGTAGCTAATTGGATTAAGCTGGCTACCTGATCAACTTATGCTAATGTATCATAAAATTTTCAAAGGATGGCTGCAGGTTCTGGAAATCATGGAAAAGTCAGGGAGGATTGATATCTGGAAAAAATAAGGAAATTTCATGAAATTACTTGAAAATTAGTGAAATTGGACTATATGGAAAATATTTGTATTTTTGCACAAAGACTGATTCATTGACAAACAGGTGATATTTAAGCCAATAATCATACATGATAAAAAAAAGTTAAATTTTTATATTTTTTAAAAATGATTCACATGATTTGAGTTTTTGATATTTAACACAAATTAAGGTGATCAGATGTCTTCATTTTCTGTGAATAGTGCTATCCTCTTTTTAGAAAAATATAAAAATTTTACTTTTCTTTATCATGTACGTATCCTATTATTGGCTTAAATATCACCTGTTTGTGGATGAATCAGTCTTGTCCAAAAACACAAGTATTTTCGCATACTATAGACCAATTACCCTAATTTTCAAGTACTTTTATGAAATTCCCTGATTTCCAGAATCTGCCGCTCCTCTGTTATTATCATATTTAAAAAAAAATTAAAGTATTTAATTTATTAAAGAAATTATTTATTAAATTAGAAGAAAATATTATTAAATTTAAAATTACTAAAAATTATTATAAATTTATTTCAAAAAATGTCTGCTCTATTTGCTACTTTGTAATAACAGAAAATTGGAGAGTTAGAATAAGAGTAGAATCAAACAAATTTCTACTCTTCCCTGAAACTTTCGCTACCTCGTTTGACATCCCCAGGGAAAAGGAAGATTTATAAATGTAGAAATTGGAGGCAGAGCAATTTTTCTTAAGAAAATTCCTAATTCCAGTAACAAATTCCTCTTTTTTACAATCTAGAAATGCAGTTCTTACCCCTGAAACCTGCAAAATCCTGAAATCTGTTCCAGTCTAATTTGTACAAATTTTTTACTCTCTAGTATAGGTACTACTAAATAGCTAATATCAATTTTTTAAATGCTGTTTTAGTAAAAATATTAATGTGTCAAAAATGTAAATTGCCAAAATATATATATTTCAAAACGAAATACAAAATGTTCTACATTTATTAACAAAATCATAAAAATCAGCAAGTGAGAATCCATCACGCGAGATTTGTATTAGCAATTTTAGTGGCATATAAGGGGTGCAAACTTTTATTCTAGATACTTAAATTTTCAATTTAATTTGTAGAAATTTAGTTTTAATAATGAATACTTAAAAATGTAATATATTTTCAACATTTTGTTTTTCATTTTATTCATATAGATGATATGTAAATCCTACAAAAATTAAAGTAATTATTTAACAAATTAAATATATATATATATACAAGGCTTAATTTGCGCTTGACAAGGCTTAATTTGCCCACTAGAGCTCAGCTTCAGTACTTCTCGGCTTTTAGTAAACATTTAAAAATTACCCAGAATTCACTGGCACTCTTAAACACTGCGTTCTGGAGCCCAGTGCAATAACGCTTCTGAAAAACGAATCCTAAATTACCCTTTCCTTTCCCTCTCATTTCCAATTTTTTGTATCAAAATACTTACTTATAAGTAACATAATGTGACACTAATGTAAGAGATGGAGATGAAACTGGCTTGATTTTTATATCAGGACTGGCTCAAGCTCAATCTGTCTTAAATTCAAAATTTTATATATTTCCATTTCAAATCACTTTAATGCTATTTTGATCAGAATAAAGTGTCAACAGAAATAGTCATTTTTCTATTCTGCATAGCTGCAAACTATACAATTTTTGTGTTAACACTATTTCCGAATCATACCCCTGAGATTATTTAATCGCAGCATTAAGATTATACAAAGGTTTCTATTTAGAAGTAGTATTAGCTAAAAAGCGGAACAGTTGATAGTCTAGTATACTCAGATAGATGTATTTAAAATTTTTATTTTGCTAAATAAAGAAACAATGCTTCAAATTTTGAAAATAATGTATGGAATATAAATATGAAGATTAAAGTGACGACAGAGGGGGGGGGGGGAGGGTACGCTACAGACAGGTATTAGAACTGCAGACTATTAGGGCTCTGCTACTTTTTTCCTTAGAAACTAAGCCCTGTGTATATGTATATATGACATGGCAAAACAATATCTGCAATGTTACATAAAAATGGAGAAAAACTACAAATAAATTACAGGAATAAAACTTTAACTAAAAGCAGAAAGTTGTTTTATTCCTTTGTTCTTTGTCAACATTAATATGACATAAAATACACATTAGTTAATCAAACTTTAACAAATGTTGTCATTTAAATTCATACATGTATATATTCCATTTATTATTAGAAAAATCACTTATTTCTGTACTTTTGTGTTATAGCGGTGCTCAAGGATGATTCGCCCATTGACCAAAATTTATCGCCAAATTATTACGCATATATGACATTATAATAATATATGATGTATATAACATTTCGTGACGTATATTTCCTATTTATAGTCCCATATAAAGCATATATGATGTACCGTAATTTCGGGAGTAAGCGCCGCGGCGCATACGTCTTTGAAAGTTCAAAATATGGGCGATGCGGCGCATACGCCAGGGCGGCGGGTACGATGATTTTTTTTTTCCTCAACATAGCAAAATCTGGGTATTGTGAAAAACAAGCCTTCATTTCAGGTTTTTTTTAGTCTTACTGCCTCAAATACACTTTTAAACACATGGATTCATTAACATTCATTCATATTTCACCTTTATTTACATTCATTTAATCTCAGTATAAAGTTCATAAACAGTACATCACAATATATCTTTATTATAAAAACGTAATTACTATAGTCAAAATATATTTAACTTACCCATATTTCTCTATTTTCTGTTCACTATTAATAGCTCACTCTTTAAAAGTATTTATTGTATACTTTACAATAGTTGATAAATTATATTTATTTCATAAGCACACCGCATACGGCGATATTCGATTAAAACGATAATCGAATAATCAATTGGCGTAGTACATTTTTTTCCCCCTATTGTATTCTAAGATAACCTGTGTTTCAATATTAATAGCTCACTCTTTAAAAGTATTTATTGTATACTTTACAATAGTTGATAAATTATATTTATTTCATAAGCACACCGCATACGGCGATATTCGATTAAAACGATAATCGATTGGCGTGGTACGCATATTTGTGTAGTACGTATATTTTTCTATTGTATTTTAAGATAACCTGTGTTTTATTGTTAATTCATATATCTTGTAAGATTTTATCGCTATTCTTGTTACTTTTAATCCAATTTTGCAGATCGTTTTTTATCGTGACTATTTCATTTTTACCGATTTTTCAATGATGCGGCGCTTCTAATGGGTGCGGCGCTTACGTGTATATTTGTTCTTTTTTACCGATTTTTCAATGATGCGGCGCTTACGATGGGTGCGGCGCATATTCCCGAAATTACGGTATATATATGACATGTATAAAAGATGTAGATATGATGTATAAGGAAATGAAATAAATGTATGACATATAAGACGTAAATAATATGTATTTAATGACGTATATGACACCTATATGTGTATTTGGAGTATATATGTGTGTAATATGATGCATACTTTGAAGAGAGGTGGACTTTGAGACCTATAGCTACAAGGCTGTCGTCTCGAATGATCCATATACATTTATTTATTATTCACAGAAACATATACATGAATTCTACAATTACATACATCTTGATGAGATAGTACAAGGGAACATGACAACACAACAGACACAACCTGGGGGTTCACACAAAGTGTGTGTGCAATGGAACCAGTGGGAATTGAACCCACAACCTCCTACACTCTCAAGCTGCGTTTTCACTGGTCGACCCAACTTTCGACCTAAACCCAAGATTTTAGGCAGTTAGGTAGCGATTTTGAAGGTTTGATCCAAAGACATTTAAGATACATAGACTGGCAAAACTGTCAGTTTAACTGAGGATTTTTGATCACAGCTGACGTACGTCAGATTGTTGACATTTCCTCGTACAGTATATTATATGCGGTTAGCTGTGTTGTGCTATAATTTCTTTATTCGATATTTTTTATAAAAGTTTTTTTAAATTGTTATTAAATTTAAAAGTATTCTATTTAATTTAGCACTTTATTGTGGTATTAGTTTGTTATTAAGACGAAATCGCAATTGTTATATGTGTGTTGCATACAATTGAAGAAACAGCAATCAATATGCATAAATAAAACTTTATCTATCCATCGGTAAGTCAATTTTTATTTATGAATATACTTAAGAATGTCCTTTTTAATAAATTTTGGTATCATTGTTTCATTTATTTAGTCAGTGTTATTTATAGTGAGGACAAAATGAAATTCATCAATTTGATTTGACCATGAATTTATGGCACAAATGGCATTTATTTAAAAGTAGTTACTTACTTGATTATAAGTTGTTTAGTTGAAATATGTTTCATTATCATATAAACACTGAGATATTAGCTCTCGATGTTATATAAAACTAAGAAAGTAATTTTTTTTTTTAGTTTGAACAGCAAAATTATATTTATTCATAATGTAGTTATTCATAACTTTTTTAATCAATAAAAATATCACTTTCTTATGAATCGCTTCATTTTAATTTAGCTGTTACAGTAGATAGCTGTTTTGGAATTCCTAATGCATTTCTAATATACCTTCAGAGTGTGGTATAAAATAAAAATATTTACTGAAACACTAAGAACTTTTTATTACTGTTGTTATCTAAAACTGTACAATTAGAATAATTTTTGCAAGTCCTAAATGAATATTAACATAATGACATATCTGATAATGTAAGCTATAATCAAGATATCTCTGGTCTGCCTACTTGTGGAAGTCGAGGAGATGACTTACAAAGCTGACTTTTGGGATTCAAGGAACTCAGTTAACCTAGTCTTCTGTTGGAATTTTTGTGCCAGCTGGATACATTCACAGTCAGAAGTGTGTATTTCATATTTCTGTCTGTAAATGTAACTTGCTAGAGCTTCAGATGTCTTCCACGTCCAAGAAAACTCATGCTGCAAATCTTCATTTACAGTTTGTGGTGATGGATATGCTTCACAGTAATTCAATATGTGGATGTTAAGTTCATTTAAGATTTGGAAAAACTATTTCTGTACTTTTTTGCATAACAACAATAATAAAAAGTTCTTTGTTTTTCAGTAACTATTTTTATTTTATATTTGTATGTGAAAGTGATATATATTAGAAATGCTGGCACTTCTCGACTAATTTGGCGAGAGAAGGAAATTTAACATGCATATTTTCTGGCAACCTATTCACTGTTTCTTTGGAACTGATGCTTTACACTCACGCAAACATGTAAACATAAGTTTGGCGACTTTTGGGTTGGTGCGATTTTCAAGACCGCGCCAAACGAATAACTTAATACAATGGCTAGGTTGCCATTTAAGGAAAAAATCCCCTAAATTTGGCGATTTTTTTTCCTTTTTTTAACTGATTATTATTTTTTTTTTTCTGCGTGAGTGTAAAGCATCTTAGCAGTTTCTTTTACACAAGATTTTTTTCGGTATTTATACAATTTATTTAATATAAAAAGTCATTTAATTTTTTGGTTCTTCTCCATTATCCCGTCGACCACTTTTCATAAAAAAGTTATCGCCAAACTGTAGGATTTAACGCCAAAAATGCAGTCCCATTCACTTGTTGTTAGAAGCATTACATGTATTTGTTATGTCATCAAGTGGTTTTTAATTCAACATTTACCTGTATTTTTTATTATGTTTTACTGATTTATTAGTTATTTCGTTAATTAAAATAACAATTGCATCCTTAAACAGCTGTGCCATGATATTAGAAGAAAAAATGCATTGATAAAATGTTGCATTGCATAGTTAAGTGCAATAGATCAATTTCAACTGATGTTACAAACGTTTATTCACCAGCCGAGAAGGGTAATTAAGAAAAATAATGTAAATAAATAAACATCCAAGATTTTTTTTTCTATTTTCATTAATATATTGTAATTTTTGTTGTTGTTGTTTAAACTTACTAGTAGTTGACACTTTGGTGAGTGGGGCTTTTCTGAATTTTTTTTATTTTATTTATTTATTTATTTTGATAGTACAATGGCAACATTCTTCTATTTGTTTATTTGGCATTACAGTTTGGCGATAATTTTTTTTCATGAGAAGTAGTCGATGGGATAATGGAGAAGTACCATTTTTTTATATACAAACATAAGTAATTTGTATATAAAAAACAATAATAATAAAATATATACATATATGCAGGGTTGTGGAATTACATCATTTTACTTGCCTCTAGTGAGTGGCTTTTCTGACGAGGCAAGTGAATCTTTTAGAAGTCTTTTAAAAACTGCAGGCTATAGAAGATTTGCTTTTACTTGTTAGCTGTATTTCGCAACTCTTCAAATTACTGCAATGTCACTATGGTAACTAAGTTCTAACCTTATACTAAACTTTCCTCTATTGTATATATTTCTTAATTTTATTTGGAAAAAAAAAATACGAAAATGTATTATTATAGTAAGGAATTATTTTTGCAGTTGCGTAAATTCTGTCATAACAATTTTCAACTGTATGTTGCTTCTTGCTGGCTGGTAAGATTTTCTGAAAGTTTCCCACTCCTACATATACCCTCAAATCTGCAGCGGTTGTGCAGAATTTAGAATTTTGTGTATTTCTGGTCATGCATAACTAAATATGCATAATAATAATGAGATTTTTTTTTCTTGAATTATTCAATGAAACTCGCCTTATAAAGATATATTAATAAGGCTAAGATGCTATACACTCACACAGAAAAAAAAATAGTAATCAGTTAAAAAAAGGAAAAAAGTCGCCAAACTTTTTAGAACTTAACTGTAGAGCATTCATAATTTTGATGATTGCAAAATTGTATGTTTTATTTAAATACATACTAAAAAATCACTTATTCACTGAAAAAGAAAATCTTGAAAGAATAAAATTACAAAGATTTATAATAGGTCTCTTACATTAATCAACAAGAAATTTATTTTGCATGTAAGAAGGCATCCGTATTATAAAGGTATGCTATTTGCTAATTTTATTGACTGTCAGTTCTTTTTTTTTAAATACATTGTTTATTCATGTTATCAGGTTTAACCTTCTTTTACAAAGCTCTAGAAATATTGATTATAGATTAAAAAAACATTTATTTTTTTAAATAACTAATTTTCAGGCATGGTTTTGTATTATAATCTATTACCACATGACTCAAACTCAACAGTAAGTATTTGCCCGTTACAATAATGTAAAGTAACATTTGCAGCAAAATAAGCAATAATAAGCATAAATAAGCAATAATAATAGTAATGAATTATAACAGCGGTGCAACCAAGATCCTCATTGGGCAGGAGTTTGGAATCATCGTTACTCATAAAATGAAAAATTTTGTTTTATGACTTGTCCCCAGTAAATGTGACACATTAAAACCAATGTAATGAAAAGCTATTATTGATGATTAAAACTATAATTCATGATAAATTAAAATATATTATGAATGTGATTAAAATGCCAACTTACTGAGTCCCAGCAGCAGATTTTTCTGTGTCAATCTGCAGCAAAACAAAATTTATATGTGACCATAAGAAAAAATAGTAAACCATAAATTAAGCAAAATATACATTTACAAAGAAAATGTAATAAGAAGATCTAGGGATGCACCGTATAGTGACTTTGGCGAAATACCGAATATTCGACTGGCTGTATACTTCTATATTTCATGGTTTAAAAGTTTTTAAAAATTAAATTTCAAAATAATTTTACATATTTAGCACAAAGACAATTTTCATGAAAAAAACCTTTTTCACAATTAAACTTTACAAAAAAAAAATCTATGCTTTAAATTATTTAAGAAGGATTAGTCTTAACTCTTTTAATTAATAAAAAATTCAACTTATGACTTCTTCTGTGAACTAAAATATATGAATAAAATTTACTTATATTCTAAAACAAATATATTAAAATCAAAAAGAAATTTTGAAGGAATATTTTACAATCATATAGCATTTATTTGACAAGAAGCGAGTAAATAATAATAATAAAAAAACATTCAAATGGTGGCAACTTAGCAAGAAAGTTTTTGAAATGTACTAGAATGAATAAAGTGAACAATTACTTTCAGTGGTTGGAAATTTATAATGGTGTTTGTAAAATTTTAGAACAAACTTTTGAGGACGATAATGAGGCCAAGACAAGCATTTTCTGTACAGAAAACCAACATCACAATCCATTTATTCAGTCAAAAATACAAGGTTTCTACAAGTAGAACCCTAATATTTGTTCACAACTTTAACAATAATGAAGATATTTTAGCAAGATTTTTATCATATTAACTTTGTTTTGTATAAAGTGTATTGGAATCATTGAAGTGATTGAATTTTTATCAGTGACACAGTATATGTACTGTCAGCTGCATTCTGAATAGTGGAATATCCAGCTTAGTGTTTGCACTGCACTAGTGTCACTTTTTAACACTTCTTGTCATATTTTACAGAAAGCAGAGTAAGTCTGATGTTTGAATATATTGTTACAATATCTTCATTATTGTTAATTTTAAATGAAAATGCAAGTTCGACATTGAGTGAGATACACTGTATTTTTTAATAAGTGGTTGGAATTCTGGTTGTTACTTATTATAACCCCTGAAAGATGTGTATTATCTTTCATTATGTTTAGAAATATCCAGTTGTGAAAAAGCTAACAATATTCAAAAACTTGCATTTACAGATCATTAGTTCCTATGAATGTCATCATTAACAGTTACTTTTCAAACAGCAAATAAATAAAGCAAAAGCAATCTCTGTTATTTAAATATGATTGTATTTCTTAATAGCTTTATTTATTGACAGTTTAAAATAAAAATTATCTAAGGTTTTCAAAAAAAAAAAAAAAAAAAAAAAAAAAAGCTTTTAAAAACACTTTTTTTAAGTATTCAGTTTGACTGAATATCAAGAAATTTGGCCAAATCGAATATTCAGCATATCAAATAGTTTGATATTAAGCCTAATCAAATAATATGATATTCAGCTTAACCAAACATTCAGTAGTATGACTGAATACTGAATATTTGGTGCAGCCCTAAAAGATACAATAATTTAGGAATAAAGTAAAAATTACATTTTTTTTTAAAGAACAGCCTTTATTTTAAAGTTACTAGATTAATCTGCAGTGTGCGCTGCCATGTTGCATACTTTTTCTAGAGGACTTAAAATATTTTTATTAGCGCCTCATGCTTTTACGATTTTATTTTGACTTCAGAATTTTTTGTTTAAAAGCATTTTTTTACCTTTATGTACATGTTATTTTTCTACTTTCAATTTCTAATACCTATATGGTTTTCTTTTTCAGATAATTCTGAATTTCAAAAAGGGTTTAACAATTTTAAATTGCATAATAAGACAGTTAAATTTCTAACAAACACTTTCCTACATTCTAGTTTTATTATTTCTTTTCATATAAAAACAGAGTGCACTTTCAAAGACACAGATTTTTGTTAAATCTTTTTATTATTGCGACTGATTTAAACCTTTCAGACATACTGATATTAATTCAATATGAGTAGTAGACTGCTTATGTAAAAGAATTTCTTTAAAATATAAAATAGATTTAAATAACACTGCTATCTTACTTATTAAATGTTTGAAATGAAATGAACAGCAATAGAAACTAATTATAGCAGAAAATTATAATTTAATCAAATCTCACCAATAGCATTTTCTTTTTCGCCAATAGCAGCTTTTATTTTATGCATGTGTAAAAAATAAACAATTCTTTGATGTTGAAATAAAATGTTTTAGTTTGTGGTATTATTTTTTCTTCTTTGTATATTAAATTTAATGAGTAATATCTAATATATGTGTATGTATAATAAAAAAATGTGTGTTTTAAATGCATGTATTTTCAGTGAAAATTGTGTATTTTAAATGAAATGAATGCAATGAAAATTATGAAGATGGTAACAACATTTGGCAATGTATTACCTGTGCTCGGCTTATACAAAAGTACCACAATTTTAAATGTTTCAATTTAAGTAGACTAGCTTTATATATATATATATATATATATATATATATATATATTATTTATTAATACAGTGAATTAGAAAAAGATAAAATTTATTAAAACATTTTCTGGTAGTATTCACACCATGTACACTAATGAAAGTATTAAATTCATGAATCATAAATTCATTTTAATTTACTTGTTATAGATAATCCTTATTAATTTTAGAATTCCTAATGCATTTCGGTACTTTTCTACTATAATTCTAATGTCAACATTCTTCCATTTGTTTATTGGCTTTGGCATAATAGTTTGGCGATAGTTTTTTTTTTTTTTTTTTTTATGGAAAACGGTCGACGGGATAATGAAGAAGAACCATGTATACATACAAATTACTTCTGTTTGTATATAAAAATAGCTTCTTTATATTAAATAAATTATATAAATATTGAAAAAAAAATTGTCTATGAGAAACAGTATATAGGTTGCCAGAAAATATGCATGAGAAATTTTAGGGATGCTTCAGTTCTCTGTAACTCGTCACCAAGACCTCAATAGTTGAGAAGTACCAGCATTTCTAATATATAACACTTTCAGATACAGGTGTAAAATAAAAATATTTACTGAAAAACAAAGAACTTTTTATTACTGTTTGTTATGCAAAAAAGTACAAGTAAAATAATTTTTCCAAACCTTAAAATCAACATATTGGATTACTGTGAATGAAGCAAGCATAACCCATGCAACAGAAAGAGTTTCCTTGGACGTGGAAGACATCTGAAGCTCTAGCAAGTTACATTTACAGACAGAAATATGAAATACACACTTCTGGCTGTGAATGTATCCAGCTGGCACAAAAATTCCAACAGAAGACTAGGTTAACTGAGTTCCTTGAATCCCAAAAGTCAGCTTTGTAAGTCATCTCCTCGACTTCCACAAGTAGGCAGACCAGAGATATCTTGATTATAGCTTACATTATCAGATATGTCATTATGTTAATATTCATTTAGGACTTGCAAAAATTATTCTAATTGTACAGTTTTAGATAACAACAGTAATAAAAAGTTCTTAGTGTTTCAGTAAATATTTTTATTTTATACCACACTCTGAAGGTATATTAGAAATGCATTAGGAATTCCAAAACAGCTATCTACTGTAACAGCTAAATTAAAATGAAGCGATTCATAAGAAAGTGATATTTTTATTGATTAAAAAAATTATGAATAAATATATTTTTGGTGTTCAAATTTATATAATGAAAACATATCTCAATTAAACAACTTATAATCAAGTAATTGCTTTTAAATAAATCTCATTTGTGCCATAAATTCATGGCCAGATCAAATTGGTGAATTTTATTTTGTCATCACTTTAAATAATACTGACTAAATAAATGAAACAATGATACCAACATTGATTAAAATAGACATTCTTAAGTAAACTCATAAATAAAAATGCACTTACCGAAGAATAAGAAATTATCTGTTGATTGCTAGTTCTCACAATTGTACACCACACACAGTAGGAGAGACCGGTACACACTGGACCTATGGGCACAGTGGACCACCCCCTAATATTTTATTTATTTAAAAAAAATTTTAAGCTTCTCTTCTATCCTCATAGACAACAGCACTGGACTGATTATGTATAGCCTTCAGAAAATATGTTTAGATCAGATTGAACTATTTTATCCTGATTGGTTGTTTTGAGCTTCTAAAAGTAAAAATTTTCATCATCATATTTTTATTTTTTTAGTAATTAAAGGTTGTAGATAAATAAGGTAAAACAGCTCTTTTGAAAATATAAGATACTTGTTTTTATTCAACTTTAAAGTTAATATGTTTAAAAGAAAGCTATAAACAATATTAATATGATTATTTATTGAACTTTAACATGGGGCACAGTGGTCCACAATCCACTCTGCTCCTGTAATGCATAATGTTCAAAATATTTAATAATTGCTTATTTTCTATAAATAAATATTGTTTTAAAGTAGTTATTTAACTGTAAAATAAAGTAAACAAAGAAAAATAACAATTTATTTAACATAGTAAGAAATATTTTGTTTTGTATTTACTACCTTTGATAAATGTAACTGTAGTCTACTAATTGGTGATGATTCTATTCAAGTAAGATTCATGAGATGCAAATTGAATGGAAATCAGTTTATTTTTCTGGAAACTGTAGATGAATCTGTTGTTGATGTCAATGATTTCATAATGTTGTTCCCAGACCCCAAAAGTATTTCAGGAAAATTCCAGGCTCAATCTTACTCATAAATATTTTTGGATTTCATTTGCAAATTTTAATGTGCACTGATTTTCTTGTACTTAAGTAATAACTTCAACTAAATTGCAATTGTTCCTGTATTAATCTGTTATTATTTTCAAAATATAATTATTATTATTTTTTTTTCAAAATGTTACTTGTAAATTTATATTACTATATTATTTTGTGGGTAAAGAGGAAATAAAACACAATTAGTTTAATGAAAAATAGATTTATATTGTATTTCAGATAATACCTAATAGCGGTCTACTGTGACCCGGTAGGTGGACCAGTGTGCCCCACTTCTGGGGCACACTGGTCTACTTTACGAGTGCATATAATTTTTTTTTTTTTTTAAATGTATTAAAAACTATGTTCTGAGAAAATTATGATGAATGTATAAAGGTTTAAGGAATATTCAAAAATATTTTTATGCAGATCGGTTTGTCTGTTAAAGAGAAAAAAAAAATTAACTGAAAAAGTGGTCCACTGTGTACCAGTCTCCCCTATAATTTTAACTGTACATTTTTGGACAATAGCATCTATGTATTTTAACCTCCTGGGTGGAGGATGTAGAATCAAGCACAAGATATTTTATTTATTCTACTTACTCTGTATTTGTTCATAAACAGACACATTTCAAAAAACAAATTTATTTTGAGTGAATTGCAAAAATATATTTTAAGTTATCGTAAAAATAAGTTTACTTTAAAATGGTCAAATTAGAAGGGCTTTATCTTTTTAACAAAAATCTTATTTCTAAACAAGTTTTATTTTTGCTTAACTTACAAGATAAAATTTTCGAACATAAATCTAAAATATTGAAACAAATAACAACTATAAATATTTTACAAAATTAAAATTGATGAATATATATTTAAATATGTATGTTTATTTTATTGGTATGTATTATTTGATTTTGCTTACATTATTTACTTTTTTGAAATTGTTAAGCTTTATTAACTATTAAATTAAAAATATACTTTATTGCAAAACATATTTGGAATCATCTTTAAATTTTAACGTACACGCATGCATGAATATTTTGAAGGATCAATTAATTAACTTAGATAGATTCCTCTCTCTCTTTCCCCCCCCCCCTTTTTTTTTTTTTTATTTCTTGGTTTCAGACGCTTCAACTTATAATCTCCACCAATTTGTTTCGTTTCAATGTACATTTCGCCTTTATTGCATGATAAAATTATATACTCTTACTCAAATACACCATTCAAAAAATTATTAATAAATTACCTTATTTAATTTTATTTTAGGAAATTAAATATTTTTAATGCTTATTTAGATGTATAAAAATATAGCTTGATGTAAAAAAATGGCATAAATTTCGTATAAATTAATAAAAATTAATTTTTTTAAGTAGCTTTTAGCCATAGCGATTAATGGTAAACAATTCAAATCTGACGTACAGACCTCGCGGTTGAGATGTTTCAATTTACTTCAGACGGCTGATGGCTTTTAAATGGGTATTGCCAGTCTATGTATCTTAAATGTCTTTGGTTTGATCAGTACTCAATCCTAAGCACATCTAACCCAAGCCCAGCCAATTAGAAAAGAGCTTTTTCATACATAATGGCGGCGTATAAATTTATTTTGGAATTATTCAGCTTTTGCAAAAAGAAATTCAATTTTTTGTGATTGAAGCAAAATAGTGAGTTTTCTTAACAAGTTTATATCTTTTATTAATGTCTATCCGTTTAGTAAATAGCAATCCAGTATAGATTACTTATTGTTGCACTTTTTTTGTACGAAAAATATCTCTGTTTTTGGTAATGAATCAGATGCTTTTTATTAATATTAAAATACTAAATGTATAGTTCGTTTAAGGATTTCGTTTCTGATGTAATAATGGATACATAAAGTGCAGTTCCCAAAATTATTTTATTATGATTGAATGTTAACAATACAAAAAAAAAAAAAAAAAAGGTAAATAAAAATATTATGATTATGGATTTTTCTTTCTCATAATGAATTAAATATATACTTGCTTCATTGATTTTAATTTATTATATATCCTTATTTGATAATGTGTTTTTCGGCAATTTAGAATTAAATTTCTCTTTTCTCATTTAAAATAATTATAAGTATTAAGAAAGATTTGTTTACTGTAGCCCAGCCCCCAGCCCATTGATATTTAAATTGAAAATTAGTTAAAGACAAGCGTCAATCCAGTTTTGTTAGTACTTGAACATTGATGTTTATTCAAGCATGTAAACAAACTTTCTCTAAATTAAATAAGCCAGGGTATTTTGTATTATCATGTTCTCTTTTAAAGGTGAAATATGTAATGACTAATTTCAAAACAGTTTGACTTTTCAGAGATTTACTTGTTAACTTTGCTATACAAAGAAAACTCTGCTGTTCTGTTGTTTAATTTTTCATTTTTTATGCATTTCACCTGCAGATGTAGTATATTTGAGTTTAATCTTTTTTGTTATTCCATTCATGCTGAAACTTTTATGAATATTTAAAACTTTGTATGAAATTTAAATCAATTGCAATCATATACAACTTTTTTAAATAGACATCTCTAAGAATTGGCACACATTATCATGTATGATTTGTTATTAACTGAGCAATGTTTTCGTGTGATATTTCAATTCGAATGGCATTTAATTTTTACTTCACCATAGTTTAATCCACAAATCCTGTAACTTTGATCGGAATTAATGCTCTTTTTTGTATAAAAAATATTCTGCATTCTCTAAGTGAGGAGTAATGAATCTGAGAGTTATCCCATTGAATTTGTTATATGTACTTTATTTGGTCAACAAGAAAGCAGCAGGTTTAATATTATAAACAAGTTATTAGATTTGGATTCTTTGATTGCTCTTCAGTCTTATTATTTTCTTAATTATGAATGTAGAAAAAAGGAGAAATTTAGTTCCAAGTCTGTGTTTATCTTTTCCTTTAGGAAAATTTTAAGAATTAGATTGGAAATAAACAAACATTTATAAGGCATGTAACTTAAAAAAATAATAATGTTTAATAGCATGCTAAGCTTAAATAAACAAACTGGCACATTGCAAATAATGTTTAAAAAATTTTTTAATGGTAAGGTATTCTTTCACAAATTAGCATTAGAATAACAGAAACCACTTTATGATTTAGGTTAGACCTTTTATGTGTACAATAAACTTTGTGTAATGCAAAAAGATTTTAAATAGAGTTATACACTGTCTAAGGTAGAATATTCTCTATGATGGAAAATTTTCTCGGTCCTGGTCGATTCTGTTTTAGACGTAGTTTGCTGTATTTCATTTAGTCTTATGTAACGCTTTCTACTGCATTTTACAACTGGTTATATTTATATTGTATCAGTTATAAGATGATCGTTATATCCTGATAAATGTTATTGAGTCAGTTTAGGTTTCTACTATATTTTAATAAGGAAAACAAAATTTAGTGAATATTCTAGTGATAATTTTTTTAAACTGATACAATGTTGCATTATGCAACTTCTGTTATTTGAAATTTTATGCTTGTGTAATGATGTCTGACAGATAGATGGTAAAATTCATTATCTGCAGATTGACAGTAGTGCTGTGAACTTACCAATGTGAAAAAACAAAACCATTAATTTTTAGATGTTTAAAGATATTTAAGTATTGTTTTAATAATAGATTAGGAAACCATTTTATGATTTATCATTAATATTTAAAAGTGAATTTATTTTGAGTGAGTCAATTTTAAATAAAAAATCTGTAAAATATAAAGGCACAGATGTCATATATGCACCACATTGGCGCAATTTTTTTCCTCCGCCAATTTGGCAAAAACTTTGTTACAAATAGCATGCAGTAATAGCACGTGATTTTTTATTTCAATATAAAAATAAAAAAACGTTATAATATTAATATACATTATAACGTTAACATACATTATAACGTTAATATTGAAAAACAACTTGCTGGGGGGAGGGGGAATTACGCTAATGTGGTGCGTATATGATGTCTGTGTCAATAAATATTGATATAATAAAAATAATTTATAGAATTGAAATAAAAAATAAAAGCAAATAAACAGCAATTTATTTTGTTCACAAAGTTGGTGGGAAAAAATTTGCGCCAGTGTGGTGCACATATGACATCTGTACCAATATAAATATATTTTTTATTTTAACTTAATGAACAATATTTTGGAAAAGCCCACAAATTATCATTATCTATACTTCATATTGTGTATATTATTAAACTGAAAATTTTATGAAATATTTCTAGCCTAATTTTTACTTCAACCAAACTTTTAATATCTGAAATCTTCTCTCTTTTTAGACCCAATTTTGTTGCTGTATCCTGGACAACTGTAGATATCAATGTGTTATCAGGAACTGGGCTCATCCATATGTGAAACTTTTATTTAATGAGATACCACAAGGCTTAATTGCCATGAGATTGGCATTTCTATTTTATCTACTGACCTCCAAGTGAGAGGACTCTCCACACCGCTACTTTTTTGTGCAAGTCTGTAGCACTGACATGGCATTCCCAAGAGCCATCCTCGGAAGAATTGACCACATCTGATGCTACGTAGCTGCCATTTTCTGGTGAAAACTACTGCTGCATTGTGGCATAGTTGAATAAATATTGCTTGGTGTATATTGATGCATAATTTGAACTGTATACACCAGCAATGCTTTTTCGACTGTAAAATGGGAAAAGCTGTGTTCACCAGCAACTGATCTAGCAGGGAGAAAGCTTTACCAAAAGTAAGCATTTATTGTTATTGTAATAATTTATTCCATTTTTATTAATATTGCGTAAGATGTTTATGATACTTAATAAAAAAGGTTGTATTAAAATTTGTGGCATAACTCATGGGGCTTCACCAATAAAGATTTCAAAGAGTTTGGACAAAAAGAACTTTTTATTTTAAAACTATGAAACGACCCTATGTAAACAAGAAAATGAGTGCATCACTAAATAAATATTAATATTTCTTCGCCAATTTTTTCATTTTAAAATATAATTTCGGACAAAATTTTAAAGAGAGCTTGGATACAGTTATATTTATAACTGATTGAAATGTCAGATAGTTTTGAAAATGAAAACTATTTTGTTATTGCTATGTTAAAGGAGCCAACATGAAAACAAACAAACAAAAATATATATATATATATAAAAAAACATTTCTTTTACAACTAGATAACAATATTTTTTCCCGAAATTTTTACACTGGTTGTAAAACCGTTTATTTATCACCAATGATTACAAAGAGTTCAGACAAAAATAACTTTTTATTTTAAAACTATGAAACGACCCTACGTAAACAAGAAAATGAGCACTTTTATCACTAAATATCAATATTTTTCGTTTTAAAATATGTCATACAAAATCTGGTTAAATATATAAAATAACAAAAACTTGATGTTTCTTTTTAAATTTATTATCATAGGCCCAGGCAACGCCAGCCGGGAGTCAACTAGTATTAATATTTAAAATATATATTGATATGGCCCATTTAACACAAATCTAAAAAAAAAAATCAATTTAAGCTTGAAATTAATACTTTTGTCTGCAAAAAAAAAAAAAAAAAAAAAAGAGAGAAAATTTTCCTGCAAAGAAAAATTGAAAAGTCGTCAAATTTTGGCAATATGCATTTTCTGGTAAATTCTAGCAACCTTTTCCTTTTTGCTGGTGGTTCTGATGGAGAAGAGGTATTTTTCGTCGAACATGAATAAAACAAAAGTTGTACGGTGATGTCATCTCTCAAGTGACCTTAGGGGGTCGTTTAAGTATACCCGTAAGCATATTTTTAGTAATTTTATACCCCGTCCTTCCCTTATAAGAAATAATAAGCAAATAGTAACCCGTAAGCATATCTTTAGTAATTTTATACCCCGTCCTTCCCTTATAAGAAAAAATAAGCAAATAGTAACCCCAGCAGGCAATGCCAGCCAGGGGTCAAATAGTATTAATATTTAAAATATATATTGATATGGCCCATTTATCACACAAATCTAAAAAAACTAATGAATTTAAGCTTGAAATTAATGCTTTTGTCTGAAAAAAAAAAAAAAAAAAAAAAAAAGGGAAAGTTTTCCTGCTAAGAAAAATTGAAAAGTCGTCAAATTTTGGCGATATGCATTTTCTGGTAAATTCTAGCAACCTTTTCCCTTTTGCTGGTGGTTCTGATGGAGAAGAGATATTTTTCGTCGAACATGAATAAAACAAAAGTTGTACGGTGATGTCATGTCTCAAGTGACCTTAGGGGGTCATTCAAGTATACCCGTAAGCATATTTTTAGTAATTTTATACCCCGTCCTTCCCTTATAAGAAAAAATAAGCAAATAGTAACCCCACCCCCCCATTTTTTTATTTTGCTTATGTATGATTTTGACATTTTGTACGTCAACACTGTTTGCCAGGAAAAAACAGTTACCATCAATTTACACTATTAATCTTACAAATTTATATAAATAGGCATATATAGGGGTTGTGGTATCAAAAGAATGCAAAATGGTTTTAATATATTGCTGTTTATCACATTGAACAATAAAACTTAACAATAGGCCCTAACTTAATTAGACATCATAACTAAAATTTTTAACAGGAATCATAGAAATGTTATGTGTTTGAAGTTCCGAGCGGACTACAGAATACTCATTTCCCATCATGTATTTTTTCTTGTTGTTGCTGCGTTGTCTAATGCATTCATAAGAATTGTCATAATTCCCCCCTCCCCTCTTCTCCCTGCCAGCAAAAATAATCAAACCCTGAACTCCTCCTTACTGCTTACATAATACTTGAATGGCCCCTTAGCGTTATTTTTAATTTTCAGAATTGTAAACTTGAGCAGTCAAAGATGCTTGTTTATAATTTTAAATCATCAGATTATTTTGCTTTGATGGATTTGATTTGGAGCAGGTGTTCAATATTATTGAAATATTTATAAGTGAATACTGGATATCTAGCAATCAGTGCTTAATTTATGATGGAGGTACTTCTTTGTTTTCAGTGACTACTTAAATATAGCCAGAGCTTATAAATATTGTGCACCAGGACATTCGTGAATGTTTTATATTGTTGGTTGATAAAAAAGTGTTAGCGAGTAAGATTTTCTGAATTTTTTTTTATAAATGTTTTTGCTATTTGTTCATTCATTAGATTTTACTGTATATATATGCATAGCTGTCAACTAATCCTTATCTGTGTTGCTACTAAATTTGGATAGTAATATTGACATTATTTAATAGCAAAATTCTGCAATTAAACCATGTCAAGATTAGGGGAAGACTTCTGTTCGGAAATACTGGTAACAAAAAAGTGGAATAGTTGACAGCTATTTATAGACTGAATTTTCTGTAATCCTCAAGCCGAGGACACTAATGTAAAAACATTTGCCTTTTACTTCCGGTAAGTTAACCCTTACTTTTGGCACCTTTGCTTGGCGACGTTTGTTTGTTTACAAATTTGATGCTGTCAAATGTATGAAATACCCACACTTAAAATTCAAGGTTTCACGAAAAATATAGTATTTATTTATTTACCTTATTTCTTATTTTATTCTGACTACAATTTAACAATACAACAACCATAGTTGTATGGAAAAAAAAATTATATTTTAGACACATATATGTAAAGATGCATTCAAAAACTTGTAACATTATTTAGTGCGATACACAGTAAATATTTACTATTCTCAAATTATGTTTATTTTTAACTACATTCAAAAATATAAAAAAGGATTTTATTTATTTATTATTGAAATCAAATACTAAAATATTTTAAAACCTTTGTTAATAAGAAAACAAAATACTTCTTTATGTTTATTCTGTGAATGAATTTGCAGAATTTAGTGTTCACTCTATTTTTTGTAACGCTATTTAGAGCACAAATTAGTATAGTATTAGGTTCTATTGTTTGTTATTTAGAGTGAAAAAACTATAAGACTAAGTGATTGACTGAAGCATATTTGATGTAATATCCCTAATTCTTGAAATTTTAATGTTTACGCTATAATTTGTTGTTGGTAGTAGAACGTTGGAATAGTTTCATGTAAATGAGTGATTTTTTTTTTCATTAGTCTAAATTATTTTTTATTGTGACAATATTGAAAATAAAATATTTATTCACAACCTCATATTATTTGTAATTGAAATCTTCAGCAGTTATTTTGATTATTAATTTAAAATTTCCAACTGTACTTTATTTTTAAATTTTACAATTAAACAGTTTAAGATATTTTGAACGATGAGGAGAAAAAGTTTAATGTAAATAGTTAAGCTTAATATAATATAAATGCAAGTTTAACAATTTAAGTTTATTAACATTGTTATTTTTATAACAATCTTTTTTTAAGCTTATTAAGTTTGGTAAAGATAATTAATTTAAAAAATCTGATTTAACTTTCAAGTGAAAAATCTAAACGAAAGAAATAATATGTTATAAATAAAACAATACAAATAAATGACATATTAAGTTTACATTCATTTAGGAACAAATTAAATATTGTTTACTCTTCTGTATAACTTTTAGTATTGATTTTTAAACAATTTAGATTAATCAAATACTAAGAGAAGCCTTCGTTATTATTTTTTTTATTGGGAACATACATCTGACTTGTGTGATTGATACTAATATCTGCCCCTTCATTATTAATCGTAATTACAAAATAAACAAAAACATATCGCCAATGTAGCTTTTTCACGATCGCTACAAAAGAGCAATAAACCACCATAAACATATCGCCAATGTAACACTTTCACAGTGAATTCACGATCGCTAGAAAAGAGCGATAAACCACCATTTATGGCATCCATGCCACCGAAAATGACTAAATTATGCATTTATTTAAGCAATATTGCATAAAAATTCATATACCTGTCCTATTTTTTCACATTTTAAAGTATTTATGTATATACATTTTAAAAAACATTGATGTAAAACTATTTAAATTTAACGAACTATCACAACAAAAAATCAGAATCTTTGCCAAATGCAATGTTGGCTTTATGTCAGCCTAGCACATGAGATTAATCGTTAAATATTGTTGTTATTACCATTATTCGTATTCTATTAATTTCTTTTGAAATATAGACTTATCATTCATTTTATTTAAAATATGAATTTTTCATTTAAAATACACATATCACATATATTTAAAGTACATTTATTTAAAAGAAGAAGAATAATAAATGAAATAATACAAAAAACCAAAATATTTTATTTCAACATCAAGCCATTGTTTCTAATCTAAGCAAGTGAAAAATAAACGGTGCTATAGTTGGAGGGGAAAAAAAGATATTGGCAAGATAATATAATATTAGCCCAGCTAACATAAAAGTACCTTTTTTTGTGATCTATTTGAAAAATCAGTGATTGCTTCTGACAAAAATTGGGACTACTTCACAAAATTATTCTTAATAAAAGAAGCACCTTCACAAAATTATTTTTTTTATAAAAGTGAACACTTTACATTAAAAAAAGAAAAAAAAATGTTGGGATTTAAAATGTGTAATTTGCAAACAAAATAAGCTCGCCAAAAAGGTAAACTTAACATATATATAGTATATATATATATATATATCAGTTTGAATTTAAGAGTAACTGGATTTGACTTTTTGTTACATCATTTTATTTTTCTCAAAACGTAATTAAAAAAAAAATACCCATGAGAGAGATGGGGAAAAAAAAATCTGCATGAAACTTTGATGTGAAATCAATCATACAGTAAAATTTACAATTTTAAATACATTTAATTTGCATTTTACTGTGAAGACTTTTTTTTTTTTTTGTGGGGAGGGGTTGGGGGTGTCACAAAAAGTAGATGTAACTACATTTTATAATTCTACATTGTAGTGATTATATGATAAAACTAGCTGCCAGTGTGATCAACTGATACATGCTATTAGCATGTACCTTGGAGAAGCCTCATGTATAATGACAATCCTGAAAGGTGTTTTTAAATAAATGATAAATATTACTATTTGTTTCAAAAGTATAACTGCACTGGCACAAAAATGATATATGTATGTACAAATAAATTGTATATAGCACTGAAGTAAATATCAAAAACATATTTAGACTTTTAATTTAACTTGTGAAAAGCAGAAATATAATTTTAGATATACAAGTCATATGAAATAAAAATTATTCTCAGATAAAATGAGCTTTCACTGTATTCTGAGTGACTTCGAAATCTTATGATTTACGATCGTCATTATTAAAAAATATATAATGTTTTATTTTTTGAAACCACAAAAAAATTAATAGTTATCATTGATTTATTAACGGAAGATTAATATTTTTGTGTGACATTATTTAAGACCCTTTAATAGCGAAAACTAGCCAAAACTTTGGATTATTTCCACGCAAAACATTTGTTATTAACAAGACATGGACAACAGATAATTATTTGTTTATGTTTATAATAATTCACAGCTGATATCGATCCGTAAATATGACGCTTGCGCAGTAAAACCTTGTTCATGATTGGTTAGCGGTAGTGCTTCCCTGTAACCAGTGAAAATGCTCTTAGGTTAAGGAGTTAAGGTCTTGGGTCGCTGGGTTTTTTAGGTAGTTGGGTCGACCAGTGAAAACGCAGCTTCAAACGATTAGCGGCGTGGTGCCTTAACAACTCGGCCAAGGAGGCCCCTATGATGCATATATAAGTTTTGCGATGATCTCAACGAAAACATAATATCAACCTTGAGATAATAGTAATTGTGGGAACCGCTATAACACAAAAATACCATTATTTCCAATCGCAGGTGGTATACTATGAGCTTCTGTGTGATTTCATTTTTTTCGGACTATTTAAAAATGTAATTTAAATAATTATCGAATAATTATGAGCAGAGTTTTATGGAGAAGCAAGCATAACCTAATTTCATAAATTTCGCTTCAACATCTATAATGCTGTCGAAAATCTTGAGGATAAAGTACAATAAAAAAAAAAAAAAAGACGGCAACATGGAACATAAAAAATCGAACTGCGTTTTTTAATCGAAGTTCAAAGTAACTACTTTCACCTACTTAGCGTCATGTCGCCATTTTGTTGAATCAAAGTGTAATAGGGTGTGATACGAGCTAGTGTCATTTCCGCACTATTGTGTCAGTGCATTTGTTAAAGCTTTTCTTTAGTTTAACGTTTTACTTTTTAATTAACAGAATCGTAAAATGTCTGACAACAATACCGAAACGATTTATGGAGGTTTGGAAGGACCGGATGCGATGTACGTTAAGTTGATATCATCAGATGGTCAAGAATTCATTATCAAGAGAGAGTATATTCTCACTTCTGGAACCATCAAAGCTATGTTGAGTGGCCCCGGCCAGTTCGCCGAAAATGAAACAAACGAAGTGAACTTTAAAGAAATTTCATCTCATGTTTGCAAAAACTGTGCCAGTATTTCGCTTACAAAGTTCGTTACACCAATAGCGCAACAGAGATTCCAGAATTCCCCATTGCTCCTGAAGTTGCTGCTGAATTGCTCATGGCTGCTAACTTTTTGGACTGTTGACTTGTTTTTGTGCTAGTGTTCCAGCCAATTTCTTTTTTCCAAACTATTATTTCGGGATGTATTTCAAAAGAGAATCAAAAGTTCATATCTAAGGAGAATTAATTCTTTTGGTGATGTAGTATGTCATTCTACATGGTACCGAACTGTCTAACCAAATAATATTCATTCTTAATTACAGTCAATTACTTGTTTAAAAGTAAATTGCTTCTTGAAACAATGTTTTCCATTTTTAATTATGGCAATTATGTTTTCTTTTCCTGTTTGAGAATAACCAAACAGCATTGGTTCATATTTTTGCAGTACTATGATTATTTTAATCTGTCTGAACATTTAAAAATTAAATATCTGAGAGGTGGTTTGAACATATTAAAACTCGGACAAAACAATGTTGAAAATAATTTTTCCATAAATGTGTTTCATCATGTATTTATCAAATAAAGATAATTGATAAATGATAATTTCAGTTTCTCTTAACTGTGATACGTCATTAATATTGGGCATTCTAATATTTTGTTTCCACATTGAGAAATTTCCTGCAACAGATGTGTTACACTCAGGCAGAAAAGTTTGATGGCTTTTGGATTGGCGCGATTCCTAAACCCGCACCAAACCAATAACTTCATGCAACAACGTGGTTACCATTAAAAGAAAAAATCTTCAATATTTGGCGTCTTTTTTCTTTTTTATACCGAATTAAAAAAATATATATATGCATGAGTGTATGACATCATAGCATATTTCCTACAATAAATTGGTGTTTCTTCATCTTTCTTGTGCATGTAAAGCATGAAAGATATTTCACCTTTAAAGGAAGTAAAATAAAAACCTTCTCCTGTTTACAAAGGTCAAGGTATTACTGTCACTTAAAACAAATGCATTTTTTTGCAAATACTGCATGATTCCCCCCCCCCCCTTTAAAATGTACTTTAAAAATCTAAGTGCACATATGAGTATTTGAGATTTGACTGCCATCTATTATATAGGATCATTGGTCACTGCATAAAGTAGTTGTATGACAATTTTGTATTCAAATTTATGAAACTAGTAAGCTATACATTGTGAATACTATGTAATTTTGGCACTAAATATTAGATTTATGTTACATATTTTGCAGCTGTATCAGGGTTTCTTTTAAGCAGTACTATGGAGATATTGCAAAATGACAATTTTTTTGCCTGGCACGGTAACCTGGTATTTTATAATAAAATTAAATGTGTGTGTAACTAAATAAAATATAATATCAAAATAATTAATAAATAAAATTAAATGTGTGTGTTAAATAATTATATAATTTTATAAATAAGTAACTTAACATGATGTTTTTGCTTGTTAGGTCAAATAGGTGTTAAAAAATGGGGTTTTCTTGCCAAAAAAATGCCACCAACCCTGGTTCATCTGCAACATCTGTTTAATAGAAGAAAATCTGTTTGAAATGCTCTACTCACTTTTTTTTTTATCCAAATAAGATTTAAAAATTAAAGTGTGCATGTTACATAGAGCATAATGAAAAAATATGATGTCCTTTAAAATTATGGGATGCCTTAGAACTTTTCTAGACTCCTTGGATTTTTTCCTTCTTAAGCCTATATGAACCCTGTGGGGGGGAGGGGTCTCCTTTTTTGTGTATTTCAAGCTATTGCATAAACTTTATAGTAAAGTGAGTAAGTATACTGATGCTAAGTTATAAATGTATAACAAATTATAATACTTTCTAATAATGTACTTTTTACTTTCTTCTATCTATAATAGAAGAAAGTATTGTAATCGAAATTTTTTTCGACTTCCGGTTTTCGATGGATTTACACGTTTTAGAGGTCAGAGATTCCGAAAAACATGTTTTTACAAAATGACTGTCTGTCCCTCCGTCCGTCTGTGTGTCTTCATTGTACCATCTAAAAGTGTATGATGTTATGCTTCAAATAGAACCAAATTTTTTTCTATGTTTTTGGCTATGGCAAGCAGGTTCTATCAGAATTTGGGGATATTTCGACAAAAGGGGGCGCTGTGATCGATATTTTTGTTCCATTTTCACTATTGTACCATCTAAAAGTGTATGATGTTATGCTTCAAATTGAAGCAATCTTTTTTTCTATATTTTTGGCTGTGACAAGCAGGTTCTATTAGAATTTGGGGATATGTCGACGAAAGGGGGCGCTGTGATAGCCATTTAAAGATTTAAAATTCAAAATGATGTGCAAATAAAAAAAATTAGAAATCCTAAAACTTTTTTTCTTTAAATGTTCGGCCTTGATCCGGAGAATCCGGAGCAATTTTTGTTTTGCTTCTATCTTAAAAAATGGCTGAGATAGAGCGGTTTGAAATTTTAGGGTGGCTGACATTTTCAAACAAAACAGCAGAATTCATCCATAAACGGATTTAATTTATGAGTTTTAGTTAACATGCTTTCGGCAAATTTTCTTTCATTGTTGTAACCATTAATCCTATTATATGCTTATCACTATATATTTATATTCGCCAACATCAAATTCTCGCCAAACTTGGCGACAGTTGGTGGAATATCGCCAAATTTGGCGACCAAAATAAGTTGCCATAAATGAAGCGAACTTGGCTGTAGAGGACTAATTTGGCGATATTCTCATTCAAATTCAATGTTGACGAGAACTGGGACTGAATCTTTTTTATTTAGGTTCCACGATTTTACCTTCGTGTTTTCCAGTAAAATTAGCTGAAATCGTAAAACCAATGAATAGGGAGGCTATCTGTTCCTGTCGGTTCAGGCCAGAAGGACTTTTCGTAGTTTAGTATACATCAGTGGATCGCATCCCGGTAACCCGACGATTCGCAAGCAGCTGACGTACAACAGAATGACGAAAAATATTTATTTTATTGGCGATGTGATAGCGAATTTTGAAGTATTAACATGACTGAGATAGAAGAAAGTTTTGGGATTGGCACATCTGACTAGATGAAGTATAGTATACTGATGCTAAGTTATAAATGTATAACAAATTATAATACTTTCTAATAATGTACTTTTTTTAATTGCTAAAAGGTTTAAAATAAAATTTTTATAAACAGTAAATAAAATAAATTTTATTAGACTGTTGATATGTGTCGGCTCCCTCTAAGCCATTATCATAACAAATAAGGATATTGTACAACTGCACGGTCTATCAAGTTGTTATTTGAAACAATTTTTCACGTACTTTTCAAACTATACACATTATTTTTTATTTTTACTTGGGTGTTTATTTCTATATTTGTAGGCAAACCCCCTCAGAAATTACACAATTTCATTTGCAGTAAAATTGACCCAATTAATTTATTATATGAGAGAGTATATAAAATAGAATTTATTGAAGAAAGTAGATCAAAGAATTAATATATTTGCATGACAAGCAGGAAATTGAGTTACAGAAAAACGGAGCCTATAGCTGATATTAAATCTAATACAGAAACCACAGCCCTGGCAAGATTATATCAAGAAGAAACCATTGAAATAAATTATAATGAAAGTAAAATAATTTTTCCCTGCAACCTATACAATCCATCCATTATAACAGAAACCATAAAGATTATAACATGTAAAATTTTAAAAATACAATATGTAACGATGCAGCATCATTCACCTTACCAAAATTGTGGCTCAAGTTACTGCATGGTTACAGATATGGGAATCCAAGTAAAAATAAAAAATATTCTTATTTGTTTTGATAATGGCTCAGATGGAAAAGAAACATGTGAAGAGTCTAATAAAACTTTTTTTAATGTTTATAAAGTTTTTATTTTACACGTTTTAGCAATTAAAAGAAATAAGTTATAAACTGTTAAATAGGGTTACTTCTCTTTTATCGCATTGCCTACTTTTTATTTTGAAATAAAACTGTCATCAAACAATGGGATTTAACGGCAATAACACAAAAGCATGGCATCAGATTTGATTTAAAATGTAACATTATAACGTGATGTACATAATCTATTTTTATTTATTTGGTGGATAATCCTGTTTAATTTTTCTTATATAGAATATAAAGTTAACTGCTATTTTTGTGTATATTGTATTTTGAAAAAATAATGATCTGGGATCCTCCATCTACAAAACTAGATACGATAAACTAGTTTCAAGATTATGAGATTCTGCCATAAAAAAGGTGCATTAATGAGAATTATATCCGATATTATCTGAAAATAGATAAATGATGAAGATAACTGTGGTAAGTGAATATCTGTTAAAAAAGGAACTTTGTTTGATGGTTTCAAAATCAGTCAGATGAATTGACATCCATTTAATGTGTAAAAAACTGATTTAAACAGCAGTGCAGTGACTGATTGGAATAGTTTGGAAAGTTTGTACATGTAACCTTCAAGAAAAATAATCTGGAAAAATCAGAGGGCCGAAAATCTTTTTACAAAACAAAAAAAATCAATCTAAGGTAGCTATTCTAGTAATGGACACCCTTAAGGCTGCTCATCAGTAAACGTACTTATTCTTCTCATTAATGTTAATCCTATGGGCATAGCATTCATTCATATATTTAAAATATGTCCTCAGGAAATTAATATTTTTAGCTTTTTTTGTGCACTGGTCTTAAAGCATGTCTCTTTTTATCTTAGTTGTCAAAAATTTTCTAAAATATGTGCTGAATTTATACTTTCATGTGTTCAATTCTTAGCAAAACTGAACAAGATTTGAACACTTCCCATAAAATTAAATGTATATTTTAGGAAAATGTTGATAACTAAGAATAAAAAAGATATTCTTTAAGAAGCTTACACACAAAACAGAAGTCAAAAATATTAGTTTCCCGAGGAGATATTTTAAATATATGAATGCATCCTATGCTCATAGAAGGGCTGATACAAAGGAGGCATATGCCCCGGATGCCAAATGAACATTTGGTTTGTCGTTTGATACAAAAAAATATATGAAATTTGGATAGCTACTTTGTGGCTGGAAAATGAAAAAGGGAAATCGAGACTGCCGGGACATTGTAAACTCTAAGAGGTGGAAATTTCATAAAATAAAATGCTCAGTTAAAACTTAAAACTTTTCCACTGTAATTTTGAAAATTAGTGTTAGGTTCAGGACAGCATCTAGACATATCAGTCTAGTTATAGGAAGAGCAAATAATAATAGACCGGGAGGCGGCAGCATAGACAATCACCTCATCGAGTTCACGGCTGAAATTCCAGAATTAGTTAAAACTTGATTCGCATATTAAAACACAATCGGTCTGCCAAGTCATATCTTGGTGGAACACACGTGAAAACCCGATTTTAGCGGTTGACTCGTAGGTTTACCATTGTGTTTTCCTGCACTCAAAAGTATGAAAACATGGAGAACTGGGTGCAGGAAAACACAATGGTAAACCTACGAGTCAACCACTAAAATCGAATTTTCGAGTGATTTCCACCAAGATATGACTTGGCAGACCGATTGCGTTTTAATATGCGAATCAAGTTTTAACTAATTCTAGAATTTCAGCCATGAACTCGATGAGGTGATTATCTGTGCTACCGCCTCCCGGTCTATAAGTGAGTATTGCCCCTCTGCAATAAAATATTTTGCCATGATAAAATGCTCCAGTAGCCGGTGGCGAGTAGAATGGCATAATTCCCCAACCCTAAATATGTGCATGTGAGAGTAATGAGCAACATTTAAATGAAACATCAATTCAATGGAGTATAAAGATTCTCAAACCATGAGGGATTCAGGGACCACTATGGTAGATGATATCATTATCAGAATAATTACCAAAGAAGTTGGATGATTTTTTGAGCAAGTTCCTAAGTAGCTTGCTTTTCTTATTTAATGAGGAAAAGCAAATGTGCTTTTCTGTCATATGAGGTCTGTAAAATCGATGCATGGTCATTTTACTGAAGAATCCAAATAGTGTCAAAATTAGGAGTTTATATTTAAATTTTCCAGTTTGGCACAATTTCTGTATATAGACAACCCCTAAGCAACATTTAAGTACACATTAATTAGTTGACATTATTACTAATCAATTGGTACCAATGTGCCAATCACATTTTTATAGGATGATTAGTGGCAGAGTTAATAAGGATTGATTACTTTTTTTCCCCAGAACTGTACATGAGATAACACAAGAAATGGCATGCTTGTATCTTTAAAATGGACTGATTTATGTTTAATTTCGGTAAGATTACTTTATGAATAAGAATTTATGCTATGAACATAGTGCAAAAAACAAACTTGTTTACCAAGACTTTACCTTAATAAATAAATGTCTAATTTTTGTCAAATATCGTTAGCCTATCTATATAAATACAATACTTTATTTTTCTGTTATCTTTGTAAAACATCTTTACATACTAGAAATGCACCGAATAGTACCTTCAGTCGGATACCTAATATTCAAATCAGAGATATCGATAATAATTCAGAGATATCATTAATAATTAACTTTATTAAGTACTAGCTATTACTCGTGACTTCGTTCACGTAACATTAAAAAAAGAATAATGCCTTAATCAAATAAAATATTTCACTCCCGATAGTTAAAAACGTAAATAATTAACTAAATCATTATCACATTTCATAGGAGAAAATACGGTATTTCTTGCCAAGGAGGATCCTTTTCATAGTTCCATGGTCTATGCGAAGTCTTTTCTTAATAGTATAATTATTGTTCCTTTTTCCTTCTAATTATAATGCAGTTTTTGACAGAAAATATATTCTTAACGTAAACGATATTCATACTTCATGTATGATAACAAATACTCTACACTTTTTCAACTATCACGAAAATTCACCTCCTTTTGAATTCTTTTTAATTTTCATTTTTCACATGAAAATCATTCGATTGAAAATTAATTATTGAGAAAAAATTATGTTTTCGCTTTTTTGTTTATTGGTAATGATAAAAGCCCTATCAACGATAAAGTAAAATGGTTAAATTTTATGGGAAAATGTTTATTAATTCTCTGTGAAATAATCAAATTTTTAATTATTAAGAAAGATATTTGAAAATAATAAATAATACCTACCCTGTATTCATTTCGGGGTTATAATTCATCTATATGCAAAGATACAAGGCCATTAAATCCTTCTTTTTCAAGTTTACTTTAGCCAACCATTTACACACACAGTCACATTTATAATAATATTAGGATAACTTTTCAAATATTAAAATAAATAATGTTATTAAACAAATCTTACATAATATGATTCCATCTTATATTATTCTTAATTAATATTTCAATTTATAATGACAGTTACAATACCAGGTAAGTAATCCCCCCCCCCCAAAAAAAAAAAAAAATTGAAAGATTTTTCCAATGCATTGAAGATTTTACATATGTTCATCATAACTTTGCTGCTCACTTTCGAAGACTGCATGGCACCAGGCCATTTTCTTTTTCTCTCTTACATTAGATTTATATAAGCTTACTTTTCATCTGCAAATTCGAATTGGGTTAGGATTGGAATCCATTCTTCCAAGTCCCTAGCTTGTGTTGTGTTGGCATTTTATTTTTGTAAAAATAATACTGTACATTTTTTTAATGAAATCTCTAAAAATTGAATTTGGTTTAATAAATTACAGTGAAATGTATTTTTGCTCTTAGTATATCTATAAAATTATGATTTTCTATAGCGAACGTTTTCTGTAAGTCATTTAACAAGTGCTTGCGTACGCAATTTTCTGAGTTTCATTTTTTTGATTTTCATATTCCATGAATTGGAGACTAGAGATGAGACAGATTCAAGCTCGATTTTATGCCAGTCTTCAGGATCGGGCTCATTATTTTTGAAACTGACAATTTTATTTATTCTCATATCTCTATATTAAAAATAGAAGTAACTGCTACTGCTGCAGTCGTCGCTGTCAATGAATGTTTTTTGCCTTGAAGTCTTTCAGAGCTATTGCATAAAAAATTATGAAAATTGGTACTTTTATAGAGAAATATTCGATAAACACACTGACGCAGACAGTTTTTAAATCAAAGAATTATTTTACGAGATATTTAATATTAAAATTGGTCAAAAAGAATCTCGTCAAATTGGAACAAAAACTAATTAGAAAATTGGGATTTTAATAATATTTTGAAAGGATAGAGTTGATAAGCTTGCAGCATGCAGTGTGTAATTATTTTTTAAATTTAAATAATCCTTTGAAGGTTTTTTTCTATTTTTTTAATTTTCATCATTTTAATTGAGATTTACTTCATATTTCGAATAAGCCATCCTATTTAATGCTTTCCAATTTGAAAGAAAGCACACATAATAATATTCTCTTTCAATTAAAAAAATTTATTTACATGGGACTTAGAAACAGAAATAAAACTTTAAAATAATAATTAAATGATCACGAGTTAAAAGCAGTAAATGGAGAAAATTATGTCATAAAAAATGTACTTGTGACTGAATATTAAATTGAGAAATAAAACTTGAAAATCTACGCATTCAAAGAATTAAATGGAAAAATATACGCTATATGTAATATGCTCAAATAATATTTCCAAACAGTTTCAATTAAAAAACATATTTACAGGAGAGATTCATTTATTTGGACAAAATCTTTTACCTGTTGTTGCAAATTTTAAAACAGTGAAAATAACAATATTTTTCATCAATTAAAAACTATATTTTTATGTTTAATAATAGGAAGAAAACTTTGGTGAAAATTACACCATATTGGAAACTATACATTTAAAATGTCTTACTGAAAATAATTTTCTTATAAAATTCCAGGATGCAGCGACATTGTTTATTTATCCATTTTACATAAGTTGATTTAGAAATGTTTAATTGATCTTATTTAATCAATCACAAAAACGTTGTTAGCTGTTTCGGCAGCAGTTGATTCAGTATTAAAATTCCTCACTCAAAGGAAAATTAATGGAAACCTGATTACAGGAGATTGCCAATGGTCGTTCGATTATAATTGAATCTTTCATAATCGTTTTAGAGACGATCAAATTAGCATGTCTTTAGTTTGCAGTGTCAGAATGGGGGTTGTTAAACATAGCTTGTAGGTGGCAGAGCCCCCTAGTAGAAAAAATAAAAATGACTTTTATTTTTTTTTTAAATTATGTATTCCATTTCAAGTCATTTTAATATTGTTTTTATCAGAATGTAGGTAAACAGAAATGTTTTTTTTTTTTTTTTTTTGGTATAGAATGCTATTTTAAAAGACAATTTGAAATTTGTGACATTTGTAAGTTTTTCAAGTTCCATGGGCTTAACCATAATTCCGTTAAGTAGCACAGGCAAGAAACATATGCATGCCAAGATTTCATGGCCAGGAACAGGTTGTACCTGAGCGCTGCAGAACTACAGAAGAGTTATTTTCTTCTTGACTCTTAAAAAAAAATATTTATTTTTATTTGAATGCAATATTTATTTTTAACACCAGAAATTCTATAGTTACTTGATCTATTAGTAATTGTTGTGGTACATAGGGATAATCTGTCGGTTCTTACTCAAAAAGCAAAAGATGCTATCATGACCATGTTAACTACAGTACAATAATGGTACATGAGAAAGCATTAATTATTGCTGTAGGGAACAGTTTTGCATAAAATGACACAATGACTGTATCATAAAGTTCCAGCTTTTTACAGCACGAAAGGAGCAAATTCTTTTAACTGCTATTTGTATTGATAACAAGAAAAATTAAATGTACGGAGTAGCTATTTCATGGTTTCTGGCTTATTTTTTATCCAAAGTGGAGAAAATAAATTGAAATAACTATTAAATTTTAAGCTTTACTCAAAGTAAAAAAAAACATTTTGAACAAGACATTTACTTAATAAATGGCATTAAATAAATGACACATAGAAACAAGAAATATTTTGTTAAATATATTTACTGGTTCAAAACAAGTATATTTGATCTGAAAAAGATAATAAAAATTGGCAGCTATAGATTTGTCTTAATGAGGTGCTTTGAAAATTGTTTGATGTTGCTGAAAGCATTTTATTGTTTTTATTCTAAAAGCATGTCAGACCCTGGGTTAAAGATTTCTAGTTTGAAAGTATGAAATCATTGCATTTGTTAGTCTAAAGACAAAAATATTTTAGAAATATTTAATAAATTATTAGCAATAACCATAAATTTGTTTTACACATAATTATTATGCTATTAGAAAACGTAATAAATTTAGTTTATTACAAACAGTAGTAAAACATGAAAATGTAAAAACACAAATAACTGAAGATAAAAGTCAGTAAAATGTGGAGTTAGCATATTTTATTAAGAACATACAAGCTACATGTCGATGATATATAAATGTTCAAAAAACTGGTGCAAGACAAAATACACTGCTCAAAACAATTAAAGGATATTTGAAGTTTTATATAAAATAAAGATATAAACGAAATTTTTTTTACCGAAAATAGAAGAAGAGAATCACAAATGGAAATTTTTCTGGTTTTCAAACTATGGAGTATGCAAATTTTGAGTTCGACGTCAAGAACGTCGCTTCAGCGGCAGCGAATGAAATTTGACTTTCAACTGGATAAAAGAGAATGAAGACAAGGATGATCGGCATTCAGTGATTGCTTTGTTTCGATGAGTACGATGTCTCAGCGAAGTCATTTGACAGATTCAGAAGCTTGGAGAATTGTTGGTAGGTTAGAAGGGGGCCAAACTCAAGCCGAAGTAGTGCAAGCCATTGATGTCACAAAGTGTCATTCAAGTCACAAAGTGTCATTTCCAGGATCTGGAGCCGTTTTTTGGAGAGTGGATGTGCAGGCCGAAGACCAGGGCAAGGTCGGTATTTAGCGTTAACAGCTCGGAGACACCGAAACATGAACGCTACTCTTCTCCAACAACACCTTCGCTCGGCTACAGGCACCACGATTTCAACTCAGACTGTCCGAAACCGGCTCCATGCTGTAGGTCTGTATGCTCGCCGACCGATGGTATGTGTTAGATTAACATCAAGGCATCGTCGCGACCGCAGGGAGTGGGCAACCGAGCATGTCAACTGGAGGAGAAATTAATGGAGCAATATTCTGTTTTCTGACGAGTCCCGTTTTTCTGTGCATCCGGATAATAGGCGTATTTTCATCTGGAGGGACCGTGGCAGTAGGAATAATCCTGCGTTCGTGCACGAAAGTGTCAGATTTGGCGGTGGAGGAGTGTTGGTGTATGGTGGCATCTCCATTGACGGGCGCACTGACCTCTACATCATTCGAGATGGAGCTCTGACTGGTCGCCGATATAGGGATGAGATCCTCAGACCTATTGTAGTCCCTTACGCTGCAGCAATCGGAGATAACTTCATTTTAATGGACGATAACTGCAGGCCACATCGTGCAAACCTGGTGGAGGATTTCCTTTTCGAGGAAGGAATCGTTCGAATGGAATGGCCAGCGTGTTCTCCAGACATGAATCCAATCGAGCACGTTTGAGACGCTCTAGGAAGACGAGTTTCTGGCCGCCAACAACCCCCACAAACTCTCCAAGAACTGGGAAGAGCTCTTCTGGAAGAGTGGGACAGAATACCCCAACTCGTCATTAATAGCCTCATGGAGTCCATGCCTCAAAGGTGTTCAACGTTGCTGGCCGCCCGTGGAAACCATACCCCCTACTGAAAATGATTTTCTTTGAAGAAAACACCTTTTCTTATTCTTTTTTTCTCATATGCAAAAATTGTGTTTTTTTCCTTTTGTACACAAATGCGCAATAAAATGCATTTTTTTTCTGCCAAACATGTGTAATTTATTCTCATATAACCTACTATGTCTGTCGACCATGTATCAATCAGCTAAAAAGTTTCCCAGATACAAAATCCACCTAAAACTGCAATATCCTTTAATTGTTTTGAGCAGTGTATAAAAGGAAAAAAACCCCTTAAAGTTCATAAATAATAATAATTAAAATAAACAAAGTAAATAAAACACCAATAAATGAGTATGTAAAACAGTATTTTTTGTGTGTATGTTTTAAGAAATTTTTCCTTTAAATTGCATGAAAATTCATATTGAAAGCAACATTTAAAATTATGTTTATAGAAAATTACATAATCAAAGCTGGGATTTTTTAGTAGTTTTATATTATTTAAGCCATCATTACAGGAATACGAGCAGTCAAACTGCAAAAAAAGATAAACATTTTGTCGGTCCCTTTCCCTATATAATGAAGAATTTTATCCTTTTTCATAAATATCTATTTTCAAGAGTTAAAAAAATAAATGAATAAAATAAATCCATAATTTACAGATTTTAATAAACATTCAAGATTTTTATCGAGAAGATAACTACTACATCAAAAGATTAATATATAGTTTGTATATGCCTTGTAGTTTTCTTCCCAAAATATATTTAAAATATGACGCATAATACATGAGCATTTAGGATTTGCATGAGCTCTGTACATATGATAGTTGAGTACAATCATACAAAAACATACACTCTTGCAAAAAAAAAACAATCTTTTGGAATAATAAATTTTTCTGTATCATGAAAAGTAATAAAAATTGATTTTTACTTATGCAATAAATGACTACACCATATCCAGTCTGCTCTTTAGAAGAGGTATGGTGAAGAATAACCATCGATTAAATTAATCTAATATCATCATATTTCAATTGATTTTGAGGTCTGATATTGATATCAAAATATAAGCTTTTATTCTACAAAAACGATTTTATAAACTAACTATATTCATAAATACTTTTTCTAAAACCATATGCAAAAAAATATGCATTGAAAAGTGAAAAAGTAGCTAGCTCTAATGCATAGAATCCTTGGAAATTCATAGTTTCCACTTATAATTATGGAAATATATGAGTTTTCATATCCATTCACTTTTGTAGCCTGTTAAAATGCAATTATTTATTCACTGTTACTAAAAAATAACATATAACAGTCAAACAATATAACAGTAAAAATAACAGTCATATTTAAAAATGAAAATGTTTTAACGATTTTCCACTTCGTGTGCTGCAACATGTTAGAATGGAAAGAAATTTTTGAAAAAGTTATTCTTTTGGAACAAAGAATAATGATTCATTCAGGTGTAACACAAAATGTTAAATCATGTAAAATGAATTTAGTTTTAAGAACCTAGTGTAAACTTCAGGTTGGATGGCTGGTTATTATACTTAATTTTTAATGGTTGAGAACCAGATGGAAGTAGTTATAGAAGTAAATTATTCAAACAAGCCAAAAGCAAGGGTGGTGCAGGTAAATTATGCAAACAAAATAACAATTAAAGATATGAGTGGTGTGCCTACATACGTAGTAACAAGTTAGATGCTCTATTACTGCCACCAATTTCCTTAAGTGATAAATAATCAGTAGAAAAACATATTTTTTGTTCCAGGCACCAAAAAATTGTTAAGGCACCGAACAAACTATTATACCCTGAGAGTTAGTGAACAAATTTATTTAAGTTGTTTGATAAGGGTTGAAATCTTTATAAAATGATTTTTCTCACTTATCTGGGATAGGTATGAATGACCTGGCAGGTTTCCAGGGACTTTAATGTACACTTAGCAATGGTGCATACCATGCTGCAAAGCAAAATAAATGCTACCCTGATTAAATATAATTGCCAACGTAGTTGGAACACAAATTAATTTTTAATAACATGTATATTTGGGATACTATTAATTGTGTTTTGCAGCAGGGTGTCTGAAGTTGCTATGTGTACTTTTATAATGTTGGAAGGTTTTTCACACCTATCTTTGATAAGCATGAAAAATCATTAAAAAAAGTTTTCAACATTTATCAACTACTTGAGTAATTTCTTTCGCAAGCTCTCATTTTATCGGAAGTTCAACTTGGAAGGACTGCTTATAAGAACAACATGAGATGAGAAAGAGTGCTAAGAGAGAAGTATTTCATAAACAAAAGTCTTCCTTTTGCCAATTTGAAAATAGATCAATCAATGCATAACTAGTCTATCAATCTGCCTACATCATGATTAATAGTCACATCTTAAGATAAATGCCTAGTTATATTTTTAAAGAAAATAATACAGTAGAGACTTCACCACTTAAAATTTATTTTAATCAGACAATGCATGCTTAAAATCAAATTGGAATTACAAACAATTAAACACACTATAAGGCGTTATTTAAATACAAAAAAAATTGTATGTGAAATATGTTTAGGAAGTGTCATACTTTGGAGTGGATACGATGATGCCTATTTAAAACAGATTTATCAGAAAACCTTTTGTTACACATCTCACAAGAGAAGGGTTTCTCTTTAGTATGAATTCGGAGGTGTCTACTTAAATGAGATTTCGTAGAAAACCCTTTCTCACACACCTCACAAGAGAAAGGTTTCTCATCAGTGTGAACACACATGTGTTGATTTAAATAACATTTACGAGAAAACCCTTTGTTACACACCTCACAGGAGAAAGGTTTCTCATCAGTGTGAACACGTAGGTGTTGATTTAAATGAGATATTTGAGAATACCCTTTGTTACACACCTCACAAGAAAAAGGTTTCTCCCCAGTGTGAACACGCAGGTGGCGATTTAAATGAGATATTTGAGAAAACCCTTTGTTACACACCTCACAAGAAAAAGGTTTCTCCCCAGTGTAAACACGCAGGTGTTGATTTAAACAAGATTTACGAGAATACCCTTTGTTACACACCTCACAGGAGAAAGGTTTCACATCAGTGTGAACACGCAGGTGTTGATTTAAATAAGATTTTCGAGAAAACCCTTTGCTACACACCTCACAGGCGAAAGGTTTCTCATCAGTGTGAACACTGAGGTGGGCATTTAAATTAGATTTGTTAGAAAACCCTTTGTTACACACTGCACAAGAGAAAGGTTTCTCGTTAGTATGAACACGACGGTGGACATTTAAATGAGATTTGTGAGAAAACTCTTTGTTACACACCTCACAAGAGAACGATTTCTCTTTAGTATGCACTCGCCGGTGGAAAATTAAATCAGGTTTACGATAAAACTTTCTGTTGCACACATCACAAGAAAATGGTTTCGCTTTGGAATGGATTCGCAGCTCATTACTTAAATTAGTTTCTTGAGAAAATTCTTCACTACTCATCTCACAAAAGGTTTCGCATTAGTATGGCCAGAGTGAAGTCTACATAAATTAGTACTTTTGATATCTTTTGTTAAACGTCTCACAAGAAAAATGCTTCACTTTAGTATAGCACAAATATCACATGTAAATAACTTCTTTTAGAAACCGTTTGTGTTACAATCGTCACAAAAAGGTGATGAAAGAAGACTAATGCAGATTTGCCTGAAAGTCTCATATTTTAGATCTCCCAGGTGGAATGTTTTTCCTTACCACCAGTATGATGATGCATATAAAACAAAATTTCTGATACTTTATTACAAAACTGTCCAATTATGTTTTTGGTTAAAAGTTAAATTAGATTTTAATAATAACCTCTATTTTATATCTCATATGTTGACGAGCTTTTTAATGAATATAAATATGAGTTGCTTTCTTTTTAATATGAAATGGATAAGTCTTTGTCAAAGTGATGTAATAGAATGTTCTCTAATGTCTAAATGCAGAAATGAGTAATTGTAGATTTTGTAAAAATATACCAAAATGTGTACATATACATTTAAATAATAATTTTCTTTTTAACTGAATGAGCCATTTACTGTAATAGATATATATTAGACATTCCAGTAAGGATTTGCCAGCAGAACATCTTCTATATAGCCCATTGAAGTCATAAAATAAACTGGAAATATCAACAAATGTAATATGATGAAAGTCTTTTAAATCTTCACGAAACCTTTAAAAAGGGCTCTTTCAATTACAAAACATGCTGAAAATATATATCATACATGAACTTTTCGCAGTAGTAATTTAATTTTCAACTTCTTGATATCTTTTAATAAATGTAAAATTCTATCCTGTAATTTGCATGTGAAAATGGAGAAATTCATGCTATTGTACACTAGCTCAGAAACTTAAAAAGATTCTTACTGAACAAGTTTTTTTTTATGGGAGAATTTATTGAATAGAAAAAAATAGTCTCTAGGCATGATATCTTTTCACTAGTTCTTTCACTGTATGTTACACCTTACAGAATAAACTTCACAAACATCTTCACCTGAAATATAAATTGAAATGTATACATACCTTATAACTGCTCATAAATTTTCAAAAGTTTATTGAAGAAAATATATTACAATGTCATTAATAAAATAAGAACATGTATTAATTCCATATAAATGTTTTGTTACATTTCACTTTAATTTCTACAATCTCATGCAAAATATTTTTACAAAGCATGCCAAAGTATATTCAGACCTTTATTACAGTTCTTTTACCATATTTGATAAAAAGAAATTAGAAATATGAAATGTACATGTGTTATTTCCCAAGTGTATTGCGTGTTCGTTGATTTTTTCAAAGGTAAAATATTGTAAATAGATGGATATTAGATTATCTGGATTCATAATCATTTTTATTTATTAAAAATTAGAATTGGTATAATGTAAGATATTTTGAATGGTTTTAATAAATAATGCAAAGTACAATTTCTTGCCGGAAGTTAGGTTGGTTGAGATTTAAATCTCTATTTAAGGTTCACCAATTTCGTAAATAGCATTTTGAAAGTTTGAAATTGTGGTAATTTTAAATTATATTTATAACTAGAGCTTTAAAGATTTGTTTTTGTTGCAAAGGGGTGGCAAATGACGTGAGCATACATTTTAAGTGTAAAGAGATAATTGAAATGGCTGATTATTTATTTATTTTTACTAGAGAGCAACAAATAAGAGCATATATTTTTTTAATAAAGATATTTAAAGATTTTAAACTTTGTATGCTGAGAGGAGCGGGAGAGAAAGAGAAGTGTAAATTTCGGAGAGATGGGATAATTTAGATGATTGATTATTTGTTTATCCTTACAAGAGAGCAGCAAATAGGACACAATATTTTAAAATAGTATTTTAAATTAAGGGTAATTTTTTTATTTTGCTGGGAGTTAAAAAGAAGGGAAGTAAACATTTTGGGGTATAAGGAAAATTTAAATGGTGGATTATTTATTTATTTTCATTAGAGAACTATAAATAAATAAGCACAATTTTTAAAAGTTTTAAACTTTGTATGCTGAGAGGGGAGCATACATTTTGGATGGATGGGGAGAGGTTGTAGTTTAGATGATTTATTTTTTACCAATTATTTGTTTTTTTACTAGCAATAAATAAACAGGACAGCAGAATTTAAGATTATCAAGATTTTAAACTTTGTATGCTGAGAGAGGAGCATACATTTTGGATGGATGGGGAGAGGTTGTAGTTTAGATGATTTATTTTTTACCAATTATTTGTTTTTTTACTAGCAATAAATAAACAGGACAGCAGAATTTAAGATTATCAAGATTTTAAACTTTGTATGCTGAGAGAGGAGCATACATTTTGGATGGATGGGGAGAGGTTGTAGTTTAGATGATTTATTTTTTACCAATTATTTGTTTTTTTACTAGCAATAAATAAACAGGACAGCAGAATTTAAGATTATCAAGATTTTAAACTTTGTATGCTGAGAGAGGAGCATACATTTTGGATGGATGGGGAGAGGTTGTAGTTTAGATGATTTATTTTTTACCAATTATTTGTTTTTTTACTAGCAATAAATAAACAGGACAGCAGAATTGAAGATTATCAAGATTTTAAACTTTGTATGCTGAGAGAGGAGCATACATTTTGGATGGATGGGGAGAGGTTGTAGTTTAGATGATTTATTTTTTACCAATTATTTGTTTTTTTACTAGCAATAAATAAACAGGACAGCAGAATTTAAGATTATCAAGATTTTAAACTTTGTATGCTGAGAGAGGAGCATACATTTTGGATGGATGGGGAGAGGTTGTAGTTTAGATGATTTATTTTTTACCAATTATTTGTTTTTTTACTAGCAATAAATAAACAGGACAGCAGAATTTAAGATTATCAAGATTTTAAACTTTGTATGCTGAGAGGGGAGCATACATTTTGGATGGATGGGGAGAGGTTGTAGTTTAGATGATTTATTTTTTACCAATTATTTGTTTTTTTACTAGCAATAAATAAACAGGACAGCAGAATTTAAGATTATCAAGATTTTAAACTTTGTATGCTGAGAGGGGAGCATACATTTTGGATGGATGGGGAGAGGTTGTAGTTTAGATGATTTATTTTTTACCAATTATTTGTTTTTTTACTAGCAATAAATAAACAGGACAGCAGAATTTAAGATTATCAAGATTTTAAACTTTGTATGCTGAGAGAGGAGCATACATTTTGGATGGATGGGGAGAGGTTGTAGTTTAGATGATTTATTTTTTACCAATTATTTGTTTTTTTACTAGCAATAAATAAACAGGACAGCAGAATTTAAGATTATCAAGATTTTAAACTTTGTATGCTGAGAGAGGAGCATACATTTTGGATGGATGGGGAGAGGTTGTAGTTTAGATGATTTATTTTTTACCAATTATTTGTTTTTTTACTAGCAATAAATAAACAGGACAGCAGAATTTAAGATTATCAAGATTTTAAACTTTGTATGCTGAGAGGGGAGCATACATTTTGGATGGATGGGGAGAGGTTGTAGTTTAGATGATTTATTTTTTACCAATTATTTGTTTTTTTACTAGCAATAAATAAACAGGACAGCAGAATTTAAGATTATCAAGATTTTAAACTTTTTGTGCTAGGGGGGAGGAAGGGAAGGGAAATGGACATTTTATGTGTGGGGAGGGTATTTCATTGAGATTATATAAAAACATAAGTGAAAATCTGCAAAAAAGTCAAAAGATGGAAAAGTCTCTATCTAGGATTTTTTCCTAGATAGAGACCTAGATAGAAGAAAGCTTTTTTTTCAGTGAAGAAGGCTGATATTTGGGAATTGAAAAGAAAATCCAAATTACTTAACAGTGGGTACTGGGCTTACTTTCAAAGAGGGTGTTTAAAATCGGGATTATGATATATATATAATTTTTGTCATGCTGGCACTCGTATTTATAAACCAATATGGATGTGACTGAACATACATACAAGACATATCACGATCTTGACACAGTTTGTTGGCCAGCTTCATCTACCACATAATTTCAAAATTGTGGGTTCCTAAATATTTCAAATTCAAAAAAGTTGTACAAAAATTTAGAAATTCAACAGTTTTTTCCTGTAAGTGTTCAGCTATGATAGAAGGATTTTAGAGCACTTTTATTTTTGCCTCTATCCTAAAAAGGGTTTGAGAGACAGACGTTTGCATTCTAAGGTGACTGACATTTTGAAACAGTCTGATTTTTGTCATGCAATAGCAATTGTAGTTATCAATCAATTTGGATGACTGAGCATGTGTACTGGCCTTACCAAGGTTTGAAGTGGGTTCGTTTGCCCGCCTCATTCGCCATAATGTTTCAAATTGGTGGAAACTTAAAGATTTCAAATTCAAAAAGATATAAAAAATTAGAAATTTAAAAATATTTTTTAGCCTTAAAAATTTGGCCTTGATACAAGGATTCCAGAACATTTTGTGTTTTGCCTCTATCTAAAAAAAAAAGGGCTGAGAGACAGCATTTTTAATTTTCTTTAATTAGATTTATTTTATGAGATTTAGAAAATGTGGTTGCTTGCAAATTACTTTGCTGTAACCATCGTTACTACACTCACTTAAAACTTCATAGTTATATCTGCCAGTGTCAATTTCTCAAAGCTTGGCAAAATATCACCAACTTTTTCGAACAAAAATAAATCACCATAAATGAAGGAAATATGGATACAGCTGTCTTGACAAAATTCACGATCAAATTCAGTATCGACAAAAACTAGGATTGAATCTTCTATAATGGGGTTCCAAACATTTTAACTTGACATGTTTAGAGTAAAATTAGCTAAGAATAGGGAAATTACCTTTTTATTATAGTACAGTCCAGAAGAAGAACTTTTGTTCATTTAACTTTAACAATAAAGTAATTGGTAAAAATTTTCGACAGACTAATTTTGCTTTGCACAAAATGGGATGATATGGAAAGTATGAATTGTTATTCTCAGTGTTGTTGAGATATGCACAGTGGTCACTTCTTGAGATGTCATCCCATTTCAGACAACATCAAAATTTTGAAAAAAAAATATTGTGATCTTGTTGACTTTTGTTTTTGTCTTGACACATGTGTTCACAGTAATACTACAGTAATCTGTCCATTGTAATACTGATAATTCTGAAACAGCCACTATAGAGATTTTTTGTATAAAATATTATCAGCAGGAAGTAACAATTTATCAGTTGTATAGATTTTTAGTAAAAAAAACTTGAAAAATCACATAATAATTATGAATTTCAAAATGAAAAACATTCTTATTTACTTCCACCTAAACATTTATTGGTACTTAATCATTATCAATACCAGGAAGTTGGGTAATCGCCAATTGTGTTCTAAACAGTAATTTAATTTACATATAATAAATAAATATCATTAAAAATTATAAATTAGATAAAAACCAACTAAAGTAATATGAAACAGTAACTTAGCATTCTTTTATTAAATATATAACAACAAATTGATGGCTTTTAGCCCTAAATTATAATAATGATGGTAGTTTTATTTACCGACAGACTGTTACATCCACCAGAATGAATATAATATGAATATTTTTTACTTTTATCTAAAATAGAAGAAAGTATTGTAATCGAATTTTTTTCCGACTTCCGGTTTGCGACATAATTACACGTTTTAAAGGTCAGAGATTCCAAAAAACGTTTTTAAAAAAGGTCTGTCTGTCCTCATCGTATCATTGAAAAGTGTATTAAGTTATGCTTTAAATTCAACCAAATTTTTTTTCTATGTTTTTTACTATAACCAGCAGGTCCTACTTGAATTTGGGGATATATCGACGACAGGGGGCGCTGTAATCGCGATTTTTGTTCCATTTTCACTATTGTATCATCGGAAAGTGTATGAAGTTATGCAGATAATTGAATCAAATTTTTTGTATATGTTTTTGACTATAGACTGCAGGTCCCAGTTGAATTTGGCGATATTTCAACAAAAGGAGGTGCTGAGATCGCGATTTTTGTTCCATATTCACTATTGTATCATCGAAAAGTGCATGAATTTATGCAGATAATTGAACCAAATTTTTTGTATATGTTTTTTACTAAAGCCTGCAGGTCCCAGTTGAATTTGAGGATATTGTGCCTGGAGGGGGCGCTGTGAGAGCCATTTAAAGATTTCAATTTCAAAAAGTTGTTCAATAAATTAGAAATCATAAAAACTCTCTGCGTTAAATGTTCGTCCTTGATCTAAGGATTCCAGAGCATTTTTTGTTTTGTATCTATCTTAAACTAGTCAGATGTGCCAATCCCAAAACTTTTTTCTATCTCAGTCTAATACTTCAAAATTCACTATCACATTGCCAATAAAATCAATATTTTTCATCATTCTGTTGTGCTAAAATTTCAGCTTCTTGCAAATTGTCAAGTTACCGGGATGCAATCAACTGATGTATACTAAACTACGAAAAGTCCTTCTGGCTCGATGGAACCCAATTAAAGAAGATTCATTCCCAATTCTCGTCAACATTGAATTTGAATGAGAATGTCGACAAATTAGTGCTCTACAGCCAAGTTGGCTTCATTTATGGCCACCTATTTGTGTCGCCAAATTTGGCGATATTTTGCCAACTGTCGCCAAGTTTAGCGAGAACTTAACGTTGGTGAATATAAATATATAGTGTTAAACATATAAGAATAGGAATAATCTTCTTTACAACAATTAAAGAAAATCTGCGGAAACCATGTTACCTAAAACTCATAAATAAAACCTGTTTATGGATGAATTGTGCTGTCTTGTTTGAAAATTTCAGCTACCCTAAAATTTCAAACAGCTATATTTCAGCGCTTTTTAAAGATAGAGGCAAAACAAAAATTACTCCGGATTCAGGCCGAACATTTAATGGAAAAAACTTTTAGGATTTCTAATTTTTTTGTACACCTTTTTGAATTTGAAATCTTTAAATGGCTATCACAGCACCCCCTTCCTGCAGAATATCCTCAAATTCAAGTAGCACATGCTGGCCATAGTCAAAAACATAGGAAAAATATTTGGTTTAATTATCTGCATAACATCATACACTTTTCAATGATACAATAGTGAAAATCGAACAAAAATCGCAATCGCAGTGCCCCCTTTTATCGAAATACACCCAAATTCAAGTAGGACCTGCTGGCCATAGCCAAAAACATAGGAAAAATATTTGGTTTAATTATCTGCATAACATCATACACTTACCGATGATACAATGAGGACAGACAGACAGGCATTTTGTAAAAACATATTTTTCGGAATCTCTGATCCCTAAAACGTATAAATCCGTCGAAAAAAATTTCGATTACAATACTTTCTTCTATTATAGATAGAAGAAAGTAAAAATGACTGAGATATAGCAGTTTGAAATTATAGGGTGGCTGATTTTTAAGCAATACAGCAAGATTCTGTCATAAACAATTTTAATTTGTGAGTTTTAGTCAACATGATTTCTCCAAATTTCCTTTTATTGCTGTAACCATCATTTCAATACTTATATGCTTAACACTATATATTTATAATCGCCAACATTAAATTTTTGCCAAGCTTGGCAACAATTGCTGAAACATCGCCAAATTTGGCAACAAAAATACATTATCATATATGAAGCCAACTTGGATATGTCTATCTAATTTGGCAATATTCTCATTCAAACTCAATATTGACGAGAACTGAGAATGACTCTTCTGTAATCAGGTTCCACATGTTTTAGATTCATGTATTTTCTGTAGAATTGGTTAAAATCTCTAAACCAAGTAATAGGGAGACTATCTTTTCCTGTCGGTGCAGGCCAGAAGGGCCTTTTGTAGTTTAGTATAGTACATCAGCTGCTTGCATCCAGGTAACCCAACGATTTGCAAGCTACTAATGTACAACAGAATGATGAAAAATATTGAATTTTTTGGCAGCGTGATAGTAAATTTCGAAGCATTAACATGTATGAGATAGAAGAAAGTTTTGGGGTTGGCATATCCGACTAGTTTTAAGTTTATATTTGTATTGATTTAATAAAATAGTTTGTGACAGTCTGTAATTTTTAAATTATCATCACTTTTGCATAATGCTATTATTTTGTTTTTCAAATATTTCACTTGATGCCAATTATTACACTTGGAGACAATGGTGTTGGTATAACAGGAAAGTACCAAATTTTCTTTTAGAATTTTTAAATTGATTTTACAATGTATAATTGTAATATTAAACTATTAATAAATTAAAGCATATGTTTTATATATTGTCATATCTCGATGATTAGTATCCATTTATAAACAGAGATGGCGCTGCTAGTCCAGAGTTGAATATCTCTTGCAGGAGAGTTACGGAGACGAGATGTAAGGCAGTGAAGCCAGTATTGTACGAAGTAGCGGTGCGCTTGGCCGCAATTGTAGATAATGTATAATAAATATACAATTAAATAGATATCTCCTTGCTGTTAACGAAATATGAATACACAAAGTTGAAGCCTTATTAATGGCGACGATGCGGATGAACCCAAGATTTTAAATAAATGTTGCATTTTTTTTCGAAATAAAAAAAAGAAGAAAAGAAAAGAAAATGGCAGAAACAGAAGTTATCTCTCTGGGACGTCTGGAAGAATATGATTCGACCATGCCCTGGTCAATTTATGTTGAAAAAATTTACTTTTATTTCGCTGCTAATAATATTCAAGATGCGGATAAGAAGAAAAATATATTATTAAGCTCTGTTGGAACTACAACTTTTTCGATATTGAGAGATATCATTGTACCGACTTCGCTGAAAGAGATAAGTTATGATGATCTCTTAAAGAGGGCGAAAGAACATTTTTCACCTTGTCCAAGTGAAATTGTTGAACGGTTCAAGTTTCAAAAAAGATTACGGAAGCAAGGGGAAAGCATTGCCAAACTTTGTGAGAGATTTACGTCGGTTATCAGAATACTGCAACTTTGAAAATACACTAAGTAATCGCCTACGGGACCAGCTAGTGTTTGGAATTCAAGACGAGAAAATACAGCAAAAATTGTTGGATACGAAAAATCTAACGTTCCAAACAGCTGTAGAAATCGCAGAATCATTCGAAACAGCCAAAGCTGGAGTAAAATCACTACAGATTAATGGAGGAACAACTGTAAATAAAGTTCAAGATGCCCGAATGGAGAAAACGAAAGTATACCAGTATTCGTCGAAGCCGAAAGAAGGGATGTATGCACCTGGAAACCGGAACAGTTATAAAGATAAACCATGTTATCATTGTGCTAGAAATCACAAACCTGTTGAGTGTCCATTTAAATCAACAGAATGTCATGTTTGCCACAAAGTGGGACATTTAAAAATTTGTTGCAGTAACCGGAACTTCTCTACAGTGAATCAAAAACTGAAAAAGAACAGTAAAATTAAAACTGATCAAGAATATTCCCTAAATGTTATGAGGGATGAGTGCAATAATGTTTTGTGGGAAAAAGGTGTTACAATTAATGGGATTAAAGTTAATTTTGAAATTAATTCTGGAGCAGCTCATACGATCGTAAGTAAAAAGATTGCCGATAAATTATTTTCAGGTAAGCCACCTTTGGTTAAATCTAATATTAAGCTGCAAACGTATACTAAAGATTCTTTAACTGTACTAGGTGAATTAAATGTAAATGTTTTCGATTGATGATAATTGTATACCTAATTTAAAAATGCTAGTTATTAAAGAGGAAGGTCCGAGTTTAATTGGTAAAACTTGGTTGAAAGCATCAAAATTATTTTGGCCGAATGTAAACATGATCAAAAGTATTTCGAAAGATGATTTAATAAAAAAATTTCCTAATGTTTTTGCTGACGGGATCGGTACGATCAAAGGTCCTCCCGTTTCAATAAATTTGAAAAATGATGCAAAACCAGTGTTCCTAAAATCTCGCCCTGTTCCTTTTTCTTTGAGAACAGCAACTGATTTGGTATTGGAACGCTTAACAAATGAGGGTATTTTAAAACCTGTTGATTATTCTGAATGGGCTAGTCCTATAGTAATTGTTCCAAAACAAAATGGTACTGTTCGGATTTGTGGTGATTATAGAGCAACAGTAAATTCTAATACTGAAAATGATAATTATCCTCTTCCAAGAATGGAAGAATTGTTTGCTAAATTAGCAGGTGGGAAATTCTTTACTGTGTTGGATTTAAAAGATGCCTATTTACAACAACCTGTTGATGATGAAAGTAGTAAAATTTTAACTATTAATACTCATAAAGGTTTATTTAACGTTTTAAGACTAGTTTTTGGTGTAAAATGTGCACCAGGTATTTTTCAAAGAAAAATTGAAAATATATTAAAGAAATTTGATTATGTTGGTGTATTTTTAGATGATGTAATTATAAGTGCTAGATCTGAATCAGAACATTCTGAAAGAGTTGAATGTATTATGAAATGCTTTTCTGAGCATGGTATAAGATTAAATAAGGAAAAATTAAAATTTATGGTTTCGGAAGTTAGCTATTTAGGACATAAAATTTCGCAGGAAGGCATTAAGCCTATTCCAGAAAAAGTTGATGCTATTTTGAATGCTCCTTTTCCTACTAATGTTTCTCAATTACATTCATTTTTGGGATTAATTTCTTATTATAGAAACTTCCTACCTAATATTTCAGATGTGTTAGAACCTTTGCATAGATTATTAGATAATAATGTAGATGTTGTTTTAAACTGTGATGCATCTGAATATGGAATTGGTTGTATGTTAAGCCACATTGTTGAGGGTAAAGAAAAACCAATAGCTTTTGCATCTAGAACGATGAATAAGACTGAAAGAAATTATGCCATGATTGATAAAGAAGCTTTATCTGTAATTTTTGGTGTAACGAAATTTCATCAATATTTAGCAGGTAAACAGTTTAAAATTATAACTGATCACAAACCTTTAATTTGATTGTTTGATCCTGTAAAAAAAGTACCTGATACATTATCACCCATAATGCTGAGATGGTCGTTAATGTTAGCAGGGTATGACTATACAATTGAGTATCGCGAAGGTAAAAATAATAAAAATGCAGATGCATTAAGTAGATTACCCCTTCCAGAAACTGTAAATGTAGTAATATAATGTTCGTTTCTAATAGTAATGAGTGGCCTGTTACTTCTAAAACGATTTCAAAGTGGACAACTGAAAATCCAGTAACAAAACAAATTTTAGAGTGGGCGTTATATGGATGGCCAAAAACGGTTAAATCCGAGGAATATAAACCATATTTTCGTAGACGTGAGGAAATTTTGTGTTTAGAAAATTGTTTATTATGGGGACATAGAGTATTTATACCAGATGAAGGTCGCGAAAAAATGTTACAATTATTACATTCCGTTCATCAGGGTATATCTAGCATGAAAGCTAAAGCTCGAGGTGTGATCTGGTGGCCTAATATGGACAAAGAAATAGAACAAATGGTTAATTCTTGTAGTAGATGCCAAATGTTTGCTCGGGATAATCCTAAAATAAAACCTTTAAAATGGGAATCGGAATTTGCTTGGGAAAGAATTTACATAGATTTTGCCGGTCTTTTTGAGGGTAAAATATTTTTAATAGTGGTCGATTCTTATACTAAATGATTAGAGGTACAGGTGGTACCCAGTGCGGATAGTAAATCAACTATTAGAGTACTACGTAGAATTTTTGCTACATTTGGTTTGCCCATTGAATTAGTCAGTGATAATGGACGTGCGTTTACAAGTGATGAATTTCAAGAATTTCTTAAATCAAATGGAATTATACATACACCTATTCCGCCATATCATCCATCGTCGAATGGACAGGCAGAAAGGTATGTTCAAACTGTTAAAAATTGTCTTAAAAAGCTAGATAAGAGTGACATAAATTTGTCAATTGCACGATTTTTATTGGAAAATCATTCTACCCCACATTCTGTCACTGGTAAGACTCCCGCAGAATTAATGTTTGGAAGGACAATTCAAACAGCTCTACACTTGGTATTACCATCCAAACCTAAAATACAGCAACCCTTACATAAATACAATCTTCATGAATCAGTTTTTGTTAAAAACTTTGGAAAAGGGGAGAAATGGATTAAGGGAAAAATTATAAAATTATTGGGGAGCAGATGGGTTTTAGTAAATAGAGATGACGGAATAATGTGTAAACGTCATGTTAATCAGTTGAGACACAACAGAGAAATAAGTGATGAAACGTCAGAGGAAAGTAAAACGGGTCAGTTTGATAAACAAAACACGGATTTCGATAGTTATGATAGAATTAAGAGAAATAAGTTTTCTGGATATTATGTAAATAATAAAGAGCAAATTAATGCCGAGAATGCTGAAAAATCTAACCAATCTCAGTCTTCACATGATATTGTAACAGGTACAGTTGTGAATAATAATTGTGATGATACTATGGATAAAAATGTAAAGGACAATTCCGTTACAAAGAATGATGTGGACTTACAGAAGAGTGCACCTATAAAGACTGATAAAAAGGACAATCAACCTGTTCGAAGAAGCAACAGACAGATTAAACCAGTGGCTCGTTTGAACTATGAGGGGAGGGGTGTCATATTTCGATGATTAGTATCCATTTATAAACAGAGATGGCGCTGCTAGTCCAGAGTTGAATATCTCTTGCAGGAGAGTTACGGAGACGAGATGTAAGGCAGTGAAGCCAGTATTGTACGAAGTAGCGGTGCGCTTGGCCGCAATTGTAAATAATGTATAATAAATATATAATTAAATAGATATCTCCTTGCTGTTAACAAAATATGAATACACAAAATTGAAGCCTTATTATATATATGACAATCTTTATCTTTTTTCTAATTTAAAATGAATCATTGCTGTAATTTCACTGCCATTTGGCACATTTTGGCAAGTGCTGTTTGGCTCATCATTAAATCCGTTGTTATTGTAACTCATACACAATTGTAACATTCAAGAATATTTGATGATTTATCACCAGTGCCGGCTACTGGGATACTTTAAATCTAATGTATTAATTTATAATTAAGTTCTAAAAATATTAAAATGTTGTATTGCCATCTGAAACACATTTGTGTACATAATTTTTATTATTCAAGCATATTAGAAATTTAGTTTAAGATAAATTATTAAAATTTCATCTTTACCAGCAAAAACCAATTTGAATTAAATAAAATAGTGTATAAAAGGTAACACTTTCACAGATATCTAAATTCCTTTTACTTTTCAAATCGTGTGAATTTAATCAAAAGTATTATTAAAATCTGAATGCCATTTTTATTAAGAAGATTTATTATAGTGAAGTATTGCTAAAAATATTGGTACTTTTCCAGTATTGTGGCCTTGGCAAGATAGAGAAAATGGGCTTACTGAGAGAAGGAAATTTTTCACGCATATCTTGACAAGCATATTTTGCAATATTTATACAATTTATTTAATATAAACAAACCATTTATATATTTTTATATACAAACAGATGCATGTACTGCATGACACTGCATTGTTACAAACTTGATTTCCATTACACAAAATGTATCTGATATTAGATGTATAGTAATTTAATGTTTGATTTTCGTTTTATCAAAATATATTATAATATTCTGTTTAATTTAATCATAACATTTAATCCATTTACATATCTAACAAATACAAAAGCATTAATGTAATATTTTGATTGATTAATAGAAATATTACTTGCCACACTCTACATTCAACAAAATGGCGACATGACGCTATGTGAAAGCTAGAAAGTAATTCGATTAAAAATGCCTGTTCGATTTATTATTTTTTCATGCTGCCATCTGTTGTCAAAATAGAGTTTTATTGAAAAAAATTTAAACTGGATTTTATGTGTTGCAATTGCAAACAAAACGAGGTTAGGTCTGTTTCTCCATACAACTCTGCTCAAAATAATTGGTAATTATTAATATAACATTTTTACATAGATCGACAAAAATGTAATCATACAGAATCTCATATTATACCACCTGCCAATAGAAATATGTAGGATAAATACTTTTTTTATCTATCATTGCACACTTAGTTTTACCATTTGACTCATATTTTTTTATTTGTTAAAGAGAATTTTTTAAGTATTCATTACAAAAAAGGAAATTTCTGCAAATTAAATTCAAAATTTAAGCTTATAGAATGAAATCTTGCATCTTATATGCCATTAAAATTGTTGGTACAAATCTAGTATGATGAGTTTTGATTTACTGAACATATTACATAATACTATATTTAGATATATTTCTATTGATTATTTTAATGTTTTTTTTCTGTATATGCCAAACATCTGGTATTTCGTTTTGAATTTTTTTGGACAATTTACATGTTTGTTTGTTTCTTGTGTTGACACATTTATTTATTCATTAAAAAAGCTCCTTAAAAATTTAACTAGATAATATGAATAGTACAGTAGAGAGTAAACAAAAATTGCATAACTTGCAAACAGGACTCCTGTAGAATTTCGGAGTGTGCAGGTTTCAGGGGTAAGAAGTGCAGTGCTAGATTGTGAAAAATAGTAAATTGTTTGCTCTGCCCATTTCTCACATCTAAAAATCTTCTCATTTGCTAGGAAATGGGAAAAGAGGTTGTGGAAATTTTGGGGAAGAGTAGAACTTATTAACTCTTACTCTGATTCTCCTATTTTCTGTTATTATAAAGTACTAAATAGGAGAAAAAAAATTTAAATAAATTTTATAAATGCAATAATTTTTGGTAATTTTAAATTTAATAATAATATTTTTCTCTAATTTGGTAAATAATTTTTTTTAATAAATGAAGTATTTTTAAATATAACAATACTATACTTCCCTAATTTAAAAAATAATTTCTTAAATAAATTTAAATTTAATATATTTTTACATTTATTTGAAATAATTTTATTTCAGCTATTTGAGCTTTTAGCCTTTTTGTGCTGGGCGAGAGTAGGTCAAGGGGGGGGGGGGGGGGACAAAATTTCCTGTGAAGCAGGGGAGGTATTTAGAAGACAGATTATTTATTTATTTATTATATATATTGCAAAACACAAACTTGTCCATCAGTAACAGTAAGCAAAAAATTAACATTAGATGTCGCAACATGCACCTTTGCTTTGATTACATACATCTTCATTTTTAAATATTGGATTATCCTAATTTTTACTCAATTGAATAAAACAAAAAAAAATTCAGATAAATTTTATTTGAAAACTTCAAATTAATTTACTGATTTTTGACTGGGAAATAGTATATCATGTATTTTTTTTTAAACTATCAACATGTGATTCAGCAAAAAGATTTATTTGCTACAATAATGTAAAATAGTATTTTCAGTATTATAAAATGAATATGCAAAATTACGGCAAAACTTGCAGGTGGTAGAGGAATTTAGATACAATTTTCACAAGAGAAGAAATCTACGAAATTTAGACGATTCTTACTCCAGCAATTTTAGTCATTAAAGATCATTACATTAAGAATGAATGAAAAATGAATAATTACAAAGACAATATAGAAAGTATATAATGACATCAATTCACTGCTGCTTTACAAATGAGAATTGTAAAAAAGAAAGGATATAAATGTATGTAACACTTGAAAAGATTTTTAAAAAATTATAAAGGCTTGTTAAAAGAATCATTGTTTCTTTATAAAAGCTTAACATGTTCTATTTTTCTTTCATTCTATATAATAATTATGCTCTGTTCAGTTCAACAGCTCTGTAGTTTAAATATTTTAATATCATTACTCACTTTACTGCTCCTCTAATTCGGTTTTTCATTGAATTTCATCTCTATAGGCTTGTTGTAAATTATAATGGGTACTTCTCTATTATCCCATCGACCACTTTTCATACCAAAAAACTATCGCCAAACTGTAACGCCAAATAAACAGGAGAACGTTGCCATTGGAATATCAAAATAAATAAATAAATAAAATATAATAAACTAAGGACACAATTGTTATTTTAATTAATGAAACAACTCATAAATGATGATGAAAAATGCATACAAATGTCCATTAAACACCACTTGATGACATAACAAACACATGCTTCTGACATCAAGTAAATGGAACTGCATTTTTGGTGTTTGATCTTACAGTTTGGCGATAGTTTTTTGTTATGAAAAGTGGTCAACGGGATTTTACGGATAAAGTACCTTATAATGTTATGCTTGGATTTAAGACCATATTAACAATTCTGTTGTCAGACATAAAATTTTAATTTATCTGTATTTCAAAACCAATTTAATATGTTAGTTTCTCTTATATATGTTCATTTTTTTATTGGGCCATGGTGGAGGAGGTAATGGAAATAAAAGCTTTTGTGTGGGGAGCAGGGGGACTATTAGCTTTTACTAGCATTCCAACTACCGTAATTTCGGGAGTAAGTGCCGCGGCGCATACGTGTTTGAAAGTTCAAAATATCAGTGATGCCCCGCATAAGCCAGGGCGGCGGGTACGATGATTTTTTTTTCCCTCAACATAGCAAAATCTGGATATTGTGAAAAACAAGCCTTCATTTCAGGTTTTTTTTAGTCTTACTGCCTCAAATACACTTTTAAACACATGGATTCATTAACATTCATTCATATTTCACCTTTATTTACATTCATTTAATCTCAGTATAAAGTTCATAAACAGTACATAGTATCACAATATATCTTTAATATAAAAACGTAATTACTATTGTTAAAATATTTTAACTTACCCATATTTCTCTATTTTCTGTTCCCTATTAATAGCTCACTCTTTAAAAGTATTTATTGTATACTTTACAATAGTTGATAAATTATATTTATTTCATAAGCACACTGCATACCGCGAAATTCGATTAAGACGGTTATCGAATGGCGTAGTATGCATAATGGCGTAGTACATTTTTTTTTTTCTATTGTATTTTAAGATAACATGTGTTTCAATATTAATAGCTCACTCTTTAAAAGTATTTATTGTATACATTACAATAGTTGATAAATTATATTTATTTCATAACCACACCGCATACGGCGATATTCGATTAAAACGATAATCGAATGGCGTAGTAGGCATATTGGCATAGTACGTATTTTTTTTCCCTATTGTATTTTAAGATAACCTGTGTTTTATTGTTAATTCATATATTTTGTAAGATTTTATCGCTATTCTTGTTACTTTTAATCCAATTTTGCCGATCGTTTTTTATCGTGACTATTTCATTTTTACCGTTTTTTAAATGATGCGGCGCTTACGTGTATATTTGGTTTTTTTTTACCGATTTTTCAATGATGCGGCGCATATTCCCGAAAATACGGTATATTAAATTTACCAAATACATAATTACTGCTCTCAATTTTCATTTTTAAAAGAAAGTTAGAATGGTACTATATAAATTTCATAATTCATATTTATTCTTCTAATATTTATTTCAATATGTTACATATTTCTAGGTGATTGTGTTACCATACATGGTCGTTTTTTATTTTTGACTACAGAATTCAAGTGTTTATAGTCATGCAATAAGATACTCCTATTCTTTTGAAAACTGATTTTAGTTACATTTTATGCCTTGTATATATATTTTTTAAATGCAAAGCAATTTTGTAATAACTGGTATAGCTAATTAATTATTTAATTTCAGAATAGGTTCTATTTCCCTTCAAATTTTCTGTAAATACATGGAATGTTTGTAAGGTTTTAAATGTTGGTAAAAGAAAAACATAATTAAAATACCTTTAAAAAGGTAAATAGATTTATATGATATTTTTGTTTCTTATGCTTCCTTGATAAAAAGAAATGGAAGAAATATTTTAATAAAGTTTTGAGTTAAATAATAATAAAAAAAATTAAGTTAAAAACTGCTTTAACTTTATTTTAGTTTTATGCAACATTTAAAAATACTGTTAACAACTGGGTAATATTATTTTAACATCACTTCAATTATAAGGATGAGACTATTTATTTAATATGATTATTTCAGTTTAATCCTTTTTTTCCAGCTAATTACAGTAAATTCTATAAAGAAAATTGAAAATCGGAGCAACTGCTTCTATTGAAATATATATATATATATATATATATATATATATATATATGTACATTATCTAAAAATTGAAAGTAATAAATTATAGATATTAAAGAATATAATAATAAGTAAAAGATGCAAAGAATATTACTTTTTATTAACCTTATACAGGGTTTGTTATATATAATTAAAATATGCTGAACGAATAGATTTATTTTCTTTTTCTCTCCCCCCTCCCCCTTTTTTTTTTGTAAGATACACAAACTGCTACAAGTTTAAATTATTTTCTTCCTTTCTTTTGCAGTTACAATATTAGTTTTCTTTTTTCTCTTTTTTTTAAAACAAGTGTTCAAGTATTTAATTACTAGTGTAATTTGTTTTATTTTAAATAATATTTTTTGAATAGATTAATTATTTGTTTTTAGACATATTTAGTATTTTACAAACATAATTACAAATGAAGCAAATATGAATATGCATGTTCTGGCAATCTGATGAATCTTCAACAAAATGAAAAATATCTCGTCAATTGTTCAATCATCATTTGACATCGACCCCATTCGCTGTAGTCACAAAAGTTTTTTAAATCGTCACAGACATTTAATTAAAATTTTATCTCCTTCCCACAAAAATGAAGTATAGTGGGTGATCGGTTAACGAACTTAATCCGTTCCAAAACAATGTTCGCTAACCGATCATAGATTTAGTATAGATTTATATGGGAATTCATTTGATTCATTCTGAAAAGCTAAATAATATATAAAAAATAATATAAATTCTCAGTAAATGTAATAATAATAAAACATAAATTACATATATACAGTCTTAGTCTTCCTTCTGTCATGCTTCCTTCACTTAAAAAAATAATAATAATTACATTCCCTTTGTAAAAACTTTTAGGATAGCGTTCATTGACTACAGCGTTAAACCATATCAATTTATCACTTTGACCTATAAAAATCTCCATTTCTCTAAAAGATAGTGTTTACTGCAAGGCCCGATACAGCTCAAGTGTAGTCTAGAGCCTGTTAATAATTTAGGAACTAAATTTCAATTAAACTAATTTCCAATTAAAAATATTTCTTGAAAAAGGGATACAAAATATAAAAATTAAAGTTCTTAATCTGTTCATTCTAATTTAGGGACCCTAAAATGCCGGGCCCGGTCCCCCGGAAGCCCATGAATTAATTAGGCCATAAGCATACAACTGTTAAAATGTTCTCTAAGCCGACAATAGATGCAATTAAATACAGCTCTGCAAATCTGAAACACAGCATTGCTTCTTCTTGGCTTTGTTTTGTTAGGTGTTTTTTAACCGAACATGTGTTCGTTATCCGAACATAAAATTCTCTTGCGAAAGTGTTCGTTAACCGATCTGTTCGTAAACCGAACAGTTCGTTAACCGATCACCCACTGTATATGTTATTATGAAAGAAAAGCAGAAAAGAGTAAAATACTAAACTCTCAGTATAGTTACAAAGAAATAAAAAAATATTGTTATATGGAAATAAGAAAGAAATATCCTTTCATTCCAATTGTTAAACATTTTTAAAACTATGATAATATGAAAAATAAACAAATTTTAAGCTATGTAAAATGAACAAAAAATTACTTTTACTTTTTTAAATTTTAAATAACATTTTTGAATAGATTAAGTTACAGGCAAAGATCTATAATCCACAATTTTCCCTAATCCGTATTGCTTACCAAATGTAAACAGTTAAACAAATTTACAGATTCTTGATCCAAAAATGTTTTTCTTTTAAAATAATAAATATAGAAAAAGTTCATAATAAAACATTATTTTTTTTTATCTACCACATATACTTTTTTATATACCAGTAAAAACTAAACTGCATTACAGAACACACCTATATAACTGGACATTTAGGGATTAGCTTTTGGTAGATAATATTTGAACTTTTTAGAACAAGAGTTTTATTGTATTTCTCAACAAGAGTTAATGACTGTTCATAGAATGCAAGATAAACTTTTTAAAGAAAATTTAAAGTTTTAAAACAGACAACACTTGGCTCTATTTTTGAAAAACAAAAAACTTTATAAATATTATTCAATATTCCAAGAAGCTATTTTTCATATTTCATCATAGCTCACTGAATATTTCCTTTTTTATTATTATTCCATTTTTAATTGTTTCACATTTTATTCTAATTATTATATTTCATATTTATCCTTTTATATTATACTGAATGTGGAATTAAAATGTTGTCCAGAAATAAGCATAATCCATAATACTCCATAATCTGCAATATTCTATAATCTGCACAACCTTTGGTTCCAACTTGTGCGGATTAAAGAATTTTACATGTAATTATTTTTGTTAGACATATTTAGTATGTCACAAGCATAATTAAAAATAAAGCAAATATAAATATGCAAGCTCTGGCAATCTGATAAATCTTCAACAAAAGAAAAAATATCAGGTCAATCTATCTATCATCATTCGACATCATCCTAGCCCCAAAGGTTTTTTAAATCGTCACAGACATTTGTGGTTACATATATATATATATATATATATCATAATAATTATAACAATAATACCTAATTTCCTTTTTCAGTATTTTTCCTTTATTGACTTTTTTAATTATTTAAAAAACTTTTAGATACATATTTTTTTTTTTTTTTTTGGGGGGGGGGATTGGGGGAGATGTGAATATTAAATTTTTTTAAAGTTGCATAATTCACATAAAACCTCTTAATATCTTCTGAAGATATTTACATAATCAGGGTCTGGTTTGATATATATAATATATATGTTAGAGTTAGGTCCAATAAACAAAATCTGCACTATTTCTGTCTATCAAACCCCACACCTCTAGACATATTAAATGAAAAAAATAACTCTATGCAGATTACCAAAAAAAATTAATAAAAAACATTGAAAGCTTTATAAAAACAAAACGAAAGGAGAGAAACAATTTTCAAAAACAAAAAAAGAAATGCACAGTTGAAAGTATATGATTAATTATAAAGCAAACTCTGTGTGCTTCCTTTTGCAAAAAAATACAAAAATATTAAGTTTCCAACTGTTTGCTTAATATGAATTTAGACATCTTTAGTATTTTATCACAAATTCCCATAAATATTCGATAATTTAGATATCAGAATAGACTATTTTATGCTATCTATTTTCCCTTGAACGATTCAGAGTTCCAATCTTTCAAATTTTAAGGTAAATTTAGAGATTTGATTTTCGGCAATAATTTAGTTTTAATAAATATAAATATTAAATTAATAGTCATTCTTACTGAATTTTTTACGTATGTCGTATTATTATTTTTTATTTTTTTAATAAATTAAATTTTTGAAAATTGGATCCTGACAGTTATCGAACACTCTTCTAAGATAAGTACAGAACAAATGCTATTTCAAAATATTAAAAATTGTAGAATTGTGGTTATAAAATTTTATTAAGTTTTGTAATTAAAAATTAAATCCTTTTCCTTTATAAAAACACCCAAACATATGTCAATAAGATATTGTAAAATACTCAAATAGAAAAAGTTTAAATGTTACTCTGAATCCCCTCAAATTAAACAAATCGACATTTAAAAAATTGGTTTTAATTTTGTGTTATTTTCAAGTACACTTTAAATTAAGCAAAAATTGTTTTGAATATATGTTAGTTGCATGGAGTATTGGGCTTTGTGCCAACATTTTGCTAATCCAAAGGGATTCAAATTAATTTCAGTTTAGTGATATTCTGTGTTTTACACTGGCCTCCAAAAGTTAAGGTACAACTGGTTTTTTGCGTCTAATTTACAAATGAATGAATATAGAAATAACAAATTTGGAGGAAATGTGCGCTAAACTGGAACATATCTTATGGACACAGAACCTTCGGATTCATACTGATTTCAGAGTCGTTGCAGTACACTGCGAGACACATTGAGCCATCTAGCAGTATCGGCCTGGGACAAATCCCATTTCCATCCATCCTACTGCCCGCCACCTTAATGAACTGGGCAAACGACTTCTTCTAGACATTTCTAGACTCTACTGGCTGTTGTGAACAAAACTGACAACAATAGTTAGAATCCAACAAAACTTACACGCAAAATTACGAAAGCTTCGTAATTGCATATTTTTCTCTCATTCACAAATACCTATTCTTTTGTATAAAATAAAAGTGGTAGCTGTAATTTTTGCATAAGTTTTCTTAAAGCTTATTATTGTCATTCATATAAACTATGAAGTTTAATCTGACTGCCATTTTTTCTCTGGTGAGCTTCGAAAAACGTGTTGTACCTTAACTTTTGGAGGCCAGTGTAATTTCAGTAACAATGCAAAATTTATAGTTAGATCAAGAATCATTACTATTTTTATAAACGGGCTATTAGGAATTAATTCATTGCGTCAGAGGCAGCTCCTTAAAATATTGACAGTTAAGATTTTTTTTAAATTATATTTAAAAAAAAAACAGAATTAATGGAAAAATATATAATTTATTTTACTTGGACAGTTGTCTGTAGTATGTTTTATTAATTTTAATTTTATAACGAAACTTAGATGTATTAATATATATATATATATATCTGTATCTATTACAGAGCTGCAGAGTTGAATGATTATTATTTATTATACAAGAAACGCACTATGTAAAAAAAGAACTTACTAAACAAAAATACTATTGATGAAATTTTAATAGAAACTAATAACAGGGATAAAAACAGCCATTATTACACTAAAAAAAAACTTTTTCCGGAACAAAACGAGCTTGGTCGTTTTCTACTGATAAATTCTACATGGGCAATGTACAAGTGTTCAAGTATGTACAAGTGTTCATGTGATTCTTAATATGAATTAACACAAAGTTCAAAACTTTATTTCCACAAGATGAAGTGAAATTTTTGAACAAATGGATATTTTACCTTTAAGAAAAGACTTTCCGTAAAGGATTTTGTTTCTTCTATTTGTTTCTTCTTTTGTTATTACTATTTTGTTGCAACTTTATTCTATATTACTGACATATTTACAGTAATTTTAAAATGTCAATTCTATGTGCATAAAATGCATTTTTTCAATTCTTTTGCTGAAACATATACATTTTGATATATTTTTTAAAAAATTAGATTTTGTTTTTTGATACAGATATTTTGGTACTTTTATGTTAGCTGGGCGCCAGTGATCACTCACCAAACCTCGTTTCGATTGGCATCTTTTCAATTGAAAACAACTATTGATCAATTGAACAACAAATGATACATTTTAAAAAATTCTAAATGATGTGAAAAGATTTAGAGATCTTATATAACATAAGTTTATATTTTTGTGCATATAAAAATATATAGGACGCTTTCATTTTTAAATAAATTGTTTCTAGTATATGTTATTGGTTTAAATCGATGTTTTTTGCTTCAATCGATTTAAGCTAATATTGAAAATCTGAATTAGCTAAATCGGTTTGAAACTATTATAGGAATTCAGATTTAACAAAATCGATTTAAAACGAAAAATAGATTTGAAACTTAATCTGAAAAATGATTTTTATCTATGGCATACCTGGCAATCTGAGGTTAAATCGATTTAGTAGTATTCGATTTAATGAAACATTGCAAGCCACAATGCTATCCAGTCATTTTATCCGATTTAAGAAAAAAGCAATTTACGAAAAATGAAGTAAAGATTGGTATGTATTATTATTATTATTATTATTTATTTATTTACTTTTTTTTTGGTAAATAGAATATTTTTTGAAAATTGATTAAGCATTTATATGGAAGAGAAAAAGAAACATTTAATACCTTAAATCTAAATTCATCTAATTTCAGTTCATATTTTAATGCAGTCTTTTGATGAAAAATTAATAATATAAACCCTTTAAAGTAGAGTCCTGCATCGACCTTGGGTATCTTTCAATTTCGCCGTTTTTTTCCCCTTTTTCAATTGAGATTTTTTTTTTAATTATTAATTCAGTATTTATCGCTGGAAAAAAAAAAGTTTTATATTTAAAATCTGAATTCATCGAATTGAAAGTTCATATTTTTATGCGTTCTTTCAATAAAAAAATTATTTTTCACATGTTTGGGTAATACTTTATTATACATTTTTTATTTTCTATTATTCTGTAATCAATTAAAATATTTTAAAGTAGAGTCCTGCATTGTTTCATGTATCCCATTTGGGCCGTGATCTGCATGGTGTTTTTTTTTTTTTTTTTTTAATTAAGAATATTTTCCTGAAATTGATTCAGTATTTATGGTTGAAGTTGAAGAAATGATAATGTAGTTTCATATTTAAAATCCAAATTCATCGACTTTCAGTTTATAATTTTATGCATTCTTTTGGTGAAAAATTAGTTTTTTACAAGCTTTGGTAATATTTTAATATATATATTTTATTTTTCATTATTATGTAACTAATTAAAATACTTTATAATAGAGTCATGCATCGAATTGGGCATCTGATTTTAACGCTGGCCATGTGGATTTTTATTTAAAAAATTTTAGCACAATTCTGATTTTCATCTTTTTTTCATTTAAGAATATTTTCTTGAAATTGATTCAGTATTTATGGTTATGATTGAATAAATTAAAGTTTTATATTTAAAATCATTGAATTTCAATATATATTTTTTGTACTTCTCTATTATCCCATCGACCACTTCTCATAATAAAAAACCAACGCCAAATAAAGAGGAGAATGTTGCCATTGGAATAACTAAATAAATAAATAAATAAAATATAAGAATTTAAGGACATAATTATTTTAATTAATGAAATAACTAATAAATCCGTAAAACATAATGAAAAATACACTCAAATGTTGAATTAAAAACAACTTGATGATATAACAAACACGTATAATGCTTCTGACATCAAGTAAATATGGACTGCATTTTTAGCATTTAATCTTACAGTTTGGCGATTGTTTTTTCTTATGAAAAGTGATCGACGGGATAATAGAGAAGTACCATCTTTTTATGCATTTTTTTAATGAAAAATTAATTTTTATGTTTGGGTACTACCGTATTTTTCTGCCTATTATCTGCAGCGGCGTATAATCCACAAGCATATTTTTTGCTATTTAAAATAAATGTTGCCCTATTACCTGCACTGTTGATAGAAATTTTAAATCTGGTCAATAGATGGCGACACTAAACTACGTAATGCTAGTGATTTTTTTTCTTCCACCCAATGCATAAAATAATTAAAAATTTATAAACAGAAGGCCACTAAATTTTTTAACAAAGTTCAGGATATTCCAAATCCTACACTGCAGCTTATTTCAAACTATGATGAAAGAGTTCGCTGGCGAAGACCCAGGGCGACCCTTCATCTTCCTGAAAACATCGACCCGGGTTAGTTTCTATTTTCTCCCCTCATGATTTGATAGGGCATAACCTCCTGGTTGCTCACTCTCTCCCAATTTTGTACATACTTTTGTCATCTATTGCTCTTTCAATCTTTTCCCTAAACTGCATTTTTATAGTTTTAGTATTATTACCTTTTTATTATTTAACTCCTGGCTGCCTGTTTGGGGCTTTCTAATCTTTTTTGGTTTGGGGTTTTTTTTTCCTTTTTCTCGTGTTTCCAGAGCTATGTTTTCTGGACATTGGCTATGACATAAAGTGCTATATCCCACAGGTTATGATCAGAGGTGTGGAAGGATATCTTCCTGGTACTCTATAAAGAATCTCGTCCAAGTCCAAGTCCAAGTATAAACAGAAACGTAAAAATTTTAAGTAGATATGCAATTCAACAGGATTTTTTTTTAAAATAAACAAATATTACAAAAGATTTAAGAATAGTGAGAAATACATTTTGAATTACATTTTATATTTTTGGTATTAATACAATAGTCATATTTTTAAATTTTTACCTTTCATTTATTATTTAAAAATCACTTACCTGAAATATTCTTTAGTATAACGTGAACAAAAAATAAATATAAATAATTAAACTTCATTAAAAAAAACATTTTCAAAACCTGAAAAATTGGAATTGTTAGAGTCTGAATTAAATAAATTTAAAATTTCTTCATCTAATAAATTAGCATCTTCGTCATCATTAGAAAAAAAGTCAGAAGCAGAGTCACAATTATCAATATATCTGTCTATTATCTTTGCCTTTTGAAAAGATTTTTCAATGGTTTCTTCCATGACATCATCCCATGCCTTCTTAACCCATTTGCACACTTCTGCATATGAAGCTCGGTGCATTTTACCACTTTTGTATAAAATAAAAACTGTGATTTTCATCTGTCATCCATTTTTCCCACATATTTCTAATTTTACTCTTAAAAGATCTGTTAATTCTTATATCTAATGGTTGGAGTTTTTTGTCAGACCTTCTGGAATTATAGCAACTTTAGCAGATACTGCTTTAAGTGCACTTAACACACTATCTGTTATATGGGCTTTCATAGAGTCCACTATAAGTATACCTTTAGGTTTAAAAAAATTTCTTTTTCTCCATACGGAATTCAGCCATATAATCATCTCAGCCTCATTCATCCATCCTTTTATATTTACTCGTACTTCTACACCTTTCGGGAAACACTCTTTGGGAATCGTCTTTCTTTTGAATATAATCATGAGGGGAAATTTCATGCCATTGGCTGCACAACTTAAAACAACAGTAAAGGCAGTTTTTCATGGCTGGTTATAATAATTGGAATAGATTTTTATCCCTTGGGAATTGACAGTTTGACTTGGCAGACAGTCAAAGCACATCGGAGCTTCATCCATGTTTATAATATGTTCCAAAGTAAATTTATTGTCATCCATGAGTTTTTTGCAATAGCTATAAAAATTTTCAGCTTTTGTTTTGCAATCAGATGGCAAATTTTTTGACCAACTGTTGTGCAATTTTTTTTTTGGCAAGACCTTTCCTTTTCATAAACCGCTAACACCACGTGAGTCCACCTTGAAAATTATCAATATTTTTTTCATGGGCCAAACGACGGGCTTTCAGTCTAATTTTCGTTGTAGATATTGTAGCTCCATTTCCTCTTTCAGGCAAAATTCATTGATAAATTTCTTCTTCCAGTTCTGGCCATAATGGATATCCATGCCGATTTGTTCTCCCTTTTTTCCTGAAATTTGGTAATTAGGTTTATTTTTTCTAATATCATCTAATGTCTCTCCATGTAATATCAATATTGCATTTGTTTGACATCCATATCTGACATAATATGTACTTAAAACGGATAGCTCTATTCTATATATCATCTTCTAGATATAATATCTGTGTATTTTGCATGTTTAAATGCATCATCTTTCATAATATGCATGTATATGATAGAATTTCTCCCAGCTCTAGAAAGAGCAGGTTCTGCTGGTGGGAAGGACTATGCATTGTTAGAATTAAATCAGATAGCTTGGCAACAGATTATGTTTAAGAGTAAACAAGTACCATTTTTTTTCTAAATTGTCAATTTAAAAGCATTAAAATTTTTAATTTGCCGATTTAATTAAATTGGTAAATATATATTCTAAAATAAAGAAGTATTCCCTTAATCTTAACAGATTTGTAAAAGTATTTTCACATATAGTTTTCAGTTATAGCAAATACAATAAAATATACTAAGTATTTATAATTTATTTCACAATTAGTTTTAATTTAGTGCCTATGTTTTTATTTATATTGTAGGTGCTGATGTTTGTGAAATATATTCTGAACATGCCATGAAAACACTTCTGAACACAAATTATTTTTAAAGACTGAATTGTGAGGTATTAACTCTTACTGTTCATTTATAGAATTATACATAGAAAATCACCAATATCTCGCATTTACTTCATCTGACAGTAAGTAGAAAGCAAGTTAGTTATAATAGTTAAATACTTCTTTTATACGTGAGAAGTAAAAAAAACAGATTACTTACAAATATATTTTTTCTTGTACTTTGCTTTAAGCAATTCATTACTAGGTTTTCTGGTCAAATATTTGCACAGAAATCTAATTTAAAAATGCGCCATCATGCTGTTTGTAAGGAAAAACTATTTCACTTATGAGATCTGCAAATGAAGACTTTATGACAAATCTAATTTGAAGGAGCTATTTGTATTCACGCCCCACAGAATGTTGTCACTTATAAGGTGTGTAACAAAAGATTTTCTGTGATGTTTAATTTAGGTAAGCATCATTATGCTCATATCAAAGAGAAGTTATTCAGATGTGAACTGTGCAACAAAGGATTTTCTAATAAGTCTCATTTATATCAGCATTGTCGTGTTCACACTAAAGACAAATCTGTTTCTTGTGATGTATGCAAGACAGGATTTTCTTGTAAATCTAATTTAAATAGACATCTGCAAATTCACACTGAAGATAAACCTTTCTCTTGTGAGGTGTGTAACAAAGTGTTTTCTTGCAAATCTTATTTGAATGTCCACCTGAAAATTCATACTGATGAGAAGCCTTTTTCTTGTAAAGTGTGCAACAAAGGATTTTCTGACAAATCTAATTTGAACGTGCACCTGCGAGTTCATACTGAAGAGAAACCTTTCTTTTGTGAGATATGTAACAAAAGATTTTCCCCAAAACCTCATTTAAATACTCATCTACGTATTCATACGAAAGGGAAACCTTTCTCTTGTGAGGTGTGTAATAAAGGATTTTCTCACAACTGTCATTTAAATGCCCACCCGTGTTTTCATACTGATGAAAAACCTTTCTGTTGTGAAATATGTAACAAAGGATTTTCGCAGAAATCTAATTTAAGTAGACATCTGCGAATTCATACTAAAGAGGAACTTTTCACTTGAGAGGTGTGCAAGAGAGGGTCTTCTCAAAGATCTCATTTGAATGCTTGCTTTCATGTGCATCAAAACAGAAACTTTTTTCTTGTGAAATGTATAACAAAGAGATTTTTGTAAAATCTCATTTAAATTGCCACTTGTGTATGCGTGTTTTAGTAAGCACTTTTATTTGTGAAGTTTGATTTAAATAACCATTATTCTGTCTAACAATAAGTGTAAGAATTTTTTTCTGTTATTTTCACACATTTCATTTTATGCATCATGTTTATGTCCAAAGAAAACCTTTTTTCTTTATTGTGTTTGCAGTAAAGATTTTTGCAACTCAAATTTAAATTTAAACATGTGTAGTCATATTAAAAAAAAATTTCATTTGTGAAATCAGAAATGAACGATTTTCTTTAAGAATATAACATGGTAATTTCTTAATTATTGAAAAGCATAAATATTGATTTATGGTATAGAGATTGGTGATTAATAAAGCATTTATGCTGTTATAAAATTCAAATTATGAAAAACGAAATCTTTTGTTTATAAACATTTTAATGCACAAATTGTTAAATGTGCTTAATATTTTAGTTTTTGATATAGGCATCCAGCATATTATAAATTTATAATGAAAAGTATTATGTATATAGTGTGTATTTTTTAATTCTGAAAGAACAGATTCAGCTGGCTATTTCTGAAACTTGTGTTCACCATTGAGGAAGACAAAGAAAGGGTTGTATCAGTATCCGAACTTAAATGGAGCTATCAGGGGCCAATTTTGTTTTAAATATATGCATATGTAATTTATGCAGGTGACTCATCCCAAATAACTATACCAAAACTCACAATTTTTGCTTATTCCCTACATCAGCACACTTTTATCCTTTGTAGCTAAAATTCTTTATTTTTATGATCAAAATTGGTTTTACAATACGGAATTTATTTTCTGTGTTACCATTAGAAATTAATATTTTTACAATAACTCAAGTTCACTCTTACTTTAGCTCTTAAATACTCTTAATATACTCTTAATATACTCTTAACCTAACTCGTTATTTAAGTTATTGATTAATTGAAAATACAAATATTCTCTTTAAGAATTTAAAATGCCAGTTTCATACCATTTCAGAAAAGAAAAAAAATAATCATTGATGTATTTCTCTTAAATGCTAAAACGTGTAAACTAAACATAATATGCAGTAAAATAACTTTTATTAGATTGTTCACATGTTTTTGCTCACTCTGAGCCATTATCAAAAACAAATGAGAATATTCTATAATTGCATGGTTTTTAGCTCACAGGCTATCAAAGCCCGAGAGCTTATGTGCCCGCCGGTTCTGTATGTATGTACGTACGTATGTATGTATGTACATAACGCAATAACTCTTGATAAAACTAACCGTTTTACTTTAAATTTTGTTTATAGGTTCCTTGTGATAAGGCGCTTCCCTGATTAGTTTTGGAGGTTCATTGGTTAAGCATAAAGGGGGAAACGTTGGGCTAACCCCCCATAATTTAGATAAATGGGTTTTTCATGCAGAATTATCCCATTTTCTCCAAATTTTGTATATAGGTTCATTTTGATAATGTGCTTCTGTCAATAGTTTTGGGGGTTCATTGGTTAAGTATAAAGGGGGAAAGGGGGGATACCCCCCCCCCCCTAATTTAGATAAATGAGTTTTTCATTCATGCAGAATTATCCGATTTTCTCCAAATTTTGTATATAGGTTCATTTTGATAATGTGCTTCTGTCAATAGTTTTGGGGGTTCATTGGTTAAGTATAAAGGGGGAAAGGGGGGATACCCCCCCCCCCCCTAATTTAGATAAATGAGTTTTTCATTCATGCAGAATTATCCGATTTTCTTCAAATTTTGTATATAGGTTCATTTTGATAATGTGCTTCTGTCAATAGTTTTGGGGTTTCATTGGTTAAGTATAAAGGGGGAAAGAGGGGATACCCCCCCCCCCTAATTTAGATAAATGAGTTTTTCATGCAGAATTATCCCATTTTCTTCAAATTTTGTATATAGGTTCATTTTGATAATGCACTTCTGGCAATAGTTTTGGGGGGTTCATTGGTTAAGTTTAAAGGGGGAAAGGGGGGGATAACCCCCATAATTTAGATAAATGGGTTTTGCATGCAGAATTATCTGATTTTCTTCAAATTTTGTATATAAGTTCATTGTGATAATGCGCTTCTCTAAATAGTTTTGGGGGTTCATTGTTTAAGTATAAAGGGGGAAAGGGGGGCTAATCCCCCTTAATTTAGATAAATGGGTTTTTCATGCAGAATTATCCGATTTTCTTCAAATTTTGTATATATATTCATTGTAATTAGAAACTTCCCTGATTAGTTTAAGGGGCTCATTAGTTAACTATGAGAGAAGTAACGGGGGGATGACCCCCCCCTTAATATATTGTTGATTTCTTTATTTTTCGAGGGGCATATTTCAAATTCTTTGAAATAAAAGTATAATATACAATTAGTGTGAATAGCCTGTGAGCTCAATGCCCCCAGTTTAACTGGGCAGTTTTCTTTTTATTGAAGTTATTATTTGAAATGCTATCATTTAATTTTCATGTATTTTTTTTTAATTATGCACATTATTTTTTATTTTTACTTGCTTGTTTATTTCCATATTTGTAACCATGGAGTAACTCGAGCCACAATTTCGGTAAGTTAAATTAGGCTGCTATGTTACATATTGTATTTTTGCGTGTTACTATCTCTATGGTTTCTCTTATTATGAAGGGATAGTATAGACTGGTGGGAAAATTATTTTACTTTCACTGAAATGAATTTGGATGCTTTCTTCTTGATATAATCTTTCCAGGGCTGTGGTTTTCCTTTTATACTCATTATCAGCTATATGCTCTTTTTTTCTGTAACTAAATTTCCTGCTGGTAATGCCAGTTTAGTAATTCTTTGATCTGTCTTCTTTAATAAAAGTTATTTTATATACTGAATAATTCTCAAAATTAATTGGGCCAGTTTTACTGCAAATGATATTCTTTCATTTCTGAGGGGGGTTTTGCTATTAAGCAGGTAGTGTAATATTAAGTTTTGTGTGATTTCATTTTCTATCAGACTGTTTAAAAATATAATGTAACTGAACACCTATTGTTTTAAGAAGAGTTCTATTAAGAAACAGGCGTAACTTAGTTTCGTTTGAAATTGCAACACATAAAATACAATTGAAAAAAATTTCTCTATAAAACTGTGTTGACATAATAGATTGTAGCATGAAAAACTGCAAATTGAACGTAGTCTTTTAATTGAAGTATATCCTATCTGCCACATTGCACCATGTCGTTATTTTGTTCAATATAGCACAGTAGGGTGTGGTAAATTATCTCTCCTATAAAACAATTAAAATATTATATTAATGCTTGTATTTGTTAGATACGTAAATGAATTAAATGTATGCAGAATTGTTATGATTATTATTATTAAGAAGTCGATTTATTTAGCCTAAATAATAAAACCCCCGAGAATTTTTGTTTAAATTACACGCCTATTAAGCTACTGGCTCAATTTTGTTTGAAATAAAATTGTACCAAATATGTCACGCTTGCCATAATTGCATCAGGGAAGTTTGTATGGGAATTCGCTTTATTTTCTTACCTCCCAGATCATTTTTTTGTTTCTGGCTTTTTAAACGGATGTGAGAGAGGATTTGCGGAAAAGGAGTACAAATTTTGATTTGAAATTGAAGTTAGATTCATTGAGTAAAGCAAATTGCATTGTTGTTTTGTTCTTTCTCTATTTCGTTCATATTGGAATATTTTGTGTACAGGTATTTAAAGTATAGTAGTTTTATAGTTGTTCTTGTATATTATTCTTAATAACTAATGTTTTAAAGTATTTCATTATAAAATATAGCTTATTTCCAATCTATTCCTCTAATTTCAAATCATTTTCGTTTATACCCATATTGATATATTGAATAGTAATGTTAATAGCCCAAGAGCTAGCAGGCAATTTGGAGCAGGTATTTGATAAAAGCTGAAAATTGGTAGAATAGTATTTCTACCTTACCACTTTATGAAATCTTTGGTCTGCCAGCTAGCTGGTAGGGGATTCGTGACTTACGGAATTCGCAACTTGCAATTTTTCGATGAACAAAAAAGGTTCTCGATAAAAGCTACAATTTACATATATGAAAATACATGTTTCTTTATATGTAAAAATATAACTGGCAGACGAATCTGCCGTGACTAAATACCTGTCAGACGTCTTCAAAGTTGTTAAAAAAAGAACGTTTTTTGATAACAATAGTTACAAAAGCAATTATTATTTTAAAAACTTTTTTTATTTTTATTAAAAAAATCAGTTTTTGTTATATATAAAACGAAAAAATGCAATACACATCATGGTAGCGCCTCCTTGTAGAGAAGATGATAACTAAAATAAATGGGAAAAATATGCTTAATCAATTACATAAAATGGAAGAAGCACTAGCAAAAGGAAACCAGATGCCAGTAAAATAATAAAAAGGAAGAGGAAGAGCTCCCCAAGCGAAGGAATTTAGAACTAAAGCGAATTGGAGGTGGAAATGATTACAAATACAATGGAAAACCTGCATGAAAATCAAGTAATTAAAGAACAAGAAAACTAAGAAAAACTATATATATAGTAACTAAAGTGCTACATGGTGGTGGGAATAAAAATCTGCTAAAGCATATAAAAGTCACCTTTAACAGAAAGTTAGCGAAAAATAAGGCATAGACGCAGGAGCCTAAAACAGTAAAAACACAGAATAGAAAACAATATAAAGAGAGAAAGATGAGAAAAATTCAAAATGACTGGTAAAAGCCCTTAATATCTCAGAAATTAAGGCCAAAAATTTATTATATCGAAAAAAATAAGTCAGATTTAAGGACGACGACCTAATGTTACTAGTTTGGGATACTCTACAAGCAGAAAGGAGTGAAGGGTAAAGAAAGTGTTAAAATGTGGATAAGAGTAGGGGCAAGAGGGAATAATGTATGTGGAGAAGCTGCCAGGGCATGATAAAGGAATTAAAGGAAGAGGGGGATAGGAAAGGGGAGGGTTGAAAAAGGAAAAAAATACAGAGGAAGGGGATTGAACAACTGGAAGAAATGGGGCAAACAGAAAAAATTAAAGGGGCTTCCTATAGAAAATTCATCTGCAAGCAACTTAAGGCTGCTCGTCAGTCAACTTCTCGATTCCCCTCGCTAATGTTTTCTTATGGGCATGGGATGACTTCGTATTTTTAAAATATCTCCTCGGGAAATTAATATTTTTAACTTCTAATTTCTTTGTACTATTCTTAAAGGATGTCTCTTTTTTTCTTAGTTGTCAATTTTTTTCTAAAATATAGACTTAATTTTATGTGAAATGTTAAAATCTTATTAATTTTCGCTAAGATTTTAACATATAAAAATATAAATTAAGCACGTAGTTTAGAAATATTTTGATAACTAAGAAAAAAAGAGACATTCTTTAAGAATAGTACACAGAAAACAGAAGTTAAAAACATTAATTTCCCCAGGAGATATTTTAAAAATACGAAGGCATCCTACGGCCATGGGAATAACATTAATGAGGGGAATCGGGAAGTTGACTGACGAGCAGCCTTAAGGATAAATCCATTGTAGGCAGATAGAACCAGAAGAAGCTAGAAAGAAAACAAAAGATCCCAAACCTGACACAGTGTCCCGAATAAGAAAGCATAACAAATGATTTTCAAATATTTTATTTTCTCTAATTCCTGGTAGGTGGCGATGTAAAAGAACCTTGCGTTGAATATGTCATTAATTACTTATATCTTTGGTTTGTTTGCCATTCCAGAAAACATAAAAAATCAATTTTAATAAATGTAGTTACTTTTTTTCCTGCTAGGGGTGGATATTTCGGCTGGAACTGATCTTCCTGTTTGAAGCTTGAGTATGGAGTATAAAAAAAACAAGTGTACAAATCTTGATTCTGTACTCAAAATAGATTTTATTGCAGATAATTTACTAAAATTAATTTAATTGCGAAATATAACTGAAAAAAATTAATTTCAAGTCTATTTAGATTTATTTTCAATTGCAATTACATATAGAGTTCGTGTATGCAATTGACTTTTAATTGAAATTAAATTAACTGCAACCCCCATTTAATTCAATTGTTTAGTTTATATTGTTCCCATTTTTCTATAATAATTATTCAAAAGTAGTACCATTAGAGCATCTTCCTAAACTCTAACTTTATTTTTTCAATAGGGGACTTAATTTCTGAGATATTACCGTAATTTCGGGTAGATAAGCCACCCTAGCGTATACGTCGCTACGTCCAAAAATGATTAAAATAAACTGAAATTCCATCAGATACGCACACCACCACATAAGTCGCACTTTATTGAAAGCGATATAGTAATACTGTAGATGCCATATTGAATATATTTGTGCTTTTTTTAAAACAACTTAAAAATTAACATTTAAAATTTAGTACAAATAATGAAATTAAATAAATAAATAACTCACTTATGGTTTGCAAATTTATCCAATCATTATTATATCAATAAATCAGATTTTTTTTTCAAATCATGATTTTTATCAACCCTTATTTAATAAATAGGTCTCATGAAAAAACTTGCAAAATTTGTTATTCGTTGTGAACAAAATCCGCAAAATTCGTCAATCGGACGTGGGAAAATATTGTTGTGTCGCTAACACAACTTAAATTTAAATATTTATTAAAGTAATTTAATTCTAATTTGTTTAATTATTAACTTTTAAAATGTTGTATAAATATGGGATGTTTTGTTTATTCTAATACGAATTGTTGTTTTTCATAGTTAAGTTAAAGTTGCAGTTACAGTTCGCAGGTTGATTTAATAGCTTAAGTTGTTTAATTTTAAATTATATTCTTCTGGCACAGAATTTTTATTTATAATTCTCACACTGTCCACCAAAATCTATGATGAATTAATTATACAATTATCATTTGACTTTAATAACCAAACTATTATGTTGGTGAAATTAATATTTTTTAATTGGCTCTTGGGAGGATGAAAAGTGCGCAATTTCTTCTTATCAATTGTGAAATTTTCAGGTATTGTGTTTCTCGAATTGATTTATGGTTTTATTTCCAAAAGATATATTTGTCATGCAATAATTTTGGAAATTAGGAGTTACTGGAGTTAATGGCGGTTGAATAACATTTATGGAGCTACTGAGTTTAATTAGAAGCTTTTGGAGTTTTAATATTTTTATTAACGTTTTTGGAGTCTATATTTTTATTAACATTTTTGCTGTAATGTGTTTTTCCATTCTTATCTGTTTTCCTACGTTTTTCTATTCTTTAAAATGGCAATAAGATCGTAACAGCAGCAACTCCCGCGCAATGAACAGCGTCACCACGTGACCACGCCACAACAGCGCGTCCCCATGTGACCGGATGAGCACGCATTGATTAATTCATTTAAGTTATGTTTTTTTAAAATCGCTGCAAAAGGTTGTGTGAATGATTGCCAAGATACAGTTCAACAATTTTATGAAACAATATGGCACATTTTAACATCGTTCATTCTACATAGTGTCATTTTTAGGGGCACTATTTGTCAGTGCGTATGAAACAAAAGGCAGTCAAGGAGTTTTTGCATGGGAAAACAAAAAGTCAGTTGGAGATGAGAAGCCACGATGTGAGGATCTAAAAAGTAAGTCGGCTCCGGAGCTGTCATGCAGATGTTAAGTCACTTTCTTTCCTTTCCTTCTCATCATGCATGAACTAACTTTACCGGTAATTACTATGTTTTATTTTATTTTATTAATTCTGGATTTGTGAATTAAAATTCATTTTAACGTAAGCTTAAAAGACTCCAATAATTAATCCTTTTTGCATAGACTGCCAGTAGCTCCAATTTATTTTTTTAATAAAATATTACAGGAATTTATTTGAATATATTTATTGTTTGAATAATAATATGATGGTGAATTTGTTTATAGAAGTAATTTTACATATAAGATAAAGCTGTGAATAATTGTTATAAATGAGGCCTTTTGAAATTAACTGAGTTAACGAAATTTGTTTACTGTAAAATGATAATATGTGCAATAAAATATTTAATTCCTGTATGAAATGCATTTTCATTTACCTTGCAGTGCACCCCTTTTTATTTATTTTATTTCAGCATTAGAAGAAATGAATTTTTAATATTTGAGAGAATGCAGACAACTTATGTAAAGATTAATTCTTGTTGACTTTTAAATAATAAATTTTAATAGTAAGGATGTAAATTTAGTGTTGTCTAATTTTAATTATTTATCTCGTAATTTTCAGTTAAGAAGTTGTCTGTATTCATTAAATCAGATTTTTAGAGAATGACCGTTAGAACTAGTTGATATGGTGATTATGTAGGTTTTTAAACGGTATTGAGGTAAATTGGGTTTTTGGTTATTGATGACGAAATGTGAGATATTTTTTATATGTTGAAATTGTAAGAAAATGGAGATTTGCCTTTTGTATATACATTTTTAAATCAACTAGTTCCATCGCGTTATGTTTCAGAAGAACGTTTTTATTTTTCAGATATTGGATTTGATTCATGAAGAAGAATAACTAATGACACTATGTAGAATGAACGATGTTAAAATGTGCCATATTGTTTCATAAAATTGTTGAACTGTATCTTGGCAATCATTCACACAACCTTTTGCAGCGATTTTAAAAAAACATAACTTAAATGAATTTAAAAAGGTGTGAATCAATGCGCGCTCAACCGGTCACATAGGGACACGCTGTTGTGGCGTGGTCACGTGGTGACGCTGTTCATTGCGCAGGAGTTGCTGCTGTTACTATCTTATTGCCATTTTAAAGAATAGAAAAACTTAGGAAAACAGATAAGAATGGAAAAACACATTACAACAAAAATGTTAATAAAAATATAAATAGACTCCAAAAACGTTAATAAAAATATTAAAACTCCAAAAGCTTCCAATTAAACTCAGTAGCTCCATAAATGTTATTCAACCACCATTAACTCCAGTAACTCCTAATTTCCAAAATTATTGCATGACAAATATATCTTTTGGAAATAAAACCATAAATCAATTCGAGAAACACAATACCTGAAAATTTCACAATTGAGAAGAAGAAATTGCGCACTTTTCATCCACCCAAGAGCCAATTAAAAAATATTAATTTCACCAACATAATAGTTTGGTTATTAAACCCAAATGATAATTGTATAATTAATTCATCATAGATTTTGGTGGACAGTATGAGAATTATAAATAAAAATTCTGTGCCAGAAGAATATAATTTAAAATTAAACAACTTAAGCTATTAAATCAACCTGCAAACCGTAACTGCAATTTTAACTTAACTATGAAAAACAACAATTCGTATTAGAATAAACAAAACATCCCATATTTATACAACATTTTAAAAGTTAATAATTAAACAAATTAGAATTAAAATACTTTAATTAATATTTAAATTTAAGTTGTGTCAGCGACACAACACAATCACGAAATTCGCGTCCAACGGGACGCGAAGAAAAATCTCAATAATTTTCAGTTGTGCACAGGAAAAAATTCATGAATTTGATCCACCTGTCAGAAATGCTAGGAATTACCCCAAGGGTAAAGGAAAACCCCAAGCGTGGAACTAAAATGAATTGGAGGAAGAAATGATTACAAGTACAGTGTTAAAACATGCATGAAAATCAAGTAATTAGAAGACAAGAAAACTAAGAAAAACTATGTATATAGTAACAAAAGCGCTACATAGTGGTGGGGGCAAAAATCGGTTAAAGCTTATAAAAGTCACCTTTAACAGAAATTTAGCTAAAGATAAGGCATAGACGCATGAGCCTAAAACAGTAAAAACACAGAATAGAAAGCAATATAAAGAGAGAAAAATTCAAAATGACTAGTAAAAGCCCTTAACATCTCGGAAATTAAGACCCCATAATAAAAAAATAAGCCAGATTTAAGGACGACGACCTAATGTTACTAGTTTGGGATACTCTACAAGCAGAGGGGAGTCAAGGGTAATGAAAGTGTTAAAATATGGCTAAGAGTAAGGGCAAGAGGGAATAATGTATGTGGAGAAGCTGCCAGGGCATGATAAAGGAATTAAAGGAAGAGGAGGGATAGGAAAGGGGAGGGTTGAAAAAGGAAAAAATACAGAGGAAGGGGATTGAACAACTGGAAGAAATGGGACAAACGGGGAAAAATTAAAGGAAATGCATCTGCAAGCAACTTAAGGATAAATCCATTGTGTGCAGCGACCCATGCTGATAGAAACAGAAGAAGCTAGAAAGAAAATAAAAGATCCCAAGCCTGACACAGTGTCCCAAATAAGAAAGCGTAACAAATGATTTTCAAATATTTTATTTTCTTTAATTCCTGGTAGGTGACGTTAGTAAAGTAAAAGAACCTTGAGTTGAATATGTCATTAATTACTTATATCTTTGGTTTGCCATTCCTGAAAACATAAAAAATCAATTTTAATAAATTTGGTTTCTTTTTTCCTGCTAGGTGGCAGAAATTTGGTTTGGAACTGATCTTACTGTTTGTAGCTTGAGTATGGCACATAAAAAAAACAAGTGTACAAATATTGATCTGTATTCAAAATCGTTTTCATTGCAGATAATTTAACTAAAATTAATATAATTGCAAAATGCAACTAAATGAAATAATTTCAAGTCTTGTATCTATTTGGATTAATTTTCAATTACAATTACATATAGTTCTTGCATGCAGTTGACTTTTAATTGAAATTAAATTAACTGCAACCCCAATTTAATTCAATTATTTAGTTTATTAAAAATTTAATTGAATGATAATATTGTTCCCATTTTTCTATAATAATTATTCAAAAGTAGTACCATTAGAGCACCTTCCTGAACTCTGGCTTTATTTTTTGAATAGGGGCCTTAGTTTCTGAGACATTACCGTAATTTCGGGTCGATACGTCACCGTGGCGTATACGCCGCTACGTCCAAAAATGATTAAAATAAACAAAATTCCATCAGATACGCCACTCCACCGCATAAGTCGCACTTTATTGAAAGTGATATAGTAATACTGTAGTCGCCATATTGAATATCTTCACGCTTTTTTTAAAAAACTTAAAAATTAACATTTAAAATTTAGTACAAATAATGAAATTAACCCTCTGAGCGTCTTGAGGGCTTTCCTGCATTTTCATAAAAATATTTGTAAAACTTAAAATAATTTAAATTTTCTTTCCCCGTTTGTTTCTAAAATTATGTTTCATATCTCTTTATTTTACATATACATTACACTCCCTCTAATCCGCACAGGTCGGGACCAAGGGTTTTGCAGATTATAGAATTTTGTGGATTATAGGTCATTTCTTTGTATACATTTTAATATTTGGAATTTATGCACAAATATAGTGATTACACTGTAAACAAATAATACAGAAATGAAAGAAAATCTTTTTTTTTATATAAAAAATACTATATTCAGTATTAGAAATACATTTAAATGACAAAAATCATACAAAATTACATTTCCACTAAATTTCTACTTATAATCCCTCAATGAAAGAACCAGAATCGATGCAATGTTTGATAGATTTAAAAATAAGTAGGGTGTATTCTACAGTTTACTTACTTATTTTTAAATCTATCAAACATTGCAGTGATTGTGGTTTGCTTTAAAGCTTTTATTTTATGTTCTGCAATTTTATCTTGAAGCCTTTTAGTAATCAGAATTTCTTGGTCAGTAACAAAAGTATGTTTTTACAAAAATCTGAGATATTTATCCCCAAGAGCTAACCCTTTTTTGAAAGCAATTTCTACATTATCTTACTTTAAAAAAGTCTTTTTGTTTGTTTTGTAGAAAGTATGGTATTAGAAAAAGTTTGTTTACATGTTTGTTTACATCTGAAATATATTGTGGATTATAGGCGTTTGCAGATTATAGGGTTGTGGATTAGAGAGAGTGGACTGTATCTTAAAATAAAATTTAAAAAAATATATTTGTATCTAGAGCCAATTTAAGTTGATTTTGGGAAACGGAAAAATACGGGCAAAACGCTTAGAGGGTTAAATAAATAAATAACTCACTTATGGTTTGCGAATTTATTCAATCGCATTGCGCATACCAGGCATGGATCGGTAAGTAGTGTATGTAAATATGTGATGGAATTCTTCATATAAAACATTACACTATTTAAAAAACACTATTTATTTTTTATTAGAATCCATCAATTAAATAACATAACGTAAAATTTCCAAAAATAACTAATAATATACAATCCTTTTGACAACATGAAATATTGGCAAAAGTGGGGAGGGGCTTATAAATGTAATTTTCTTGAAAATATCCCCAATACTAACTCTTAACATTAATGTATGTTAACAGAAAATAATTGGTACACAATAACATATATTTCGTATATATTTAAAATAAAATGTTGTAAGAAAGTTTTAAAATAAACAGAAAAAAATAATTAAATACATGTATTATTTAGTGAAAATTAAAAAAAAAACATTCACAAGCGGCACACGCAAAGGTTGCAAGGGAATCCACTTTTCTTTTCTTTTAAAATGCCGTGATTATGCAAAATTATTTTAATTCTATTCTTTAAGTAATAAAAAGGACTCTGTGAATTTGTCAGCCAACTTCATGTTGTTTAAGAGCTGGAAAAAAATATTGAGCTACATGCAAACAGAAAAAAATCATTGAAAGAAAAAGAATGAAAAGAAAAAAATGTTTTTTTTTTGCTAGCTATTTAAAAAAAATGATATCTCTCTTATTTCTTGATGGATTTTGTTGAAATTTTCAGCAAGTTGCAATAATAGTAAGTTAAGCTGTGTAACAAAATAGTATTAAAATATAATAAGTTATTAGAAAATTACAGCCCCCCGCAAAAATGTTTAGTATAGAGCAACCTCAAAAAGAAAAAGAAAAGGAGAGAGCTATCTCCTATGTTTGTTTATTAATCTCCATGTCCGATGTTCAACATTATCAGAATGAGATAATTATCTTTGGATAGATAGTATGTTTCGTTATGCAGAAAGAAACCATGCATAGATATACATACATATTTTAATTTAAAAAAAACTTAAATGGAATGTTTATAGTATACTTATAAAATCTAGCTACGTAGTATCCGAAATAGTAAAGATGCTGCGGTGAATATTTTTGTTTTATTATAAATAAATAATGTATTAAACATAATCATAACAGATTTTAAAAAGCCAAAACTTTGCGAAGCGCTTTGAGTACAGTGCTTAGAATTAGATAGTGTTGTTATCGGCGTCAAAATTATACTTCAGAAATAGAGGACGCCGATAGATGGCGCCAGTGTTCTCGCCGCGGCTATGGTAACTTTCGTTTTTACATACACATCATTTTAAATCTATTTTTTTCTGTAATAAATCAATACTTTAAAATGCTCTAAATAAAAAATAAACAAGGAAAAAAATTATAATAATGAAAATACAGTTGAAGAGAAATGTAATTGATTTCATAACAACTAATTGTAATGAACTCAAAGAGTTACAAACTTTATCATAGGACAATGTTTTTCTTCCTACAATATTTAGTTATTTCTAAAATTAGATAAATACAATACAATATATTGGATAAATACATTATACTACGATGAATTCTTGCAAAAACATGTCCCTATTTTGACAACTTTTTAATCGGTATTCATTATTACATAACTTGTTTACATCCAGTTAACAAACTAAGAGTAAATTGAGTTGTTAAAAATTTCTGATATTTCAGAGCTTTAAAGGTATACTAGCAAACATCAAACAAGAAATTAATAATTCTTTCAAATCTCGAAAAAAATAATAATTACTCTGCTGAAAGTATGACAAGAATGCATTTTCTTTAAATTAGGGTAGATGTGCCAATCATCCTTAAAAATTATTTAAAAATTATTTTTGATTAATAGTTATTATTATTATATTTTATTATATTTTATTATATTTTTTTAATATTACATTAAGCTATCAACAATATTTAACCATTCTCATACTCACACTTCCCAATGTGAATCAAAATTTTAATAACAGAAATAAATCAAACACTTTTAATTCCAGTAATAGACACCCTACAAAAAGTAATACATTGATTTTGTGAATGTATTTAAAACCATGATTGAATGAAAGCATACTAATGAAACAGAATGGCCATGTTAAAATAAATTTTAAAGTTAGGATGTCAATAATTAATAAAATATTTATGATAATAATTCATTGTTTAAATTATTTATTGTCATTATCACAAGATAAATATTTTAATTATTTTAGATAGAAAAATTAAAGTACTAAATTTAAAATAATTGAGCAAATCTTTTTCCCCTTCAATAGTGTATTTGTAATTTCTCTCAATAAATCGCTCATGAAATGCAATTCACATTAGAGTCCTGCACCCGTCCCGTGGTTCGGGTCGGGTTGGCGCTCTATTTTTTCGTTGAGGTTCGGGTTCGGGTCGGGTTGACTTCTACTTTTTGCTGCGGATCGGGTTGACATTCACTTTTTCGGGTTCGGGTTAGGTTTTTACTCTTGCGGGTCGGGTTCGGGGTGACCCGCTTTTTCAAAAAAATGTCCAATATTTTTTTCAGATTACGGAAATCGAGGAAATTTTTTTTGTCGGGTTGCGGGTTGACTTCAAATGAAATTGGCGGGTTCGTTCAACCCGACCCGTGCAAGACACTAATTCACATGCAACTGAATATTGGTTCAGATCTTTATCGGCACGAGGAATGACTTTTAACAATTTTTCAAATTAGTTTTTGTCTTTGGGGTGGGGGGGGGGGAGGGGGGAATAGAGTTATTTTAGTTTTGTTGCTTTTATATCCACTAGTATATCCAGGAACAAAGTATGTTCGATCAGCTTTTCTTTTCTTAGTATTTGCAGATTTATCCATACTGATTTATCATTAAACAGGCATAATATATGTTTACTTTAAAATATTATATTATAGAGATAGAAACATTCGTATAGTTTGTTTGAAAATACAGCACTAATTACATTGAAACTAACATTAGGATCAAGCCTGTTAAATGAAACTTCAAACGTTAATAACGGCGGTGGGAACTCGACGCCCTCTCGCGGAGAATCTGGTTTTCCTCCTGATAGGGGCATTTTATTTATTGCGGTTGTATTGGCGATAAGCACACTACTTACTTCTAGGCACTGTATTTGAGTTACGCATCTTGCGTCCATGTCCGAGATTTAATTACACTGAAGATTGAAAAAAAAAATCAATAAAATTTTTCATATCTGTATGATGTTAGAAATTTGGAAATTTTGTCTCCGACTGAGAAGATTTGCGGCCGATTGAATTTCAAGAATTTTTTCTCCAATCGTTAGGCAAAATTTTTAATTTTTTTGTACGAGTGTCTGACGAAATTCACTCTTTTGCGATATTTTTGCGATCGTTTGGCAAAATTTGTGATATATTTGTGTGATCGTTTGACGAGATTTATGATTTTTGTGCAATCGTTTGCTGAAATTTGCAATTTTCTTGAGCAAATGTTTCACGAAATCGGCAATTTTTTTGCACGGTTGTTTTTTGAAATTTATAATTTTGAACTGGGATCATTTGACGAAGTTCGCGATTTCTTCTATGACCAATGGACAAAATATTCTTTATTTTCAACTTATTTTCTGAAAAGCGAGATTTTTTTTTGACAACTGATTAACAGAATTTGCGATTTTTCCCCCGATCATTTGACGAGTTAATTTTGGTGAAGATAAAAAAAAAATAATTTGTAAAAAAATCACATACCTTGGAAATAATTTAAGGGGTAAATTCCACACAGCATTTTTTACTATTTAAGATTTTCCTATTTTGTGCGTGATTCGTGAAATCCTGCATGCTATTTCAAACCCTGTAATCAATCTTGTTTCTGCTTTCGTAATGGTAAGATATCACTCTGTCTAAAGAAAATAATTTATATTCTCCAAATATATATCGTTTCAACTTATGAAGTTGTTATCATACTTTGTTTTACAATAGTATTTTAAACATTTTATTTATCCTATCTTGTGGCATTAAAAATATAGATATAATTTTACCCGAAATTTAATAAAATTTCCAAAATGGATTTTTGATAATGAATTTTTGTTTTGCTTTTTTCAGGGTTGGCAAAAAACGGGGGTTTTTAAAAATAAAACAAATAAACCAGATTTTTTTTGTTTGAACCAGTTTTCTTTGCTTTAAACCTGTTTTTTTAACTATAATTTTTGATTATATATATATATGCATATTTATTCATAAAAATAAACATTGTTGGATGTTATATAAGTAATACAAACTTCATTTGAAAATAATTCAAATTAATTAATTACTGTCACTTATTCAGAAAATTGAAATCGTTGTAATTTAAACGTGTTCAAAGAACAATCTGCCCTACACACTGAAACATGTATACATTGAAAATCTTATTAAGAATCTTTTGATTAATAATAATAAATAAATATTTAGCGTAGTTTCATGAATATAATATATTTTTCCACAGCTATTCAAAATATTTTCTTTGAAATATTTGTTATCCCGATATGTCCGATTTTTCTGTCAGAACACTAAACGAACATGTATGATCTTTCTATACTAATAAAATAAAGTTTTTTTTTGTATTTGTTTGTTTGTTCGCGATGGCTAGCAAAGTCTACAACTCGCACAGGTCTAGAAAGTTAGATTTATGTAGTTCAAGGCATGACTTGATGCACCCGAGGATCAGAATTTTAAATTTTTTGATAATTAGCTGAGCTATTAATTAAAAACTCATTAAGCATTGCTTCCAAAATACCATACTTTTTCTGAAAATGGTGCGACAGAAATATCAAAACCACAAAATGAGGGTAGCATCCAGAAAAAGGCCAGATCAGACAGACTTGTAACTACGCCTTTCCCAAACACGTCGAAATAACTAAAACTACTAGGTATATCAACACGAAAATTTGCAGATCTAGATTTAAAAAAATTACGATTCGGAAAATCTAAAATTTGAAAATAATCCACCAGGAACTTCACCAGATATTAATTTACAGATAATTAACTTTCCTTTGTAAATACAAAAGATTTTATCTTGCAAAGACTAATTTTCTATAAGAAAATTCTTTGGGGTTGCAGTTATGGATGGGTTACCAGACTGGCCTTATTTTAAGGTGTATACAAATTTTAAAACTATATAAGATACAGATTTGAAAATTGGTATATATATGCTTTAAATGTGTTGATTAGAAATTTCTAAAAATCGAAAAAATTGGCTAGTAAGTTTTTATTTTATGAAGAAATTTTTTTATTGCATTTACTTTTGATACAAAAGATATAAAAAATCAATAGTTCTTAGAATAATTAAAAACCTAACTCACAAATTTTCATGTATGTTCAACTTTTTAAAAGTGTATAAGATAGGGATTTGAAAATTGGTATATATACAGAAAATCATATTTTATTAAACAATTTTGAAAAAAATCTACTGGTAAATTTTATTTTAGCAGAAACCTGATTTTTTATGGAAAAGAAATTTACTGTGGTTTTATCATATCTTGAACTAACTGACATTAGAAGGAGATACGGGGGGGGGGGGATCAAATTGACTTTTCATTTCTTCAGCCCTTGGTTACCACTATTTCAGAATATTAACCTCCAGAGGTGGTGATTTATTTTCTTGGTTTCTATGAGCACCAAAATGGGGTTTGGCTCATTCGACTTGATTTTGATAGCCTTAGAGATTTTAGTTCCAAGTTCCACCACCAGGTGGTGCATTTTCTCGGATTCTATGGGCATTATCGCAACGATATGACTGATTCGAATATGTTTTCGATCCCGTTACAGATTTTTTTCCACCATTATTTTTTTTAGTTCTATGTGCCCAATATCGACGGAATTCAACTCTGTTAACACAAAGAGTACCCGTGACAGGTGTTTGTATAGAACAGATTGTGTCTCCTGATGGTGTAAGGTAAAACTAAAGGTAAAGGAAGGTAAAACTTACCGTGCATGCTATACGGGGACGGAGTCAGCAGGGACACGTGTGAAAGTTTCGTTTAGATTGTGCTTCTGAAGGCTGAAAGTGGATCTAAAAGATTTTATAGTGTGTGCGCAGCATGCCTACTTTACCCTGCTGCAGGCAATGGGGACATGTGTCGGAGGTTCGTTTAGATCAGAACGTGCACCCTGTCGCACATAAATTACAAAAAAAGAGATAATATTAAAACAGACTTGTTCTAAAAAACCCAGTTGGCTTTTTTGAGGGAAAAAAAAGTTGGTTTAAGCCTTTAAACCAAAACTACTTGGTTAAAACTACTTGGTTTAAATCGTGCCATCCCAGGTTTTGTTTCAAATATTGTTAAATTATTCAAATTCATTATCACAGTAATGAAATAAATCATTATTCTTAATTCAGTTTGATAAAAGTGTAAAACTATTTACAGTAATGTATTTTCTTTCATTTTAGATAAATCCGTTCCGAAGTCATTTTTGGAGAAAAATAGAGACAAATGATTATAAATACACAGAAATATGACATCAAAAGAAGAATTAAAAAAAATAATCATAAAAATGGATCCAGTTGTCAAACCAACAACAAGTAGCAACACTTGCTTTGTACCTACCATTTCTTATTAACTTGCAGCATTTATTTACATCTCCTGTTTCTTCTTTATTTGCATAGAATGCGGCAATGAACAGGGCCCGATTAATCTCTGATTCTAGGTATCATTTTGGGAGACCCCTTTCATTTGACAAAAGTTTTCTTAATTTTTCATTCATGAAAACTCACCAATGATGCTGATATTATACCCGGGAATAGCTTAGCTGAGGTCACATAAATTTCATTAGACAACTTTTTTACGATCTTTGTATATATTTCATATACATCTTGTACATACAGCTGTATACTCAATTTCCCGGTTGGTTTCTAAGACGCACATCAGCATGCTATGTGATTAATTAACATCAAATTAATATTTCCCTGTTGAATAAGTTTTGTAAAGGAGTCCGTGGATTTCTTCTTGGATTAAGCAAACTTTATTTTCCAGAAAAATTAAAAATACAATGTAAAAAAGGAAAATGGGAATTAGAGGACCCTGTTCACAGTCATTTTGGGACCTCTTTTAAATTTTAGAAAGGAAGCATAGGCTTCATGTGCCTTTTGGATAAACAGGCCCTGGCAATGAATATATATTTCACTTCTCAAACAAAACAAAATTTTTCTGTTTGAAGCACTATGAATTTAGTATGATCACATGAGCATTCAACTGATTAAGAGGAATGAGTGAGAAACCTTTTGTTTGCGAGTTTTGCAACAGAAGATTTTCTCAAAAGAGTTACTATACAACACATCTTCGCGTGCATACGAATGAGAAACCATTTGTTTGTGATGTTTGCGACAAAAGATTTTCTATGAAGAGTAACTTGAATATTCATCTTCGTGTGCATTCAAATGAGAAACATTTCAGTTGTGATATATTGTTATGAATTTTGTATATATCTGTAAATATTCCATTTGTTTAAATTTATTTTATTTTATTATTGTGAAAATTGCAGTATTATTAATGTATTTCCTATTGAGCATCATGTAACTCAATGCTAAAGGCCTCAGATGGTTTGCAAGGAAAACAACCTTACACCCTCATCTTTATAATGGAAGTCTATGGTAAAATCGCCAAGGAATGGGTTTATCGCCAAGTTGGCGATGGTTTTGGCGGCTTATTTTTGTCGCCAAATTTGGCGATATATCGCCAAATGTCACCAAGTTGGCGACGGATTTGGCGACTTTTTGTGCAACCACCCCCCTTATACCTGTACATTGGGATCCTTTCTCGCTTTGGTTCTCTATCGAAAATTAAAGCACTTTCTGGTAATTTCTAGCATCTGAAAGCTCTGGAATAATCTGGAAAGATCTCTGAAGCCTATATAAGGGACCTCCACCAGTCCAGTTAGTTAGTTGTCTGTCAACTGCGATTGAATTCATACGAGAGGCTTTGCATTGAGAACTGTGTTTCTCGGATCGATTTTGTCGTTGACACGTCGTATTGAACGCATTGTTTCTGTGTGAAATTTTGCTGCGCTTTTATTGGATTTGAAGATTACTGAATATCTTGTAATTTTCAGAAGATATTTGTGATCGTATTGCACTGTTTATAGTGAATAAAGCCTTTTTATTGTTCTTATATATTGGCATCAGTCCTTTCGAACCCCGAGCTCAAAACATTTGGTGTCAGAAGTGGGATTGAATGCCGATTACCAGAGCAATGGAGGCGCAACTGACTAAATTATTGGAGAAATTAGGAGAGATGGATGAGAAAATGACTGCGAACCAGGCTGAAATGAAGAAGGAAATGTCAGCGATGGATGAGAAAATGACTGCGAACCAGGCTGAAATGAAGAAGGAAATGTCAGCGATGGATGAGAAAATGACTGCAAACCAGGCTGAAATGAAGGAAATGTCGGAAGAAATGAAGAAGTAAATGTCAGCGATAGATGAGAAAATGACCGCAAACCAGGCTGAAATGAAAGAGATGTCGGAAGAAATGAAGAAGGATATGTCAACCAACCTTGGTGAGTTGAAAGAATTAATAGATAATAAAATAACATCTTTAAATGAAAGAATTGACAGCGTGGAAAACAAATTTGAAGGAAGATTTCTGGAAATAGAGGAAAAAGTTCAAAAGACAGCCAATACCGTAGAAGAAAGGATAGAGAGTATAGAAAAGGAGTTGGAAAATGTGAAGAAACAAAAGATAACTGCCGAAAACTATCCCGAAGATGTCAAGTATCAAGCTATGCTTCCCCGGGCCTCTATTAAACTCTCGACCTATGACGGAAAATCCTCATGGCCAGTTTTTAAGACACAATTTGGGATCGTAGCGGACGCCAATGGATGGGATTCCCAGACAAAGGCTTGCCAGTTAGCTGCTTCTCTACGAGCTGATGCTGCCGACGTCCTACAGACTTTGCCTGCAAATGAACCGCTGGATTTTGAAACGCTCGTCAGTGCCTTAGAATTACGCTTTGGCGAGAAATGCATGAAGGAATATAGCAGACTCCAGCTCAAATCTCGACAGCAGAAATCCACTGAATCCCTGCAAGAGCTTGCTACGGATGTCGAGAGACTTTCACATCTTGCTTATCCTGACTGTCCGACTGAAATTAGAGAAAGCTTGTCTCTGCAGCATTTTATTGATGGTGTGCGTGACTCTGAGATCCAGAAACAACTCCGGATTGCAGATCTCAGTGACTTAAAAGGGGCTTTAGTTTATGCCCTGAAATTCGAGGCAGCCCAGCAAGCTACAAGGAAAGATCGACACTTTGTGCGAGTAGCCAACATGCCTGAGACATCGGATAGAGCTGTGGAGCATTTACAGCAGCAGGTGAAGGACATGATGAGGCAGATGAACTCCTTGATGGACAACAAAACTGGCAGAAAGATCAAGTGCTGGAAATGCGGTGGAGAAGGCCATATTCAAAGAAACTGCCTAAAACGACACAGCACAGAAGGTAATAGCTCCCCACGACCGGCGGAGCAGGAAAACTAATTAATGGCCATCTCGCGGGGCGGAGTTTGCCAGATTTCGAGAAGCCCCATTATCAAGTGTGTCAAATTTCTGCAAGAATTTGCGGCGAGAACGGAGTTTTTATAGTCGGGCGTGTGAATGATTTGCCCTGTAATATGATCATCGATACAGGAGCCAATGTGACCATCATTCGGAAAGATCTAGCTCACCGGCTAAAGGAAAAACTCCTCTGGACCCCGCCCCGTGTTATCCTCCAAACCGTGACCGGGGATAAGATCGACATACATGGAAGAATGAAATTGAAAATAAAGTTTGGGAACGCCGCTTACCATCATACAGTCTATGTGGCCGATATTTCTGACCCTTTCATACTCGGACTGGACTTTTTAAAAGAGCAAGGATTTACACTGGATTTTAAGAATAATGAGTTACGCTCTGCTCAAGAAGATGTCACTATTTTCAAACTTGGAAAGGAGTCCGGGTCTATTCAACGGATCACAGCCAAGGCAGATGTTATCATCCCTCCTCGGACCGAAATGATGATACCTGGATTAACTGGAAACGAAAGAATTTTCCAGTATGGCTTGACTGGATATCCTGAGAAGAGCCCAAAGGGAGTGCTAATAGCATCAGCGCTGGTAGATCTGTCGAGAGATGTGATACCTGTGAGGATTGCGAACGTAAGTGAAAAGTCTAGAATTATCCAGAAAGGTGAAGTGCTTGCAACCTGTGCTCCAGTCACCTGTGTTTGCAAAGACCCGAGCTTGACGTTATCGGAACCGCCTACAAGTTTAACACCTGTAATTGGACGAAATGAAAATATATCTCCTGAACAGAGACATGCCGCAGAAAGACTTCCAGGAGTTTAAGGATGTGTTTTCACAAAACGAGAGTAATATAGGGCGCACTTCACTGACACGTCATAGAATTCATACTGCCAACCATCCACCGATTAAACAGCATCCAAGACGCTTGCCGTTTGCAAAACAAGAAGAGGTTTCTAAGCTCTTACGAGAGATGCAGGATAGTGACATCATCGAACCGTCATCAAGTCCGTGGGCCTCTCCCATCGTGTTGGTCCGAAAGAAAGATGGCTCCACAAGATTTTGTGTGGATTATCGTAAACTTAACGATATCACGAAGAAGGACAGCTATCCTCTACCAAGAATAGACGACACGCTAGATACTCTTTCAGGACATAAATGGTTTTCCACGCTGGATTTGAAGAGTGGATATTGGCAAGTAGAGATCCATCCTGATGACAAAGAGAAGACCGCATTTACTACTGGACAAGGACTTTGGCAATTTAAAGTTATGCCGTTCGGGCTCTGCAATGCCCCAGCAACGTTCGAGCGCCTCATGGAGACAGTGTTAAAAGGTCTGACTTTTGAAGCTTGTCTCATCTACCTAGATGACGTCATCATTGGTGGCCGTACGTTTGAAGAACATCTAGAGAATATTCGAAAAGTGTTAACGAAACTAAGAGCGGCGAATTTAAAGCTGAACCCTTTGAAATGCACGTTCTTCCAACGAGAAGTAAACTATTTAGGACACATCATCTCAGCTGAAGGTGTTCGAACAGATCCTGAAAAAGTGTCTGCAGTAAAGCACTGGAAACGTCCGGAAAATGTCCATCAGTTGCGAAGCTTTCTGGGACTATGCACTTATTACAGAAAGTTTGTACAGGGGTTCTCCAACATCGCAAGACCCTTGCATAGGCTCACTGAAAGCAAACAGAAGTTTCTATGGACACAAGAATGCGACAATTCATTCCAGCGGCTGAAAGAAGCTCTCACATCCTCTCCAGTCCTTACCTATCCAGACCCCGACAAACAATTCATTGTGGACACGGATGCCAGTCAGGAAAGTGTCGGCGCTGTACTTTCCCAAGAAATAGATGGCCAAGAACGAGTCGTAGCATACTGGAGCAAATGTTTATCGAAACCAGAGCGGAATTATTGCGTCACTCGTAAGGAGTTATTAGCTATAGTGAAAGCCATAGAACACTTCCATCACTACCTCTATGGCAGGAAATTTCTCCTTCGTACTGACCACGCATCCCTAACATGGCTGATGAATTTTAAGAACCCAGAGGGCCAAGTAGCTAGATGGATACAACGACTTCAGGAATACGACTTTGACATCAGGCATCGCAAAGGCTCATCGCATGGAAACGCCGATGCCCTATCAAGAAGACCGTGTCCCGAGAGCTGTCGCTATTGTTCCAGAGCGGAGAGCAAGTATAATCCCGAATATGTCATACGCCAGACGAAGACTTCACTATTGACGCCACCAGATCCCTGGAGTGATGAGAAGATTCGAGAAGATCAAATGGCAGACTCTGACATCAAACCAATCTTGGAGTTATTAGAATCTTCTAGCACGAAGCCCAGTTGGAAAGACATCTCGACTTATAGTCCTACGTCGAAGCAATATTGGGCTCTTTGGAACTCTCTCCACGTCAGGAATGGTGTCCTGTTCCGAAAATTCGAATCGGAAGATGGGAAGACATCTCGGTGGCAGTTGGTACAGTAAAACCTGTGTAAGTTGACCACTTGCGGTGCCACACTTCAGTGGTCAACTTAGAGAGGTGGTCAACTTATAAAGGATGATGATAAATTTACTTTTTTTAACGTAATATTCACACCATATCAAATTTCATTTATTGACAGGGCTATAAAATAATATTGTATTACCATGCATATTTCTAACACCTTATAAAAGAAAAGATTAACTACAAGAATGAATTAATAGTTTTGTATCAATTTTAAAATTAATTAATATACTACTATTTATTTAAAAAACAATCAATCAATATACAGTCAATTAGTGATTCTGCAAACTATACTAGTTATTACACATAATTTATAAAAAAACATTTAAAAAAAAAACACTTGTTTTTTTTAACATGTTAAGACACATACACATTCTAAAATTTAAAATTTAAGTACATTACCTATTTGTCCAAGAAAAACTCTGTTATTGTAGTTTGACGCTGGTTTTTGGACTTTACATCAGCCCAATGTTTTTCAATGCAAACATGCAGATCCATTATCTTTTCAGAAATATCAGGCTGCTTATCAGAAGCATAGCACATTAAATTTTGTACACAGTCTAAAGCTTCTGAAAAAGTTAAAGGAGTCTTCCTTGTGTTTTCATTAACGATCTCCTCTTCACTGTCTTCTTCTTTATCATCTTCTAGTTCTAGAGGTTTTTCATCTTTGATAAGATATTAGCAGCTATGTCCTCTGCATTCTCTGCAACTTCTTCATGCACAATGATGTCATTGTCAAATGAGAGAAATGATTTTTCATCGACCAGCTCTTGCTGAATACTTACTGACAAAGCTTGAATATCACTCTTCAAACAAAATTCAGTCTCTTCTTCGTTCAATATTTCATCCACACTTTCAAATCCTGCTTTATAAAATGATTTGGAAATAGTTGAAGAAGATAAGTTTTTCCAAGAATCATTAAGCCAACAAATTGCGTCCCAAACATTTACTGATTTAGTAAAGTCTGAAACATCATTGCAGTGGTCAATTTTTGTAATGAGGCACTTCAACATTAGTTTACGATAATGCAACTTAACTGCACAAATAATGCCTTGATCTAGAGGTTGCACGAGTGACGTTAAATTTGGAGGCAAAAATACTATTTCAATATTGGTGAAAGATTTGGAAATTTTATGACTGGATACATTGTCAATAAATAAAATTATCCTCCTACCCTGTTTTTTCATTTGGGAATTAATATCGCGAAGCCATTCTTCAAAAATGGATGAATTCATCCAGGCTTTTTTATTATATTTCCATGTCACAGGTAAAATCTCAACTTTAACACCATTTCTTTTAAAAGCACGAGGGTTAGCAGCGTTTCCAATTACAACGGGTTTCAATTTTTCCCCTGTGACACTACAGCAAAGTAAAACAGTTAGTCTTTCTTTCGGCATTTTACCTCCAAAACATTTTTCATTTTTTGATACAAGGGATTTTGTAGGCAATTGACGGAAAAACAGCCCCTTTTCATTTGCATTGAATTGGTTTTCAGGAGGATAATCTTTCACAATTTCAGTTAATTTTGCTTTCCAGTCTTCTGCAGCATTACAATCTGCTGAAGCAGATTCACCACAAAGAGTACGGAAATTTATATTGTTTCTTGATCTGAAGGATTCTAGCCATCCATTACTTGCATTAAATTCAGAAATTCCCAATTCATTTGCAATATCTTTAGCTTTAGCCTGTAGCATAGGTCCTGAAACTGGAATATTTTTTGGAACGACATAGCTTAAAAAACTCCCAAACTGCCAGATTAATTTCTTCATTTGATGTTTTTCTCAATTTTCTTTTTCTATCACCACTACAGTTCTCTAACCACAATTTAGTTATTTCTTTCCCATTCTTTGATATGTTAGACACTGTAGTTTTTGAAATTCCATATCTATCAGCTAATTTTCTCTGGCTTTCTCCTTTTCTAATTAAATTTAATATTTCATATTTTTTATCATTTGAAAGTTCAACTAATTTTCTTTTTGCAGCCATTTTAGGTTAACAAAATCTTCTTTGTTAAAAAGCAATTACAAAATATAAATGCCCTGTACTACCTCAACACCCAGTTCACTGGATGAAAATAATAATCCTTCTGTACTACAACACAGTTCTAGTGTAACTCATCACAAATAATTTTCTTAACTGGGTTGTTACAATTGCCACAGACTTTTGCAACTTGTGGAAATATTTCTGCTTACCAACTAACAACTGGGGTTATTGAAAGAAGGGAAGGAATGATAAGAGAATGGGGAATAGAAGAAAGAAATCTAGAATCAAAGAATGGAGGGGGAGGGTTGAAAAGCCAAATCCACAAGAGCAACAATGTAAGAATAGATAAGCCTTGAATTATATTTCCCTACACCTATCATTACTAAAAGCATTTCCCAGGTTAATACTATTTCACCCTTCCAGAAATTCTAGTTAAAAAGAAAAAAAAATAGAAAAATACTTGCAGAGTTACTTTTTTTTTTATTCATGATTTGTTAGCTTTTTGGGTGGTCAAGTTATAAAGGGTTTTGATGGGCACTTTATAATAGTTCTAGTCTAATCTGAATAATTTCAGTGGTCAAGATACAAGATAGACAGGTGGTCAGGTTACAAAGGGTTTGTCTTATAGTTTTGTATAGGATAAATTTGGTTCCGGACAACAGAGGTCAACATAGACAGGTGGTCAACTTACAAGGGTGGTCAACTTTACAGGTTTCACTGTACTTCCCCGATCCCGAATCCCAGAGGTCCTCAAGGAATTACATGGCAGTCCCACTGGTGGCCATTTTGGAGTCATGAAAACATTACACAGAGTCCGAGAGCGCTTCTTCTGGGGAAACGCGAGAGCTGACGTCGAACGATAGTGCAAATCTTGCGATGCATGTGCAGCTCGGAAAGGACCAAAGAAACGTAGCCGAGGAAGACTACATCTCTACAATGTAGGAGCACCTTTCGAACGCATCGCCCTTGACATCCTAGCTCCTCTGCCAAGAAGTGCTGATGGCAACAAATACCTCCTTGTTGTCATGGACTATTTCACGAAATGGCCTGAAGTTTATGCCATCCCTGATCAAGAAGCTTCTACGGTTGCGGATGCCTTGGTACACCAGTGGATATCAAGGTATGGAGTCCCTCTTCAAATGCATTCGGACCAGGGGAGAAATTTCATCTCTGCTGTGATTGAGGGTCTCTGTCAACTTCTCGGAATGGACAAAACTAGGACGATGCCTTTACATCCACAGTCGGATGGCATGGTTGAGAGGTTTAATCGTACCATCCTCAACAACCTCTCACTGCTAGTTTCAAGAAACCAACAAGACTGGGACCAAAAACTTCCCTTGTTTCTCCTCGCCTATCGCAGCGCCTTCCATGAAACGACCGGCTATTCCCCGTCTCAGATGCTTTTCGGTCGTGATCTTCGTCTACCTTGTGATCTGCTTTTTGGTCGCCCTCCAGATGCGCCTTCATCGCCAGAGGGATACGTGCAGAATCTCGAGGCACGATTTGAAGACGTCCACAACTTGGTTCGAGAGCGGATCAATATACAGACGGAGAAGATGAAGACCAGGTACGACACGAAAGCCACGGGACATCAATTCAAAGAAGGTGACAAGGTTTGGTTTTATAATCCGACTCGACGTAAAGGACTTTCTCCCAAACTGCAATCGCACTGGGACGGTCCTTATACAGTCCTAAACAGACTGAATGATGTCGTAATTCGGATCCGAAAGTCACCAAGTTCGAAGCCTAGAGTCGTTCATTACGACAGGCTGGCTCCATACTATGGCCATAGTACTTAGTTCATTAATTGTAAATAGTGTAATGTAAATAATGTAAATTAGTATGACCATGGTCTTGTATATAAGTTAATGTAATAATTTCTTTTGCTTAGCATTATCTATATTAATGTTATTATTTAAATACTTGTATGAAATGATGTCTATGCTTTAATTTAATTCAATTTTTTTTAAATAAGTGTATATTTTGTATAATTCAGCATTATGAATGTGTTTAATTGTTATTTTCCATGTTTACTTTAAGTGTTTTGAGTAGTATAGCATTTGTTGGTAACGGGTTTGCTTTCCGATCAAAGGTTGAACTGCCCGGGACGTGCAGTCCTCGAGAGGGGGGCAATGTTATGAATTTTGTATATATCTGTAAATATTCCATTTGTTTAAATTTATTTTATTTTATTATTGTGAAAATTGCAGTATTATTAATGTATTTCCTATTGAGCATCATGTAACTCAATGCTAAAGGCCTCAGATGGTTTGCAAGGAAAACAACCTTACACCCTCATCTTTATAATGGAAGTCTATGGTAAAATCGCCAAGGAATGGGTTTATCGCCAAGTTGGCGATGGTTTTGGCGACTTATTTTTGTCGCCAAATTTGGCGATATATCGCCAAATGTCGCCAAGTTGGCGACGGATTTGGCGACTTTTTGTGCAACCACCCCCCCTTATACCTGTACATTGGGATCCTTTCTCGCTTTGGTTCTCTATCGAAAGTTAAAGCACTTTCTGGTAATTTCTAGCATCTGAAAGCTCTGGAATAATCTGGAAAGATCTCTGAAGCCTATATAAGGGACCTCCACCAGTCCAGTTAGTTAGTTGTCTGTCAACTGCGATTGAATTCATACGAGAGGCTTTGCATTGAGAACTGTGTTTCTCGGATCGATTTTGTCGTTGATACGTCGTATTGAACGCATTGTTTCTGTGTGAAATTTTGCTGCGCTTTTATTGGATTTGAAGATTACTGAATATCTTGTAATTTTCAGAAGATATTTGTGATCGTATTGCACTGTTTATAGTGAATAAAGCCTTTTTATTGTTCTTATATATTGGCATCAGTCCTTTCGAACCCCGAGCTCACAACAATATGTAGCAAAAAGTTTTCTCAGAAAATTAGCTAATTTTCTCTTGCATACAAATGAGAAACCCTTTACTTGTGAGATATGTACCAAAAGATTTTCTGTGAAGAGTAACTTGAAAAATCATCTTCGTGTGCATAAAAATGAGAAGCCTTTTGTTTGTGTGGTGTGCAGCAAAGGATTTTCTCATAAAAGTAACTTGAAACTGCACCTTCGTACGCATACAAATGAGAAACCCTTCAGTTGTGAGATATGCACTAAAAGATTTTCTGTAAAGTGTAGCTTGAATAATCATCTTCTTCTGCATACGAATGACAAACCTTTTGTTTGTGAGGTGTGCAGAATAGGATTTTCCCAGAAAAATAGCTTGAATTCACACCTGCGCTTGCACATAAATGAGAAACCTTTTATTTGTGAGCTGTGCAGAAAAGGGTTTTCTCAGAAAAGTAATTTGAAAATACATCTTTGTACGCATAGGAATAAGAAACCTTTCAGTTGTGAAATATGCAACAAAAGATTTTCTTTGAAGGGTACCTTGAATAACCATCTTCTCCGGCATACGAATGAGAAACCTTTTAGTTGTGAGATATGCAACAGAAATTTGTATCAGAAACATAACTGGAAAACTCCTCTTTTGTTGCATACTAATGCCACACCTTCCTTTTGTGAAGTGTGCAACAAAGGATTTTCTAGGAAATGTTCTTTGAATAGGCATAATCTCTTTCATATAAATGAGTGCAAAGTAACTAGTACAACAATACTGTGACGATATATGTTGAAATTAATACGCATTTACATTTGTTAACATATATACGTTTAATGAGGACAAGTTACACACAAACAAGAATAGAAGACAGTTAGAACGGGCACGAGCGGTTACAGTTAAATGGACGTTGTCATGGATACAATTATATTACATCTCCCCTTTCAAAATGTTATTTAAGTTCTATTTGAATTATGTTAAAGATCAAGTCTCTTTATTGGCTTTACGACTCTTCCAGACCTGGTAACGATGGGTTTCTTGTCAGTAACGCTGGGGGCAGACACATTTAGATTTTTCGCCGGAGATACGTTGGAATTGTTATCAGCACTAGAAGGTTGATGGTCAATTTCTAACGGTAACTTCCTTTTCCTTTCAATTTGGAACTTCAACTTAGTTGGCTTGATTTGGATAGTGTTCCTTCTATATTCACCTTTAGGAGTCAGCACATTGTATGATCTAGGAGCAGCTTGAGATGTTATTGTTGCTGGTATCCAATTCCTTGGTGCTTGTTTCAGCATCACATTTTGGTTTGGTTGTAATGGAGTGCTGAATGATGGTTTAGTATGAAGATCATGGTAGTATTTTTGCTTTAATCTAGCATCCGCTAGATGTTCTGTAGTTTGGGTCATAACTTTAGGCTTTAGCAATTCTTCAGCAACTGGAACTGTAGTGCGCATGCGTCTACTGAAGAGACGTTGAGCTGGTGATCCTAAATTTTCTCTTGGCGTATTTCTCAAATTTAGTAATGCTAATTGTATATCTTGACCTGATATCTTACATTTTCTTAGCAAATTCTTCGCTGTTTGGACAGCTCTCTCTGCTAGACCATTGCCTTTTGGATAGAGGGGACTTGAAGTTTGACGGGTAAACATCCATTCTTCAGCAAATTCCTTAAATTCAGAAGAATCATAATTTTTAGCATTGTCAGTTTCTAAAATTCTAGGAATTCCATGGACACTAAACCAGTCTTTGAGGATTTGTATTGTAGACTTACTAGATAAATCTTTTAATGGTTTGAAATCAATGAAACCAGAGTAACTATCTGTAATAAGTAGATAGTCAACATCCTGATAGGTAAATACATCAGATGCAAGAATTTCCCATGGTAGTTTAGGGATCTCCTTAGAAATTAATGGTTCTCTCGGAGGATTCTTCTGAGTTTTCTGGCAAACTACACAATTTTCGATCATCGAAATTATATCTCCAGACATTCCTGGCCAAAACATACACTCACGAGCTCTTCTAAGACAACTTGTAATGCCTAAGTGACCTTTATGAAGATTCTCCAATGCACGTCGTCTGTATCCTTCGGGTATAATTATCGTTAATCCCTTTAAAATTACATCTTTTTGAATCGATAGTTCATCCAAGAATGGTAAGTACTTCTTACACGAATCTGGAACTACATCTTTGTTTTTGGGCCAACCAGTAAAAATGAAATGTTTCAGTTGTATTAGATCTGGATCCGTATTTGTGAGATCTTGTAAAATTTTAAACCCTACGTCTGTGGTTGGAATTGAAAAGAGAATTTGGTAGTTACTCTCCTGTAACAAATCTTCATTATGACAGTCTCTGCTCAGCAAGTCAGCTACATACATTTCCTTACCTCTCTTATAACAAACTCTTGGCGCATACTGCTGAACCTCTAAGAAGATTTTACGGAGTCGTGGTGGAATTCGATCTATTTGTTTCTTAAAAATAGATTCTAAAGGTTTGTGATCCGTCTCAATGGTTACTTCATTTCCATATATATATTGATGAAATTTTTGGCATCCGAATTTCATTGCCAGGGCTTCCTTTTCTATCTGGGGATAAGATCTTTGGGCGTCATTCATCGCTGTGGATGAGAATGCTATCGGTCTTCCTTCTTGGAGCAGTACCGCACCTAATGCGAAGGAACTAGCATCCACTGAAATTGTAATACTTTTGTTGGGATTATAGTATTTAAGTGACGGAGCTTCCTTCAATAATTTCTTGATTTCAGCTAATTCTTTATCTAATTCCTTATTCCAATTCCACTCTTCATTTTTCTTCAATAACAATCTCATATTATGTGTTTTGTCTGAGAGATTAGGGATGAACTTGTGTAGGTACTGAATCATGCCAAGTAATCTTTGTAGCTCTTTTTTGCTAGTTGGTGCTTTAATTCTATCTATGGTTTCAACTTTCTCAGGATCGATCATGATACCATCACCAGAGAGGATATGTCCTAAATATTTAACTTTCTGAACTTCAAATTCACATTTGTCTTTATTTAGTTTTGCTCCAGCATTTCTTAATGCTTGTAGGACTAATCGAGTATTTGATCGAAGAGTATTAATATCAGGCGCATAAATCAATATATCGTCCATTGAATTTTCAACACCTGGAATGCCTTGTAGAATTTTAGTCATATGATTTTGAAATATTTCTGGAGCTGTCTTTATGCCAAACGGGACTCTCAGAAAAGAATATCTTCCCCAGGGTGTTGTGAACGTGAAAAAAGGTTGTGTGGCGGGTGAAACTCTTAGTTGCCAGAAGCCTTTCTTCAGATCTAATTTTGTGAAGTATTTGGAGCCTTTCACATTAGCAGTGACTTCTTCAAGCGTTTTTAAAGGATAATGCCTTCGCAGCAGAATTTTATTAACTTCCGACGGATCGATGCAAATCCTTAATTTTCCTTTTTGTTTTGCTACGACCATTGGACTAGCTATGGGTGTTGGTTCCTCTACTTTCTTTATAATTTTATCCTGGACCATTTTGTCAAGTTCCTTCTTTACTAACGGTCGAAGAGAAAATGGAATTCTTCTGGGGGGCTTAATGTCAGTTTGGGGACACTCTGTGGAAAAATCTGCTGTATATTCGAAATTTTTTATACATCCCATTCCTTGAAACAGGTCTTGAAATTCATCTTGCAGTAAATTAACTACTTCAATTCTTTGAATTAATCCGGCCTCCATGCAGGTTAATCGACCTAGGATTGGACTAATTCCTCCATGTGCAATTATTAATTTAAGCTGTATATGCTTATCTTTAATTTGACAGTGAACAATAGATTCTCCTGCCACCTCAATAGCATGACCAGAATATGAGAGGAGTTTACGGACATTTGTAGGTTTTATTATTAGACGTAATTCCTCTGCTAAGCGAAATGGTATGACATTGCACTGGGCACCGGTATCAAGTTTCATTGGAATAGCTTTATTGTTAATTATGACAGTCTCGCACCAATCTGATTTATTAGCGTCGATACTTGCTATCAGAAAACTATCATCCGTAATCGTATCTACATTTTCAATATCTTGCACTCTGTATTTTTTCTGGTTTCTGGATCTACATTTTTTTGCGAAATGGTTTTGCCTTTGGCAAATTTTACATTTTTTGCCAAAAGCGGGGCAATCATTAATTTTATGTGTATTACCACAATTTCTACAATCGTTTATCATTTTAGAGAATTTGGTATTAGAATTAGGCTTATCTTTCGAAGGAACATTTTTATGCGACTGAGTAAATTTCTTCGATATTGTAGAAATTATGGGTTTATTATCATCAGAAATATTTTTCAATTGCTGTGCAGCACTTTCAGAAGTAAGACAAATCTGCACAGTTTTATCTAAGCTTAACTCAGCATCGCTTAAAAGCTTTTCCCGAACGTCATTATTTTCAATTCCGACAACAATTCTATCGCGAATTAATTCCTCCTCCATAATTCCTAGCTTACATCTAGAAGCTTGTATTTTAAGCCTTGTTAAAAAATCTTTAAAAGCTTCATCCTGCTTTTGTTTAATCTGGTTGAATTTGTAACGTTCAAAAGTATAATTGACTTTAGGAGTGAAATATTCTGTGAACTTACCTCTAATAATCTCCAAATCTTCTTGTTGATCGGTACTTAAACTGAAGGTTTTATAGATTTGTTGTGCTTCTCTTCCAATAACGGCCATAAATGTCGCAACTTGAACTTTTTTCTCTTTCTTGTCAAGTTGAACAGCAGCAGCATACCAATCAAAACTTTGAATCCAATCTTCCCATTTTTCTTTGGAATCCGCCATAAGTAATGGTTTTGGAGGACGTATCCCGTTTTCACCCATTTGTATTTAATTTAGGTTGTCGTTAACGAAATTTAAAGTAAATATTACTTTTTGACACAACTTCTGACACCATGTGACGATATATGTTGAAATTAATACGCATTTACATTTGTTAACATATATACGTTTAATGAGGACAAGTTACACACAAACAAGAATAGAAGACAGTTAGAACGGGCACGAGCGGTTACAGTTAAATGGACGTTGTCATGGATACAATTATATTACAAATACAAAGAAAAGGAAATTGAATGTGCATCCCACATATTTTACCCTGCAATTACTTCCAACACTCAAAACTTTATAAAAAATCAGCTTTGTCTTAGTTAGTCTGAAATGAGTTGTGAAAAAACTGTTAATGTTCAGAAAATTTCTTGGCACTTACTGTAATTTCTATAAAAAAGAAGAACAATTCATTCTAGGTGAAAGAGCTCTAAAATGATATTACAGCAGGGATCACTAATATTTTTTTATCATCACTCTCTTCAAGGGGGTGATTCACATTTCAATGAATATGCAACTTCTCATAGATTTCTAAAGCAGGGTGTGAAATATGTGTGAAATACATAAAATAAATTATTACAGAAATGACAAGCTGTTTGCTGCATTGTTTCAGTAACATTTGTTCTGAATAAAATGAATAAGTAAAATACAAAACCATTTACAGTTCAACCATAAATTACAGAATACTTAGGTAAATGTCAAAGTTGAATGAAAATTTCCCAACAGGGTGAAAAGTGTATTCAGGTCAATATGAAACCTGGGACCTTGGCTTTACATGTCAATGCTTTGTTGTTTGAGCTACCCAGCTAAATTGACCTGATACAATTCACTCACATGTTGATATCATTAGTGAAATGTGTTTTCATAAAGAGACAATGTGCAAGGTTCGGAGAACTTATGTCTTACACTTTTACATATGAGTGAATTCCATTAGGCCAGTTTGTCCAGGTAGCTCAGATGGCAGAGCAATGGTATGCGAAGCTAAGGTTCCAGGTTCAAACCCTGTCGTGAATACTATTCTCTCTGTTGAGAGTATCTCTTTTTGCTTAAATTTAACCACCACCATTCAGTAATATATAATAGTAAACAATATATCAAGAAAATTTTATACACCCACTTATTTTTAATAATATTTATGTACAGAAGAATTAGTATTTTATTATAAATCTTACTTTGGCTTATTATTTTGTTTTAAACTAACTTCTTAAGCTTGTTATTATATTTATATTGAAATATTATCTGATCTGTGATAACATCACAGTATAAAATTTCTGAGGCTTATTGAACACTTGACGAATTTCTTCTAGAGTAATTTTATTTTCTCCAAGAGCAATTTAATTTTATTGCTATGTTAAACAGCAGAAGAAAAATCACTTTCCTTTATAGGTTTAATAATCATGGCCTCTTTATGAAATCGCAGATTTTCGTTTTATCATTTAAATGAATATGCAACTTCTCATAGATTTGAGAAGAGGCAAATCACTTTTCTATTACTGCTGAGTTACAATTGCTCTTAAAGTGATCAAAAACTACTTTGGATGATACAGCAAGGAGTTAATTATACAGTCGACTCCCTCAAATCTACACATTGTTTCAGATGTAAACAATGAAACTTACAGTTAAGATGTAGGGGGAAAATTCAAGATTTTTTGTATTTTTATATCATTCCATACACATTTTAATATGGAATTCTTGACTGAACTCTTGTTTTCTCATGATGGAAGTATAAATTTATTTCTGAAAAATTTCAAGATAGTGCTGATATCAGTGACAATTGCGATCTTTTTACCAAATACATTTATGTATTAATTAAGCTTTTTTGGTTATTAAGTAAGGCTAAACATGAAATAAAACTTTGTTTTTCTAAGATTTTGATGTGAATTATTAATAAATATTTATAAAGGGAGTTTTGCTGAATAATTCAAGAAAAAATTATTTCATCATTATGCATATTTAGTTATGCATTATTCTTTACTTAACCTTTACTTTTAACTTTTTTAAATTTTCTTAATTCTTATTATTATACTTTATTGTAAGTATTCATTTTATTTCGAGTGCGTTATTAAATTCATATTACTACTTAAAAATATAAACAAAACAGTGACCAGAAATCCGCAAAATTCTAAAATCCACACAACGTCTGGTTTTAAGCTATGCGAATTTAAGGGAGTCTACTGTACTGTACTTTTTATGTATGCTGCATTCTAGTGCCCAGATTTTTAATTTATTTTGCGGAATATTTTTCAAACAAAAATATTCCCTGTACTAGGAAATGTACTAGAAAAACTTTTTTGTTTTAATTTATCATATTTGAATCTAGAACTAATTATTATTAAAGTACAATAGTCAGAAAATACTGTTTTGTGGTTTTGTAATTTTAAATAGAAAGTTGCTGCCCAGCAGTTCCATATTCATGACTTATGATTACATATACAGGTAACAGTGGCATCTCATGCTCCTCGATTTCTAAAGTAAGGTTTTGGAACAAAACTTACGTGACACATGCAAAAATATATCGTAATTAAATCTTTTAAATAGCAGGAAAATACATATTTCAGAATATTTGGTAATAAAGCATTTCAAAGCTATTGTTTTGGTATAAGGCCAGCTCCTTATTCATGCTATGATCATTTTTTGTTTATAATTTGATTGTCATCATAATCAAGCATCACATGAAAAAAACAGCAGTTGTTTATAGTTTATTTACAGAAAATGATGCAATTTTTTATTATGATGGGAAAAAACCTGATGTAATTGCATTCTGGACTCATTAGAGGTAATTTGTTGTCTGTAGTGATTTTCAGAATATGTTGTCTTATAGTGAGTTTCGGATAATTTATTGTCTATAATGATTTTCAGATAATTTAATGTCTTAGTGTGATTTTCAGATAAATTGTTGTCTTGTAATGACTTTCAGATAAATTGTTGGTCTATGATGATTTTCAGATGGTTTATTGTTTTATATCGATTTTGAAATGGTTTGGTGTTTGTGATTGGCAGTAAGTGTATTGTTTTAACATTGTATTGCAGTCTTTTTTGATGATGTCATTTGTTTTTTGGATGTGAGCCTTCATGAAAGTTTTTTAGTCTTGTCCTGGCTCTCTTGTGAGAAAGATGTAAAATTAATATGGAAAGTTTAGCATTTGAAGCTGAACTAATTACGAACAAAATAGTTCATCGTGATTCTAGAATCATTCTTAATTCTTTATATATTTAATAATAAACTTTGTTAGTCTAATGTGCTCTCCTATCTCCTGTGTTTAAAATATTTTTATCTCGTGGATACATGCACATTTCTTCAGCTATGTATAATTCAATCCGTATTTATGCTTATTTTGACTGTTTTCATACTTATGTATTTTATTTAGGTTCATTATTGTATTATTTAAAAAAAAATTTGGAAATTTAATGTGTTTTTCTTTATAAATAAATGTAATTAATTTTCAAATAAGAAAATCTATCCTGATCCGTAATTTATAAAACTATTATTCTTATCTGTAATTTGATTGCTTTTGTTTTATGGAATTAGTTCATTATTATATAAATATAAAGTATACTTTTGGTGACTTAGTATGATTTTCCTTAAAAATATGAAAATCGTTAGTATATGAAGTATCAGGGAGAAAATCAATGATAATTACAAACTAGTTATTCATTGTTATTCCCCTGTACACAGGCAGACATTTATTCCTTGTCCTAGTTACCAACTAAATCTTTAAAGTAAACAGATGTTCTACTGGGTTCATATGCCTCAACAAAAGAATACCTGAATTTTCATAAAGTAGTATTTACCTTATTTAATGAAAATATTCTGTGTTTAGATATGGCGACCCTTATTTTATAAAAATTCTGGTATTAAAAGCCCTTAAATCCCTGTGGTGTATGAACCCTGTGCTATCACCTGAATGCACCAATTGTTGATGCCTATTATATTGTATATCATAATGTTATATATGTTTATTATTTTTCTTACTTTAGAGAATAATTTTAATTATTAAGTATTGGTATTCTTTCAAGTAAATTATTTTTTTTAAATATGAGAAAAGCCATGTTGTGTGCTCCTTTTTGTTTCTAATTTACATGGATGTTCAATGTTATTACACTTGTGCTCTTTTTAAACGATAATAAATATTATCGTGTAGTGTCTACTGTTGCTTCATTTACTTTTTAATAAAAAAAACATAATGCACTTATTCAATTTGTAGAATATTTGCATTAACACTACAAGTATATTCTCCCAGTTCTGAATACTTTTGGAAAAGTACCTCTTTGTCTTATGGTACACTAATATTTGATTCCTTTATTATCAAGGAAACAATTTAGAAATGTAGTTTTGTTTAATCTTACATTTCTAAAATTATAGCAAGTTTTGAATCATAAACAGATGTATGTTTTAACTAAGAAAACCCTAAAAAACATTTTTGTGTCATCTGTAACAAAAGTTTAGCCTTTAAATATCATCGGAACCCTAAGTAAGGTATGGACAGACAGAAAAGTTTGAGAATTATTGAGTTTTAAAAAATAACCTTTTAACTTAATCTGATTTATTTAAAACTTTTATATATATCTCTATTCCTTCTGAAAATATAAGAAATTTTACTTTGTAAAGAAATACACGTTGATTGGAAAAAATAAATTTGAAATATATTTTTTTAATATTTCTAATCAATCCTAAATATATTTATAGTTAATATCTAGCTTACAGTTTACATTTTGTGTAGAACATAAATTATGTGACTCAACATAAAAAAAAATAATTTTTCAGTGATGAACTCATCCAAGCGAAGTTCTGTAAATCTGAGCTGTTGTATTCAGTACAAAATTCTGACCTTCTACTTATTTCATTGTTCTCTTTAGTACACGTCTATTAGCAGATACAGTTCCATATTTAACATAAATTGTAATGCTGTGCTTCATATATTCATAAAAGAAAACAGTGGAACAAGCCAAAATTATGTTAAAATTGATAAAATCACAACTGAAACATTCAGAAGTTTAATGAAACTTCTTATGTCAATGAAGGGATAAATGAACCCTCGCGTGACTAGCAACCTCCTGTGAGGTGATATTGCAAACAACCCTCGAAGAATTGTGTAATTTTTTTAATTCTTTTATTCTTTAATAAACCTCATATGAAGCTCAGTAATGTTTGTGAAATACAGTAGTAAACATTTTCTTTTCGAATATCCAGTTAGGAAATTCATATTTGTCAAATTTGTTTTTGCACTACATGAAAAGATTTTCTCAAGGAATTTCTGATCTTGGTACTAATCAAGAACATCAGGAAAAATATTTTTTTACTTTCATTTTTCTGTTACTGTACCCAAGCTTTAAATTAGCTTGAAAACTGTTAATCATATTTTTTGTTCCATATAAACCCCTTATTAGGTTCATTTTCTAATAAATGCAAGATTTTTATTGTGGTACTTTTCCAGTATAAGGGATTTGGCATTTTTCTAATAAGCTTGGCGCAATTCCGGCTTTAGAAAGAGTCAAATAACATAAACAGCTTTGAAATATCTGTTTATATATGTATTTATATATAGATGAACATTTTATTTATGTAGATATTATTGATTTTTATATAGAATTTACTTCTATTTGTATATAAAAATGGAATGTTTGTTTCTATAAATTGTATAAATATTGAAATAATTGCTTGTGTATATGAAAGAATAAATAAGTTACCAGAAAATATGAATGAGAAATTTCCTTTTCTCGTCAAACTCATTTTCTCTTATCTCGCCAATGCCTCTATACTGGAAAAGTACCTTTATTATTTTCCAAAGAATACATTTTAAATCTACAAGGGTGCATCGAGTTACAGGATGGGCATGGACAAAAGCCAAATATTCTACTTTAGTCAACCTGAACAGGATAAAAAAAAAGTTGACTCGAAACACGCCTCGAAAATATTTTTCCATCAAGCCGAAAATCGACCTGAGACTGACAAAATTCAACCCGAAAATAAGGAAATGTTACGTATGATTTAATACACATATTCAATAATAATCTACAATTATATTTGTAATATACATTTTATATTTTATGAAAAACTAATAGATATAGGCTCATTCAAATACGTAAGTTTTTCACCTTAAACAATATTTTAACTTTTCTTTTAAAATCCCGAACTGCAACAAAATTAGTTCCAACCCTATTCGTGGATTAGGTCGGCGGGAAATCGGGTTACCTGACTGGATGCATCACTCTACATAAAAGATAGAGAATTTTTAAATATCAATAGAAATTTTTTATACTTGTTGCCATGGAATCATGATAAGTTTTGGTCTAATTTTTTTTAATTCTTTATGCATTCGTTTATTAAGTCGCTTGGAATATGAATAATCACAAAGAACCTAGTGCCGTTGCACAAAATATAATTATTAAACGTTTAACAAATGAAAATTCTAAAACTTTTGAAATTCACAAAGGACAAACTACAATGGTCTCAAATATGTAAATAGCGCAAGTTGCCTAAAAATGGCCACGAAGAAAGTGAAATAAGGCGATCCAGTATAGAATAATACACAAAAAGTAAAGAAGAAAATTATAAACTTTTCACTAACAAGGTTTAGGATTTACAGGATATTGTATATAGCTATTTTCTTCGTGAATGATGTACATATAATGCGATACAGTAATTTTGATTTTGGGTGAAATATTAAAGCAGCATATTGATCTTAAAAACATCTCATTCCGATCAAAAGGTTTTTCTACAGGGCAATGCAAGACATCGCAAAACAAGTTTGACAAAGCAAAAATTTCACTCAACAACAATTGACCACACTCCTTAATTATCATCTTCGAACTAGAATTTGTTTTGATGTACTTAAAGTAATGTTAAGAGAAGAAAGATTTTCATCAGATAAAGAAGACAAAGAATGTTCGTACAATTAGCTTCACATATGTCCAAATCCTTTTTATTATACAAAAATAAAAATTTCGTATATGTTGAGAAAAAGCTTGTATATGTAGGAAGAAACTATCTAAAAAAATAACATAAGTATAATTTTGGTAAATAATAGTTTAAAAATAATATTTTAAAAGTGTCTTCTTTATGTTTGATCTACCCTTGTATTTTCAGTACAAAATACTTTTTCCACCCATTGAAATATAATTGATGGCACGAGAGTTTTAAAAGAATATTCTAGGGTGTTACTTATGACACGAAAAGTTTCTAAAAACAGATGCTATTAATTAGAATCTTATTTTCGGTATACACCTCCCACCAAAAAAAAAATAGTAAAAGTACTAGCTCTGAAGACTACAATTGGAATTGTTCTCTTTAAAAAATTATAACCATTGCAATCTTTCAAACATCTGCAAATTGTAAAAACAATATATTCATAATAATATTTGTGTCATAAGCCACCATTCATTTCATCAACTGTATCACAAAATCACTCATGTCTAGGTGAACTTAACAAAAGACAAAAAAGGGAATAACGCAGCTTTTTCTGTGGGGATATGAAGGCCTGCGAGGATTAATTGGCGAATGTTACTTGAAAATAACATAGCTAAAGCAGTTTTAAAACGTGTATTAATGAGTTTTAAATTACTTGCTTTGGTCGATGGAAGGAGGAGGAAAGTAATATAGCTGAAATTTCTTATTTGTGGAAAAATGTTGAATTTGCCAAAACAGGGAGAATTCTCGTCTCTGACACCCCAAAGATCACAGTTACTTGGAGATCACAATAAAATTTTACCAATTTTTCCGACTTTTTCAGATTTTGGATAAAATATTGAGTCTTTGATTTTTTGTGCAGTTTCCTAATTCCCTGGCTTTTTTAAGTTCTTCAGATGGTGAAAAAGGGGAAGATTGAATTTTGTGCAGTTGTATTATGAAATAAATTGTAAAAAGAACATAAATGAAATTATTTGTGTAGAGAAGAGCTGTTCCAGTTAGGCCATGTGTTTCTTGTAGTAATCTCGTCTGTTTTCATACACACGCTTCTCTGGTTATTTTAACTATTACATTGATGATGAAGATTTAGAAGCTTCGAAAAAGCTGTCTGCGCTTTTCTATGCACATAATTTCATTTGTACTCTTTTGACATTGTCAATTTTCTTCTTAATTTTTCCTTATCTCCAGGTGTTGCAATCTTGTGTTGCAATAGCAAGACATTAGCATATATTATTAATTTATATGCTTAAAGTATTTATTTAATACTAATATCTCTGTTTCAGTCTTACCTGATAAGTTATTTTATTTTTTATGGAATTTCTGAAATGTCTTTAGTTTGATTTGTGATGTGTGATATACCCTAGAATGCAAAAATTTTAGGTGGGGGGGGGGGGCAACTGACCCTACTTAGCCTTATTCGAATGGTACCCCCTGACTGGGATTTCTCTCTGTCTTAATTATAATTAACATTTTGAAAAATCATTTAATAAGTCTCATTCATTTGGTGGAACTTTTAATTACTTTGAGTAATATTATCATCAAAATTCCAATAAAATCTGGTCAACTCCCTCAAATACACCATTCACTTTGCGATGTACACAAAAGAAATGAGGTATTAACTTTTCAATGAATTTTTTGTTTTAAGAATTTTGATGCATGTTCCATATTGCATATAAGTAAGTAATAATTTTTGCCAAGGAAAAATAACAACAATATTTAAATATTAAAAAAACGATTACAGTTTTAAGCTATTCATTAATGAGAATCACCAAATGTTTGAAGAATTATAATTTAATAGTAATTGAATTTGTCTCAATAAGATATTTCTTTATAAAATACAGTGGAACTTCCCTTTAACGAAGTCCCTATTTAACGAAGTTTTCTACTTAACGAAATTTTCTGCAGAACTTTGACTTTGAACACCATTAGCATGTAAATTAATCTCCACATTACGAAAAATATATTCTATATAACGAAGTTTATTCCACTTTTGTACGCGTACAGAATTCAAATTAAGCGATTGGTGTTCGAAGAATATGCAAATTTTTTTTCAGCGGATTCGATTGTATGAAAATGAACACATTTAAATAATTTCCATTCTGCTTGGTGCTAAATAAAACAAATTTTTTTCACACTAAGAAAAACACTTGTTATCACTATTCTCCCATTCCAAGACTCCAGCGCTGACAGTTGGGGGAAGTCAAAATCCCCTTTTTACTTTCAATGATATAGAAGATGAGGTGTCGCAATGGCGTCAGATGCATTGAAACAAAAAAATATCTATTAGAGTCAGACAGCTACCATTCTGACACTCCACTGCTGATAGACAATTGCTTTGTACATCCAAAAGAACGTGCTTCAAAATACAAATCGAAGAACATCAAAGTTATTTTTGTTCCTGCCAATACAGCTAAACTTCAATCATTAGTCTAAGGAATAATAAAAAATCATGAAGTACATTATCGAAAAAGACAGAAAAAAGCCGATGTAGTGAAAATATTAGTTTGAGATTCTGTGTGTGTCAGAGCTGATGAAAGCTTGTGCCAAAGCTTGGGAATGTGACGTGATTTCATCGACCGTACACAACTGTTTTGTAAAAGACGGCTTCATAATTAAAACTTAATCAAATGCTTCTGAATCCAGTACCTGTTTGTCATATCTCAAGAAAAAATTTCATGAATTTAAGTTAATTTCTTTTTAACGAATTTTCTTCATAACGAAGTTTTTAAGTGTAACGATGAGACTTCGTTAAATGGAAGTTCGACTGTACTTATATTCATTACATCTGAAGAGGATTTAATTTGAATTTTATCCCAGAAGCAGAGATTAAAACTAGTTACACAGACAAAACAATCATCATAAACCAGAACTTTAATTGCTATTATGTCAATGTTAAAAAAATGAAAATTAACTAAAGAAATTTACATATTGTTTTAAACATGTTACATTTCCTTTTCCATTTTTATCACAATAATGCTTTTTTATAAGTAGATTGAAGGGGAAAATATGAGAATCTGCCAAATTCTATAATCCACCCAACTCCAGCCACAAGCTGTGCAGATTTGATAGAGAGCATGTTATTAAAACAGAAAGGTGTCCATCTGTGTAATAACTTTTTCATTGTGTTTGTTGTATTAAAATGTTTCATGTCAAATGTTATTCTGCTTACAATGCACGCTCCATAAAACAAGAGCTTTCAAGACTTTAATTGTGTGCTAGGAAGGAAACGACTGGAAATCAGAAATTGGAGGGGATGACGAGGATTCAGCATGGGACGGAATTTCCAGGCCCGATTAACAACAAAATTTTTTGGACAGATATAAAAGTTTGACCCCTCCCCATGCTGGCCCGGAATAAAAGCTAAAATCTCGTCTCGAACCTGGGCCGGCCAGACTGAATTTTTACATAAAATAGATTTTTACGTCGATATGGTTAAATATTGTCTTGTACGAAGAGTTCTGACTAAAAATACTTATTTTGGCTTTTTTCATGTTTTTCTTCATTTAAAAAAAAAAAGCGCCATGGGCTGCGATGTTTATTTTTTTAATGAATCTCAATGTTTCAGTTATCATCTATATCGTTAAAAATCGGAGAAATGCTATCCAGTAAAACCTTCTAAGACGGAATCGCATAGGAAAGAAAAAAAATTCCTAAACAAGTTCCCTTCTTAGCAGGTCAATTGACTGTTGTAAATACAGGGTGTCCCACAAGGTACGCAGCGTCTAATATGTGCAGATTCGGATAGAGCACGTCAATATGAGTATTTTGAATGGTAACATGTGGGGTCCTCGAATATATCCAAAATTTCTCAATAAACATTGATTTTCACTTGGTTTTTTCCTCATTTCATATGACAAGCTTCACACCTTACTTACACTATCACGCTATATTCGGGGACCCCACATGTTACCATTCAAAATACTCATATTGACGTGCTCTATCCGAATCTGTACATATTAGACGCTGCGTACCTTGTGGGACACCCTGTACATTATATTCGTTTCGCACGAATTATTGTATTCATTTTGCATGGATCAACACATTTTTTCCGTTTAGAGCAGAATCTCGTCATATGCAGGTTCTTTTTCACAGGTTTGATGGAAACCTGTATATGACTGTACTTTAATTTTATTGCCTAGAAATATAGCTACTATTCTTTAAAATAATAAATTTTAAATGTAGAATAGTGACAATTTAAAAATATATGCATTTTATGCAAAAATTATAGGCTGGGCCAAATTTTACTGATTTTTGTATGGGCCAGGCCACGCCGGGGCAATGATTTTCAAACAGGCTGAATCGAATCGGGCTTGAAAATTTCGGCCTGCGCAGACCTCTAGAAAGAATAAAGCCAAGCCAACACTAGATATCGGGCTTGCTCATTCATTCTCATGACGTCAGAAATAGTGGCTGGCCGCGATCAGCGATTGGTACACGATTGGAGTGACACACTCATCGTTTTGTGCCAATCGCTGTTGTCTTTCGTCGCTGGAAGCCACTATTTGTGACGTCATGATAATGAATGAGCAAGCCCAGTATCTAGTGTAGCCCTGATAAAGCCCAGCTACGGTTCAAACCGGAAAAAGATCAGGCCTGGCTAAAACTGATCCTTCAGTAAAAAGTAGGAAAGAGTAATGATCAGGCCTGGCCCGAGCGCGGCCCATGTACATCTCAAATTCATATGATTGATTTATTATTACGTTAAACAGTCAAAAATTGTAGTAAAACTAGAATTAACAAGTAACAAATAGTGTAGAATTTTTTTAAATGAAAATAAGAGTTTTATAAATTTCAAAATTTGTGTACAGGGAGGAGGGGAAAGAGAGGAAGGAGCAGAAAGCTCAAGATGGATGTAAAACTAAAAGATTTATTTTTTGTGCTTCACTGTAACAAATAAGTCATATTTATTTTATTTATTAGGTTTAAAGATAAAGAGTTTTAAAAGTTTTAAACTAGGAGGGTAAAAAATAGCAGTGTAACTATGCAGTAATGGAAGGGTGGGGATAATTTAGATTATTTTTTATGTGTGGAAATCTCCTGAAATGTGGCAGATTTTCACCCATAGCTGGTGTGATCAAAATAAAATGTTATCAAATTCTATGGCTTTCTAATTTATACAGGTAGCATAGCAATGTTTCTGATTTTGGACTCTTTTAAAAAGCTGAATTACAATTTTAAAAATTCACAACACAACTGTTTTTAAAGTAAATGAATTATAAAGTCCAAAACCATAATTACAGTAATTTAAAAAAGTTAACTTTAGATTTCAACATGTAAATAAAATAAAATAAAGACTGGATTTAAAAAATTGTAGTAGATCGATGTAATGTTTAGGTATCAATGGTGGGGGGGGGAGTCCACATTTGAAGGGTGAGATAATGGACTAGTTATTTATTGAAGCTGCAAAGTAACAAGCAGTGCAAATTTTTTAAATAATAGTTCTATAAATTTCAAAATTAATGTACTGGTAGGAGGACAAAAAGAGAAAGCATAAATATAAAAAAGGATGATTAATTTTTTATTGTTACTTCAACATAACAAATAGGTTAGAAATATTTAAAGTAATTAGGTTTGAAGATAAAGAGTTTTAGAATTTGTAAGATTTTGTAAACTAGAAATGTAAAAGTGAGCAGTGAAAATTTTTCAGGAACGAAACTAGTCGTTGGGGGCCACCGTAATACTTACCCATCATGGATATGCATAATGTAAAATATTAAAATAAAAATGTGTAAACTACTTATAAAGTGCATTGCAATTCAAATAAAATCGTGGCTTGATGACGTCACAAACTTTAAAGGATCGGTTACTGAATTGCTTGAAAGAGGTTTTTCCTTATAACTCCAAAAATAATAATTCTATTAACTAGCGGTTTATTGCATCTGATTAAGCGTCGAATTTCCAATTAAAATATATCTTTAAAGTGAAATTTGGATGAAATACAGGGTCATGAAAAATCGAAGCGTGTGGAAAATAGGATTCCAAATATCTCGGCAACTCATTATCCGATCGACTTCATGCTTTATGTAAAACTTATGTTTTTTTATTGTCTTTTATATTCATTTCTTAAACTAAACAATTTCGAAATTTTTTATGTACCTTTTATCAGAACGAATATTTCGAGAGTCCGAAAAAAATAGTTCCGGTTAATCGAGGTTATTGAAATGAAATATGCTGCTTCCCATTATTACATACTAAGTACATACCAAATTGCAAGTCTCTATCTCAATTTTTTCGGGAGATAGAGCGTTTAAAGACACACACACAGACACACAGACGGACGGCAAAAATGTTTTTCTAAAAATATGTTTTTCGGAATCTCCAGTGTCTGAAACGTGTAAATCCGTCAAAAAATTTTTTTCGATTTTCAAAACGATTACAAGACTTACCCTATACTACGTATGATGGGTAAGTAAAAGGGATGTTTAAAGTAGAAATTTGTTGAAATGTGGCAGCTGTAACACATAGATGGTACGAAGTTCATTTATATAACGACGAACACAAAATATTATCGAATTCCATATATTTTCCAGGTACTCCGGATAATATAACAATTTTTGTAATTTTGGACCATTTTAATAAATTGAATTACATTTTAAAAAAATCCACAACAGAGCCTCATTTAAAGTAAATAAAACTAAGTCCGAATCCCTAATTACAGTAATTTAAAATTATTAAGTTCATATGTCAATTTTAACAAAAGAGAAAAATAATTGCTATTGAAAAAATGTTGTAGATCGATGCGGTGTTTTGGTATCTCATTCCTTCCATCTACTCCAAATATATTTTTGGTCTAAAAACATGATTCGTTGCATTAAGTAAGGTAGTGAAAAATATTTTAAAAATTAAAGATTAATAAGAAAACAGATTGCACATATTTATTTATTTTGCTTTTAGAAAAATGTAAAGAACTTTGTTTCAATTCAAACAGCAGCAACATAAATGCCAAACTATAAAAAGGGTAAATGACAAAAGGAAGTAAATACATGTAGACAAAATCAATAGAGTCCAAAAATATAATATTAAGTTTCAAACTACAAGACATTCATGGTCAAAACAGAATTTATGTTTAAAATTAAAAGTTTCTAGAATATCATATTGCATAGCAAAGAATTATGTATTTTTTTCATTTCTGTAATAAGCTTATACATTTATACAAGTATTATAGTGGTAAGATCACCCACCACTGAGAAAGAGGCAAAAATTGATTGACTTTCTACTTTCCCAAAAGAAAAAAAAAAAGAAAAAGGAAAATACTGTTGTGAGCTCGGTGTTCAAAAGGACTGATGCCAATATATAAGAACAATAAAAAGGCTTTATTCACTATAAACAGTGCAATACGATCACAAATATCTTCTGAAAATTACAAGATATTCAGTAATCTTCAAATCCAATAAAAGCGCAGCAAAATTTCACACAGAAACAATGCGTTTAATACGACGTATCAACGACAAAATCGATCCGAGTAACACAGTTCTCAATGCAAAGCCTCTCGTATGAATTCAATCGCAGTTGACAGACAACTAACTCACTGAACTGATGGAGGTCCTTATATAGGTTTCAGAGATCTTTCTAGATTATTCCAGAGCCTTCAGATGCTAGAAATTACCAGAAAGTGCTTTAACTTTCGATAGAGAACCCAAGCAAGAAAGGATCCCAATGTATAGGTATAAGGGGGGTGTGGTTGCACAAAAAGTCGCCAAATCCGTCGCCATCTTGGCGACATTTGGGGATATATCGCCAAATTTGGCGACAAAAATAAGTCGCCAAAACCATCGCCAATTTGGCGATAAACCCATTCCTTGGCGATATTTCAATAGACTTCCATTATAAAGATGAGGGTGTAAGGTTGTTTTCCTTGCAAACCATCTGAGGTCTTTAGCATTGAGTTACATGATGCTCAATAGGAAATTCATTAATAATGCTGCAATTTTCACAATAATAAAATAAAATAAATTTAAACAAATGGAATATTTACAAATATATACAAAAATCATAACATTGCCCCCCTTTCAAGGACTGCACGTCCCGGGCAGTTCAACCTTTGATCGAAAAGCAAACCCGTTACCAACAAATGCTATACTATTTAAAACACATTCATAATGCTGAATTATACAAACTATACACTTATTTAAAAATAAAATAAAATTAAAGCATAGACATTATTACATACAAGTATTTAAATAATAATAACAATAATAATGATAATGCTAAGCAAAATAAATAATTACATTAATTTATATACAAGACCATGGTCATACTAATTTACATTATTTACATTACACTATTTACAATCAATGAACTAAGTACTATGGCCATAGTACGGAGCCAGCCTGTCGTAATGAACGACTCTAGGCTTCAAACTTGGTGACTTTCGGATCCGAATTACGACATCGTTCAGTCTGTTTAGGACTGTATAAGGACCGTCCCAGTGCGATTGCAGTTTGGGAGAAAGTCCTTTACGTCGAGTCGGATTATAAAACCAAACCTTGTCACCTTCTTTGAATTGATGTCCCGTGGCTTTCGTGTCGTACCTGGTCTTCATCTTCTCCGCCTGTATATTGATCCGCTCTCGAGCCAAGTTGTGGACGTCTTCAAATCGTGCCTGGAGATTCTGCACGTATCCCTCTGGCGATGAAGGCGCATCTGGAGGGCGACCAAAAATCAGATCACAAGGTAGACGAAGATCACGACCGAAAAGCATCTGAGACGGGGAATAGCCGGTTGTTTCATGGACGGCGCTGCGATAGGCGAGAAGAAACAAGGGAAGTTTTTGGTCCCAGTCTTGTTGGTTTCTTGAGACTAGCAGTGAGAGATTGTTAAGGATGGTACGATTAAATCTCTCAACCATGCCATCCGATTGTGGATGTAAAGGCGTCGTCCTAGTTTTGTCCATTCCGAGAAGTTGACAGAGACCCTCAATCACAGCAGAGATGAAATTTCTCCCCTGGTCAGAATGCATTTGAAGGGGGACTCCATACCTTGATATCCACTGGTGTACCAAGGCATCCGCAACCGTAGAAGCTTCTTGATCAGGGATGGCATAAACTTCAGGCCATTTCGTGAAGTAGTCCATGACAACAAGGAGGTATTTGTTGCCATCAGCACTTCTTGGCAGAGGGCCTAGGATGTCAAGGGCGATGCGTTCGAAAGGTGCTCCATTGTAGAGATGTAGTCTTCCTCGGCTACGTTCCTTTGGTCCTTTTCGAGCTGCACATGCATCGCAAGATTTGCACCATCGTTCGACGTCAGCTCTCGCTTTTCCCCAGAAGAAGCGCTCTCGGACTCTATGTAATGTTTTCATGACTCCAAAATGGCCCCCAGTGGGACTGCCATGTAATTCTTTGAGGACCTCTGGTATTCGGGATCGAGGAAGTACCATCTGCCACCGAGATGTCTTCCCATCTTCCGATTCGAATTTTCGGAACAGGACACCATTCCTTACGTGGAGAGAGTTCCAAAGAGCCCACTATTGCTTCGTCGTAGGACTGTAAGTCGAGATGTCTTTCCAACTCGGCTTCGTGCTAGAAGATTCTAATAACTCCAAGATTGGTTTGATCTCAGAGTCTGCCATTTGATCTTCTCGAATCTTCTCATCACTCCAGGGATCTGGTGGCGTCAATAGTGAAGTCTTCGTCTGGCGTATGACATATTCGGGATTATACTTGCTCTCCGCTCTGGAACAATAGCGACAGCTCTCGGGACACGGTCTTCTTGATAGGGCATCGGCGTTTCCATGCGATGAGCCTTTGCGATGCCTGATGTCAAAGTCGTATTCCTGGAGTCGTTGTATCCATCTGGCTACTTGGCCCTCTGGGTTCTTAAAATTCATCAACCATGTTAGGGATGCGTGGTCAGTACGAAGGAGAAATTTCCTGCCATAGAGATAGTGATGGAAGTGTTCTATGGCTTTTACTATAGCTAATAACTCCTTACGAGTGACGCAATAATTCCGCTCTGGTTTCGATAAACATTTGCTCCAGTATGCTACAACTCGTTCTTTGCCGTCTATTTCTTGGGAAAGTACAGCGCCGACACTTTCATGACTGGCATCCGTGTCCACAATGAACTGTTTCTCGGGGTGCGGATAGGTAAGGACTGGAGAGGATGCGAGAGCTTCTTTCAGCCGCTGGAAGGAATTCTCGCATTCTTGTGTCCATAGAAACTTCTGCTTGCTTTCAGTGAGCCTATGCAATGGTCTTGCGATGTTGGAGAACCCCTGGACAAACTTTCTGTAATAAGTGCATAGTCCCAGAAAGCTTCGCAACTGATGGACATTTTCCGGACGCTTCCAGTTCTTTACTGCGGGCACTTTTTCAGGATCTGTTCGAACACCTTCAGCTGAAATGATGTGTCCTAGATAATTTACTTCCCGTTGGAAGAACTTGCATTTCAAAGGGTTCAGCTTTAAATTCTCCGCTCTTAGCTTCGTTAACACTTTTCGAATATTTTCTAGATGTTCTTCAAACGTGCGGCCACCAATGATGACGTCGTCTAGGTAGATGAGACAAGCTTCAAAAGTCAGGCCTTTTAACACTGTCTCCATGAGGCGCTCGAACGTTGCTGGAGCATTGCAGAGCCCGAACGGCATAACTTTGAATTGCCAAAGTCCTTGTCCAGTAGTAAATGCGGTCTTCTCTTTGTCATCAGGATGGATCTCTACTTGCCAATATCCACTCTTCAAATCCAGTGTGGAAAACCATTTATGACCTGAAAGAGTATCTAGCGTGTCGTCTATTCTTGGTAGAGGATAGCTGTCTTTCTTTGTGATATCGTTAAGTTTACGATAATCCACACAAAATCTAGTGGAGCCATCTTTCTTTCGGACCAACACGATAGGAGAGGCCCACGGACTTGATGACGGTTCGATGAGCTCACTATCCTGCATCTCTCGTAAGAGCTTAGAAACCTCTTCTTGTTTTGCGAACGGCAAGCGTCTTGGATGCTGTTTAATTGGTGGATGGTCGGCAGTGTCAATTTTATGACGTGTCAGAGAAGTGCGACCTATATCACCCTCGTTTTGTGAAAACACATCCTTAAACTCCTGGAACAGTCTTTCTGCGGCATGTCTCTGCTCAGGAGATAAATTCTCATTTCGTCCAATTTCAGGTGCTAAACTTGTAGGCGGCTCCGACAACGTCAAGCTCGGGTCTTTGCATACACAGGTGACTGGAGCACAGGTTGCAAGCACTTCACCCTTCTGGATAATTCTAGACTTTTCACTTACGTTTGCAATTCTCACGGGTATCACATCTCTCGACAGATCTACCAGCGCTGATGCTATTAGCACTCCCTTTGGGCTCTTCTCAGGATATCCAGTCAAGCCATACTGGAAAATTCTTTCGTTTCCAGTTACTCCAGGTATCATCATTTCGGTTCGAGGAGGGATGATAAAATCTGCCTTGGCTGTGATCCGTTGAATGGACCCGGACTCATTTCCAAGTTTAAAAATAGTGACATCTTCTTGAGCAGAGCGTAACTCATTATTCTTAAAATCCAGTGTAAATCCATGCTCTTTTAAAAAGTCCAGTCCGAGTATGAAAGGATCTGAAATATCGGCCACATAGACTGTATGATGGTAAGCGGCGTTCCCAAACTTTATTTCCAGTGTCATTCTTCCATGTATATGGATCTTATCTCCGGTCACAGTTTGAAGAATAACACGCGGCGGGGTCCAGAAGGGTTTTTCTTTCAGCCGCTGAGCTAGATCTTTCCGAATGATGGTCACATTGGCTCCTGTATCGATGATCATATTACAGGGCAAATCATTCACACTTCCGACTAGATAAACTCCGTTCTCGCCGCAACTTCTTGCAGAAATTTCACATACTTGAAAATGAGGCTTCTTAAGATCTGGAAACCTCCGCCCCGCAAGATGGTCAATAATCAGTTTTCTTGCTCCTCCGTTAGCGGGTGAGCTGATACCTTCGGTGCTGGGTTGTCTTGGGCAGTCGATTTGGATATGGCCTTCTCCACCGCATTTCCAGCACTTGATCTTCCTGTAAGCTTTGTTGGCCATTAAGGAGTTCATCTTTCTCAATATGTCATTCATCTGCTGCTGTAAGCACTCCACAGCTCTATCCGACGTCTCAGGTATGTTGGCTACTCGCACAAAGTGCCGATCTTTCCTTGTAGCTTGCTGGGCTGCCTCGAATTTCAGGGCATAAACTAAAGCCCCTTTTAAGTCACTGAGATCTGCAATCCGGAGTTGTTTCTGGATCTCCAAGTCACGCACACCATCGATGAAATGCTGCAGAGCTAAACTTTCTCTAGTTTCAGTCGGGCAGTCAGGATAAGCAAGATGGCAAAGTCTCTCGACATCCGTAGCAAGCTCTTGCAGGGATTCAGTGGATTCCTGCTGTCGAGATTTGAGCTGGAATCTGCTATATTCCTTCATGCATTTCTCGCCAAAGCGCAATTCTAAGGCACTGACGAGCGTTTCAAAATCCAGCGGTTCATTTGCAGGCAAAGTCTGTAGGACGTCGGCAGCATCAGCTCGTAGAGAAGCAGCTAACTGGCAAGCCTTTTTCTGGGAATCCCATCCATTGGCGTCCGCTACGATCCCAAATTGTGTCTTAAAAACTGGCCAGGATGATTTGCCGTCATAGGTCGAAAGTTTAATAAAGGCCCGAGGAAGCATATCTGGATACTTGAAATCTTCGGAAAAGTTTACGGCAGTTATCTTCTGTTTCTTGACTTTTTCCAAATCTTTTTTTTACATTCTCTATGCTTTCTTCAACGGTCTTGGCGATCTTTTGAACTTTTTCCTCTACTCTTTCTTCTACGGTTTTCGCTGTCATTTGAATTTCTTCTACCTTTCCTTCTATTTCCTGAAATCTTCCTTGAACTTTGTCTTCCATGCCGTCAATTCTGTCATTTAAAGATGTTATTTTATCTTCTATTAAGTCTTTCAACTCTCCAAGGTTTGTTGACATATCCTTTTTTCATTTCATCTTTTAAGTCGCCAAGGTTGGCAGTCATTTTCTCGTCTATCGCTGACATTTCCTTCTTCATTTCTTCCGACATTTCCTTCATTTCAGCCTGGTTCGCAGTCATTTTCTCATCTATCGCTGACATTTCCTTCTTCATTTCAGCCTGGTTCGCAGTCATTTTCTCATCCATCGCAGAGATTTCCTTCTTCATTTCAGCCTGATTCGCAGTCATTTTCTCATCCATCTCTCCTAATTTCTCCAATAATTTAGTCAGTTGCGCCTCCATTGCTCTGGTGATCGGCATTCAACCCCACTTCTGACACCAAATGTTGTGAGCTCGGGGTTCAAAAGGACTGATGCCAATATATAAGAACAATAAAAAGGCTTTATTCACTATAAACAGTGCAATACGATCACAAATATCTTCTGAAAATTACAAGATATTCAGTAATCTTCAAATCCAATAAAAGCGCAGCAAAATTTCACACAGAAACAATGCGTTCAATACGACGTATCAACGACAAAATCGATCCGAGTAACACAGTTCTCAATGCAAAGCCTCTCGTATGAATTCAATCGCAGTTGACAGACAACTAACTCACTGAACTGATGGAGGTCCTTATATAGGTTTCAGAGATCTTTCTAGATTATTCCAGAGCCTTCAGATGCTAGAAATTACCAGAAAGTGCTTTAACTTTCGATAGAGAACTCAAGCAAGAAAGGATCCCAATGTATAGGTATAAGGGGGGTGTGGTTGCACAAAAAGTCGCCAAATCCGTCGCCAACTTGGCGACATTTGGCGATATATCGCCAAATTTGGCGACAAAAATAAGTCGCCAAAACCATCGCCAACTTGGCGATAAACCCATTCCTTGGTGATATTTCAATAGACTTCCATTATAAAGATGAGGGTGTAAGGTTGTTTTCCTTGCAAACCATCTGAGGCCTTTAGCATTGAGTTACATGATGCTCAATAGGAAATACATTAATAATACTGCAATTTTCACAATAATAAAATAAAATAAATTTAAACGAATGGAATATTTACAAATATATACAAAATTCATAACAATACATTCAAATGATAAATATTATATTGTAAGAATAGAATATACTTGAATTCTAAATATAAATCCTTCTAATAAATATTATAGATGCAAATTTTGCAATGCTGAGATAAAATGCAAGTATTGGTTGAAAATTATCATTTTTCGACACATCAATGACTATTTTTTCCTTCATGAAATGGTATGAAGCCAGCATTTTAAAATATCAAAGATAATATTTGTATTTTTAATTGACAAACTAATAACCAAAATGAAAGTAAGAATAAAATTAAGTAATTGTAAAAATAATAATTTTTAATACAACATAGAAAATAAATACTGCTTTTTGAAACCAGTTTTAATAAGGCAAAATAAGGGTATTTTATGTTGATAATTAGTAAAATATCTTTTGATCGATTTCATTGATGCATTATAAAAAAAGCCTTCATTCTGCCTTTTAAAGTTGGAATGACTAAGTATAATTGCCAATGAAATAGATCTTATATTTTTTACTTTAACTGATCTTCGGATCTGATAATGATGTCAAACTTTTCAAAATACCTGTGATTTTATATTAAGAGAAATATTTTTCAGCAGCTGGCATGCAAGGTCATATACTACTTTTAACTGAAAAAAGCAGCTAAAGTATACAAGCATAATTGGAAAATCATATATTAAATGTTTCCTTTTTTCCTGTTTATAATTATGCAAATAGAGCAGTTTTCATGCACATTACTCAAACTTTGATTTTGAAGCATGTTAAGATTTGATTATTTATTCATTGTTACTAGAAAATAAAAAATAAAGCATGCAATAAAGATTTTTAATAATGTGTACTAAAAGGGAAGGGAGACAGATGAAAGAAGTAGATGTTTCATGTGAGGGAGACTTGAATGAATTTTCTTAAATATAAATTCTTCTGAAATACAAATATTTATGTACAGTTTATTTTAGCATACCATACGATGTGAAATCCAGCAAAATAAAGGAAACTCATGTGCTAAAGTAAATTTCAAAGAGAATGACTCTAATATTCTTACTTTCAATGCTTATAAAGTCATCATGAAAAATTTATGAAAATAAATTATGCAAACAGTTTAAATTCTGAGGCATATTTACATGAACAGCATGATATGATAAAAAATGCTGCGCTAGTCTGACCAGTACCACAGCTAGAGTGGAGAATCTGTGACAGTATTGATAATTAACATAGTGTTGTGCGTTCGGGGTTCGAAAGGACTGATGCCAATATATAAGAACACTAAAAAGGCTTTATTCACTATAAACAGTGCAATACGAACACCAATATCTTCTGAAAATTACAAGATATTCAGTAATCTTCAAATCCAATAAAAGCACAGCAAAATTTCACACAGAAACAATGCGTTCAATACGACGACGTATCAACGACAAAATCGATCTGAGTAACACAGTTCACAATGCAAAGCCTCTCGTATGAATTCAATCGCAGTTGACAGACAACTAACTGAACTGAACTGATGGAGGTCCTTATATAGGTTTCAGAGATCTTTCCAGATTATTCCAGAGCTTTCGGATGCTAGAAATTACCAGAAGGTGCTTTAACTCTCGATAGAGTACCCCAAACGAGAAAGGATCCCAATGTAAAGGTATACGGGGGGGGTTGCACAAAAAGTCGCCAAATCCGTCGCCAACTTGGCGACATTTGGCGATATATCGCCAAATTTGGCGACAAAATTAAGTCGCCAAAACCATCGCCAACTTGGCGATAAACCCATTCCTTGGCGATTTTCCAATAGAACTCATTATAAAAACCGATGCTGTAAGGTTGTTTTCCTTGCAAACCACCTGAGGCCTTTAGCATTGAGTTACATGATGCTCAATAGGAAATACATTAATAATACTGCAATTTTCACAATAATAAAATAAAATAAATTAAAAAGAATGAAATATTTACAAAATTCATAACATTGCCCCCCTCTCAAGGACTGCACGTCCCGGGCAGTTCAACCTTTGATCGGAAAGCAAACCCGTTACCAACAAATACTATACTATTCAAAGCACTTAAAGCAAACATGCAAAATAACAATTAAACACATTCATAATGCTGAATTATACAAAATATACACTTATTTAAAAAAAATTAAATAAAATTAAAGCATAGACATTATTACATTAACTTATATACAAGACCATGGTCATACTAATTTACATTATTTACATTACACTATTTACAATCAATGCACTATACCATATGAACTATGTACTATGGCCATAGTATGGAGCTAGCCTGTCGTAATGAACGACTCTAGGCTTCGAATTTGGTGACTTTCGGATCCGAATTACGACATCGTTCAGTCTGTTTAGGACTGTATAAGGACCGTCCCAGTGCGATTGCAGTTTGGGAGAAAGTCCTTTGCGTCGAGTCGGATTATAAAACCAAACCTTGTCACCTTCTTCGATTTGATGTCCCGTGGCTTTCGTGTCGTAGCTGGTCTTCATCTTCTCCGTCTGTATATTGATCCGCTCTCGAGCCAAGTTGTGGACGTCTTCAAATCGTGCCTGGAGATTCTGCACGTATCCCTCTGGCGATGAAGGCGCATCTGGAGGGCGACCAAAAATCAGATCAGAAGGTAGACGAAGATCATGACCGAAAAGCATCTGAGACGGGGAATATCCGGTTGTTTCATGGACGGCGCTGCGATAGGCGAGAAGAAACAAGGGAAGTTTTTGGTCCCAGTCTTGTTGGTTTCTTGAGACTAGCAGTGAGAGATTGTTGAGGATGGTACGATTAAATCTCTCAACCATGCCATCCGATTGTGGATGTAAAGGCGTCGTCCTAGTTTTGTCCATTCCGAGAAGTTGACAGAGACCCTCGATCACAGCAGAGATAAAATTTCTCCCCTGGTCCGAATGCATTTGGAGAGGGACTCCATACCTTGATATCCACTGGTGTACCAAGGCATCTGCAACCGTAGAAGCTTCTTGATCAGGGATGGCATAGACTTCAGGCCATTTCGTGAAATAGTCCATGACAACAAGGAGGTATTTGTTGCCATCAGCACTTCTTGGCAGAGGACCTAGGATGTCAAGGGCGATGCGTTCGAAAGGTGCTCCTACATTGTAGAGATGTAGTCTTCCTCGGCTACGTTTCTTTGGTCCTTTCCGAGCTGCACATGCATCGCAAGATCTGCACCATTGTTCGACGTCAGCTCTCGTTTTTCCCCAGAAGAAGCGCTCTCGGACTCTGTGTAATGTTTTCATGACTCCAAAATGGCCTCCGGTGGGACTGCCATGTAATTCTTCGAGGACCTCTGGGATTCGAGATCGAGGAAGTACCAACTGCCACCGAGATGTCTTCCCATCTTCCGATTCGAATTTTCGGTACAGGACACCATTCCTGACGTGGAGGGAGTTCCAAAGAGCCCAATATTGCTTCGTCGTAGAACTATAAGTCGAGATGTCTTTCCAACTGGGCTTCGTGCTAGAAGATTCTAATAACTCCAAGATTGGTTTGATGTCAGAGTCTGCCATTTGATCTTCTCGAATCTTCTCATCACTCCAGGGATCTGGTGGCGTTGATAGTGAAGTCTTCGTCTGACGTATGACATGTTCGGGATTATACTTGTTCTCCGCTCTGGAACAATAGCGACAACTTTCGGGACACGGTCTTCTTGATAAGGCATCAGCATTTCCATGCGATGAACCTTTACGATGCCTGATGTCAAAGTCGTATTCCTGGAGTCGTTGTATCCATCTGGCTACTTGGCCCTCTGGGTTCTTAAAATTCATCAGCCATGTTAAGGATGCGTGATCAGTACGAAGGAGAAATTTCCTGCCATAGAGATAGTGATGGAAGTGTTCTATGGCTTTCACTATAGCTAATAACTCCTTACGAGTGACGCAATAATTCCGCTCTGGTTTCGATAAACATTTGCTCCAGTATGCTACAACTCGTTCTTTGCCGTCTATTTCTTGGGAAAGTACAGCGCCGACACTTTCCTGACTGGCATCCATGTCCACAATGAATTGTTTGTCGGGGTCTGGATAGGTAAGGACTGGAGAGGATGTGAGAGCTTCTTTCAGCCGCTGGAAGGAATTGTCGCATTCTTGTGTCCATAGAAACTTCTGTTTGCTTTCAGTGAGCCTATGCAAGGGTCTTGCGATGTTGGAGAACCCCTGTACAAACTTTCTGTAATAAGTACATAGTACCAGAAAGCTTCGCAACTGATGGACATTTTCCGGACGTTTCCAGTGCTTTACTGCAGACACTTTTTCAGGATCTGGTCGAACACCTTCAGCTGAGATGATGTGTCCTAAATAGTTTACTTCTCGTTGGAAGAACTTGCATTTCAAAGGGTTCAGCTTTAAATTCGCCGCTCTTAGCTTCGTTAACACTTTTCGAATATTTTCTAGATGTTCTTCAAACGTGCGGCCACCAATGATAACGTCGTCTAGGTAGATGAGACAAGCTTCAAAAGTCAGGCCTTTTAACACTGTCTCCATGAGGAGCTCGAACGTTGCTGGGGCATTGCAGAGCCCGAACGGCATAACTTTAAATTGCCAAAGTCCTTGTCCAGCAGTAAATGCGGTCTTCTCTTTGTCATCAGGATGGATCTCTACCTGCCAATATCCACTCTTCAAATCCAGCGTGGAAAACCATTTATGTCCTGAAAGAGTATCTAGCGTGTCGTCTATTCTTGGTAGAGGATAGCTGTCCTTCTTCGTGATATCGTTAAGTTTACGATAATCCACACAAAATCTTGTGAAGCCATCTTTCTTTCGGACCAACACGATGGGAGAGGCCCACGGACTTGATGACGGTTCGATGATGTTACTATCCTGCATCTCTCGTAAGAGCTTAGAAACCTCTTCTTGTTTTGCAAACGGCAAGCGTCTTGGATGCTGTTTAATCGGTGGATGGTCGGCAGTATCAATTCTATGACGTGTCAGAGAAGTGCGACCTATATCATTCTCGTTTTGTGAAAACACATCCGTAAAATCATGGAACAGTCTTTCTGCGGCATCTCTCTGCTCAGGAGATAAATTCTCATTTCGTCCAATTTCAGGTGTTAAACTTGTAGGCGGCTCCGACTACGTCAAGCTCGGGTCTTTGCAAACACAGGTGACTGGAGTACAGGTAGCAAGCACTTCACCCTTCTGGATAATTCTAGACTTTTCACTTACATTCGCCATCCTCACGGGTATCACATCTCTCGACAGATCTACCAGCGCTGATGCTATTAGCACTCCTTTTGGGCTCTTCTCAGGATATCCAACCAAGCCACATTGAAAACTACTTTCGTTCTCAGTTAATCCAGGTATCATCATTTCGGTCCGAGGAGGGATGATAACATCTGCCTTGGCTGTGATCCGTTGAATAGACCCGGACTCATTTCCAAGTTTGAAAATAGTGACATCTTCTTGAGCAGAGCGTAACTCATTATTCTTAAAGTCCAGTGTAAATCCATGCTCTTTTAAAAAGTCCAGTCCGAGTATGAGAGGGTCTGAAATATCGGCCACATAGACTGTATGATGGTAAGCGGCGTTCCCAAACTTTATTTTCAATTTCATTCTTCCATGTATGTCAATCTTATCCCCGGTCACGGTTTGAAGGATAACACGGGGCGGGGTCCAGAGGAGTTTTTCTTTTAGCCGCAGAGCTAGATCTTTCCGAACGATGGTCACATTGGCTCCTGTATCGATGATCATATTACAGGGCAAATCATTCACACGCCCGACTATAAAAACTCCGTTCTCGCCGCAACTTCTTGCAGAAATTTGACAAACTTGATAATGGGGCTTCTCAAAATCTGGCAACCTCCGCCCCGCGAGATGGCCATTAATTAGTTTTCCTGCTCCGCCGTTCGTGGGGAGCTATTACCTTCTGTGCTGGGTCGTTTTAGGCAGTTTCTTTGAATATGGCCTTCTCCACCGCATTTCCAGCACTTGATCTTTCTGCCAGGTTTGTTGTCCATCAAAGAGTTCATCTTTCTCATCATGTCCTTAATCTGTTGCTGTAAACTCTCCACAGCTCTATCCGACGTCTCAGGCATGTTGGCTACTCGCACAAAGTGCCGATCTTTCCTTGTAGCTTGTTGGGCTGCCTCGAATTTCAGGCCATAAACTAAAGCCCCTTTTAAGTCACTGAGATCTGCAATCCGGAGTGCTTTCTGGATCTCAGAGTCACGCACACCATCAATAAAATGTTGCAGAGCTAAACTTTCTCTAATTTCAGTCGGACAGTCAGGATAAGCAAGATGGGAAAGTCTCTCGACATCCGTAGCAAGCTCTTGCAGGGATTCAGTGGATTTCTGCTGTCGAGATTTGAGCTGGAGTCTGCTATATTCCTTCATGCATTTCTCGCCAAAGCGCAATTCTAAGGCACTGACGAGCGTTTCAAAATCCAGCGGTTCATTTGCAGGCAAAGTCTGTAGGACGTCGGCAGCATCAGCTCGTAGAGAAGCAGCTAACTGGCAAGCCTTTGTCTGGGAATCCCATCCATTGGCGTCCGCTACGATCCCAAATTGTGTCTTAAACACTGGCCATGAGGATTTTCCGTCATAGGTCGAGAGCTTAATAAAGGCCCGAGGAAGCATAGCTTGATACTTGACATCTTCGGGATAGTTTTCGGCAGTTATCTTTTGTTTCTTCACATTTTCCAAATCTTTTTTTACATTCTCTATGCTTTCTTCAACGGTCTTGGCGATCTTTTGAACTTTTTCTTCTACTCTTTCTTCTACGGTTTTGTCTGTCAATTGAACATTTTCTTCTATTTCTTGAAATCTTCCTTCAAATTTGTTTTCCACGCTGTCAATTCTTTCATTTAAAGATGTTATTTTATTATCTATTAACACTTTCAACTCGCCAAGGTTGGTTGACATCTCCTTCATTTCAGCCTGGTTTACAGTCATTTTCTCGTCTATCGCTGACATTTCCTTCTTCATTTCTTCCGACATTTCCTTCATTTCAGCCTGATTCTCAGTCATTTCCTTCTTCATTTCTTCTTTCAACTCGCCAAGGTTGGCAGTCATTTTCTCATCCATCGCTGACATATCCTTCTTCATTTCTTCTTTCATCTCGCCAAGGTTGGTTGACATCTCAGCCTGATTCGCAGCTAATTTCTCCAATAATTGTTTCAGTTCAGCCTCCATTGCTCTGGTGATCGGCATTCAATCCCACTTCTGACACCAATTGTTGTGCGTTCGGGGTTCGAAAGGACTGATGCCAATATATAAGAACAATTAAAAGGCTTTATTCACTATAAACAGTACAATACGAACACCAATATCTTCTGAAAATTACAAGATATTCAGTAATCTTCAAATCCAATAAAAGCACAGCAAAATTTCACACAGAAACAATGCGTTCAATACGACGTATCAACGACAAAATTGATCTGAGTAACACAGTTGTCAATGCAAAGCCTCTCGTATGAATTCAATCGCAGTTGACAGACAACTAACTGAACTGAACTGATGGAGGTCCTTATATAGGTTTCAGAGATCTTTCCAGATTATTCCAGAGCTTTCGGATGCTAGAAATTACCAGAAGGTGCTTTAACTCTCGATAGAGTACCCCAAACGAGAAAGGATCCCAATGTAAAGGTATACGGGGGGGGGTTGCACAAAAAGTCGCCAAATCCGTCGCCAACTTGGCGACATATCGCCAAATTTGGCGACAAAAATAAGTCGCCAAAACGATCGCCAACTTGGCGATAAACCCATTCCTTGGCGATTTTCCAATAGAACTCATTATAAAAACCGATGGTGTAAGGTTGTTTTCCTTGCAAACCACCTGAGGCCTTTAGCATTGAGTTACATGATGCTCAATAGGAAATACATTAATAATACTGAAATTTTCACAATAATAAAATAAAATAAATTAAAAAGAATGAAATATTTACAAAATTCATAACAATAGTATACGGTTTGTTAACCAATTTATGTTAAGTAAAAAAAAAAGTTTATTCATTCTAAATAAAAAGTGAACCAACACCTTCGATTTTTTTCCAATCATTATCTTCTTAAAGTAATACTATGGACTAAATTTTGCATTATTAAAAAATATTTTATGGAAAACTCAATTATATAAAAAATATAATCCGACTATTACGATATGAAAGTCACATTAGATTAGAATTTAAATATTTTAACCCTTTATGTACAAATTATAAATTAATGAAAATTTCATCATCCAAAGTATTTTTCCTAATTTTCAAATTACATAAAAATATTTACACAATAGATAATTTAAGAGAGGTTTTGCAAATTAAATTTAATGAACTAAAAAGTCCTTCCGGCCTGTACCGGGACGAAAAGGTAGCTTTCCTATATTTTCGTTTTAAAATTTTAGCTAATGTTACTCGAAAACAGCAAACTAAAATGCAAAGAAACTGTTTACAAACGATTTGTTAATACTGGACTTGAATAAAAAATTCGCCAAATTATTGAGCTACAGCCAAGTTGGCCTTATTTATGAAGACTTATTTTGGTCGCTAAATTTCGCGATATTTTGCCAATTGTCGCCAAGTTTGGCGGATATGAATATATAGTTTTATGCGTATGATTGGGAAAATGATTACAACAATGAAAGAAAATAATTTGCGAGAAATCACGTTCACTAAAACTCCTAAATTAATCGTTGGTGTTTTGTAGTGTGCTGTCTTGTTTCAAAATGTCAGCCACCCTAGAATTTCAAACTGCTCTATCTCAGCCATTTTTTTAAGATAGAGGTAAAACAAAAAATGATCTGGAATCCTTGTATCAAGGCCTAACAATTGAGTTAAAAATTCAAATTTATTTTTTAATTTTTTGTATATTTATTTTAGTATTAAAATTTTCAGTGCCCGCCATCTTGAAACAAGATTGTGGACCAAGTTGGCCAACGAACTCGGTCGAGGAGTTGGTGAGCTTAATACACACAATTAGTTTCATCCAAATTAATTTATAAATACGAGCGTTATCGTATGACATAGGTCAAATATACATATATATATATATATATATATATATATATGGATATATCTATATATATATCAACATTTGAACGGAGGGTGGTTTTGGTGTCTGGGGGTCATGATCGGTGAAAATATATCGAAATTTTCCGGAATTGCTTTCCTCCAAACGGCTGCAATAGTACTATAGCAGCCGTTGTTTTAGTAGCTGTAATAGTTTTTTGTATTGAAAGCTACCTAATATTTACTTATAGGGATTTTGTAGAATATTTACTACTTGACTCAAATTTTTCGTTTAAATTATTCTTTTCTGTATTTTATCGAAAATATATAGAAAATGTACCCATATAATGTCCTTACATTAGCAATAATTCAGAACTGAAACTTTCCAATCCAATATCGAAAAAGTTGAAAAGATGCAACTGAAAGAATAATCATCCACTTAAAAAAATATTTTTGCTTTGTACAACCAATAGTGTTTTTGCAACAAGATACAGTACTCATTCTAAATTATAGTCCCATAAAATGCGTAAATGAATTTTATACATTTTTCTAATTGTACTTCAAAGTATCATCAGAGCACAAAGTATACTGAAATGTAGATATATGCAATGGATCCACTCAATACAAAATCAGTCCCTGGCAGCCCATTTTCTGCTTAGCTACTGGTACAATCAAACCTTTGTTTCACTTTGGGGGCAAACACAAGTTTCATATTTAACCAGTGTAATCTATTTTTCCATATTATAAAAACAAATAATACACAGATAATACTTTTTATTACAGGTTTATAATATGTTAGATGCTTATATAAAATAAAATAAGCACATTTAACAATTTACATATTACAATATTTTATAAACAAAATGTATTATTTTCTATAATTTAAATTTCTGAACAGCATAAATGATTTATTAATATATATCATGAATGAATATTTACACTTTTAAATAATTAAAAAAAAATAACTTATTATATTCTTAAAGAAATTCCTTCATTTCAGATTTCATAAATTAGATATTTCTTTTAATATGTCTATAAACATTCAAAATCATATTTTACTAGCAAAAATCTTCACTTTAAACCCAATAGAGAAAAAAAATGCTTTCTTTTGAAAATGACATGATGGATAACGTAAGTATTTGTGAAAATTTTTAAAGAAGTCTTACACTTTGGATTGGATTCAATAGTTATTTAAATTAGACTTCACAAGTGAAGGGGTTATCTTTAATATGCAAACACAGGTGGCTATTTAAGGAGATTTTACAAAAATTCTTTTGTTACAGATTTTAAGAAATACAGGTTTTTTTAGTATTTACACACAGGGGAACATTCAAATAAGATTTTAGAGAAAATACTTTTTTATGTTTCTCTCAAGAGTTCTTTTTACTATGGATTCGCAGGTGATATTTCAAAGAAGACTTATGAGAAAAGGCTTTGTTGCACACTTCACAAGAGAAAGGTTTCTCATGAGTATGAATTCGCAGGTGTCTATTTAAATCGCATTTCGCAGAAAATCCTTTGTTGCACAACTCACAAGAGAAAGGTTTCAATTTAGTATGAACGGACAGGTGTCTACTTAAAGAATATTGCTGAGAAAACCTTTTGTTACACACCTCACAAGAGAATGGTTTCTCTTTAGTATGAATTTGCAGGTGGACATTCAAATAAGATTTTTGAGAAAATCCTCTGTTACACACCTCACAATGGAAAAGCTTCTTGTTAGTATGAATTTGCAGATGGACATTCAAATTAGATTTTTGAGAAAATCCTTTGTAGCATACCTCGCAAGAAAAAGATTTCAGTATGAATTCGCCGATGGTCATTCAAAGAAGAGTTACGAGAAAATCCTTTTTTGCAAACCTCACAAGAGAATGGTTTACCTTTAGTATGATTTCGCAGGTGATCACTCAAATTACATTTTTTAGAAAACGCTTATTTGCACACCTCACAAGAGAAAGGTTTAACTGTAGTGTGAAAACGATAATGCTGATATAAATGAGACTTATTAGAAAATCCTTTGTTGCACAGTTCACACATAAATAATTTCGCTTTAGTTTGAACATAAGGATGTTTATCAAAATTTGACATCACAGGAAATCTTTTGAACATCTCATAAATGAAGGGCTTACTGCTGGATGCAAATATGAATTTGCCTATTTAAATTAGATTTGTCATAAAATCTTCTATTGCAGATCTTACAAGTTAAATAGTTTTTCCTTACTATCACAATGGCGGTGCATCTTTAAATTAGATTTCTGAGCAACTGTTTCACCAGAAAAAATAGTAATGAAGTTCAAAAACAGACAGTTTCAAAAATTGTATTTGTGAATTTTTTTTTTTACTCCACACATGTAAAATGAGTATTTAACTATTATAAATGATTTATTTTCTTCTTACTATCAAATGAATATTAATGGGTTAGGCAAATTTAAGTTACTATACTTTATCCATTTATAGTTGAATGACTTTTCCTTCCAACAGAAATGTAGCCAATTTTACTGAACTGAGCACATTATGCAAACAGAACTTCCTCTATATGGAGTGTTGACAATGTAAAACAAAGTTGGAATAATGAATATTTTTATTAAGCTGCTTAATTCCTTCATTGTTGCGTTAAAAAGCGATCTTTCGAGAATGAGAGAAAATGCTAAAAATACATCTTTGTACCAAAAAGTATTGAAGTTCTCTCTGCAGTAATTTAATTTTAGCCTTATAAAAATTGTTGTTTAGTAATCATAATCTAATTCAAACTAGAAATTTGTGGGTAAAAATAAATAAAATTATACTACTGCCCACTAGTTCAAATTTTAGAAATTCCTCATTGAATCAGTTTTTTATGCCTGGAAAATTGGAGTGGAAAAAAATACTATATTCTTTAACATATTTTTTTTTCAGGAGTATTTTTTCAGTATGTCCCAAATAAGTTTCAAAAACATCTGCATCTGCAACATAAGTAAAAAATAATCATATATAATAAAAATTTCGTACATTTTATTCCAAATGCTATAATTGAATTTAAATATTCATTGTAAAAATATATAATATTATAAGAACAAACTGCATTGAAATATTTATTGTTTTTACAGTTCTTTTTGCATTTTTTATATACAGAAATTAAACATGTGAATTTATTATACAAATATTAATAAATATGTCTACATATTGGATTTTGGGGGAGATTCTGAGTAGGGCTTTGGAAATTAAAAGAAAATCTGGTTGCAAGCAAAGAATTCTAGCAGCCAGTAAAAAATATTTAGTAAACCTCCATGCACTGATTTTTTTTAAAAACACAAAAGTATTTTAGGAATTCATTGAGAAAAAATAATGACAAGCATAGTTTAGAATAGTACATAATTTAGAAAGATAATATAAACAATGTTTTCTAATGAAACCTATCACAATTATATATCTCTAAATAAAAGACGAAATACTGTAAAAGATGAAAAACCGGCATGAAATTCAGATTGCCGATAGCTTCAAATGTCCAGATAGTTGAGTGCTACAAAATTGGTACCTGATGAAGGGTGCATCGATGAAATATTGAAGAAACAAAACAATTTTTTGCCTTCCTGTCAAAATCAGTCAAACAATTCTGATTTTACTATTTTAAAATTTGCACTTGATGAACTTATTTCTGACAAATTAAAAATAAAACATAAAAATAGTTTTTCTTTCAATATATAATTTCTAAGTTAATTTCTTAATATTTAGTAAATTTGCAAAACATATAATGAGACATCTTATGAGAGTTATAAGTTGACTTTATGACTAAGATGAGTAACAGATGTTACTCTAGTTAGAAATTGTAGGCAAGTAATTTCTGTAAACATATCGGTTGTATAAACATAAGCTTATTTATATACATAAGCTAAGTGGAATAATACAAATCTTTACATGCTTATAAAATAAATCTCAATATGAGAAATATCAAAACTAATTGTATTTAGAAAATAACTTAAGAGTTATTATGCAATATGCATTACCAGTAAAACCTTCTCCCACACTACTATTATTTAATTGGAATCAGCAGCAGGTTGGGCTAAAAAGGTTTATTTTGATAAAACAATCTAGGATAAGAATTTGAGGATAAATAAAAAAAATAACTTACCCATCTGAAGTGCAATGAATTATTTTTTATTTATATTTAATGCAGATTATAATCCAAACACATATAATTATAAAAAATTTCAGAGTAAATAATATTGTCATGTAATTAAAAATTATTCTCTCACACATCCCTCCCACCAAAATTCTCTGAAAGACTGGAAACCACTTATGAAAAGCACTGGTAAACAACCCAGCACCAGACACTTGTCGTAAAACTAGGGTGGCACTGACTTATTGTACAATATGTGTGATGCACACCGGTGCCATTATAATAAAAGTGCCAAGCACTTTCAGCGAGGATTAAGTATTTAAAAAAATACATATTAATCTTTAATTTTATTAAAATTAATTATTTGTGAAATTTTAATTAAGTTTTATAGATTAACTTGAAAGGAATTAATTATAATCACTTATGTGTTATTATTCTTTAAAGTAAATTTGATAGATTTATCAGTTTTTAATTCTAAACATAAAAATCTGATTTCAAACTTACAAAAAGCTTGATCAATTTTTAACAATGTATCCAAATTTAGATACCACAGACACTGGATTGACATTATTTCTTACTGTTTTATTGAAACCTCCCACATTCCCCACATTCAAACTGTGTGACATGCCAGCTGGTTAGAGCAGAAAATAATGGCATTTTCTATGCATGAGAGTGAAAATGCCTTTTGAACTTGATTCTTTCATTAAAAGTATGAGAGAAGAGCAAGTGATCACTGCTTGTCACACACGAGTAGGTGTGGGGAAGAGAAATGCCCTTTTTGTTCATTTCTTAGGTAAATTTCTCTATATATTAAAAAAACTAACCACCACCACTACAGATGCAGCCGCTGTCAATGCATTTTTTTGTGGTCTTTTTGGACCAATATGCAGAAAACTATTGCATGTAAAAAAAATGAAAATTTGTAGTTTTATTGAGAAATATTTGATAAATGCATTGAATTAGACAGATTTTAAATCGAAGAAATATTTTAAGAGATATTTAATATTAAAGTCGGTCAAAATAGTTATCTTAAAAAAGTTTTATAGGAACAAAAACTATGCATGGGCATTTAACCGTAATTTAAAGGGATATAGTTGACAAGCTTGCGGTGTGCCGAGTACAATTATTTCTTTTAATTTGACTAATTTTGTTAGGCTTATTTTAAATTTTTTATTCAAATTTTCATTATTTTGATGGAGATTTATTTCATTTTGCAAAAAGTCTATTTTTTGAAACGTTGAAAATTTGTAAAATAGCGCACAAAGTAATATTTCCTTTCAATTAAAAAATGTATTTACACATGACTATTAAAAACAAAAATAAAACTTTAAACTAATAATTAAATGATCAGGTGTTAAAATCAGTAAATGGAGAAAATTAAGTAATAAAAAATATACTTGCACAGGAATATTACAGAGAGAAATAATAAAATTATTACGCGTTCAAAGCATTAAATGGGGAAACTTATGTCATATTTAAAATGCTAAAATAACAATATTTCCAAACAGTTTCAATTAAAAAATATATTTAACACGAGAGTTTAAATTATTTCGACAAAATCTTTTACCTATTCTTTCACATTTTTAAACAGCGTAATTAATATTTCCCTTCAATTGAAAACTACATTTTATGTTAAATAATAGAAGAAAATTTTGGTGAAAATTATATCATATTGGAAGTGATAACTTTAAACTGTTTTACTGAAAACAATTTTCGGTACTTCTCTATTATACCGTTAGCCACTTTCCATTAAAAAAAACTATCACCAAACTAATTACCAAACTCTAACGCTTAAAAAAACAAATGGAGAAATGTTGCTATTGGATTTTAAAAAAGAACAAGAAATTAGAAAATGTCCCACTCAATAAAGTGTCAGTCATTAGTAAGTTTAAACAATAAATTTTATAATACATTAATGAAAAGAGAAAAAATAGTCTTAAATATTTATATATTTACAATATTTGTCTTAATTATCCCCTTTGGCTCTTGAATAAGTGCTTATCACATCAGTTGAAATGGATATGTTGTGTGTAACTATGCTTAGAACATTTTTTTAACACTTTTTATCTTTTAATATCATGGCGTCGCTGTTTAATTTCAAATTATTATTTAAATTACGAAAAAACTAATAAATTATTAAAATTTCATTAAATATACAGATAAACGCCGAATTAAAAATCACTCAATAAAATAACTAACATGTGTAATGCATCTGATGTCAGTTGAATGCGATGCTACATACATGCACTTTAGGCATAATATACTATATTTTGGCAACAGTTTTTTCTTTTATGGAAAGTAGTTAACAGGATAAGGAAGAAGTACTCAATTTTCTATAGCATCGTTATAAAATTCCCTGATGCAACGACAGTGGCGGCGTTAGGCGTCGGCGACGGCCTCGCACCTGTGGGGGCCTCGCAAAAAAGTTTTTCAAGTTGTTAAAAATTTAGTTATATAGTTATCCGTATTTATTTCCGTATGAGTGTAGCAGTATGTATCTAGAGTTGTCTGACAACAGCATGAAATTTAGGCGATTCCGCGCGCGATACTCGGGAAATCCCCGAATCATTAATTCTTTCTACATCAATCAATCATTTGTCACAAAACGCGGAGACTCGCATGCGTAAAATTTCTGGCTATGTTTCTTTTCATTATTAACGCTAGTTAAAAATTGTATATTTTAAAGATGTTATTACATTTTTATACATTTATCAGTGTTGTGATTTATTTCATACTAGTCATCCGGTCACGCGTTGCTGTGGCTCAGCCTGGTTAAATGGAAAAGAAAGAAAAGAAAAAGTGCACGTTTCTAATACGTTTAACTTCACGATGCTTGCGGGTATACAGTATTTTTTTGTTCTATTGTCTGTGCAGATATAGAGAGTGTCTGGTTTGCCGACACTCTAGAACACGCAACATATAAATAACTGTCTATGTAGGAAGCAATCCGTGTCTAGATCTAAAACACACGATTTTAAAGATTTGCCCTGATCTTTGTTGATGGTGACTGCAAACGCCAATCGAATTGGGAATTGCAATCTCTTGAATTGAAATGGCATATCCGTTGAAATCATAGGAATGTGAGGAATGAGGAAATTTTCACCCTTGAAAGGTCCTGTCAAGATTGTTGCTTCTACGACGTTGCTTATTATTTTTTTAAACTGAAAATCGCTTACCGATGCAAAGCTTTGGCTGGTTGATATTTTGTAACATGATAGTTGGCACGCCGATATTCAATAGCAGTACCTGCGGTGGCACCCTGGCGGATCGAGTGAATTCAAAATTCTGTTAGATAATTAACCATTTCATCTGCTTCCACAACACTGTCGACAGATGTGACTGCCTCGCTTTTAATGTTATTTGATGTTACTGAATAATATTTTTAAATTCTTAGATATCTGTTTTCTTGGCTGCAAGAATAGCTCGTTTACTCAGCCAATTGTGATTCATATAATTTGTTTAAATATTGGAAAACACCTTTTCAAGCAATTCTTCTTTTGACGTCACTAAATTGCAGAAATTATGAGGCAATAAAATTCGTCCTGTGGTCAGATCAACCGGTACCTTTCTGTTCCCAATTTCCAGCAATTGATGTGAGAATATCTCAACTGATCGATCGTTCTGTAGCTGGACACACATATTTGTAGTTAATTTTAAAGTCTTTACGTGTCACCACAAAGTAGAGTATTTAAGGCAAGCATTTATTTCGTCTGCTGGTGTCGATGAAGAATTACAGATAACGATTGCCTGAAATCTCCTGCAAGCAATATTAATGTGTTCCCAAATGGTCTGATGTTTCCACGAAAAATCTTGCAATGATCGATCAAGAGCCTAGAGCGATTTTTTTGTGCGCCATTGTGCATTCTTCGCAAACTATAAGTTTGCATTTCTGCAATATTTTCCCCATTCCAGATGATTTGGAAATATTGTACGTGTGAGTTACAATGAATTGCATGTTCAATGGCAATTTCAAAGCGGAATGAGCAGTTCTTCTACCTGGTAGCAATGTCGCAGCTATTCCGGACGAGGTAAGAGCTAAGGCTACGTCATTTTGGGATCGAACTGTTGCCAGAACCAATCTAATTAGGAACGTTTTACCAGTTCTTCCTGGTGCATCTAAGAGGAAGTTTTCTCAAATTCAGTTATTGGCAGTTTGCATTATTTAATCATAAATGTTTTTTTGCAAAAGCATTAGCTTAGGAATATTTGATTGCACATTCGACAAAAAATCACCCGTGTTGTAATTTTGTTCACAATGAAATTCTACATCAAACAAAGAAGCAGCAGATCGATTTGGTTATGGCATTCCCAATTCATTGAGAACTTTGTGTGCAATTTCTAAGCACAAATCATCAGCATTATCAATGCTTCATTGTAGATTTCTGCTGTGAAATCCATGTTCATATTTGAATTTCGAAGGAGAGTATCTTCAGCCATGTGCAACTTATATTTTTCCTATAACTCTGTTGGAAATGAAGGAGAGAATGCTGTAAATAGGATTGCAAAAAACACAAACTAAATAACAAAGACAATATAAAAATATTAACGAAATATTTCAGAAAAGTGCCCCCATGGGTGCATAGTGGAGGAGGGGGGACGGTAGGTGCATAATATGAAAGAATGGTCAAAGGTCTTTCTAATGATATATCACATGATGGGTGTCGGAAAAAAATTAAAAAGTGCCCCCGGGTACTATCAATTGAAGCTGAAATAGCGGCTGGTATTAACTATGACGTAATCTTAAAAAAATTCAGTGAGGCGAAAAGCCGTACAGTTCATCTATTTTAATTTGTGTTTGTTTATGTAATTTTTGTCATCATTTGATTAGCAATAATACTTGTATAGTATACTCATAAAATTAGTGTATAATTATTATTAGTATATAATAATAATTCAGCTCATTTAACATTTTCTTTCTGACTGGAAAATGAAAGAGGCCTCGCAAAGCTGATGTCGCCGACGTCCATGTTTCGTCTAGCGCCGCCACTGTGTAACGACATTGTTTACTTAACCATTTTAGACAAGTTGTTTTTCAAATGTTTAATTGATCTTATTTAATTAATCACAAAAAACAATTGTTAGTTGTTTTGACAGCAGTTGATTTTGCCCTCAGTCAAAGAAAATGAATGCAAACCCAATTACAGTAGATCGCCATAGGTTATTTAATTATAATTCAATCTTCTGTAATTGTTTTAGAGTTGATCAAATTAGCGTGTTTTTAAAGTTTGTGGCATCAGACCGGGAGTTAACAAACCTACATCATAGGGGCAGAGCCTCCTAGTTTGTACAAAAATAAACTTGTAAATGACTTGTTCGCCCTAGATCTAAAAATGTGGTCGCCAGTGGTGACCTGACGACCGCATTTGCCAAGTCCTGCTTCTGAATAAAGTTATGTTGATTCAGATTTAGCTCTCTATTCAATGTCTCTCAATGTCACAACTAGAGACCAAGACCTACCAACACTGCAACTGTGACAGGGAGGGAAGGATATGATATTAAGAGATGTAATATGAAAAACTTGAGAAGAAGGTGATTTTAAAGGAATTTACGAATTACATTTTTTTAAAAATAAACATTGTTTCCAGAATAGGTACTTTAGGAGTAAAGTTGTCTGAATTAGGAGGTAAACAGAATAAGATTTATTTCTCATTTAAGGATCAAGAAAAGAGAAACTGAGTACATAAATTTCAGTTAATTGAAAAACGCTTTGTATCATTAAAACGTAAGTTGAATTTGTTTCTTCATTCTTGCTGAAAAAATTCAGTTAGTTATCAGAAACATCAATTTTGATTTTCTTAATTAAATATTCTGACCAAAACAATTTACTTTTCTGCTTTTTCTAATCCTAAATGCCATTTTCAAATTGAAATTGTACAAACCCAAATGAAGAGAACATTCTTTCGTGATCTGTAGATGCTTTTGTTGTCAAAAGTGGTTGAACACATGATTATTATTTTTTATAAATTTAGCTTTTTTTATTTTCTTATCATTCATATGGTGTCACTGCACTTGTAATGGTCTTAAAAAAATCCTGAAAAGATAAATATTTCCCTTCACTTTTTATTATTAATAGACACATAAACTTTACAGAAAGTTTTTGCTTCACAATATTTAAGGGATATATCTTGGCTCCTTTTCTAATAATTTTAGGCCTGTTTCTTTTTGAAGATTATGTGACATATGTGCTAAAAAATGTGTGAACTATAAGATATTGAGCATTAAATACTGTATAAATATTTTAACTACTTCTTTAAGTTTTATAAAAAAAAATTTGATACCTACAACAGCAGCAATGTTATAGGTATTTATTATACATTCAATTGCAGCTTTATGTTGGAATAACTATGCAACAGTATAATAAAAATAAAAATTAGTTTTTCTATACTCTTCAATTTATTATATTTAAAAAAATATTAATATAGTCAAACTTCTTGGTAACGAGCTCAGATTTAACAAGAACCTGGTTTTAACAAGAATAATGAAATAGAATGATTGGTATAATAAGTAAATATATAGCAGAGTTATTTTTTATTAAGTGGATTTAAGGAAATGTTATTAAGATTCTCTAAAAAAAAGAACAAATATAACAATAAATGATGATAAAAAAACATATGATTTACTAGATGATTATCATTGACAACGATTAGTAAATAATTATAAAAATAAATGGCATTATTAAAAGATTTTATGTATGTGCCGGAGTGGCTAGAAAAAATGAATACATTTTTATTCTAAAAAATATTTTTTCCAATTTATTTAAATCTGCAAGTTAAACAGAAATTTTAACACTTTTAAATAGACAATAATGAAAAAATGGTATTTGTTTTTATTTTTAAACAAAATCTGCTGCCAAGCCATCGGTTTTAATGTCAACACAGTGCATAAACTTACCTACCAACACCCTGTCCTTTTAAAACATGGAGGAAAAATCTTTCATACGTTTCCACGAGCAAGGAAGACCGAGCTATGCTCGGTCAAAATTAGCTTTGAGTTCAAATATTCTGACGCATGATCAAAATGACCCACTAATAAAATTTTCTCAAAAATGTGACCTAGCCCAACAGTCTTCTCGTGCCCAAAAACCATAGGAGGCAAAATTTAATCTAAATAGTCTGAGCCGTTTTTAAGATAAAATAGCTTGACACATAATGACCCACTAATTGAATTATCTTGAAAATGGACCTAGCCCAACAATTTCTTCGTGCTCAAAAACCACAGGAGGCAAAATTTAGTCTAAATAGTCTGAGCCATTTTTAAGTTAAAATAATTTGACCCATAATAACCCATGACCAAAATGACCCACTAATTGAATTTTCTCGAACATGTGACCTAGCCCAACAGTCTTCTCGTGCCTGAAAACCATAGGAATGCAAAATTTAGTGTAATTAGTCTGAGCGATTTTTAAGATAAAATAGCTTGACCCATAATGACCCATGACCAAAATGACCCACTAATCGAATTTTCTCGATCACGTGACCTAGCCCAACAGTTTTCTCGTCCCCGAAAACCATAGGATGCAAACTTTAGTGTAAATAGTCTCAGCCGTTTTTTAGATAAAATTAGCTTGACCCACAGTGACTCCAAAATGACCCACTAATCGAATTTTCTCGGACATGTAACCTAGCCCAATGATTTTGTCGTGCATGAAACTCGTAGGATACAAAATTTAATCAAAATCGTTAGAGCCGTTTTTTAGATAAAATTAACTGGACCCGGGTTGACCCCAAAAAGACCCACTAATCGAAAGTTCTCGAACATGTGACCCAGCCCAATAGTCTTCTCGTGCCTGAAAATGGTAAGATACAAAATTTAGTCAAAATCGTTTGATTTGCTTTTTAGATAGAATTAGCTTGACCCTGACCCTTGATGACCCAAAATGACCCACTCATCGAATTTTCTCGAATACGTGACCTAGCCCAATGGTTTTCTGGTGTCCCAAAATGGCAGTATAAAAAATTTCGTCAAAATCGTTAGAACCATTTTTAAGATAAAATTTGCATATATATATATATAACCACACACAAGATTTGCTCATATTAGAATATATGATATTATGTAGATGATATGTATAAATATATACATAACACATCGATATTACGCCTAGGAAAGGATATATATCAACTTAGAAATCTGTTTTAATTAGATATTATAGCAGGTTTTGAAATCAAACAAAAGTAATATGGATGTACATGGAAAGACATTCAATGATATTATCTCTCTAGATATTACGTAATACAGAACTCCTGAAATGAATTCTGGATTTAGGATATTGATGTATTTTAAGTTAAATGGATGTCATATCTACCAATTTCTGCTATTTTGGGTGATATTGTAAGAGCTCACACACATAGGAGGGGTGGGGGTGGGTCATCTCTAAAAGTTGGTCAATAAAATCTAAATTATTTGAATTATTTCACATTTTGTTTTTTTGTCTCAGTAATTGGCCAAATCCACTTACAATACTTACTTTTGACGATTTGAATGAAAATTCACACACTAGTCGTAAATTGTTAATGTTCCTTAACATAAGATCTAATAAAGAGATATATGGACTAGTTGTGGTGTATAATATTCAGAACTTAGTTCAAGAAATGTTTATCAGTCCATCATTACTGATTCGGTAGTATTAACTAATTGTGTCTGTGAGGTTTGACACCTGGTGTTGGGAAACTGCCTACACCAAACTTTCTGCAGATCTGTTAATATTATTTTACTTTTCTTTATTTTTGTCCATATCTAATTCAATAAGTATTGATTATTTAAATTAGATTGCTGAAAATCTTTGCACTATTTTCAGTAGCAGTAAAAATTATTTCATTCATCTACATATGAAAGTTTTATTCTCACTTAAAATAAAAGAGATGACTCTTTATTAATCTATACTAATATTATAAAGAAGTAACGTTTGTTTGTTTTGTAGGGGTTAATCTCTGGAACTACCAAACCAATTTAAAAAGTGATGGTTGCAAATTAACGATGACAATTCCTACTGTAACATAGGCTGTAATTTATGTCGGTGCCATTACTCCGAGGGGGGTGCGGTAATGAAACACTCTCTAAAATGACGATTTTTGTGATACTTTTATAGAAATTTTAATGTGTGCCGGAACAAAAAATTTTAAACTTGCGATTTCTGCGATATAGTTAATATAGCAGTTTGCTTAAGTAGAAGTTGATAATTTTGCACGCTGATGACTTTTAAAATGTAAATACTCAGTACAGTTTCTAAAGATTTCTTTTAAACTGAGAAACGAAATGAATGGAAAACCTTCAAAATCTAGTCTAAATTACCATTTATTTGGAATTAACTTGTCATTCATTTATGTCTCATGTTCACCTAATGCAGTATAAGAATAAAGTTTACTCAAAATGCAATTTAATTAGTAATTTTAGAATTTTCTCTAAGAAAAATAGACCCAAGAATACCACTTGGTATATTTCTAAAATTATGCAAGCAAATCCACAGGTTTTGCTACTATAATGTATTTTTATAAGCACACTAACAAAATTAAGTTTGTAATGCAATTTTTTTGGATCTATAAAACCATAAAAATATAATAATCAACTTTAATCAAATATTTGATTTGAAAAAGTTGGCCAGCACAAGATGTCATTGAGTTCTAGAACTGTAAAAAAAATTCATTCATTGAAAATTTTTAAAAATGTGAAATAGGATTTTAAGGCTTTGTAAGTAATCATGCTACTCGAAGAACATAAACATAGGATAAGTGATTCAAGAAACAGCTGCAATGAGATAAATGATTTATAAATTTATTTTTGGTTTCAAAGGAAATATTATCATTTCCCAATGCTCAGAATCGTTTTACCAATCATTTGCTAAGAGCAAGAAATTGGGAAATTATTTACAGTCTTTTTTTCTGTTATAAATGACAGACTATTGGTGCTTTTACCATATTGTTTTTACAAAACTAGAAAAACATTTATAAATAGAATAGTAATAAACTAAAATATCAAGAATGAAAAACAAAATTCTCTGGTGTTTCCATATTTTACAGGTTTGTAACCACTTTGAAATGATGTTATAGCAGCATTTAATAGAGGATTTGTTGCATATTTTGACGATGTTTATAGGATTACATCCAGCGGTAATGAGTTAATAGACAGACCTAAATAAAAATCAGAGATTCTTTCACAATATGGTACAGTAGAAACCATAAGCAAATGAAGAAAAATATAAAAACTTTTTAATAATTGAATTTTGACCTCTTTTTCAAACAGGTAAATGTTCAATACTGAAAAAATGACATGATAACCTCCTACTAATTCTGTTGCAAATAAGCATATAGAAAAGATATATGTACTAATCGACACGCAATAAAGTTTACTAATTAATGCTATGTGTAAATTACGTTTCAAGGGTTCTTCACATATTAAGACCCAATTATATACCAACATTCATTTTTCAAATGATAACACCAACTCTTGACAATTTGGGTTCCTTGAATCAAAGCAGCCTGTTAAAGTATATAGTTTACATACTTTATCTTAAATTGCCACAACATTATGAAAAGAGTGTATTAGGGGTTTAGAATTGCTCCATAAATTATGTAATGCAAATTTTGTGGTTTTTTACTTTTTAATTTTCCCTTCCTTTGTGTCACATGTTGCGACACATGAGTGCTACCCTCATCCCTGTTGTGAAGTCACATTTTGTTAAACTAATAATTTAAAGCCAATTTTATGCAAAAAGTGATATATACAATCTATCACATTGATATATAATATCAATTATATATATATAAATATAATATCACATTGATTGAGTATTAAATCCATTTAGATCTCGTGTGCTTTTATTTAAAGTTTTTGAAATTCAAGATAAATGAAAAATACATACCTATTTCTACAATACAAAAATTGACAATTTCAATGGTTAATATAATTTGCTAACTATTAAAGTTACATTTTTAAAGAGATTTCAGGGAAGAGACAGAAACTTTAATCACAACTTTAGCCTATAGAAAGAGAAAGAAAATCTTTAAGAAAAGTGTCCCTTAAACATGAAGTATTCATTTGATTTTTTTTTTTCATTTCTAATAATGTGCATTATAAAATAAAAAATTTTGAAACATAATACACACAAGTGTCCATGTGAAATAAATTATATATAATTTATCAATTCAGTCTTAATTTTCACTTTGGGATTTAAAACAATTCTTAACTGATGCCATAAAATTTTACATAATAGCTCATTTATAAAAATAGTAATATATCTTGATCATATGTACTATTTCTGTTGTCAACATCCATTTTTCTAAGCAAATACAGGAGACAAGAATGATAAATGAGCAGGGCGCCTGACTAATGCAGGGGTATGCAGCGCTGCTGCCCAGTCCCCGCACAACCCCCCCTCCCCACCCCGCAATGAGATCAATCAAGATTTTTGTTTAAAAGGTTCAAAATGGTAAAAAATGGAGAAAATTGACCAAAATGCTTGGGCTCAAAGGCTTGGGAAGGGAGTGTGCCTCTTCAATTCACCTCTCTATTTTTCATATCCCATGCTGCCCCCCCTCCTCCCGAAAGAAGGAACAAATTACAGCACCAGAAAACTAATATTATAAAATTTTATACAAAAACTACTTTAGTGCATGAAGAATGAAGTAACATCATGTAAAGTGTTGAAATTTGTTGCAATTAGTATAAATGCATGTCTGCATTTGCCCTTCCACATTATGAAATCATGTCCAAATGCATGTTGATACAATACAAAGATTAAATTTTATAAGGTGGTAGAGAATTTTATGTTATGACAATTAGCCATGAGTGACTGGAAGACCTGACTCTATCAAAAGCTCACATGAGCCCTTATATTTCTATACAAAAAAAAAGTAGTGTAATTTATCATCAGTTAAAGTTTTGACCATCTTTCTTGTACAAAGATGTGAATAGTACCTGGTTCGAAAATGTATGTATACATACAATAGATATGAAGTTTAATATTAGTTACTCCAGCATAATTCAATAACAATTTCTATAGATATATCGATAGGGGAGCCCCCCAGAACGATGCTTGCCTTGGGGCCCCAGATAGTCTAAGTCGGGCCCTGTAAATGAGATACCATATGAAAGGATTTTGAACCGACTCCTGACATACTACACTTACATTTCGTTAAAACATGTTTTTGGATTAAAAATTGCAGTTAATTAAAAAGTAAGTCAGCATTGTTTTCATAAATGAAATAAAAAATTTTTCTCAAATCAATGTTTCCACAAAAGTAAAATACTGCATTATATTGTGCTCAATAATAATTATCAAAAAAATAAGTAGTACAAAAAAGATAAAGAATGATGTCACCGCACGAGTTTATTTTATACTAGCCGCCACTGGCGACCAGTTTGGTCTCCCTTAAATGTATGTTAAGCATTGTAACACGTTACTTTTATTCATAATTTATTTTTTTCCTTAATCCTTCGCCAAACCAGACGATTCTATTAGACAAGTCAAGAACTTTTGCGATCATGGTAGCATTTTGCATATTTTTTGTTGTTATGTATTTCATCTTCCATGATAAAAACCACTTAACCCACTTAAGCATTTGTCCTTCATGTCCGTTTGCTTATCAGTTGCAATATGTTCAAGGCGGAAATTCTTAAACATATTAAGTAATTTTTCGTAATTGGGTCCATTGCCAATTGGCGTATTTTAGTTAATACGATTTGATGCAATGAAGTCTATTTTGCGAAAGTCTTTAATGATATCCACATTTACACTGAACCATATTGTTGCTAATATTTGTTTTTGTTTTTCGTTAACTTTGGCTGTAGACTCGATTGCGAAAGATTATAAAATCTATCATTATTCTCATCTAAAACGTCTTGAGTAATGTGCCATAATCGGGCTACATATTATTACACGTAATTTTCGAATATGGTTTGGTGGAAAATTGAACTTTTGAAGGCCAGTTTTGATAATCGTATTCCCTTTAAACCATATTTTTTGTCAGGACTTTTGACCCATGACGTACAATCTGATTAAAATTCACGAACTTCCTTTTAGATGCCTTGTACGACTTTGTTTTTCTCTGCTCCCCTTTCTTGATATAGTTCAGGAGTTTTTATAACAGCGTAATTCTCTTATTTCGGCATGTCTGTTTAATGTCTACTGACTATTAAGATCCGTAACTGGTAAAATACGCCGCGCCAACATTGGCACCTATAATTCTAATTACAGCAACCCGTTTTTTCTCTATATATTGTTACTCTATAGTTAATATTACGTAGTAGAAATATAAAAGACTATTGAAGACGGTTCTATTGATATAATAGATATAAATATGTATAGTATATTCATGGGTATATAATATGTGATTAGAATATATATCTCATATTCATTCCGGTGGATATAATATACCCCAAATAAAACTTCCATCGTAAATGTCTAATCTAAAAACCATCAATATGATTTTATGTGTTTAGTAAGTGTATACAAAAAGAATTTTCTGTATTATTTTACTTTAATTCTATATTATTAACCATTTTTATTGATGGGTCCTTTTGGGTACAGTTGTCGCAGACGCACCGGGGTATCATTTTGGCGCCAAAATGGCAATTTTATGCCTGGCCAACCCGGCGTTTTCGGCTAGATTTTGCTTCGTATGGCAACCTGGTAGAGCAGATTCCGCATGCTTTATAATAAATTAAATATTGTGTGTTTTATAACAAATTAATGATTGTGTGTGTTTTTAAATAAAATTGTGTTTTTTTTAAATAAAAAAATGACTTATTTCATAATAAAATAAAAGTAACATGCTGTTTTAGCAATCTCTAACAGGTGTCTGAAAATGGGATTTTCTCGCCAAGATGGCGCAAAACAAAAATCGCGCCAACCCCGGAGCGTCTGCGAGCTTTTCCAATTTAAAATGCATGCCGTTCACAGTTTTCATTTAAAATAGAAAATAAATAAATAAAAAATAGGTACTTTTCTGTTATACGGACACCATGCCAAAATGTATGCTAATGCATAATGTATGTAAATGTATGCTTGGCGACAATGGTGTCCGTATAACGGAAAAGTACCATAAAATAATATCATAAATCAAAACATTTGATTTCAGAATCAAAGTATCGTTTCTAATTTGAACACGTGAAGAATAAAAGCTGGTATTGGCGATTTTAAAAATGATATTGGCGAGATTTGCACCCAAATAACATAAAAGTACTTAATGATGTTATGTATTTTATAAATGTATATTAAATTACTTTTTGGAACGCGATTGGTCATTGTCATTAACAAAGGTAAATATGATTGACAATTAACAATCATTTTAGGTGATCTCTCTTCCTGCCACGTATAATACATAAATATCAAATTAACTGACAATTCGTTTCGAAATTTGGTTCATTAAATATTATTACATGACTTGTATTTGTTTACATTCAACTTTGTCAAGAAAAGATTCCGAAGGAAGTTGAGTTGTAAAGCACTCAATCAAGCAGAATTATGGTAAACTTTGATGGTCTTACAGGTCCTGGTGCAAATTACTTTTTTGACACCAGGCAGCGCTCCAAAAAATCATTCATGGAAAACTTATTTTACGAACGATTATCTCCATGGTTTAATGGTTTAATATTTTAAAACTTCATGACGAATGAATCTTTTTTTTTTTTTTTTTTTTGTTTTGTTTACTTTCATGGGTAGAGAATTTGAACTGCGAAGCAAATTTTAACTGAAGTTATTGCAGAATATATACCTAATTGAACGTAAGTCATCTCTCAAATATTAATTTATTTTGAACGATCTTTCTAAAAATGTAACTTTTATGCAGCTTTATACGAAAAATAATTTTGAATAAAAATGGCCACCTGGCACATGAAAAAGCGATACGGGCATCCCGGAACTGTTGATGACAGTCACATGACTTACAGTTTTATTATAGAGATTTATGATTAAAAATCAAAATTTATAAATTAAAATGCTCAATTTATTTTTCTTTGTCCCATGCTTTTTGATGTCATCATGTAATGCAATTAAAATACGATAGATTTATTTTTTCTTGCCTTCGCTATGTGCGATCAGTTTTTTCTGTAAATTTGATGGAATAAATGAGATGATATCCTGGCTTGACTAATGTTGTTTGTAGATATTTTTAGTCCTTATTTTTAATATAAATTTAAATCTGCATCTAAAAAGTATTAGACTGCAGCTCGAAATCTTCGCACAGATCCACTGGTCTAAATATAATCGTTGCAATGCAACTAAAATTAAAAGGCTGGATAATATCATTAAGCTGGAATTAATTTGAATCACTTTGGATTAGAAAAATTTTCGCTCAATAGTCAACGTAATCAAGATATATCCAAATGGTTTACATAATTTAATTTACACTTTAACAGAAAATTAAGATAAAACCAATTTTTTAGCCAGTGGGTTAATTTAATTTAAAATTGAAAAAATACATTTTATGTACGTAGAATTGAAATTTTGAAATTACTATTAAAATGACATTGATATAGACAAAAGTTTCATAAAAACAGTAATAAGAAAATAAATAGATAAATATCATACCTTTTAAATAAGTTACCTTCAAATTCAAACGAAATATGGTTTAAAGGATGATCATTAGGCCTAACCTGAACTACACAATTGAATATTTTCTTTGAGTTTTTAAATATATATCAGCTATGTTAGGAATAAAAAAAAAAAAAGAAAGAAAGTAAATTAGATTCTGAAATATTCTTTTAACCGTGATAATAGTAAAAATAAAGTGTAAAAGTTGCGATATAACACGCAAATAGAAAATGATGTAGCGAACCAAGGAGTTTTAACTACTAAGGAATGCCATTTTACGATTAAATTCCGGATAGACTCTATGAATTCAAATTAATATTTTTGCATGTCGTATGAAAATTTCAGCAACCTGTGTTTTGTGCATTGCACATACAGGCATTCCCCGACTTACGTATACTGCGACTTACGTAAATTCGCAGTTACGTAAAAATGTTTTGAAAATTACATTTATGAACTCACTAGCGCATTTGATACACGTTTGCATATTTTTGATAGTTATTTTATAAATAAAATATGTAGATAAAAATTATAACTATAATAATATAGTTTTATGTATTAGAGAGAGTTTTTTTTTTGTTGGGAATACACAAATTAATATGAGGCAAAAAAAAGCTCGGGTTCAACCATTATCATTATGTTAGCTGAATCCAAAACAGAACAAAACTTAATTTTAAAGTTTCGATACAGAAGAACGTATGTATATTTTTTATTTGAACTTCACCTGTAAAAATTAGAATGGGTTGAAGTGGATAATTTTGACATTAATTAGCTTATTTGGCTCAAGATAAAGAACTTACCAATGATGACCTCATTCAGTTAGAGGCATTCCAGAATTCTGAATAAAATAACGTGTTGATTGAAAAAATTCCAGACAGGAAATTTACAACAAAGGGATTAGCCGAGGCTTTCATCCTGATGTACATGGCTCCAACAAAATTTGAATCTGGGGATCCGAACACTGAGCGGTTTGAGAATGTTAGCCGAAATATACATTCAGATATGTCTAGCTACAAGGCCATCTACATTGACAAAAAGCGTGTGACCACACAATCTACTCTAAATAGGTTTGTGATATGCTGCCCACAGCAACATCAAGATGACAACCCTCAGCCTTCAACATCGACAGCGGTAGAATTACTAGAGAACAGCATTTCTGTTCACAATCATCTATCTACAGCGCAGACAGTCCCACTACAGAACCAGGGTCGTACTGGCATGACAGAAAGGGCGGTGGCAACTTGGATAAAAAGGGCACCAAATTCTAATCAAAAGAGCGCCAACTACTATTTAAAAGTATCTAAAACAAATTTTTTGAAAAGTTAACATACGTAACGGCTACAGGATTATTTTATATATTTTGAATGAGATAATTTCTATTCTTCAATGGAGTGTCCTTTATTTGAAGATTAAATGCAATAGAAATCCAACTTAAATGGAGTAGGACTTATGGAATTGTCAGTTTCGCGGTGAAATACATTTTAACCCCCCCCCTTTCCTTTCATATGTAATTTAAGTCCCAAGAAGGTTGGCCATAAATTTTATTTTAAGGGGACTAGGTACCTTTTGAACATTTTTTTTATTTAAGTATTTTAAGGTACATTTTTGGCATAATAATAAAGGACTCAATGAAGTAAAATTATTCTAATAAGAAATTATTCAATTTTCCAGGCAACTTTCAAAAAATTTAATTTCTTTTTGGCAATTTTAAGTTAATTTTAAAATGTATCTTCTCCTACAATTTTGAACATTTTCAGCCAATTTTTTAAAAAGTATTCGTAGAAGTGTGCTCTACAATTTTAAGTATCGGATTTTTCCTAAGTTAATTAGTTTGGGTGAAAAAAAAATAAAATGTGCTAGTACCTGTAAAATTACAGTGAAAAACTAAATTTATTTTACAGTTGTATGTGTAAAAAAAAAAAAAAAAAACTTTTTACTTTCTTGTAAATCTGATACTTAGTTTTATCAAACAGACCATAAAAGGTTGGTTGATTGTGTTCATGACGACCAATTATCAACACGGGGGATATAGGCCCTAAAGGGAGGGGGGTGCCCTCCGTGGGGGGGGGGGGCTTTCTAAGGGAACCTAACACGTAATTATGCAAGGAAATCAAAGGTTGGAAGAAAACCACAGAAAACTCCCAACGATTAATCCGACGGGCGCAATTGAGTTCGTACCCAGCACCTCCCGTCTACCTGCTTCGAGGATACAACCTCTCGGCCACTCTCGCTTTAAACTGTACTTATAATAATCGAATCTTTACAAAACTTCATGAGAATGTACTAAGGGTAATAAAGTATAATTTAAGCAAAAAATAAGAAAATCGATATTTTTATGTCATTTTTCGCTGAATCAAGGGTACCGAGTCCCCTTAACATTTTTTTTTCTTTTTTTCTTTTTTATTGCCAACTACAACTTTATACTAATAGCCATATGTATCACAATTCTGTCAGAAATAAGTTTGTTATTGTAATTTATTTGAAGGATATCTATAATAAAAGAAAGGTGTTTCTCTCTCTGAGTATGTGTTTGTGTGTGCGGAAAAAAAAAGAAAGAAATGGCTAGGAAAATTTACTGCGCGAAAGGTCTGTAAATTTGGATGAGAATAGTCCAAGGCAGGTCTTAATACACCTGAGTTTCAATTTTTTTATATATATATAATTGGCCGAGATATTAATTAAACCCCGCAATTTAACCCCTTGGAGACGAGCGACTGGTATACGTGCCACTTAAGGTGCTCAGAATCCTTCATTATTCTTCTCAGTTATTTTTTATTGTAAATTTTACCTTACTTAGTCAGAGCATTTTCGCGATTCAATTACAGAAAATTTTCTGTTGTGAAAAACCGGAGGTAAAAGATTAAAAATTAAGGAAAGTGCTCTCGTCACGAAGGGGTTAAAAGGTTGACCGAAAAATTTTGCACCGACGAGTGCCAGAAACTACGTTACAAAGTGTGGAGGCAGATAAAAGCCGAAAGCGGCTTTTTTTAGCCCGTCTTTCGAAACATGCATCGGCTGAACCGGTCGAGACCGAAACGGAAAACACCAAATCCCATCTAAGTTCTTTATGCTTTCTAACTTATCAATCTGTTTCGAAAAGTACGAAAATTAACCCCCCCCTTTCAAGTGTTGAATACGTCAGGACATTGTTTTCAAGGTAGGAATTTTGTTTTTATAATAGAACTAGAATTCTTCAAAAATAACAAAAACGACAATAGGTTCATAAATTTCTTGAAAATGTGAGGTAAAAAGACAGTATAAACAAAACAAACTTCTTAAGAAATTTTAGGTCTCTAGAGCTCATTCTTAGTGAAGAACTGGGTTTATCTCTAATCTTGATTTAAGTTTTTATTGGTGAAATTAGTTGCTAACTTCAAAATCTAACCCCGCCTGTAGGCCGAGCCGGCAGGGATTTTTTTTTCTCGCCACAGTTACAAAGAGAAAATAAAGAAATACATTAGGCAAATTTTGCAGATTTCGCAAAAATTCAAACTAATAAACATTCTTGTGAAAGAGATACAATCAAAAAAATTAATTTGTAGTCTTATACCTTATATTGTTTTTCCGTGGACAAGTCACAGTTCTTGTTATGCAAAATGCAACATCAGCATATCTGAGCTGTGGTGATGATATTTTCACTATTTTTTTTTAAAAAGGTTGAAGTACAAGCTTATTATAAGAAAAAATTTTTAAGATTATACTAAAATAAGTAAATAACTCAGATCACCGGCAAATAATATAAAGACGGAGTAGTTCTTTGACACTGGATAGAACGAGACAAACGAAGCAGATTTCACATCAAGAGCACTTTATTTATACCGATTATCGGTTGAAAATTAGAAACACGTGCATTTCCTGTTTCTGTGGGGTGGACAATAATTCCCGGACATAATGTATTTAGGTTTCCTTTCAAATGAGCAAACTTACATTTACAAAAGCTATTGGGCTACTGGGATTGTTTCTGTTTTTCAAAGATCATGTTCTTTTGTACTGCAATTCATGTGTATACGCAGGGCAGGGGGGGAAGGGCAGAAAATCTTTGGAAAAGTAATAATTCTTTAAAAGCATTACTTTGAATGTATTACTTTGAAAAGTATTACTTGAATTGTATTGCATGATAATTTTGTTTGAAATGTTTTCATTAAATTTCATTACAACTGCTGATTACTTTAAGTGGCCGAAAATACCAGCTATTTTTTTATTGCCCATCAGAAACTTTGTAATAGAACTGTCTTTTATATTTTTTTAGGAAAAGCAAAAGATATTTCAGAAAATGCTGTCAAAGGTGCCGTTTTGAACATAATTTCCGGACGCGACAGTGCGGGAAGAGGAAAAAAACTGCTGTCACAAGACAACAATCAATTTTAACTCAAGATGTGATTAATTTAAAGAAAAGAATCTGTTGTATTACAAATTATTTCAATGACCAAGCCTGCAATTCTCATTCATTTATGTAGAGTTTGGCCGAATATTCGGTTTCATTTTCGTTTTCAGTGCAAAATCTTAGTTTCGGCGAAAATACTGCCGAATAATCGGTATTACTATAACTGCCCTCCCTATCCTTTCCCAAACGCCACTACCATCCAAAGAGCCGCACATACTATGTATTCACATAAAAGGGGATAAATCTAGAAGGTATTAATAATATTGATTAAATTCGTTATTTTTAAATTAAATTATTTTTGAATCATTTTTTATGTTTATAGCACCTTATATTTAATTCAATTTATTTCAATAAAATTAATTTTTAGTTAATAATTATGTACTTCCTTTTCTACGCAAAACATTATTCAGATAACATGCATGTTTATGTTAATTACTTTGAATATATTTTTCAGATAATTTCGTTTTCGTTTTCTGTCGAAACTAGAAAAGTAACCGAAATTCGGTTCCTGTCGAACATTATTTTTATGTTTGTAAATGAGCAGAAATTTTTGCATTACTGAACGTTAAAAAATATTTTTTCGAAAATCGCCTTAAGGATTTGCACGTAATCATAATTTATAAATTTTGGAAAATCGAGTTTTTATTTTAGCGGCTTTATCAACGGAATCAAGACTTTTTTATGTGGCCAGAATCTGGAATAGACGATTCTAACACTGCTCAAAACAATTAAAGGATATTGCAGTTTTAGGTGGATTTTGTATCTGGGAAACTTTTTAGCTGATTGATACATGGTCGACAGACATAGTAGGTTATATGAGAATAAATTACACATGTTTGGCAGAAAAAAATGCATTTTATTGCGCATTTGTGTACAAAAGGAAAAAAACACAATTTGTGCATATGAGAAAAAAAGAATAAGAAAAGGTGTTTTCTTCAAAGAAAATCATTTTCAGTAGGGGGTATGGTTTCCACGGGCGGCCAGCAACGTTGAACACCTTTGAGGCATGGACTCAATGAGGCTATTAATGACGAGTTGGGGTATTCTGCCCCATTCTTCCAGAAGAGCTCTTTCCAGTTCTTGGAGAGTTTGTGGGGGTTGTTGGCGGCCAGAAACTCGTCTTCCTAGAGCGTCCCAAACGTGCTCGATTGGATTCATGTCTGGAGAACACGCTGGCCATTCCATTCGAACGATTCCTTCCTCGAAAAGGAAATCCTCCACCAGGTTTGCACGATGTGGCCTGCAGTTATCGTCCATTAAAATGAAGTTATCTCCGATTGCTGCAGCGTAAGGGACTACAATAGGTCTGAGGATCTCATCCCTATATCGGCGACCAGTCAGAGCTCCATCTCGAATGATGTAGAGGTCAGTGCGCCCGTCAATGGAGATGCCACCATACACCAACACTCCTCCACCGCCAAATCTGACACTTTCGTGCACGAACGCAGGATTATTCCTACTGCCACGGTCCCTCCAGATGAAAATACGCCTATTATCCGGATGCACAGAAAAACGGGACTCGTCCGAAAACAGAATATTGCTCCATTCAATTTCTCCTCCAGTTGACATGCTCGGTTGCCCACTCCCTGCGGTCGCGCCGATGCCTTGATGTTAATCTAACACATACCATCGGTCGGCGAGCATACAGACCTACAGCATGGAGCCGGTTTCGGACAGTCTGAGTTGAAATCGTGGTGCCTGTAGCCGAGCGAAGGTGTTGTTGGAGAAGAGTAGCGTTCATGTTTCGGTGTCTCCGAGCTGTTAACGCTAAATACCGATCTTCATTGGGCGTTGTTGCCCATCTACGACCTTGCCCTGGTCTTCGGCCTGCACATCCACTCTCCAAAAAACGGTTCCAGATCCTGGAAATGACACTTTGTGACACTCCAATGGCTTACGCTACTTCGGCTTGAGTTTGGCCCCCTTCTAACCTACCAACAATTCTCCAAGCTTCTGAATCTGTCAAATGACTTCGCTGAGACATCGTACTCATCGAAACAAAGCAATCACTGAATGCCGATCATCCTTGTCTTCATTCTCTTTTATCTAGTTGAAAATCAAATTTCATTCGCTGCCGCTGAAGCGACGTTTTTGACGTCGAACTCAAAATTTGCATACTCCACAGTTTGAAAACCAGAAAAATTTGCATTTGTGATTCTCTTCTTCTATTTTCGGCAAAAAAAAATTTCGTTTATATCTTTATTTTATATAAAACTTCAAATATCCTTTAATTGTTTTGAGCAGTGTATATAATATATATATATATATATATATATATAATAAGCATTCTACAATAAAATTGAAACTAGTTTTTCTCAAAATTGCATTTTTAAATATATGACCACGACACGATTACTTTAATAATACTGAATTGTTTTACTTCTAATTTTGTCAGCTCTTTTCTTATATAATTATGCAGAGATTATTATATAATTTTTTTTTTTATCATCAAAAATCCCCATTTTTCTTCGATAAAAGTTGAATAATCTCTTCAAAACAATCGGCATTTTGGAAGAAAAAAAAAAAAAAAGCTTTCCGTAATTTCCATTTTTTATCTCACCTAGTCACTAAAATAAATCATATTGAATTTTAAATTGCTGTTTATTTTAATTACAGAAGCCAAATTTAATTTTAATAGTCGCCGCAACTCACACACACAGACAAAAAATGAAGAAAGAAATGCACCAGAAGAGCAGCAATAGCTTCAAATATATTTACATTTTTTAAAAATAATATGTACTATCAAAATTATATTTAAGCATTGTATTGCAAAACAAAAAACAATGTCAAAGAAAATAGAAATACTTAATTGCGTAATAGGGATAAAATATAGAAAAGAAGAAGAATAACACGTTTTTTTCTACCGCAATAAGCTTATATGTGTTCATTATTTTGCATCTATTTCTTACTCGATATCTTGAAAAAAAAAAAGTATCTAAAAAATGATAAGGTTTATTGGCAAAGTTATTTTTCGTAAATTTAAAGTATGTATCAATGAAAACTGTTTAATAATATTGTCAAAAAGTTTTGGACACCTTATGTTATTACTCAAAACATTATAAAACTTCTATAACAATTACTTAATTCGATATTTTATTTTTTCGTTTTTAAAGTTTCTTTCTTTGCTGATATCTGTACGCCGAGCGTGTGTTAATTAGTATTTCATGGAAAAATACCTCCACATCCGGTTTCTATTTTCTTCAGAAAGTTACAGAGATCCAAAAATCCCACAATATGGTATAATCAATAAAAAGTGTCACATCTGGTATTACTACAGATACCACTGGATATCTAAGGTGAAACTCCACCGAAATGTCTTCTTAGGGAATTTGTCTTCTTAGGAACTCCCACTAACAGCACTGAAAACTAAACAAATACACATCTGCGTGCATCTGCGCTTCTCTTTCATCTATTCTTTTGTGAAACGACTTTTACAAGTTTCAGTGGTTTATATATTTATTTCAATTACATGTCATGTGTATTTTTCAATTTGTAAATCAGGGTGGTGTTTGAAGTTTAGAGTCGTTAAGCAGATACAGTTTAAAAAAAAGGTTTTTAGATACTATTGGCATTTTCAAATGCTAAAAAATTGTAAAAAATTTTCAAATAGATATGAAAAATTAACCTTTTATTCTTTGAAAAGCAAAATTTACATAAGTTTCCATTGCCCAAAAACTTGTGATAAATTAGTCTTGGTGGTGTAACCTGTATTATCATTAAGAAATTATGGAATGTTCCAGTTTATTAGAACTAAGAGCATCGATTTATGTGTGTGCAGTGTTGAATTGAGGCGGTGACCCAGGGGGGACATCCCCCCCCCCCCTCCAAGCAATAAAATGTCCCTTGCGGAAAATGTGAGATTTTGTGTTTTGAATGGTCAAAAAGTACAATATCCACCCCTGAACTCTAAAATCCCCCCCCCGGAGCCACAGAAGTACCTCCCGGAGAAAAGTGTCTGAATTCAACTCTGTGAGTGTGCTTGTGAGGAGTGTACGTGTGTGTAAGTGGGTGGGTAGGTGGGGGAAGAGCTATTACAAAAACACGATAATAGTTTTTTACAGTTATTTTTATACAGGAGCTGACCAACGGCGCCATGATTACAAAAACACTATATTAATTTTTTGAAAGTTATTTTTACTCAGACGCTGAAAAATCTGACCAAGGGTGCCGTAATTACAAAAACACTATATTAATTTGTTGAAAGTCATTTTTACAGTGGCGCTGAAAAAAATGTGACATAGGGCGCTATGATTACAAATACACAATATTAGTTTTTTTAGAGTTATTTTTAAACAGGCCTTGGAAAAATCTAACCAAGGGCGCCAGGATTACAGAAACACGATATTAGTTTTTTGAAAGTTATTTTTACAGAGGCGCTGAAAACAATCTGACCAAGGGCGCCATAATTACAAAAACACGAAATTAATTTTTAAATAGCTATTTTTACAGAGGCGCTGAAAAATACTGACCAAGGAAAGGCCACTAGGATTACAAAAATACGATATTAGTTTTTTTTTTTTTTTTTTTTTTTTTTTTTTACAGAGGCGCTGAAAAAATCAGACTAGGGGCGACATGATTACCAAAGCCGCCTCTGAAAATGGGACCAATTAAAATGAAAATGTCTTCTCTTAAATTGCATTCCATTTTTTTTTTCTTTTTTTCGTCGTTTGTACTTTCACAACAAGCAGAAATAATTGATCACCCAGGGCACTAAATATTTGACAGAAAAGTTAATTTTTTTTAAAGTTATTTTTAGAAAAACGCTGAAAAAGTCTGACTAAGAACGCCATAATAACAAAAACATAAATACGATATTAGTTTTTTTTAAAGTTTTTTTTACAGAGGCGCTGGAAAAAATCTGACCATGGGTGCCATAATAACAAAAACATGAACACAATATCAGTTTTTTGAAAGCTATTTTTGCAGAGGCGTTGAAAAAAATCTGACTAAGGGCGCCAGGATTACAAAAACACAATGTTAGTTTTTTTAAAGTTATTTTTACAAAGGCGCTGAAAAAGTCTGACCAAGGGCGCCATAATAACAAAAACACGAACACAATATTAGTTTTTTGAAAGTTATTTTTACAGAGGCGCTGAAAAAAATCTGTACCGTGGGCGCCATAATAACAAAAACAGGAACATGATATTAGTTTTTTGAAAGCTATTTTTGCAGAGGCGTTGAAAAAAATCTGACCAAGGGCGCCAGGATTACAAAAACACGATGTTCTAGGATAACATGTGTAACAATAGCACATCTGATTGTCGATAATTTATGTTATCTCGAAATTGGGTTATCTAATTGTCTTTGATCCCACACAGTTTGCTTATGCTATACTTTTAAAAATAAAAAGTATTACTTTTTAATTTGCCATATGAAAATCTTTGAAATTTTATGCCTTTCAGAATGTACAACTTTAAACGTGCTTCCAAAAAAAAAAAAAAAAAAAAAAGTGACGAGGGCGCATTGGGCATTTGCCTCGTTGCCCGGTGGGCCAGTACGACCCTGTACAGAACCAAATTAACTGTCACAGATACCAATACAATTTTGAATATATGAACTATAAATACAACATATATAAAATATATCATTATCATGATATACAAATATCATGATTATGATATCCTGATATCATCATGATAAGTATCATGATATACAAATATATCATAACAACGAATATTTATTGTTTGTTATTCATAGTTGTCATCTGATTCTTAATAAATACAATTTGTTCTTATCAAAAATTATTTTATTTTGTGAGTGCTATTCATTTGTCTTGTCATCGAAAATTCGTGGAGAAGAGGTAGGTTAGTCATCTTTAATTATTTCTTATTTTTATAGTCGTTTGAAGTAATCTCAAAATTGTTATAAATCACTCCACCAATGTTAAATTTATAAATCCCAAATTCTACTAGATATTTCTTATTTGAAAAGTGTTTTTTCACTTTAACTTTATATTTTTTACGTAAAAGACTGCGGAACGCATTAATTGCGTAAGTCGGGGGATGCCTGTATATATATTAGATTACTAGTTACAGAAAAGGCAAGCCTTTATAAGATTAGTTACAGAACAGTTCTGACTTTTTCCTCTCACAAAAGTCAATCTATGAATTTTATCAAAAATTAGTCACATTAAAGGTTAGTATAATTAGATAATTTTTCAAGTTACAATTTTTAAGAGATTTGAAAATATAGAAATTATACTGGAACTTAGTACATAGAATAAATAGAAAAACTTTATAAAAAATATTCCTTAAAGATAAAGTATCCTTTTTATAAAATTTTTGACTTCATCTAAGTTTCATTATAATATTAAAATTAATAAAACATGATAGAGACAAGTGTGAAGTAAAGCAAATTATATATAATGCTTTAATTTTGCTTTGAATCAATATTATTATAATTTTAAAATATCACAACTTTCAGTATTTTAAGTAGTCACCTATTATGAAATTTTTTTTTTCTAAATAGCTCGTTTATAAAAATAGTAATAATTCTTCATCTAGCTATAAATGTTGCACTGTTACTGAAATTAAAACACGGAATAATAACACAAAATTGGAATTCACTTGAATCACTTTGGATTGGCAAAATTTTGGCACAGTGCTCAGTACTCAAAGTAATCAAGAGATATTCAAAATAGTTTTTTTTTCATAATTTTATGCATACTTGAAAATAAAATAATATTAAAACAATTCTTTTAGCCATCAATTTGTTTATATTAAGAATACTCTGTAACACTTTAACTTTATGATGGACTATAATTTAATCAAGGAAAAATGCATTTTTTGTAGTAAAAGTTGGAAATTTTAATTAAAAAGAAAAAGTACAAATGACTATTTACTTAACATTTTTTATCTTTTAAAACTAAACTATTTATATAACTGAAAATCTAGTCCTTAATTTTACCCCCAAAATTTAAAGATTGCAACTCTGAATCATTTGAGGGGAAATGTATAGAGTAAGAGATCCTTTTCAGATATTTTTAAATATTGGATCTTTATAGGACTTTGAGAAAATATATTACGGATGTCGAAATTCATTTTAAGCAAAAAGTTGAAATTTTGTCATTTTGCACAAAAGGAAGTGAACTGGTTTTGCTCCGGTTTGCGCAAAATGAAGTGAACCAAGTTTGCTTAATAATTACATGTATTTAAACTTACAGTTTTGGATTTCTTTTTTAACATTTGCTGTCTGGAAATTATTTCTCACCCCCCTCTTCTTTTTTTTTTTAAGAAAGCTTTTAAAGTTTTTTCTATCTTTCGTTTTGATAATCTGCATAAAGTTAAACTTCGTCAAATATGTCTGGGGGAGGGAGGTGTCTTAGACAGAAATAGTGACTCAAAGTACAGATTATATTTATTACACCCTCCTATAAGCATATACTTTATATGAAACAGTCACTTGATTATATAAATATCTTGAGGAGGTCTTATATATGTACTATTACATTTTATCCTATTTATAAGTGGGAAAACCCCCCCCCCCTATAATAGCTGCCACAATTTTGTTTATTCATTCAATGTTATTTACAGAATTGACTGAAATTAGCTGGAAAAAAAAATTATTAAACTGAAATCAACATATTAAGTTAGTATTTCACAAAAATGGAATTTAGTAAGCTGCATCAAATTAATAAATGTTTATTGTATACTCATCATTATAACATAGGCATGAAGTTTTGAAAATTAATGATAGTTCTCAACTCAAATATAACCTTTTTCAACACAGATACGTGTATGTGTGTGTAAAAAATATCGATAACCAATTTAACGTTGCTTTTTTAACTCCCTTTTAAAGAAATTAAACAGAACCGTATACTGATAAATAAATCACATGTTAAATAAAGCATAAAAAATGTGTAAAAATTCGAATGTACAGACCCATTTATAAAATGATATACTCGCTGTTGTTCACGAATCATTTATAATTAAATAACAACGAAAGTTGACTTTAACATCTTCTTTTCAGAATATTTTTTTTTTCTATTTTTGTTTCTTATGTGTCTTTCGGTTACAAAAGTTCAACCGTTTGGCATTTTATTTTAATTAAAAAAATAAAAAATAAATAAAGAGGAAAATTTTTTTAATGTCTTTTATCCCTGTAGCAAAAGAGAAAATGGCAAAATTCAAGAAAAAAAAAATGATCTGCTGAAAAATGGCACATTAAAAATTCAATAAAGTATTAGAAAGTAAGAAAATAACTAAAATTTTTTTACTGTATTGGAGGAAAAAAAGTCCATTTTAGAAATTAATTGGTGAGGCTCAGGCCCCACGAGCCTGTACAACTCTATGCCTATGCATTATAATTGAAGTAAAAATTGATGATAATATTGCCAAGTTGTTCATGGTTTTTTTAAATATTGCATAAAACTGACATATAGTTAATGCAGTTTTTACTTTTAATCTTTAGACTTTTTTTTTTTTTTTTTTTTTTTAAATTCAAATGTTCACAAGACTATTTCTTTCATCTCTTTGAATCAAGGAAGTATAAAATACAAAAATTCTCATATAAATGTATTTCACTTTTTAAATATAATTTAATGATTTTTTTTATTTTCACAAAATTTAAAACCTTGTAAACTTTCCATGTATTTACTGAAAAAATAAAGGAAAATAAAACCTATTCTGTAATTAAATAATCAGTTAGCTACATAAATTATTAAAAAAAGTTCCTTATATTATAAAAAATATATACAAAGTATACACTATAATGAAAATCAATTTTCAAAATCATTTCGAGTACCTTATACCAGTATTTTTATGTGAAAATATTTGTTTCCTTGAATCGTACAATTTCGGCCATTTAATAAAGCGAAAATTTTTGTAATATTTTAGTGGTATTCAAAAAATCGGGAGGTTGGCAACTATGCACTAAGAATAGATATGAAATTAGTATATTCTTTTAATCAAAACTGAAAGCAGTAATAGTGTATTTGGTGAATTTCGTATAGTTGGAAACCAGTAGAAGCTAATAGTCCCCTTCCTATTACCAAAAAAGTTTTTGTTTTTATTCTCTTCCTCCCCAATAAAAAAATGAACATACATAAAAGAAAATAGCAGAGAGAATTTGTTTTCAAATTTGGATAAACTGATAAGTATTTAATGAGTGGAGACAAAAATGTTAATAGGGTTTTAAATCCAGGGATAATATTGTAATTTATAACAATCCTATAAAAACGATGCAATTCAATTAAAACCAAAATTAAGGGGACTAGTGCAGTGAGCAAGTCTAACACTTTTAAACTATTGAACTGAACAGGACTTAATTAACATGTAGAATGAAACAAAAATAGAATATGCTATAGTTTCCAAAGAAACAGTTAATCATTTAACAGGTCATTGCAATATTAAAAAAATTGTACATTACATTCATTTATACCCTTTTTTTAAATTTTCATTTCTAATACAATGGTGAGATGATGCCATTATGTGCTATCTTTATTGCCTTTAGAATTATTCATTTTTCAGTTATCTAAGGATCTCTCTTTAATGACTCAAAATGCAGGGCAGAAAATCTTCTAAATTTGGTGGATTAACTAACTCCATTTTAAAAATTTCAGTTAAATTCCTCAGCACCAGGGCTTAATTTGTGATGGAGTACTGAAGCTCAGCTCTAGTACTTCTCTGTTTTTGGTAAATATTTAAATATTGGCCAGAATTCACTGAAGCTCATAAACCACTGCGCTCCAGAACGCTTCTGAAAATCGAATCCAAAATTACATTTCAAATCATTTTAATGCTATTTTGATCAGAATAAAGAGTAAACAGAAATAATCTTTTTCTATTGTGCATAGCTGCGAACTATTTCTTTTTCGTACTAACACTATTTCTGAACCATAATCTTGAGATTATTTAATCGCATAATTCAGCTATTAAATAAAAATAAGATTAGGCAAAGTCTTCTATTTGGAAGTAATAATAAATAAAAAGTGGAATAGTTAATAGCTAAGTATATGCAGATAGATGTATTTAAAATTTTTATTTTGCTAAATAAAAAAACAATGCTATGAATTTTGAAAATAATGTATGAAATATAAATATGCAGATTGGAGTAGTGGCAGAGGGAGGGGAGGGGTAAGCTACGGGTGTTAGTACTGCAGAATATTCGGGCTCCGGTACTTTTTTCCTTAAAAATTAAGCCCTGCTCTGCACCTGCAAGTCTCGCCTTAGTTTTTCATATTTATTTTATGATACTACTAAAAGTATTATTTTACATTACTGTAACAAATAAAAAATTATTGCTATGTCACATGTTTCTTAAATGTAAAAAAATTGCAAGCTGGATTTTTTTAAAATAAAAAATCAGTAAGTTAATTTACAGTTTTCAAATAAAATTTATCTTACATTTTTTAGCTTCAGTCGATTGGGAGAAGATTAGGATTATAGGAATACTTAGAAAATAAGATGAATGCAATCATAGTGAAAGTGCATGTTGTGAAATTTAATGTTTCTTTTTAGCTTAGTTTTACTGATCGACATTTTTGTGTATTATAATATATATAATAATGAAATAATCTGTCTTCTAAATCCCCTCCCCTCAAAGGAAATTCTGTTTCTGCACTCCCTTGACCCTTTCTACCCTAGCACATAAAGTTTAAAAGCTCAAATATTAACAACAACAAAAAATATTCTTAAAAATATATAAAATTTTAAATTATTAAAAATATTAAAATAAATAAAGAAATTATTTATAAATTTAGGAGAAAAGATAATTATTAAATTTAAAATTATTCAAGATATTAAATTTAAAATTGTGAAAAATCATTACATTTATTACAATTATTTAAAAATTGTCTGCCTTATTTCTTAGTTTGTAATAATAGTCAATTATCCAAATTGTACTCTTTCCCGAAATTTCCACTACATCATTTCCCACTCCCCTCACAAGAGGAGATTTCTAGAAGTGGGAATTGGGGAAAGAGTAAACAATTAAATCATACAAAGAGGGGGGGGAAGGGGACCTTTGCCTCAGGCTCAGAAGTTGAGGGGCGCTAAATTACGAATTAAAATACTATTAAACATTATTTCATTTACTATTTATTCATTTTTTGACTGCTGATCATTTTTTACATTTTCTTTTTCTCCCTTCTTTATTCTTTTGTTTTCTATCGAAAAAAAGTAGTAATGTATTTGGTGGATTTTATACAGTTGGTATCCAGTAAAAGCTAATAGTCAGCCAGCCCCCCCCCCCCCCCTTCTCACACATACACCAGAAAAATAAAAGAACATTTAAATAGGTATCAAATTCAGATAAACTCATAAGTATTTAATGTCTGAGGACGAAATTTTTATTATAGTTTTTAACCCAGACATAATATTAAAATTTATTACAATCCTATAAAGATGCAACTCAATTTAAACCCCAATAAGGTTACTAGTAGAGAGTGAGTAATAATTATTACTCACTCTCTATTAGACTCTTACAGTTTTCAAACTGAAGAGCTATTGAACTGAATAGGACTTAATTATTAGATAGAATGAAAGAAAAATAGAGCATGCTATGGGTTTTCAAAGAAGAAAATCAATTCTTTAACAGGTCTTTGCAATATTTTAAATATCTTTACTTTACATATACATTTACATCCTTTCTTTTTTATAATTCTCATTTGTAATATAGTAATGAAATGATACCATTATATGCTGTCTTTATTGCCTTTGTAATTGTTCATTTCCACTCATTCTTAATGTAATTGATCTCTTTTTAACTGTGTTGAATTCAAACACTTTTCTCCTGGAGGGATTTCCACGGCTCCGGGGTGGGGGACATTATAAAATCCCGGGGGGAAATTTCACTTTTTGACCATTGGAAACAAAAAATCTCAAATCTTCCGGGGGGGGGGGACAATTCAAAGCTCTGGGTGAGAGATGTTCCCCCCTCCCCGGGGGCCATCCCCTGAATTCAACACTGCTTTTTAATGACTCAGAATGCAGAAATAATAATCTTCTAAATTTGGTGGATTAACTCATTTATGAAAAATTCATCTAACATACCCCCTTCCCCCACCCCTAGTAAGCTTTGCCTTAGTTTTCCATATTTCTTTTATAATATTGAAAATATTATTTTACATTACTCTAGCAAATAAATGTTTTTGCTGAGTCACCTGTTAAAAAATCAAAATAATTACATGACAGACTTTTTTTTTCAATCAAAATTCAGTCTGGTAATTTACAGTTTTCAAATAAAATTTATCTGAAAGTACATTTTTTTTTTGATTGAATAAAAATTAGGATTATCCAATATTTAGAAATGAAGATGTATGCAATCAAAGCAAAAGTGAATGTTGCGACATGTAATGTTAATTTTTAGCTTGGTGTTACTGATGGACATGTTTGTATTTTACAATATATATAATAAATAAATATAATCTGTCTTCTAAATCCCCCCCCCCCCGTTACAGGATATTCTGTTTCCTTACCCTCTTGACCTTATCTTCTTGCCCAGCACAAAAGGTTAAAAGCTCAAATAGTTAAAATTTAAAAATTCATAAAAATATATTAAATTTAAAATTATTAAATATATTTAAATTATTTAAGAAATTACTTATTAAATTAGGGAAATACATTATTGTTATATTCAAAATTATTTAAAATATTTAAATTATTAAAAAAATTATTTATCAAATTAGAGAAAAATAATATTTTTTAATTTAAAACTATTAAATTACAAAATACTAAAATTTATTGCATTTATTAAAATTATTTTAAAAAATTGTCTGCCCTATTTGCTATTTTGTAATAATAGAAAATAGGCAAGTTAGAATAATAGTAGAATCATACAAATTTTACTCTTTTCTGAAATTTCCAAGTTGGATATACACTGTTCTGTATATTTAACTTTGATTTTCACTACCACATTTGCCGTTTCCTAGCAAACTAGGAAATTTTTAGGTGTGGGGCATGGTGGCAAATCAAGTAATTTCCTATTTTCAACAATCTAGTGCAGCAGTTTCCCCCCCCCCCCCCCCCAAAAAAAAAAAAAAAGTGGGTGGAAGAGGGACAACATTAATAGCACGAAAAAGATCTTTCAAAAATATTGAACACATATTTTGCCATTTTTGAATGCAATGTCTATTTCTTGAGTTATTCGACTGTTTTCAGACTTTTTGAATATTGGTGTGTTTGGAACAATAAGTGAAAAAAAAATTTTTTTTTTGGAAATTTTAGATTATTATAATAATTTTTTACATTTTTTTCACTAATCTACCATCTAATATAACATAGATTATGACAAAAGAACAAGGAGGGGGGGGGGGGGTGATTGCAAATGCTATGTTTTACTGATATTTCTTATCTAATTTGTGCATAAATATATTTTTATGAACTAATTTTTTGTGTTGCAGGTAATATTCTACCTTTTTTGTTATTTTATATAGTAAAAATAGTTTAGAGGCCTATGAGAAAAAAAATTTCAGAGGGTTCTTTTTTTTTTTTGTTACCAAATCAAAGTTTAAGTGTTTATCAAAACATCATATGTTAAAAAGTTAAGATCCTACATTAGGCATAGGAAGGATTAGATGAAGTTACATACAGATTAGAAGCCATCATTCTGAAGAGTTGTATAATTTTTAAGATTAGTATAATTTATCTTAATTTTGCTGTCCTAATTTGTAACTTTTTATTCATTATGCACATATCTATTTTTGCAGATCAAGGTAAAAAAAGAATTAACTTATCTGAAAACACAGAGTTGGCCTTGCAAGAGCTGAAAGCTCACAGCCAAGCCTTAGACAAAAATACATAGGCAATTGAAAGAATGGCAACTGATGTTTTAAATATTTCTAAATGTATAAAGGACTTAACGCAGTCGGTGATTACACTGACTGATCATTTTGTAAATAGAAATGTAAATACATAATTTTTTTTAATAACAATTTTGTAAATTCAGTAAATAAACACCTTTTTTGATTATTAAGCCTGGCTTAACATAAATTAAAATTTATTATTTTACTATACTATAAAATTGGTTATTTTTCTATTTTGATTTAAATTATCAGTGTACCTTTATGAGGCGAGTTTTGTTGAATAATTCAAGAAAAAATTATACCACCATTATTATGCATATTTATTTATGCATTATTAATTACTTGACCTTAACTTTTAACACTTTGTAAATTTTCTTCTTTAACATTCTAATTTAGCTTAATTAATTTAATATTTTATTACATTGTAAGCATTCATTATAATTCATTATAATTACATTAAAATTACTATTTAAAAAATGTAAACAAATCAGTGACCAGAAATCTGCTAAGTAATTGGCCCCAAGATATGCAGATTTGAGGGAGTCTACTGTATATACATACAGACATATATTATACATATATGTATGTATATAGATACAAGTACGTATACAAATATGTATTTATATATGCACATATATCACTGGCAACCGGCTAACCGAAAAGTACCCTTTTTTCTTTGGGGTAATTAGTTTGTAGTTTTCCCTATAAAAACATCAGTGATTGTTTACTGTAACAAACATATATTCTACTACCTGTTGAAATGAAGAATCGAAAATATTGCTTTTGTAATATCAGTTTTTTAAAGTTGAGAAGAATAGTTTTAAGATATTTTTAGAACTTATATTGTAATTTAAAACATGAAATGTGATTATGTGAATAATGATGCGATTCTGCATGCCACAGAAAAGGTATTGCTGCCTAAAATATTTAAACCTTATTAAATATTGCTATTTTATGTCACAATAGATTTGACATCTTTTTAAATATGTATTTTTTTAAATAAAATAAATGAATTTTAAAAAGTTATCGGCATTATTAAGGTGGTTCTCAAATGACCAGCTCAACAACGCAAAACTTACTGACACATTTTTAAATGCAAAGGTATAAAATTAGCATGCCTGACTATGGAAGCGATTTGGAATCAAAATGAGTTTCCAGTTTTTGATAAATAAATTACTTATCGAGTTATAAACGATTTGTGTCACATGACGACTGGTTTTTCTCCTTTATCATGCTGACACATCAAGAATTTGGTTCAAAACAGACAGGGTTTTCTGAAAGATCTTGTGCCTTTACTGAAAAATGGAAAACGTCTTTCGATTACAGAGTTTCTAAAAAAGAGCACCTGCTAATTTGATACATTTATTAGCGAACAAAAATGAATTACAAAATATGTCATAAAAGAGCCAGTTTGGATTTCATAACATCCTTAAATTACAACATTAAAAAAAAAAAAGAAAATGCTTTTACAAAATATGTCATAAAAGAGCCAGTTTGGATTTCATAACATCCTTAAATTACAACATAAAAAAAAAAAAAAAAAGAAAATGCTTTTACAAAATATTTAAATATTCATATCTCCATCTCCCCCGACTTAAACATTGTGTATATTATTCTAGTTGAAATAGCATGTATTCATGTTATGCTGTATATAACCAATTAAGCAGTATAGTTAAAGTTTTAAAAGAATGGGAAAAAAATTCTGCATTATATATGTTAAGGTTAAATCCTAAAAGGGATTTCCTACACACCAAATCAACACTAATCCTCCAATAGGGGAATCTTACTAAGGTCAAATGGAGTAAAGAGGCTGGATAGCCTTTCTATACACTGGCAGGATAAGTTTGCTGCAACTTTAGACTGATAACAAAAAATATGTATACTATATATTCCACTAAATAACCCTCATCTAAACTCTTAATCTTCATTTTTCTATTTTCAGGGGTTTTCATTGTATAAGATGCACCTCCATTTTTGCAAGAAATCTTCATCAGAAAAATACCAAAAAATAAAACAAAGAGTGTTGTAAAGTACAATAACTATACATTATTTTTCATATAATCTGATAGCGAAAATTATTTTTCTTTTTTGTAAATAAATAGCATGTTCTCTAAATCAAAAATCTGAGTTCTTGTGATTATGTTTTACTTCTTAACTTTTAATGTTTCATTGTTTTGCGACCGGCGCATTATACAATCCTGTAATTTTTGTTTAATTCTCTTGCATCAACACTGTGAATTATCCAACGAAATATATATATATATATATATGTATAATGTAATGTTATAGGTGGCTGTTTAATATATTAGCTTAGAAAAGAAAATATTTCGATTAAAATTGTTTGACATAATTAATACATTGTTTTAATGGAAATTCTGTGTTTTAGTAATTTAAATTTTACAACAAAATTTATAGGAAGTCAAAAATTGAGGCTAAAAAAACGAAAAAGCCAAAAATAAATTTAGTTATTTGGGCATAAAGAATGTTTTCCTTAAAAATCTCCTACTTTTTTCTATTGATTGATAGAGTAATATTACCTTCCGTATGATTTCATTTAATCTCGGACTGTTTAAAAATGTAATTTTACTAAATACCTATTATTTTAAGCAGAGTTCTATGAAGAAACAGGCGTAACTTAGTTTTGTTGGAAATTAATTGCAACATATAAAATGGAATTAAAGAAATTATCTATAAAACTGTGTTGAGAAAATAAAACTGTGTTGAGAAAATAGATGGCAGCATGGAGGAAAGTAAATCGAGTAGAGATTTTTAATCGAAGTATTTCCCATCTGCCACAATGCGTCATGTCGCCATTTTGTTGAATGTAGCGTAATAGGGTGTGGTAAGTTATCTTTTCTATTAATCAATCAAAATATTATATCAATTCTTGCATTTGTTAGATACGTAAATGAATTAAATGTGTACAGAATTTGTGTGACTTTGATTATTTGTATCATTATTGAGAAGTCGAATTTAGCCTGAATAATAATAATAATAATCAAACCCCCAATATTTGTTATTTGTATTACATGCCTATTAGACTAGCATTCATAGAAGCTAATATTATACTAGTGGCGCAATTTTGTTTGCCATCTTTTATTAAAACAATATTGTACAAATATGGCATAATTGCATCATGGAATTGATTTTGCTTGAATTGAAATTCACTTTATTTTCCCACCTGCCAAATCGTTTTTATGTTTCTGGCTTTTTGACTGGATGTGAGAGAGGATTTACGGAAAAGGAGTGCAAATTTTAATTTGAAATTGACATTAGATCCATTGTTTAAAGCAAATTGTATTGCTGTTTTGTTCTTCTAGTGTTGTAACATTTGTTCTTTCTGTATTTCGTTCATATTGGAATATTTTGCATGTAGGTAGGTAAAGTAAAAGTATTTTTATAGTTTTTATTGTATTTTATTCTTAATAACTAGTGTTTTAATGTATTTTATTTAAAAATGTCGCTTAAATTATACAAATTTCAAATCATTTTTGTTTATAATCATGTATTGAATATCAATGTTAGTATTAAAAGTGGTTTATTTTATAAATGGTTTTGTTAACGAAAATCGATGATTATATTTGTCTTTAGGTTAATATGTTTTATAATTATATCTGTTTTAAGCCATAATTAGTTGCAGGGTTGGACAGGAGGCTTGCATCCTCTTACAAGAAAAAAAATAGCGGTCTGAAATTTATGTAAAAGTTTTGGATTATTTACATTGTTGTTGTAATTTTAGAACTCATTACAAAAGTTATTTTTTAAATATCTATTAAATCTATCTACTTCATTTAATAGCTAATTATACCTTTAAAAACCTTTATTTGTGTATTGTTATTTTTGCAGTCGCCATCGTGATTGTGTATGCTTTTGCCTCTCCTCTAAAGGGAAGTTGCAACTCTAGAAGACAAGATGCAAAAGCACACCAAGTTGGCAATTTTTGATCATGTACCAACCAGTGAAAAATTCTAAAATTTTACTATCCTCAATTATATTTACCTTCAGATATATCACACATTATTCTTGTCAAGCATAATAGGAGGTACTTCATATACTAATGCACTAAGGATTGCTGCTTTTTATCTCACAGGCTATCAAAGCCTGAGAGCTAATGTGTCTGCTGATTCTGTATGTATGTACAAAACACAATAACTCTTGATAGAAATATCCGATTTGCTCCAAATTTTGTATATAGGTTCATTGTGATAAAGTACTTCCCTGATTAGTATTGGGGTTTCATTGGTTAAGTATAAAGAGGGGGGTGGGGGGCTAATCCCACGTTAATTTATTCAAGCAGAATTATCCGATTTTCTTCAAATTTTGTATATAGGTTCATTGTGATAAGGTGCTTCCTTGATTAGTTTTGTGGGTTCATTGGTCAAGTATAAAGGGGGGAATGGAGGCTAATCCCCCTTAATTTATTGTTGATTTCTTTATTTTTTGAGGGGCATTATTCTTTTAAATAAGAGTATAAGATACAATTAGTGTGCATAACCTGTGAGCTCAATGCCATCAGTTTAACTGGGCTCTTTTCTTTTTATTTCATTATTCCTACAGATATTTTAACTGTGATTGACATGCGATTTTACTTTTCCACCTAAATCCTCCACATTAAAATTTTTAAAACTTTATATAAAAAAAATCTGCTATATCTGTTGCTCTCTAAAAAATATCTATCCTCACTCTAGTCAATGTAGGATTTTGAAGGGAAAGTTTTGGAGAAGTTTTTTCTCTTTCTTCCTATTTATGGTTTTTGGGGTTGCAAAAAAAATGCACCATTTTGTTTCTGTTTCAAAAGTTGCCTATATTTGTCACTGTTTAGGGTCATTAAATGTTGAGGGGTGAGTTCAATTGTAATTTATATATTGCGTTTATGTTAAAAGTACATAGATCTGGTGTTCCCTAGTGGTGAAAGGTGTAACTAATTTATTTCTGAGTATGTGTGCAGCATGCCTGCCACTTGGTGCCATAGGCAGTGGGAACCCATGCCGGTGGTTCCTTTAGAATAACATGTGGCCCCTGGCTCTGGAAAGTGAAACTAAATAATTTTACGGCACATGCACAGCATGCCTATTTCAGTGTATCATCGGCAGTGGGGACCCGGGTATATATATTTAATAAATATAAAATCATACCAATTCGATTTGAAGGTCATTTGCAAAGACAGTCTGGAGTATGCTACCAAAAGCAGTTGGGTCCCAACTCTATGTTTGTTTAGATTGATTTTGTTTAAAAATATAAAATCATACAAATTTGAAGGTGTACATTCCCGGAGGCAATAGGGGATCCTACCATTTGTTTCAATTAGAAATATTTTCCATTAAAAAAGGTAAAATCAACACAGGCCAAATAATTCATAGTACAACCAGTGTAAGCAGCCAAAGGCAATGGAGCCATCAAATATAGGTTCACTTTCATAAATTTTAGTTGAAAAATATACAATAATACAAATTCGAAAATTACATTGGGGTGGGGGCTCCATTAGGTTTTTTTCTAACAAATTCCATTAAAAAATGTAAAATAATTCAATTCGATTTTAAGTATATTTAAAGTTATTTATCACTTGCCGACCAACGATGGACTGGTCAGCAAATATGAATATAAAGAAATGATTTTCATAAACTATCTTGTCTGTTTAGGAAATATCTGTAATTTCACTTGAAGTTTAAACCGTAAAACCTTATAAAATCTTTCTTCAATAAAGCTCTTTATTTGTGCTATAGATGTCAGTTATTGATAATAATTATCAGAAATAGTGTGATAAATCAATTATTTTAATTATATATTTTAATTTTATAAAATGCTGTGACATTAATGTGTTTTCATTCATTGCAGGTGTATTAAAAAAAGCTGTCTTAAATGTTTTCTATTAGCGATATCAAAAGAGAATCTTTTACATATAGATAAACTGACCAATGACTTCCATGCACGAACTTGATAAAAATAGTTAAATTCATAGCAAAGTATCTAATAGGAAGTTAGAATATTTTACATCAAATCTTCAAACTCAAGTGTCCTTTTATTTGTGCATTATGCAATTAGAAGGATTTTCATGGATGATCAGCTTAAAGAGGTACCTTCTCACTTATGTCAAATAAAAGACTTTTCAGTGTGAAGAAAGGAGCAAAGACATTTCTTACAAGAACCATAATGCACAATTTTCATGCATAAGATAGTGTATTCAAACTGCAGCAAAATGTTTTCTCCTACGGTTAGCGTTAATACACAGCCAATATTGCATACGAATGAACAATCTTTTGTTTGTGAAGTATGCAGCAAGACATTTTCTCAGAAAGGGAACTTGAATAGACATCGTTTGTTACATGCAAATGAAAAACCATTCGTTTGTGAAGTGTGCAGCAAAAAGTTTTCTGAGAAGGGTAGCTTAAAAAAGCACCTTCTGGTGCATATAAATCAAAAACCTTTTATTTGTGAAGTATGTAACAAAAGATTTTCTCAAAAGCATAACTTGAATACGCATCTTCTATTGCATACAAACGAAAAACCTTTCAGTTGTGAGGTATGCAGCAAGACATTTTCTCATAGAGGGAATTTGAGCAGACATCTTCTGTTGCATGCAAATGAAAAACCTTTCATTTGTGAAGTATGTAACAAAAGATTTTCTCAAAAGCATAACTTGAATACGCATCTTCTATTGCATACAAACGAAAAACCTTTCAGTTGTGAGGTATGCAGCAAGACATTTTCTCATAGAGGGAATTTGAGCAGACATCTTCTGTTGCATGCAAATGAAAAACCTTTCATTTGTAATGTGTGTAGCAAGACATTTTCTCAGAAGGGCAACTTGAATAGACACCTTCTATTGCATACGAATGAAAAACCTTTCATTTGTGAGGTATGCAGCAAAACATTTTCTCAGAGAGGGAACTTAAGTGCACATCTTCTGTTGCATGCAAATTATAAACCTTTCATTTGTGAGGTATGCAGCAAGACATTTTCTCGGAGAAATACCTTGATTAGACATCTTTTGTTGCATACAAATGAAAAACCTTTCATTTGTGAGGTATGCAACAAGACATTTACTCAGAGAGGCAGCTTGAATAGACACCTTCTGTTGCATACGAGTCAAAAACCTTTCGTTTGTGAGGTATGCAGCAAGACATTTTCTCGGAGAAATACCTTGATTAGACATCTTTTGTTGCATACAAATGAAAAACCTTTCATTTGTGAGGTATGCAACAAGACATTTACTCAGAGAGGCAGCTTGAATAGACACCTTCTGTTGCATACGAGTCAAAAACCTTTCGTTTGTGAGGTCTGAAATAAAGGATTTTCTCAGAGGCACCTTAAATATGCACTTTATGTTGCATACAAATGAAAACGTTTCATATGTATGGTCTGTGGCAAAATATGTTCCCGGAAAGGCAGGTTGAATACACACCTTTAGTTGCATGCATATTAAAAAACTTGTTTGTGAGATATGAAACAAAAGCAGTTCCTTGAAGAAGAGTCTAAAGTCTTACCTTCTGTAGCATGCAAACGAAAAACCTTTTATTTGTAATTGTGCAAGAAATTCCATAAGGAGGGTAATTTAAAAAGTCATGTTATACATATAAAATTAAAAAAAACTGTTATTAGTAAAGGTATAAAGCAAAATATTGTCTCATCAGGGAACTTGATGACACATTATCTCACACACATAAATGAGAAAATATGAAGCAATATATTCCATGCGATATGAGAAGTAAAAGTTAATTTTGCATCTAACATTCATTAAGCATTCCTTATAGTAACATACTCCCAGCTAAATAACAGAACTACCTCCAGCTGTGACAAAAATTCTCTTTTTCTAAACATGTTAAATTAAAACAAAAATTAGTATCTTGCATCATTTATAAAATTTAAATATACACCTCAATTTTTATTCATGTAACATCATCCTTCAATGCACATGTATTTTGCACAAGTAACGTTTGAGTCAATATGACCTGAACATTGAATACTAAATACAGGAGCCTATTTTATTCAAACAATAAAATCTATATTTTTTTAGAAATAAAAAGGTATTTTTTTAACAAACTAATATTGATATATTTAAAAAATATTATAATACAAACATATGTGTGAAAAACTTAAAACAATTTATAATATTTTAAATATAGTACATTCTTTTTATTTGTAATTTGGGTAATAATATGATAAATGGAAAAAAGAAATAATGTTTCCATCCCCCTTTACGCTGTATAATTAAATTGGCAAAACAAATGTAAGCAATATTGTTGTTTTGTTGTACCTGCTGGCCACCTGAAAATATGCATTGTATGTATCATCACAACAAGGCTGAAGTCAAGTGTCAGATCAAAAAACTTTCAAAGCAAATTTCAATATGAGTTTCTGCATTTTTCAGAAAACTTTCCCGTAACATTTCCTATTTAAGATTTAAAAAGTTTGATTTCTTACATTTCTGAGAAAGTTCTTGAAATGTGAATAAAGTGCTTACATTTTATTATAAGAACTGTGTATGAACCCTGTGTGTATGCTGCATTATGTGATCACATTTGTTTTGCGTGAAATTAATGAGAATAAAAGATAATAATATACAAACAATCTTTTACATGCCAGCTTATGATTTACTGCTGCTACTTATAAGGAAGAATACTGCAAAAGTATCATCTTTATTTGATTTAGTAGTATTTTTTCAGAGAAAATTGTTAATATTTTCATAAACATATTAATTTTTTAAAGATGTATTTTATGTGATGAATATTACTATCAAAAAGTTTGAGGCCTGTTGCATTTGTGTTTCTTGTTACTAAATGTTGAAGAGCAATATTTATGTTATTATATAATGTATAGAATATTACATATTATATAATATATAGAAGATACTTTTTGATTTATTAATTGTATGGTCTTTCATCCAAATCACTTCGCACATGATGTGATGATTTACTACCTAACTTAATCTCTTGAACTGTAGGTTAACTTAAAGATTATTTTTTTATTATTATTTGTAAAGTCTTATATATGCTATATTTTTATATATTTCAATTCAAGGATTTTCGGATTTAATAAACATGAAAATTAGTAAATTTAACTTTAATAAATACTGCATGCTGAAAAATTCTCATTTGAGTTAGTAGTACTTTTTCAGAGAAAATTGTTAATATTTTCATGAGCATATTAATTTTTTAAAGATATATTTTCTGTGGTGAATGTTACAGTGAAAAAGTTTGAGGCTTCTTGTATTTGTGTTAATTGTTGCTAAATGTTGAAGAGCAATATTTATATCATAATCATATATAATGTATAAAATATACTTTTCGATTTATTAATAGCATGGTCTTTCTTCCAAATCGCTTCTCACATGATTTGATCAGGCAAATGTTTATTTTGTTTATTTATATCAATACCTGGAATTTTAATTCACATAGAGCAGTTCACTTCACGTGACTTTTACTGTAAAACATTGAAAAAGCTGTAGGACACACAAGTGAGAAAAAACATTGATAAAGGTACCGATATCTGTCTACAGTAGCAGCAAAAACCTGTTTGTGATGTGACCTTGCACAACTCTATTCATATGTACTATTTTCTCATTACCTATCGAACTTGATCTCTCGAACTTTAGATTAACTGAAAGACTTTTTACTTATGCTATTTTTTTATATATTTCAATGCAAGGATTTTTGGATTTGATGGACCGGAAAATTAGAAAATTTAACTTTAATAAATAATACATGCTGAAAAGTTCTCATTTGAAATTTTTGCTAAAATGTGTCACAATAATTGGCATAAAAATTTTGTATTCTTCATCTTTCAGTTCATTAGATAGTAGACAGAAATGGAATAACATCTTTCATTTTTCTATTAAAACAAAGGGTCTTCCAAAAAATGTTCTCAGAGTTTTCCATTTTTGTAATGTGACAGATAAGTTATAATCAGGATGGAGGATTTTTCATCCAAGTGACAATCACATAGTCTAGGTAAAGAAATTATAGTGTAAAGAATAGACGTAATGCAAATCCTCGCCAGGCAGCGAAATGGTTCATGGGGATGGAACTAGTAATAAATTAGAAGTTCTTTGGATAAATTACCATCACCACGTCACTTTATTCAGCCTCGAACACAGATTAGTCTAAAAATTCTATTGACATTTTACAAACAAATAATAGTGTTTCTAAGTTTGTATTTAAGAGTAAAAATGAACTTCTGAATTTTTCAGAAAGTCTTTTGCTGTTAAATGAGTGGAAAATGAGGACAAATAGCTTTTAGAAACATTATAAGGATATATAAGGAACTATTATAAGGTTACTTTTTAAACATAATTTATAAGAACTTATATTCTCATTATTTACGTATATTCCAAAGTGAATCCTGGTTTATAGAGAAGTTCAAATTATGCAGTTGCAGATTTGAATGAGTTCATTTTATGCATTTTAACTGCTTTTATTCTTATGTCTTCATATTTAGATTCATAATACAGTCAAAATTTCTTTAATCTTCAGTGCATATTCAGATGTACACGAGGAAATTTATAGTTAAGATTTTGAATCAGTTCGGTTTTGGCAAGTCTTTTTCTTGTATTTTATTACTGAAACATTTTTCCTTTTTTTTTTTTTTTTGCATTGATTCAATTCAATTTACAGTTTAATATTTTTTCTTAAATAACCATAAATTATGAAATAACTAAATTAGTAATTAAAAAAAAGTATTAAATCTTTATCAAACAGTCTGAACAGTAAATTGCATAACTTATAAAGTAAAATTTCCAAACATAAGCCATTAAAACAAAAAAAATTACAATATTTCAGAAAGTTAAAACAAATCAATGACGAATATGCATTTGGATTTGTATATTTAAATATCTATAGTTATTTTATTGCTATGTATTATTTAATTACACTTACATGTTTTTAATAAATTTGATAAATTTTGTTGATGTTGAAAATACTCCTGAATAAATAAGGCCTTTTATAAAATGAAAAAAATCCATATGCTATGTCTTTTACTATTTAAAAACACATTTCAGTGATATACTTCCTTATATTCATTTTTAAAGATTAAACATTTACGTATTCATATTTAACTTCATAGTAACTTTGTTAGAATAATAATTATGATGATTTTATATGGATTTTCTTATTAAACACAGTTAGCAATGAATATTTGTAAAAATAGCATCCTTATGTATAATTTGGCTGATGTTTTTGATTTAGGTATACGTTTAATTAATTGAAAATTCAAATCAGTACACCAAAGTGACAACGATTAATTAAAAAACTTCAAGTAATCTAGTTAAAACTTTTAATTGGCCTTTAATTAACCTTAATTTTAACTGGCATAACTGCCAACTTTTACGCTTTTTTGTTACCATTAAAATCTAATAGAAAATTTTGCCTTATGTAATCACACGATTTTGGCAATTTATTAAGATAAAATTTACTATCAAATTTTAGTGGTAGGAAAAAAGCATAAAAGTTTGCAGCTATGAACTGGTATTTCTTTTTACATAAATTCTAAAATTATCTATCAAAATTTTACCTTAAAAATTTACTATTTTTTTAAGTAGGTATATTTTTCAATATGAAATGAATTATTAAATTAATATATATCTATGTGCTCTCTCTATATATAAATAATTTATTGCAATTCATCTTCAATTTCCTATAATTTTGCATGTATATCAGTAATACTTGTAAAACGATTAAAATGAATTTTATTTCTGTAGCTATTTTTATAAAATAGTTAATATTGCAACAAACAACTGAACTGAGATAAATCACTTTTTGTAATTAAACGATTCCAATGTGTATCTGTTTACCATTTCTTTTGTATTACTATCGAATAAATATGAAACATTTTATTTGAAATTTTGTTTTGTGTTTTGTTGTGCATTGTAAAACATATTTTTGCTTAGTAAAAAAACATAGCATGAATTATTTTTTTTATTTCACTTATGAAAACAGTCTGAACTTACTATGAGATAATTCATGTATTATTTAACCAAACTAATGTAGGGGAAGCTTTTTTTTCTTTTTCATTTTGATGACAGAGATTAATGTTCAGACAAATCTCATCTATAAATAAAATAATATACGAAGTAGTAAAATTAATTAAAATATAATATAAAGAGATAAAAAAAACTCCTCATGTCTTATTATTTGATGGAGGAGAGGAGTCGGCAATTTTCTTATACAATTTTGCAAAAAAAGAAGAGCGACATAAAATTCTCAAAATAGGCGCTTATATATGGTGTCCGATGTCTATAAATGATTGTCCTTGTTCCCTTGCCTCTTAACCTTTAATTTAAGAATAGGAAGAAAAATATTATTACATATTCCTAAATTACAACTCTAAAAGTTTTTTTAACAACACAATTCAGGTTAGATATGTGTAATATTTCAACTGAAAATGTTATTAATCAAATAATAATGATTATTAAAATTTTATCAAATGTATCTTTTTTTAACAATACAATTCAGGTTAGATATGTGTAATATTTCAACTGAAAACGTTATTAATTAAATAATAATAATTAATAAAATTTTATCAAATGTATCTTTTTGATAAATTTGATAAAATTTTAATATTAATTATTATTATTTGATTATAATTGTTATTTGATTAATAACGTTTTGAGTTGCAATGTTACCCATTTGAAACCTGAATTGTGTTATTAAAAAAACTTTTTCAGTTGTAAATTATGAATATGTAATAATAATTTTCATCATATTCTTAAATCAAAAGTTATGAAATAAGGAAACTGGGACAATGATTTATGGATACCCTGCATTACTTGAATGCTAAGTGAGATAGTAAACTTTCCGGAATGGAAAGTTAATGGAAACATGGTCCCACAGTTTAGGAAAGTTTCGCTGAAAATTCTTCTAGTATGAAGGTAAAAAGAAGATAAAACTGCCTTAATATTAATAATAATAATAAAATGCAGATATATTGTTGTATTGAAATTAATTCTTGTTTTACTGATTTGACTACAACGGGAAATTCAACCCTTTGGATTTGCGAAGAACAATCGCATCCTTCAACATAGCTCCCAAATTAGACTTTCCATACATGAGAAATTAGTAAAATTATAACAGGAAAAAAACAATACACAAAATGACAGAAGTTCCAGTAATATAAATCAACATTTTATCCTAATAACTATGTATAACTTTAGAAATAAAACTTGGGAACCTGCCAAGATAAATTAAAAAGATAAAATTTTTCAATCATATGAAATCCAAAATAACACCAAAAGATTTCATAAGAAGCAGAGTTCATTTAATATCTACAAAATTTCCATTTAAGGTAATTCCAATACAAATTCATATAGAAAGGCCCGAAACAGTGAAACACAATCTATTAATAGTTTTGTAATATCTGATACATGTCAGGTGTCTACAACTCAAACAAGATCTGGAATATCTTAAATGACTATAAATGCAATTAAAACCTTCAAAATAAGCTGTATTTGTATTTATAAAGTATTGCATTCTGCATAACTAATTTAACACTACAACTTCTACCAAAAACATATTGTTTGAATTTATATGGTCGACCCATCCTGATTATCATGGCTGGAGTTCTATATAACTTTCAGCAGTAACTAAACTATCATGTTTAAATAAATAAGTTAACTAGAAAGGATTCTAGTGTCAATCAATAATAATTAACAGTAATTTCATTTTTTTGTATTATAATTAGGTATGTTTTGATAGTTTAGTTTTTTGGAAAATCAACTTCTATTTAGTAATACAAGAGAATCCAACCCGCGCTTCCCGGATAACAGAATATAGGTGAAAACCATTTTTTCCTAACTCTATTAAGTTTTTCATATTTAATGCATTTTTTTAGATTGCCCATTATGAACACCAAAAAGCAGTTTGTATCACTAATGTTTTTGAAATTTAATAAAATCGATACTTTTGTATTAGTTGCATGCCAGGAGATAATAGCCGAAAAATCGCCAAAGAAATCGCCAATAACCGAAAAATCGCCACTTACTGCAGATTTTTATATCCTGATGATTTTAGCAGTTTAAGCACATAGTTAGATTAAATGTCTATTAAATTTGTGTTTTATTTATATTATATTATTTATTGATGAAGTCTTGATTTTATTCTGTAACTAACTGACCCGGCCGGCGTTGCCCGAGCCTGTCATAAAATTAAACAAACCTAAAATTTGTATGATTTTACATCTTGAACCCGATTTAGTTAGAAATTATTTATTTAAAAGTGCTGCGCACGCGATGAAAATTCCTTATTTCCACTTTCAGCCGATAGGGGTGCATTCTGATATAAAAGAACCTATGACACGTGCTTCCGCCGGTTGCGGCACCGTATAGTAGGCGTGCACTCTACAACATTTTTTAGTTTTACCATCCGCCGCCAGGGGGAACACTCTGTTACAAACAAACCACCTTCCAAACGAATCTCCGACACTTGTCCCCGCTGCGGAAACGTATAGCAGGCGTGCCGTGCGCATATTAGCAAACCATACATTGATTCATGTACAGAGAAAAATAGACCAATCACCTGGCGCTCTGGCGTTTCAAAACTCCGCCCCTTGCTTCGCTGGCGCGTGGCGTGGCGTGGAACGGAACGGAAAGTTGATGTTTGGTTAGCCTAAGAAGGAAATTTTTATTTTTGTTGACAAATTAATTATCTTTTCAAGGATCGATTGATATTTACTATTAATGATTTACCCCATTCTTTTAAGAATGAAATTATCAAGATTAATGATGACTCATCTATAATAAGAATGAAAACTAATACTAGTTTGAATGTGAGAATATCTCAACCAAATTGAAGTAAAATGTTTACTGGTAATATAACATGTTTATAATGTAGTCTAATTAGGGTTTTTCTGTTCATTAGATGTAAGTAATATTATTTTAAATAAAAATGCTCTCTTGCACCAACACATGGTTTAAAACAAATATTAGCTTTTGCTGTTTTTCAGTCTCAATAAAATCTGGTAACTGCGGAACCTGAATAACATTAGGACAGTTAAATTTTGCCCAAATTCTTAAACAAGTTGTTTACAATACAGCATCGATAATCAATCTGTATTATATTAGTTTGTTTATGAAATATTAGAATAAGATTATTTCAATATTAATACATTTCGAATGTAAAGTATTAATTTAAAACATATTTTCTTGGAAATAACAGTATGTAATCAAATTATAAGGTCAGTATATGTTTAACTCATGAATTCACAAACGATGTCTTTAATCAAAACAACTCAATCTTAAATTTAGTCTTTAAATTATGTTATTTTAAAATTTTATCTATGTTGCTTCTCCTACTGTGATTAATTACAGTGATTGCTTTTATTATTCACTTACAGTTTATTAAATAATAACTTTTGCTTATTCAGAACCCTTGTACCTTTTCCCCATTTATGTGTTTGTTTTCTGATTTCTGCTCTTTATGCACCTGTTAAAGGACAAAATTTGCACTTTAAAGTTTTTTTATTTTCTGAATTAATTTATTATATTCTTAATTATTATTATATTTTAACTTAAACTGAAAAGAAGTAATTACAACAAAATATATATTTTTATACATTTTTTACTGAATTCAAAATACAGGGATGACCACCTCAGGAAACCTGAATTCAAAATACAATGATATTCAAAAAGTATAGTATAAGATTATAAATTATGGATTCTTATCAAATTAAAGTAAATCTTGAGGGGATCGTATCTGATGGCCCGGTGAACTCTTGTGGTGTCTTAGAGCCTTCATATTTGATAGCCTTAGCATTACAGGCAGTTCATCAGGACAATGTAAGCAGCGTGAAAATGGAACCTGTTTATAATGGAATGTTACCTGCTTAAAGTAGAGAATTTCATGGCCGAGTGAAAGGAAGAAATGCTGATGTGGAAGCCTGCCTAAAATAGAACTTTTCTTCTGGTCCCACTCAGGAAATTCTGTAATTTGGCAATTATCTATAATTTATAAACTTATAGTACTATGTTTTTTAAGTTTGATGTATTTTGAATTTACAAATTGGAAATAGTAAACATTTAAAATTTTAGACGACATGAAAAAAAAATGTTAATGTTTGAAAAATAAATTTTATTAATTGCAGAAATTTAAAATAGGTGCAAATTGGAAATTTTTTCATTCTTTACAGTTTAATTTCCTTGACTATTTATAATATTTGGCTAGAATTCACACTTTATTTTGTTTGAGTTTTATCAAAGTTGCTATATAAATTCAATATCAAATTTTACTTCTCAAAAGTAAAAATTAATGCAGTATTAATTTTCATAAAGGATGTTTGGTGTCTGTATCCAAAATAAATCTTTTCTGAATGAAATCAGAACCAGTGTATATGTTTGGATACTTTAGAGAGGTTAACAACCAGGCACAATCTCATCGATTCCAACTTTACCTTTTCACATGTCTAAATTAGAAACAGTGCTTTGATTTTGATATAAAATGTTTGGTTTATGGTATTATTATTATTATTATTATTTTTCATGGGGAGGGGTATTTTAAAAAAAGTGAAATGCATGTATTTTAAATCTAATTTATATAATATATGTATTTTAAATGAAAGTTATGTATCCTAAATGAAATTAGTGAAAGGTTTATATTTTAAAATAAATGGATGCAATACAAATGATGGTGATGGGAGCAATATTTGATAATTTATCACCTGTGCCTAGCTAACATAAAAGTACGTACCTATGTTTGTATATAAACAAATGTTTCACTTTTGAAATTTTATTTTCCAAAAGTACTTGAATGAAATACAGTTTTATTTGATTAAAAAAACCCAGCACTGTAGGTAAAATGGATGTCTACCTGTGCAACAAATTTGTCAATCCTCTAATTACATTCATTTTATTACTTTTATCATGTTCAGATTGTTAGAGACTCGGGTGAATGAGGGCTCCTTTTATCAGTGAGTAGTCCTTATTTACAAAATTTAATCATGTTTATTTATTAAAATATTTAAATTAATCCCAAAACAAACATACACACAAAAGACTGTAGAATCAGAAATTGTAAAATATGCAGGAAATGGGAACTATATTATTAAATAATCCCTTTTTAAATATTTTTTTCAAAACTTTTTTAATTTAAAAGGTATAAAATTTAAAACTACTTCCAAGAAAATATTCTTTGTGTTCACTTCACAATAAAAAGAATTTAATAAACAGCAAAATAGTTAAAAAATGAAATTAAAATGTTTTAATGTAAATTTATTGGAGGAATTATGAAAATTTGAAGTTTCGATATTTTGTCAAAATGTAAAAGGTGGTTCTCAAATAACTAGCTCAACAACGCGAAACTTTCTGAGACAATTTCTGATGCATTTTTTAATGCAAAGGCATGAAATTGGCAAACTTGACTTTTGGAGTGATTTGGAATCTAAATGAGTTTTCCATATTTTGATAAATAGATTACTTATCGAGTTATAAATGATTCTGGTCATGTGACGACCCGTTTTTCTTCTTTCTTGTACTGCAAAATCAGAATTCATTTCAAAATGCCGACTTTGATAATATTTTTGAAAGATCTTCTGCCTTTACCAAAAATAGAAAACGTGTCTTGATTACAAAGTTTCTGAATAAAAACACCTGCCAATTTCATGCCTTTCAGAACAAAAATGAATTAAAAAATATGTCATAAAGTAGCCAGTTTGGATTTGAGAACAGAGGGAAAAACCCTTTTGGAACAGATGTGTTACACTCACGCACCGATGTTTGGTGACTTTTTGATTGGCACAATTTTCAAGACTGCATCAAACTGATAACTGAATACAATAGCCAGGTTACCATTAAAGGGAAAAATCCCCAAAATTTGGCGACTTTTTTACTTTTTATAACTGATTAAAAAAAAATCTGTACATGAGTGTAAGACATCGTAGCCATCCTTTTTTTAATCGAATGTTAAATTGATAATTTTTATAATTTATGACACATTTTTTTTCATTTCAGAACATCCTCTCCCCATATTTCCTGTGTCATCTGCACCGGAAGATAAAGAATGTCAAACTGAAGGCATTATATTGTCCTTTTTTATAAGAAAATCAGCAACTGAGGGAAAAAAATACATATCTTAAAGAAAGGTTTCAATTTTATTTTTTTACAGGTGAATATGTTACAAATAGGGATTTAAAAATTCTTATAATAGGATTTAATAAAATACCATTTGAAAATATGTTTTCATTTTCAAATTTTTCTGGTGATGATGATGATAAAACGCTGTCTATAAAATAAATATTTCAGGTTTTTGGTGAGATTAAAAACCGTTCTGATAAAAGAAATGTTGGCACTAATATTTTGAGGCTGCCAATGTGCAATTTCCCGTATCATTTTTATGATGACAGACTTAATTTACAACAAAATAGTAAATATTATTTGGTCCAGTAAACAACAAATTCAAAATTATATGCCCATCTGTTTAAGAATAAGTGCCCTAATTGTAGATACCACTGAATTCAAAATCCCTTTGGCCCTAGGAGTCACTTTGAGCTGCTGTAAAAATAGAAACAAATGTCTCATAGGTATTGTATCTTCTGGTGCAATATCATTCATGTTGGATGCATTGGGAGGGACTGTTTCAGACAGAGATAATCTCTTGAAATCAAATCTTTTAGAATCATTCGAAAAAGGAGATTCATTGTTGGCAGATATGGGATTTATTGTGCGAAAAGAGCTTGAAACTAAAGGATGCAAATTACATACCCCCACTTTTAGATAAAAATAAATTCAACATAAAAGAATGTAAGGATAATAATTTTTAAAATATGCCACAAAGTCCATGTTGAAGTGCTATACTTGGAATTAATTTTTTTATCGTAAAAATTACTATTCTTTCACTGTAATTAATTAGTCAATAAATTTATATTATTGCCTTTTTCATTGATTTTGGTAATCCATTAATTAAATGCTACGTAGGATATTATGATATAATTATAACAATATAGTACATATATATATATATATATATATGTCACATTTTTCAGAAAATGACAGCATTCGGGTGATTTAAATATAACATCCTTTATTAAAGGAAAGCCTGCTACAGCAGTAGAATTTCATGGTTGCATATATGATGGTTTTCACACAGCAAGTGGGGTAGAAGTATATTAGAAATTCCTCATCTCCGAAGAGTTATCAGTTCAAAAGGCCATGTGGTTTTATTAATTAAGCCGATAAACTGATTAAATTGGCTACCCTGCTAAATTCGTGATTATGTGTCATCGGGCCTGTATCCAAAGTGAGGGGCGATTCATTAAAAAAAAAACTAATTAATAGGTTTGATTTCCATAATTTTCCCACATATATATATACTATATAATATATATGTGTGTATATTTTTCAGCGTTTCACCATACATATTCAATATGCTTTTATTATTATTTATATATATATTTTTTTTATAATGATATTTGATACATTTTATTATATTAGATAGTAAAAAATATTTAATCTTATTTAATTTTAATGTTTAATTATTTGTTATATGTGTATGTAAACTATCCATGTAAATATGTGACTATTATCATTCAACTGGAAATTATATTTTTTTTACATAAATGGAAATTAATATATAGATCCTATCTTCCCCCTCCCCTTGTTTGTGCTAGTTTATGAATATATATTTTTTTTTTACATGATCAGTACGTAATCCATTTAAAAAATATATTTTGCTGTTTGCTTTCAAAAAATTTTTTATCTTCTAAATTTGAAAGTGTCAATATACTCTGCCTTTAATATAGTAATTATTTGTATAAATATAGAAAGAAAGTACTTTGCATAATGAATTGATTTTGGATGTATTGTCAATAAATTGTAATAATGTCAAATGAAACATGTGGAGTTAATTATTGAATTCTATACAAAATATGATACTCTTAACATTTACATAACATTTACTTTAAAATATTCGGAAAGAAGATCAGTACATTTTCTTCACATTCTGTGATTTATCATCTCAGAATTCTTTTACTGTATTGCTTCAACAAATGAAACTTTTTTTTTTCACATTTATCATTATTCCAGTGAAAAGTATAAAATCCCATAAAAAAATTTCTATTAAAAAAAAAAGTGTCAAGTTCCTCTTAATGTTTCAGCCACAAAAAGTACTGATATCTGATGCTCGCCCAAGTTAGAAGTCAAACATCTGAAATCTTTCATTGAAAATGGCTTCCTGCGACTTGGCCGTTAATGCAATCTAGGTTTTTTTTTTTTTTTTTTTTTTTTTTCATTTATCTGGCATTTTTATACAAATTTCAATAAATTCCAAAGAACATTAGAAGAATTTAATACTGAGAAAAATAAATTAGAATATATAATACACCCTGATTGATGTTAAACATATAACTTTCATTTGAAATAAACAATTACGTCGATAAATCTTTTCAAAATAAATGATTAGAAATGATGCATTTATAAATTATTTGAATATTAAAAGTAATATCAGAATGCAAATAAGCAAATTCGTATGAAGACATTGAAACTAAAAGCTATGTGATAAATTACCATTGAATTTCAACAAACATTATTTTTGATTAACCATCATTTAGTTTTACCATGGTTTAATTGCTATTTTGTACGGTCTATTGTCATTAACACGAATTCCAATGAATAATTTTTTCATCAAATTTCACAATTTGTTACATTATATGAGACGTTGAGAACCAGAGTGGACCATCCTCGACAGCTGTGATTTCGAAATTATGCTTTTTAAAATGTGTATTATATTTCAGTATTTTGTGCAATAAAATGCATTAAATGTTTAAAAAAAAATGTAGTAGACATGTAGATACATTATTTAGAATATGAAAAACCCTCTAATAATGCATTAACAGCCAAGTTACAGGAAGCCATTTTCAATGAAAGATTTCAGATGTTTGACTTTTAACTTGGGCAAGCATCAGGTACTTTCTGCGGCTGAAACATTAAGAGGAACTTGGCACTTTTTTTTTAATAGAAATTTTTTTGATGGGATTTGTAGGTTTTTTTAAATGTATTTTTCTAAAGGATGGATATAAATATAAAATTATTTTATTATGTTTTACAAATCTATATTTTATTTCTTGTTTACATCAAAATACTAGCCACTAGTTTAGTCTTCCTAAAATGTATGCTAAGCACTTTATCATATTGCTTTTTTGTCATAATTTATTTGCTCAACCGTTCGCCAAATCGGAAGTTTCTGTTAGATAAATCAAGAATCAACTCTTTGCGATCATGGCTGCATATCTTATATTTTGTGTTAGTATGCATTTCATCTTTATTGACAATTATCGCTTAATTTACTTAGGCATTTATGCTTCATGCTTGTTTGCATTGTTATGTTCACTAATGAGGAGATTTTTAATCCTATTAAGTAATCTTCTGTAATTGCAACTGCCAAATGACATATTTTAGCAAACACGATTTAGTACAAGAGAAGTGGTTCTTTTTAAACGTTTTTAAAGCTATCCAGATTTAAAATAAACCATATTGATGCTAATAATTTTTTTTTCCTTTCATTCTAACATTGGCATGATTAAGTAAGATTACAAAATCTACAGACGCGCGGCCATTTTTCCATTAGAAAATCTATCATTATTTTCATCTAATCGTCTTAGATAATATGTCAATGTGACTTGGTTTTAAGATTTTAGCTAATTTTATGCAAAAACCTGAAGCTGAAATGCGAAGAACTCCAATATAAAAGATTTATTCTATAACATACATATCGCTAAACTGGATATTTGTTATAAAATTATAATAATCATGAGGAGAACTGGCAGTTTCGATGCTTTAATTCTGAAAATTCTCTTTCTATAATAAACTTTTAACAGAGTAAAGACTAACAATACAGTAATATATAATAGCAAGAGTCTTGTGCAGTGACGAAAGATTGAAACTTTATTAACAATCGTGTGTTTTGCCATTTAATTAACCACTTAATGGACTAGATGGAACCCGTCAACACTTGACAGAAAAAATTCCTTATTTCACTGTTTTATGCTTTTTTTAATGCAGTTTACCACTTATTACATGGGTGCAAGAAGTCCAACCAAGCCAAGACTGAAAACTTTTCTGAGAATTGGGAATAACCAAATGGAAATGAACTAGAAGATTTCTATGTCTTTCATTACGGCTAAAAATTGATATCTTGCAGTAAAAGATAGTGATTAAAAAGTTCTTGATAGTAAAATAGCTATTATTAGTTATATAAAAGTAGAATTTACTATTAATCATCAGTCCTGAGACTGAAGACTTGCACCCATGCTTACCATTTTCCGTTTATTTACATGTTTTATAGCTACATTTTTTAATAACAGGAATTAACCTATATTATTATTCACAACTAAAAAGAAATGGTGCATCTAGTATTTGTCGAGAATTAAATAAAAATCATGCACTCATGACATCAGCCAGTATACACGTCACGTTACATTGCCGTTATCATTATCTTTTTATGCGCGAAGGTTTCGCTATGGTACTCTATTGTGAAATTTGGTAATTTTTTAAATTCAATATTTGAAAAAGGCATAATATTAGATTCAAAATTTATATCAAGAAAGAAGAATTTTTTTCCTTTCTAACGCAGTTTTGTCTAACAATTTTCTAACAAATACTTTTCGAGCTATTCATTTTTTCAGTAACTTCAAATCTTTCATTTTCCAAGATTAATTTGTGGCAACGATTAGCAAAAAACCAGTCATCAGCAACACGTAGCTTTTTATTAAAGAGGAGGGTTACTCACCCAAAAATTCTCAATGGAATATAGCCTCTAGCATCAAATGCTCGCCAAGCTTGGCGACACTTAATGAAATAGTGCCAAATTTGGCTATAAACATACCCTGTTTATGTTGACATCATAATGATGAATATGTATTGTATGTGTGATGCATGTATATATAATATATATATATGTTACAGTCATTATGATCAATACGGTCATTATTAATAATGACCGATTAATCATATAGACCGTAACATATACATATATTTCAAATAAAATCTCATGTGTGTACATATATATATAAAGTTTATTAACATCATTAAAATTCACTTAAAGAAATAACAACCAAAGATTTGCCACACTGACTGAAGCGATATTGTGATTAGAATACCAACATTTATAATAAAATTTATTTTAAGAAAGTAAAAGATAGAAAGACGGACAGATAAACTAAAAGATTTGCCTTACCAATATTTTCGGAAAAGCATATAAAAATTTCATTCTGTTTGAAACCATGTAACACCTTCAACTTCAGGCTAATTTTCTGTAATTGGCTTTGGTGACCAATGCTGGTGTCAAATATGAGCGAGTATAAATGATTGTCTATGCAACTAGTATCATATGTATTATTTCTCCATCCCTTTTTCTCAGAAAATACGAAATGCAGAACGACGAATGAGATGCCATATGAAAGGATTTTGCACAGGCTTCTGACATAGCATTTCGTTAAAACCTGTTTTTGATTAAAATTTGCTGAAAAATAAAAATTAATTCGGCATTGTTTTCATGAAAGAAATGAAAGGTTTTCCTCAAATTATTGTTGCCACAAAAAATAATACCACATTATATGATGCTCAGCAATTATAAAAAACATTGCACAGCTTTATTTTATATTTATGATTAAAAAGCGAAATTGAAATGTTTAATTTATATTTCTATGTTCCATGTTTTTCCTGAAGTGGATGACATCATCCTCTAATGCAGTTAAAATACGATTGTAATTTTTTTTTTTCTCGCACATGTATTTTGCAATCTTGGTCAGTTTTTACTATAACATTGATGGAATAAATTAGATGATATTCTGGCTTGACTAAAAACTAAATGTTGTTTGCAGATATTTTTATCCTCACATTTTCTAAAGAAGTTTAAACCTGCATCTAAGAAATATCACATATTGATAAAAAAAAAAATGGTACTTCTCTATTATCCCGTCGACCACTTTTCATAACAAAAAACTATTGCCAAATGAACGGGAAAACGTTGCCATTGGAATATCAAAACAAATAAATAAATAAAATATAAGAATTTAAGAACACAATTGTTATTTTAATGAATGAAATAACTAATAAATCAGTAAAACATAATGAAAAATACACGGAAATGTCGAGTTAAAAACAACTTGATGACGTAACAAATACGTATAATGCTTCTGACATAAAGTAAATCGGACTGCATTTTTGGGGCGTTTAATTTTACAGTTTGGCGATAATTTTTTGTTATGAAAACTCATCAACCGGATAATAGAGAAGTAATCAGAAAATGTAATGCTTAACGAAATTCAATTATTTGATCGATCGCAAATTTTGGTAGTTTTCCGTTACCGACACCATGCCATACATGTACATGTATGCTTGGAGGCAATGGTGTCCGTATAATGGAAAAGTACCCAAACTTTTCTTAGTTCGGGCTATATCAAATACAAACATTATGTCATTAAGCAGTCATTTTTGGCGATTTTATTGTTAACTGTAAAAGTTAACAATAAAATCGCCAAAAATGACTGCTTCATCAGCAATTAGGACAGCAAAGTTGAATAAAATCTAATAACCTGAATTTTACAACGTTTATGCGAAACACCACAGAGAACACATGCTATTTTTATATAAGTAGGGTATAGTTAAAAGAATGAGAGATCTAACAATCTTCAATAATATAACGCATGAAAAAGTAAACAAATAAGTGATTCAGCAAACTTTAAAAGTGTGTATTTCTTAATATAACTATAAAATGCAGAAAATTTTCTGGTACCATCAAAAATATTCATTATCCTGTCGAAATTCCGTTCATTATCCCGTCGTCCCATTAAGGAAAAAAAACTATATCCAAATTAGGTACTTTTCGGTTAGCCGGCACCAGTAAAATTTATAAATATTATATATATATATATGTGTATATATGTATGTATATATATATGTATATATATACTATATATATATATATGTGTATATATGTATATATATATATATATATATATATATATATATATATATATATATATATATATATATATATATATATATATATATATATATACTTCACTGGCCCCCGGCTAACCAAAAAGTACCCCAAATAATTCGCCAAACTGTAGCGCTCAATAAACAAACGGAAGAATGTTGCCATTAAATCTCAAAAATAAAAAAATAATAATAAAAAAATACTTAGGAAAAGCCCCATATACTAAAGTATCATTTATCAGTAACTTTAAACAATGAAATTTACAATATATAATTATGAAAACAGAATCAAAAATAATCTTGGATATTTATTTATTTACATTATTTCTCTTAATTATGGAAAAGGAATAATCATCCTGACTATGTAAAGGAACTGAAGAAACCATACAAATAAATTACACTCGAAAACATTAAAAATCTCCCTTATCTGCAGATTGATTTATTATTGTAAAAAAATCTTTACATAAAAATTGATTAGCTTAAAACAATGGATGCGTTTCAGAAGATATGGATTTGAAACGAACAATGTTTAAAATGACATTTTAAAAATTTTGATCAAAACCTTTTAAAACATTTTTTTTAAATGTCGAATTTCGACAGTGCGTTTGGGGGGATGCAATGCACATGCGCGTAGGAGCTCATTCGGTTGCATTATCACAGAGGGAGATGTGTGCTTTATGTACTATGTTCTTTTATTGACTGAATATGAGATGAACGTAGAGATATACTATATCTATGATACTTCATAGGTCCAGCAGAGGTGCCAAGTCTCCAGCTTTTTGGACACCAGTATTTTAGTACAGAAAATGTTGTTTTATGTAACCGGAACATTCCGAGATTTAAAAGAACAACATTTTCTTTAAGATAATACTGGTGTGCAAAAAGCCGGAGACTTGGCAAGTCTGGGTCCAGGAAATTATCTGTCTTGCCGTGGGGATTATGGCAGTAATGTCAAACTGATTTGCATTTTGTTTACGGATCGTTTGTTTGGAGTTTGCATCAGAAATAGTACTGTACTTCACTGGGGGAAAAAACTTTTAAAATAAAATATTTGAAAGACTGTTTCATAAGCATTTCTTCTTATGTAATAAAGAAGCTTATTTTACTAATATTGTTATTGTAATTTTTTTCCGTCAAATTTTGACGGGTTCCATCTAGTTTTATATTAACATCAAAGCACCGTTTCTAATTTAGACACGTGGAAAGGTAAAGCTGCTATCGATGAGATTGCACCTGGTTAACATAAAAAGTACCCAAACATATATACCAGTTCTGATTTCATTCAGAAAAGATTTTTTTTTATGCAGAAACCAAACATCCTTTATGAAAATTAATACTGCATTAATTTTTACTTTTGAGAAGTAAAATTTGATAATATTTAATTTATATAGCAACCTTGATAAAACTCAGACAAAATAAAGTGTGAATTCTAGCCAATTATAAATAGTCAAGGAAATGAAGCTGTAAAGAATAAAAAAAATTCCAATTTGCACCTATTTTAAATTTCTGCAATTAATAACATTTATTTTTCAAAAATTAACATTTTTTTTTTTCATGCCTAAAATTTTAAATATGTTTACTATTTCCATTTTGTAAATTCAAAATATATGAAACTTCAAAAACACAGTACTATAAGTTTATAAATTATAGATAATTGCCAAATTACAGAATTTCCTGAGTGGGACCAGAAGAAAAGTTCTATTTTAGGCAGGCTTCCACATCAGCATTTCTTCCTTTCACTCGGCCATGAAATTCTCTACTTTAAGCAGGTAACATTCCATTATAAACAGGTTCCATTTTCACGCTGCTTACATTGTCCTGGTGAACTGCCCGTAATGCTAAGGCTATCAAATATGAAGGCTCTAAGACACCACAAGAGTTCACCGGGCCATCAGATACGATCCCCTCAAGATTTACTTTAATTTGATAAGAATCCATAATTTATAATTTTATACTATACTTTTTGAATATCATTGTATTCTGAATTCGGTATTAATAAGAATGTAGAAAAAAAAATATTTTGTTCCAATTAGGTCTTCAGTTTAAGTTATAAAGTTCAGTTTAAATTAAAATATATTAATAATTAAGAATATAATAAATTAATTTACAATTTAAAAAAAAAACTTTAACGTGCAAATTGAGTTGTTTGACAGGTGCATAAAGAGTAGAAATCAGAAGACAAACACATATTGTGCTGTCCTCTAAAAAAACCCATTTTTTGAAATTTTCTCTACATAAAGTTTAATAAAAAATTTAAAAAAAAATTAAGCATGGCTAAATTTTCACAGCTGTTCTGACCAAGATTTTAATGTTGAGCATTTTTTATTTTATCACTTTATTACAAAATGGCAGCCAATTAAATAAGGAAAAAAAAACACTTTTTCAAAAAATAACCTATGTTACCTGAAAAACACCCACACATGACATAATCAGCTACAAATGAAGCATTTTATTGCATATTAATGGTTTAACATTAAAAAAAATTATGTAGATCATTCTTAATTTCTATTATAAGAAGAAAATCTGTAAAAATAAAGCTTGTGTTTCCCAGATTTCTGCAATTGTTAGTTTACATTATTTTAAAATTAAATAAGCACTCTTTAGATATTTTTATTATTCTAATTTGAGCATAAAAAAAAAAAGACTTTAGTGAAATATTTGATGTAGTACTAGAGAGTTTTTTTTTTTAGGAAACATTTCACTGTGGGTTTTTTTAAGAGGACAGCACAATAAATGGTGAAAAAGTATTAGGGATCTGAATAAACAAAAGTTATTATTTAATAAACTGTAAGTGAATAATAAAAGCAATCACTCTAATTAATCACAGTATGAGAAACAGCATAGATAATATTTTAAAATAACATAATTTAAAAACTAAATTTAAGATTGAGTTGTTTTGATTAAAGACATCGTTTGTGAATTCATGAGTTAAACATATACTGACCTTATAATTTGATTACATACTGTTATTTCTAAGAAAATATGTTTTTAGTTAATACTTCTACATTCGAAATGTATTATATTGAAATAATGTTATTCTAATATTTCATAAACATTCAACACTAATGCAGATTGATTATCGATGCTGAACAACTTGTTTAAGAATTTGGGCAAAACTTAAGTGCCCTAATGTTATTAAGGTTTCTGCAGCTACCAGATTTTATTGAGACTGAAAATATTTGTAACTAATTACAGCTTTGCATCAGATCTCACAAAATTTTTGGCAAAGAAAACAAATGAAGTGCAAGCGTACAGTAGTGACATCAACATTAGTTTTAGTTCTAACCTGTAACCAACGTTCCATGCCACGCCACACGCCAGCGAAGCAAGGGGCGGAGTTTTGAAACGCCAGAGCGCCAGGTGATTGGTCTATTTTTCTTTGTACATGAATCAATGTATGTTTTGCTTATATGCGTGCCGTGCACGCGCTGCAAAATCCTTTAGTTCCACTTTCTGACGCCAGGGGACGCAATTTGTTCTATACGAACATTTAACATGGGTACCCATTGTATCAAGTGAGTTGAATGAATTAATTCCTGTCGAAATTGGGGCCATAGAACTAGAGAAAATGATGCACCCTCTCGCGATGGAAGGTGGAACTAAAATCTGCAATGCGATCGAAAACCAAGTCGAATCATCCAAATTCAGTTGTGATCGGGCACATAAAACCCAATATAAGAATGCAAGTGCTCAACAACAAATCATTTACTTTGATTGTTGATATACATCAAGTAAATACGGGTTGTGTATTTTTATTAGGCACATAAATTTGGTTTTTAGAAAAGTCGTCATTTGAAATCCGTTATTCTCTATATGTAACATTTATGAAACGCTACGGGAGGAGCTAAAAATGTTATATTTGTTCAATGGAATTTGTTTTGTGTAAATCGGAGCAATGCGTTAACCCCCTCCCTCCTCATACTCGCAAATATAATGAATAATTTGTTCTAGAAAGCCACCTTCTCCTACATTAACGCAATCATTAAGAAAATAATTTAAATTTCATGACAATCAGAACATAACGAAGACGCTACGCTAAAATAGCCGGCAGGTGACACCCCTTCCCATCCTCAATTTCAAATCTTTATCTAATTTTTTTTTCATTAGTAAAAATTGGCAATTATATCCTTTCATTTTCGCAAACTAAATGGAGGGATCGGCCAGAGAAACAGACCTCTTTGTAGTTCAGTTTTTAATGAAAGCAGATCCCTGTCTGAAACTTTCTAAGATTTTTTTATTCACTGGCGCCGGCAGTTTTTTGCAGAAATTAAGAAAAATTACCGGCCGAATTTTTCAAAAATCACACAGTCGGATGCAGAATTTATTTTTTACATATCCTCAGAAATTTTCAAATTGATATCTTAATTAGTTTTCTTAAAATTCGCTAATTAGTAAAATAATTTCGAATTCGTTCATTTCCACTGGCAAATCCCCAACAGAAGTTCTTATCTTTAGCCATTTTGATTTAAAAGATGGCATTTTCGATGCGGTGTTTAATGATATTCTAATTAATATCTTGAGTAATTATCAAATTACTAAAATTCTGAGACTCAGGTGCACATGATCAGAGCTTGGACTATCCACACCAAAATTTTCAGACTTCTAGGTGGGCTAGATTTTGCTAGCCATTGCAGACAGACAAACAAGCACACACACACACACAGAGCGAAACTTTTTTTTATTAGTATATATATATATATATATATATATATAAGTTTTATCGCACTAAGATAATTAAATATTACTTCTGGATAAAAATGGATTTATAAAAGCTAATGATTGTGTTATCTTTTTCTAGTAAATATATATGGACATATATATATTCTACGTGAAAGAATGGCCTGAGATGCAATTTTGAAAAAAGTTATGCATATTTAGACAGACAACAATGTGGAATTCTCGGTTACTTGTCTATGGATCTAATTCAAGAAATGATATATAGATAATAAAATAATAATTTCTGAAAACTGATTAATTGCAAAATAAATAAATAAGTTGGTTAAATTCTTATTCAAGTTGTGTTTTCACCTACGTCAATAAAAGTACACGATTATAACTTTGTAATGTTCAGTGATTTCCCATACTTTTGTAATTCATTTCATTTAAACTATTATTTTAGATATATACTCAATAAATGCCTGAAACATTCTTCCTAATAGTACTTCCTTGAAAAATATTTCGTTGAAGATGTCATTTTCAAATAAAAATAGCGATGTAATTTGTTAAAGCTATTGTAAGGATTCATTCAAATCATTTTGAAGAATGTATTGTCTCATACGTAGTATATACAGAGTGTCCCTGATGAGTTGTTACAAACTTCGAGGGGAGGTACGGTACACCTAGACGACTCGGAATCACATAGGAAACGCATTCTTGACTCAGTAAGGGCATTGAAAAGACTGGATCACACAAAGCTGATTCTTGGCCCCGGAGTTGGAAGAGTGGTGCCAGCGGATAAGACAGGAAGGATTTTCTGCACAAAGTTTCTCGAGAGAATGTTATAGGGACAATATGCAAATTTCTCGGTGAAGAGTTGACCTAGCCACCAGAGGGACTCTACGATAAGAAGGAGTCGCGCTGAGATGAAGCTTCATTTCATACGCAGTCAGATAGGCTGTAGGATGGCAGACTACAAGAACTCAGAGAAAGCAGATATGCTGCTGGCATACCCCGCCGCAGTCTGTAATGATCGAGCCACTCAGAAGTTGTACGCCCAAAGGTAACCGTTGAGGCGGACTACTGCCCATACCATGTTTGCGCGCCTACATCAGCAATTATTTGACAGTGGTTCTTTCCATAGGGCCACGTAATCATGATCGAACAACACGTACATCAGCCAACGAGAAAACTGCGCTAGGTCTGGTAGAGGGCACTCCCTCCCAGCAGAAGTACACAAGGTATTGCAAATGAAATCAGAATTTCACGCGATAGCATGTGGAGGATTCTGAATAGCAATTACATGGCCCCATATAACCTATAGTCCAGTTGTTATAAGAATGTGACTTTACATCTCGACGGACTTTTTCACATTGCTATTTGCAGAAACGAGTTCCGTTTTCCAACCTCTGTGCTGTTCACAGATGAGGCGTATTTCACGAGAGAGGGTATTTTCTATACTTATAACAACCATGTGTGGATGATGGCGAACGTACATGCGATACACACTCGGGAAGCATAAACACCTTTTGTGATAAACATATGGGCCGACATTGTAGGAAGTCGCCACGTCGAGCGATACCTGCTGTTTGATTGCCAGACAGGTTCAGACTACTTGATATTCTTAGAACAAGTGTTATCTGAGTTATTAGTTAACGCCAACATTTCCACTACGACGCATCTTTCCCTGTGGTACCAGCTGGATGGAGCCCCCGCTAATTTCAGCCTTTCTGTATGTGACCATTTCAATGCAATATTTGGCCAACGATGGATCGGCCGTGGTGTTCTAGTGAATTGGACTGCCCGATCACTAGACCTGTCGTGTACGGATTACTTCTTCTGGGGGCATGTAAAATCCCTTATCTATGAAACCCTCGTAGACTTAGCCGAGGACATTATAGCACGCATCTTTGCTGCTGCCGTGGAAATCCAAGTCACTCCTGAAATGTTTGCGGATGTTTGACCTTCCATGCAGAAAAGATGTGAGGCCTGCATCACATGTGGGGATCATCAATTCGAACACCTCCTTCCATATGAATTGTACTTCCTGTTTGTTACTTTTTTAACACTTTCCAACCTAGTTGAAAAGTGTTTATGACTTCGGTTTGTCTGGCCGTCTCCCGTCTGGCCGTCTGTCCGTGCTCTAACTCCCGTAAATATGCTCGGATTGCCCTGCAATTTTTATATGTTATTGTCGTTATCTATAGCACGTTTCCTAGTTCAACTGAAGTGTGTAGCACTTATGGTTTTTTTACAGAGACACTCAAAAGAATTCCATTACATTACGGTCTATGGGGGAAAAATCATTTGCGGTTTATTTTAATGATGTTACACAATTGCAAACACATTGTAATGGATATATATCACTAAGGTGTATTACAAGAAGCTTAATATGGACTAGGGTGTGCATAGCACTTATAGTTAATTTACAGGGACAGTCAAAAGAATTCCGTTACATTACGTCTATGGAGAAAAATGGTCTGCGATTTATTTAAATAATGTTTCACTATTTTAAACGCATTGAAATTTATATATATCACTAAGGTGCATTACAAGCGGCTTACTACAGAATAGTGTGTGTATAGCAGTCATCGTTTATTTACAGGGACACACAAAAGAATTCTCTACTGTCTGTTAACAATAATGCCTAGAAGTGCGTTTTAAGTTACTGAACGCGATTTTAAAATTAACTCACTTTTTGTTTATTACGTGGTGTGTATACATTCTGTAGATCCTATACAGGGAAGCACAAAAGTTCGCGAACACATTTCCGTTTATTGACAGAAACTCCAGAAAGAGAATTTTACACTGTGCTATGCGTTTCTTAACTGAACTAAAATTTAGCATCCTATGTAGTATATATACAAATCTATAGATCCTATACAGGGCTGAATAAAAGTGTTCGAATATTTTTCAGAATATTTTATACGTTAGAAATTCCTGAAATTACGTTTTTAAATATGTTATGCGTTTTCCAAATTGTTTACTTAGATGTTATCTTTCAGCTTATTAAACGGTCATGATTTGTAAAATTATTTTGGAAGCGTTGGAAAGTGTTACATGATCTATGCTTGACGCATGATTTTTCGTTCTTGTTTTGTTTATGAAAAGTGGGTAATAAACACCATTTTTCTCCTATTTTGTGTACTTTATTTTTCTTGTGTAAATAATTCGAAATGCAAAATGAAGCTTCGAAATAATACCCGTGCCTATTCAATGTTTCCTACGGGATTCTGAGTCACCTCAAAGTTTGTAACATCTTAGCTGGGACGCCCTGTATATCTTTAACATTTACATGCATTACATATGTAGAAAAAAAGGCTAAAATTCAGTAGTGCTGTAATTCTTTTCTAAATTTTGTTAATCAGTCTCAATTATTTAAATATTATGTACAATTAACAAATGTTACAGAAATTTAAATGTAAATACGAAATCTACACATTTCGAGAAAAATTCTAAAAACTAACAAGAATGTCACAGTTTCATAAACAATTAAATAGACTATTATTCTATTGCAGAATGTATAATTTTCAAATAAAATTTTAATGTTTTTTACAAATGAACAACGATCGGAAAATCTCCCTCCTCGCTAAAAAGATATATAAATTTTAATGAAAGATTCATCTTTAAATGTTGCTTTCATATTTACATCTATCTCTTCTAAATTAGTGATGGGCGACATCGATCTTTTAAATCGATACTATGGCCAGATCGATTTAATCGATGTTATCAAATTTATATCGATATCTATCTTTTTTATCGATTTAATAGATACTATGGCCAGATCGACTTTATCAATTTTTTTGTATCGATGTCTCGAATATTATCGATCGTTTATTTTCTTTCAAACCGTCACTGCAGATCGATCTTATCACCATCAGAGGAAAGTGCATAACGGAAATCTAATAGATTACAGATCGATCTCTCTAGCACTAAAATCCATGTATTTATTCTTTCACTTTGATTATTTTAGCAGCAGAGATGAGCAGCTGTTGCTCTCAAATTGTGTGTGTGTAGGGGGGGGGGGAGCGAACAAAATTAGAAAATATAATAAGCCGATTTGTTTGAAAGTTTACGATATTTTATAACGCATAACATAAATTTAAAAAATTAGCTAGCGTCAAAAATTATGGGGAACAAGGGGGTGCGTTTGGACTTTTCAAGAGGGGAGGAGAAGGGGCGCGAACACAATTAGGAAATACATCAAGGCGATCTGTTTGAAACTTTACAATATTTTATAAAACATAAAATAAATTTAAAAAATGAAGCTGCATCGAAAATTATGGGGAGGGGGAGTGCGTTTTGCCCACGTGGGAGGGGCATTTTTCTAAATTTTGTCGACACCACTCATGTGATATATTGTTCAAAAGGCCTGTGACAGCTTATTCATGTTATGCATCTCTGGGGTCCATCCCCCACTCCCCCCGCCAAGGGGGAAATTTTCTAAATTTTGCCGAAACCCCTCATGTGATATATCGTTGGGAAGGTCAGTGACCACTTAATCATATAATGCATCTTAGGTGGCAATCCCCCCACTTTGTTTCCCCAAGGGGGGGGGGGCACTTTTCTAAATTTTGCTGAAACCCCTCATGTGATATATCGTTGGGAAGGTCAGTGACCACTTAATCATATAATGCATCTTAGGTGGCAATCCCCCCACTTTGTTTCCCCAAGGGGGGGGGGCACTTTTCTAAATTTTGCCGAGACCCCTCATGTGATGTATCGTTGAAACAGTTTGTGACCCCTTAATCATATTATGCATCTCCGATGTCCATTCCCCCACTTTGTCCCCACAAGGGGGTTAATTTTCTGAATTTTGCACACACTCGTCATGTGATATATCGTTGGAAAGGTCTGTGACTACTTAATCATATGCATCTCCGGTGTCCATCCCCCCCCACAAGGGGGTACTTTTCTGAATTTTGCACACACCCCTAATGTGATATATTGTTGGAAAGGTCTGTGAACGTTTAATCACGCTTATTCATATTATGACTGGTATACGGTGCCGACTCGACATCTATAGCCTTAACGATATCAGTGCCCAAAGTTCGTGTAGAACAGATTGCGCCACCTGTGGTGGAACGTGGAACTAATGGATATTGCAGCGCGTGCGCAACACGACTGCTATAGGGTGTCGGATGCAGCGGGGACCCGAGTTGGAGATTCGTTCAGTTAGAGTTTTATACTATTCGGTGTGCAAATTAAGGAATTATCCGATGCCGAAGGCAGCGGGGACCCTGGTCGGAGATTCGTTCGGTTTGAGGCTTACACTATTCGATGCGAAAATTATGGAATTATCTGGTGCGTGTGTAGCACGACCGGTATACGGTGCCGAAGGCAGCGGGGACCCGAACCGGAGTTTCGTTCGGTTTGAGGTTTTACAAGATTCAAGGCCCCGATGTAAATTAAGAGCCCACTAGCGGGCGACGCCCGCTAGTGAGTTTATTAAGTTTTAGTTTTCAAGTTTGCCCCTGCCTCCAAAACTCATAACTTTCTTAGTTATGCACAGATTTGAACAGGACCTTTTCTGATATTCTTCCCAAGTCATTTTGTTAAAAAATAAACATTGGTATTATATCTGCAACTGTTTGTCACCACTATTTATGAACAATAATAAAAATGCTCGGCTTTTTTCCCCAGTTAAAACACACCATCCTTGGTTTAGTGCCACTTTACTCGGGATGCTCGTTAGTTAAGTTGTATCTGTCAATATTGCCTCCTTCCGCCCTGTCCCCCTTCCTTAACACTCCCCCTCGCCCGAAATTAAACTTTTTTAATTATGGTCAGATTTGAACAGGACTTTTTCTGACATTCTTCCCAAGTCATTTGGTTAGTAACTAAACATTGGTATTATATCTGCAACTGTTTGTCACCACTATTTATGAACAATAATAAAAATTTTTGGCTTTTTTCCCAGTTAAAACACACCATCCTTGGTTTAGAGACACTTCACTCAGGAAGCTCGTTAGTTAAGTTGTATTTGTCAATATTGTCTCCTCCCCACGTCCCGCTTCCTTGCCCTCTCCCTCCCCCTCCCCTGAAATCATAACTTTTTTAATTATGTTTAGATTTGAACGGGGCCTTTTCTGACATTCTTACCAATTCTTTTGGTTAAGGCTCTGCATCAATAAATTTTTCTTTGGGATTTCTGTCCTCAACCAGCTTTTTCATTCCCCCTTTCTAAACACGCCCATCTCTTTCTTCGGCTGTCAACGCAGTAAGGGGTAGAAACAGGGGTTCTAGAATCCAGGAAGGGCTGTAAATAGCTTGTGGTCAGGGTCATTTCCATCTCGTAGGGGATAGATTTACCGGTTCAACGCATAAAATGCTTATTCCAAAACCAATTCCACTGTTGGTCATTTAGAACTTTGTTGTTTTGCTATAATTGTTTTATAAAACAATTTCCAATAAATCTTTTCCAAATTTCCAATAAATCTTTTATTTGATTATGTATTTCTTTTATTATCATAAATATAAAATATGTAAATACAAAAAATATGTAAGACAAAAAAAATTACACAGGAATTATTTACCGTACATACTCCTGTATAGGTCGACTCGTGTATAAGTCGACCCCCCAATTCTTACACAAAATTTTGAGAAAAAAAATAATTTTGGTGTATAAGTCGAACTACATGTTTGGTAGTATGCTGAAAAATGATTTGTAATCGAGGATAAAAAAAATATTAATAAATTTTCATTAAATTAGTAAACATTTTTTACGTTTCTAATCAGATTTTTTTTTTAATTCAATGTTTTAAAACTGAAGAAGCTTAAACTATTTTGAATTCTATTCACATCAATTTAATGATACTTAAAACGAAAAAAAATCTTTGAAAAATCTATTCAAGCCTTATTTATAAACGTAAACAACTTCTTAGAACTGCTAAAATATACATCTTTGTATTGTAGGACTTTTAGGAGAGAAATCTAGAAGCATTTTCAAGTTGAACTCTTTTTAAAAAGGGGGTTAAAATGCTGAAAGGAATGCCCCTGTATTGAAGGGCATTCTATCCCAAGAGAAAATGGGTGTAAAACAATTGTTGAGTTTTTTTTTATCAATCACAGGGAAATGACCATTGTCCGCTTTTTGCTTTCTCTCTAACCTAATATTTCACACATCTTCCGGAGTGTGACATTTTTTTTTTTTTACTAACTCGTATATAAGTCAACCCCCCCTTTTCAACTCCCAAATTTTGTCTAAAATTCTTCGAATTATACATGAGTATATACGGTATGTATAAAGCCTAAAATATATTTATTTCCGTATAACTAAATACACTATTTCAAATTTATACTGCAGCATTAAGCGACTGTAATACCAAGAAAATTGTCACTGAATATACTATAAGCATAACACAGATTTTTACATCGATGGGGCAAAGAATAACAATAGTCATGTCATAATTATGAAAGTATAAGTTAGAATATAACATATAGCTATAGTAACATATAAATATAATAAATTGTATTAAATTATTGTAAAATATTTATAATTAAAAACATATTATAAATAATTTATAACCTGATAACCTCTTTATTCAAAACATATTTTTTACTATGCTTCTGTATTTTTTATATTTATTTTAAACGATATTTAATTTAAACGTCAATAAAAATGGCACCAATCTTTAAAGTTTTTAGTTGTTGATATTTTTTGTACTTTTTAATAAAGAAGTGAACCCTGTACAGTAAATATTAAACCAATTTATGAATCAGTTTTAAATGAAGCCTTCAAAATTAGAAGAAAAAGGTATTAGATATTTTGTCAGAAACTGATATAGTGAAGATTACTTCACTATATCAGTTTCTGTTTTTATGAAAAATTACAAAGATGATTAGAAACTGAAAACTGCAATACATTTATTGACATAACAGATTAAATATCGTTTAAAAGACATTTTTTTTTCTCAAAATCCATTAAATCAATCTTATGATCGTTTCCAATTCTACCATCTTGCAATATTAGATTTAATATTTTTATTGATATTATGGAGCATTTTGCATATTTTGGACTGAATTTGTCTTCTAGCGCTCAAAGAGGATTGCGGTCAGATTTAAATTTTTTGCACTTTTTGTACATAACTTGGAATTTTGTTTCCATTGATGCTCAAGCTCTTTGGACAACTTTGATACACGTTGGTACATACAGTGGAACTCCAGTTATACGTTTTGTCCGGGACCGGACAAACGAAACGTATAACTCAGTAAAACGTACAACTCAATTAATGGTTTACCGGAACAATTATTAAAATATATCGTGAAAACTTTGATCTGCTGAGGTGTTTGCTACCTTTTATATTGAAAACAGAAGTTTCCGAAGTAGTACTGCACCCATGACATAAATTTTTGGAAGTGGAAATGAGAGGAAAAAAAGTACATAAGAGAAGTACACATGAACTTCTTTATCTTAAAAGCTTTATTAAAATTATTTTTAATACATATACAGTACTTAAAAGAAATCGTTGGAATCGCCTTGACATATAAATCATTTATCAATACACATTTCAGTAGTTTATTGAATCTTGTTGAAATAACCACTAATCTTCGGTTGTTTCTTTTCGGCAGAGCCGACACTGAACAGCAAATTTTGCATTTCCGTTAATAATGCAGCCGCCTTATGGTTATTGCTTTTACTACTGACGAACCGATTTACTACGTCAAAAGCTTTCACATCAGCTCTGAAGTTTGAATGGGATCTTTCAAATCAGACTCCTCGGAAGCATCGTCAGTGTTTCCGGTTTCAAAATGGATAAATGAAAAATAAATTCGTCCGGGGACGCAAAAACGTAACGTATAACTGAGAGAAATGTGTAATTCAAAACGTATAACTCAGCTAATTTTTAATGGCAAGTGGTCGGGACCTCTGAGTTGAAACGTATAACTGAGGGAAACGTACAACTCAGGTAACGTATATCTGGAGTTCCAATGTATATAATAATATGTATTTCAAATATTCGCATATCCTTCTTTCAAATTGTTTAACATTTGTTGCTTATAATCAAATTAAGATGGAAGGCACAATTTGAATAATGAAAACAGATGTAAAAAATCCTCTCCTGGATAAATTCTTAGAAAAGTTAATGAACATATTTTAACTTTTTTTGTTTATTGATTTTTATTTGCTTCACCTTATTTTAATTTTATACATATGTTGTTTATCCAAATTTTACCCGATGCACAAATAGTCAAATTATGAAACAGCCTTTATTTATTATTACATAAAAAGAGACGCAGTATAGGCTAATATCAAAATAGTGCATATTAAAAATTTAAAACAATTCAGAAAGACAAGTCCATGATACGCATAATAATCAAATTAAATATTTTGTATCAAAAATGCATTGCATCAAATCCCCCATAAAAAAGTATCACTATAACAGAAATACCGTAGAGAGAGGGGGGGAGGAGGGGGGGAAGAGAAAGGGGAGAGAGAGAGAGAGAGAGAGTTACATGAAAAAATATCCTAGTTGCAAATGAATAGCATATTGAATGAATCCCTATTCATTATGAATATTTCTAATTTATTCTTCAGAAATGTTTATACATTTTAAAACTTTTTAGTGAAATATTCAAATGGATTCCAGAACAGTAAGATTAAACTATTCGAAATATGTGAGTAATATTTAAAAAAGTACTCTTAATAAGCAAACAAAATTTCATTTAAACTGTAAATGACATAACGATTTTTTTGCGGGGGGGGGGGGGGGGCTCTTACGAGCTACAAATCCCCGTCCAGACCCCACAGATTCTAAATACGTACTAATTTGCTTTGTTTTAAAAGTATCACCCGATTACATAAGATTGAATGACCAGTGGTGATCTTCTGTAACCGGGTTGCCATTCATTTCCATTTAACTGAAGATTTTTCGGTTATCAAGACTGCATTCATCACGGTCATGACAGTATTGACGCCTTATTTCGTGACTGATTAAGTAAGTTCTATCACACATTTAAAAATCAGCAAAATTGAAAATAAAACATGTCGCTGCCTTCGGACTTTTATAATAACGTCTAGAAGAAAAGTCTTATTTTCAGACGCTATAAGAAAATCATTTTAAATATGACATAATTTTTCTTATTTAATGCATTTCGCTTGTAATAATTTACTTATTTTAAAGTTTTTTTTTTCTCTCGTTTATTATTCACGTGTATTAACTTAATGTTACTCAGTTGAAAGTGTTTGGCAATATTATTATTTGGGCTTTTTAAATATAGCGTAATTTTCTCCATTTAATGCTTTTCACATGTAATAATTTAATTATTTTAAAGTTTTCTTGTATTGCATACATTTTTAAACAGACAAAATATTTGTAAATAGCAATTACATGTAAGTAAATATGAATATGAGGAAAAACTTGAACTTATATGAACAAATCTACTACTTATCACATTTATACTAACAGATCAAATAAAAAATTATCTTAATAATTTAACAGTAAAATATTGCTAATTAGTTGTAGGATAATAATTTAAAACATTTTATGAAATTCTATTGAATAACAAAAATCTCATAAAGCAAAACTATATAATTAACTATTTATTATTATTAATTGTTATTTTTTTAAAAGAAAGAAAAATAAAATTTTTTTAAATATTAATTTTTTTTTAACTTTTCAAAAAAAAAAAACTTATGTTTATTTTAACTTTAAAAATAAAATAAAAAACAAAATCCGGGTTTTTGCTATAACTCTGCCAGTAGGCGATTAAATTTTGAAATAAGATTTTGGCTTTAAAAAAATATTTAGTTTAAGAAAAACGTTTTTGAAAGTACGGGTGGCTGTACATTTCTTTATAGTGAAAATGAGGGGGTCAGGGTAAAAAAGTGCCAAGCCACAGTTTTTGGTGAAACAAATCTAACACTGTAATCTGTTGCCTAATATTGTAAATTACAAAATCTAACATATAACTTTTTTTCTAATGTCACTTGATGGCAGCCTTATGTGACAGGTTTCGTTTTTGCCCCAGATGTTTATGCCCCCAATGAAGATAGCTAATTTACAAAAAACGTAATAGTAATATCATGAAAGTAATGCCATATTGTTACTCAGAATATCTCAAATGTTACTATAAGACATTAGTGAAAAAACTTTATGTTATATATCTTGATTTGAGTATTTCATCAAATTTTCAAATTGAAATATCTCAGAAGTTCACAAATGTGGCTTGGCACCCTCGATATCCTCAAATAAATTTCGAAAGTGTTACATAGGTAATCATGCTTTTAAATTTCATCATAATTTAATATATAATTTTGCAAACTGTGAGGAGAAGCCGGTTGAACAAAATCCAGGAAAGAGCAAGAGTTTAAAATTGGTGTGTCTGTGGGAAAAAGTAAAAAAAAAAAACATATTAAAAGTACCATGTCATAAATTATTAAATAGCCCGTAGCAGAGTCCTGCATCGGGTCGGGTAAGTAGATTTTACGACCCGTGGTTCGGGTCGAATTGATGCTAATTTGTGTCATTTCGGATCGGTTTGGGGTTGACTTTAAATGTTTCGGGTTCAAGTCTAGTTGATCCGATTTTTCAATATATATATATATATATATATATATATATATATATATTCCCAAATGAAAAATAGCCCCACCAGTGGCTGAGAGGTTCTGCTCTCGAAGCTGGTAGATGGGAGGTGCTGGGTTCGATCCCAATCGCGCCCGTCGGCCTAATCGTTCGGAGTTTTCGTGGTTTTCTTCGAGCCGTGGATTTATCCATGCGTAAATACGGGTTAGGTTCCCTTAGAAAGATCCCCACGAAGGGCACTCTCCCCGGGCCTATATCCCAAGTGTAGATAATTGGCCGTCAATAATCAACCCAACCCAACCCAAATGAAAAATACTAAGTAGAATATTAATGAGTGTATATATGTCTATTTTTATACAAACAGGATAATATTGATATTAGAGGCTTAACTTCAGACTACTTTTCCATTACTGTATTCCAATGTGTATTAATTTTCTTTCACTTCCGGCTCGGATCGGATACGTTTTGGGTCAAATTGTGTTGAGTTTTGGGTTGATGATTTTTTTTTTTTGGTTGGGTTGGGGTTGACTTGCAGAGGTCAGATGTCAGGCACAACCCTACTCGCGGTGTACTCTAGCCTGTAACTCATAATTGTATTTTTTCTTTTCTCATTAAAAAATATTCTTGTTATAAATTTTCATTATTTTATTATTAGTTAAAACATGTTTTAACGAAATGTGAGTGTACTATGCCAGAAACCGCTTCAAAAACCTTTCGAATGATACCCCATCGTAATTTGTGTATAACTGCAATTTGTGTATAACTAAATATGCTATTTCAAATTTATGCTGCAACATCAAGCGACAGTATACCAAGAAAATTGACACTGAATATATAACCAACATAGATTTTTACATCAATGTGGCAGAGAATTATAATAATCATGTCATAATTGGGAAGTATAAATTATAATATAACATATAAATATAATAAATTATAATTTATATTAAATTATTGTAAAATATTTATAATTATAAATATATTATAAATAATTTATAATCTGATAAACCCTTTATTCAAACATATTTTTTACTATGCAAGATACCTTCTCTCTGTACTTTTATCTTTATTTTAAAAAAGATATTTAATTTATTACGTCAATTAAAATGTTGCCGATCTTTAAAGTTTTCAGTTGAGATTTTTTATACTTTTTAATAAAGAAGGGAATCCTATACAATAAAGATTAAACTTATATATGAATCAGTTTTAAATAAAGCCCTCGCGAAAAAAGAAAATATATATAATCATACTTGTGTGTATATATATCTTAGTTTGTCAAAATAATTTGATCTTCACTATATCAGACTCTGTTCTGTATTAACAATTACAAGCATACTGAAAGCCCATGCGTTTCCAATGTCTTACCCTGTGTAATGTCAAAGGTCAACTGTGGTCCTCCTCCTGCCTTGATTTATTGCTTAGTGGGGGGGATGAAATTTTCAACAATTTTCAGCTTATTTGTCTATTATCTAGAGTTTAAATAAACTTAAACGATTTTTTTTTATTTATATGAATAGATGAGACCATGCACTTTATTTCAGTGTTTTCCAGTTTTTAAAACTCCAAATAGTTTTGGAGTTATTTAGTTTTATTCACATCTCGCTGACTTCTTAAGACTTTAGCAATAAATTAAAAATATATTATATGTAATTTAGAAATATTTTGTCCACACAGAAAGTAAGAGAGAAAGAAGAGGATACTAAAAAAATAAGTCAAAAATATTAATTTCCTAATGAGATTTTCGACAAAAACGAATGGCATCTGCGACCATTGGTTTAACATGGCAGGGGGAAATTTCAAATCTTACTGATGCAGAGCCTTAATAACTAAACACTGATTTTATATCTGCAACTATTGGTCACCACTATTTATGAACAATAATAAAAATTTTCATCTTTTTTCCAGTTAAAGCACTCCATTCTTGGCCAGTCTACTCAGGATGCTCGTTTGTTAAGTTGTATCTATCAATATTGTCTCCTACCCTCCCGTCTCCCTTCCTTTCCCCTCCGCCACCCCCTCTCCCGAAATCATAACTTTTTTAATTGTGATCAGATATGAACGGGACCTTTTCTGACATTCTTCCCAAGTCATTTGGTTAATAACTAAACATTGGAATTATAACTGCAACTGCTTGTCACCACTATTTATGAACAATAATCAAAATTTTCAGATTTTTTTCCAGTTAAAACACTCCATTCTTGGTTTAGAGCCACTTTACATAGAATGCTCCTTAGTTAAGTTGTATCTATCAAGTTTGTCAGAAAAATTTCTCCGTGCTCAATAACAGTGACAAAATAAAACAGTGAAAATTCCAGTTTGTTAGAGTTTAAAACCAAACATGTTGAGTTATGATACTTTGAATTTTAATATTGAAGGTTTCCGACACAAAATAATCGTCTGTTTGTTATTAATGTTTTTCAAGGGTACATGTATTAAGTAAGTTTGTCTTTTGTACTCCCTACTTTCCGGTTTTATTGCTGGAGGTTTTATTTTATATAAAGTTTCACCTAAATGGGTAAAAAATATTTTGTACATTCTTTTAAAATATCTGGTCAACCTGGCCTAACACCGACCCTCAAAAGTCAAAGCAAAATACAATCCGAAATCGATTTCGAACCCGAAACAATGAAATTTAACGTGACCCTAACTTCTAACCCTAGCTGCAGAAAAAAAGTAGATGTCAGCCAGCTTGACAGCCTGGTTCATAATGAAGAAATATTGAACATAACCACGTGTCTTGCCGTTTTCTATTTTGGGTAAATGTGGATAACCGACTCGTTGCAGGACTCTATTATTGATTAATATTTTATGTAATTTTTCAAAACACTTAAAAACTGATAAAGATGTATACGAAAATCATTGTCTACTAATAAGTGTTAAGATGATTTTCGCCTGTGCCACTTTTTTTTTTTGGGGGGGGGGGGAGAAATCTGCTCGCGTCTTTTTATCACACATATAGAAAAACTTTGTTTATTAAGTCAGCTAATGCGTATATACAAACTTTTGCTGCATTACAAGTGATTCATTATTTAGTACGCTTGCAGTGTGCAAGAAAGGCGAAAAAGAAAAGTTGGATAAGCGAATTTAGAAAGGCGTCAGAGCACACATTATCTTGTTAAATAAAAAATAAATACAAAACCACAGACCAAAATAGAGAATTCTTTTAATGCTACTTATTTCATAGATGTTGATCCATAGTAGTCGCGTGTTTTGAAGTATTTGTAATACGTTTTTTTTTATAGAAAATGGGGCGCTTTTCAAAATTAGTAGTTTGAGAGTTTTTTAATAAAAAATATGAAAACGATAGAGTTATATCAGTAGAATGCAAAAACTGTAACAGAACTTTTAACGAAGATACTTTCACTTTCGGAACCGGTTTCGAAAGTAAAAGTATCTTCCTAAAAAAATCGCAAAGAAAATCAAAAACGTAATCAACGGCGAATATAGATTGATATCTACTATCCAATGCAAAAAAAAATCGTTTAAAAATATTCAAATGCAAACGAGATATTAGAAAAATAATGCCCCATAGGATTAATACTAGTCAGCGAGTGTTTTCAAGTGCAAGAAGAGGACCCTTAAGAGCTCCTAGTCCTAATACGAGGGGAAATTTAATTATAAAAATGTCTTGCTCTAACATTACAGCTAGTACTATTAGAAGACATTTTATTTGAAAAAAAAAATCCACGTCTTAAGACATAAACAGCATTACCTCAAATATTTTTTCAGAATATATATATAATATATATAAATGTTTTTTGCATAATGTTTTTCGTATATGTTTTTCATATAATGTTATTTTCTAATCCATTTGAAATTATTGATTTTGTAAAGACTTTATTTTTATTTTGTTTTATAATGTTCTTATATACAATACAAGCTTAATATTTAATTGGAATATCCACAAATTTAGTCTTTTTCCTGTATAGTATAGTGTGTATAAGAAATAAAACAACAAAATTTTCAAATGTACAAAATTCTTGGGGTCATTTTGTTTAAATTATTTGATACATTAATTTAAAAAATAAGTTTTAAAGTATTATGATACGTGTACTCTTGAAATACATTAAAAACAAGCAGATGTTTATTTAGTGTCAAAAAGCTCTGATATTTCATAAAATTCAAGCTATTATAACTCAGCGGGTTTGATTCTAAACTCTAAACGACTGGAATTTTTACTGTTTTATTTGACCGAACACGGAGAAATTATTAAAATATAACTTATACAAACATTTTGATAAACTTGAGCGACACAACTTAGCTAATGATAACCCTGCGTAATGTGGCTCTAATCCAAGAAAACAGTGTTTTAACAGGAAAAAGAGCCGAAAATTTTTATTATTGTTAATAAATAGTGGTGACAAACAGTTGCAGATATAATACCAATGTTTATTTATTAACCAAATTACTTGGAAAGAATGTTACAAAAGGTCCCGTTCAAATCTGTGCATAACTAAGAAAGTTATGATTTGGGGGGGAGGGGGCAGGGGGATCAGAAACGGGACGAACTAGAAAAATACGACTTAATGAACTAACTGGATTTGCTGGCTAGCAGGCCCTTACATCGAGGCCTCGAATCTTCTAAAACCTCGAATATGATAAACCTCGAACCGAACGAAACTCCGGATCTGGTACAGTGAAAACCTCTAACCAAACGAACCTCCGGATCAGGTCCCCGCTGCCTTCGGCACCGGATAATCCTTTAATTTGTACATAGAAATGTATAAACCTCTAACTGAACGAACCTCTGGCTCGGGTCCCCGATGCCTTCGGCACCATATAGCAGTCGTCTGCAATATGCATTAGTTCCACGTTTCACCACCAGGTGACGCAATCTGTTCTACACGAACTTCGGGCACTGAAATCGTTAAGACTATAGATGTCGAGTCGGCACCGTATACCGGTCATAATATGAATAAGCGTTATTAAACGTTCACAGATCTTTCCAACGATATATCACATGAGGGGTGCGTGCAGAATTTTCAGAAGTACCCCCCCTTGTGGGGGGAAAGTGGTGGGTGGACACCGGAGATGCATAATATGATTAAGCGGTCACAGGCCCGTACAACCATATAGCACATGAAGAGTGTGTGCAAAATTTAGATAACTACTCCCCTTCGGAGGCAAAGTGGGGGGATGGACAAGGTGCATATGATTAAGCGGTTACAGACCTTCCCAACAATATATCACGAGGGGTGTGTGCAAGATTTAGAAAAGTACACCCCTTGGGGGTGGTAAAGTGGGGGGATGGATACCGGAGATGCATAATATGATTAAGCGGTCACAGACCTTTCAAACGATATATCACATGAGGGGTGTCGGTAAAATTTAGAAAAGTGCCTCCTTGGGCGGGCAATGTCAGCAGAGTAGACACCTCAGATGCATATGATTAAGCGGTCACAGACCTTTCCAACGATATAGCACATGAGGGTTGTGTGCAAAATTTAGAATAGTACCCCACTTGGGGGGAGGGCAAATTGGGGGATGGACACGGGAGATGCATAATATGATTAAGCAGTCACAGACCTTTCCAATGATATATCACATGAGGGGTATCGACAAAATTTAGAAAAGTGCCCCCCGTGTGGGCAAAATGCGCTCCCCCCCTTGTTCATAAATAGTGGTGACAAACAGTTGCAGATATAATACAAATGATCAGTTATTAACCAAATGACTTAAGAAGAATGTCAGGAAAGGTACCATTCAAATCTGATCATAATTAAAAAAGTTATGATTTCGGGGGGTGGGAAACTGCACCGTCCATTAATTTTAATCTCACATTCAGGATCTTTTATTTTCGGCCGCTTGGCCATCAGCCCTAGTTCTTTCTAAATTTTTATTAAATTTGGACAAGAACTTCTAGCTAAAATATAGTTAGCCCTCGTTAGTGTTGAATTCAGACACTTTTTTTCGGGAGGGATATTTGTGACAACGGGGTGGGGAGGGGCATTGTAGAGTTCCGGGGCGAAATTGCACTTTTTAACCATTAAAAGCTTAAAATCTCATCTTTCGGTTGGAGTACATTTCAATGATCCGGGTGTGAATGTCCCCCCCAAGACTCTGAATTCAACAATGCCCTCTTCCCCCTCCACCCCTTGTTTCCCTTCCCTATGCGTATCGTTCATATTTTGAATATTATTTATTTTCTGGATTCACTCTTAGTACCCCCTACCTCTAAACTGAAAAGATAACAATTTTACCTGGAAAGAAACAAAAAAACTGAAACAAAATTTGACAGTAGCTAATATATTATATACTGCTATGCTAAAGAAATGAGCGCCAGAAATATCGCTTATTATCTGCTAATTCCCATTATCACAATGTATGATCAAATTTTCTGTCATTTGATCGATAAATTTAGGAGTTATTCTTTTTAAGCCATCTGTGTAAGAATGGATTCTAAAACATCGATACTAGAATTTGTTAATCATTTATTTTTTTAATCGATGTTGTTTTATACAGTATCGATGTTGATCAATTATCAAATTTTTCAGAATCGCCCATCACTATTCTAAATACCATATATTGTGTTCCGTTAAATTTTTAATAAAGGATATTCTATGTAAATAATAAAAGGTGTGACTGAATAAATGAGATGAAACAAAATATTGCTATTTTTTGCTATGTAACATGCGATTTTATTTCTGGGAATACAAATTATGAAAACTTAAAATAACACATTTGATATATATCATTAATAGACAAATTAAATTACATGCTAAATTTTGTAACTGTAAAAGCCATTTATATTTAATTCAAAATATTCATTTGAATCTGTTGATTTAAACGTACAAACACACAACTTTGATAGAAAAACATTCCCTGGATTTTGCTCTCAAGAATATGAAAAGACGGTTTTGACATACTGTCTGCAATATGATAATCCTTTCCCAGTAAAAACAGCCATTGTATTTGCACACGCCTCCCAAACAAACGAAAAATGTTATGCAAAAAATCCAAGATGGGGGAAAGAAAAAGTTGCTCTGAAAACTTTGGTGACACTTGGAATATCTCAGGACAGGTCTTAAGGAAAGAGCAGCAACTACCCAAAAGAATTTTTTTCAGATAGAAAAGTGGAATGCTTTCAAATGGTGAAAAGGTTAAAAACATGATAAAAGTTTCACAAAATGTTCCATTACAACAGATGAAGCTCTAGCTGGGGTGAAAATGTTTTTGTAATGGTGACAGTTTTATGGAAACATTTTAACGTTTTTAGTGATGGTGGACTGTTTTATATGAAACTTTTACCTTGTTTTTAGGTAACGTCTGGATGTAAAATATTTAATGTGAGGAATGGAATAATTTGTCTTTCTATTGCTGTGATCACATGTTTCAGATTTAACCAGCTTAATCCACCGTTAAGATGAAACAAATACATACAATATGCATAATACTTTTTATTACAAATTTATAATATGTTAGATAGTAATATCAAAAGCTAAACATTTAACAATTTGTATATTACAATATTTTATAAACAAAACATTTCGTTTTCTTAATTAAAATTTTATAACAACGTAAAAGTTTTATGTCCAATCCCTATATCATGTATGAATATGTACAATTTAATAGGGTTAAGAAAAACCTCCAATTATGTTCTTATAGAATACACTTCATTTCACAAATGAGAAATTACTTTTGCATGACTTATACACAATTAAAGTCGAATTTGACCTACAAAAATCTTTATCACAAACACAATAAAGAAAAGTGTCTTTCTTTGGACATTAACATGATGTTGTTAAATAATAAATTAAAATGCAATATTCTTAATTTTGAAAAAGTCTTACACCTAGGATTGCATAGAATAATGGTTATTTAAATGGTCCCGGGTTCAATTTCCAGCTTGGGACATTTACGTTCAGTTTACCAATGGAAAATCCATTTGCTTTTGCTTGTTACTTAATTGAGATTTTATAAAATACCTTTACTACACATTTGACAGTATAAAATTTTCTCTTTAGTATGAATTCACCAGTGGTCATTCAAAGATATTTTAGAACAGGCTTTGCAGCATGAATAATAAGAGAAAGGTTTTTTCGTTAGTATGAACTCACAGGTGGACGTTCAAATGACATTTTTGAGAAAAAACTTTATTCCACACATCACAAGAGAAATTGCTCTTCAATATGAAATAGAAAGTGATCATTAAAAGAAGATTTTTAAGAAAATCCTCTGTTGCACACCTCGCAAGTGAAAAATTTCCACTGAGTGTGAATTTTGTAGGTGTGCATTCAAATTAAATATGAAAGAAAATATTTTCAAGAGAGAGGTTTCACTTTAGTATGAATTCGCTGAAGAATATTCAAATGAGATTTGCGAGAAAATCCATTGTTACACACATCACAAGAAAAGGGTTTCTCTTCAGTATAAACTTGCAGGTGGACACTTAAATTAGATTTTTGAGAAAATCCTTTCTCGCACACATCAAAAGAGGAAGGTTTTGCGTTAGTAGGAATTCTCAGGTGGGCAATAAAATTAAATTTGTGAGAAAAAATTTTTGCACACCTCACAAGAGACGTTTCTTTTTAGAATGAATTCGTAGGTGGACATTCAAATGAGATTTTTGAGAAAATCTTTTCTTGCACACCTCACAAGAGAAAGGTTTCTCCTCAGTATGAACTAGCAGGTGTTTCTTTAAATAAGATTTTCGAGAAAATGCTTTGTAGCACAACTCACAAGAGAAAGGCTTCTGTTTCGTATGAATTCGCAGATGTTCATTCAAAGAATTTTTATGAGAAAATCCTTTGTTGCACACCTCACAAGAGAAAGGTTTTTCTTTAGTATGAGTTCGCAGATGGGCATTCAAATGAGATTTGTGAGAAAATCCTTTGTTGCACACTTCACAAGAAAAAGGTTTCTCTTCAGTATGAAGTCGCAGGTGGACATTTAAATTAGATTTATGAGAAAAACCTTTATTGCACACCTCACAAGAGAAAGGTTTCTCTTTAGTATGAATGCGCAGATGGACATCCAAATAAGATTTGTGAGAAAATCCTTTGTTGCATACCTCACAAGAAAAAGGTTTCCCTTCAAAATGAAATCGTAGGTGGACATTTAAATTAGATTTTTGAGAAAACTCTTCGTTACACACATAACAAGAGAAAAGTTTCTGTTTAGTGTGAACACGAAAATGCCGATATAAATGACACTTATAAGAAAATCCTTTGAAGCACACCTCACACATGAATAATTTCTCTTCAGTATGAACATAATGATGCTTATCTAAGTTTGACATGACAGAGAATCTTTTGTTACACACCTCACAAGTGAAAGGTTTCGACTTGGTGTGAAATGAATACGCCTCTTTAAATTAGAATTGTCATAAAGTCTGCTATTTCAGATATAACAAATGAAGTAGTTGTTTCTTAGTATCAGTGCATAATTAAATTAGATTTCTGAGCAAATGTTTTAGCAGAAAACCTACTCATGAAGTTATTAAAACAAAGACGACATACCAAAAGTAAAATTCTTATTGTAAAAAATCTTTTTATTTACATCACACATGTAAAAGAAGTATTTAACTATTATAAACGATTTGCTTTCTTCTTATCACATTAATGAAATGTCAGATATTAGAGACTTTCTATTCATAATTCCAGAAATGAACAGTAATGAGTTAATACTTCAAAATATAGTCTTTAAACAGAATTTGTGTTCAGAAGTTCTTTCACAGTATGTTCAGAATAAATTTCACATAAAATCTGCACCTGCAATATAAATAAAAACACAGGTACTAAATTAAAAATACTTAAAAAAAATATTTAGTATATTTTATTGCATTTACTATAACTGAATTCAAATAGTTGATGTGAAAATATGTTTACAAATCTGTTAGGATTAAAGGAGAATAAACTACATTTAAATCTTTAATTTCAACATTTCTGTTTCATTGTTTATATACAGAAATCAAATATGTGGATTTATTACACAAGTTTTAAGAAATAACTTTCCTTGGGCGCGTCCAGTATGTAACCTGGTTAGTGACCGGTGAGATCGGTTACTTACCAAAGCGTTCAGTACTGCTAACCGATCAGCAACCAGTGTCGTTCAGCGAAAGTGACCAAAGTCACCGGTGAGGAACCGAACTAACCGGGAAATTTTCTTGGTTAGAAGGGTCACGTGATCGGTTATATGAAAATTTATTTAAATCGAATTGGCAACGCTCGATTGAGAGAAACAAACAGTTCTCGCCAAGCTAGTAATTCATAATAATATATTATTTTCTACACATAATACGGTGTAATATAACTACGTGCAAATTAACATTTTATTATCTGCTTATGATCAGAAGTAAATTATGTATTCTTGAATGATTTTTTTAATGATTTAGTCTGCCACGCTTAAAAATATGATTTTCATATGTATATCATTAAACGACTTTTGGCTATATATTACTATGGCTGATAGACATCAGGTGATAGGAATTAAAAATTTACAGGAGCCTGTAGCAGGTAAGATTCATAATTTTATTTTTTACAATGATTGCTAAATTTTCAGTATTTGTTTTTTCCTTTTATTTTGGAAATGTTTACAACTTTCGAACTATTCTAATGAAATGCTCGCTTATAATTATATGTACATGGATAGAATATATTTAATATGCATACATTCGTTAATTATTAATACTGTTTGGTATTTGTTCGCTTTTGAAAACTAATGTAATGCATTGACATTTTCTTGAGTACACTATCAAACTGTTTGCTGTTTTAAACAGGTGTATGACTGAACAGTGATGATGTTTAATGTCAGCTTTATAGGATTAAAATAAATAGAAATCTTCTGTAAATTATTAGTTTTCTGTTACATTAGTATAATACACTGCATCAGATTGTATGTTATTAAATGCTTTTGATTCAAACTATATAATGTATAAACCCATCTGTGCTGCTTTTTTTTTAAATGTATCTTGAGAATTTATTTAACCCAATGGTTTGTCCGGATGCTTTTCTTATTTATAAGTAGCTATATGAGAATAATTTTACATTTATTTTCAGTCTGACTATGTAAAGTTTTAAGTCCCCCCAACCCCCCCAAACAATGATAGTTCATGCAATTTTTTCTCGGTCAGCCTGTAAAGGAATTTCTACCTTGCACACAATTTTGACTATAGTGAAGATGCTATCTTTGGATGATGGAAGAGGCAGTTTAATTTTCTGCATGATTTAGCAGAGACTCGTAGATGTGTAGTTTTGTTAATAACAAAGTAGCTATCATTTAGGGTTCTCTGTTGGAAAATAATTGTGGAAGATTTTGATAGAACTGTATAGAGCCATGCAACATTGTGAGAAAGAAAAGATGTGGAATATTCCAGAAGAAAATGGATCGTGTAAATGGATGAATTATTTTTTAAAGCTTATGAAGAAGAACAAGAAAGTTAAATGAACTTTTGATGTATATTGCCATGTTATGTTGTAAAATCTTATCAAATGGTTTGCAATCCGATAAAAATAACACGTGTTTGATATCATAAAATTGCTTTTTTGTTGATGTTCCAGAACATTTTTCATGTTTTTTTTTTTTAATTGCCTGTATTTATTTTTATAAATATGGAAATAATCTTTGATTTACCTAGTATTGAGATGATGCAATCTCATTTTTTTTCAAAAGCAAGGGCCCCAACAAATAACTATGTGGAAATAGCTATGATATGAAAGGTAGATTGTGATCCTTAAAATGTTACAGGAGGGTTGATATATTTTTTAAATACATGCATACAGAAAGATACATGTTAAAAGTATCAATTTTAATTACTCCAGAGAAAGGGCAATATCCCCCCCCCTGGGATGCTACAGTGTCCCCTTCCTTCTCCTGTAACTGTAGGAATCTCTCCCAGGGGAAAATGTCTGAATTCAAGACTTATTTTATATATATTTCGGGTTATTATTATAGTACTTGGGATGTGCTCCCAGGCGGGTCAACTAGCGAATTAATATTCTTTCATCTTTTTAGAATATGTATTTATAAATATTTTTTTTCTGCTTGAAAAATATGCATTTCTAACTTACCACTTTTTTACCGTTTATAAAATATCTTGCACTTGTACTTTTATTTCTTGCAGTTCAAAAATCATGTACCTCGCAAATCAAAAAATAAGTAGAGGCATGCAGCTGAAAAAGAAGTATAATCCCTATGGAGTATTTACCCAGACAAGAAACTTATTACCAGAGGAGAGTTGCTGCAAAAGGAAGACTTGTTGACGGAAAAACTATTTTATGACATATTAATTGAGGACAGTGTGAGACACAGGAAGAAGCAAGACCATCAAGAGCCTATGTAGATTTTAAAATAAAGGCAATAGCTAAGTGGGACAGTCTGGTGCACAGTACCGTATCGGTCGTGCATTAGATTGCACTTCTAAGCTAAAAAAATATTGCCTAAAAAACTTTTTATAAGTTTACGATTCTGTACATGATGCACGGTTTTTCAGTGTCTTCTTTTTCAGCTATTTCTTATGATCTTGAATTGTTTTTTTTTTTTTTAGTTATTAAACTTTTTAAGGATTTTTGCATCTTCTCTCCCTCTCTTCTTTTTCTCTTATTTTCTATCTGCTTTGCTCATTTAAATACTATGTTCAACCCTACAAGTTCTAATTGGAAACACAAGTGATTTTTAATAAATTAAATGTACTTAAAGATAAGGATGCACAGAATATTTGGTCATATTACCGAATATTCGCTTCGGCCAAATACCAAACTATTCGGTTTGCTGAATATCAAATTATTCGGTTTGGTGAATATCAAATTATTCGGTTTGGCTAAATATCAAGATATTCGGCCAAACCGAATACTTAAAGAAAACATTTTTTAAAATAATTTTTAAAACCATTGGTAACTTTTATTTTTAACAAGTCAATAAATATATTCAGGAAAATTAAGAAATAGAATTATTGAAAAATACAGTGTATCTCATTCAACGTCGAACTTGCAGTTTGATTTAACTTTAATAATAACGAAGATATTGTAACAGTATTTTAAAACATCAGACTTACTTTGCTTTCTGTGAAATATGAAAAGTGCTAGAAATTGCCACCATTGCAGTGCAATGATACTAAGCTAGATATTCCATAATTTAAAATGCAACTGACGGTACATGTACTGTATCACTGGCTAAAATTCCATCACTTCCCACTGATTTCTTCACATTTCATACAAAGCAAAGTTAATATGATCAAAATCTAACTAAAATATATTCATTATTGTTAAAGTTGTAAATGAAAATTTGAGTTCACCTTGTAGTGAAACACCCTGTATTTTTGATTGAATAAATGGATTGTGATGCTGGTTTCCTATGCAAAAATTTTTTGTCTTGACTGCATTATCTTCCTTGAAAGATTTTAATGAATTTTAGGATTACCCTGTACATTTCCAACATCTGAAAAAAATCGTTCACTTTAGACATCATTTGACTTTAGGCTCTCTGGTATTTACATTCAGAACCATTCTTGTTAAGTTGCCACGATTTGAATACATATATATATATATATATTTCCTGCCAAATAAACATTATATGACTAAAAGAATTCCTTCAAAATTTCTTTTAGATTTTAAAATATTTGTTTTAGAATATAAGAAATTTTTTTCATTTGTTTTAGTTACAAAAGAAGTCTTGGAGTTACATTTAAAAAAAAAATTAAGACTATCCTTCTTAACCCTTTCATGGTCATGAATGCGTATACGCGGTCAAAGTTTTTTACTTCTAAATGGTCATGGGCGCTTATAGACGGTCAGGATTTTTTACCTCTAAATGGTCATGGGCGCGTATGAACGGTTCAGATTTTCTACTTCTAAGTGGTCATGTGCGTTTTTCTCGCCCCCCCAGACTGGGCGGTAAAGAAGGCGTTTATCAGCACACTCCCCCTTCCCACATATACAATGGATGTATAGGTAGACCATTTGTCAACTAGATTATTTGTATTTTAGTTGAATGCCTTACAGATTTGGTTAGAAAATGTCTCAGAGAATTTCGTTTTCTGTACAGGCTAAGAATGACATTGTATTTCAAAAAGGAAGCAACTTCATAGAATATCATTTTTTAGTTATTATTTTATTTTAAATTTCTCGTCCATACGATTCTAATCCATTACATTAATTATTATTATTTAAAATGTTTTGCCATGTTAAATTTATTTAATTTTTTTTTAATGAATACATAAGTTTTTATTTTTCTAACAGTATTTCAATTTATTTTGTTTAAATATATTACTAAATAACTAAAATCGATTTTTCTTTCTTTTTTTTTTACTTACAGCACTTTTGCTTTGTAATAGTAACAAATATAATAATACCCAAATAATATTAATAATACCAAATTAATATTACACTTCAAAAATTATTTACTAATTTACTGTTGTTGCTATACCAATTATAGCATAACTTTATAAATAAAACAGTGAAACCTGTCTATAACAATACTGAAGGGACCAGAAAAAGTATCAATATAGACAGGTTACATTTATAGGCAAGCTCAAGAATGTTAATTGATTCAGAGTACATAGTAGAATAATTATTATATATTGATGGAATATTAGTTTAACTTTCTTAGAATTATATATGCAGATGGAAATTTTTTTTAACTTTCTAGAATTATACAATGAAATTTAATTTATTTCTTATAAATAATCAGAATTTTGCATTATTAAATAAATATATAGAGAGTGTACAATATAAATAAATCTGATAAAAATCATATTTTTATTACATTTTGTCAGATTTGTAAAATTACACGAATAAGTGATTAAAAAAGAATAGGAATTTACAATTTTTACTCTTAAAAAGAGAAAGAAATTGCAGATTATTTATTAGAATATGAAACCAAAGAAAAATAATTTGTGTAAAAAATGTGTATTTGGATGTCTAAATGTAGACGATAAGACCGGAAATATTACTTCACAGACATTACCTCACAGACATTATTTAACATTCACATTTGGTTTGATATTTTTAAATATAATAGCACCATTTTCGTAATGGAAGAAGAAATCAAGTTTTTGATCAATTAATTCAAAGGCATGTACAGGTGTCATCATAATTTTCCTTTAGTTTTTATAAAGACGCAATGTTAGAACTAAAAGGAAAATGATGATTAGTACTTTCACTTTATTAGTACTTTCACTGAACACCAATAAAATTGATTGATTAAATTTTAACACTCCTCAATATTTGTAAGAGCCTTAAATATATCTTGAAGAATTGATTTGATGTAAGAAAATTATGCACAAATTTTTCATTTTTAGAGACATTCAGTTGATCACTATGTTCAAAATTGCCATTATAATTGTTGGGATTAAATTAAAGACTGCAAGCAGTTGTAGATGGTTTTATTAGTCCAATTGCTCGCATTTTTTTAACATTTCAGCAAAAGTTACAGGCCCGTAGCTGGGGGGGGGGGGGGGGGGATTCTGGAAATTTTTTTGCCCGTCCGAGTATGATCGACTCGATCCCTCATCAAAACATTTTAAAATGTCCGTACTTTTCTTTATCTCCTTTTTTTTAACTTCTTTTTTCAGACAAGACCGAAATCATAGACACCCATCCCAAAGACCCTTGTATAAAACTTTTTTTTTTCTCAATCCAAAAGATATGGAGATTGCAATTGCGGCGTAAGACATTTCTGGCTTTGTTGCTCTCTAGAAATCCACTTTACTGCCTCCTCAATGACTCAAATTAACGGCTTTAGAAAATAATAGTTTAAACATTATCCTGTAAACTATTTGACTCAAACGGATTAGCTGTTGCTTGTGAAAATGGTTTTCTTTGTACAACTGTCACTGTCACAGATGAAATTTACTGTAATCTGGCGCGGTTGTTTCACTATTTCATGACTTGACAGACAGGTTCCCCAAAACAAGCAAATATTATGTTTTACAACTATGTATTTTTGTCATTGTTAATGTGGCAAGGTTGCTATAATTCTGGGCTTTTAGGGGCTTTTCAACAAATGTGGAAAATATCCGTTGACGTCTTTTTTTACACCGTTTTAAACGATAAAAGTTTGTGAAATCAGTATCACTTAGAATTGCAATATCTGGAAGGGATTTTTCAGAATAAAGATGATTTCTAGTGAAACGAAAAAAAAATTGGAAATTTAATAAAAATGTTAAAAGAGCATTAACATTTTTCAGTGGAAGGGTAGTATAGGAGTAAAGTGTATTAGGAAAACTAATGAACTTTATATAGTCATGAATACTAATTGTTTCAGTTTTAGTTAATGTTTCCTAAATTTATTTATTTGAATATACGTACAAAAATTTACAAACAATATTCAATTAATGTTGTTTGTAGAAAAAAACATTTTTACCCGCTCAACCATGCGAAACTTTATAATAGATTCACGGACTTGTTTTTACATATACAAACATTAAATTCTCAGGCATGATTATTGAAAGGATTTAGAATCGAACACCATTCTTCATTTTTTGATAAGTGGATTTGACTTTCGTGCATTTAAGAATAGAGTTTCGCCTTGAGAATATTGTTTACAGTCACTTCACTGTTGTTGTGTGATTCCCAAATAAATATGATTTTTTTTCTTTCTTTTTTCTTTTCCTTTTCTTTCTTTTTTGTATTTTTAAAAAGACAAAATGTTTTCTGATTTTGAACATAGAACTTTCATTTTAATAATTTATACAGAATATTCTTTTTTAGTTAATCATTTTTTTTATTTTCACGATAGGTTTTATTTATGTTACATTATGTTATGATATGGCTTTTTTTAATGAAATTTATTTATTATTTATTAAATTATTTCTCTAAAATAATTCTCTGTATCTTTTTTAAACTTGTCTAAAATCTTTTTTTAATACTTGAATGCTTTATTAATATAAACGAACATAAAATAGGTAAATTAAAACTATTTATTTAAAAAAAACACACACACATAATTTATTTTGGTCATTTAAAATATTTCATTAACCTATGAAATCTTTTCGTGTTTTAAAACAAGGCTTGAAATTTTACTTATAATACTTTAACAAGAAATATTAATGTCGTGCCGTTCTTAGATTGTGAAACACTTTCCAACATTATGAAAATATTGTCGCGAAATTTTCATATTTTCTTACTCTTACAAAAAATTTATAAATAAAGTCTAATGTAAATCTTTTTTTTTTCTTTCTGTTGATAATATTGAGCAGTCATTGCCCACAGATCACCACTCGTATGACAAAATTCACAAAAACGCGTATATTAATAAGCATGATGCAAAAAAAGTTTAGACACAAAGCTTAGTCTTCAACAAAGCAAGCCATTTTCTTAGAAAAAACTTATATAAAGGATTAAATGCAAGGTGTCGATTAAGTCTCTAAAATCGAAAGCAATGGCTGACCACTTCATTCACTCATTCAATGTTGAACAATCTTATTTAAATCTTTGTTTTCGTGAAAAATCTTATGACTTCATCACGCATAATCTAGACCATAATTCAATTAAAGAAGTTTATAAAATTTTAATTGCTGGATTTTTACACATAAGTGTTTGACACGAAATTTCACACACAATGTCACCAAGCTGGCAGCAAAGTTGCAAAGTTTTCTGCTAAGATCGACATCTATACCGGTCTATACATTCTACCCAGTATTCAGAAATGACTGTAAAATTACATCACAAAAACAGCGTATATACACGTAAAATATATTTTGACTGTTTATCGAGTTATAAGCGATTCGTGTCACCTGACGACACGATTTTTCCCCTTTCTTGCTCTGCTGCCTCGGATTTCGGATAAAAAAGCTGACTTTGGGAGTATGTTCTGAAAGATCTTCTGCCTTTACATGGGTTCTTCACATGGGTTTTCATTTATATATATATATCTATCTATATATATATATATATCAGGGGTCGATCCAGGAACAATTTGGGGCCTACTTAGGGCCCTTTCACAAAAATCTATTTAATAAAATGGGCCCCTTCACAAAAATCAATTTGATAAAATGGTTCCCTTCACCAAAATCAATTTGATAAAATGGTTCGCTTCACAAAAATCAATTTGATGAAATGGGACCCTTCACAAAAATCAATTTGATAAAATGAGGCCCTTCACAAAAATCAATTTGATAAAATGGGCCCCTTCACAAAAATCAATTTGATAAAATGGGCCCCTTCACAAAAATCAATTTGATAAAATGTACCCCTTCACAAAAATCAATTTGATGAAATGGGGCCCTTCACAAAAATCAATTTGATGAAATGGGGCCCTTCACAAAAACCAATTTGATAAAGTAGGCCCGGTCCCTTCACAAAATTCTATTCCATAAAAACTGACTATTATTTATTTGTTATTTTGTGATGTTTTAAAATGTGTAATTTGTAAACGAACAAGTTCACCAGAGAGGAAAACTTCGGCAAAAGGATTTTAAAAAGTTTTTTTTTTTTTTTTTTTTATAAATGCTTGGTTCCAGTTTGATTAACTGGATTTAAACTTTCGTTACAAAATGTTATTTTTCACAAAAATATAATAAATTTCACAAAAATAACCTTTATTTTTTACAAAATGGGCCCCCCCAAGAAAAAAACACTGCATCGACCCCTCTATATATATATATAAATCAACATTTGACCGGAGGGTGGTTTAGGGGTATGGGGGTCATGTTCAGTGAAAATATACCAAATTTTTTTGGAATTGCTTTCCTCCGAACGGCTGCAATAGGTAGCTTTTTGTATTGAAAGCTACCTAAAACACGATCCCTGAAGAGACTTATTATCCCGAAGCTACAAAATAAATAAATAAATTGTTCAAAAAAGAAAAAAAAAAGAGAAAAGAAAAGAAAGAAATGGAAGTAAATAACAATACAAAAATAACAACCATTTGTTTTACAATTATCTTATTTAGAAAGTCTGCAATCTAAGGCATCTTAGATACGTAAAGACTTATTCCTTGTAGGTTTGATTTAATTAAAAAAAATTATATATCTGAATTTAACTGAATCTGATACCACATATTAGAAGATTTTATTTCACTAGCTTATATTTACAGTGATGATATAGTAAATAATCAAGTTTTATTCGAGGAATGAGGTGTAGTGTTTCATTAAATATCACTACTGGGATAAAATATTAAAAGACATTAGATTGTAACTCATTAATATAACACAAGTTATTTACGAAATAGTTTAGAATTTATTATTTGATAGTTTTTAAAATCAAATGGAAATATAACATTTTCTATTTCTTTACTTTCCTTCCCTTTATGTTTCTTTCCTTCTATGTGAATAGAATGTCACCTATCTGCTTAGACAGTGCAAGGAATTTTTCGAAAGGGGATTATAATGGGGTGGGCAAATCAATCACGCTGAGAACCTGCACTTGACAAGTCTGACTAGATGCGCCGACAATGGACTTCAATAGGCCATTCATTACCGAAGGTGTTTTACAGGGGGGAAAGCAATTTCACCATGTTACTGCTAAACTTTTTACAATGTGAAACTCTTGACCATTTATAAAGATTTTGAGCACGTCCTCGTCAACCCTTTCCAAGTAAAAATATGAAAACAGCCTGACCGTGAATGGGTTAAAATATAGTTCGAAGAATGTATATATATATATATATATATTTTTTTTTTTTTGTAAAGTTTAATTGCGAAAAGGTTTTATTCATCAAAATTTGTTTGTGTTAAATATGATGTAAAATTATTTTAAACTCTGAAATATTTATTTTTACTATAATTATTACTATTAAATAAGTATTCGGCTGAATAGTTACTACTCGGCCAGCTGAATATTCGGTATTCAGCCAAATGGTTACTATTTGACTGGTCGAATATTTGGTATTCGGTTCACCTGTGGGCTGAATATTCGCTATTCGGTCAAAATCACTATTAGGTGCATCCCTACTTAGAGAGATCCTTTTTTCCCTTCATGTTTCTGTGGCAATCCTGTATTATCTCCTGGCCCAAATTGCAGATTGGGTTGAATTTCTGGAATTTAATCCATGCTCGTATTAAATCTCATTGTTGACAGTATCTATTATTTTGACTCAAGCAGACGATGATTTGGGATGTCACCGTAAAAAAAATACACACAATATAACTATTTTAAGAATGTCAAGTAGTGTGCAGTGTACCTTAACACCATATTAAAATTTTGAAATAATTACAAAATTTTTACAAATGTAATTATGCATAAAGTTAAAAGATTACTCGAAAACAGATTGAAAATACTGTTCTGAAAAAAAACAAAAAAAAAACATTGCATTTAAATAAAGTTTTCATTACTGTTTACTGGATGTGGCACACTCAAACTTCTATAGCTCCAAAATTACACTTTCAATTTCTAACCAAAAAAATATGATGGTACTTTTCCGTTATACCAACACCAGGTCAAAATGTATGTTAATGCATCATTTATTTTAAAACTGACAGATTGCTGACAGTTAACTGCAGATTTTTATTGCAAACTATGCCAAATGTTGCGATTTGTTATTTTTTGACCATGAATAATTTTTTAATTACTATTTAATCATAGCAGGGTTGTGAAAGACCTGGGTTCTTTTTTTAAACCCAGCCCGGGTAGGTACCCCGCCAGCTACCCACTACAACCCTGAATCATAACTTTGCAAAATATCTTAATTTGCTATTTTTTGAAATGAAAATATTTATTAAGTTAACTTACAATTATTGTCAACACTGAAATGGATTTTACTATTCGGCAGTTACCTTGATGATGAAGAAGCTACAATAAAATTGTTCTGTGACTTTGGAATTATACATAATTTTTTTTTATTATTATTAAACCACTAGCTAAGCCACCCGGTGTTGCCCGGGCCCGAGATAATTACAATCTCCGAGAAAGGCGTTAACCTCCTCCTTCCCCGTACCCGCAAATATAACGAATTATTTGTTCAAGAAAACCACCATCACCTACATTAATGCAATCATTAAAAAAAGAATTACATTTTTCTGATAATTAGAACATACGAAGATGCTACGCTAAAATAGCTGTCAGATAGCCCTTCCCGACCCCAATTTCAAATCTATATCTTAATTATTAACCTAAATTTTTGTTTATTAGTAAAAATTGGCAATTATTTCCTTTCATTTTTGCCAACTAAATGGAGGGATCGGCCAGAGAAACAGATCTCTTTGTAGTTCAATTTTTAATGAAAGCAGATCCCTGTCTGAAACTTTCACGGATTGTTTTCACTGGCGCCGGTAGACTTTTGCATAAATTAAGAAAAATTACCGACTGAATTTTTCAAAAATCACATAGTCAGATGCAGATTTTTTTTTAATTTTACATATGCATTTTTTTATATATCAATTTTCAAATTGATATCTCAATTAGTTTTCATAAAATTCGCTAATTAGTAAAATAATTTTGAATTTGTTCATTTCTGCTTGCAAATCCAATGCACCTGTTCTTTTCTTTAGCCATTTTGATTTAAAAGGTATCATTTTAAAAACAATGGTTAGTGAGAATCTAATTAATATCTTGGGTAATTATCAAACTATTAAAATTCTGAGACTCAGGTGCACATGGCCAGACCTTGTACTATCGACACCTAAATTTTCAGACGTTCTAGGTGGGCTAGATTTTGCTATCCATCGCAGACAAACACACACACACAGAGTGAAACTTTCTTTTATTAATATAGATGAAATGAATTTATGGGTGAATTCAAAATTTTATTTGTAATAGAGATGCAACTTAAGATTATGCCGAGAAAAGCATAGGAATGTGAAATGAAACATAGTTTGAAGCATTGCAGTTGCTTTTTCTTAATGCTTTGTGATTTATATATTTGTGATGCGCAATAGCTGACTTCGATTGAGTTTTGTGAGCTTCACCACAACACAACAATAACCAAAATTACATATTTCAAAAGAATAAAATTTCAATATTGATTTTAATCAAGGATTTTTTTAAATGGCAGAGCTACTTAAATCTTGATTTTAATCAATTTAATTTAAATCGGCATACCCTGATAATTACCTTTAAATAGATACAGATTAGCTGATTCCCCACCTCCCTTTTTTTCCAAATTGTAAACAAGGTCTTGAGCTGTAATATTTCATAAGCTGTTGGACTTTATAAGAAATTGTTTATTGAACAAGAAAAACATTTTTGTAACTTCCTGTATCTTAACAGTAAATTCTGAGTTATGAAACATTTTTCTGTTTTCTAGTTTCTTTTTAATCAAGTTTATTTATTTCTATTTCTTACAATGTTGGCCAGCTGTGGTGGTGTATCTTATCTTTCTGCATTTTTCTACCCTGTTTCTGAGTCACCGTTTTATTTTATTTTTTTTGTATATTAATGATCTACAATTCCCTAATTTCTGCTGTTATAATCAATTTTAAAATTTTTAGCCTTAAGTAAATAAGTTTCTATTATGTACACAAATATTTGTTAGAATGAACCCTGAACTTATATTTAAAATTTCATAAAACAAAGTACCAATAAGTACAGTAGACACTTGTTAACTTAAACTAATGTGTGAATTATCCAAAATTTGAATTTTAAAAACAATGCATTTAGGAAATATTACGAAAATAAATCAATGTGAACAATTAGATTTTAAAGATCTATTGGTTCTTTACATGCATACTAATACAAGGGTGAAAAATAACAAACAAAACTACATATGTGTAAGATACTATTAATTACATCCTCTTGATTGTAATTTTTTTTATAATTTCTTATATTTCTGATGGCTTACGTGCCGCAGAAGATACGAAGCAAACATAAACAATGATAACTACGACAGCGTTCCTACAGATGGCGCTGCGGAGGCTGGTTAGTTCCGTTCAGTGTGTCAGTGGACTGGTTAGACACCGGTTACATACCGTGACGTAAGAGAGCGGTTACATTGGTCACTTTGGTTAGTTGCGACTGGACTCGCCCCTTATTAGATTTTGAGACGATTCTGAGCAAAAATATGTTGATTCAGATTTAGCTCTATTCAATGTTCATCAGTGTTGTAACCAGACCTACCAACCCTGCAACTGTGACAGACATAGATGCATATGATAATGTAAAGATGTGGAAAATATGTAAATTGAAAAATCTCGAAAAGAAGGTAATTTTAAAAGAATTAACCATTTTAATTATTAAACTTTGTTTTCAAAAAGGTATTTTATGGCTAAACTTTTCTGTATAAGTATCTCATTATGCATGTTTGAAAACAGAATAAATATCTATTTAATATTTAAGGGTAAAGAAAAATACATAATATGATTAAATGAATTTCAATTAATTAGAAATATATTTGTATCATTTAATTATAAGTTGAATTTGCTTTCTCATTTTTTGTTAAGAAATAAAAATAATTCAGTTAGCTCCTAGAAACATTTACCTTGATTTTGCTTAATAAAATATTTTGAAAAAAAAAAAACTTATTTTTTTGCTTTTTCTAATCATGAATGCTATTTTTCAATTTAAATTTTACAAACCCAAATTAAGAGAACGTTCTTTCATTAGCAGTAGATAGTTTTGCTGTCAAAAATTGTTGAATGTGTGATAGTTAAATTTGTTAATTTCATCTTTTTGATTTTTTTACCATATTTCATGTTGTGTCACTTCTCTTGTAAAGGTTTGTTTTAGAAAAATCTTGAAAATGCAAATATTTTTTTTTATTTTTTATTGAAAATACAAATATTTTCCTTATTTTTTATTATTTGCAGCATCAAGAAATTTTCAGAAAATCTTTGCTACACAATATATGTCATGGATTTTCACCTGTTCTAATAGTTCCAGGCTTTTTCCTTTTTGAAGCTAAGGTAAGATATTTGCTAAAAAATGTACAGGTGTAAAAAGCCATAATATATTGAGAATCGAGACAACTGCATAACATTTTTGCCATTTTCTAGATAGATACATACATAAGCAGAAATATTACAGATATTTATTATAAACAATATTGCAACATTATGTGGGATTAACTATATAATTGTACAACACAAATTAGTGTACTCAACAAATTATGACATTTTAAAAATTATTAATGCAGTTAAACTTGTTCATAGCAAGAACTGATTTAACAAGAACCTGGTTTTAACGAAAAAAAGAAAAGAAATAATTGGTATAATAAGAAAATATAGATCAGAGTTATTTAATGAGTGGATATAAGGAAATTTTATAAAGATTCTCTGAAATAAAAGAAGAAACATAGCATTAAATGATTATAGCAATAGATGATTATAAAAGAAACAATAAATAAATAATGAACAAATAGTTATTATAACAAATGACTTTATTAGCAGATTTCATGTATGTGCCGGAATGGCTAAAACATGAAAATTGTTTATTTTAAAAGATATACTTATCAATTTCCTTAAAACTGCAGATTAAACAGAATTTTCACGATTTTAAATTGACAACAATAAAAAATGGTTCTTGTTTACCTAGAAACAAAATCTGTCGCTGAGCCATCTGGTTTAATACCAACAATGTATAAACCTTCCCACGAGCAGAACCTGTTTTTTCTTGAAGTGGGAGAAATTCTGTCATACAAATGCATCCATATTATTAAAGATGATGTACATGAATACAGACATCCATTTTAAATAGATATTATGCCATATCTTGATGTCAAACAATCGTATGCGGATGTGATATGGAGAGACATTTGATGGTATTATGTATGTAGAAATTATGTAACATGGAACTTCTTAATGAATTCTGGACTTAGCGTATTGTTGTATTAAGGTAAATGGATATCATACCTACAAACTTGTGCTGTACAAAGAATATTGTAAGAATTCTCAGAGGAGGAAGGGGGTCTTTTTTAAAAGTTAGTCAAAACAAACTAAACTATTTGTAATATTTCACATTTTCTTGTGCCTAGGAATTAGGTAGAATCCATGGGGATTTCAATGGAAATGCATACACTATTCCTAAATTTTTAAATGTTACATACTAATCACATATAAATATATATATAATATTAATAATATAAATATATAAATAATACTAATTACATACTGAATCTAATAAAGATTTATATCCATGATAACCATTACATTTTATGACATCCATGTATGTTTAAACATAAAACATGTTGTGGGGTATAATATTCAGCACTTAGTTAAATATGTTTATCAGAATATTGTTCGTGCTTTGATTGTGATAACTGACTGAATCGATATCGAGGAACTACCTGCACCCCCTTTGCTGCAGACTTGTTAATATTATTATAATATTCTTTAGTTTTATCAATGTCTAATACAATAAATAATGGTCATTTTAGTTAGATTTCTGAAAATCATAATACTACTTTTACTAGCAGTAAAAAATGTTTCATTTATCAATAGATAAAAATTTCAAATATTTTAATTCTCATCTAAAATAAATGAGACCTTTCTTTATTCATAAATGTATTTTTGAAAGGACACTGTCAAAATAAAATTTTTATGCCGATTTTTTAATCTATAAAATATTAAAAAATATAATAAATAACGTTAATTAAATAAGTATCCTATTTAATAAAGAAAAATGATAGTTTATTATCATCTGAATTCATGTTTATGAAAATCATGTGTGTAGAGATGGGACTTATTTTGTATTCATCACAAAAAATGTTTTCTAATATTTAATTGTTATTAATATTTTAATAAAAAATAATAGATAAATAAATAACCATCTCGGGAGTTGCCTTTACAGCTTTATAGATTAACTGCAAGGTTGAGGGAAGGGGGTTCCTGAAAATTAATGATTTGAGAGCACTCCTAAATAAATATCCAATATAAAAAAAAAGTGAAAAGATATTTTTCAAGTTTTTTGACTATAAAGAAATTAATGCCTTCCAAATAAAGAAATTTAACCATGATAAATTCAGACATTTTTCTCTGGGAGGGAATTTTGCAGCTCATGAGGGAGGACACTGGAGAGTTCTAGGGAAAAGTGGGCATTTCACTTTTAAATCATTACTAAATAAAAAATCTTAAATCTATCAGAGAAGGTTGATTTTTTTTTTTTTTTTAAGTGGGGAGTATTTTCACAACTGTGCCATTTGGGGAAAGCTAGGAAGGGGAATTTGCCATGCAAATTTATTTGATAATTTGGAGTATATCCCAGATCAAACTAAAAATGAATTCAGAAATTGCTCCAAAGTTACAAAAACTTGTATGATTTGACTAAAGTAAAAACATTATCATTAAATAAAAACTTTAAGCTCAAAAAAATTAGCAATAATTTTTGCTAATGCCTTGTCTATTACAACATTCTCAAAGACGGACATGTTTATCATGATCGAGTACTTTGGATAATTAATAAATATATATGTGAGAATACAAGTGTATAAATTGCTTTTTAGATATGTACAACAAGTTTAAAAGAAAGCGTGCCAACTCCGCCAGAAAACTCTTAAAATGGTACACCTGCATGCCTCCATCCAAATGCAAAATAAATAAAAATTATAGTAAATGAGTTCATAATAATCATATCTTTGAAATTTATGCATAAACACTTCCATAATAAGAAATTAATATTGGGTGTTAAATCGTGTGATTTAAATATATTATATATTTAACTTAGGAACAACTACACAAAAAAGTAAATAAATAAACAGCTCTACTAAAAGTTATAAAAGGAAAATAAATAACTAAAGAAGACAGCTATAAAATAAAACGAAAACCTATCAGAAGACTTTTGACTCATTTAATCTTCTTTAGAAATATATGATATAGAGTGAAGCTTAATTTAATTAATAATTTTTTTAGTATAAAAAGGAAATGAAAGAAATACTTAATATGTTACAAATAATTTAATAAATGCCATTTGCATTTGAAAATCATGACTGTTAAAAAGATAAGTAACTTTTATTTTACAGTACATGTTTTAACAGTGATTATTAAACAATTAAGATTAGTTATATGTTATATAATAACACAGTTCTCTCATGATAGAATATAAGCAAAAACAAATCACTATTATAGAAAAAATGCAGCACTTTCTATTTCACCAGAAAAGAATGACAAACCTCCAATTATAACAATCATGCTCGCGAAAATGACTAAAATATATATTTTTTGAAACATTATCATGAAAAAACACTCTCTCCTTTTCAAGATTTTACAGTTGTCAGAAAATGTATATAAAAGGGATCATAAAACACTGATTCAGAATTTGTAATTAGGGCAAATTAATCAGAAGCTAACCAAATGCTTAGCACTGAATCTGAAATTCAACAGTTGACATCTGGTTGAAGCAGTTTTGTTTATGTTCGACAGTGAGAATCCTGTCTATCTATAATAATAATGATAGAAGAGTATTTTTCCCTTTTAGAGGTCTTGGAAATTTTTTTCTCTAAAAGCTTGTGCAATTTGGGCTACAGAAAGTGAGATTTATTGCCATATGATATAAACAGCTACAAAAAAGAAACCCGATGAACTTATAATGCTTGTTTATACATTTCTCCTGCAGCAGTCACAATACGCGCTACTACTTTTTCTGGCGTTTCTACTGGCATCTCATAAATGAGGGATTTCATCTGTCCCCAGAGGAAGAAATCCAAAGGGTTAAGGTCCGGCGAGCGTGGATGCCAAGCAACAGGGCCTCCACGTCTTATCTATCTTGCCGGATAAACTCTATTAAGGTGGTTACGCATGTCCACAGAAAAATGAGGCGGAGCACCATCGTGCATCTACAAAGTTTATTGCTGCATGCCGGCTTGTGTAGCAGAAAGCAAACCTGGTAGGAAGAACCTCTCCTGGTAGGAAACCTCTAAGAAGATGGAAAATTTGCATACATGGATTCTGTTTGGCTTTCTTCCACTTTTTTGTTATCTCTTTCTGACCGGATATGCACAAAGTGAAAGGAAAACCAGCTTCGTGCTACTAGCCAGTTCTGCAGAAAAGCAGCATGCGATATTTCAAAAATTTTATTAGTTTTGCAATTTTCACCCTTTAAACATCATTTGCGACCCCATGTTCTATTACATTTTTTGTTCGTCTTGATGAGTATTATCATCTACCCTCTAAGTTTGTTGAAGCATTTCAGATACACCCTGTATATATAATATATATATATATATATAAACATTATTTATTTATATATTTATATATATTACTATTGTTTATTATATACAATTTACTTCTGTTTCTATGGCAATATTTGACATTCATGAAGGGAATTCGGTTTCAAACTTTTAGTCTAATATAGCGAATTTTGTACTCCAGGATTTTTTAATTTTTAGAGATTTTGAATGCAATAAACCTCAGGGGGCCTTCTGAAAAAATCATATGAAATCCAACATATAATCCATATCAGACATATAATCCAGTATATGAATCATACCTCGATCATATGAAATCCAAAATAAGTGTGGTTATCTTTTTAATCAGAAATGGAGTGCATTTAAAATCTACAAAAATTCCATATAAAATGAATATACAATCTGATATAGAGATGCCCGAAAACCAGTGAACTGAAATCTCATGATTACCCTGTACTGCCCAATATAACTCAGGTGTCTAGAGATTAAGTAAAAATTGCATGATCTGCATTCTGTTAAAAAAATCTTAATAACTTAAAGACTATATAGATAATGAAAATCTTCAAAGAGGAGGGGGGTGTCACATAAGTAATCTATTTACTTGTATTTTCAATCTAGTATCATCTAGTGTACTTGTACTTACAATGTATTATCTGCATTTATAATATATAGCTGTAACTATTGCATGATCTATGATTTGTTAAAAAATCTTAATAACTTAAAGACTAAATAGATAATAAAAATCGGTACTTACGTATTATCTGTACTATTATTAATTATATAATATTTATATAATAATTACTATTATATAATTATATAATAATTACTGTTGGTAATATGTCAAAAGATTAATATCCGGAATTAATTTCTATGACAGTTTATTTACATCATTTAATAACTCATCCCGATAAAAAGTAATTATCTAGAATTTCAAACAGGAAATGAAAGTGCCTGATGCAAGATGAAGAGGTTTTTACAGCACGTGCTCTGAACAAGGAAGTGAAAGACTAAAATACGTATTAGTGACGTAAATTGACTTTACGTCATTACCATTCAATGAAAGAACTTAAAAATGATGTCACTATATAAGGACTAAGACTGTTGCATCTCTGCTTTATAGAACTTTAACAGATTCTTTTTAATTCGCGATGGAAACGGACATTATGTCGTTTTCCCTTAAACTTAAATTGAAATAATGTTTAAAACTAAATTTATGTAACTATTAAATGTAAGCTATGTAAATTAAATAATTTAACAGTATTATGAATATGTTTTATTAATTAATAATATTTTAACATTACTTAATCAGTCTCATGGATATCCTACATACCAAGGATTTATATAGTGAGTGTGTGCTCATCATAATGGATTAATACAAATTCTGGCGATCATGGCCTAGCGGTACAGTGAGGACGATTGCTGGAAAATAGAGGTAAGCAAATATCTTACCTATCTTTTGTTCCGAAAGATGAATTTATTATTTATATTGCTTTAGAAAGCTCAAAAATTACTGACTACCGAGAAAATAACACTAACAATTACTAATAATATTACTAATTATAGTAACCCTTATATTTTGATTTCTTGCTGCATGGTACATGCCTGGGAATAATCTATAATATTATTCTTTCTTATTTACTATGCTATTTATCATTTATTAATTTTGCTAAAATAATGTTATTTACTATTTTTAACAATGCTATAAATTTAATAAACATATATTACATTTTATTTATTTTATATTAATTACCATTTTTAACAATGTTATTTGATAATGTTAAATGACTGCATTTGAAAACATGATTGGCAACGATAAACAAGATTGGTACTTGGCAACCGTTTTTGGCGATCAATCTCCTAGCACGGATAATACGTAAGTACCTAAAAATCTTCAAAGAGGATGGGAGTGTCACATATGTAATATAAAATATTTACAATCTAATATCATCTAGTGTACTTGTATTGAAAATGTATTATTTGTATTTATAATATATAGCTGACTGTAACTAGCACTAAAACTTCTACCAAAAATATATATTTGAACTTTAACTAACAATATATACTACTTCTTCCAGTCCAGATGCACTGTGTGTTGCTGATGTTATGTGAATCCATTAATTAATTTACATATGACTCCAGTTTATCATGGCTGGAGTCATATGTAAATTAACAGATTCATGGCTTCAGTCATCATGTAAATTAATTTTTCAAACTATTATGTTTTAAATAAACTATAAATATGATTCTATTGTTATTGAATAATTGTTAACATTCATTTATGCCACAACCTCTCATTAATTCAGGATGCAATTTAACTATTTAAATTGAAATTGTACAAGAAACTGAAATTGGCTGCTGAAATGGGATGCTGCTACCTGGACTATAATGACAACTACATTTGTTTCCAACAATACAGTTAGTTAGCACCAAAAGCTAGATGCCAATACTTGATATGTAACACAATCATGGAAGATTAAAGAGCTCCAAAATTTGCCAACGGCATGCAGTTACGTAAGTATCAATAATATTAATAAAAATTTATCTGCAGGGTGATTATAATTAAAGTCCCACTTTCAAAATGCTATGAAAAAGGAACCACTGCTCAGAATGACTTCAAATTTGAACTAAATATACTGGAAGAAGGGAGAAACGGTATGCCATAAGAAAAAAAGTTCCAAAGTGTATCAATAGTTGGTGCTGTAACTGGTATACTATGTAAATTAAAAGACACTCATGTGCAGTTAAAAAACGAATCATTATGTACTTTTTATAGTTTTTGGCCCAAGGACAATTAAAAACAGATTTTTCCCATCCAATGTGGTACGACCATGCCATGGTGGATGGGCTTTCCACTCACAGTACCACAACTGTTGACTGATTTGGAAGTCATTTTTTCTGTTAAACAACTGAAACACTTATGCACATTGAACAGTATGGTTGTTTTACTGTGCAACTCATGCCAAAGCCGTCATATTTTGGTTAAAAATGTCACTTGTAGCCGAATCCACTTTTGTTATGCTGCTTACAGCGCCATCTATTGACACACTTTGGAACTTTTTCTTTCTTATGCCATACCGTTTCCCCCTTCTTCCAGTATATTCAGTTCAAATTTGAAGTAATTCTGACCAGTGGTTCCTTTTTCACAGCACTTTGAAAGTGGGTCTTTAATTATAATCACCCTGTAGATAAATTTGATTTAACAATGGAAGGAAAAGATAATGAGTGAAGAAAATGCAAAAGGACTAAAGAATAAAATTTAAAAAATCTACCTGCTTTTTATGCTAAGCATTCAGTTGTCCCATTATCAAATGTAAATGAAATGTTGTTCAGCAGCCTGGACTGTTGTTCTCATGTGTTTTTTCAGACAGCCAGCACAAAGTTTTATTGAGTTCTAGAACTGAAAAGAATAATTTAGTCATGGAAATAAAAAATGTAAAATAGGCTTTTGAGGCTTTGTGAATAGTTATGCCACTGAAAGAACATAAATATAGGGCAAGTGCTCTAATAGTCAGCCACAATAAGATAAATGCTTAGAAAATAGTTTATTTTTAGTTCTAAATAAAATATTATCATTTCCCAGCTCTCAGATTCATTTTATCAATCAATATTTAAAAGCAAAAAATTGTGGGTACAAGAAAATTAGGTAATTTTGCAATAATAATCAGTCTTTTTTTTTCTCTTCTAAAAGGCAGAATACTGGCACTTCTACAGCATTGTATTTTCAAAACTAGAAAAGCATTTTAAAAAGAACAGTTAGAAACTAAAATGCAAGTATGAAAAAATAAATTTATAAGAACAGCATGTTTTATTGCATACATTTAGTCACAAACTGATAATCCTAATATTTCTTGAGCAACAAAATTCTGTGATAATTCCATTGTTGCCAGATCTGTATCGACTCTGATATAATGTTTTAAAAATTTAGTAGCATTTATTCGAGGATTTTTTGCACTTTTTTACCATGGTCATAATCATGTATAGCGCTAAAAAGTTATTAGACAGAACTAAATATGAGGCAGAAATTATTTCAAAACATGATATTATAGAAATCATAAGCAAATATAAAAAATATATGGAACCTTTTTAATACCTGTATTTTCCAAGTAGATTAAATGTACAGTCTTTGAAAAAAGGAAGTGGTACAAACCCCTATAAACTCTACTGAAAAAAATTATTTAAGAAAGGTGTAGGTACCAATCTGCTTGGAATAAAGTCTACTAATTAATGCCATTTATGAATTATGCTCCATGGGTCATCATAATATTAGAAACTACATCAACTTTCATTTTTCAATAAGTAACACCTGCTTTGGACAATTTGAGTTCCTTGGAGCAAAGTAGCATGGTAAAGTACACAGTTTATGCACTTTATCTTATATCATCACAACGTTATAAAAGAAAATAGCATGCAAATTTTGTGATTTTTAAAACTTTTTTCTCTATGTCACACTCGAGTGATACTCTCACTACTGTTGTGATGTTACATTTTTTGCAAATAATAGTTTAAAGCTAATATTATGTAAAAAATATATATATACAATTTATCACATTGATATAAATCTATTAAAAATCAGCATATATTTATTTCAAGCTTTTCAATTGAAAAAAATGCCTACCTAATACTATTTGAATAAAATACATATTTATGTTTAATGAACTTTATTATGCTGCTTAAAAATAATTCTAATCTAATTGTTTTCATATTCCAGATTGTGAGTCACAATTTTTTAACCCATAGCCCCCTCCACACCTTGAAGTGCGATGTAATTAATGTATGAATCATTATCTATAAAGTTAGGAAAATTAAATCTTACAAAGAAATGTACTGAGAACATCCAGTTACTTACCAGAAAAATAGTAAAAAAATTCTAAGTACAGGATAATATAATATAACATAAAATAAAAGCATATTTTAAACAATTTTTCTGGTTACTTTTTAAGATTTTAGTTTCTGTGGATGCAAATGATAATTAGCGATGATCCTCATTAGACAGTCTAAAGCAGTCATACTCAACCTGGAGGTCATGGGTCACACGTGGCTTGCTGACCTTCAAATTGTGGGCCAAGACACACAATCATTAATACATATTTATAAAGTATTGAGATGTGTATAAATGGTATTAAAGGTTTTCAATGTTAGATTTTTTAATGAAAAGAAAAAAAAACTGCCCTGTTATTTATAAATAATTGAAAATTACAATAAAACATTCTAAATGTTATTTTCACAGTAGAAAGTATTTTTTACATGCAGTCCTATTTGCGTTTAAGTAGCATATATATTTTTTAAGTTTTGCATAAATAAAACTTTATTTAAAATTAATTAAACTTGTACTGTATATTTTTACATCTTAAAACAGTAACAATTTTTTTTTATTCAGCAAAAGTGTGATTGATTTAATAAAATCTACTTAGTTTTATCTTTAAACGTGGAAATTCTGTGTTAAGGACTTGGAAATTCTGATTAAATTTTGTTACATTGCTTTGTTATCTACTTTTTCTGTATTACTGTTTTAATTATCCATTTGTACATTATTATATTAAGATTAGTGTGTTGTGGCCCTCTAATATAGCATACATTTTTTTGTGGCCCATGAGGAAAAAAGGATTAATATGGCTGCAAAAGCTTTTACACCTCCCCATATCATGAAAACTAATGATAGGAATGAACTGTAAAAGTACAGAGCCATGTTTTTAACAATGCTGATTGTTTCTGTGTAAAACTAATAAATGTCATAATTCACAATTTTTTTATTTGTATTTATTAATAATTTCCACAATTAAAAAAAATTAACTGAAAAACATACCCAGAGTATGTTCGGTTCCATTCAATATATCTCATTAAAAGAAACTTTTCAATCACTTTGATAGTCTGAGTAGATATAAATGAAAATTTGTCATATGCATTATTACAGTATAACATTATCATCATCTAACTTTAACCCTTTCTAACACTATGAAGATTTAATAGAAATGCATTAACTTATCCATGGAAATTAATGTGTCAAAAGTGAATGTAACCATTTAAAAAATGAAAGTTGATGAAAATTTTTCATACATAGATGGCCACCAAAGGATATATTATTCATACCATTACTTCCAGTGATGATTTCCAGTTGATTAGTAAAAGAGTCCTGCATGGGTTGCATTATACCAATCCTAAAAACATTTTTAAGTACTTTTGAAACCCAACAAAAAAAGCTTTGTTGATTTGAAACAAAAAATAGTTTTCACCAATCCAAAAACTAACAAATTCTTCTTTGTAATCCAATAATTTTAAACTCTTCAGCAATTTTACCCTGAATATGACTTTAGATGTTAGGCTACAAAATAAGTATTTATATACATATTGATATTTAAATGTATGTTTTGTCGGTGGTCTACCTTTCTGTTTGCCACTTTCTCTTTTTTTTTTAAATGTTAAGAAAGAGAGTGATTTAACCCTTTCCGGCGCGGAGTAAGTCTATTTGCAAAATGATGAAATAATGGACTGACACCGGAATTTACAAAGAAATTCATTAGAAAATAAAAACTTGCTTATTTTCCGGTACTTAATTAAAGGAAAATTTGAATTAAATATTCTTTGGGCCGTTTATCAGTTTTGGAATTAAAATTAGGTGTCCTTTTTTGTGGACACCGCCCGTTAAAGGGAATAATACAAAAGCATAACATTACGTTTGATTTCGAATGTAGCTCTAACATGCGATGTACGTATTTCACTTTTATTTATTTTATAAATAATCCAGTTTAATTTACCTAATGAAAGGTATAAGTTAACTGGTATTTCTCTGGCATTTTTTTAAAAATGACAAAGCTAACAATGAAGTTCTCCATAAACGCATACTCGGAAAATGCTGAAAAAAAATTACAGGATATTATTCTCATGAAGATATGTTTATAAAAAAAATTATTGCAGAACCCCTATACATCAATCATTATAAAATAATGAAATTTTAATTTATTTGGCAATTTATTGCCAGTTGGCAAAATAATGAAATTTTTAATAATATGCTTTTATGATACATACTCTTTAACCCATTCAGGACCATGGTATCATATATGCAACCTCAAAAAGAGCATACAGAATTTGTTTTAGGCACCAGTAAACAATAAAAGTAATATCTGCTTATTAGAGCATTTTTGTGATAGTTTTAAGTAAAGGTAGCTTTTTTTAAAAAAGTGGTGCCAAACGAATAAAATTTGTGTAAAAGCCGCCGGTCCCGAAGGGGTTAAGGGAAATTTTTTCCATTCTTCATACTAAACTTGTTTACGTAAGTTTAATTTAAATAAATACATTTATAAAACCACAAATTTGTCATGTATACTTTTATATGTATATATATAATAAATTTAATGATCCTATTATATGGTTTAGAACAAAATTTAAATAGATTAAAATTGTTTCAAACTCAACGTTAATTTCTGATTCTGAGCACTTTTAATGCGACTTTGATACTATTAGTGTTGGAGACATGAAGAGAATTGCCAGCAATAGATGGCACTGTAAGGACCATACCTCCAATTGAGGCAGAAACAGCAATCACCCAGCATTGATGCGAAGGAAGAAAGTTAAAGAGAATCTTCACTCACTTGAAAACACCCGCTCACTAAGGTTAAACCTATCGCCCAGTTGTTTTTGAATTTCTCGTTTAAATTTGAATACTTTTAAATGTTTTTTTTTTTTGCATAAGATAGATGAGGTTGATTCCTAATGTGACTATTTTTTACTTTTTCGATTTCAGTTACAAATTTTTTTAATAAAGGTACTTTCACTTTCAGAACCGGCTTTGAATGTGAAAGTACCTTTATTAAAAAAAATCTGTGACTGAAATCGAAAAAGTAAAAAATAACCATATTAGGGATCAACCTCAACTATCTTAAGCAAAAAAAATCGTTTAAAAATATTCAAATTTAAACGAGAAATTTGAAAACAACCTGGCCATAGGTTTAACATTAGCGAGCGGGTGTTTTCAAGTGAGTGAAGATTCCCCTTAAATACATGAAGTGGGTCTCCTTCACCAATAAAACCTCATTCAGAATTGGCCCTAAGAGCAAGATTGTATTAGTGAATGAGACCCACTCCATGTATTTAACTGCCTTAATTCGCAGCAATGGTGGGTGACTTTAGTTTTTGCCTATTGCTCGCAATGCCATCTATTGCTGCTAATTCAAACTAAAATCAGGAATCACAGTAAAAATACTCCTAATATCATACATTACTCTCCTGCAAGAATTTTTTAAATATCTGTCACCGTTTGGAAGTTATTGTATTTTTAAATCAGTCAGTCAATTTTAGGACACCCATGTGTATACATAATGAAATTTTTAATTATATGGTTTAGAACAAAAGTTGGATTAAAATTGTTTCAAACTCAAAATTAAGGTCCGATTCTGAGCACTTTCAATGTGACTTCGATACTATTAGTGTTGGAGAGAACAAGAGAAAAGTGTTGTTGTCATGGAAATGAAGGATTTCTTCGATATTAAAATGTATAATGGCAGTTCTTAATTGGGCCTTTAGTTTTAAAATATACTTAAAAATTATTCACCTGGTGTGAAACGGTGTAAATTTAAATAAAGTATTTTATTGTTTAAGTTTAAATTCATAAGTGCTGTGTATTTAAATACTCATTTAACAAGCAATTTACAAATGCATTCAAATAATCTAAATTTGATGAGGTAACATGTTACTCATGAGATTGTGTGATATGTTCATCTTATTTGCACCATATACTCGAAAGTAACTTTCTTTATTTTTTACAGATTTTTCACTGGGATTCCATAGCAAAATTGTACTGGTCCTGTATTAAATACTTAAGTCGATTTAAAAGCATTTTTTTAAATCAAAATATTTCAAGTATATGCTTTAAGGAGACCTTCGTTGTCCATTTTCAGAATTTGATTCAATAAACTTTTTTCAAGATTATGGAATTCTGCATCAGACAAAATGTACATTGATGGGCATGACAGGAAACTTTATCTGGAAACAAACAATGGTGATGTAATGTTAAACACTGTGACATGCACATATCTATGTGTTGCAGTTCAATGTCTCAAAAAAAATTTTTGCTAATACTTCCAAAGATTTATCTAATTTTTATGCACATGTTACCTGTTATGTATTAATGTTGTGTATGATATACTGGTTTATATATCCGGACTAAATAAAGACAGAGCAATCTGTTCCATCTAAGCTTCTGTTATTAATGTTATTTATAAACGTATTCTAGAAAACTTAACTGTAACAGTAGTATACAAAACCATAAACAAGGAAGTTTGATGCAAACTTCTGTATCCTGTGACTTTTAGGATGCCTACTACTTTAAAAATTTTCAGCAGGATATCTTCCAAACAATCATCCATACTCAGGATACATGTACGAGGTTTTTTGTTATGGTTATTGGCAGAAAATTTTGATCATGTAATAAAGTCTCACTTATATATTTTTTATTTTAAAAGCCTGAGCTACCAAATTCTATGCCTTTTTTAATCCAATAAATATGTTTTGATCCCAAAAAAAGTACTTAAAAATGTATACTGAATTTTATATATTGATAATCAGTACCTACAATATACTTTAATTTATTTGTTAAGTGACATTTCTGGTTCTTTAACTTAACCTTTTTATTTTTAAAAACTAAACTATAACTAAAAATCAAATCCCTAATTTTGCCTCAGAAAATTAAAGAATGAAACTCTAAAACATTCAAGAGGAAATAGATAGAATAACAAGCTCTTTTCAGGCATTTATGACACTTTTTGATAAAATATTACAAATGTCTAAATTCATTTTGAGTAAAAAATTGGAAAATTGATATTTTTGTTGTTTATGAAAATTGAACTGCATAGAGTTTGCTTAACAATGACTAAAGTATTTAAACTTTGAGCTCAGCATTTTTTTTTTTTTTTAAATCTTGGTTTCTAGAAATTATATAACAAATTTATTTTCTTTTAAAGAATGCTTTTAAATTTTTTTCTTTGTTTTGTTTCGATAACCAGCAAATAGTTTTCATCAGATAGGGAGGAACAAGATACAAATTATGTTTATTGGACCCCCCCCCCCCTATAAGCATATATTTTATATGTAACCAGCCCCCCTCTGTTTATGTAAATATCTTGAGCTGATATTGAGAGGGTTTGTTGTATATTATATTTATTCAACTTACAAAAGCTATTTCAAAATGTTCAAACTTGTAGAAGTGGGGTTTTTAAATTTTAAATTTTTACGAGTATTACAAAAAATGCATTTTTCCTTGAGTAAATCATAGACTTTCGTAAAAACACCTAATAATATGTTAATAAGATATTGTAAAACACTCAAATAAAAAAAAAAATAAGTTCAAATGTTACAGACACCTTCTAAATTAATTTAATCAACTGACTAAAGAATTAGTTTTTATTTTATTTTCTTTTAAAGTAAACATTAAATTATAAAAAAATTAGGCTATGATGTCTTACATTCACGCACCGTTTTTTCTTTTTTTAATCAGTTATAAAAAGGAAAAAAAGTCACCAAATTATGAGGATTTTTCCTTTAATGGTAACCTAGCTAATGTATTAAGTTATTAGTTTGGCGCAGGCTTGGAAATCGTGCCAATCAAAACATATCCAAACATACGTACGGTGAGTGTAACACATCTGTTCCAATATTTAAATATATCTCGATTACATTGACTATCAAGCACTGAGCCAAAATTTTACTAAATTCAAATTTATTCCAATAAATTCCAATTTAGTGATATTATTCTGTTTTTTAACTTCAGTAAGAGTGAAACAAATATAGTTAGATCAAGAATTACTACTATTTTTATAAATAAACTATTACAGAAAATTTCGTGGCTTGATAGATGACTCCTTAAAATAATGACAGTTACGAATGTTTAAAATCACAAGTTGAAAAATAAGGTTGAAGTTGAGCATTATACCGTGGACTCCCTAAAATCCATACATCATTGCAGATGTAAACAATGAAGATGTAGGGGAAAAATTCAAGAATTTTTAAATTATTATATTGTTGTGAGCTCAGGGTTCGAAAGGATTGATGCCAAAATGTAAAAACAATCAACAGGCTTTATTCACTCTAAACGGTTCGATGAGAACACAGGCATCTTCACAAAAACACCAATATTCAACAATCTTCAAATAAAATCGAAACACAGCAAATTTTCACACAGAACAATACGTTCAATATGGCGTATCAAATATAAAATCCCCCAGAGAAACACAGTCTCAATACAAAAGACTCTTGTGTGGATTCAATTGCAGCTGACAGTCAACTGAACTTGCTGAGATCTTGTTCGCCCTTTTATTCGCCTTTTTAGAATTATCTCCATAACTTTCGAATGTACAAAAATTTTGAGGAGGTTCTCCAACTTTCTCAATACAAGGAAAGGGGAGTCAACCCAAAATGTCACCAATGTAGCGATATTTGGTGACAAAAATAAGTCACCAAACCCATCGCCAACTTTGCGATAATCCCATTCCTTGGCGATTTTCCCATAGACCGCCATTGTAAAGACGATGCTGTAAGGTTGCTTTTAATGCAAAGTACCTGAGGCCTTTTGCATTGAGTTACATAATTTTGGACAGGAAATACATTAAATAATGCTGCAATTTCACTATAAAAAAATTGGAATATGTACAAAATTCATAACAATATCATTTCATGTACATTTTAGTATATAATTCTTATTAGCATATGTTTTCTCATCAAGGAAGTGTAACTGTATTTCTGAAAAAGTTCAAGATAGTGCTGATCTCAGAATCTTTTTACCAAGTACAGTTTTGTATTAATTAAGCATTTTTGGATATTAAGCATTCAATAAAACTTTTTATTTGATAATTTTTGTGTAAATTACACTGGGTTACACGGTTTATATACTTCTGCCGAAATGCATATTTTTTAATAAATTCTAGTGCACTGAGTACCGGAAAATTATTGTAAATAATCTGTCACGTCTAGTTAAAAAAATATTTATTATTAAATACTTTAAAAAATAATAACATGAAATATTAAAAGAAAAAATTAGAAATGATTTATTTTATTCTTCTTTTTATAATTTTCTTGATCTGTGATCTGTGTCTCTTAAAATAAACCACTAACAAACTTTCGTCCCAAAATCCTTTGTGTTTGTCTTCAAAAAGTTTAAGGTCTTTGTGAAAACGCTCGCCCTGTTCATCACTCACGGCGCCCAAGTTTTCAGGAAAAAAATCCAGGTATGAATGGAGAAAATTTCTGCATTCTTTTAAATTAAGTAATAGTCAAACTACTAATGTGTACACAAGTTAAACGAGGGTATTGCGCTCCACGTATGCACTCCGTGGACTAAATGACTTTGACTTTGACACAGTAACTATTAAACTTACAATTTTAAAGAGATTTGAGGAAAGAGAAATCACACTGAAACTTTCATCATCTCATTAACCCATAGAGAGAAAAAGAAAATCTTTTTAAAAAAGTGTCCTTTAAAACATGAAGTATACATTTGATTTTTTTTTAATTATTTCTAATCACATTTGATATAAAATTAAAGTTATTAAAACATAATATAGACAAGTGTCCATGTGAAATAAATTATATACAGTAGACTCCCTCAAATCCACATAGCTTGAAACCAGAGGTTTCATCCAATTATGGCCAAGAGGTTAATATCCAAAAATGCTTAATTAATACAAAAATGTACTTGGTAAAAAGATCACAATCACCCCTGAGAATAATTTTACTGCTTACGATCTTAAATTTGTACTGATAGCTGAACAGCTATATAACAATGATAAGTAACTTGTACTGAATAGCAGGAAATTTATTTTATTCTTTATTTAAGCATTATACAGTGTATAATAGTATTTGTGCATTATAGTATACTAAAATGTACCTGAAATGATATAATAATTTAAAAATTCTTGAATTTTCCCCCTACATCTCCATTGTTTACATCTGCAATGATTGGCGGATTTGAGGGAGTCCACTGTATAATGCTTAAATAAAGAATAAAATAAATTTCCTGGTATTCAGTACAAGTTACTTATACTTGCTATATAGCTATTCAGCTATAAGTACAAATTTAAGATCGTAAGCACTAAAATTATTCTCAGGGGTGATTATGATCTTTTTACCAAGTACATTTTTGTATTAATTAAGCATTTTTGGATATTAAGTTTGGCTAAGCATTCAATAAAACTTTTTTTATTTTATAATTGTTATGTAAATTATTAGTGTACCTTTATGAGTCAAGTTTCATTGAATAATTTTGAAAAAAATAATTTAATTATTATGCCCATTTAGTTAGGCATTATTGTTTACTTGCCCTTTACCTTAAAAATTTTAATAATGTTTTAAATTTTCTTAATTTTTATTACTTTACTTAATTATTTTAATATTTTACTTTATTGTAAGCATTCTTTATAATTTTGAATGCATTATTACATTCAAATCACTGTTTAACAAATGTAAACAAAACAGTGACCAGAAATCAGCAAAATTCTAAAATCCACAAAACCTCTGGTTTCAAGCTATGCAGATTTGAAGGAGTCTACTGTATATAATTTATTTCATATGGACACTTGTCTATATTATGTTTTAATAACTTCAATTTTATAACAAAAGTGATTAGAAATAATTTTTAAAAAAATCAAATGAATACTACTTCATGTTTTAAAGGACATTTTTTTTTAAAAAGATTTTTTTTTCTTTCTATGGGTTAATGATATGATGAAAGTTTCAGTGTGATTTCTCTTTAAAATTGTAAGTTAAAGTCATCATTACCGAGTCAAAGTCATTTGGTCCACGGAGTGCATATGCAGAGCGCAATGTCCTCGTATAACTTGTATCTAAGCTTGAATGATATTAGCAGGAAATATCAGGATTATACTTGAAAATTAGAGAGTTCTTTTGGCAGTACCGGAGCAGACTGTGGAGGAGAGCAACTCAGGTAGGAGAGTTTTTTGGATGGAGTACTAAACTCTATGTGCATTGACAGTGACATGGCAGTGCTGTAAGAGAGAGGGATGGGGTGGGCAGGATAATAATAGTAATAATAATAATAAAATTTAAAAAGAGTCATGCAAAAAAGTTTTTTTTCCTAACAAAGTTACAAACAATAAATAAAGGATTAAAAATACAAGATAGAGCAATGTAAAGTTAAATGTAATAAAATTTAATAACTTACAAAATACAAATTAAAATATGAATTAAGAAGACGAACGAGTGCCAAATGTAAGGTGGGAAGACATCATAAAAAAAGAGTTAATGGAGATATATCAGAATGTAGATAAAATGCAACCAAATTAAATTTTTGAATTTGGAAGGCCACAACAATATATTTAAGGTGGCTGGCCCCCCTCCTCCTTTTCAAAGGTGGTACAAAGCCATCATCCCTCCTCAAGATGGCAAGCGGTCTTTTCTAAACAGGAGAGTCATTGACTCTGTAAGGTCTGATGGACTGCAATGCATCTTTGGATATCAGGATTCGATCGATCTCTGTGGAATTAATAGTTAGTGAATTATATTGACCAATTTTGTGACAACGATTGATGACAGCATAGCACGTAATTAATCGAACAGAGCTTTAATCGAAAAGGTTTTTGGTATCATCGCGTTTATTGAAATTTAATCGTTAAATGGCATTACTTATCCCATTACATAATTTTCTCTCTGTGTGTTATAGCTCAACTTTGATGGTAGATTTTTACTATTTTGTTTTTTAAGAATATTTATGTACATGATTTACTTTATTTCTCTTTATACCTTCAACAAAGAAGAGAAATATTAATAATTAAAAGAAAGTTGCGAGTATGTAGTTGAGTTAGGCCTAATGACCACCATTTAAACACATTTCATTTAAAGGTAACTTCTTTAAAAGTTTGAATTTTATGAATAGTATCTGTTTAATGTAATTTTTATTATTGTTTTAATGGATCATTTGTCTATTTTAATCTCATCTTTACATTATTTTCAAAATGTCTACTCTATGTGCCAAAAATTGCATTTTCTTTCTTTCTTTTTTCTGTTTTTGGTAATCTGTATATGTTTGAGAGATATTTTAGATGCCTAAATTACATTTTTTTAAATTACCTTCTTAAAATGTAAATTATTCACGTCATTACACTGTTTCTTTTAATCAAATTTAAATATCGATATTTAATTTTTTTTTTGAGTAAACTCACCTGGTGTAAAATGGCCTCCCTTGGAAGTCTGCCTGGCGAAGTTCCTTGTATTGCTTTTTCTTTCGCTTATTAAAACCTTTTTTTGTCATTGAAAATATGTTGAAGTCATCATTGATGTCTTCACTTATATTATATTTCACAGTATCCAACAGAAGTTCATGCTGGTAGCTAGGGCTGGACAATATATCATCAAATATCAATCTCTGTAACATATCATCTCATTTTCAATTTTTCGTAAATATCAGTACATCAGCTCTGATTATATTCATTCAGTAGTCAATATTTCTTATTTGCCAATCAATGCGAAAATGAGAAAAAGAACAAAAAAAAAAGAGGTGATTTTTTCCCCCTTTGCCTCCCCTCAGCCCCTACCATATCTAGAGATCTCTCATTTGCTTGTAGAGATAAGGGAAAAGGGAATGAAAAAATTTAGATGATTTGTTATTTATTTCTTTATACTAGAAATCAAAATGATTATAGAGTAGAAAAATTGAAGAATTAAACGTTGTATGCTGTTAATCAAAAGGAAAAAGTGAAATCTCTGGTTTACATTTCTTTATTTAGTGGAAATCGATCAAAACATGAATATTCAACCTCCTGGTATCACAAGCATAAAAAAATGTCTTAAAATTAGGAAAAAACTTTTTTTTTAAATTCTCATTTTTTTTAATTAAATTCCTAAGTTTAAGGTGTTTCTAAAAATAATATTTTTTTGTGTAAAACTTTACGGCACTTTCACTAAAATTTTTTTTAAATGTAAAAGCAAGACATTAGCATGTGTGACTGTTGAAATGATTTAGAAACAATTAGCATTTTCATTTTTTGATAAATGTATGACATTTTCAGTTTTAAGGAATTGTCTCATGAGGACTATTTCCAGGCTGTCATGTCCCAAAAAATCTGCCAAAACATCAACTTGACAGCCTTTTTTGATAAATTCTTTGCTTTATTAGAAAATGAAAATTCTGTACGATTTCAGATATTTTCATGTAATAGCTAGTACTTCCTATTTCATGAGTCTAGGCTTAAAATTGATTTCTGGAATGTGTCATCATGAATTGTGAGTTTAGGTTTGAGAACTGTTCTGAATAACAACAATAAAAATCTATTTTAGGGATTTCTAAATTATATTTCTAAATCTTCTACCTCCCCTTTCCCTCCACAAAAAATAACAATAATAATCCACCTCCTCTTGAACAGGTTAATATTTTTGAAAGTTTCAAAATTGCATAAAGAATCAATATAGCATTTTTAGCGACTTGCTATTGTAGTCATAAATAATCAGGCATGTGCATTGAAAGGCAAGCATTATATTCATATCTCAGTCATAAATACAATCACAATATCACCAAAAAGTCAATGAAGTGAAAAACCAAACCAGTTGTTCACTATGTCTCACTCACTGCATCTTTGCTTCCTAGAATCCCAATTATACTCGCATATTTGGAAGTAAATTCAAACATTCATGAACAATGTGCTGACACTGATGCAGCTTCGACATCAGATGATGGAATATAATCGTGAGTACATGAGTATAATCAAGCATTCATGAGTGAGATGATATGTTCTTGAGCTTACTTATATTCATTATGCTTGTTCATTCACAAATCCATTCACAATGTTGATGTATTCATTGAAACTTGCTCATGTGCTCAGTTGACTTCACAGTAGATAGTTATATATACATATATATATATATATATATATATATATATAAATGTATGAGATCATATGAGTGTAAATTAATGTCAGATGAAGAGAAAGAAAATCACAGTTTGAATACCATTCAGTTTAATGTTGTGTGATTAACATAGAATTCTAGTACCTAGTTGGATAACCCAGTTTTCAGCTAATTTTTTCATTGTGAGTGGGTTTGACTCTAATTGTTTCTGTTTGGGTTTTGACTTGTCAGGATCAGTCAATGTAACCGATCTTTCAAAGGTGGTTCTGAGTATTGTTTCATGAAGAAATGTATGTTTGAATATAAATGGATATATATACACTAGAAGATCGTTATAACGTAAACCTAAAAACACGAGATTGTGCGTTATATAGAATTTTGTGCTATATAGATCACATTTCACACATCATTAAACTTACCTTGTAAACATGACAGTATACAGTAGAGTATATTTATATTGCATTCCTTAATTCCTTGGGACCACAAGTTGTGTATATTGTAAAGTTCGACATAATATAGATCATTTCACACATTGTTAAATTTACTTTATAAACATGGTCCAAATATGCCTGGACCAGATCATTCATTATATTACTCATTTAAAAAAAAAATTATTGTAATAATAGCAATTTTTTTCATTAAAAATCTCTGAATTGAGAAGATAAAGATGAAATAATGTATTAAATTTAGTCCTCTAGAGCAGAGGTTCCCAAAGTGTGCTCCGCGGAGCCCTTGGGGCTCTGCCTATACTTTTCAAGGGCTCCGCGGCGTTCCAGGATAAACAAAATATGAAGGAAATTACCTTATTGCAAGGGAAAATTATTCGAAAGTATGTAGGAATTTGTGCGTGTATGTGTGTCAAAAACATATATCACTCGGTTGAAAAATACTATAATATACTTTTTAAAATTATATAAAAATTTGCATTATAGATGTATTCATTTTCTATATAATATTTGTGGTTTGAACTACTTTATTTTATGTTTCTGCATTTAATGTGTTTTAAAAATTCAATTCAAAATAAGCTACAAGAAGTAGTATTCTGAATCGAATGTGAATCGAAAGAGCAAAGGCACGCCAGTGCTGTTATCTCTGCTTGCCGAACAAACTGGAGAACAGTTTTGTTCCTGCTTTGAGCTCCGCCTATTTACATGTTTATACTTAGTTATTTTTTGCTTAATTAACCAGGTTATAACTTCCTAATTAGGTAAGTGTGTCTCACATTTGTGAGTTAAGTGTTGAAGGTGCGAGGCCAACGAGGTAAGCACGTAACATCAGAATATTAAATTCTTCAAATTAAAATTAACTCTGGTCTTCAACATGCAGAAAGAAAAGGAATTGCTTACCTTTTCTATGGTCTATCCAATTTATGAAATATCCACTGGTTTATATATTTCAACTATTTGAGAATTTATTATAAACACTTCTTGAATAATTCTATTTTGCACCACCGCTGAAATAAGACTTGTAAAAAATTATATTAATGCACAATTCACATTGAATAAATAAGTTCACGTTTGGATTGATTTTAAAAATTATATTTTTACATTACTTAAAATTTTAAAAGGTTTACATTTAGAATTATATTAATTATAGCATCAGGAAACATTTTTTCCTGTGACTTTACAGAACGAAGGATAGTAATACACTGACTCATTTTCATAAAGCTTGGAAAGTTACGAGTAAAGTTGCATCATTTCTTTGAAACAAATTGACGTTGAATAATTGTCCTTTTAAATGTTTTAGTTCTGTAATAAGTTTATAATAGCATAATCACAAATAACAAATTATAAACATACTTCACATTATTAGAAGAGAACGATTATAACGAGGTAATAAATATCTATTGCTTGATAAACTTGAAACTTAAGAGTCATAAATTAGGTCACTTGTTTTGAAGAGATGAGAGAAAAATTATCGTTGGGTTTTTATCTGTGTGCTTCATCATTTTACTTTACTTTGAGTGGAAAATATTAAGTTGATTGAAATGAATGGATTAGTTTTCTACAATTTCCCCCTTAATCCGTTCATGGGGATTAACTAATATTTTCATTGAATTTCTGTGTTCGATGAATCGAGGCTTGGGTAAAGGTTTGGTAAGTGCATCGGCTATCATTTTTTCTGTTGGAAGATATTTTAACTCAATTATGCCTTCTTCGCAAAATGGCATTAAATTTGACGTCGATGTGCTTTGATCTTTTCGTGAATTTTTCTGATTCAACCATTTTTATGGTACTTTGATTGTCTTCATATAAAGTGATTGGTTTTTGCTGTGGAAAGCCTAGATTGTCAAGTAACTTCAATAACCAAATTATTTCTTGGCTAGCATGTGCTGCGGACACATATTCAGCCTCTGCTGAAGATAAGGCAATGCAACTTTGCCTTTTCGTCGTCCACTGAATTGGGTTGTTGCCCAACATATATAATATACCCGATGTTGATCTACGGGTTTTGGTATCACCTGCCCAATCGGCATCAGCAAATACCTTTAATATTGGTTCTTCATTAGTGTTAATTATTAATTTTAGTTCTTTAGTATGATATAGATATCTTATTATTCTTTTTACGGCTTGCCAGTCTTTTTCGCGAGGATTCTCATTTCGTCTACTTAAAATGTTTACTGCTGCTGAAATGTCAGGTCTCGTTATGGTTGTTATATAAAGCAATGAACCAAGTGCCTGGCGATATTTAATATTATTTGGCATTAAATTATCATCATCATTTAATTTGTTATATCCTGGTTCCATTGGAGTTTTGCACGGTTTGGAGTTTTCAAGATTGAACTTTTTCGCTAAATTTTCAATCTTAATTTTTTGATCAAGAGAATAACCGTTAGGTAATTTCTGAATTTGAGTACCTAAATAGTTACTAATATTGCCTAGATCCTTTAATTCGTATTCTTGTTTTAGAGAATTTACGATTTCTTCTATTATTTCATCTTTGCTGGCAATGAGTATATCATCAACATATATTATTATGTACGATGTATGATCTTTTTCTTTTCTAGTGAAAAGACATGTGTCTGCTGTACTTTGGATAAAGTTCAAGTTGTCTAGTGTTTCAGCGATTTTAATATGCCAAGCTCTGGCGGCCTGTTTGAGGCCATAGATCGCCTTTTTGAGCTTGCAAACTTTTTCAGGAAATTGTTCGTTTACATAGCCTTCAGGTTGATTTATATATATTTCTTCATTTAAGTTTCCATGAAGAAAAGCGGTATCAATATCAACATGTCACACATTCAAATTATTATAAGCTGCTGCTAAAAGAAGTGTTTTGATGGTACAATGTTGTGCTACTGGTGAAAATGTTTCTTGATAATCTTCCCCATATTTTTGACTGAAACCTTTGGCAACAAAACGTGCTTTATATTTTTGTGTATTTCCTGAACTATCAATTTTTCGTTTGAAAATCCATCTACTTCCTATGATTCTTTTATTAAGAGGAGGATCGACTAGATCCCATGTATTATTTTTCATTAACGATTGTATTTCGTTTTCAGTGGCTTTAAGCTAGTTTTTCTTTTCTAGTGGATTGTTTATTTTGATAAGCTGTTTCCAGTTTTCAGGTTCTGTTGTATCGCAATCATTTGCTAAAGCAATAAAATTGTCGGAAGTATATCTTTGAGGTGGTACTCCTCTGTTTTGTCTTTCAGATCTACGAGGTTGATGTGTTTCTGATTGTTTGGGCGCGTCAGGTGTACAGGGTGTGTCACCTATTTCTATTTCAATGTATTTTTTATCTTCAATTAATTGTTCGTGATCATTAATTTTCTCGTTTAAATTGTTCAGTTTTTCTTCCAGAAATTTTACAGATCTGGAAATTATTATTTCACCATTTTTAGTGAATACGCGGTATCCCTTTGTATTATTATCATAGCCCTTGAAGATACCCTCTTCTGCTGTGTCATCTAGTTTAGATCTTTTGTGTTTGTTTATGTAAGTGTATGCTTTACAGCCAAATACACGTAAATAATAGAGATTTGGTTTTCTTTTGAACCAAATTTCATATGGCGTTTTATTTGTCAATTTAGTGGGGAGCCTATTTTGGAGGTGATTAGCAGTATTTATCGCTTCACCCCAGAACCTATGAGGTAAATTTGCTTCGGATAATAGGCTTCGTGTCATTTCAATTAAGCTTCTGTTTTTCTTCTCAGCAATGCCATTCTGGCTGGGACAAAATGGAACTGTGTACTCATGTTTTATACCATGTTCCCTTAGAAAGGCTTCTGTATTATTTCCTATGTATTCCCCACCGTTATCCGATCTAATCGCCGTCGGATATTTTCCTTGTCTGGTTTTGACCATTTGTACATAGTCTTTTATTTTTTCATAAACTTCATCTTTACCTTTTAATAAGTATATAACTGTGAATCTAGAACTGTCATCTATGAATGTAAGGAAGTAATTTTTTCCTCCTATTGTGGGTGTTTTAAAAGGCCCACACAAATCAGTATGTACTAAATCTAATACTTTTGTTGTTTTATTTTCGATAGATTTAGAGTACGGTGCATTTGTTGACTTTGTTTTTATACAGGTTTCACAGTTTGTTTTATGATTACAGTTATTTATTTTTATCCCACTGGCCAAGTCATTTTTGACTAATTCTTTTATACTTTCATTATTTCTGTGGCCAAGGCGTTTATGCCAAATTTCGAGGCAATCTTTATTTCTGCAATCATGTGCAATGTTTATTTTATTTTGAGAATTTTCTTCTAGTGTTTCAACTTGATATAAGTTATGTTTCTTTAATGCTTCTAAGTATATTTTTCCATTGCACGATAGTATGCATTTTTCATTTTCGAAAAATACTTTGTAGCCATGTTCTGTGGCTTTACTTACGGAAATTAAATTTGATTCCAATTGTGGAACAAATAACACATTTTTAAGTGTAATTCTATTTATACATCCATCAGATGTTTTTGTCATTATTTGTGTTTCGCCGGTTCCGTAAGAATTTAATGTATTCCCATTAGCAATTGTTACTGTAGTTTTTTCAGTATCGTTGAATTTTGTAAATATATCCCTATCGTTCGCTATATGCAAAGACGCTCCTGAGTCAATTAACCAGGTTTTATTAGCGGGATTTACAATTATGAATGCTGCATCTTTATGTTCACTTTTATTTATTTGTACCTGTTCATCTGTTTTTGATTCATTCATTTTATTTTTACTGTCACCTTTTGTATTTTCAAAACACAACGATGTGTACTTTTTGTATTTGTATTGTGTTTTAGGTGTAGTGGTCTGTGTGTTTCTGTTCTTGAGATGCCAGCATTGTTTATAAGTGTGATTTGATTGTTTACAGTAGGTACAATATTTGTTTTGCCCTTTATAATCTTGAGTGTATTTCTTTTGTGTTTTAAACACCTTTTGTGAGTTTTCAACTTGCTCACTATTTTCTACCCGTTTATTAAATTCATCAGTAAGTTTGCTCTTGATGAATTCGGGAGTTAATTCAATTTCATTTCGGGCTTCGAGAGCTGTTATTAGTGTATTATAACTGGCAGGTAACGAGCACAATAGAAGTGCAGATAAATGCGAGTCGGTTATGTTCTCTCCTATTGCGGAGAGCTTATCTTTTATTTCCAGTATATTAGTAATGTGTTTGTGCATGTTCCCATTTTCGGGAAGTTTTGCACTATACAATTTTCTTAACAAATACAATTTACTGGACAAATTGGCTCTCTCGTGAATATTTTTTAAACTATCCCATGTCTGTTTTGCTGTTTCTAAATGTTTTACATGAACTATTTGTATCGTCTATACTCAGGTTTATTAAAGCGCGAGCTTTTGCATCCTTTTTTCTCCAATCTTCGTTAATTGGTGTAGGGGGTACCTGAGTTACGAGTTCGTACAAATCTTCCTTAATTAACAACATATTAATTTTAAACTTCCATATTGAATAATTATTATTGTTTAATTTATCTACTAATTGCATTTCCTTTATTGTCGCCATCTCGGAGAACTTGTTTATACAGTTTTTAAAGTTTTATTAGTTTAAATAGTTTATTAAATTCAATTATGTTTTCTTGAATTTTTATTCTAGCATAAGAGCTGAGTATTATTTTTATTAATTAGAATCAATTTAATCCTTAAGAATAAATTCTGAGTTCATATATTCATCAGGCTCATGATCACTGTTGAAGGGGCGAGGCCAACGAGGTAAGCGCGTAACATCAGAATATTAAATTCTTCAAATTAAAATTAACTCTCGTCTTCAACATGCAGAAAGAAAAGGAATTGCTTACCTTTTCTATGGTATATCCAATTTATGAAATATCCACTGGTTTATATATTTCAACTATTTGAGAATTTATTATAAACACTTCTTGAATAATTCTATTTTGCACCACCGCTGAAAGAAGACTTGTAAAAAATTATATTAATGCACAATTCACATTGAATAAATAAGTTCACGTTTGGATTGATTTTAAAAATTATATTTTTACATTACTTAAAATTTTAAAAGGTTTACATTTAGAATTATATTAATTATAGCATCAGGAAACATTTTTTCCTGTGACTTTACAGAACGAAGGATAGTAATACACTGACTCATTTTCATAAAGCTTGGAAAGTTACGAGTAAAGTTGCATCATTTCTTTGAAACAAATTGACGTTGAATAATTGTCCTTTTAAATGTTTTAGTTCTGTAATAAGTTTATAATAGCATAATCACAAATAACAAATTATAAACATACTTCACATTATTAGAAGAGAACGATTATAACGAGGTAATAAATATCTATTGCTTGATAAACTTGAAACTTAAGAGTCATAAATTAGGTCACTTGTTTTGAAGAGATGAGAGAAAAATTATCGTTGGGTTTCTATGTGTGTGCTTCATCATTTTCTTTCTTTATTTTACTTTACTTTGAGTGGAAAATATTAAGTTGATTGAAATGAATGGATTAGTTTTCTATATTAAGTGTCTCATCTGTGTTCAGAGGTTGAAGCCTTTTTGACAGATCACAATTCTCAACTAGCAAAAGTTTTAAATGATGCAGATTGCTCGTGTAAATTGGCGTATTTGGTGGACATTTTTAGTAAAATGAATGAAATGAATTTATCGTTGCAAGGAGAAAGTGTTATCGTTTTGTATGCAAAATCCAAAGTGTCTGTCTTTAAAAGTAAACTTGTCGGAGTGTGTAGAAAAGGCAGATATAAGTTGCTTTCCTCTTACTAAAATGTTCTTTAATGAGAATAACATACAGTTTGAAAAAAAAATCTGAAAAGTATTCAAGATCATTCCGAAGGTCTGATAGATTCCTTTGAGCATTACTTTCCGTCTGCTCAAAATAAGATGCTGGACGATTTTAAATGGGTACTAAATCCATTCAGTGTAAAAAAAAAAAATAAAAAAAAAACGATATTCTCATTGATTTAACATCTCAAAGAGATATAGAAATCTCTTTTCAAAACCAACGTATCTTAGAATTTTGGTGCCATTTGACAGAGGAATACGAAAACTTGTCAGACAGAGCAAAATTAATTTTACTCTCAATTCTCACTGACTTATCTTTATGAAGCTGGATTCTTCTCTTACACAAGTATGAAAACAAAGTACTGAAGCCGGTTAAATACAGAGCCAAACATTCGCTTACAATTGTCAAAAATTGCAGCAGATATAAAAAAACTGTCAAAACAATTAAACCACATTTTTCACACTAAAGTTTTATACGTTATTGCTCGTCACACTTTGTGCTGAATAAAAAAAATTCTATCAGAATTTAATATTTGTATATATTGTATAATGTATTATTTTTATTTTTGAAATTTTAATTTCTTTAAACTGTTTATTTTATTTTTATTAAATTTTAGTTATTTAAATCTTCTATCCTATTTTCCATGATTGTATTTAATTTTTAAAACAATTTTTGTCGCTTAAAACGTCTTTTTTATAAGATCTTGCTTTCATTTAAAGATCCTTACTAAATTCATTTTACATTTGTGTATATTTTGTATATGTATTTCTTTTTTTTTATATAACTTTGGTTTCTTTAATCTGTTTATGTTATTTGTCTATTTAAATTTTCTATACTGTTTTTCATAGTAAAACAATGTTTGTCGATTAAAACATCTCTTGTTTGTAACATCTTATATCATTTAATTAACCCCTCATTAGATTCATTTAATATTTGTATATACGTTGTGCATATAGTTTTCTTTTTTTTTCCCTTTTTTTTTTTTTTTTTTTTTGTATAAGTTTAATTTTTTTTAATCTGTTTATTTAATTTTTATTAATTCTTAGTTATTTAACTTTTCTAAACTGTTTTACATAATTGTACCTAATTTTTAAAGTACGTATATTGCTGAAAACACATTTTTTAACAACTTGTGTATCCCTCTTTAACATTTTGTTTTAATTGGTCTTGGCATTGGCTAAGTTCCTTATGTTATGATGCCACATTTTCCTGTCAGAAATAAGGCTGTAGCAATTTAAAAATATACATTGTTTCTTCACATTTGTCATCACACTAACAATCTAAACTTTTGCTCAGCTCCAAACCTTGCTTAGACTTTTCGTCAATGAGTACCCGTCCTGATATAAATTTAACCCCACCCATATAACCCGTTTTGTTAGTAAAGTTTTTCTACTAGTTGCACTTATTTTACCATGTGTAGTTTTCAACCGTATATCTATTTTGAGGCAAAAACAATGGTGAAAGAAAGTTTCTTTCAAAATTATCATTAATAACTAAATACTTCAAATAAAACATTAAAAAAATTGAACGATGCTGCACCTAACAATACAGGTTATAGATGTTGCTGCGCCCTCTTAAAGACTAAAACGATGATCTGCTTCTAAATGTATTTTAAATAATGGTTCAAAAGAAGATGCTCAGAGGCGATTCGTTTTCGTTGCATGTTTAGAAGTATACTAAAAGCATAAAGAAGAATGAAAAAAGAATCCGTAATCACACAACTCTATTACGGGTGCACGGGACTAGCGAAAACGTGTTATATAATTACTCATGGGCGACTGGGCCTACGCATTTTCTTTTCATGATTAGCCTGTTGGGATTATACAGAGGTCTCTCTTTCTAAACGAAAATTGTACAACTTACCTTTTTTTACGTGTGTGTGTGGTTTTGGATAATAGTAGTTTCACGTAAGCCTCAATGCAATGCATGACGCAGAAAGGGTTACCATTTTTACCTTTAATTCCGAGTTCATACTGGAAATCCTGACTGAATATTTTTTATTTGAAAAATGGATGTCATTAACCCGTTAACAATATTGCTCGAATGTCGCTCGGCTAAGTAGAGTTTGTTTTCTTCATTACTAAAAACTTTCAGAAACCACAAATTTTTAACTATCATTTTTGCTACATTTGGCGGGCATATCTCGATTATACAAGGCAGATATTTTAATACAAAAAAAAGTGGTTTTAGTCTTTATTTTTAATTTATTGTGTCCAATAATAGTAATATTAAATAAAACTGTTAAGGGGTTAAATAATAGAAAATTTGATTTTTAAAATTTCTAGTATGAATTCAGAATTTCTGTATCAAGAAAGGGACCAAACTGAGAACCTTGGCCCCATGTTGTAAACTACTGGTTCGGACTCTTATCCAGCAGATCTTTCTCTGCTCCATAGGCATAAAAATAACATTAATTTGTATACTATAGAGTACCGTGGGGTTAAGGGGCACCGCCTTAGAAATTCTTCCAAAAAAGGGCTCCGCGAACCCAAAAGTTTGGGAACCACTGCTCTAGAGAGTAGTAATTTTTTTACAGTGTGGAATGTCGACACGTTTCAACTGCAAAATTCATTGTATATATATCTGAGAAATGTTGCATTATATAGAGAATTGCATTATATAGAATTGCATTATAAAGATCTTCTACTGTATATATATATTCATGTACACACACACACACATATATATATACTAGTATTAAAAAATGCTCTGAAGAGCACCAAATAAGGTTAATATGTTTAAGTATGAAAAAGGGTTGGACAAGTGCTTCTAATTGAGCATGAGAAAGGAAAGGGGTTCCTTCTTGGCTGCAGCTCACTGTCAATAGACGCTTTCAGTGTGACGTCAGTCATGACGTTTTGCTTGGATACTGACTCTAAACAAACGGTTGCTATGTGTCCTTTCTTATTAAATATAAATCGTAGGAAATATTACCACGGCATATAATGTATTAAAACGCTTTGCCGTGAGATATAATTATAAGATTTAGGTATAATATACAAACGTAATAGAAAATACAACATAGCAACCGTTTGTTTGGAGTCAGTTTCCAAGCAAAAGCGTCTATGCCAACTTTTGAAAAATTCATATTCGCGCTTTTTCATATAAAAGAAATTTGCGGTACTGTAGTAAAACTTTCCATCGTGCTTTACATGTTAACTGCACTGTTCTACAGTTGTACTGGGCGTGCGTCTGCAATGCAACTTTGTACAGTGCACTGTGTACCATTATTGCTCTACAGACTATACTACACTGTACACTCCTATTATACTTTTGAGCCTCAGTGCAATCTGCCCTGTTCTTTTGTACTTCCGTATTAAAGGTATATGCGCCTAATGTTCATTTGTAACTTACATATGCATTGTGGAGCCACAGCCACTTGCATATAATTTCAATCAATGAATGCATTATACTGTAATGCGTCATATGTGAAATTGTTCCTGTTCAGAATGCTGTAACACTCTGCACTGCAATACAAATCAATTTTCTGCACAGTTCTACACTGCAGGCATGCTTGGTAGCACTGCATGAGTGTGATACGCTGCAGGAACTAAGGATTTTGGTACTATGTCGCCTTACATTCATGTCTAATCAAGCTGCGTCTTTACTGGCTACGTCTTTAAACTATACATTTTTATCGTAACTGTGAGTGATTTCATTTATATGGAAAAAGCGCGAATATGATTTTTTCAAAAGTTGGCATTGACAGTGAGCTGCAGCCAAGAAGGAACCCCTTTCCTTTCTCATGCTCAATTAGAAGCACTTGTCCAACCCTTTTTCATACTTAAACCTTATTTGGTGCTCTTCAGAGCATTTTTTAATACTAGTCATTTAAATTTTTTGATAAAAACTAAAGTTTTTTTAATATCTTAAAAAGCAAAAAAATTTGCTATTGTCAAAATTTTATTGTTTCATTGTTTTTACAACACTCGCCAAATCGTTGACTGTTCATCGCCAAAGTAGCATTTTTTCATGTCTACTTGCTCTCTCATGTGTCAGGGGACCTTCACATCAATAATTAAATAGTGGTTTTCCATAGCTATTACCTCATAAAGAAACTGGATTCTATAATTGTCTCGGTCGTATCCATGGACTGTTTCTGCTGCACTGAAGTCGCCTGCTATAGGCTGAGTTGTTCTTTCAGTGGTATCTTTCCTTACTACTCTTCTTAGTCTTTCTTAAAATCACTGAATGGGGCCGAATATTAGGTTCTGATAATTATACTAACGATCGGTTCAGTGATAGTGCTATAAAAATTCAGTTTTGATTTTGCATCGTTATTTGGTGCATGAGACTGTTATTTAAGAAAGTTATGCCGCGATATATATATTTTTTATGTATATAACACAATGTTTGTCATATATCGTTGGAAAGGTCTGTGACTGCTTAATCATATGCATATCTCTGATGTCCATCTCCCCACTTTGCCCCCCCCCCCCCCCAAAAGAGGTACTTTTCTAAATTTTGCACACAACCCTCATGTTATATATCGTTGGAAAGGTCTGTGACCACTTAATCATATTATGCATGTTCCGTGTCCATCCCCTACTTTACCCCCCCCCCCAAGGGGGTACTTTTTTAAATTTTGCACACACTCCTCATGTTGAAAGGTCTTTGACTACTTATTCATGTTATGCATCTCCTTGGTCCATCCCGCCATTTCCCCCTCCCCAAGGGGGCATTTACCATTTACTTGCACAACAGCGCTAAATGTGTCAGATGAAAGAAATTCTGCGAGTGCATGTGCCAGTGAAACTTAGCCAATTGCTGTTCTTCAACCTAGCTTTAATTCAAAGTGGGTTTTTTATTTATTTGAATTATTCTGCAAAAGTTTCAAACATTTTAAAGCAGCTATGAATTTTATTTTTATGGTACTATCAGGTTTTTTGCCGTCAAATTTTGACGGGTTCCATCTAGTATTTTTCTATGTATATAACACAATGTTCATTGTTAGCTCATTGTATTCAAATTCGTACCAAAAGTTGAATGTACCAACACCACCAAACAATTGTTTCACTTTGTTTAAAGGCAGTTCCTGAAATCAAAATTGGGCCTTTACGGGTGCTAGCTGCAATAAATCCCCAAACAAAATAATGTTTTTGCCACCAAAGCAGTAATCTCGCTTGTGTTTACAACATTCGCCATATCGTAAGCTGATCATCGCCAAAGTAGCATTCGAAACCATACTGCACTCATCGATAATTACTAAATCCAATGATTTCCATTGTTGCTTAAATAATTGCAAATCGTCAGAATCAAGCTTAAATTATTTTGCTTCATTCGTATGTTGGACGGGCAATTTGAAAAACGTGTGAGTTGTACTTCTTCCAGCATCATTATTGTGATTACTCATTAAACGAACTTTTTGACTGAGTAATTAAATTAGAAAGCTTCTTCCTCTACCAGCAACTACGCGTACAATCAGATTTATGGGTGGAATAGACGGGTCTTTCTTTTGTTCTTCTATGTGCTTTATAATTGATTAGAATATTTTCCTTTGGTCAGCATTCATTTTTTTTGTTCAATTTATCTTCATTAATAACAATTTCCTGGTGAGTTTCAGTGTTATCAGAATCTGCGGCTATCATATCAACGTCTTCATTTGGTTCTTCGATATTTTAAAGCTGGTTGTGCAAATCACTTTCTTGTTGCAACTTTTCAGCCAAGTCGATTGCTGCTTGTAATCGTTGTTTTGTTTCACGACATTCTTCCATCTCTGAAATTTTTTTCACATTGTGCTCAAAGGATTCACGGTAGAGTTTGAATTCTCTCAATAGGTCTTCTTCGTTTCGCCAAGGCTTGAACAACATCAGGAAAGAATGATGATAGTACAACTCAATTCCAGCGTCCGTTTTCGTGTTATGATAGGGCGTTTTCAAAACAACTGGTTTCAAACGTTTTCTGAACCAACTGAGGTTCTTTTTTAAATCGTAATATTCTACAGGGTTTGGTTTATTTCGTTCGTATTAGCACCTAGTGGTCAATTCGTATAAACACATGTTTTCCAATTTGTTTGGGTAATAATCATCAATAAAATTCTGACAGTATATTTCAGTAGATCGTTCATTCTCTTTTGCCAATAAAACCAAATCATGGTGACTTTCAGTTTTCTTCCTCGGTCTTTTTTCATGCTGGTATTTAAGCATTGCACAGCATCCCATGAATAGAAACATTTATGGCCAAGAATTTTGTCTACGGCTTCGTAACTTCGAGTTTCTCGACTAATCAAGTTTTATCTGGCAAAAGCGCGTAATCTGGCACCGAGACTTTTGTTTTCGTCAATGGTCTTCCAAATCTCTTCCTTACGGGTTTTTTTCCGGTTTGGTTATATAACGCGTAATGTAACGATTTAACACCAAACTGGATGTCAGTATTAGCGGCTCACATGAACAAAATCGCGGTATTATAATCATTGATCCAAGTTTGTTCTTCTGATCGTTTCAAACCACATAACTTTGTAACATGGTGTCCACCTTTTCGAGCTAAGGTGCAGTCTTTAACAGAATTTAAAGTTCAATGTTTCACCAAACCACACATGAAAATTATGTGCAATAATATGCAGCCTGATTATGGCACATTATTCATGACTGTTTAGATGATAATAATGATAGATTTTCTATTATTCCGTAATCAAGTCTACAGACAATGTTAGTGAGAAACAAAAAAAAATGAGGTACTTTTCGGCTAGCTGGGAGTCAGTGAAATATATATATATATATATATATATATGAATGTATATGTGTGTGTGTATATATATACTTCACTGGCAGCTGGTTAACCGAAAAGTACCAAAAGATATTATAGCAACAATATGGATACAGTGTAAATGTGGATATGATTGAAGAATTTTCACAAGATCGCAACAACCACATCAAACATTTATTGCCAATTAGACTCCACTAAATCTACCGGCACATGATTTTTCCCTTTATTGTATAACAATTATTTGTTTTCTTATTTTAAGTATATATTTGTGTTTTAATTTTAATAAAATAGTGCTTAAAAGTCTGTAATTTTCAAATGTTATATTTTTCAAATGCTCACTTTCGTTTCAACATTGTTGTTTTTTTTTTCAAGTGTTTTGATTCACGGGAATTTCATTTTGCGCTTACTATTACGCTTGGCGACAATGGTTTTTGTATAACGGAAAAGTACCAAAAAATGTTTTACATTCAATAAATAAAAAATCAAAATGTTTGGCACGGTTTGTATGACAACATCTGCTCGGTCAGGGTTGAAATAATTGGTGCATTAGCAAACATTTTGGCATGGTGTTGGTATAACGGAAAAGTACCAAAATAAGAGATACAGCACAAGCTGTACAGGAACGACTTAATAACAACGACATTGAAAATTGGGTACTTCTCTATCATCCCGTCGACCACTTTTCATGACAAAATACTGTCGCCAACTCAAAGATTAAACGTCAAAAATGCAGTCCCATTTAATTGATGTCAGAAGCATTATACGTGTTTGTTATGTCATCAAGTGGTTTTTAATTCGACCTTTGCGTGTATTATTCATTATGTTTTATTGACTTATTAGTTATTTCATTCTTTAAAATAACAATTGTGTCCGTAAATTCTTATATTTTATTTATTTATTTATTTTGATATTCCAATGGCAACGTTCTCCCTTTTATTTGGCGTTACAGTTTAGCGATAGATTTTTGTTATGAAAAGTGGTTGACGGGATTATAGTACTGAAAATTGTTTGCCGCGTATTTTACGTGAATTACATGAAATTATGAAAGAATTATTTTACATAAGCATATAAAATGCTTAGTGAGTTTGAACTTAAATAGCAGGAGCCTGTTAGGCGATATAATTTTCCAATATATATATTTCCTCATTGTCGATGAATAGTATATGAGTATTATTTCAAATTTAATGTGAAAACTACGATTTCTACCTACGATTACTGTTCTATAACGGGCATTTACGCTAGTATGAAGATAAAAACAAATAAGCATGTTTGTCATGTGATTTATTTAATTTGAATGAATTCTGTTACATAATAATAATAATAATATTTATTTAAACTTTCATGCAAACGTGCGCGTTTGCTACGATAAAAAAAGAAAAGAAAAACCAATGTTCAACCGAAGCTTTACAACATCAATTCGATTTTCTCAGCGACCGTAAAACATACAAAGATAAAAAAAAATCTATTTTAAGTTTTACCAAGAGGAAAAAAATAAAACAAAAACGAAGTTAATCCAGATAGTGGAACTTTAGCTACACTTTGTTGAACTTTTCGTCTTCATTTTTTCGTTTAAAGTTAAATAAAAAACTACAGTAAGCTACAATAATTTTTTGAATGCTATCATTTTATTCGTCTCGTCGAGTTCTATCTTTAAAAAAAAATCATTGTCGTATGTCAACTGGTTCGCCAGAAATTTCAGAAAAACGTTTGCATTTTCTATTTCTTAAACATATTATAGCAAACGCGGCAGCGTTTGCTATGATATATATATATATATGCAATTATTTTTCAACAAAAAATATAGCATAGGTATTCGAAGTATAATTGTGCTAGATTACTTTTCAATGTTCACGTTAACATGTCAGGTTTCGGATCGGAGTGTATCGTGTTTAGTTTACTTCAAATATAATTTTCATCCATGGCCCGATATACTGAACTTGTGCAGAACTGTAGACTGCAGAGTAATTATTAATGCTTTTAAAATACATAATTTTGAATTTTTATTTGTTTAATTTCAATTTAAGTTAATCATTATCATCAGAAAAAAAGCGCTTGATTTGCAAAGTTGTAAATGTGTGAATTAATAGAAAACGTATGTAAGAAATTATTCCAAAAAAATATCAGACCGGTCTATAACTGGAATCAATCATTTTTAATAAAAGCTATAAAATGCACACTTTTTGAATATACATGTATTTAATAAAAATAAATAAATAAATAATCAGAAAATATGCTTATCGGCAAAAATTCATTATTGTATTTGATATAGCATAGAGAAACCAATTTTACCCAAATACAACCTAATACTCAGGTTGGATTAATTACCTTTCAGGTTGTTTTCAGTTTTGTGGGTTCATTGATGGATTAAATAGATGGTTGAAGGGAAAATTTTTCTCAAGAATATTCATATGTGCCCCTCCCCCATAAAAAATGGAATTCATGCTTACTAATGTTATAGAAGTGTAATTTTTTCTCTGGAACTCTATATTGCTCTCCCCGTCGCTCGTAAATGGAGCATTAAAAATCCTTTCTTAAGAAAGAAAATGCTGGATTTCTGGAGTTTGTAAATGTGCGATTAATAGAAAACTAATGTAAGAAGTTATTGAAAAGAAAATATTGAACTGGACTTAAATAAGTTTTAATAATACCTATAAAATGCATACTTTTTTAATATACATGTGTTTAATTAAAAACAAATAATAATAATCTGAAAATAAGCTTATTAGTGAAAATTCACTATCATATTTTGTATAGAATAGAAAAACCAGTTTTATCAAAACACGACCAAGAATGCAGATTGGATTGATTAACTTGTTTGAGTTAGAGTTGTCTTGGGGTTGTTTTCAGTTTTGTGGGTCTAGTGATGAATAAACGAATGGATTGAGGGAACATTGATATGTGCCTCCCCCCACTCCCCCCCCAAAAAAAACGGTTAGGAATTGTGCTTATTAATATTATAGAAGTGTAAATTTTCTCCAAGAACTCCATGTTGCTCCCGCCCCCCCTCTTTCTGGAGCATCAAAAATCCTGTCTGTCAAAAAGTCATCAAAAGTGTCCATCTGAATTCAGCATTGTGAAAGTCCAGCTAAGGCTGACTTGATTTTTTGAACAAAAGACCAGAATATGCTTTCAAATTCCCTCAAAAACAGAGAAAGATCAATAACTTTAGAACCTTCATTGCAAAAATTAAACTGGCTTATCCAAAAAATAAATAAAAATGCAATAAGTACATCGCTTGTGATGTGCATCATTGTGGTTGACAACTAGCAAATGTATGTTTATCCATTATTTGGTGACAGATTTGATTAGCTGTAAATTGTGAAGAAGAAAGTAAACAGGTACCAAAATTTTTAAAGCTTGTTACATTTTCAATATGGATATAGGACCTGCCCTTGTATATTTTTAAAACATAAATTGTAGGCTGTATTTCAATTCAAAAGGTCAATTTCGTTTATTTCTGCAACAATTTAGCAATTAAAATGTATCAGGGGTATTTGTTATATACAGCAAATATAGAGGCAGGTACATGTTTTTTTTTAAATTTAGCATATTTGAGGGGGGTTTTTTTGTGCGTGTGAAGAAAGGAAATATGGAAATAATGTAAATTTATAACTGAAATTAAAATGGCTGCTTAATAAGATATTTCTTTATTTTAGATCGTAAGACAAAGGAGACTGATTTATTCATGTTTAAAGAACATAAATCATTTTCTTAGAAGCAAGAGACACAAATATTTCATTGCATATGTGTCACTAAAGAAGTATCTTTGAAGTAAATCATTTTTGCTGATGCAAATTTGTCTAATTTGTAATCACACTGAAACAGATGAAGATTTTTTTTTTCTGTTTAAATATGTTCAAATATATTCTCAAACTATAAGTGCAACTCAGAAAAACTGACTAAAAGACTAATACTTTAACTTGATACAAATAAAAATTATTATCAGAAAAATCTTGTATTTCTGTAGCATGGCTAAAAAAAGTATGACATCAGAGTGCCCAACAAAAGAAGGCTTCTCTGCTGATAGTGAAGAAAAGCCTATTATTAGTGATGTTCGCTCTTTAAAATATTTTCAACATGGTGATCTGCCAAATCATACAAAAGGAAAGACATTTAGTTGTGATTTGTGCTCTATAGGATTTTTTAAAAGTGGTGATCTAAGGAGACACTTACGTACCCATAGAGTACAGAAAGCATTTATTTGTGAGATATGTTGTAAGAGATTTTCTCAAATAGGTAATCTAATGTTACACCTTTGTATCCATACAGAGGAAAAGCCATTTACTTGTGAAGTGTGTTCTAAAGGATTTTATCAAAAAGGAAATCTAAAACGACATCTTATCAAACATACTGGTGAAAAATCATTTATTTGTGATTTATGCTCCAAAGCATGTACCGATAGTGGTGATCTAAAGAGACACTTACGCAGCCATAGTGGGGAAAAGCCATTTATTTGTGAAATGTGTCCTAAAAAATTTTCTGAAAAGGGAAGTCTAAATAAGCATATACACATTCATACTAAGGAAAAGCCCTTTTGTTGTGAAATCTGTTCTAAAGCGTCTTTGCATCCATACAGGTGAAAAACCATTAGTTTGTTGTTTATGCCCTAAAGAATTTCTTAAAAAATGTGATCTAAATATACACTTACGCACCCATACTGGAGAAAAGCCGTTTATTTGCGATTTATGCTCCAGAGGATTTCTTAAAAGTGATGGACTACAGAAACATTTACGTACCCATACTGGTGTAAAGCCATTTTTTTGTGAAGTGTGCTCTAGAGAATTTTCACAAAAATCATATCTAACTGTTCACCTCCTTACACATGCAGGTGAAAAACCATTTCTTTGTGAAGTGTGTTCTAGAAGATTTTCACAAAAATCAAATCTAAATGTACACCTCCTTACACATACAGGAAAAAAACCATTTCTTTGTCAAGTATGCTCCAAAAGATTTTCTGTTAATAGTGCACTAAAGAGACATTTAAAAACTCATGCATAAGAAAAGTAATTTATTCCCCAGTGCGTTGTTTTAAAAATGTAACTTATTTTCATATATAGAGAAAATACTTTTTGTCTGTGGAGTGTGCTGTAATTTGCTTGGTAAGCAAAAATATTATCTTAGATATTTTTTCGTTTCCCAGTTTATATCTAAGTTCTGACTGAACAAATCTGAAGTTGAGAAATAGTCTTTCAACAACCAAGTGTAAAAATTGTTTGTAATGTTTAAAAAACTAATTTAATAAATACAATTGTGTGTGTAAATAAATAAGAAAAACTTTTTCTGCCAAATACCAACATAGCACACATGTTGAGCAATTTTATTTTATCATATGCCAGTTAATTTTTTCTTCTTTAATATTAACTGACAGGGTTTTGCTAACCATTACAGTTTGCTAAGGTTTAATTGGGAATGGATAAAAGGATCCAGATTTTATATATATGTAGTTTTTTTTATTTATAATCTCACAGTTACTTAAGTACTTGCTTAACTTACAACTATCAAGCTCTTCAATTTAAATTGAAACAGTCTTTATTACTTACTCAACTAAACAAACACAATGATGAGATTACTCAATGCTCTAATATCTTTGTACACATAAAGAGGAATTCACCAAGAATTACACTTTAAATACTTTATTTTATAAATATCAGGTTATCAGCCTTCATGCTTAGATACAAAAGTATGGAACAATCATTTCTCTCGTTTTTCTTTTTTTAACTTCACCTTTTCATGAACCTCATAAATATCACATGTCTACTAATTAAATCCATGAGTTTTTATTATTGTGGATATTTATGTATTGATTGGTATTTAATATTTCTATCCCACAAACAAGATGACCGAAAAAGTCTGGAAACGGCCAAATAACTCAAGAAATATACATCGGATTAAAAAACGAAAAATATGTGTTCAATATTTAAAAAAAAATCTATTTAGGAATATCAAAGTTATCCCCAAAATCTGTGTCCTACGGGGTAAAGGGGAGTCAACTTTGAAATCTTAAATGATAACCCCCTTTTTTATTGCAGATTCGTATTATACAGAGAAAAATACATAACTTTTATTTTTAATATTTTCTTCTGAAAATCATAGATGGTGCTGTAATTGAGTAACATGCAATTAATTTCTTTTCCATTCAAAAGTCTGGAAATGATCGAATAACTCGAGAAATATACATTGGATTGAAAAACAGAAAAATGCATGTTCAATATTTAAAAAAAATCTATTTAGGGATATCAAAGTTGCCCTCCAATTCTGCCCCTGGAGGGGAAAAGGTTGAACTTTGAAATCTTAAATGATAACCCTCCATTTTTATTGCAGATTCGAATTCTACGGGGAAAAAAGTAAGCAACTTTTTTATTTAACATTTTCTTCAGAAAATTATAGATAGTGCTGTAATCGAGTTAAATGCAGTGAGAATCGTTTCCATTGAAAAGTCTGGAAATAGACGAATAACTCGAGAAATATACATTGGATTGAAAAACGGAAAAATAGGTATTCAATATTTTAGTAAAATCTATTTAGGGATATCAAATTTGCCATTTTTCTAAAATATTGAACAGGTACTTTTACGTTTTTCAATCTGATGTATATTTCTTGAGTTATTCGACTGTTTTCAGACACCCTGCATATGGCCCGTCCCGGCTTTGCACGGGTAGAGAATGTAATTTTTTTATTACATTCGTTTTCCTGAATTTCGCGCTCCAACCTAAAACTGTTGCTGAGATATGGCGAAATGACCTAAAACTTTCGAATCCCCCTTTAACCACCTTCTAGGGGGGGGGGAATTTCTAAATTCACTGAAATACGTGTTTAATCATTTGTTTAGTAGATTTGTTTTCCTGAATTTCGCGCACCTACATAAAACAGCTGCTTAGATATGGCGAAATGTCCTAAAATTTTCGAAACCACCCCCTTTAAAACCCTTCAGGGGGGGGCGATTTCTAAACTTACTGAAATGCGTGTTTATCCATTTTTTAGTAGATGTGTTTTCCTGAATTTCCCGCTCCTACCTAAATCCGCTGCTGAGATATGGCAAAATGACCCGAAACTTTTGAATACCCATTTAGCCACCTTCTAGGGGGAGTTTCCAAAATCGCCGAAATACGTGTTTAACCAATTTTTTAGTAGATTTGTTTTAATTAATTTCGCCCTCCTATATAAAAGCTGAGATATGCCGAAATAACCTAAAAAATTCGATCCCCCCATTTAACCACCTTCTGGGGGGAATTTCCAAAATTGCTGAAATATGTGTTTTATTCATTTTTTAGTAGATTTGTTTTCCTGATTTTCGCATTAAACTGCTGCAGACATATGACGATATGATCTAAGACATTCGACCACCACCCTTCAACCCCCTCCGGGAGGGGAAATTCTAAAATCCCCGAAATACATGTTTAGTCATGTTTTTAGTAGATTTGTTTTCCTGATTTTTGTGCTCTTAACTAAAATTGCTGCTGAGATACGGCAAAATGACCTAAAACATTCGACCCGCCTTAACCCCCTCCGGGAGGGGAATTTCTAAAATTGCTGAAATACATGTTTAATCATTTTTTAGTAGATCTGTTTTCCTGATTTTCGCGCTCCTACCTATAACTGCTGCTGAGATATGACGAAATGACCTAAAATATTCGACCACCCCCTTTAACCCCTTCGGGGGGATTTCTAAAATCGCTGAAATACATGTTTAATCATTTTTTTAGTAGATTTGTTTTCCTGATTTTCGCGCTTCTACCTATAATTGCTGCTGAGATATGGCGAAATGACCTAAAACATTCGACCATCCCCCTTTAACACTATCTGGGTGGAATTTCTAAAATTGCTGAAATAGGTGTTTAATCATTTTTTTAGTAGATTTGTTTTCTGGAATTTCATGCTCCTACCTATAACTGCTGCTGAGATATGGCAAAATGACCTAAAACATTCGATCACCCCCTTTAACCCCCTTCTGGGTGGAATTTCCAAAATCGCTGAAATAGGTGTTTAATCATTTTTTTAGTAGATTTGTTTTCTGGAATTTTAAGCTCCTACCTATAACTGCTGCTGAGATATGGCAAAATGACCTAAAACATTCGACCACCCCCTATAACCCCATTCTGGGGAAATTTCTAAAATCGCTGAAATAGGTGTTTAATCATTTTTTTAGTAGATTTGTTTTCTGGAATTTCAAGATCCAACCTAAAACTGTTGCGGAGATATGGCGAAATGACCTAAAACATTCGAATCTCCCTTTAACCACCTTCTAGGGGGGGGTGGGATTTCTAAATTCACTGAAATACGTGTTTAATCATTTGTTTAGTAGATTTGTTTTCCTGAATTTTCCGCTCCTACCTAAATCCGCTGCTGAGATATGGCGAAATGACCCGAAACTTTTGAATACCCCTTTAGCCACCTTCTGGGGGGAGTTTCCAAAATCGCCGAAATACGTGTTTAACCAATTTTTTAGTAGATTTGTTTTAATTAATTTCGCCCTCCTACATAAAAGCTGAGATATGGCGAAATAACCTAAAAAATTCGATCCCCCCATTTAACCACCTTCTGGGGGGAATTTCCAAAATTGCTGAAATATGTGTTTTATTCATTTTTTAGTAGATTTGTTTTCCTGATTTTCGCACTCCTATCTAAAACTGCTGCAGAGATATGACGATATGATCTAAAACATTCGACCACCACCCTTTAACCCCCTTCAGGAGGGAAAATTCTAAAATCCCCAAAATACATGTTTAGTCATGTTTTTAGTAGATTTGTTTTCCTGATTTTTGTGTTCTTAACTAAAATTGCTGCTGAGATACGGCAAAATGACCTAAAACATTCGACCCGCCTTAACCCCCTCCGGGAGGGGAATTTCTAAAATTGCTGAAATACATGTTTAATCATTTTTTAGTAGATCTGTTTTCCTGATTTTCGCGCTCCTACCTATAACTGCTGCTGAGATATGACGAAATGACCTAAAACATTCGACCACCCCCCCTTTAACCCCTTCGGGGGGATTTCTAAAATCGCTGAAATACATGTTTAATCATTTTTTAGTAGATTTGTTTTCCTGATTTTTGCGCTTCTACTTATAACTGCTGCTGATATATGGCGAAATGACCTAAAACATTCGACCACCCCCTTTTAACCCCCTTTTGGGTGGAATTTCTAAATTCGCTGAAATAGGTGTTTAATCATTTTTTTAGTAGATTTGTTTTCTGGAATTTTAAGCTCCTACCTATAACTGCTGCTCAGATATGGCGAAATGACCTAAAACATTCGACCACCCCCCCTTTAACGCCCTTATGGGTGGAATTTCTAAAATCGCTGAAATAGGTGTTTAATCATTTTTTTAGTAGATTTGTTTTCTGGAATTTCAAGCTCCTACCTATAACTGCTGTTGAGATATGGCAAAATGACCTAAAACATTCGACCACCCCCTTTAACCCCCTTCTGGGGGGAATTTCTAAAATCGCTGAAATAGGTGTTTAATCATTTTTTTTTGTTAATTTGTTTTCTGGAATTTCAAACTCCTACCTATAACTGCTGCTGAGATATGGCGAAATGACCTGAAACATTCGACCACCCCCCTTTAACCCCCTTCTGGGTGGAATTTCTAAAACCGCTGAAATAGGTGTTTACTCATTTTTTTAGTAGATTTGTTTTCTGGAATTTCAAGCTCCTACCTATAACTGCTGCAGAGATATGGCAAAATGACCTAAAACATTCGACCACCCCTTTAAACCACTTCGGGGGGGAATTTTCAAAAATCCCTTCTTATTGCTTGACTAGCCCATAACAGCAATCTACAGTCCAAATTGCGTGACCCTGACTTTAGTAGTTTTGGCTGGGCGTTGATGAGTCACCCAGTCAGTCAGTCAGTCACCGTTTCCTCTTTATATAATAGTATAGATAGATAATGTATCATATGCAAATCCTAATATATGCCATTATGTTAAAAAAATATAGAATACCAATCTTGTTATTAATCAAAGTGAATTTAATCATTCAATTTGCAATTTTTAGTTTGTGTATATTATTAAAAAATTCTTATTTTTTTTATTATTTTTTTTTAAATCATGATTTTTACTTACTAGTTATTGATTTATTAGTGACAAATTTATTTTTAGAGCAGAATTAGTTTTAATCAATAAAATTAAAATAATTTATTTCGTAAGGATGTTTTAAAACTGCATAGTCATATTGGCTAACACCAGTTTTTTTTTACAAGCCTAATGACGATAAAGTAAGTCATCATAAAAGAAGCCAACTGGGTAATAGCTGACCAATTTTTCAAAATTCCTATTGAAATTCAATATTAACGGAAAGGAATCTTTCATAATTGTAATCGTGTTCTATGCGTTTTAGCTTCGTGTGTTTGAGTAAAATTTGCTGACTTCTTAGAATCAAGCAAGACGGAATCTTACCTTTTCCTCCGGGTACCCGCCTATGATACAAATCATATGTTTTTAAGTTAAAGTAATCTTAAATTATATTCCTCTCTTTATTTCCTTTCCTTCTATATTAAAAAAAAGTTTTCTGGAACTGAGCCAAAAACGAAATGGACCAATCAAATTCTGCGTAGATATTCCGGGTTAGTCTCATCGCTTTTTTATTAGGGACTTTTTTGAGGAGCGATTACTTTTTTTCTAACCATCCTACGGATTCGAAAATCATACCACCAGACGCGAAATATAACAAGCTTTCAGAAATTCAAAAAATTATCACGGTCGGACAATAAAAACTAAAAACATCCTTAAAAAGCGAGTAAAAAATCTTTTATTGAAAAAGTCATTTTTTATATTGTTGCCAAAAAAGCGCAAATGATTATATTTTATCTCAAATAAAAAATGTATTTGCGCGAGACTATTAAAAACAATAATGAAAGTTTAAAATAATAATTAAATAATCACGTGTTGAAAGCAGGAAATAAAGAAAATTACGTCATAAAAATTGTGTTTACACATGAATCCTTCTAATACCTCGAAACGTATCTGATTGGTCAGAGCTTTCTGACTTTTCTTAGGGGGAATTAACATGAAAGTAGAGAATTTAGATAGGATGGACGCTATTAGAGGGGTTACCAAGAGGAAGAGACCCGAGTCTGTCGTCAATTTTAGCGCCAACTTGGCGATATATCGCCAAATTTGGCGGCCAAAATTAGCTGCCAAAAGTGGTGCCAACTTGACGCTATTTCCAATATTTCGCCAAATTTCCATAGACTCCTATTGAAATCCAATAGCGTTTACTCGCTTACAAAAAATCACCAAATTAAGATATTGCAATGCAACAAAAATTAATATTAGCTTATGAATAGAGTTTAATTGAACTATTTACATTATTTTTAAGCACAAACACTAGCTATTTACAATATTCGTAACACTATATATACAATTGGTTCTTGTTAGTTATCCTGTCGACCAAATTACTGTCGCCAAATTCATATATATTAAACGAGCAAGAGATTTTCCCGATTATTCATATATATTAAACGGGCAAGAGATTTTCCTGATTATGAATGATATCGTAAACGACGTGGAAGATTTTCACGAAAATTGTCCCCTGTACTAAATCGAGCACAAAAAAAAGATCTAGCTAGGTTCCGAATACAAGAAAATTCGTTTTTACAGGGTAAAACAAACTCAGCCCTGAAAATGTTTTTTGTTAATGGAAAAATACTCAAACGATTTACACGAAACGTGTTGCCTATACTAATTCGAGCACGAGAAATCAATCTAGCTAGGTTTCGAATTCGGGAAAGGTCATTTTGATCTATTAAAAGGAACTCAGCACTAAGAATGCTGCTATATATCGAAAACGGCACTAACGATTTTCACAAAAATTAATGACTACACTAATTCGAGCACAAGAAATCGATCTAGCTAGGTCACTAATTCGAGAAAACTCGTTTTCTGTGTTAAAAACTCGACGGGGTATAAAAAACAAGTCTTGAAAAAAAATCGAAAAGTACAGAAAGTTCTTTGTCCAGATCGACTTTAGCTATCCAGTGCCAAAAAAAGTGGGTGCTTTTCGAACCAAAATGTACCAAAAAAAGAAATAAAGGAAAAAAATATTCATAAATATTGAAATGCAAACGAGATATTAAAACAAATATATCCCACAAGACTAAAGTAAGCCAGCGAGTATTTTTGTGTGAGTGTAGTATCCTCTTTAACTAACAATTGTGTTTTTAAACGGCCTCGACAAAATTTTAAAAGCGGTAAAAGAATTGAAAAAATTTAGTGATGCATAGTTACATAGATTAGATCAGTTTCTACTGACGTCACAAACATTCACCTGTCGAGAGGGATAATTATGAAAAATATTGTAAATAAATAAATATCCAATATTATTTTTTTTCTGATTTCCTTAATACATTTTAAAATTTATTTTAATAAAATATTGATAGTTGACACTTGAATGAATGCAGCTTTTCCGATTTTTTTTTTAATTCCAATGCCAACATTCACCCATTTGTTTATTTGGCGTTAGAGTCTGGGTCTGGCGATAGTTTATGTTATGGAAAATGGTTGACGGGATAATGCGGAAATATCAAATATAGTTTTTTAAAAACACTCTTTTATAAGCAACCAATGGTCATCTTGAAAATACCGCGGAATTCATATTTTTTACGTAAAATATCTATTACAATGCATTAATTTGGCCTGGGCAAAGACCTCTATTATGAAAAATTCACTTCTTTTTTATACATTTGCCAGGAAGCTCAAAATAATGAATTTATTTGAAATATATACTATTTGCTCTGTTTATTTATCAACAAAAGAGAATCAGAAAGAAACATTATTTAAATTATCTTTTTACCCTTTTAAATTTATTTGTCATCGTGTAATCGTAAATTTATTGATATTTAATTATTAATTGATGAAAGCGTATTCTGTATGTTACATTTTTTTTAACAATTTATTTTTTACTTTTAACTCTTTAAAATATTGACTTTTGCCATTTCACAGCGCTTTGGCCTATTTTGGCGAGCATTTTACTGTCACATAATTAAATCCGTTGTTTTTCAACTCCCATACAATTGCACGAGTTACAGAGATATTTGGCGATTTATCACCTGCGACCGCCTAATTGAAAAAGAACAACCAATTTCAAGTGAATGTATCATATATATTATTTCTCCTGTCAACATCCCTTTTTTTCTGAAAATACGAAACGCAGAACGACGAATGAGATAGCATATGAAAGGATTTTGAAAACGCTTCTGACATAGCACACTTAACATTTCGTTAAAACATGTTTTCGATTAAAAATGGCTGATAATTAAAAATTAAATCGGCATTGTTTTCCTAAATGAAATGAAAGGTTTTCCTCAAAACATTGTTGCCAAAAAAATAAAATACCACATTATATGATGCTCAGCAATTATTATAAAAAACACCGCACGGGTTTATTTTATATTTATGATTAAAAAGCGAAATTTAAATTGAAATGTTTAGATTTATATTTCTATGTCCCATGTTTTTCCCGAAGCGGATGACGTCATCCTCTAATGCAGTTAAAATACGATTGTTATTATTTTTTTTTCGCGCGTGCCTTTAGCAATCTTGGATCAGTTTTTACTCTAACTTTGATGGAATAGATGATATTCTGGATTGACTAACAACTAAATGTTGTTTACAGATATTTTTATCCTTGCTTTATCTTTAGAAGTTTAAACCTGCATCTAATAACTATTACATATTGATAAAAAATGGTACTTCTCTTTTATCCCGTCGACCACTTTTCATAACAAAAAACTATCGCCAAATAAACGGGAGAACGTTGCCATTGGAATATCAAAATAAATAAATAAAATATAAGAATTTAAGGACACAATTGTTATTTTAATTAATGAAATAACTAATAAACCAGTAAAACATAATGAAAAATACACGCAAATGTCGAATTAAAAACCACTTGATGATTTAACAAACACGTATAATGCTTCTGACATCAAGTCAATGGGACTGCATTTTTGGCGTTTAATCTTACAATTTGGCGATAGTTTTTTGTTATGAAAAGTGGTCGACAGCATAATAGAGAAGTACCTAAAAAATATTAGATTTCAGTGCGAAACTCTGGTTAATTTATAATTAAGTTGTAAAAATATTAAAATGTATTGTCATCGGCAAAACACTTTTCAACATAATTTATATAATTCTTGCCTATCAGGAATTGTGTTAAAAATCGATTGGAAAATTCCATGAATAAAAAAAAAGTAATTAAAATCAGTTAGCAAAAAAATAAAATAAAATAAAATAAAAAAATACCTGTTGAAAAAAATTACCGAGCGAGGATTGGTCTACTAGGTACTTGTAAGATTAAATGCCAATAATGGTTGATCGAAAATGTCACATTCACTTGACAACACGTGTTTATGTCATCAAGTTATTTTTATTTCGACGTTTTATTTATATTTTTATTAATGTTATACTAATTTATTTGTTTTTTCGTTATTTAAAATAAAAATTATGTCAATTTGTATAATTTGGTGAGTGAGCAGGAAAAAAAGAAAATTACGTCATAAAAATCGGGTTTACACATGTATATTAAAAATTAAAAAGATGAATTAAATGAAAAAGCATTATAACCAGTTACACGAAAAAGCATTATAACCAGATTACAGAAGAAAGTCGCCGTTCGTGATATCATCATCATCATCTTTTTAAAACAGGATACATTACCAGGTTTTAAGAGGTTGTGAAATCAGAACGGGGGTTGGTGAGCGTAGCGAGCAGGGTGCAGAGCCCCCTAGTCATGTAAATAAAAGAAAATCATCTTTCTAATTTAATATTTAAGATAAATCATTTTACCTTTTACTATAAATAAACCGTTTTCCTATTTATTAGGTTTCTTTCATCATAACTGCATGATATATTCAAAAGTAAAAAAAAAATAATAATATTAAAATCAATCTATGCACTTTTATTTCTATTTTAATTTCAAATGACGCATTGCATCGCAATATTTTTAATTCTGTAATGACTGTTTTAAATCTTTGTAACTTCTTCAATTCATTTCTGATTGATAGCTGTCAAATGCCACTGTATAACTCAAATTAATGACAATTGAATCCATTTGGACACTACACTGTTGTGTTAACTAGTATTTTAAAAACACAAATTGCACAAATTGTGCTTATTAGTTGCTAAAATCAGTGTAAAAATTGTTTTAAACTCATAAAAGAGCTAAAATCCTACATGTTTCGGCTTCAAACTTAAAGCCATCATCGGGGAAGAGGAACAACACAAACGACTACTGATCTTTTAATTTTCGACACGAGAAGAATGAAATCAACAGTATGGAAAAATTTAAATAAAATAAGCGGGCACTCTTTGTTGCCAAAGAGCGAAAAACAAAACAATGAATTAACAAGGGGTTAAAAATGTATCCCATAAACCAGGTATGCTGAAAGAAAAGTTATCATTACAAATACAATCTTTTCTAATTTTAATTTCCAATGATTCCCTAATGGCGGCTTTAAATGGGTTATTGAACCTATGGATAATTCTTGCTTTATCGAAATTAATTACAATATCATTATTTTTAGCGTAAAACCGGGAGAGTGCAGTGGATAATTTTCCAAATTTTATGTCGTTTTTATGCTCTTTTAATCTTTCCAAAAACTTTCTTTTAGTCATACCAATGTAAAATATTATACTATTATTATTTAAGCTAATGGGGATTTCATAAACACCTGCGAATTGATCAGGGGGGATAGGATCTAATTTATATGAAACTAAGTCAACCAATTTTCTGGGAGGGACAGCAATAAGATGGATATTGTATTTACGGAGGGCCCTTTTAATCCTTTCAAATATAATAGGTATATATTGGAATTTCCGATAGTTTGGTTTATTATTGCTAGGGACAGGATGCTGAATTAAATGGCCATTGCATTTTCCTATAATTTTCTGTACGTGATGAGCGGGGAAACCATGGTGAATGGCGATATCTCTGATAAAATTAAGTTCATCTTGGATGAATTCACTTGAACAAACCAGAAAAGCACGCTTGATGAATGAATTGAAGGCAGCAATCTTATAAGTGAAAGTTGTAGAGGCATTAAATGGGATTATTGTGTTACTTCTCATCGGTTTACGATAGACTTTACGTTTTAGGTTGTTGTCATCTTTAATTAATTGAATATCAAGGAACGGCAGTGATGAATTTTCTTCTATTTCCAACGTAAACTTAATATTTTCATCTATTTCGTTTATTTTTGAGAGGAAAGATAGGAGTTTCTGCTTTCCATGACTCCATGTGATAAAGATATCGTCCACGTATCTTAGCCAAACTTCTGGTGTTAAATTCAAACTTTTAAAAATAAATTCCTCCATCGGTCTAAGTTTAAATTCAGCCAACAGACCGGAAATAGGAGATCCCATAGGTGCTCCTTTATTTTGTCTGTAAAATTTCTTATTAAACATGAAAACGTTGTTATTAATGATAAGGTTAAGTCCTGCCTTTAGAGATGTTTTTACGCTATCACTTAAATTATTTTGTTTATCAATTTCCAAATTAATATTTTGTGCAACTTCATTTGTATCAATAGATGGGTAAAGAGACACAATATCTAAACTAGCTAGAATAGTTCCTTTAGAAATCTGCATATTTTCTATTTTATGGATAAAATCTTCTGTTGACTGTACAGTTTTGCTTGAACTTGGTAAAATTAATTTTAGGAATATAACGAAAGCTTTTTCAATAAAATATGTTGGGCCAGAACACCTAGAAACAATAGGTCTCATAGGGAGATTTGGTTTATGGTCTTTGAGTCTTCCAATCAAACGAGGGGTAACTCCTGTATTGTTAATTTTAATAAGTTTTTTCATGTATTCTGGCCAGGCTCCTCTTCTAATAAGTTCTTGTGTCTTCCGGAAAATCAAGGGATTCGGGTCTTTCTTTAGTTCTGTGCAGTCCATTGTGTCAATGCAATCATTCATTTTATTAATGTAGTCTGTTTTATTTAGAATAGCCATTTTATTAGATTTATCCGTCATAAGGAAAATAGTTTGCTTGTCTTTCTTTAACCTGGAAATAGTTCTAATAGGTCCGGTATGGATTGTATTTGAACAGATTGGATATTTCTTAATTAGATTATAAATATAGTTACGTGCTTCTTCTCTATTTGTGGTTGATACAGAATTAATAGTAGATTCCACTTCCGTAATCAAGTCTTTGATATCAAACCTTTCTTGAAAAATAAATTTAGGGCCTAATGATAACACCTGGTTTTCTTTATATGAAAACACTTTACTTGAATAATTAACAAATGGCACTGGCTTAACTTGATAGTGATTAGGCTTCTCAACTTTGGAAATTAGACAACTTAATTTTTTATATTGGTTAACCACTTTAGCTTTACGCTGAGAATGTCGAAAACCCTCTAGTAACTTCATACAAATGTCAAATATCGCCACAGGTGTAACTTTAGCAAAAATGCAATATTATATTAATATTAAGAAATATCCAATCTGTTCAAATACAATCCATACCGGACCTATTAGAACTATTTCCAGGTTAAAGAAAGACAAGCAAACTATTTTCCTTATGACGGATAAATCTAATAAAATGGCTATTCTAAATAAAACAGACTACATTAATAAAATGAATGATTGCATTGACACAATGGACTGCACAGAACTAAAGAAAGACCCGAATCCCTTGATTTTCCGGAAGACACAAGAACTTATTAGAAGAGGAGCCTGGCCAGAATACATGAAAAAACTTATTAAAATTAACAATACAGGAGTTACCCCTCGTTTGATTGGAAGACTCAAAGACCATAAACCAAATCTCCCTATGAGACCTATTGTTTCTAGGTGTTCTGGCCCAACATATTTTATTGAAAAAGCTTTCGTTATATTCCTAAAATTAATTTTACCAAGTTCAAGCAAAACTGTACAGTCAACAGAAGATTTTATCCATAAAATAGAAAATATGCAGATTTCTAAAGGAACTATTCTAGCTAGTTTAGATATTGTGTCTCTTTACCCATCTATTGATACAAATGAAGTTGCACAAAATATTAATTTGGAAATTGATAAACAAAATAATTTAAGTGATAGCGTAAAAACATCTCTAAAGGCAGGACTTAACCTTATCATTAATAACAACGTTTTCATGTTTAATAAGAAATTTTACAGACAAAATAAAGGAGCACCTATGGGATCTCCTATTTCCGGTCTGTTGGCTGAATTTAAACTTAGACCGATGGAGGAATTTATTTTTAAAAGTTTGAATTTAACACCAGAAGTTTGGCTAAGATACGTGGACGATATCTTTATCACATGGAGTCATGGAAAGCAGGAACTCCTATCTTTCCTCTCAAAAATAAACGAAATAGATGAAAATATTAAGTTTACGTTGGAAATAGAAGAAAATTCATCACTGCCGTTCCTTGATATTCAATTAATTAAAGATGACAACAACCTAAAACGTAAAGTCTATCGTAAACCGATGAGAAGTAACACAATAATCCCATTTAATGCCTCTACAACTTTCACTTATAAGATTGCTGCCTTCAATTCATTCATCAAGCGTGCTTTTCTGGTTTGTTCAAGTGAATTCATCCAAGATGAACTTAATTTTATCAGAGATATCGCCATTGACCATGGTTTCCCCGCTCATCACGTACAGAAAATTATAGAAAAATTCAATGGCCATTTAATTCAGCATCCTGTCCCTAGCAATAATAAACCAAACTATCGGAAATTCCAATATATACCTATTATATTTGAAAGGATTAAAAGGGCCCTCCGTAAATACAATATCCATCTTATTGCTGTCCCTCCCAGAAAATTGGTTGACTTAGTTTCATATAAATTAGATCCTATCCCCCCTGATCAATTCGCAGGTGTTTATGAAATCCCCATTAGCTTAAATAATAATAGTATAATATTTTACATTGGTATGACTAAAAGAAAGTTTTTGGAAAGATTAAAAGAGCATAAAAACGACATAAAATTTGGAAAATTATCCACTGCACTCTCCCGGTTTTACGCTAAAAATAATGATATTGTAATTAATTTCGATAAAGCAAGAATTATCCATAGGTTCAATAACCCATTTAAAGCCGCCATTAGGGAATCATTGGAAATTAAAATTAGAAAAGATTGTATTTGTAATGATAACTTTTCTTTCAGCATACCTGGTTTATGGGATACATTTTTAACCCCTTGTTAATTCATTGTTTTGTTTTTCGCTCTTTGGCAACAAAGAGTGCCCGCTTATTTTATTTAAATTTTTCCATACTGTTGATTTCATTCTTCTCGTGTCGAAAATTAAAAGATCAGTAGTCGTTTGTGTTGTTCCTCTTCCCCGATGATGGCTTTAAGTTTGAAGCCGAAACATGTAGGATTTTAGCTCTTTTATGAGTTTAAAACAATTTTTACACTGATTTTAGCAACTAATAAGCACAATTTGTGCAATTTGTGTTTTTAAAATACTAGTCAAATTAATGAATTTGTTATTTATCTAATTTTCTACTAAACGGTTACGATTGCCTTTCACTTATGAAACTCTTACTTTTAATTATTATAAAGTATTTACACCAATTTCTTAATATAAGTGATCATAAATCTGTCAACATATATTTGTTATGATTGAATATAATTTCATCTCTTATATTTCACGTTTTTTTACGCAATTTCTTGAGAATCAAATATTACAGATTTATGTTGATAATATATGTCAGAATTCAATCAATTGAATTGTTTATGACCATTTTGATCATTATTATTTCATAGCAAAATGACTGCTTTGTACAGGTTTACCATAAGTTATTTCCTCTTTAAGCTTGAGATAATTTTGCCAAATTGCAACCCTGTTTTTGTTTGAATTTTATATTGCTAATTCATAACGGTTATTTCAATTGGCTTTTTTTTTCACCACGGCTCAATAAAAATAGTATTTTGGCGATATGAGTGAATGTTATTCAAGCACATGGTTTACGACAGTGCTGCTGTAAGGTTGTAAGAAATACGATGAGGGCCATCCTTTCTCTTTCCTATCCTGATAGTTCTTCCCATTTACAGTATGATTATGATTATAAATAATAAATACATTCTTTACTTCTAATATCCTGGAATTTTGTTTTATTGAATTATATTTCTCTATGTCAGGAGGTGAACTGGTGGTTATTGATCAAACAGTTTATGCAATGTTACACCTTTCAAAAAGTTATAAAAGCACGGCTGTAATCATCTTTAACCTGCACAAAATAATATCACCACAACGCCAGAAGAACGTTTTTCATCTTGACGAAAAATAATGTAATTATATTTTTATTTGGTGGGGGGAGCCGAATTCATTCCTTCCCCGGGCGCCAAAAAACGTAACTACGCCACTGCAAATACCAAAGCTTGTAAAAATATTCAAAATAGTTTATCTTCTAGACCAGTGGTTCCCAACCTTTTTTTAGCCGCGCCCCACCGAAACATCTCTAAAATGATGATGCCCCCCTCCCCCTATAACATATAATTCTCATAAAATTTTAAAAGAACTTACTGCTGGCAGAGTAAAAAGCATTTAACATTGATCCTTAAACGTGCCGAAGGTAATGGATGAATCAAACAATTTTTTATAATCATCTGATACGCCTCGTACTTTACTGGCACACGGTCGCCACGTATGCGTGCTGTATAGAGTGCTCAGAATCCTTGATTAGAAAAATCAATAATTTTGATTAAAAGATTTTTGTTACACTTGAATAGTTTCATGTGTAAAATTAATTTTCATGTGACATATTGCAGTGCGACTCTTTCAATAAGTAATCGAAAAAGTTGTTTAAAATTCTAAAATACTTATAAATCCGGAAAATTATAAAAAAAAATTTAAATATATAAAAGTATCTAAATATCTTAAAATGGTTTTTCTATAATTATTCTGGTAGGATTGTATTTAAAACTTTTGAATGGATACTTTTTAAAAATTGAATAAAAAACTATTTTTTTTAATTTGTTTTTTGAAATTTGAATGTGTAACTTTTATTTTCAGTCTACAACATTACTATTAGAAAAACAATTCAGAAGGTATGGGTTCACAGAAATTCTGAATTGTCCCCTTGAAAAGTTAAATTGCCCCCCTGAAAAGTCAAATTGCCCCCCTGTGGGGCGTACGCCCCCCGTTGGGAACCACTGTTCTAGACCCTTCAAACACATGCATTTTAATTATAGCTACCCTGTATTTACATTTGAACTCTTAGGAATTAATCATAATTAATTCTGATTTTTTGTATGAATTTTAAATTTTCATCAGATGTCTAATTTTTCATGGATTTGGTGAGGTATAAATTATGACCTTTGTTAAAATAGAATAACATGAACCAGAGCCTTAGAACGTACAAAATGAAAACGGGAGAAATGCTAATTCATTTAATGGAATTATCAGGATTATCCAATAATCCTGAACCCGAAACAATGAAAGTCAGCCCGATCTGAACCTGAACTGCAACGAAAACAATATAGTGTCAACCTGAACTGCGGGTAGAAGCGAGTAACACGACCCAATGCAGGACTCTAATTCAGATCTATCTATCTATCAGGGGCCAAACTGGCAGACCTCTAATTGCGATAGATTTCACTTTTCTTTGCCAACAAACAAACAAGTTATTTTTATTAATAAGAAAACTTCAATAATGGAAATAACCGGTAATCCAGGATCCGTTTACATAGGATTTACTGTATTTAGAAGTTCTTGTACCACTTATTGTTACAATGAACCTGGCAACTAGTCAAGAGACTCAGACCCAATCTGAATTTAATGAAAGGAAAATAATGTTATTCAAATAGTGTTTGTCTATACAAGGATGTAAAATTTCTCTTTGGATGTCAAAGACTAGATACCGAGACCATTTGATAAGGAAATAAAGTTTCGAAAACATGACTTTAAAAAAAATCAGTAATATTCGAAGTCACTGTATGAAAACGAGATAATCTTTAATATATAAACTTATTGCAAATATTAACCATTGAAACAGAAGCAACTGACCATATGCAATGAAATTGTTACCCCATGTAGCACTGTCAAATTATATATATACAGTAAAACCTCTAAATAACGGACACCTCGGGAACGCGGAAACTGTCCGCTATTCGGAGATGTCCGCTTTTGGGAAAACCTCAGAGATTCACAAAATTGCTCAGAAATGCTTAATGTTCCATTAAATGACTTTTATATGTCCTAAAACCTCTATTATGTGGTTAATCAGAAATTAAAATTATTTTTTGAGCAATAAAACTGAAATGAGATTGAGCATACCTTTATTCACAGTGTATTACATTTTTATGAAAAAAAATCTGTTACAAAAGTTTGCTTTTTCTTGCGATTACATGTAATTTGTTTTTCTATGTGAAGTTTTAACTCTGTCAGTAGTTCTTCTAAATCATCTTTATTTACAAAAAATAAATAAATAAATAAAATAAATAAAAAAGTTTATCTTCCCACTGTATTTTGCCGCTTCTTGGAAATTCTAGATATTGCATGAAACTTCTCCAGTTTCAATATCACTAACAGAGTCAGCTTTTGTCGAAAATTCTGAAGGAATACAATCGCATACATCAACTGATTCTTCTTCAGTAGGTAACTCATCATCAATATTAATGAAAATTTCGGCAGTTTCTTCACCCCTGATACATTTCATTAATTCACTTATTTCGCTATTCTTTATTTGTGTTAGAAATGTTTGTATCATTTTCTTTTAATATAAATCCTGCTTTTCTAAAACATTGTCGTACTCTTTCCGGTTTTATGTTTTTTACACCTGAGGAAATCCAAATTATACCATCGACAGCATTAACTAATTTCAGGCAGTTCTCAAGTGTATTCATAGAATCTAACTTTGAAAGAATGTAGCGTAATAAAAGCTTTCTATACCATTCTTTAAAACTGTGCATTTCGCCTTGATCAAATGGCTGAAATACGGAATTCGTGTTTGGGGGAAAATACGCAATTTCAACATTGTCGAATTTCAAATGTTTCGAATGAGAAGTTGCATTGTCCAAAAACAAGATTACTTTTCTTTGTTGTTTTTACATCCTATTATCAATGGAAGTTGACTATTCGATCATTAAAGGTATAGTCATCCACTCTTTTTTATTCGCTCTCCATATAATACCAAATTTATTAAATTGGTTGTTCTTTGGGGAACACCTGGTATTTCACCTATTTTTCAGTTATAAGAGTGATTTCAAATTATCCTAATACATTGCAACATAATGAAATAATGAATCGCTCTTTTGACATTTTTTTCGCCGATACAGTCATCCATAAAACACAAAGTCTATTCGGAAAAATTCTGAAAAATAGTCCGGTGTGATAGGCATTAAAAATGTTTCTCTCCTCATAACTTCCACAAATTGATTGCAGTCGTTCATGCCAATCCTTCACTCATTTAAGATCTACAACAGATTTTGTTTCTCCACATATCGTTTTGAAAGAAATGTTGCGCCGAGACCGGAACTTTTCCAGCCATCCACTGGAAGCATTAAAGTCGTGTAATCAGAGTTCTTTAGCGACTTCTAAAACCTCTTCCTGAATCAAAGGCCCACTGATAGGAATGTTTTTCGAACAAAGTAAACCAATTAAAATCAATTTTAATGGAATTAGTCTTCCTCAATTTCACATTTTTGCTATTCTCGTTAAAGTTAGTTAGTAACCCACAAATTTCTTATTTCTTCTTTATTTCGTAAAATCTCTCCCACCGGTGTTTTACTTATTTTAAAACGTTCAGCAAGTATCCGTAAACTCAATTTCTCTTTCTCTGATACACTTAATTTAAATTTTTTATTTTAAAGTTAATCACTTTCCCTGTGAGGCCATTCTCGAAACATTAATCACAAACAAGACTCTAAATTCTGAGTACGTAGAACTCAATATTTTTAGGAAACGATAAAAATGATGTTAACGTATTTTGACGCTTTGAATAATGTGTTTTGAGTATAAGTTAAGTCTCAAGAATCAAACCGTAACCGACATTGCGAAGTAGTTTTTCCCCCCTGCACTCGTCGCTTTCTTGACGCCTTTAATTCTCACTCCCAAGAAACCAGTACGCAATTTCCAATAAAAAAAATAATAAAATAGAGTAACTATTTTCTTTGTTTTATAAAAAAGTAAAAGTAAATAAATAAAATCGTATGTTAGGTTTTCAGTGATTATTGTTAATTTGCTCAGATAATATGGCGCCATGTGACGTTTGCTTTCTCTCTTCTATGTTATGCTATGATGCAATTTACTTAATTACTTTTTAGATTTTACGAAGGAATATTATTAAAATGAAAAAAATATTATTTTTTTCGTTTTTTTTTTTACACTTTGTAAGATTATCCAAAAAATTGTTTGAGTTTGGGTACAAAGAAACAAAAATAGTTAGCATATTATCTATCCTGAAATTTCAGGACAATTCTAAACGAGATTATCTTAAGCACATTTAAAAGGAAAGAGAAAATGATGTACGTTGTATTATGGAATTCTGGAAAAGGAGAAATTGGTACTTCTAGCCAACTAGCAGCTCTAGACACTACTTCTAGACTCTATCAGCTGAAAATCCAAAATTGTTTTTATTCTCCGACGGGGGAGGGGGATGGAATTTCCCCTGGTCACCCCCTAGATTTATCTGTGGTCACAGAACTTGTGTGAAATTGCTCTGATAAATTTAGAGGCTTTTTACTTTTTTCTTCATTTTGTTTCTCAGTAAAAAAAATCATTTTTCATCCTTTATCGCCAAAATTACTGTCCGCTATTCAGAGGTTAAACATACAAAAATTAAGGTTTTGGGAGTGGGGATTGGAAAACTGTCCGTTAAATAGAGCTTTCCGCTATTCGGGAGTGTCCTTTATGGAGGTTTTACTGTATATCACTAAGGTGCATTACCAGAAGCTTAATATGGAATATGGTGTGCATAGCACTTATAGTTACTTTACAGGGACAGTCGAAAGAATTCCGTTACATTACGTCTATGGAGAAAAATCGTTTGCGGTTTAATTAAAAGATGTTTCACTATTGTAAACGCATTTAATTTATATATATCACTAAGGTGCATTACAAGAGGATTACTACAGAATAGTCTGTGTATAGCAGTCATCGTTCATTTACACGGACACGCAAAAGAATTCTCTACTGTCTGTTAACAATAATTCCTGGAAGTGCATTTTAAATTGCTGAAGGCGATTTTAAATTTAACTCACTTTTTGTCTATTACTTGGTGTGTATAAATTCTGTAAATCCTATACAGGGCAGCACAAAAGTTCGCAAACACATTTCTGTTTATTGACAGAAACTTCAGAAGGAGAATTTTAAACTGTGCTACGCGTTTTCTAACTAAACTAAAATTTAGCATCCTTATATACAAATCTATAGATCATATACAGGGCTGAATAAAAGTATTTGGTTATTTTTCCGAATATTGTATATGTTGGAAATTCCTGGAATTGCGTGTTTAAATATGTTATGCGTTTTTGAAATTGTTTATTTAGATGTTATCTTTCAGCTTAACCTCACGGCCGATGAGCCCAGTAGCTTGCCCATCCATGCATGTCTATGATCGGAAGCCGTGGGAAAGCAAGAGCCGTCGGAGTAACTCGACATATGACCGAGTGACCGTTTCCCCCTGTGGGGTTTCGCGAACGAGGCCGTCGGGGGTTCTTCGGCGGTTCATCAGGTGTATGTTCCACGCGGAAGTTTCCCCAGAGCAGGGTTACTGCCGCAACGACCTATGGGGTCGATACCTGGTAAAATGGTCTAGGGTTCGCAGAGGGGCGGCCCATGACCGATCGCAGCGCCGGACGAGACAAAGTCCTGGTGCGTTAAAAGCCCTTTAGAGGCTTGGGCGCGATGGTCGGAAGCGTGCCGCGGGCTACCCCCGAGGGCGCCTGGCGGCGCAGGATAGTTTTATCTTTCAGCTTATTAAACGATAATGATTACATGAAAGACAAGTTTCTTTGTTACTTCTTTAAACTTTTTATTTTTAATTACAGTATAGAACCATTTATCCAGAATGGTCGGGACCAGATGCATTCCGTATAACTGGTTGGAACATTAATTCAAAATCCTTTTTATGAGATTTGTAGAATGTACGTGGTTGTAACATTGTTACTAATTTCAAATTATTAGATAATTCTGATTAAAATTTAGATTGTATCAAAATCAAATATTAATCAGAGTTTGAAAGAAGGCAATTTCTGGCAATACCTTAGAAACAATAATACTGTATAAAACTCAATATCAAACTAAATATGCTTTCATTTCAATTCCTAGATATTGATCAAGTTGTACACTGCATTCGCTAATCTATCAAGCAATGCACATGTCAAACTGGCACTTTTCCTGGAAAGATTCTAAAATCATTCTTTTGGAAATTCATACTGGTTAACTGGTTTTCCGGTTAACTGAATTCTGGATAAATGGTTCCATACTGTATACGAATATTTATCTTTTAGATTAACATCATCTGTAATTTGACTAAATTGAGAGATATTGGTTTCTGGCAATTTTCTCAATGCAAATTTTTATGACATTAGCATCGACATCAGCATTATCACTTTTTATTTTCTACATTTTCTAGCTCCTCCCTTTAGTGAGTGCCTTCTGATTACGGGTTGGGACTGGCGACTATTTTATATTCAATCGTACCAGAATTTACAAGAAATTTCCTTTGTGTTACATTTCTCTAGAAAATGTCCTAGTATGGAGAGATTATTCATCAAAAAGTGGTACGAATATAATTTAAAAATAGTAGCCAGGATGACATATATCCCGATTTAGACAATGTTCAGACCAAAAAAATTTACAAGAAATTTCCTTTGTGTTACATTTCTCTTCAAAATGTGCTACTATAGGTAAATGGGAGAGATTATTTTTCAAAATGTGATATGATTAGAATTTAAATATCCCAACCTTGTAATGAAAGGCTTAATCTATCCCTAACTAGTACATGATTTTTTTAATTGTAATACAAGTTTCAGATCAAAACAATTTGAAAGAAAATTACAGAATAAAGGTTGATTCAATGACAGAAGATTTGTGCAAAAGTAAACAAAATTGTTTAGCAAATCCTACTGGTTTTCCCGAATTTAGCTAACTTGACCGGACTACTGTTATTGTTGTTTGAAAAATCTGTTCTGTTTAGTAATAACTTCGTCCAGGCTTGTTTTTCTTTTGTGATTTTAGCCTTCGTACAAAATATTTCTTTACATTCTGTTATTGTAGGCTACAAAGTCGCTTACAAGAACTACTATTTTCAATTTTGTCACACTTTGTTTATCATTTAAAGAAATCTTATATTTTCAAATAGCTATAATAGTTATTTAAGTTGGGCTTCACAAATTAAAGCTTTTGGGCTTCACAAATTAAAATTTTTGGGTTTCACAAACTAAAGTTTTCTTTAATATGAAAAAACAGATGACAATTTGAATGGGATTTAACAAAAATCTTTCTGATACACATTTCACAAGAAAATCACTTTAGTATGTACATGCAGGTGAAAACTGAAATGAGATTTTGAGTAAACCCTTTGTGGCACACTTCTCAAGAGAGAAATTTCTCCTTAGTATGAACTTGCAGATGTCTATTTAAATTATATTTTGCAGAAAATCCTTTGTTGCATACTGCACAAGAAAAAGTTGTCTCTTAGGTGTGAACACGCAGGTGGACTTTCAAAGACGATTTGTGAGAAAATCTTTTGTTGCACACTTCACAAGAGAATGGTTTCTCGTTAGTATGAGTTCGTAGGTGGGTAAGCAAATTGGATTTTTGAGAGAATCCTTTATTGCACAGCTCACAAGAGATAGGTTTTTCTCCAGTATGAACTCGAAAGTGTTTATTTAAATTAGATTTCCTCGCAAATAATTTCTTGCACACTTCACAAGAGAAAGATTTCACTTTAGTATGAATTTTCAAGTGGTCATTCAAATGAGATTTGTGAGAAAATCCTTTATTACACAGTTCACATGAGAAAGGTTTCTCTCCTGTATGAACTCGCAGGTGTACATTTAAAATAGATTTCCTAGAAAATCCTTTCTTGCACACTTCACAAGAGAAAGATTTCACATTGGTATGAATTTTCAAGTGGTCATTCAAATGAGATTTGTGAGAAAATCCTTTGTTGCACACGTCACAAGTGAAAAGTTTCTCTTTAGTGTGAACACGACAATGCAGATATAAATTCGACTTATTAGAAAATCCTTTGTTGCACACCTCACACGTGAATAATTTCTTTGTAGTATGAACAGAATGATGCTTATTTAAATTAGACATCACAGAAAACTGTCTGCTAAGTGTGAATACGAATCTGCCTCTACAAATTAGCTTTCCATAAAGCCTTCTAATGCAGATCTCACAAGTGAAATAGTTTTCTCTTACTATCAGTACGATGGCATATTTTTAAATTAGATTTCTGTAGAAATGTTTTACCAGAAAACCTACTAATAAAGTTCTTAAAACATAGACAAAGTACCAGAAATAAATTATATATATAAAATATATTTTTTCTACATCATACAGAAAAAAAGTATTTAACTATTACAAACGGTTTGCTTTCTTCTTACCATTAAATGAACAAAATGTGAGATAGTAAAGATTTTCTCTTCATAATTACAGAAATGAACAGTAATAAGTTAATACTTTAGTATACACTCTTTAAATAGAATTTGTGTTAAGAAACGTTTTCCTGGTATGTTCAGAGTAAACTACACAAGCACCTGCACCTGCAATAAAAATAAAAACATAAGCACTAAATTAATAATTTTAATTAAAAATAAATACTCAATAAATTTTAAGTATTTAGTAATATTTTATTGCATTTGCTATAGTTGAATTTAAATTTTTTACTTGAAAATATTTTCACTAATATCTTAAGGTAAGGGGAAGAATAAACTACATTTAAATCTTTATTTTTACATTTATTTTTCCCTTTTTTATATACATAATTCAAAAATGTGGATTTATTACACACGTTTTAATAAATAACTCTTCTTATAGGATTCTGACTAAAGTTATGTTGGTTCAGATTTAGCTCTATTCAATGTCCATCAGTGTCGTTTCTAGAGGCCCAGACCTACCGACGGGCAAAGAAGCATGTGAAAAAGATGTATTGCAAAGAAACTTGAAAAGAATGTAATTTTAAAAACATTATATTTTTAAATAATAAACTTTTTTTCCAAAAAAGTACTTTATGGCTAAAATTTTCTCTATAAGTATCTCATTATACACTTTTTTATTACTGATCTATTGAACAATTTAGGGTCGAGAAAAATAGAGAAATTGACTGTATAAATTTCAATTAATCGGAAAATCTTTGTATCATTAAAACATCAGTTGAATTTGCTTCCTCATTTTTGTTAAGAAATAAAAGTAATTCAGTTAGTTACTCAAAACATCTACTTTGGTTATGCATAATTAACTATCTTGAACAAAACAACTTTTATATACTAATTAATTTTTCAGCAGAGCTGAAATTACATTGTAAATTAATGAAATACAAAGGATGGGAATTATCACTTTACTAAATAGCGTACAACCAATAGAGTGAAAAAATGTCCAGACTGGGTTTCGATCCCGGATCCCTCTGTATAGCACACCAAGTGCTTTACCAATTAAGCCATCCGGCCGACATCCAGTTTTTGTCAATCCAATTTTTGTCATCCCAATTTTTTTGTCAGGGGGGCTAACTGCCCGGTAATCATAAATGATAAATAAATTGCAAAAATACATCCTGATAAAAAACACGTGTAATCATAAAATCGAAGAGAAAGGTAGCAAGCTACAGAATATTAAACAGTGTTCAAAAGAAATTATCTGCTTTAAAAAACAACAAATTTATCCCTAAATTCAAATAATTAATACATTTATAAGAAATAAATCGGAAAAATGAAACCTGAAAAAAAAAATCCCTGACGGCTCGGTCTACAGGCACAGGTAGATTTCGAAGACGCAGACCGTGGGGCGCCTGTTTGTCGGGAATTGCGGAAGAAATGACCTTTTTGCGATGATGCTGCAGTTGGAACCGCCCCTGGTCTCTGGCTGCAGATCTCAAACCATGTGGTTACATTCGAAAATCGCTCCAATGGCCGGCTAAGTTAAAGGCGTTTATAGGTAAGTGGGAATGCTCTCTTCGGTTTTATTCGACGTCTAAAGTTATTCTGTTCAAAATGAGACCAGCCACGACCAAATCGGTCATTTTTTGAATGAATTATGTCCATTTTAGAGATGCTTCTTTGGCCCTATGGCCAAAATACATGGCATTCGAGCGTCAGTGTCCGCCATGTTTATCAGCTTCTCATACGTGCAAAAATTGTACATATTCTATAAATTATCATTGTATTTATTTTCATTTATATGTATCTCATCATGTAGTACCATTTATTAGTCATTTTAAACAATAAAATTCGTGTATTTAAAAAAGAAAGAAGAAAAAGAAAAATTCTGAAAACCCGCCTTTTAACCACCTTTTTTTTTTTTTTTTTTAAACTATATCTTCTATTCATCCGATCTCTTGGATTTTTGGTGTGTTCATGTATATAGTGCTCCGATAACCTCTCAAAAAATTTTAAATCTCTAGCTAAATTTTAAGTTGGGTTATGGGCCATAAGTTTTTCAATTCTGGCCCCCGTTTAACAACTCTTCTACTTTTATAAATATTTAAAAATACTTCCAAATTTTATTTCACCCTGTAAATTTATGAGCACATGTACTTAGTGCTCCGATAACCTCTCAAAAATTATTGGAGCGCTGGTAATATTTTAAGGGGGTGTACCAGATTTGTTGATTAAAATTCGTTGTTTTGCATGCAGTCATGGCGTGGGCGTGGCTGTCTGTTTTACATAAGTAAGTTTCAAATTAGCTCCCTTTTTTTATAATTAATTTAGTGTTCCCGAGAGTGTTAAGTGTTCATTTGACTTTGTAGAGGGTCTTCCTAAGCTCTGTGGGGCACTTTGGCATATTTTCTATGTATTTTAATACCTGTTTTGAGCATTCTACCATACCTTGTCACGTATTTTATTATCGCTGCAATATCTTTTCAAAGTGTATATTCTTCAAACCCTCGTAAAAAATACTAATTATGTCTTTTTCATATTTCCGTCGTTTCTTATAGATGCTCAATTAAATTTCCTACACACAGATGCCATTCATTTTTCTCTCAGTTTTTTTTAAGTGTCTGTTTTGTAGCTTTAAAGTGAAATGTTCATATTTATTATAAATGGCGGCCATTATAACAGACTCACGCCAAATTTTCCCAACGATTGGTTGGTTGGCTGTAACATGACGCTGCATAAAACTCGAGTAGGCAAACTCAATAAGAACTGAGATGCCTTCATATGGAGAGTAGTGGCGGATGAGTTGGTTACTAGGCAACCAGTATCTAGTGCTAGAGGCTTTGAACACACTAGCCCAGCTTCCAATAAAATTGTTAGTCTTAATTTAGAAATCTGTCTCCCATTGCTTCCTGGGTAATATCATCAAACCCAAGCATAGGTGTAGAGGTTAATATAGTTATATCCCAGACTCAAACCTGCGAACTCAGGCCTGTTTTTTTTTTAACTAGTTTTTTAAACAGCTCAGATCGCGCCCTGTCTTCCCTATTCGTAATGGAAATTTCGTGGGCTTTTCGTTTCTGAGGCCCTCATAAAGCTCAGACCCACAAGGGGGGCCCTGGGGCCCCCTCAAGGGCCAAATTAATTTCAACTCCATCTCACTAATGCAATATATATAAAAAAAATATATAGTTTTTCAAGAGGGCTATACATCCCCGTAGCCCATTCTCAGCAATTCTCATTTTTACGCCCCTGGCCCTATTTTTAAACTTTAAATTAAAATCTTAAATTCTTCAATAATGCTCTCAGCATGCCCGTGTCGCATATTGTTTCGTAGGCAATTACATTCTACATCTTCTCTTCTTAGTAACTATTTCATTCATTCACTCAGGGGCGCAGGGGGCCTCCTTTTCCCGTAACCAGGTCTGGTCTATATCTAAACTAATAAAATCTTAAATTAAATGCTCGGATCGCCCTGTCTTCCCTATTCGGAATGGAATTTTCGTGGGCTTTCCGATTCCGTGGTGCTCCTCAAACTCAGACTTACAGGGAGGGCCCCAGGGCCCCCTCTAGGGCCAAATTTATATCTACTTGAAATCACCAGTGCATTATGTCAATTTATAGGTCCTCAAGAGGGCTTTTCATTCCCGTAGCTCTTTTTTAAATTACTTTCATTTTTTAGCCCCAGGTTCCACTTTTTAAACTTTAATTTAAATTTTAAAATCATAAGTTTTATCCTCCAGCATACCGGTGTTGGATATCATTTCATAGGTAATTTCATTCTACATCTATTACACATTGTTTCAAAACCAATTTGTCATTTCTAAGCCCCTGGCCCCATTTTTTTTTTAAACTTTTAATAAAATTTTGAAGTTTTTAAAATCTATTAAAATAATCAAGTGTAGCATATCTGCATATAGGTATTTCAATTCTACATCCACTAAAATAAGTACAAATCTCTCCCACCCAATTTGTGGGCGTAGGGTGCCCCCTCTCATCTCCTTCAATGTGTATTTCGACAACAACACGAAATATACATTATAAATTTTGCCCTCTGTTGTTTTAGATATTTCTTGATAAGTTTTTTTTTTTTTTTTTTTTTTTTTTACGTCCATGGCGGACACTCCTTAAACTATATTTCTCAAAAGGGCATTATCTCATACTAATAAATTCATAATCTTCCATAATCATTGCATTTAGGCATCTTCAAAATTCTAAACTCCTCTCTGCATCTTAAAATCTCACATATTTCATGTTCCAACGTTAAGAACTTATAATTTAACTACACTCTAATGGGGAAACTCCAAAATTTTTTATAGTTTCTCTCAGAGTCAATGCCCTTTTGTCTTCTCTACATACTTTAATCAATAACTCATACCCATACTTATTCATCACATACCTCGGCTGGCCTCATATTCTTCATACAATCTTAAGCCCATAAGGCACCCTTATTATCATAGTATACATATTGTCAATAACCATCTCCCATGAGAATATACACAATCTACATCTTCCTCAATCTTAATAATAATAATCTTAAGCCCCTAAGGCATTCTAGATCTCATAGTTGAATAATTGTCTTAATATCCGCACATCTTACGTTCCCTTAAATTAATTTATAACTCTTGCATCTTTTGTATTAGTACTTACAGTCCACCCGCCTTGACCGGAGAGAGCCCCCCCACGAACCTCTGGCTTTAATTAGATTTTAAAAAAAAAATATTTTTAAAATCCATAGTCTAGAAATAGAGTTATTACAAAGCACAAAGAGAAAAAAAAAATTGAAAAATGTCGAGCGACGGTGAAAAACGCACCGTACACTCAATGAATAATGAAACGGACGGTTCTGACTCACTGGACTCTGACACCTCCAACATATCGAAACAAACAACAACATCTATAACATCCAATGCATCAAGAACCAACCCAAGAAAACCAAAATCTACCAAAAAAGAAAAGAAATACATGTATTTTATATACAACCATATAACAGCTACACGAATGAATTTAACACAACTCTTACAACAACACAATGACTTCTTGAGAAGAAGGGATAGAGGTGACGCAGATGAAGCAGTTCATACAAAGAAGAACTGATGGAAAGACTGGAGAAATACGACGAGAACATCAAAAACATAGAGAAAGAGAAAAAAGAAATGAAGAAAAGCGAACAAGACCAACTACAAATGCAACGAGAAATAACTGTTGAAAATGAAAGGCTAAAAGAAGTCATAAAAGCAAGTGATATAAACACAGAAATAATAAAACAGAAAAACGTAACACAACAACAAGAAATAGAAACGATTAGAAAAGTGAATAGACAAATCGATGAACAAAAAGAAGAGATATCAAAATTGAAAGAAGAGAACAAAAAACTAAGGGAAAAAATAACCAATACAACCAAAATTCACAAACACACACAAACACAGATTGATGAAACAGAGAAAAACAAAAAAGAACACCAAAGAATAAAAGAAATGTCAACACAGATAGAAGTCCAACTAAAAGCGATAGCAGACTTAAATAAAGAAATCACACATATTAGCAAGATACAGGAAATCACAAAAGACCACCTAGAAAATCAAACTGAAGAGAACAAACAACTGCAGACACAAATAAGAGAACAAGCACAAAAGCTAAGAGAAGAAGAACAAAAGCTAAGAGAAGAAGAAGAAATAAACCTAGAAGAAATAAACCTTGAAAATCTGAAAATAGAATACGCAAAATTAAACGAAAATAACAAAAACCTAAGACATGAAATAAAACATCTATACACAGAAGTAAACAATAGAACAGAAGAACTGCAAATAGTATTTGACATGTTTAACCACATAAAGCAAGAAAAAGACAAGAAAGAAAAACGTAATACAGATGAAGAAGAGGAAATCACAGTAGAAAACAACAACAACACAACATATGCAAGAATCACACAAAAAGAAAAGATAATAGATACGATGCAAACAAAAACAGCAACATCATCAGCAATACTTGTAAGAAGAACAAGGGACACAAACCTAACACTACACAGCATCCGAGAAATACTTAACCAGGAAGCAAGAAAACAAATAAATCTGCCACCAGTCCAATGCTTCATATCACGAGACAAAGAAACACCAATATTCACGACAGAAACCGAAAACAACATGAACAAGATCACAGACTTCATAAACAAAATACGCAAATTAAAAGGAATAATAGAAGTTACCACCAAACCATCTAACAACAAAAAATTAATAATACTGGGTATACCAAAACAAACTACAGAAGAAGAAATAAAACGATTATTACAAGAAATAAACAACAACACCTCCATAGAAACACACAAGATAATAGATAACCCACGTGCAAAAAGAAAACAGATGGTGATCCAAACCAATGCACAGCAAGCTATAAAACTACTAACAATAGGAAAAATCACCATCTGTTTCAACACTTGTAAAATAGAATCATACCGTCCACTCATCAGATGCAACAACTGCCAGAAATACGGACACACAGGAGATCGGTGCAGAACACGTGCAGTGTGCGAATTCTGCACCAGATTCCACAATTCAAACTTATGCCCAAACAAAGACTACCCACGCTCACACCGGTGCATACACTGCAAAGTCGCAGGCGAAGATGACTATCACAGAGCCTCCTCAAGTAAATGCCCGGTATACCAACATTACCTGAAGGGAAGAAGTGACACAACAAATACACGTAACTACAAACATAACATCCCAACATATTCGATCCGATGACGCAAACAAGTAATACAGGCAACAACTCGCAACAAGACACACCTACAGATAACAGCCAACACACTGAAGAAGACATCCCCAAAAATCCAATACAAGAAAACGACACAATAAAATGCATCCAAATTAATCAACAGGGTTCCAAAGCAGCTACAAGCAACCTGATGGGCAGAGCCAATCAAGAAAAAATAACCATTCTGCTCATACAGGACTATTACAAACACAAAAACATGATCTGGGGAGTACCATCAAAAAGATGGCAAATCTTCGAAAGTAAAAATAACACAGCAGCAATAATAATAACAAGACCGGACATAGAAGCACTACACTCATATACAGATGAAAACTCCAGCTTCACAAACATAACCACAACAACAGGACACATCACCATCGGATCGATATATTCAAAACCAACATCAGACATAACACAAGACATGAAATGGATCGACAATTACACACCATTACAGAACATCATAGTAGGAGCAGATCTCAACGCCCGTCTCTCCTTGTTGGGATACCTCAAAGAGGACAGTAGAGGTACCCTCCTAACATACCTAATAATGTCAAAAGGACTAATACTAATAAACGACACAGAGGCCCCAGAGACTTTTGTTGGACAACCAAACAGGAAGTGCTCAAGTACGCCTGATGTGACGTTATGTACCGAAGATGTGGCAGAAACAATCCAATCCTGGAACGTAGACGTCACTAATGATAGCCACTCAGATCACAGGTATATCTATTTTAAAATTAAACTCTAAACAAAAAAAATAGAATTAGAAAGATACAAAACTAAACACACAACTTTTAAAAAATTCAACAAACATATAAAAAATAAGCTAATTAACTTACAAACAAAACTACAAGACACACTTACACAAGAACATCTAGACACCTGGTTAGAAAACTTTAACGATACAATAACAGCAACAGCAAATGAAACACTAAAAACCAAAAAACTCAAACTCTACCCAGAATTCAACTGGTGGAACAACAAACTAAAAACACACAGAAACAAAATTTAGGCACTCAGAAAAAGGTTTAATAAAACAGGCGAAACTAAATGGAAAATTCAACTTAACAAAGAGAGAGCCCTCTATAAAAAACATATTAAATCAGAAAAACAAAAATTGTGGCAAACCTTCTGCACACAAACAAAAGATAACTTTGGCCAAACCTTCAAAATTGCAACATCCAAAAACATAACTAATAAACACTTTATACACACAACACTAGAGGACTCTCACACATACGCGACAAAATCAGATATCTTTAAAGATCTAACAACACATCACTTCCCAGTGCCTGTAGTCACACAACAACAACTAACAGACCTGACAACGGGAGAAGACGCACACTCTACATCCCCTCCACTATTCACATTTAAAGAAATCAAAAATGCAATAAAAGAACAAATAATCTTAAAGCTCCCGGCTATGATAAAATAGACGCATTCATCATAAAAAAACTATTCAAAAACTTTAAACACATAATAAGAGACCTACTAAATAAATGCCTTACCCTTAATCACTTCCCAACAAACTGGAAAATAGCCCAAGTAGTATTTTTCACTAAGAAGAACAAAGACCCAAAACTACCTACATCATATCGCCCCATCTGTCTCCTCCCAATGCTCGGTAAAATATTGGAGAGGCTCCTAAAACACAGAATAACACACCATCTAGAAAATCTAAACTATCTTCACCCATCCCAATATGGATTCAGAGAGGGCAAAAACACAACACAACTATTAAAATTAACACACACAAAAATAAAAGACCTCCTAAAAACATATAAATATTGCATCCTAATATCATTCAACATAAAGGGAGCCTTTGACAGCATAGACTGGCAGGTACTGGGAAAAACAATAATAAATTCTCCACTTCCCACATATATCAAGAAACAACTACTAAGTTTTCTAACCAATAGACATGTAATAACAGACTACACAGACAACACATCAAAACGAAAAGTCCACCAGGGCTGTTCACAAGGTTCGTGCCTTGGACCCCTGCTGTGGCTACTCATAGCTAACAAAATACTAATAGAGTTCTATAAAAAATTTAAAAACCTTAGATGTTTCTGCGACGACTTTAACATGATAATCCATGCAAACAGTCGTTGCGATCTAGAATTAAGAGCAAACAAAAGAATAAAACTATTCCTAAACATAGGCAACAACTTAAACCTCACACTATCTACAGAAAAAACAGTATACATAATGTTTGGTAACAACATCCTAAAAGCCCGCCCACCAACACTAAAACTTAATAACACTACAATAAAACAAGTAGAAAACATAAACCTCTTGGGCATAGTCTTTGAACAAAAACTTATATGGCAAACCCACCTCCAAAACATCAACAACAAACTATTATCAATAACATCTTCAATCAAAAGGGTTTTTTCGGCAAACTGGGGAGTGATTCGAGCATTCCTCAGAGAATGGTACCTCACTGTGCTTGAAAAATCATTGATTACGGCTCAGAGGTGTGGTTTGACCACCTACGAATAATCGACAAGAGAAAAATCCAATCAATTCAAAGACTATGTCTCACATCCATAACAAAATGCTACAAAAACGTATCAACACCGTCCCTACAAATTCTGCTCGGAATACCACCGAAGATACCACCGAAGATACCACCTCTAGAATATAAAAACATCAAAAATAATATTAACACGAAACAAGGAATCCTAATACACAATAACGAAATAATAACAAAAGAAAAAATAGAACAAAAAATCCATAGATATCAAATAAACCCAGAAAACCACATAAATAACTTAATAACGACAGAATCCATAATAAAACAACACAATACAATACACATCTACACAGATGGTTCAAAGATAGAAACAAACACGGCATGTGCATTAATAGTTTTTAAAAATGATATTAAAATCCATGAACAAGTACACAAGCTACAAAACAACAACACGGTATTCCAGGCAGAACTCCTAGCAATAATAAACACAATAAAATGGGCCATAAACCGAACAGAATCAATATTCCAAATTTTCAGCGACAGCCAATTATCAATACTAGCCTTAACTAACATATTCCCAACAATCCAGAACATATACGACATATATCAAACAATAAAACAAAACAAAAACAAACTCTTTTACCTCACATGGGTGAAGGGCCACGCTGGGAACAAGGGAAATGAGCTTGCAGACAAACTGGCAAATGAGGCTGCCACTTACTGTGATCACCCATTATCCAGAGACTTTAAACTCCCAAAATCGTACCTTAATAAAATAATTAAAGTCTCCTGGAGAAATGGCAATATAACTGGGACCACTCGGAAAGTGGCAGACACACATACTCATTAATACCGAAAGCTCATTTCTCACTCATATGCAGCGACAGGGTCTCCATGTTCTTTCTATCAGGCTGTGGTAGCTTTCCATCATTTTTACACAGAATAGGCAAGAAAGATGATGACCTCTGTCAATGTGGTCAACATGGAGACCCGACTCACTATCTTTTTGGTAAGTGTCACTACATGAAACATAAATTCCCACAAGACACAAGTAAAACCTTCCAACAAAACATAATGGAAATCCTCAAAGACAATACTAAACTTAAAAAACTATATGAAAACTATAACATTCTAAACGAAAAATACTCATTTATCAGATACAAATATCTAACTTAAATAAACTTAAAATAAATAATTACATCTCAAATTTAATAAATACCTGTGATCAAGACTGCACTATCAATAACAAATTGTAAATACTAACCGATAAACTGTAAATAAGTAATCAACTCATCTTAAACTGTAAATATTATATTTATACTCAAGAATAATGCAAATGTAACTTCAAGTAATAATCAAATCAACTAATATATATTAACCCCTTATAATGCCCACCCTCTTGCCAACTGGCAAAAGTATGTCAAATAAGATCTTCCACAAAAAGAAGAAACTCAGACAATATGCCATGTGGCATTAAATAATGCGATTATCTTGCCACTAGGCAATAGTATGTATAAAAGAAAAGAAGAAACTTCAACAATATGCCATGTGGCATTTTAACAACTTGTCTAAGTCCGAATGAGGACTTCAGAAATTGTAACCCTCAATGTAAAAAGCCAAAAATTTTCTTTTCAATAAATCAGGGCCGGCTCTGCCTGGGGGGTCTTTCGAAGGGCGTTCCCATGACTGAAGACGCTAGTAGTAGCTATTTTCCTACCTCAGGCTTTGGGGCTTGTCCCAACCATATGCCAAAAGCGGGTTCCTGAGGTGGGGGCTTTCAGTAGGAACCGCCTACTTCGAAACCAAACTTGTTTGCAGGCGGAACCAGCAAGGATTTTTTTTTTGCTATAAGAGTTGGTCCTATAAAAAACATGTCAATATAAAAGTTTTAGATAATATTAAGAGGATTTATAATAAATTTAAGCGGATTTGAAATCTTGGGAATTGACGAAGTTATGAATTTTTTCTTCTAAAACCCCCTCCACCCCCCCTTAAGGCAATTTTTAATTATATCAAAAATCTGTCATACATAAATTTTCGGCCCTTCTCCTAGAAGTAATAATAACTTCAAACGGATTCGATACGTATCATAATTAAGAAATTATGGGTTTTTTTCTGTTTTCACAAAAAGTCCCCCCATTCCCCCCCCCCCTTGGTTCGACTTTGCCCATTAACGAACTTGACCGAGATTTTATGCCCCTTGATTTTATGTATCAGTTTCGAAAAGATACGGGAGTTGGAACCTCCTACTTCGAAAAATAACTTGTTTGCAGGCGGAGCCGGCAGGGATTCTTTTGTTTTTATTTTTTTTTTGCTATAACGGTTGGTTCTATAAAAAACTTGTCAATATAAAAGTTTTAGACAATATTAAGAGGATTTATAATAAACTTACGCGGATTTGATATCTTGTGAATTGACGAAGCTATGATTTTTTATCTTCTAAAACACCCCTTTCCCCCCCCCCTTGATGCCATTTTTAATTATATCAAAAATCTGTGATACATAACTTTTCGGCCCTTTTCCTAGAAGTAATAATAACTTTAAATGGATTCGATACGTATAATAATAAAGAAATTATGAGGGTTTTTCTGTTTTCACAAAAAGCCCCCCTATTTCCCCCCCCCCTTGGTTCGATTTTGCCCATTAACGAACTTGACCGAGATTTTATGACCCTTGATTTTATGTATCAGTTTGGAAGAGATTTATGCAGAATTTTTCCAGTTATCGTGGTCAGAAAAAAGTGACATAGATAGATAGATAGATATATAAAGTTTTGAACTGGGGGTGGTTTTGGGTTCTGGGAGTCATGATCGGCGTAGATCTGCAAAAATTTTTAAAAATTTCCAACTTAGGTGAGAATGTAATAGGTAGTATTTCTTACGAAATCTACCTAAAAACCGGCGACACTCGTTGTTATGCGTCCAGTTGTCCGTGGGGTCGAGAGGGTACTTGAAAGGGCTAGAATGCTAGAGCTGCCATAAAAGTCAGGGTTGCTATTGGCTAGAATCAAAGGCGAAACTCGCCAAAAAACCCTGCCAAATAACGATGATCTTTGACCAATCAGATACAGTGGGCTAATGCCAAAGCTTAGCCTTTTCTAATTAAGAACAAATTAATAATTTCTTGTTAATTAAATATTTGGTTAATGTGGGTGGTTTTGCATACTAGAGCTAAGCAGTCCGAGACCTCCATTTAAAGTGGAGTCCAACAGTCAGGATATTACACATTAACAATGTAGATTTTTCCTATTAGATCCCTTCCAGATTTACAGACATAATGCTGAAAAAACATCAATAATTCACTCAAAAATTGAAGTATTAAATATTTAATAAAACTAAATAATTTTTTTACACGAATCAATTACAAAACCGAAAATAATTGGTTAAAATAAAAATTCATTTGTAATATTTTATATGTTAAGTTATAGACTGATTACTAAACAATCTATGTTTTAAAGGTGAAAAAATAATAGAATACAAGCGGGAAAAATTCTACCTTACGACAGAATATAGATTGGCCACCCACGGCTTTTATCGTTGAGATTTTTTCAGCGATACAACTCGTCAAAAAAAAGTGTTTGTTAGCATAAGCCAGCTTCTCCACTTTAGAATTTAGTTAGTACTCTAAGATTTTTTGTGAGGCTGGCGGAACATATTACGCATGAACACACCAAGTTTTACAAAGATTCGGTGACTAGAAGTATTTTTAATAAATATAATAGTAAAAAGATGTGGCTCCAATGGGCTGAGACGTGGCGAGGTAGTTGTTGTTTACAAATGTGCTGGCTTAATGATACCCTTTAAACTGTTTTTAATGGTTCAAGGCATTTTAGCACTTAATAGATAACCTAAAAAGGGTAATGAAAAGTTCTATGATAGCAGCTTTTATGATGGATACAGCTAAGAGAAGTTGTTTAACAAATGATGAATTAGCATTAATTGACGGGATCTTGGAAAGAGGTAGGGGGAAGGGGGGGAGCTATACAAAACACAAGTGCTCTACGAGACCTGATTTAAAATGAATCCTCACTTGCAATTGAAAGATGGGACTTTAAAAGGGATCCCCCTTTTCGCCCCTCTGACGGGCCTCCCAAGAGAGATACGTAAAAACCGAGGGCGCCAAAAGAAGCGGGAAGGGGAATACCTTTAGACGGTTTGCAGCTAATTTTGGTGAAATTTTGGAGCTGTCCGGCCCATAGGAACAGAGAAAAATGGGAAAAACTAAAATAAATATGAGAAGTTGAAAAAAATAAATAAGAAAAATGCTCCTGACAGGAGACGGGAGAGGAGGGGGAGAGTAGAACCAGACAAAAGTGCTTGATGAGATCAAACTTTTGATATGGTACATGATGGGGTTTGAACACTTTGAAAGTCTCCCCCGTGGGAGGGGGGTAACTCCGGTCCTATGGGAGATAGGGCCTCGGGACCCTCTTAGAAATGTCGGCCTTGATGATTTTAACTTCGTTGGATCCTTTAGAAGAGGCCTACGTCCTCTGTGGGGCTTAAAGGGGCTGAGAAAGATGGGAAAAACTAAAATTTAAAAAGAGTTGAAACAGAGAACTATGTTTCTTAAGGGAGGGGGGGAGTGAGAGGCGGAGAGTAGGACCAGACCATAGTGCTTGACGAGATCTATCTATTGATATGTTACATGAAGGGGTTTACATGGGGTTTACATTTGGGGGGAGCATCAAAAAGGTCTTACTGAACCTTTCCTATGATTATGCCAAGATTGCAGTTATGATTTCGCCAAGATCATCGCAAAGCTTATATAGGCATCCTATATACGCATATATATATTCCAAACACTCCTATATGTGCCATATACGTCATTATACACATATTATTTATGTTTTACATGTCGTATATATACATCATATATGACTATAACTTGGCCACATACGTACAGAAATGTTATATATATATATATATATATATATATCATATATTATTACAATGTCATACATGCTTTATAATTTGGCGATAAATCTTGACCGTTTGGCAGTTCATCCTTGGAAGCCGCTATAACAAGAAAGTACCAAATTTACAATATATTAATGAAAACAGAAACAAAAATATTTCATGCTTGGTGGCTGCTATAACAGGAAAGTATCAAATTTCTTTTTTATTTTTCATATCTGATAATTTGCATCTATCCTTTTTTGTAATTTTAACATTTTTGTAACGATTTTATGCATTTATTTTGCCTATTCAAAGAAAAATTCTTCTAAAGTTACAGAATTTCGTTAAAAACGGTTAAAATATTAAAACGCGAATATCGTTTGGTCCATTCTCGACCGAAAGCAACAACCGTTATGATTATCTTTTTACGCGTGAAGGTTTCGTTATGGTACTTCATTGTGAATTTTGGTAATTTTTAAAATTCATTATTTGAAAAACGGCATAATCATTCGATTTGAAATTTATATCAAGAAAAAAACAATTTTTTTCCTTTTTAACGCAGTCTGTCTAACAATTTTGTGACAAATACTTTTTGAGCTATTAATTTTTTCAGTAACTTCAAATGTTTCATTTTACGAGATTAACCTGTGGCAACGATGGATTGCTGTGACTTTTCATAAACATGAAAAATGATAGAAATTGAAAGAATAAGCCTCCCTGTGGGTGGCTAATAACTTTATTACAAATATTGGAACAAAAATTAGATTAATACCATTGCAATTAATTCTTTAAATAATGTAAATGTAAATTTTATACAAATATGTATAGTGAAAAACAAACAACAAAAAAATATATAACTGGTTAATATTTTTTGCTGTTATTTCCCTCTCTTTGAACTTCAGTTTAAAAAAAATTCATAGTGATCTTTTCTTTTTTCAAACTAAACTCTGCATTTCTTCTCCACATGTTTCCATTCTACTTTTGTTCCTTTAGTACCTTTGACTGATGTTATTCTTTCTTTTATATCTTTAATTGGATTTACCTTTCCAACTCTTCAATGGAAGTATCAAAATTTTTGATTAAAAAAACAAATTTATCTCATCGTGTATTTTCGTTTGTTAAGGCAATCTTCTTTAACATTAACAAAGTTTCTATGTAAATATATACAGAAAAGCATTTCAAAATATTAATATGCAGCAATGCCATGCTTTCCAGAATATTCTACTAGGAAAAAACGACAACACTGCAAATGAAAGGGAGAGATGGGAACAATAGGTAGCACCATCTAAAAATACAGACTATTATAGAAAATCAAAATCCTACTTCAATATTTTAAAATATTTCTTTCCCTTTATACCCTATTTATCAGGAAGACCAAGGAAATCAAACCAGAATTACAAAACATGCTTTGCACAGATTAAAATTCCATAGATAATATGTAGTATAAAGCACAAGAACAGGCAAATAATAATCTCAAAATAATAGCTAAAAACAATGAATTCTTCTGAAGCTTCAAACATGTTTCCATTCTACTTTTGTTCCTTTAGTACCTTTGACTGATGTTATTCTTTCTTTTATATCTTTAATTGGATTTACCTTTCCAACTCTTCAATGGAACTATCAAAATTTTTGATTAAAAAAACAAATTTATTTCATCGTGTATTTTCGTTTGTTAAGGCAATCTTCTTTAACATTAACAAAGTAAAGAACATGTTCGACCTCATATTTTACAGAAAAAGTTTGAAGCCAAGGACAATTAAAAGACCAACACAAATTGAAAAAATAACAATATTTGTGATTACCCTATGAAGTCTTTCCTAATAAAAGTCTTTAAAAGTTTGTAGCTGTGTACATGTATGTGGATTTTGTACAATAATTGTGTTTATTTGCATAAAAATAGTATGTATCTTCATGGAAATATAAAGGTTCCTTTAAAATATTAAAAACATTTCTGCATTTTTTTTTAGTTTATAAAGGTTTTCAACCTAATTGAACATCACTTTCAGGAAATATAACAAAATAAAGTAAAAACAATTAGAATATAAATATATTAAATATTTAATCAATATGGGTATTTATATGAGATAATTTTAAACTGCACATATGCAAACGATAGCAAACATTTTTGTGCATAATTTAGTAGTCAACTATAGATACAACTCTCAGACATAGCAATAGATGAGACAGTGTAACATGAACTCTATCTACAAGGAAAAAAGGAAGTAAACTGTAAAGGTGCTCTCATGAAGTTTCTGTTCTCACCCATTTGGCGGCCAGTGTAAGAGTGATCAAACTAGCAATTATTAAAAATAAAATACCTAAATAATCTAAAGCATTCACGATGAGTCCTGTTTTTAATTATCAGTAATACAGCTAATTCCAAATGAATTTTCACTCTTATTTAAAATTTATTTAGAAATATCAATCACTCATAAAATATTAGATTATAAAAATAACAACCGTCTATTAGAGATTTAACATAAAAGAGAGATTGGACATTTATGAAATGTCCAACATTATATTTTTACAAACAAATAAATTGAAGTAGAACACATTATATTTTCATTAGCATCTAATAATTTTTATTCTATTAAAACCATATGAAATACATTGTATGTGGCTGCATGTGAAACAAGGATTAGATTCATTGGACGGACAGAGATTTTTAAAGCAAGCCACCAGTTGTTTAGACCGAATGTAGGGTTACATTTTTGGCATCATGCCAAACGTAAATATTTCACCTCCAGTACCTTTTTACTCCATGACGCAATGCTGACGACTGGGTTTCTCGCTAATCGTTGCCACAGATTAATCTCGGAAAATGAAACATTTGAAGTTACTGAAGAAATTAATAGCTCGAAAAGTATTTGTCAGAAAATTGTTAGACAAACTCTGTTAGAAAAGTAAAAAATTGTATTTTTCTTGATATAAATTTCAAATCTAATGATTATGTTGTTTTTCAAATATTGAATTTCAAAAATTACCAAATTTCACAAAGGAGTACCATAGCAAAACCTTCACGCATAAAAAGATAATGATAACGGCATTGTGTCCTGACGCATATATACTGACTAAGCACGAGTCACAAATTATAGTAGCCTTCTTATTCTGTTAAAATATAAAAGTGAATTATGATGTCATGAGGGCATGATTTTTATTTTATTTAAAAAAAAGGAGAAAAAAGAAAGAAGCAAAAATATCCATATAAGAATTATAAAAGAAATCACCTTGTTTTCCATGGTTTATCTGGGTTTTAGAGTTGAAAAATTTTAAAGGTCGCGTAATTTAAAAACAAATTAGAAAATACTAATTACTGATATATTTTTATTTAAATTTGAGACTGTAGTAAGTAAAAATAAATCATTCAATTAATATTTTTAGTTAAATTCTTGCTAAATTCATTCAAGTATAATAGGATGTAAATTACAAGCTTAAAATTATTTCACTTCATTAGTTGAGTAAGACTGGACAGAAAACACAATCTATCGTCTTATATAATAAGAATCCCTTACACAATATAACAATTCATAAAATTTTCAATACTTAATTAATTTAAATGCAGCTAATTAAAAATAAAAGCATATTTCTAAAGGAACTTTCAAGTTATTTACCATCAAATCTTGATGGGTACTATCTAGTACTGTATATTATATGTACGAGGTGTCTATATTTATAAAATCATCAAAATGAAGTTGAAGTAGCTAGAAGTTTATTATAAAATAGGAATATATTCAGTACAGATATTAATTAAATTAATCTTAAATAATAGGTACCGTATTTTCGGGAATATGTGCCGCACCCATTAGAAGCGCCGCATCATTGAAAAGTCGGTAAAAATGAAATAGTCACGATAAAAAAGGATCAGCAAAATTTGATTAAAAGTAACAAGAATAGCGATAAAATCTTACAAGATATTTGAATTAACAATAAAACACAGGTTATCTTAAAATACAATAGGAAAAAAAGTCGTACGAAAAAGTTCAATTTAACAAAATTGTCTATGCTTACTTTGAAGAAGATTAGGCATGAATTACTAATTAAAAATTCATAGAATTTCCCTTTAGAGAAACACATTTTTGGTTTATTGTAAATCATAAAGGTAAACAGAACATAAATAAAACATACCATAATCGAATACCAAGCTGCCGGTTTTAACTGATAAGATTCCATACTTAAATATATACCACAGCTATTTTTAAGACGTCTGCTTATGAGATTGATTAGTTAATCAAAACAAAATCCCTGCTTTAAACAATCGAGGTAAGGCGTATATATACTTAGCCAAACATACAGGTGTCAATGAAAACTCTTTTCTAGAAAGATCATGGAAAGGACACGTGGCCAAAACATGAATAATCAGGAGATTGGCGAATCAGACAGACTTGTCTGGTGCCATCTCTCGGAGCGAAAGTGTACTACGCCAATTGTTTATTCGATTATCGTTTTAATCGAACATCGCAGTATGCTGTGTGCTTACAAAATAAACATGATTTATCAACTATTGTAAAGTATACAATAAATACTTTTAAAGAGTGAGCCATTAATATTGAACAGAAAATAGAGAAATATGGGTAAGTTAAATATATTTTGACTATAGTAATTACGTTTTTATAATAAAGATATATTGTGATATGTACTGTTTATGAACTTTATACTGAGATTAAATTAATGTAAATAAAGGTGAAATATGAATGAATGTTAATGAATCCATGTGTTTAAAAGTGTATTTGAGGCAGTAAGACTAAAAAAAACCTGAAATGAAAGCTTGTTTTTCACAATATCCAGATACTACTATGTTGAGAAAAAAAAAATCATTGTACCCGCCGCCCTTGCATATGCGCCGCAGCACTTACTCCCGAAAATACGGTACTTCAGTATGAGTAGTATATTATTGGATAGCTGCCAACTTTTACACTTTTTTTCGACCACTAATATTTTACAGTAAATTTTTACTCATTAAATCGCCCAAAATCATGTGATTCAATAATGCAAAAATTTCAATTAATTTTTAGTGGGAGCAAAAAAGCGTAAAAGTTGGCAGCTATGATTATCGTCAAAATATTTTTTTCAATGCGATTCAATAATTACTGTCATTCGAATTGTATAAGAATTTAAGGATAGTGGGAAAAAAATTAAGTACTATAATTAATTTTCTATCTTATAATTGTTTCACATGGAATATAAAAAAAATATATTTTCTAAAATAGTCTGAAATTAAAATACAGTTCACAAATTTGCTTATCGGTCACAAAAAAAATGCACATAATATTTGCCAATTGGTAGTAGGAAAATATCACGAATTTTGTCTGTAGATCGCAGGAAAACATTTGCAAAATTTGTCAGTTGGTTATGGGAAAAAATCTCAAAACACTTCAGTCTGTCATGGGACAAAATCGTGAAATTCGTCAATATGTCACGGGGGAAAAATCTGCTAAATTCGCCTATAGCTTGCTGAAAAATATAGAGATATTCGTCAATTGGTTGCAAGAAAAAAATCGAAAACGCGTCAATAGGTCGCAGACAAATACAAAAATTTGTATTATGTATCCTTCGAGAGAGAACATTCACATCTATGCTGAAGTGCCCCTTTTTTGAAAAAGCACCCTTCCCTTTTTTATTCTGAGGAAAAAACTACTGATATGTATTATTTCATGGCCTTCTTACATTGTTCAATATCATTTTTGTTTACTAGGATATTTAAAATATTTTAAAAGAAAAGAAAAGTATGTGCAGCTCATGTGAACACAATTTTATCCAACAAATTTTTAAATAAAAATTTTACCAAGTAAAGTTAAAAAATTGCACGTAACAGTAATATTTTACTAGATATTAATTATTGATATACATAACTTGAATTGTAACATATTTTACCTGCAGATTATTTTCTGCTTCTGAAATATCCGTTGCAGACACTTGGAGAATTTTCTGCTACTGGGCCTCTGCTGAATGGGAAAAATCAGTCTATGTTATCTCAAATCTATAGCCAGCCACTGCTCTTCTTTTTTAAATAAAAGTAGTTATTGCGAACGCTACTGGATAGAGTTGTGATCATATGAAAATAAGTATAGTATGTCTACGTAGACATATGTATTATATGTCTACGGTCCAGCTGGTCGCCATTTGCAATAGAGGAGGAGAGTCAAAAATGCTGTTAAATGAAGATAGATATTTAAAAAATAACTTTTTGTAATCAGTTGAAAAATTATAAAAACAATTAAAAAAATCCAAAATTTTTCTTAAATTTCAAGATATTTTTTTTCTCTGCAGCTATTAATGGCTTAAAACAGATATAATTATAAAACATTTTAGTCTAGACACAAATATAATCGTCAATTTTCAGACTTTCATTAACTAAATTTGCCATTTATAAAAGAAACCACCTTTAAAAATTAACATTTACTCTGATTGAAATACAGAAAGAACAAATGAAACAATACTAAGATAACACAACAGCAATGCTCAATGGATCTAATGTCAATTTCAAATCAAAATTTTCACTCATTTTTCATAAATTCTCTCTCACATCCAATCAAAAAGCTAGAAACAAAAAAAAATTATCTGGTGAGAAAATAAATCAAATTTCCATCCAAGCAAAATCACTTACATGATGCACTTATGACAAGGCTGCCATATTTGGCACAATTATCGTTTTATTAGTAGTCGGCAAAAAAAAAAAAAAAAATGCTTTATTCACAGAGGGATTGTAAAAACGACTGCTAATGACATTAAATGTTTAAGAAAGACAAAAATCTACAAATAAATGATTTCTGCTTATCTCTAAAATCTTATGTATATTATAAATTTCTTAATTAAGAACAAATTAATAATTACTTTTTTATTAAAAATTTGGTTAATGTGGGCGGTTTTGAACACCAGAGCTAAACAGTCCGAGACCTCCATTTAAAGTGGAGTCCAACCCAATACAAACATGCATACCTGGGTCAGGATTCGAACTCAGCACCCTTTGTCTAACAACCAGCACCCTAACCATTGACAGTAAAGGTGGGGCAATTACTGTTAGGAAAGTAAATAAAAGTTGTGTATGATTATTCACAATGATATACAAATACTTTCTTTATTCAAAATTCGGTGTGATTGAATTATTTGGCAAAATTAATGTTCTTAAAGTAGCTATTTTTGAAAATGTAGTTTGTAATCACTACTTTTCAGAACAATTAATTAGAGATGTGGTTAACTACGATTTAGAAAGTATATGTATTTGCTGTTCGCTAAAAAAAAGTAGTTTCTTCAACCATTAAATAAATGAATGCTAGTATAATTGGCAAGTAATGTTAATAACAAATCTTGGAAGTAGTCAGTCTAAATAAATGGAGTTATTTGATATTTAACAAATAAAAATAAGAAAAACATATTCTGCATACATTTAATCCATCTAAATATTGAACAAATACAACAAAAAAAGCGTTAATACATATAATATTTTGATTGATTTATAGAAAAGATAACTTACCACACCCTACTAACTACGCTACACTCAACCAAATGGCGACATGATGCTATGTGGCAGAAAGAAAATACTTCGATTAAAAATCCCTATTCGATTAATTGTTTTCTATGCTGCCATCTATTGTCCGAACACAGTTTTACAGACAAGTTTTTAAAATTGCATTTATGTGTTGCAATTGCAAATGAAATAAGTTACGCTTATTTCTTCATAGAACTCTGCTTAAAATAATAGGTAAATAGTTATACATTTTTAAATGGTGCCAGAGAAAATAAAATTACACAGAAGCTAATGTTACACTATCAGTCAACTGAAATAAGTAGATTTTTAAGAAAAACATTTTCCATACCTAAATTTTTCTTTTTTTGGTCTTTTAGTCTCAATTTTTGACTTCCTGTAAAGTTCGTTGTAAAAGTTAAATTATTAAAACAAAATGTAATGCCCAAAAAACAAATTATGTACAATGTACTAACTATGCCACGATTTTTTAATCGCTATATTTTCTCTTAGAAGCTAATATATTAAACAGCTGCCAATAACATTACATTATATATATATATATTCCCTAATATGTACTGTATATTGTGACAGATAACTCGCCCTTTTGACACAATTAAACGAAAATTACAGATTTGCATTATACATTAATTGTAAAAATGAAACATTAAAAATTAAGAAACGACTCAATTTCTCATTTAATGAACATGCTATTTTTTTTACAAATTATAGTTTTCACTATCAGATTATATGAAAAGTAATAGTTATTATACTTTACAACAATCTTTGTTTCATTTTTGGTATTTATCTGCCAAAGGTTTCTTGCAAAGAAGGACATGACGAATAAATCTAAAAATAGAAAAATGAAATCTAAGATTTTTTAGGTGTGTGTTCTTAAACACTGGGATGTATGTTATATATATTAGGCTATCACCAGTCAAAATAATCATTACATTTTTGTTAAAATACAGAACTACACACATCAGAACTATTTAAAATAAATTTTGTGCAAACTTTTATATTAAAACTATTTTTTAAACAATTTTTACCAGCCTTTTAAAAATTTTAATTCCTTATGTATTTAATCTTTATGCCTAGTATTTCTTTTTTAACATACTGTTTCTGGAAAATTGTAATCCTCTATAGAGTTTCCATTCAAAAGGAAGAAAAAAATGGGCAATTGCATTCTGACAAGAAAAAAAAAAAAAAAATCAGCCAGCATGGCCGTAATTTATCATCTAAGTCATATGTGTTTGTGTAGCAACTTTGATTTACAATCTTCTTTCATCTGTTGACCTTTTTTTAAAAAATAAATCTTCAAACTGCCGTAGAAATTTTGAACGTCTGTTTGTTTACACAATAATTTATAAAATGGAAACTTTCTTTATGGATTTTTATTTTTTTTTTCCTCTAAAGTGAACCATCATGTTACCACAGCTTTCTGATTCAATGGCGAGTGATAAATCAATCTAAATCTCTCCTTCTAAAATGAGCAATTTTTGCAATCACCACATTGTGTATTTTACAGAGTCTGCTTGTCTTGTATGAAAATTGCAAGTATCTTTATAACTTCAGTAATATTATATCATATTTTTCTTTTTTACATATCCTGCATTTCATACATTCTTTCTAAATTTAATCAATTCAAATAAATATTTTTTTTGTGTTTGTGTACAAATATAAGGCTGTGCTAATGTTCTTGAGTAAATGGTGTTTTAATGGGTGGCTGAACAGTTAACTCTATATCTAGTAGCAACCATCTAAAAAGAAACTGCTGATAAATGATAAGATAATGTAATAAATTGTTAGGATGAAAAAAATCAGAATTTAAAATGGAAAACCAATGACTACAGTTAAAAAGCTGGATGCTTATTTAAATAATAAACAAAAACAAACCAAAAAAGATTGTAAATCCATGTTAAGCTAAAAATTTACACATTACTATTTTTCCTAGATTACCACAAATTTTACCTATCACTTATAAATGAAACAATATCATGGCTTAAGTCAGTTGTTCATCTTTTTTATAACATATACTTACAAGTTGATTCTTGTGTTACTGTCCTCCTGAAAAAGAAATTTTTTTAATATGTGAATAAATTATTTTATTAACTCTGTTACATTGTTAAGATTATTTCAGTGTGTGTGTGTGTGTGTGTGTGTGGGGGGGGGGGGGGGGGGGGGGTTAGCCCCTGTAACTTTTTTAAAATACTGTTTCAGAGGCCTATGTATATGTGACGGTAGATTTTAAAAAAAAATCTTTAAAAAATAAAATGCTTTACTCTAGTGATTTTTTGTCCTATTTCCTGAGATTCCTGTATAGTGCCAAGATAGCTGAACCAAGTATTATAATAATAATTATATGTATGCATGTGTATATTTTAAAGAAATACATTTTAATTCTGAAAAATAAAAATCTCTTAAGACATGTACCCACTCCCCTCCCCCACCAAAGAAAAAAAATATATTGAAAAATATTTTATTTCTAGTAGCTATTGCATCTACTTGATATTGGAACATTATACCGTAATTTCCAGTGTATAATCTGCGTATCAAACAATTCTGTTTCACCCAGAAATTTTATTCAATAATTGAAATCAAATATTTACAGCGATCTAGTAAGTAACATTTTATAAAATAAAATTTCTGGGTCGAAACATGATTGTTTGATCTGCAGAATATATGCCGTAAATTATGGAAAATTGCCTTTCACTAATTTCTTGAGACTTTTTCTTTCGTTCAAATCTCATTTCTTAAGATTTCTTTTCCTTCTTTACAGCTTCGTTTTAACAGCTTTCTTCTGGAGTACAAGTTTTATTCTTGGAGTTCTTCTGGACTACAAGTTTTGTTCTTGTGTAATGGCATGAAAGGTATTCCTGTATATAATACCCAGATGTTCATGATTTTCTCAATTAGATTCCAGCTCTGTAATAGTCATCATCATAATTGAACCTCCGTTTTTGCATATAGCTGTTTTTTTAGTTGTACCATCTAAAGTTCTCCAAAATATTTCCTATTAAAATACAGGAAGAAATTTGTTATTCTACCTTTACTCAACCTGCATTTAGATTTGTGGCTTATAGAAAAATCGGTAAGAATGGTAAGTATTAACACTAACAGATGGCGGTTTTCAAATAATAAATAAAATATTTTCTTTATGCATGCATGTATTTACATTTTAACTTTTGTTAAATATGGATTAATTAATGTGTTCATTATCCCATATTAACATTGAGGAGGAACAAAGGAATAAAACAAGTGCAGTAGATTCCCTTAAATCTACATAGCTTGGGAGCAGAGGTTGTGCAGATTTTAGAATTATGCGGATTTCTGGTCACTGATTCGTTTAAATGTTTTAAAGATTAATTTGAATGTAAGAATGCACTCGAAATTATAATGAAAGCTTACAATAAACTAATAAAGTAAAATAATAAAAATTAACAAAATTTTTTTAATTGATTAAACATAAAGTAAAAGTCAAGTAAATAAATAATAGCTAAATATGCATAAAAATGATCAGATAAATTTTTCTTGAATTATTCAATGAAACTCTCCTCATAAAGGTACACTAATAATTTACATAAAAATTGTAAAATAACAAAGTTTTATTTCATGTTTAGCCAGACTTAATAACTAAAAAAGTTTGATTAATACATAAATGCGTTTGATAAAAAAAATTGCGATCACTACTGATATCAGTGCTATCTTAAATTTTTAGTCATATTAATCATAATTATACATATTAAAATGTGTACGGAATGATATCAAACTAAAAAAAGGTCTTCAATTTTTTTTTCTACATTTTAACTGCCAAGTCTCAATATTTATATCTATAACAAAGTGTGTATTCTAGGTGTTTGCAGATTTCAGGGGGTCTACTGTATCTCCTTTTAATTAGAATGTTATTTGTGCATCATTATTTGTAGTTTTCTCTTTTTGTTATGATTGCACAAATGGTTTTACTGTTTCATACATGTTTTCTTGATTTCTTAAATAGTTACTTTATTTTTTGTATGATTATATATCATCTATACGAAAAAATCGATAAGAATATATTATTTTTTAAATTATTCTTTATAAAAAACAAATATCTACAAATTAAATTCAAAATTTAAGTATACAGAATAAAAATTTACACTTTATATGGCATTAAAATTGCTGATACAAATGTAGTAAGATGGATTCTAATTTTCTGAACATATTACATAATACTATATTTAGACATATTCATTTATGATTATTTTTATGGTTTTGTCAATAAATGCCAAGTACCATGTATTTCATTTTGACATTTCTTTTGCCAACTCACACATATATATATATATTATATATTGTGTGTGTGTTGGCGCATCATTTTTTTACAAAAAGAGCTACTAAAAAATTTATATAAGCAAATATTAATAGTACAGTAGATAGTAAAAAAATTGCACAACTTGGGAATAAAGTTAGTGCCGATTTCAGGAGTTTGAAGGTTTTGAGGTGTAAGAACGGCATACATCTATAGATTATAAAAAAGTGGAAATGTTTGTTCTGCCCCCATTTCCCATGTATACATATACAAATCTCCCATTTTTCTGTGGAATGGCAAACGAGGAAGCAGAATTTTTTTTAATTACAAAATCACAAATAGTTTGGACAATTTTTTAAATAATTTTAATAAACTCAATAATTTTTAGTAATTTTATATTTAATATTTTTTTAAAAATTAAATTCAATATCTTTAATAATTTTCAAATTAATATATTTTACAAATTTAAATGTAATTCTATTTTCTAATAATTTAATAAATAATTTCTCTAATAATTTAAATAATTTTAAATTTAATATATGTTAAAGAAATTTTTATTTAATTTAATTTTATCTATATGAGTTTTTAAACTTTATGTGCAGGGCGAGGGGGGGGGGGGGGTGAGGAAACAGAATTTCTTTTAATTGTGGGTGATTTAGATGACATTATTATTTATTTATTTATTAGAAGAATTTATATATCATATATATTATAAAACAAAAACATAATCATCAGTAACGCTAATCTAAAAAGTAACATTAGATGTCACAACATGCACTTCCCCTTTGATTGCATCCATCTTCACTACTAAATATTGGATAATCCTAATTTTTATTCAATAGAGTAAAACAAAAAAAATGTACTTTTAGAGAAATTTTATTCGTAAACTGTAAATTAACTTACTGATTTTTTTTTTTTTTTTTTGTAAGTCTGAATTTTTTACTCTATCAACATGTAACATAGCAATAAACATTTACTTGCTATAGTAATGTAAAATTAATATTTTCGGTATCATAAAATAAATATGCAAAACTAATGTGAAACATGCAGTGGGGAAGGAAGGAAAATTTAGATGAAGTTTTCAAAAGAGAGGATATCCATCAAATTTAGAAGATTCTTATCACAGCATTTCGAGTTATTAAAGGGAGATCATTCATTAAATTAAAAATGAGTAATTACAAATCAAAAATGAAATGGTATAATGGTATCATTTCGCTGCTGTAATACAATAATAATTGTAAAAAAGTAAAGGTATAAATGCATGTAACACTAGCAAAGACCTGTTAAATGAACGATTACTTCCTTCAAAACCATAGCATGATCTATTTATTCTAAATAATAAGTCCTGTTCAGTTCAATATCTCTGCAGTTTAAAAATTTAAAAATTATTAATCACTCTGCACTTGTCTGCTAATTTGCATTTCCATTGTATTGTATCTATCTAGGATTTTTATATATTATAATATTATGCCTTAGTTTAAAACCCTATTAACAATTTTGTCGTCAGACATTAAATACTTATAAGTTTATCTGAATTTGAAAACCAGTATACTATTTTGCTATTATCATCTCCTATATGTGTTTATTTCTTTATTGGGGGAGGGGAGGGGGGCTATTAACTTTTACTAGATTCCAACTACAGTAGAAGATCTTTATAACGCAATTCTCCATATAACGCACAACTTCTCAGATGTAAACAATGAATTTTCAGTTAAGAAACACCTGAATTCCCACATTATAAATTAGTTGCTATTCTCTAGAGGACTAAATCTGATACATTAATTTAACTTCATCTCCTTAATTCAGAAGCTAATGACTGAAAAAATTGCTATGATTTGATACAGCTATGTTTGGACAATGTTTATAAAAGTAAATTTAACAATGTGTGGAATGATCTATATTATGCATAAAATTATAATATATAACTCCTGGTAATAAAGAATGGAATATAAAGATAAAGCTAAATTTAATGATGTGTGAAATGTGATCTATATAACGCACAACCTTGTGTTTTTAGGTTTGCGTTATAAAGATCTTCTACTGTATATGAAATACACCAAATATAGTGTTACTGCTTTAAATTCTGATATTAAAAAATTGTTCTAACATCACAGTGTTGCCAAGTAGTCATAAGTCAATTTCCCCCAAAGTATTAAAATTGGCCCCAAATCAGTGTTTTTTCCCCAAAAAGTCCCCAAATCAGTTTTTAGTCAAAAAATAAATTTTAAATTTACCACTATAGAATTATTTAACCCCATTAAGCTTTTAAAACTTTTCCCCAAATTGCGTCTTTAAAAAAAAAATTCCCCATTTACAAAAAGAAAAAAAGTGAACTTGAAAATCACCATTTTTATTGTGATCAATTACTTTTTCTTTTTTGAAGAAAATAACATGAATTAAGATAAGATGAATAGATATTACAATTAAATTCATAATATATTAGAACTTAAAATACGTGTAATCCATGAATCTAGATTCAGTGTTGTCAAGTGAATATAGTAAGTAAATTTTAACCCGAAAACATGAAATAATGAAAGAAATCCTGAAGTTTTTTCCCAAAAATGTTGACATGCCTCAAACGTTTCCCCACTAATAACTTGTCCCAAAAAATTTCTCCCAGAGACTCAAAATTCCCCAAAATGGGGACAAAATCCCCAATCTGGCAACACTGTAACATCATGTAATTTTATGATATTTATAGAGAATGTGCATGTTTGTCAACAAACCGGTTCCTCACTAGTCAAATCCTCTTGTGGTAGGCAAAACATTCCCCGCTCAATGCACTGTTTCCTATGAAAAAGCGAAATTTTTGCATTTAATTATGGACCATATATATCTATTCTAAAACAAATTTTGTTTTAACAGATTATGCGCAGAACATAGATTCTGTTGCTAATCCAGATTATTTAACAAGAAAATTTTACCAGCCAGCCAATTGAAAATTGTTATGACAAAATGTATGCAACTGGAAAAATAGTTAATTACTATTACTACAATGAATTTTCATTCCCCCCCCCCCCCCCCCATTTAAAATTCAGAATATGAAAGTTTAGTATAAGATAAAACAACATGTTTACATTGTGCTAAATTGAAAAGTTGCAACATATAGCTAACTACTATCGTCTGTAATTTTTCAAAGATTGTCTAAAAATCTACTCGCTAGCAGTAACTAAAATGATGTATTTTTTTAGATGCCTTTAAAAAAAAAAAAAAAAAAACTTACTATTTAAAAAGCATTTAATCAGGTGTCGATGCAGATTTTTTTTTTTTTTGGGGGGGGGGGGGGGGGGCATTTTGTGAAAAATAAAATTTATTTTTCTGAAATTTGTTATATTTTTGTGAAAAGTAACATTTTGTAATAAAAGATGAAATCCAGTTACTCAAAATCGACCCAAACATTTATTAATAACTAGCTGACCATCACCCGTGACAATAAATTTAAAAAAACCCTCAAGTTTTCGATATCGAGTCGAATGAACCAAACCCTGTTGAAATCGAACCCTTAGAATGCAATAAAAGAATGAGTCCCCAGGCGGTGGAATATGCCCCCTGTAAATTTAACAAATTTTCTTTAACATGAACACGATATTTAATTTATGGATGAAATCCCCCCTCCTCTTTCTAAACTTAACCCCTTATCTTTAACAGGAACGTGATTTCTAATTTACGTCTGTGGTGAGTAAACGTAAGTTGATGATGAAAAAGAAGAATAATATTAAAAAAATTCCTTGACAGATCGGCCTACAGGCACAGGTAAATTTCGAAGACGCAGACCATGGGCAACCTATTTATTGGGAATGCAGAAGAAATGAACTTTTTACCATGATGTGGCAGTTGGGACCGCTCACTTTGAAATCTACCTGTGTCTGTAGGTGGAGCACGCAAAGAATTTTTTTTTTATAAGGGTTGGTTCTATAAAAAAGTTTGTCAATATAAAAGTTGTAGATAATATTAAGAGGATTTGTAATAAATTAGCTGATTTGTTATCTTGTGAACTGACAAAGTTATAAATTTTTTTCTTCTTAAACTGCTATTCTCCCCATCTCCCCACCACTTGAGGCCATTTTTAATGATATCAAAAATCTGTCATACATAAATTTTCAGCCCTTTTTCTAGAAGTAATAATAACTTTAAACGGATCCGATACATAAGAAGTTATGGGCGACGTAAAGGGCCCAGGGGCCCGGATCTTGTCCGAGAAATTTTTCGGTCATTCATATAGTAGCTGGAAACCCTAAGAAGTTATTAGAAAAAAAAGCTAGCGAATCAGATGATTTTTAAGGCAGCTATAGTAAGGGGCCCAAAAGGGGCAGCTGATAGTTTTGAGCAGGGACTTAAGATGAACGGTCCTAACTGGAATGTAGAAATGGGGAAATAACTAAATGGAAAAAGGCCCCAAAAACGAAGATCGGATTAAAGGGGGGCAAGGTATTAACAATTTAGGGAGCAAAAACTTCAAAGGGTTCAGGGGGCCCGGATCTTGTCTGAAAATTTTTTCGGTGATTCATGTAGTAGCTGGAAGTCCTAAGTTGTTAGAAAAAAAAGTTAGTGAATCGGACGACTTTTAGGGGAACTATAGAAGGGGGCCCAAAAAGGAGCCAGCCAATAGTTTTGAGCAGGGCCCTAAGATGAAAGGTCCTAATTAGAAAGTAGCAATGGGGGAATAACTAATTGGAGAAAAGGCCCCAAAAACTAAGAAAATCAGATTAAAAGGAGACAAGGTATTAACAATTTAGGAAACAAAAACTTCAAAGGGTTCAGGGGGCCCAGATCTTGTCCGAGAAATTTTTTTTTCATTCATGTAGTAGCTGGAAGTCCTAAGTTGTTAGAAAAAAAAAGTTAGTGAATAGGACGATTTTTAGGGGAACTATAGAAGGGGGCCCAAAGGGGCCTGCCGATAGTTTTGAGCAGGGTCCTAATTAGAAAGTAGCAATGGGGGGAATAACTAAATGGAGATAAGGCCCCAAAAATTAAGAAAATCAGATTAAAAGGGGACAAGGTATTAACAATTTAGGGAACAAAAACTTCAAAGGGTTCAGGGGGCCCGGATCTTGTCCGAGAAATTTTTCGGTCATTCATATAGTAGCTGGAAGTCCTGAGTAGTTAGAAAAAAAAGTTAGTGAATCGGATGATTTTTAGGGGAACTATAGAAGGGAGCCCCAAAAGGGACCAGCCGATAGTTTTGAGCAGGGCCCTGAGATGAAGGGTCCTAATTAGAAAGTAGCAATGGGGGAATAACTAAATGGATAAAAGGCTCCAAAAACTAAGAAAATCGAATTAAAAGGGGAGAAGGTATTAACATTTTAGGGAACAAAAACTTCAAGGAGACCAGGGGGCCCGGATCTTCACCAAAAATTTTTTTTGTCATTCATGTAGTAGCTGGAAGTCCTGAGTTGTTAAAAAAAGTTAGTGAATCGGACGATTTTTAGAGGAACTATAAAAGGGGCCAGCCAATAGTTTTGAGCAGGGCCCTGAGATGAAGGGTCCTAATAAGAAAGTAGCAATGGGGGAATAACTAAATTGAGAAAAGGCTCCAAAAACTAAGACAATCGGATTAAAAGGGGACAAGGTATTAACAATTTAGGGAACAAAAACTTCAAGGGCCCAGGGGGCCCGGATCTTCACCAAAATTTTTTTTTGTCGTTCATGTAGTAGCTGGAAGCTCTAAGTTGTTAGAAAAAATATGTTAGTCAATCGGACGATTTTTAGGGGAAATATAGTAGGGGGCCCAAAAAGGGGCCAGCCGATAGTTTTGAGCAGGGCCGTAAGATGAAGGGTCCTAATTAGAAAGTAGCAATGGGGGAATAACTAAATGGATAAAAGGCTCCAAAAACTAAGAAAATCGAATTAAAAGGGGAGAAGGTATTAACATTTTAGGGAACAAAAACTTCAAGGAGACCAGGGGGCCCGGATCTTCACCAAAAATTTTTTTTGTCATTCATGTAGTAGCTGGAAGTCCTGAGTTGTTAAAAAAAGTTAGTGAATCGGACGATTTTTAGAGGAACTATAAAAGGGGCCAAAAAGGGGCCAGCCAATAGTTTTGAGCAGGGCCCTGAGATGAAGGGTCCTAATAAGAAAGTAGCAATGGGGGAATAACTAAATTGAGAAAAGGCTCCAAAAACTAAGACAATTGGATTAAAAGGGGACAAGGTATTAACAATTTAGGGAACAAAAACTTCAAGGGCCCAGGGGGCCCGGATCTTCACCAAATTTTTTTTTTGTCGTTCATGTAGTAGCTGGAAGCTCTAAGTTGTTAGAAAAAATATGTTAGTCAATCGGACGATTTTTAGGGGAAATATAGTAGGGGGCCCAAAAAGGGGCCAGCCGATAGTTTTGAGCAGGGCCGTAAGATGAAGGGTCTTAATTTGAAAGTAGCAATGGGGGAATAACTAAATGGAGAAAAAGTCCCCAAAACTAAGAAAATCGGATTAAAAGGGGACAAGGTATTAACAATTTAGGGAACAAAAACTTCAAAGTGTTCAGGGGGCTCGGATCTTGTCCAAGAAATTTTTCGGTCGTTCATATAGTAGTTGGAAGTCCTAAGTTGTTAGGAAAAAAAAGTTAGTGAATCAGGCGATTTTTAGGGGAACTATAGAAGAGGGCCCAAAAAGGGGCCAGCCGATAGTTTTGAGCAGAGCCCTGAGATGAAGGTTCCTAATTAGAAAGTAGCAATGGGGGAATAACTAAATGGATAAAAGGCTCCAAAAACTAAGAATATCGGATTAAAAGGGGACAAGGTATTAACAATTTAGGGAACAAGGGTCATAACTAGAACGCAGAAATGGGGATAGCTAAATGGAAAAAAAGCCCAAAAAACGATGAGGATCGGTTAAAAATTGGGCAAATGATTAACAATTTAGGACAAAAATTTTAAAGGGGCCCCAGGGGGCCGGAGTCTCAAAAAATTAAAAATCCGAGCCTCAGGTGCATCAGGACCCACCTTGAACTATCCGCTGCAATTAAGAAAGGCAAAATTATATGAAGAATTAATTTTTAAAAACATGAATAATAAGCACATAACACAGCTAACTATACAGTAGGCATGCATATGTTTTGCCTACCTTTCGTTCTTTACAGCTTATATTTTTTTCTGTTGTAAGTTGAATAAATATAATATACAACTAACCCTCTTAATATCAGTTCAAGATATTTACATGATAAGAGGGAGGCCGGCTACATATAAAATATATGCTCATAATGGGGTCCAATAAGCATAGTTTGTACTCTGCGTCACTATTTCTGTGTATGACACATCCCTCAGATATATTGGATGAAAAATTAACTCTTTGCAGGTTATAAAAAAAATTGAAAAACTTTTCAAAGAAAATCGAGGTGTGAAATAATTTCCAGAAAGAGAATGTTAAAAAAGAAATGCACAGCTAAAAGCTGAAATAAAATGATTGATTATTTTGCTGGTTTTATCAATAAATAGTGAACATTCCATATTTTGTTTTAAAATTTATTATGACTAGTTACATGTCTTTCTCTGTTTATACAAGAGCATTTCGAAAAGTAAAGATACACCGTACGCCGGAGGAAAAGAAAAGTTTTGGCAAGCAAGTTGGCAACACAGGTGTTAACCTTGAACCGTTAGCTTTCTCCTCGCGGTCGTTCGGCATTTCAACATTGATTCTGGTTGGAGTAGGTCGTGTTTAAAATGGTTCCACCGATTGAGAATCCCGCCAAATGCGAAGTGCGCTCTGTCATATGTTTTCTTCATGCAAGAGGTCAGCGACCAGCAGATATTCACAAAGAAATTGTTTCTGTTTATGGGAACATTATGAATCGACAAAATGTAACGAAATGGTGTCTTCATTTCTCTGAAGGTAGGACCGATGTTCATGAAGAACAAAGAACAGATCTGCCATCTATGATCTCTGATGCCCTTATTCAGAGAACGGAGGAAGCAATTTGTGCGAATAGACGTCTCAAATTGAAAGAATTGCATCAGATCATGATGCAAGAGATGATCAAGATCAGATCAGATGACGATGATGAGATCAAAGATGAAGTTGAAATGTGGTTCCGAACACAGACGGAAACCTTTTATGACTGTGGGATACAAAAGCTTGTGCCCCGACTTAACAAATGTTTGGATAACGGCGGTGATTATGTCGAAAAATAATAAATAATCCAGTTAATAAGATGTAACTTACGTGTTCTAAATTAATGTTTTTTTAAGGAATGCGAGCCATTGTATATTTACTTTTCGAAATGTCCTCGTACATCCATTTTTACTCAAAGAACATGAAAAAAAATTATATTAACTAATATTAATAGTTTACAGTAGGGGGTAAAGCATTTGCACACTTGAGAATAGAGTTTGTTTCAGGGGTTTTAGCAGGTCTTTAGGGGTAAGAGCTGCACTACTAGATTGTAAAAGAGCGAAAAATGTTTGCTTTGTCTCCAACTCCCACATTTAGAAATTGAACCCCTTTGCTGGCGAATGACAATCGAGGTAGTTGTAATTTTGAGGAATAGATGAATGTGGATGGCTGACTATTTTCTGTTATTACAAAGTAATAAATAGGACAAACAGTTTTTTAAATATTTTTTAAAAATTTAATAATATTTCATATTTTTAGTAATTTTATATTCATTATTTTTATTAATTTTAAATTTAATAATAACATTTTCCCCTAATTTAATAAATAAATTCTTTAATAATTTAAATATTTGTTATAATTTTAATATCATTTAAAGAAATTTTAAATTAATTTTATTTCAACTACTATTTGAACTTTTAAACATTATGTGCTAGAGGACAGGGGTCAAAGGGTTGAGGAATCAGAATTTTTCTGAGAGGGGGGATTTAAAAGATAGATTATTTATTTATTATATACTAGCAGGCTATGCCCACTGTGCTGGTCAATTTTCCAAATGAACCTTGAATCAAATAAAATGGTGAATTTGACCATGTATTTTAAAGTAATCTATACCTGTAAAGTTCTTCCTCATTGCTGAATACATTGTGAATACCATTGCACTAGTATATTATTTTCTGCATTATGCAAAATTTGGGCTCAAAAATCAAAATCAAAAAACAATTTGATGCTTTATAACTGAGTGTAGTAGAAATATGGCCGTTGTGACCAACAGAAATTAAAATGTCCTCTGAGTCGCCACACTACTAAAAAAGAGAGCATTACATTCATTTCAGAGATTGACCATTGAACTTAAATAATGTCCAAGTTATTCATTTTCGTTTGTTAGTTCTTGAACTCTGGGCCTCTCAGCTTGGTGCTATGCATGTTTCTGGTAGATTAAATACAATCTCACTCTATGTTACATTATAAAACGTAATATACGTCATCTTCTAGTAGGTCTATTACAGTTTTCTATCTTTGGATTCCAGCAGTGAAAAATTTTATAAATTATTTGCACACAAAAGACTGTATTTAACGTTCATATTTAGAAGAAATGTTAAACATAAACAAGTGGGTAAGTGTGATTGAAGATCGCACAAAGGGTTTTGTTTAATATTCCTCCCATTAACACTTTATCCTTTCTTTAATAAATCCAAATAAATTTCATTTTCCAAAAAAAAAAAGTCATGTTTTTTATAAAATAAAAAAATACCAATCTATTTTTTGTTTTTTCAAATATTTAAACCGGCCCGCTATTATATTCTGTCATAATAATATCCGTCATGTGGACTAAATGCGATATTTAAAAAAAAAAAAAAAATTCAAAATTAAACATGTTGTACACTTTCAAAATGTTAAAATATGCTAATATTTCTATAATTGGGTTTTTATCATGATTCAATATGTTCCTCAAACTCATATATTTACTATTCTCTATTACTCATATTGATACTCGCTTTGTATTATTCTTAAACATTTGAGAAATCCGTTAAACTTCTGATTTGACGTCAGATTAATTTTCTTTTTAATTCTCTAATGACGTGATATTAATCTGCTTTCTGTACATGTACATATACTCGTAATATTACTGAGAAATCTTTGAAAATTTCCGCTTTATTACCAATATGCGTCAATCATTTTTATTTCATATTAATCTTTTTTTCAATTAGTGAAACTTTTTATTTCATTTTCATTTTACACATGGAAAACTTTCAATAGAAAATTAATTATTGTAGAAAATTTTTTATTGTAGATTTTTAATGGTTGGCAACTGCTATAACGAAAAATGTTTAAATTTAATCAGAAAAGGCTGTTAGAATTCTGTTTTTTTTTATCTCTATTTATTAAAATAATAAGATTTTTTTCAAAGTTTAATATTTTGAGCTTCACAGCAGGTATTCAGTTATATATACACAAAGTTTCAACTTTGTAAGTTATATAGGTTCTGAAAATGGCTCTGTGACAGACAACGGGGCGGGAGTAATAGGGTTTCATGAGATGAACAATACCCTAAAAAGTGTGTTTTTGAAGCTGAATCATTTGGATAAAATTAAAATAATGTTATTTTCACTGCCTTTTCATTTTATATAGCAGTTGAACATGTAAGCATTATCCTGGAAAAAAACCCTCGAAAACTGATTCTGGAAAACAATAATCCTCTAATTTGCATCAAATAAAATATTCCTAATCTTCCGTGTTGTGGTCTACAGCCAAGTTTAAAGTCAAACATTAGAAGTTTTTGCAACGATATAGTTACAAATGTACCAGAGTTAGCTACAAAAGGAAGTTAATTATGTGCCAAACTACGTTCCATTAAATAATGTCAAATTGCTGCTGACCGAATTATAGATCTTTTACGAATAAAACTCCTTGAGAATGATAAATAAAGTTAGTTATGCAAAATTTTTAGTTATAATATTTTTTGTGAAGTCTTGAAACGAAGATTTTGGTGTCTTTCTCTAATGAGCATAATAATTCTGAGAAATAAATGGGCTTGCTTCTTACTATTTCTTTTATTTTCAAGATTACATTATTCTTCAGTTCTGTTGTCTAAATAAACCCTGTAATGTACACAATTGGTTAATTTGTCACTAAGTTTAGCGGTTAGGGCTGTTCGATATCCGAAATTGCTTTATAATAATCAAAATTTTATTTAATCTGATTTCCAGGTAATTTTTTCTTGTCTAGGCTAAAATTATAAATCAGAAAATATTGTTTCTTGGCTGCTATTGGAATTGCCAAATAATTTTTGTACATTGGAAGTATTGTTTTTTTAGTGATAGTAAAATAACTGCAGATGGAAAATATATAATTGTAAATATTCTTTTCTCCGTTTGCTTCATAATGAAGAACCATAAATTTGCTAATTGCTGAATACAAATTTGCTGCAATATAACTCACCATCCAGAGCCCCATTCAAATATAAAAGAAATTTCCAACTGTATAGAAAATATGTCAATTGGCGGGTGACCCGACTGCAGAATATTATAGTCCAATATCTTTTAGAAACCTTCAAGAAGAAGAAAAGATAACTAAAAGAAGAAAACTAAAATGAAATTAATGTGATTTTTTTTAAAAAATGTGTATTAATAATTTGTATGTGGCAGATATTTACATTAAAATTTAAATATTTAACTCCCTTTTTTTAATATTAACTGTTATTTATATAATTTACATTTGAATGTAAAAAATTACCCCCAAAAACGTCATACACTTGAAAAAATATAATTATTGGGAACATGCATTATTGTGCCATTATTGTGATTGATGTCATGATTATGCGACATTTGGCTTAAAAACAATTTGTTTGGCAATAAAGTAAAATCAAAATCATAAATAAACAAATGAGATGTGATGCACAATTACAGTCATTTTTATATTTACTACATCTGCTAGTTTCTGCTGTATATCATATCATGCAGCAGTTAGATAAAAATAAAAAATAAAGAACAACTAAAAAAAAATTCATTTTTAATAACCTGATGCAAACGATAAATTGCCAAATATGATTTCAATTGCCATATTTTACATTTAATAATTTTTTAAGCATTACGAACATTCCTTTTCATGTAGAAATTAAATTCTTTTGTTTTATAACATTATTTTTCATCAAAACTGTTTTTTTTTTATTTTACATAAAATTATAGTAAGTTTTTCCTTTTATTTTCCAATATGTTTGTATTATTTTTCTAAATGATATACCAGTTTCATTTGTTTCACCAACGATAATGGTTGCCGAAAAATGACCAGTGGTAACCTTTTCGTCCACAATTACAGAACTTTCCATCATAATTCTATAACTAATCTACGTAGAATGTTGTGTTATATACTAAAACCTTCCCTGAAAAATTATCTATCGAACAATGCAAGTTCCATCAAAATCCATTCAGCGGAACTCGAGTTATAAAGGAACTGAACGAAATTTCCATTTGTGTTTTATATATATAGTAGATGTATTATAAAGCAAAACATGTCCATCATTATTACTAAGCTAAAAAAATATTATTAGATGTCACATCATGAGCTTTCATTTTGATTGAATTCACTTCTAAATGTTGGATTATCATAATTTTTAGAAAACAAAAAATGAACTTTTAGATAAATTTTATTTTAAAACTGTAAATTAACTTACAGATTTTTGATTAAAAAAAATAACTCCTCTTTGTAATTTTTAAAAATCTATCAATATGTGATGTAGCAATAAATATTTATTTGCTACAGTACAAATTTATATGTAGGTAATATTTTCACAGATTGCAACTTGGAACAAATTTTTCGAAAACAGAAAATGACTATCCTTGGCACTATCAGAAAAAATAAACCATAACTTCCTCAAAAAATGCCAAACAAAAAGGTGTACAGCTCATCATTCACTTTACAGAGGACACAACAGTTCTAATCTACATCCCAAAAAAGAACAAGAATGTTATTTTTATTACAGTACTTTCTATCATGACAAAGCAGTTAGCAACAGACCTGACAAAAAACTACAAATGATATTAGATTATAATGCAGCTAAAGGGGTTGTGGATACTCTTGATCAAATTTTGAATGTGTTCACTTGTCAAAGAAAAACAAATCACTGACCCATGATAGTGTTCTATAACATACTTGAAACTTCTGTTTATTTTGCATTTATTTTACTTCAATACACAGCAAATGGAATGAAAAAAACTGACCAAACGAAGGCTTTTTTTGGAAGAATTGAGAAAATGACTAATTTTTCTACACATTGAAGCAAGACAACACCTACCAAGAAGTAAAAACTCAATAAAAGTAGTGAAAAGAATACAGAGTAAAAGTCAAATGTGCCCTCAGGATCTGCTGTGACTACTTCATTGTGAATCAAACAAGGCTTGATTACGGCACAGGCCAACTAGGCTGCGGGCTTGAGCCCATTAGTGACAGGGGCCACAAATGAGCAAAATGAAGTACAAAATTTTTTATTTCAATCATCGATATCTAAAAAATATATTTCTTGCCTGTACTTTTCTGTTCTCTAAAATCAGCTTAAATTAGGAACGCTGTAGACAAAATATTTTTCTGATACATTTTTTTCAAGAATAATCAACATTAAACTATTAAAGTATCAAACAGCAAAAGGAAATTTACGTTAACCTGAGTTTCACGAGCATTTTTATAAAATGAGGGAAAAATTCTGAATACTTTCCAAAAAACATTTCTAGTTTTCTCTGAATCATATTTTGGTTTTGTAGGGAGAAGAAGGGGTCTTGAAAAGCTGTCTTGGGCCCCTGACAATCTTAATCGGGCTCTATCAAATATGCAAGGTGCAAGTTCTGTCCATCAAGCAATGGCAACAAAATTAATATATTTTGCCGCAATTGTAAGAAACACATTTGCAAATCTCATGTAAAAATATTACTATCCAAATTGTAAATGAAGGTAAGTTTCAATTGCAAATATTTTTTGAGTTATATTTTTAGATGCTTTATATGATTTGATCTGTATTTAAACTACTGAACTATTGATTAAAACATTTCTAAAATGGCACCTTTCATTTACTGCTACAAATGATAATATTCTGAATCGGGTCATATTGACCCGAATACTACATATGTGTAGTAAATATGAAGAGAACAACAGAGTTAAATAGTTATTTATTTATTTCAAACTATAGCATGTTCTATTTTCCTTTCATTCTGCATGATAATTAAGTCCTATTCAGTTCATTAGCTCTACAATTTTAAGATTTTTACCCAAACTTAGTTAGTCTTCTAATTTGGGTTTCCATTGAAAATGCATCTTTATCAGATTGTTATAAATTATAATACTATGCCTGTGTTTAAAACCATGCTAACAATTTTGTCGTCTACTTATGAGTTTATCTGAATTTGAAAACCAAGTTACTAGCCTATTTTATCTTTTATATCTTAATTTTTTTATTTGTGGAGGGAAGCTATTAGCTTTTACTGGATTTCAACTTTATGAAATCCACCAAATACATTATGATTGCTTTCACTTTTTATTTAAAAAATGTTCAAATGTGATATAATTTCATCATATCAGTTTTCCTAATTACTAATCTTACCTTCTATGCCATTCCCTAATATGCTCCAGCATAGATATCTTCAAATATCTTAAAAATTGTAACTTCGAATAATTATATAAACTTTTAAAAGGATCAATTTTTAATAAAATTCATACAGAGTGTGCTCATTCTTTTGTGAGAAAGAAAAAAAAAAGCAGATATTTTCTGTAACTAACTTAATATTACATTTGCAAAACACAATTACTAAACTTTTTCTTCGACGATAGAGGGCACCATGTAAATGTATTAATCGAATTTGGATTAAAAATTGTAATCGCGTCTATTGTTCATTTAATCATAAAAAGGTATTAATTAGCTTGTTACAAAATGTTCTATCTGTGTGTCATATCGCAACTTTTACATGGTATTTTAGCTATAACCACTGTTAAAAGAATATTTCTGAGTCTGATTTACTTTATTTCTCTTTTGATTCCTAACATAGCAGAGAAATATTAATAGTTTAAAAAAAAGTTGCTAGTTTTGTAGTAGTAATAGCAGTTAGGCCTAATGATTATTTTTGAAGATACCTTATTTGAAAGTATGATATTTATCTATTTAGTGTATTTTCTCATTACTGTTTTAATATGCATCCTTTGTCTTTGTTAATGTCATTTTTTCAGTAATTTCAAAATGTCATATCTATATGTATAAAATGCATTTTTTCCAATCAGTATATATTTTAGAGATATTTTCGATGCATAAATTACATTTAGTTTTGGTTAATGATTTTTTTAAAAATTACCTCCTTCAGATGTAAATAATTTGTGTTCAGTGCACAGTTTTTCAGACTTAAAAAAAAATAAAATTAAATGCTGATATCTGATATCTATTTTTTGATTAAATTCACCTTGTTCAAAAAATATTATGCATTACTGACATTGTTTCCTTATTTCAGATTGAACTTTATGTACAGACGATAAACTGAAGATGGTGTTAAATCTTGCATAGTAATTATATCCTTTATAATGTATCCTAAAACAGTTTTTTTAACTCAGTTATTGAACAGAATAACTGTTTGAAATGAACGGGATTTTATTATAAGAAATCATGAAATTACGATTAAAGATTACCTGTATACCAAGTTACTCCCTATATTTACCTGTTACAAACAATACACTGTACTGTTGTAGTTTCGATTTTTATGCAGAAATGTTCTTTCTAAGGGATTCCCATAAATTACCTTCGGTACTTGTCCATTATCCCGTCGTCCACTTTTCATAACAAAAAACTATCGCCAAACTACAGGATTTAACACCAAAAACGCAGTCCCATTCACTTGATGTCAGATGCATTAAACGTGTTTGTTATGCCATCAAGATGGTTTTTAATTCGACGTTTACCAGTATATTTTATTATGTTTTACTGATTTATTAGTTGTTTCATTAATTAAAATAATAAAGGCATCTTTAAACGGCGATGTCATGATATTAAAAGAGAAAAAGCATTGAAAAAATGTTACGATGCATATGCATAGTTACGTACAATAGATCAGTTTAAACTAGCATCACAAACATTTCATCAGTAGCTGAGAGGGATAATTAAGAAAATCAATGTAAATAAATAAAAATCCAAGATTATTTTTTTCTGTTTTCGTTAACATATTGTAAATTTTATCATTTAAGCTTACTAAGTTGAAACATTGGTGATTGGGGCTTTCCCGAATTTCTTGTATTTATTTATTTTTTTTTTAAATTCCAATAGCAACATTCTTCCATTTTTTTTTTTTCGTGCCGTTACAGTTTGGCGATAGTTTTTTGTAATGAAAAGTGGTCGACAGGATAATGGAGCCTTACCTTCTTTGAAACTCACATTTAACTTTTCTCTTGACTGGATCTGATTCTTAACGTGTGTAATTTAATAATTAATTTGAAATCAGAAACAATGGCCTACACATCTGATCAAATGGATGTTGATTTCATGTCCAATCAGTTACCCAGAAAAGCCAGTTATCCGGAATATAACTGGCCCCTACTAATCTGGTTCTTGTGGTTGTGTATTGCATCAAAATTTATACATCCATTTGAAAGCCACCTTTGGACATATGTTTATAATAACACCTTTGTTAAAAATTGGTTATTTTTTTTTAAATGGGAAAAGTTCCTTATTCAGGTAATTTTTGAAAAAAAAATAAAATTGAGCTAACTATATTGCTGATATCTTTCTGTATTCCCTCAATATTTGACCGAATTTTTTATATGAGTTGCCTCTCAAATTAAAGAACTAGATTAGATACGACAACATGCCTAAATGCTAATGCCTCCACTGTGACCATATTTGTAGAGCAGATCGGCAAACAAACATGTTGCTAGTAATGTGCTTTTGGTAGTCAAAGAAATAAACACTAGCAAATAAAAAAAAAGATTAATTTGTGAAAATTTATCAATTACTCTTTTTTTCCCTAAATGTAAGTGTATATATTTTTATTTTTGTAATATACAGTCTCAGTTGATTATTTATGAGAAATATTAAAATGAATTACATTACTTTTAGAAAAGTCATTCATTTTGTAAGATTGGTAATTCTGAAAGCCAACCAAAGAACCATGAGCTATATAAACTCTTCGAAAATATAAGTTCTTATTCTGTTCTTTTAATTTATAAAATCAAAAATAAAATTATTAGAATTTAATTAGTTTTCAATATTAATCACTTATTAAGTTGAAATCCAGATTTTTTTTTTTAATAAACAATAAACCTAGAGGTTTTTCAAAATTATTACTAGTGCTTTAAATGCATTTATTGCATTATTTTTTATAAAACTTGTTCAATTGCACCAGTACAAAATGGATTTTATGCCTGCACCTTGCACTTCCACATACCCTTAACATATATATGATATGTGAATTTCAAAAAGGGAAAGGCTTAAAATGATCAGAACATGAGACAAATAATGCCTTAAATTTTGTGAAGCAAAAATGCACAACAAATGAGGGTTACTTGGACCCCCTTCCCCCCAAAAAAAGGGTTTTAAATTAGTCCTGCATCTGCAATATAGAGAGCATGGACAATATTCACCAATACTCTACAGGTAACAGCACTAACTAGTAACAGGGTACATCCAGGACTGATTTAAAACATTTTTTATGTCTCAAGTAACTTCAAGTTAAAGTACTAAAAATTTATTGATGCTCCTAATAATAAAAAAAAAAAATCTAAAAAAATGAATTTTTAAAAGTTTTTTTTTTTTTTTTTTTTTTTTTTTAAGTTACAATGTAAGTGAAATGGCATTGTATAACTGATCTGAAAGACAAAATTGACAAATTTTAAAGTCATGAATACGATAATTTTTAAGAACAACATGCCTTCTCATTTAAACCTGCCCATTCTCTAAATTGAGAATTAGAGTCACTATTTCTCTATTAGTAAAATAATTTTTAACTTTTAAAGTAAACATTTTGAAACTACAGAAAAAATAATGTTTTTGTTCAAAATGCTTATACAAATGGTTATGCAAAATCAAATTAGTAGGTGATTGTAATTTCTGACTGAAATTGTTTTATTTCTTAAGAGTGAAAATTGAAACATTTTGAACTTATGTTTTAATGCTATAAAGAATGTTTCAATATATCATAAATTGTTTGTTCAGTTACACTTTCCTTAACCTCTGAATGATAAATATAAACTATCCTGTTTACAAAACATGTAAATAAGAAAAAAATAACTAGAGGAATAAGAGAAAATTTCTTACATATTCTGTCTTTTTATGAAAAGTTTAAAGATTAAAAAAGAAACTCATTAACTCTTTTAAAATTACCACATATCAAACTTTACACTATGTCTCTTAAATTATTCCGCTTCCCAACAGTCGTAAAATCACTTTAATTTCTACAATTAGCCCAACTACAATCACATGCAAATTATTTTTACAAAGCTGCTAAAAGAATGCCAAACTATATTTAGCACTTTATTTCTTATAGTTTCTAAAAATACTTACATAGAAAAGTTTTGATATATTGTACCTTTTAAAATTACCACTTTTTCAAACTTTCAAAATGCAATTTATGAAACTGGTGAATCTTGAATGGAGATCTAAATTTCCACCAACCTAACTTTGCATAAATTGGCAAAAAAATTAATTTGCAGTTTCAGTGTGCTGATTCGTATATGTTTTTAACTCATTAAAAAAATTTCCATTTTAATATTTATAATTTTTGTTAAATAAAAATGACTGTGTGATTCCATATAACCTAATATCCATTTAATTATAATATTTTATCTTTGAAAAATCTAATAATGAGGCTTAATTATTAAATACAAAATAACTCATGCACTTTACACATCTCAAATTTCATTTTATCAAAGATGTTAAAAGAATTATAAAAAATAAAGATCTAAACATAGATTGTGCATCTCTAATAGCTTTATAGCAATAATGTGATTGTAGTAGTTGTGTTACATGTAGCAATGACAGTAAAATGCACACAATTTTGATTTAATAAATATTCTTATTTTAGTAATGACGTTGTAACAGGATTTCTTTTGTAAACTTTTCAAAATTCATTAGTAATTATGGGATATGTATACATTTTAATTTATATTTCAGGTATAGCTGTTTGAAAAGTCTGTTCTGAATATACAGTGAAAGCACTCAATCAAAATAAATCATGCACAAAAACTATATATTTTTTGGATTTCATGAAGTCTTTCATGAAAGAAATGTGTTCAGTAAGGATCTTTGTAAGTTTCTGAGCTAGTGGGAAAGATCATGATTTTGTTCATTTTTACATTCGAGTTACAGGATAGAATTTAAAAAAAAAAAAACATTAAAGAATATCAATATGTTGAAATAAAAAAAAAATATTACTGAGAAAGGTTCTTGTAAAATATAAATTGAAGCATATATTTTCATAAGTAAAAGTTCCCTTCTTGAAACATCAACAAAGAATGAAAAAGTATTTTATAGTACATCATCATCGTTGATATTTCCAACTTTAATTGATAACTTTAATACTCCACAAAGAAAACTTCTGCTGGTAAATCCTTATTGGAATATGCTGTACATATTTGCTACAGTAAATGGCTCATTCCATTAAATGTGGCTACATTTCTTTTTTAAAAGAAAGTAATTTAAATATATCTGTATATATATTTGAGTATATTTAAAATAATCCACATTCTCCTCAATTACTCCTAATTTTTTACATTTTATAAAACCTTCAAACCTTCAATTACTTTAACAAAGTCTACTCAATTCCTAATAAAGATAAAGTAACTCTAATTTGTATTGGTCAAACAGCTCTTTTAGATATGAGCTATATAATAAAGGATATATTTAAAAATCTAATTTAATTTTGACCCAAGAACATAATTGGAGAACATAATTGCATCTGCACAGAAACTCAATTTGAATATGCACCATCGTATTGGTGGAAAGGAAAAACATTTAACTTGTGAGATGTGCAATAAAAGACTTTCTAGCAAATCTGCATTATATAGAGTCTTCTTTTATCGCCTTTGTCTTGTCAGGTGTGTAACAGACGGTTTCACAAAAATGTTATTTATATGTCCATCTGTCTTATACTAAACATAAGTCAATTTCTTGTGAGGTGTTTAACAAAGGATTCTTTTGAAAGCGTAATTCATATGAGCATCATCCTGTTCATACTAATGAAAAGCCTTTCACTTTTGAGATGGATAGTAAAGTAGCATTTTCCTGTTTTTCAATCTGATGGGTATATTTCTCGAGTTATTCAACCGTTTCTAGACTTTTCAGATACCTTGTATATTATTTTACTATTTTATTACACATAATTGTTCTCAGTGTGACATGTCAAATATAATTATTCTCATCTGTGCCTCGCTAACCAAAAACTATCAAAATTTTTATAGAAAACGAGGATCACAATCTATTTTTTCTATAAAAAATATAGGATATCTCTTACCATGTACAACCAAGATTTTCTTTTCTATCTTTACAAATAATGTAGAAACTGTAATGATATTTTTAACTCTGATTTCTGTAAAATGTGATGCCATCACAAGAAATTCTAGAAATGACCGGCAACAGTAAACAACACTGATTTAGGTGTTTCATAATTGAGAAAGTAGCTGACATTATACATAGTGTCAATCAATAGACATCCTGAAATTTTGTCTAATTAAGTAAATTGTGACTTTTCTTTCCTATAGAAACATTCTTTGTCTTGGCGTTTATTAGTACCACTAAATGTTTGTGATCGTCTAATATGTCATTTTTGCACCGTTTATCTATCCCTTCACAGTTCAATGTTTTGTAATAACAATCAAGAACAGCATGTTATTTTACTCACTCCCAAAATGAAATGTCACCTTTAGGTGCTCGTTCCAAATGTTTCATGCTGATTCTGTGACCTTTGTCCTTTAGGAATATTATTTTTATTAGAAAGAACTTGTCACACCAATATAGTTTCAGTAATATTATAAATAGACAAAATTCTCATTTTAAACATAAACAAAACCACTTCAACTGGATTTCTCCTATTTTCTTCAGTGCTTTTGTAATGGAATTTTGTTAGCACCCAATTTCTTCACCCTAATACATAATTTCTGAAACATTTTTCACCGTCATTTTTTTAAATGTATCTTCTTGAGAACTGTAAAATATTGGAAAACAGAGGTAAGTGTGTACCGTAATTTCGGGAATATGCGCCGCACCCATCGTAAGCGCCGCATCATTGAAAAATCGGTAAAAAAAAACAAATGTACACGTAAGCGCCGCACCCATTAGAAGCGCCGCATCATTGAAAAATCGGTAAAAATGAAATAGTCACGATAAAAAACTATCGGCAAAATTGGATTAAAAGTAACAAGAATAGTGATAAAATCTTACAAGATATATGAATTAACAATAAAACACAGGTTATCTTAAAATACAGTAGGAAAAAAAATACGTACTACGCCAATATGCGTACTGCGCCAATCGATTATCGTTTTAATCGAATATCGCCGTACGCGGTGTGCTTATGAAATAAATATAATTTATCAACTACTGTAAAGTATACAATAAATACTTTTAAAGAGTGAGCTATTAATAGTGAAACACAGGTTATCTTAAAATACAATAGGAAAAAAAATACGTACTACGCCAATCGATTATTCGATTATCGTTTTAATCGAATATCACCGTATGCGGTGTGCTTATGAAATAAATATAATTTATCAACTATTGTAAAGTATACAATAAATACTTTTAAAGAGTGAGCTATTAATAGTGAACAGAAAATAGAGAAATATGGGTAAGTTAAATATATTTTGACTATAGTAATTACGTTTTTATAATAAAGATATATTGTGATACTATGTACTGTTTATGAACTTTATACTGAGATTAAATGATTGTAAATAAAGGTGAAATATGAATGAATGTTAATGAATCGATGTGTTTAAAAGTGTATTTGAGGCAGTAAGACTAAAAAAAACCTGAAATGAAGGCTTGTTTTTCACAATATCCAGATTTTGCTATGTTGAGGGGAAAAAAATCATCGTACCCGCCGCCCTGGCGTATGCGCAGCATCGCCAATATTTTGAACTTTCAAACACGCATGCGCCGCGGCGCTTACTCCCGAAATTACGGTACTTTCTTTTTCATTTTTGTTTTTTTAATACATTTGCTACTAAAATCCTACTATTTTTTTCTGCTGCAGGAGATTATGGAAAATTTTTAAGCAAAATGAGTCCAAAAGCCACAATTTTGTCAAAGAAGCAACTAATTTATGAAATAGGAACACTTTATTGAAAATTTTATGCTGGCTTTTTCCCAATAAATTTTGCAATATCTGTAGAAAATATAAAACACCACATTTTCTCCACATATATTACTCCACTTATATTAAAGTTTGATCCTTCCAGTGCAATTTCATTATAGTCCAGACATTGAATGCCTGCAAAAAAACAACTTTTCCAGGGGCGCCATTTCGGGGGAAGAAATTTGAGATTTCAGAAAATTTATCAGTTATCACAGGTTAGACCAAAAAAAAAAATCAAAATATGATCAAAAGCTAAAATAACATCAGATTTCACAGATTTGATAACAATAAAAAAAAAAACTAGTCTGATGTGCCAATCCCAAAACTTTCTTCTATCTCATTCAGGTTTCAGATACACCAAAAACAAATCAGCACCAATTTATATTAAGGTCTAACTGCATCTAAAGTTTTATTAAATTATGTGCGTTAGTTAACTATTGTGAAAATCGTGCAAAATGTAACATAGCAGCGCTACCTGTTGGGCTTTTTATACAAAATCGTAATCAACGTCTATTTTTGTTAAGGTCTAACCGAATCTGAAGTTTTGTGAAATTCTGTGCATTAGTTCTTGAGATATAGCTATCATAAAAATCATGAAAAATGTAGCATAGCAGAGCTATCTATTGGGTGATTTACACCAAAAGCTAATCACTACCCATTTATATCAATGTCTAGCTTAATATAAAGTTTTATCAAATTCCATGCATTAGTTCTTGAGATACAGCGCCCACAAAATTTTTGTCACATACAGACACTGAGACACATAGACAGATTCGCAGACAGACATTTTCTAAAAATAGTCCAATTGTGTTCAGTACCTTCTAAAACGTATAAATCCGTCGAAAGCCGAAAGTGGTAAATTTTCAGAAATCCAATACCTTTTTCTTGTAAACATAGAATAAATAAACATTTAATAAACACTTTATTGAAATGTTTTCTAAAGTCTTTCTATTGCAACATTCTTTAAGTGAGACATATATCATTAACGAGTATTTTGGCTAGTTTTAGAAATATATATGAAAAAAAAAACTCTATGAATTGCTTCTGAGCTGTGTACAGCATGATTAAAAGAAAACTCGTCACTACCAAGGCTAGAATTTTAGTGATAAATTCTATGGGGTAGTTGTATTCAATTTCCTAATTATATGATTTGTTAATTTTGTTTTATTAGTGTCACATTATATTTACTCCAATCGTTATAATGCTATTAAATCATTTGCTTTATTAAATATTATATATACATTATGCTCTTGAAAATCTCCACAGCCTGACACTAAAGTTCTGTCCATATTTGGTTGTAACCGACCTGAATCCTGACTTTAACCTGACAGACTTCAAGCCGAATTCGAAATATTCATACCTGAACACGAAGTGAAAGAAAATGAATGTATATTTTAATACATTTATGGAAAAGTAATCTACAAGTTTACCACTTATGTACAAAAAATAACACATATATACACCCATTAATATTCAAATATACTATAGTTTTATCATTTGAAAATTATTCAGAACCTCCTTTTGTATAATCGGTTCATCTCGAACCCGATTCGAAAGAGTCAAAGTATAACCCGAAGCGTATAAAGTTTACTCGTCCCACAACAACAACAAAAAAATTGTATAAACCAAACCCAAAACGAAATGCATTTTGGGTAGCCAATGCTGGACTGTAATTTCCAGTAAACCCGGAAACTTGCAAAAAATTTTCATTGACCCCAACCCCACCCGAAATGAAATAAAATTAATCCACATTTCAATATGATTTGGAAAAGTAGACTACGTCTCTAATAACAATTTTATCTTTTATGTAGAAAAATTATTTTTTTCATTTGAAAATATTTAGGATTTCTTTGAAAACTCGCGCAACACGAACACGACTCAAAATAGTGAAAACCCAACTTGACTACTAATTTTGCATTTAATCGTTCTACAATTTCCAAAAAAAATTCCATGTAACAATTTTCTCTTGAAAATATCCTAATATAAGTGTATGACAGATTTTAAAAAGTCGTACTAATAGAATAAAACATAGTCCACTGGAACATATATGTCCCATCCGTAATGTTCCAAGTCAGCCTGACCCGCAACGGAAATAAGCCGCGTCAACCCGGCTCAATCCGTACTGCAGATTGGGTCGTGTTGCCCCACCAATGTAGGAGAGCAAAGGACTTGAGGCCAAGGGTTTTGCAGATTTCTGAATTGTATGGAATTTAGATCATAGTCTGAAGAGGAAAGCAGAAAGTGACTGTAGAAAATTTTTACCGATAGAAAATCATTTATGAAAATTTTCTTATACCTATGGATTACAACATTTGCAAATTTAGTAACTTCTTGATGGTGTTCGTGTGCTGATTATCTCGTGACCGATTGAATTTCACGACTTTTTTTCGTGATTTTTTGTTTTATTTATTTATTTTTATTATTTTTTTTTTGTGATATTTTCCCAAAATTCGTTATTTTCTGTGAATCATTGACGAAATTGATTTTTTCGACCATTTGTCTAATTCGCGACATTTTTTTTCAACCAATCGACGAAATTCACTATTTGTTTTCGCCATCTTTTGACAAAATTCACGACTCTTTTTAACTATCGTTTGTTGAAATTCGGGAGTCTTTTTCCGCAACTGACTGACAAAAATTATTATCATTTTGCACAATCTTTGACGAAATTCCGATTGTTGATGAATTTTTTTCCACCATTTGTCGAAATTCATGACTTTATTTTTTGTTTTGGCAAACTTTTGAAGCATTTCGCGAGTCTTTTCTACGATCGTTTGTTGAAATTCAGAAGTCATTTTCCGCAACCGACTGACAAAAGTAAATTTTTTTTCGAGATCTTTGACGAAACTCCCCTTTTTGCGTGCTTTTTTGACTAAATTCGTGATTTTTTTTTTGTTGTTGTTAAATTTTTTGACAAATTTCGCAATATTTTTCAACAATAGTTATATTAAATTCGCGATTTTTTTCCGCGACAGATTGACGAAAATTTCTATTTGTTTCAGTGATCTTTGGCGAAATTCGCAATATTTTTCCACGGTCGTTTGAAAAAATTAGCGATTGTTTCTGCGACCAATTTTGCCAAATTAACTATTTTTTTTAATTCCAATACATAAAATTCGTGATGTTTATCGCGATCGGTTCACGAATTGCTTTTGCGTAAAAAAAAAGAAGAAAAATTCACGGACTACCACTAAAATAAAAAATTTATTCGGTGAAGAATCACATGTTTGTGAAAGAAGTTAGGATAAGAAGGCAAAATCTCACACTGCATTTTTTATTTTGGGGGCCTATTTCTATTTTGCACACAATTTGGGCAATCCTGCATGATATTTCAACTTCAACCTCTGTCTCTCAAAACAAAATTTGCTCCCCCCTTCCCAAGAAACTCTTGAAATGCCCCCCCCCCTACAGTAAAACATGCAAATAAAGAGTTGAAAAGGACTGTAAAAAGCTCCATTTTAGACAGGTCTCCATCTTAGCAAGTATAATTGTATGGCGTTTTTTTCGTTAAAACTTGATTTTTTTTGCCCGTTTGAGAAAGAATTATGTTATAGACAGGTTTTGCTTAGACACGTTTCACTGTAATACACCTTTGCTCTTTAGAAGTGCTTTATAGAAAGGAGGTTTTAAGAGTCTTAAAGAATACCTGAAAAAAAAGAGTACCTGTCTATAACTGAAAACTTTCATATTTTAAAATTCTACTTGCTAAGACAAAACCTGTCTAAAACGGAATTTTTCAGAGGTCACTTGAGATTCCGTATTAGAAGTATTGCTGTCTCTGTATATATGATTCAGTAAACGTTTATTGTTCGGAGATGTTGCGGGGGGGGGGGGGGGGGCGAACTCCACCCTTGGCTATGCCACTACCTTAAAAAAAACTTTGCCCCCCCCCACAAGAAAGTTCTGAAATGGCGCCCCTGAACTTTTCTGGACTAAAACAGTCACTTTTATCGATTTTCCCTTATCTTCTGCATCATCTTAACATTGCATTTTTTTCTTCATGGGAAAACATGATGAAAATGAATAAATTTGATATTGCTGTTGTACAATACACCATCCAAGAAATTTAGCATAATGGTGCTTTGGGGTATTTCTTTTAAAACTTTTATGCCCAATTTTCTAATTTAATAGATTTCTTATGTATTCACTTTTTTTTTATTATGTCCTTTAATCACTGATTACCAGATCTTGGAATTTATAGAAATTGAAGATGTGAAATTTTATTGAATGTTAGAGATTGGTAAAAAATGTAGGAGGGGACATTTTTCTAAATTCGCCCTCTTCTCCCAGGAGGAGAAGGGGGAGGGCATTTTTTCTTAGAACTTATGAAAATAATAAATTTTGCAGAATGAAGGTCTGTACATAAATGAGGTCTGCATATCAGCATATAAATGAGAAATTGTAAACTTTTGAATTGCAGATTCTTCCTGTTTCTTTTCATTCCCCTTTAATTTTGAATCTCCTCCATGCAAGGTGGGTAAGGGGGTACATACTCCAAAATATTTTGTTGCATTTGTTATGGCACATGTTTTCATTTGTCTTGGACATGAATATGTGCTCAGTTATCTCATACAATGTTCTTTAAAAAATAGTCTGAAGTAACAAAAACTGATTTTCAAAATCTTATAATTAGTTGGCCTGTCACAAGATTATGGAATCTATCATAGGCGAAGATAGAAAATGTTGCAATTTTATGGACTTGATAGCAAAGTAAAGTTGCTAACAAAGTTGCTTTATGCAACTAAAGGCTTTGCAGTTTTTTGAATTGAACGAATTTAGGTAATTACTATGTTTACACTTTAGAACCTCATCTGAATACATTAAAATATCTTCTAAACAGGACCCAATTAACTGATAATGTTAACATAATGGACTTTTGTAGGCGTAAATTTAAATTTGAAATTTGTGCTTATGAGATTAAAAAAAATATATAGGCTGCTTTGTTTTGAAATATGTTTAGTGTCCGTGTCCGATATCTTGAATTTAGTTACGCTGCAGATAAAGACATAAAATAATTAATGAAAATTCTTGCTAGCAGAAAATTACCAATGAAAATTTTCATATCCTTATGAAACAAATTTTGAATTTTGTAACAGATTGAGATTTGAGGCTGATTGAGTTTTACGAATATTTCCCACTGCCGTTCAACGATATTCGTATTTTTGTACAATCGTTTGATGAAATTAGCGATTTTTATCACAATCATTTCATGAAACTTGTAATATTTTTCATGATTGTTTGGCAAAATTTGCTATTTTTTCATGCGATTATTGAATGAAATTTAGCAATTTTTTCCACAACCAATTGAAGAAATTCATTTTTTCTCACAACCGGCTGTTGAAACTATATTTTTTCCTTGATCGATTGACAAAATTCGTGCTTGTTTTCATGACCATTGCCGAATTTATTTTGTGGAACTCCACAAAAGATAAATAATTCGTGGGAGAATCACATATCTGAGAAAGAATTTAAGGCGAGAAAATTCTGCACCGCAATTTTTATTATGTGTTTTTTTCATATTTTGTACACGATTCGTGCAATCTTGTATGCTAATTCAAAGCCTGCGATGAATCTTGCTTCAGCTTTTGTAATGCTGGCATATCACCTTGTCAAAAGATAAGAGTTAAAATTCTCCAAACATAAAATATTTCATTATCATTGTATGTTTATGAAGTTGTCATTGTATTGTGCTTTACCAATTTTAATCATTTGATTTATCCTATCTTGTGGAATTAAAAATTACGTATAATTACTCTGAAATTTTACAGTATTTTTCAAGTGAAATTTTGCTAATGAATTTTTTTCTGTTTCAATTATAGATAAATTATTCAAATTTGGTTATCATAATAATGTAATAAATCATATCAATTAATTATGTCTGAGTAAAGTATAAAACTATTTGTATAAATGCATTTTCTTTCACTTCAGATAAATTAATTACTGAAGTCCTTTTCGAGAAAAGCAGAGACAGTAGTGATAAATACACAGGAAAATGGCATCAAAAGAATCCTGAATGAGACAAAAGGGAAAGCAATCAATAAAATTGATCTGCTTAAACACACACTCAATCAACCACTCTTGGTTAGTTCTTTATATTTAGCATTCACCTGAAGCATTTATTTACATCTTCTGTTTCTCCTCTATCTGCTGTGTAAAGCAACAATGAGTGCATACCTTTGTTCTGACACACAAAAAAATGTTCTATGTAAGGCGTTATAAAGTTAGTATTTTCACATCAACATAGAATTAATTATTAGGAATATAATAAAAGATTTTCTCACGAGATTTGATGAGACCAAACTTGCATTCATATGAACAAGAATTTTTATCATTGTGAAAAATGTAACAACAATAAATTTCAAAGATGATTTCAGTCAACATCTTCATAAAAAGTATTCTTTTATCTGTATAGAAAACTGTAAAATTTATTAGAATAGCTTATATAATAAAATTTTCAAGTATGGAAAAAGCAGACTCGTTTTTGAGATGCACAAAAAACAATTTTCGGAAATGAGTCACTCCAGTCCACATATTCTTGTCCAAGTAAAGGAGAAACCTTTCGTTTGCAAATTTTGCAAAGCCACATTTTCTCAGAAGAATGACTATAAAACACACCTTCGCATACACACAAATGAGAAGCTATTTGTTTGTGATATATGTCAGAAAAGATGTTCTAACAAAGACAGCTGGAATAAACACCTTCGTGTGCATACAAATGCGAAGCATTTCGTTTGTGAGATATGCAACAATAAATTTTCGCACAAAAGTAGCTTGAATACTCATCTTCTCATGCACACAAATGAGAAACTTTTCAGTTGTGGGATATGCAACAATAAATTTTCTTACAAAAGTAGCTTGAATACTCACCTTCTCATGCATACAAATGGGAAACCTTTCAGTTGTATGATGTGCAACAAAGAATTTTCTCGTAAAAGAAACTTAAAGGAACACGTTCGCGTTCATACAAATGAAAAACCTTTTAGTTGCGAGATATGCAGCAAAAAATTTTCTCATAAAACTAACTTAAAGGAACACATTCGCATTCATACAAATGAAAAACCTTTCAATTGTGAGATATGTAGAAAAACGTTTTCTCAGAAAAGTAACTTGAATAGACATTTCCTTATGCATACAACTAACAAACCTTTCAGTTGTGAGATATGCCACAAAACATTTTCTCAGAAAAGTAACATGGATAGACATCTTCTTGTTCATACAAATTAGAGAACTTTCAGTTGTAAGATATGTACCGAAAAAAAAATCTGAGAAGGGTAATTTGTGTACATGCTGCCCCACACATACCAATGAGACACTTTTACTTTGTGAGGTGTGCAACAAAGAGTATTCCCAGAAAAATTCCTCAAATAATAATTTTCAAGTGCACACAAATGAGAAACTTGTTTGTGAGATGTACAGTAAAGGATTTTAAACACCTTCTCCTAAATTTGAGTAAGAAACCTTTCAGTTGTGAGATATGAACAAAAAAAATTCTCATAAAATTAACTTGAATAAAAAACTTTGTATACACACAAATGAGCAATCTTTTACTTGTGATGTAAGTATGCAGCAAAACCTGTTCCCAAAAATGTGACTTGAATAATTTGCATGTTCATACAAATGCCAAGTTTTTTAATTGTGATGTAGGCAGAAAAACATTTTTGATAAAAGTAACTTGAAAACACATTTTTAAATAGAAAGGAGTACTACACTTTAGGTGCATTTAGCCACCTCCTGAGCAAGTCAATCTAAGATAGTCGCAATTCATACGACTTCTCATTTTCATCAAATCATTTTGTGATCATCGACAAAAAAAGGAAGTCTTAACAAAAGAAAGATATGTTGACCACATGTCAGCGAGCTCCCCTTTTTGATCTGCTACGAAAATCATAAAACATGAAAAGGACTGCTTGCTGTCAGTTTTGTCTTTTTAACTTGTAAGATTTAGATCAAAGGATTTCGGAAAAACTTAATTTTAATGTGCACCCTTGCATGCATACTAATGAGGAACCTTTCATTTGTGAAGTGTGCAACAGAAGATTTTCTCAGAAAAAGTACTTGAATATGCATAATCTCATTCATATAAATGTGTTCAGTATACCTTGTACAACAACAGAAATAAAAGAGAATGCATCACTCATCTATTTTAACCTGTATCCAGATGTGCAACCCCTTCAACACTCAAATCTTTATGACAATGAGTTTTTGTCTTAATCAGTCTGAAATCTTTATGACAATGAGTTTTTGTCTTAATCAGTCTGAAATGAATTTTATAAGTTGTAGTGAAACTGATGATTTTCATAAAATTTATTTGCTTTTTCTGTAAATAAACTTTTCATCATAAGTGCAGGTGCTCAGAAATGTGAGACTGGAGTAGGAATCAATAAACATTTTCAATCGTTGACCCTCTCAAGGATTTTTCAACTGTTTACAGACCCCATTACTTTACCTTTCCCTGAGCATTAAAAAACATTAAAAAAAGGTGCTTGTTCTTTATTTATTATACTTTTTTCATTATACTTTTTTCATTAATTTGTATGTAATTATAATTATAAAGAAGGATTTATTAAGTATCTAAAATTGATTATTGTCAATGTGATAAACACGATTGGTGATTCTTCATAGTTCAAAATTTGTAAGTTTTAAATTTGAATCCTTCAGAAATTCAATATCTTAATTATTTCTTCCTTGCCGTTTTCATGGTTGAAATTATAATTAGCTAAGGTAGCCCCATACTATGTTATTTTTGACAGTTAAGGAGTAACATTACTTTGAAAATTTTGAAAAAAAAATTGCTTGAATATTTGTTTAGAATTGCTTCAGCTATCCTTGTAGATTATGTAAACTCATGTTAACACACTGTTTCCCCCAGGTTTAAGAAAGGCACTTTTTAGTATCCTTTTCTTATTTTTAAGAACATTCGTTTGATTTTAAAAGTAATGTTTAATATTTAAAAGTCAGAGCAATCTTTTCAAAACACAACAATGAATTAGTTTTAGCTCTGCAAGCAAATTTAAAACAAAAGGCAGTAAGAGCAAATTTTTTTTGACTAAGGAGGTAAGAAAAGGTGCTATTTTTTTTAAAGGAAAGGGAAGGCAGGGTGCTCCTAAATCTGTCTGGGGGAAATTGATTAAACTATTAAAAATTAAAAAGACTCATTACATGATTGATTTTCCAAAATTTTATTTTTTATATCAGAAAGTTGACACCCAATATCAAAGTGCTTGCAAAATTTCTCTTCATATTTCAAGTATTTTTCTAAAAGTCAATAAAATTTATAATTAACCTTAAGTAAATGTTTCAATGTTTGTTGCTTAAAAATAGCTAAAATTTAAAAAATATATGTTTTTAATATATACGACAACTCTACAAGATCTTAATTTTCTCATGGTAGAAACCAAATTTTGGAAAATGAATGATTGTAAATTGAAATTTCCCCCATGGGGACATTCACTAACATCTCCTTCAGAATAAGTTACCCGTGGTCAAACAAGAATTTAAAAAATATTTATCACACTTGTATGCTTTTTGTTATTCTTTGTGTTCTCATTAAATGGAACAGCAAAAACTGTCATTATTCTGTATGTAGAAAACAAAGATTCAATATTCTTTGTGGGATAGTCACAAAGAGATAGCAGAAATAAATTGTTGATTTTACATTCTATGCATTTGACACAAGTGCAAAAAACAGAATTTCTACTCTTTTAACTTTTGAATGCCATCACTTCAATTTGTTGTCTTTAGCTTATTTAATCACATGTCTGTCATTTCGTTCATTTAATAACACAAATATTGTTTTTTTTTGTTTAAATAGTGCTATGAATCCTGAAACTATAAGCTGGCAGGATTTCCTGCCAAGTACGTTAAAATTTCTGCAGAACTTTTGCTTTAAAATTATTAATTTTAAATTTTAGAAGTTTTTCTGTCTAGCATATTTGTAACTGTGTGTTTTGTCTTTTTAACAGTAATTAAAATGATGCCTACAGCATGAAAATGAAACTTTTATTTCGTTTTTCTCATAAGACTGGTCTAAACAGTTGGAAACGTATTGCATCAAGTCAATGACTTAAAAATGAATGAATGCTTATCCTTAATTTATTTATCTATTTTTATTAAGTTGGTACCATAATTTCGAAAAAAAAATGAATACTAAAATATATTTGAAAGATGTTGAGATGTATTGCATATGCCAATAGTATCACATTTAAAAAAAGATAACATTTATATTTTAAAATGGTCATGAACGCTTAGCTGCCTAACTTTACACTTTTGTTTCTTACCCATTAATATTTAATGGTACGTTTTTTCGTATTTAATCGATTAAATCAATAATTAAATGAGGCAAACATTTATTTCTATTAAAATTTAGTGTTAACAACAAAAAAAAAATGTAAAAGTTGGCAGTTATGTAAACGGACAAATTATTTAAAATATTATACCTTAAAGCAATCTGTTCAATCTTATATTTTTTTTATTGTGCAATTTTGAATCTGAATTTTTATCAAATTTATCTTAAATTGTTATCCTCTGTAATCGTTTACCCCCTGTATTTTTAAATAGTATATTATCGCGATCCGAATGAAGTTCTAGGATTTGTTTTCTTTTCAACACACTATGGTAAAATAATCTCTGCCCAAATTCTTTGAAATCATTTTTAGATGTCCCGCCTCATTCTTTCTTTTGCCCCGACCAATTTCGACGAAACAAAAATCCTAGGAGACGTAAGTTTATTCTTTTAAAGCGATGTATTTAATTTATTATTTGTTATCCTCTGTGTTGAAGAACATTTATTCTTAATTTACTGCAGTGTTCAACACAAAAATATTGCCATAAATCCAAACAAAAATTACCCTGCAGTTTCGGTCAGGCGTTTCATATATATATATATATGAAATATATACCGTAATTTCGGGAATATGCGCCGCACCCATCGTAAGCGCCGCATCATTGAAAAATCGGTAAAAAAGAACAAATATACACGTAAGCGCCGCACCCATTAGAAGCGCCGCATCATTGAAAAATCGGTAAAAATGAAATAGTCACGATAAAAAACGATCTGCAAAATTGGATTAAAAGTAACAAGAATAGCGATAAAATCTTACAAGATATATGAATTAACAATAAAACACAGGTTATCTTAAAATACAATAGAAAAAAAATACGTACTACGCAAATATGCGTACCACACAAATCGATTATCGTTTTAATCGAATATCGCCGTATGCGGTGTGCTTATGAAATGAATATAATTTATCAACTATTGTAAAGTATACAATAAATACTTTTAAAGAGTGAGCTATTACTATTGAAACACAGGTTATCTTAGAATACAATAGGAAAAAAAAAACGTACTACGCCAATTGATTATTCGATTATCGTTTTAATCGAATATCGCCCTATGCGGTGTGCTTATGAAATAAATATAATTTATCAACTATTGTAAAGTATACAATAAATACTTTTAAAGAGTGATCTATTAATAGTGAACAGAAAATAGAGAAATATGGGTAAGTTAAATATATTTTGACTATAGTAATTTCGTTTTTATAATAAAGATATATTGTGATGTACTGTTTATGAACTTTATACTGAGATTAAATGAATGTAAATAAAGGTGAAATATGAATGAATGTTAATGAATCCATGTGTTTAAAAGTGCATTTGAGGCAGTAAGACAAAAAAAACCTGAAATGAAGGCTTGTTTTTCACAATATCCAGATTTTGCTATGTTGAGGAAAAAAAAAATCACCGCCGCCCTGGCGTATGCGCCGCATCGCCCATATTTTGAACTTTCAAACATGTATGCGCCGCGGCGCTTACTCCCGAAATTACGGTACATAAAAACTAATCAATTGTTTTAATAAATTATGAGAAATTCAAAGAAAATTTACACTGCAGCTTCAGTCAAGCGTGTCATATATTTTGATATGTAGAAACTAATCAGCTACTTTATTAAATGGCTGACAACAATTTGAATTTTAATAAATTATATTGATAATAATTACATTCAATAAATGTTGACAATCACTTCATTTAAATTACATGCTATTCAATTTCGATTGATATTTTTTCAACCTAGTACAACGTTGTCTAAAATGAAATTTATATTTTAGTCTAATCATTGATTTTTTACTCTAATTGATAATTTGTAAATTTAAATTCAAAATTATATTTCACAATAGTGCTATTAATTATTAACAAATTTGCTGTATGTTTGCTGTATGGAGTTATATACTACTTCTAAAGCAAATTATACATGATTCACAAGTTTATTTTATGTCAGTTGCTTAGACTTGCAATTTACAGTAAGTCGTATATTGATGGTCGATGTATTGATCAATGGTCATATAATATGATCAATACTTGGTTATAAATTGCAGCACAGTAAATATTCGGACTGTTTGTTTGTCACATAGAATATAGAATTCCAGTTTCATGTATAACTAAAAATAATTTGATCCCTATGACTGATCCCTTTTCCTTTTCTAAAATTCATTGTTTACTGCAATGGATAATGTCAGATATTGTATTGTACGTTATTTCTAAGCTAATCAGTCACTCCTACTGTCAAGTAAGCATGATTTATTGCTGAAATTGTGCTGAGGGCTGGATAACACTGGCAATTGACAGCTTCATACTTTCAGTTATGTGATTACCTTGCATCTCGTAACTGCTTTGTAATCATTAATATAGTATGAAACACAAATTGGGACAAGAATATCATTTACTAATACTAGGTACAGTACAGAGAGCTTTTGGATACATTACTACATAAGCTGACAGAAAAAAATATACCCATGTGGCTTTATTTTATGGAAACAAATTACTATATCTGGAAATGGTGTAAAAGCAATATACAAACCATGTAGTATATAAATGATGGAGATTGTGGCAAGAGTTAAAAATAAAAATAAACTTACAGTGTACATGGAAAAGATAACATATAACAATTTAAATTCCATAGTAGAATAATATGATTTTAAGTTTTAAGTAAATCATCTGAATTTCTTTTCAACAATTTTTTTAATTTAAATTATTTTGAATTATTGTGTAGGAATTGTAATGAAGTTAATAGAAATGTGTAAATCTATATAGAGAGAATAAATAAATACCTGCACTGTGCATAAATAATATTAATAAAAACCTGGTTTGAAAAAAAAACTGATTTAAATTAAAAAAAACTGATTTTTTTAGTCATGATTTTTAACAACTGCATGTCAACTTAAAATTTACTGATACTACTTTTATGAAAGAATAAGTATTGTACTGGGAAAATGTCATCTTAGTTTGTTTTGAAACTTTCTAAGAGAAAATCAATATTTTCATAATCATATAAATTTTTTTACAGTTATCTTTTCTGTGATGAATAGCACAATGAAATATTTTTAAGGCTTCTTATATTTGCACTTTTGTTGCTTATAAATTATTGTCTTCTGATCTGATGTTATAAAGCAAATATTTAATTTGTTTATTTAGAAATCTGGATTTTTACTTTCCATTCATATGCACCGTTTTCGCATTACCTATAGAACTTAATTAGCAACTGGAAGCATTAAAATTGAATGATTTAACAATAATTCACCTGAAAGGGTCTTTACTTAATGATTATAAGCTATAGAAAGCTATGTATGGGTGGTACTTTGAATTACAAAAGAATCAAACATATACAGGAACGTACGACAGAAAATAAAAAGTAAAAAATAGAAAAATGCATGATTTGAAGTAACATGGCAGAAAAGTATTTGAAAAGTTGTTATATAGAGTCAGTGTCATTAAGCTAATACTTTAAGCTAATTGACTACAGGCATATACATTTACATCCCAGTGAACTATTTTTTATTTTATTCATAATACAGTTTTGAAAAATACTTTTTGTCGTACACTTATACGAGGATATATTCAAGAGAAATCTACTGCAAAGAAATAGTTTTGTGAATTTTGGTATGATTGAATATAAAAATAGTCACTAGTCTTTGCCTGTAACTAAAGGGTTAAGAATACTGCTTAGTATTTTGTCTAAGTGATATCTTTCAAAGTAATTAAGTGATATCTTTCAAAATAATTTTCTTGAAAAAACAATAAAAAATTATGATGTTGTTAAAGAACAATTATTTTTCATGATAATGTCATCCTTTATTTATTCAAAATTCGTATACACATTTCCTTTTACAGAGTTATGTAATTTTGATAAAGTTTCTCTGAGAAACTTAATTTATGTTACTTTTCCAAATTAATTTATTATGTTGAATTGAAGAGTTAAGTTAATATCCATGTCAGGGCTTAACAAATAGGGTCGCCACTGGCGACCAAGTTATTTAGTTTTGGCATGTTTTTTGTTGTTGTTATTTTTCTTTTTGTACAAACATTGACCTAAGCTTTCTTGAAATGAGCACAAATGTCACTACCCCTCTGCCACTAATATTGAAAAATAAACTTAGAAACTATATTAAAACAAAAAAATATAATTAACTATTAATTTGGTAAAAATAAGTTCATCAAATGGGAATATTAAATAATAAAATCAGAAAAATCACAATTATTTAAAACTTTGATAGGAAAATAGTCAAAAACTTGTTTTCTTGTTTTACTATTTCATTGATGGCCTCCTCAGCAGATATAGATTTTTTTGCATTCAACTATCCGGGCATTTGAAGCAATCAGCATCTTCCGAACACGCCGGTTAATTCAACCTTTACAGTATTTCTTTTTTTTTTTCAAAGATATATAATTTTGATAAGTTTAATTAGAAAAATTAGTTTCTATTATCTTTCTAAACTATGTAACTAATAATTCTCATCTAGGCTTGTTATTACTATTTCTCAATTAATTCAGAAAATTTTTGTGCTTTATGAAAATCAATGTCAGGGGAGGAAGGAGATGTAAACATTTTTTACTGGCAACTAGATTTTTTTGGTTGGCTACCAGATTTTATCAAATTTGTAAAGACCTGTCCAAGACATACTACAACTAAGATTGTTATTTTTCAATCAATCCGATAAAAAATATGCTTTTTTGGATATCCACGATTAAATAAAAAAAATAGAAGAAAAACTAAGAGATGGGGGATGGGGTAATTAAACTTTTGCTGGTAATTAAGCATTTTTGCAGGTTATCTGATTTTTCCCAAGGTGTAGAGTCTTGTATATGATATATATTTTAATACAACGACTTTCTGATTTGATGGGACTGAAAATTTAGAAATTTACTGTATTAGAAGATGCATGCAGATAATGACTCTAATTTTAATTTTTCTACAAAATGTATCAAAATACCATAATTACCATACAAATTTTGTATTTTTAACCTGCATACCTTATTAAATCGTACACAGAAGTTGAATAACGTGTTTTATTTTTCTATTAAAGCAAAGGATCTTTCAGAAAATGTTCTGAAAGTTGGCATCTTTAGTCAATTTTTAGGATGAAACAGGCAAGTTATAAGAAGAATGGAAATCTTTATATTTACAGATGTACCCAGTTAACAGTAAAATGAAAAATTCTATTGAATTTTTAGGAACAAATGCTTGTTTCCTGCTTTCATGTACTGAAGAGTAAAAATGAACTTGTTGAATGTATCAGAAAGTTTTGTATTGGAAAATGAGAAGAAAATGAGAACAAACAGCCTTAAAAAATATTAAAAGATTTTATGAAAACTTAATATTCTCAACTGCAGTTTTCATTATTTATATACCAAATGTTATTCCTGGTTTATAGAGAAATCCAGATTATGCACTTGCAGATATGAATGAGTTGATTGTATATGTTTCAACTGCTTTTATCATCATGCCTTCTTTTTTAGATTAATAATACAGTCCACTCCCTTTAATCCACAATCAATATTCGGATGTTAAGATTTTGAAGCAATTCAGTATCGGCAACTGTTTTTATTTCTATATTTTTACAGAATCTTTTTTTAATATTGTTTGCATTAATTTAATCGAAGTTTTAGTTTGATATCTTGCTTCTCTCTGAACAATAACTTAATTAATAATTAAAAAATTATTAGCTCTGTCAAAACAGTTTTTCATTTCTAAACAGGAAATTGCATAACTTGTAAGATAAATTTTCCAGACACAAAACTAAAGTGTCGAAACAAAAAAAAAATACATCAATGTTCCGGAAAATAAAAACAAATCAGTGATGAATGTGCATTTGGATTTATCTATTTAAATATGTATGCTTATTTTATTGCCATGCATTATTTGATTAAGCTTACATTATTTTTTAATAAAATTAATAATCTTTTATAATATTAAAGATATATTTTATTACTTTTTATTTTATTAACTTTTTTTAAATTATCATTTTCTCATTCATTCATGAATCAATAATTGTAACTCATATTGTATCTGCAAAAGAAAAATGTAAACAAAAAATAACCCATAATCCACACAACCTTTTTTCCCAGGCTTTGCAGGTTAGAGGGAGTGGACTGTATTTCATTTTTACTTTTTATGTTCTTGCCCTTATATGTGAATATTTAGTTTAAACATTGTACATAACATATTTCAAGTTCCAAACTTATTCATTATCCTAGTAAGCTTTACAATATAGAAAAAAAGGAAATAGATTTAATTGTTCATAAATGTTAACAATAGCTTATAGACATTATTTCAATTGCTAAATTTCATCTGTCATTAGTAAGATTAAAGAATAATTTTTATTATTTAGTGTAGATTTTCGTACAAACTAAGTTTAAAAAAATTGATAATCCTGAATAAATAATGCTGTCATAAAAGCAAGAAAATCCGTACGCTATATTTTTATTATCTAAAAAGGTATTTCGGTGCTATATTTTATTATATAGGTTTTTGTACATTTCACGTTTATGTATTAATATTTAAGTTCATAGTACTTTTTTAGAAAACAAATAATAGTGATTTCATATGGATTATTTTACAAGTAAACACAATTAACACTGAACCAAAATTTGTATAGATCGTTATATATGATGAGAGTGTTTTATTTTGCTGAAGGTTTACTTTTAATCAATAAATTAAAATTAAAATCAATAAACCAATTTGAAAACCAATTAATTGATTAAGACACTTCGTTTAATTAAGTTAAAACTTTTAATCAATTCCTATCTCTAATTTTAACGTTATTTTTCATCATTCATTCTTTTTATTAATTCTGAAAATCATCTGTCAAAATTTTATCTTAAAATTTAGTGGATTTTTAAATAGATTTATTTTTTACATAAAAAGGTGTTTCTTAATTTAAAAAAAATTGCTATATATATTAGTTTTATTTCAGTTATTCATTTATGTTCAATTTCCTATATAGTTGCATTTTTTAAATAATACTTGTAAAACATTTAAAATGGATTTTATTTCTTTAAATATTTTTGTGAAACAGTTCATATTGAATCAAACCTGGAATAAACACTTTTGTAATTCGACTGAAATGTGTAACTGCATGTTTACAATTTCTTTTGTGTCAAATAAATATGAAATATTTTATTTGAAATTTTGTTTTCTGTTTTGTTGTACGTTATTGCAAATCACATTCTTTCTTAGTAGAACAAACATAGCATGGTGTATTTTTTAAATTTCAATAAGGACAGAAGGCTAAACCTGCTACGAGAGCATTCATGTATTAAGCAAACTTAGAGAATGGAAGCTTTTTTTCTTTTTCATGACAAAGGGAGGAAGGAGTGTTTAGACAAATATCTTATATATAACATAACATACAAAGTAGTAAAATTAATTAAAATGCAATAAAAAAGATAAAAAAGCTATTTATGCCTTACTATTTGATAGAGGCTAGAAGTCTGCAATTTTGTTTTTAGATTTTGTAAAGCAGGAAGTTCGATTTAAATTCATCAAAATTTATACTTACGTATAACTCAATGCTTCGTGAGATAGAAAAATGGCTAAAATTCTTCTAGATTGATGACAAAAGGAGAAAAAACTGCTTTAATAATAATAGAAATACATTGTTGTATTTAAAAATACTCTTCTTTTACTGATTTAATCCTTGGGATTTGGGGAACAAGAATCGTATCTTTCAACACAACTGTCAAAGATGAACTTTCCCAAAATGTAGGAGTGGCATATTGCACTTCAAGAGAGGTATTTTCATTTCGTTGAAGAATCATAAAATCACCAGAACCCATCTTCCTTTAATGATGCTTGTAAAACATATTAAACATGTCTAACAAAAATAATTACTTCGTAATATTAAAAAAATATTCCCCCTTTCATCAATGCGATACTTTCTAACTGCTTTTTAAACGTAAAAGCATAACACTTGCAGCCATGATTATTAAAGTGATTTGTAATAGAAAAGCTTATTAATTTTGAGATAAATTTATTACATGTGTCATACTGGTACTTTTTTTCTCTTTCTCACGCCAGTTATTTGGGTCAAACTGCCAATTTTGACAGCATTTTCTGATGGCGTTTACCAAAAAAAGCAAAAATTGTTTGATTACATAGTTTCTGAGTAAAAGCACCTGGGAGATCGTGCTTTTGCAAGCAAAAATGAATTTAAAAAATGTATCAAAGTAGCCTCTTTGGATATGGAACACTCTTAATCCATTTAAAAGAAAACAATACATATATGTTCGAGTATTATTTAATATGAAATGAATTAAACTAGCAATCAAATAAGCTAAATTATTTACATATAATTTAGAAAATATCCTTGTAAATTTAAAGAAAAAAAACATTTATAATCTGTGAAGTCCAATTTTTAAATAAAATGTATTGTATCTTGATTTCAATTTAATTATCGAATTTACTGTAATTAGTTAGAGAACAAAAGGATTAAACTGATATCAACACGTTGAACTAGTATTTCACAAAAATGGAATTAAGTAACCCTCATCAAATTAATAAATGTTTACGATATTCTCATCATTATAACCATTGAAATATTAAGTGAAGACAAAATTGCTCGGTTGTTAATAGCTTTTTAACTGTTGCATAAAACTGACATTTAGTTAAATTGACATATAATTAAAAGACAGTTTTAGTATTTTAGCCTTAAGTTATTTTTAACTTAAAAGTTTATAAACTATTTATTTCATGTCCTTAAATAAGGAGAGCATAAAATACAAAAGTTCTTATATATAGTTCTTTAATTTTTTTAATATATTTTAATTATTTTTTCTTTTTACAATATTTATAATCCTGCAAACTTTTCATGTATTCGCAGAAAAAATTAAGTGAAATAAGACTTATTCTGTAATTAAATAATTCAATTAGCTATATAAATTATTAAAAAATTGCCTAGTATTTTTTTAAAAAATACGAGGCATAAAATATAACTAAAATCAGTTTTGAAGAATTTTAAGTATCTTTGAAAACTTAAATTCAATAGCTATACCCGTGTCTATAATTTATGTAACATCAAATGTCTTTTTAAGATCAGTTTCCCAATTCTTATCTTACGTAATACGTATGGTGACAGTTTTTGTTGCTGACGGACCACTCTTCTTTTTCCCACCCTATTTGAGGTTTGTAGAAGGTTTCAATTTTGTACGATTTTAGTAATAATTTATATGATTTCCTCTTTCGTTTGCTTTTATTTAAATATGTGGTAATTAGTCCTCGTACTTCAAAAAAGCCGAAGATTAATTGTATAATGATCATAACTATTTCAAAGTGTTTGTTGCTTCCAAACGTGATGTAAAAATCAAAGATATACGCTTAGTCACAAAAGTAAGTATACAGTATATATTTGTAATGATATTTCTTTAAGAATAAAGGATCTATGAACTTATTACATTCCAAATAACAATTTATTCCAATAGCAGCGAATTTAAATTTTATTTTAAAACAATAAATATCACAAAGCTTCAAATATTTAAAATGAGAGATAAGAATAATTTAAATGACACGTAAATCTTATTTTCATTAATGAAATCTTTATTTATAGGTTTTTTGTGGAATATTTACCACACCACTAATTTTTTTTAAATTTAAAATATTGGTTGTTTTTCTTTTTATTCAAAATAATTAGAAAATGTACAGATATATTGCTTTTATACCAGAAATATTTCATAACTGAAACTTTTCTCTCTGACATCGAGAAAGCAGAAAAGATGAAATAAAAAATGAAATCACCCATTTAAAAATATTTTTTGTTAAAAAAATAATGGTATTGGAGCAAGATAAATGAAAGTATCTCTAACTTATTCTTAAATTTATTACTGCTAACCGATGTGTAAAGGAAATTTTCAAATTTTTTTTTCTAATGTTGCTTTAAATACCATCAGGGCACAATGTTTTAACGCATGCTGAATTGAGATCTGTATAAAGTAATTAAAGTAGGAACAACAGCTGAAAAAAGAGACAAGAGACCCCAAAAACAAGAAAAAGTCGGAAAATTGAATATATATGGGTTTAGAATAACTCTGCCTATTTCAGTGCTGAACACTTGCATTACAAATAGCCAGCTTTTCTTCCAAATAAAAATAGTACAATCTACATTATACTTCTTATTACAAATATATAATATGTTGGGTGCTCCTATAAAAAATAAGAATATATAATAATTAACATCTTACATTTTTTTATAAACAAAAGGTTTTGCTTGGTTTCATTTAAAGTAAGTAACAACATAAATGCTTTATTAATCACCAATCCTTCTCTCATGAATCGATATTTACACTTTTAAATAATTAAGAAATTACCTATTCTTAAAAAACAGCTTTTATTTCAGTTTTCACAAATGAAAAATTTCTTTTAATATGACTACATATGTTAAAATTCAAATTTGAGTTGCAAAAAATCTTCAGTGCAAACAGAAAAAAGAAAAAAAGGCTTTATTAGGAAATCCACAAGATGGATAAAATAAAATGTTTGTCATTTAAGAAAAAAAAAAGATACCTAGGATAGGATACAATAGGGACTTCACTTCTCAAGTAGACTTTATTTAAATTAGACTTCACAAGTGAAGGGGTTCTCTTTAATATGCATACACCGGTGGTGATTTAAATGAGATTTTACAAAAGTTCCTTTGTTACACATTTCACAAGATTTTTTGAGAAAATCATTTGTTACATTTTTCATGATACAGGTTCCTCTTTACTATGAATTCTCAGATGGTTATTTAAATGAGATTTTCGAGAAAACCCTTTGTTGCACACCTCACACGAGAAAGGTTTCACTTTAGAATTAACAAGCAGGTGGGCATTTAAATTATATTTGTAAGAAAATTCTTTTTTACACACCTCACAAGAGAAAGGTTTCTTTTCAGTATGAATTCGCAAGTGTTTATATAAATTAGACTTGTCTGAAAATCCTTTGTTGCACTGCTCACAAGAGAAAGGTTTCTCATCAGTATGAGTTCGCAGGTGGTCATTTAAATGGGATTTTCAAGAAAACCCTTTGTTCCACACCTCACAAGAGAAAGGTTTCTCATTCGTATGCATTCGCAGATGTCTATTTAAATCAGATTTATGAGAAAATCCTTTGTTGCACACTTCACAAGAGAAAGGTTTCGCATCACTATGAATTCGCAGGTGGTCATTTAAATGAGATTTTCGAGAAAACTCTTTGTTACACACCTCACAAGAGAAAGGTTTCCCTGTAGTATGAATTAGCACATGGAAAAACAAAGAAGATTTTTGAGAAAATCCTTTGTTGCACACCTCACAAAAGAAAGGTTTCACTTTAGAATAATGAGCTCGCAGGTGTCTATTTAAATAAGATTTTTGAGAAAATCCTTTGTTGCACAGTTCACATGTGAATAACTTCTCTTTAGTATGATCATAAGGTTGCTTATCTAAATTAGACATCAGAGAAAACGTTTTGTTACACACCTCACAAGTGAAAGTTATCTGCCGTGGATGAATACGAATATGCCTAATGAAAATGGATTTGTTAGAAAATCGTCTATTGCATTGCAGATATTGCAAATGAAATAGTTTTCCGTATTATGAATATGATCATGTATTTTTAAATTAGATTTTTCAGCAAATGTGTTACCAGAAAACTTACTAGGAAGCTCTTAAAACGAAGGCACTGTTGCAAATGTTGTGAAAAATGTTTTTTTTTTTTTTTTTTTTTTTTTTTTGCATTATTTATGTAAAAGAACTTTTAATTATTATACACGATTTACTTTCTTCTTAGTATGATATGAAAAAAGTAAGATATAGGAGATTTGCTATCCAGAAATCTAGAAATGATTAGTTATGGCTAAGATAGATTTTTTTAAAATTATATTTTAATGATTTAGATTTAAATTAATTTTCTTTCAACCGACAATGTGGCCAATTTTAATTAACTGAACACATTTTGCAAGCACATCTTCCGCTAGATAGAGTATTGACAATGGATAAAAAGTTACTTAAATCCTTCATTGATGCATTTATTAAACATACTGAATAATGTAGGAACACTATAATGCATGAGAACAAATAAATCACAACATACCTGATTGCTGGAACATGGAAGACTAACTTTATTCTGTTTGGAACATCTATATATAACATGTAGATACAGCAGGTAGCGCCATCTATTGGCATATATTGAATTTACAACTAATACTTCAACACTCCCACTTTAGTTTTAAATTATGCAGAAGATTAAATAGATGGGCAAAAACAAACAAAAAATGTAATTATTGTTCAAATTTGAAGTCTATAAAAAAAAGTTCAAAGAAAGTTTTCTGGAACTTAAAATTTTAAGCCTATTGCTTGGGCACACATCTCATGTTTCATACGCTGGACGGTCTTGGTTAAAAAGTCTGCTAACATATCTGCAGTTGGTACACTTTTCACGATAATTTGTCCACTCTTGACAGTTTCACGCACAAAATGATGTTGGACATCAATATGCTTGCTCCTCGCATGGTACATGTTATTTTTTGCAAGATTAATGGCACCATTATTATCACAGTATATTGGAATCGTTTTTATGTGTTTAAGTCCAAGGTCCATAACAATTTTATTTAGCCAAATGGCTTCTTTAGACGCAGCAGACAGAGCCATGTATTCGGCTTCTGTTGTACTTGTTGCTACTGTAGGTTGTCTCTTACTGCACCATGACACAGCTCCACCACCTATCATGAATACATATCCAGTAGTTGATCTTCGATCTGCAATATCACCACCATAATTTGCATCACAATAACCTATAATTTTATCACTATGATTTCTGGAGTAAGTTAATTTTGTGCCAGATGTACCTCTAAGGTAGCGCATAATGCGCTTTATAGCAGTCCAGTGTGTCTTGTTTGGACTTTGACAAAACTTGCAAAGTAAATTGACACTGTAACCAATGTCTGGTCGAGTTGCCTGAGCTGCATAAAGCAGGTTTCCAACGGCTGCTTGATATGGAATTCTTTTTAAGTCTTCCATATGTTCATTATTCACATTTACTTTTAAGAAACTTTTATTAGCTTCTAGAGGTATTGTGACAGGATGGGAATCATGCATATTGTATTTGCGAAGCATATTTTCTACATATTGAGTCTGATTAAGGCTAATGGACCCATTTTTTCTATCACGTTCAATTTTGATACCTAAACAGTAACTTGCCTCTCCTAAATCTTTCATTTCAAATCTTTTCTTCAGTTGTTCTTTAACCCAATTTTTAAGGCTTATAGAATTACTGAATATAAGAAAATCATCAACATAAATAGTTACAATAACTAAATCTTTATTTTGATTAACTTTAATGTATGCACAACTATCGAAAGTGCTTTGCTTTAATCCCATTTCAACTAAACCATTTTCCAGCATCTGATACCAGAGTCTGCCACTTTGTTTTAAACCATCTAAAGCTTTATTGAGTTTAAGAACCTTCCCTTCCAAATTTCCTTTGTAATATTCATTAAAGCCCTCTGGTATTTTCATGTAAATTTCCTCATCTAGTGTTCCCTGTACAAAAGCCATAACAGCATCCATTTGATCAATTTCCCAATCATATATAGCTGCATATGCTAATAAAACTCTTAGTGTAACATATCGAACAACTGGTGAGAATGTTTCATTATAGTCTATTCCTTCAATTTGTGAAAAACCCTTAGCTACTAATCTAGTTTTGTACCTTTCAATCTCACCCTTAGAATTATGTTTAACTTTAAACACCCATTTACAATTTATAATATTTTTATTGTTAGGTTCATCTACAATTTCCCATGTTTTATTTTTAATGTGACCAGATATAGTTTCAGATATAGAATCTTTCCAATGATTTGCATTGACACCGTTTAATGCTTCATCAATTGTTTTTGGTTCAAAGCAATAATCAATTTCCATTGCAGCTAAAGCTTTTACAAAACACATACGATTTAAATTTGGCATTTGCAAATCTGGCATACCTTTCATGTCAAAATCCTCATAACTGCGTGGGAACCTAGTTTCTCTATATGGACCAGTCAATACAGGCAGATGCGAGTTATCAACTGCATTGTCTATATTTACATTATCGTTAACAGGATCAGTAATAGTAGGGATATTTTCTAAAGAATCATTTTCAGAGTTATCATTTATTACTGTATCTGTTTCATTACTTGATTCATCATCCTCATTATCTGAACATCTAATCTTACTCCCACTGAATAAAGAGTCAGTATAAAATTCAGATTTATTACTAGTTTGATGATACATTTGATTTTCCAAAAAATGTACATCTCGTGCATTCATTATTTCATTTGTTACAGGATCTATTAAGCGGTAACCTTTCCTATCCTGACAATACCCAATGAACATCATTTCTTTTGCTTTTACATCCCATTTTGTACGTTTCTGTTTTGGAATATGAACAAATGCACGACACCCAAACACCCTTAAGTAATCTAAGTTTGGTTTGTCTCCACTCCATTTTTCATAAGGAGTCATCCCTGCAACTGCTACTGTAGGAGAAATATTCTTACAGTGATTTGCTGTTTGTACAGCTTCTGCCCAGTACTGTCGATCAAGATGAGCATCAACTAACATTGATCTTGCCCGTTCTACAAGAGTTCGATTATTTCGTTCTGCTATCCCCATTTGCTCGGGTGTATACGGAATGGATTTTTGATTCTGAATCCCTTTTGATTCTAAATATTTGATCATCTCATCATTTACGTATTCTTTTCCATTATCAGAACGTAATATTTTGATTGGTTTGCCAGTTTGCCTTTCAACATATATTTGAAATGCTTTGAACTTCTCAAAGACTTCAGATTTATGTTTTAGAAAATAAACAAAAGTCATTCGTGACAAATCATCAATGAAAGAAATAAAATAACGAGAGCCACCAATTGATGAAACAGTCATTGGCCCACACAAGTCACTATGTACAATACCCAATATTTCCTTTGCACATTTAGCTTTACCCTTAGGAAACGGCTGCCTATGCATTTTGCCCTTAATACATGATGTACAATCTGACAAATTTCCATTAAATGTGAAACCTTCAACGATATCCTTTAACCTCATCATTCCTCCTTCACTTAAGTGACCTACCCTTTTATGTAATAAATCATTTGAAATATTTTGAGGAGTAATTAATGCCCATTCATTACATATATCAAGTGAATACAAATTGTCACTAATACCCGTTCCACTAGCAACTAAATGTTTATTTTTGTATACAAAGCATCTTTCTCCCGTAAATGTACTAACCATTCCAAAAGTTTTATTTAAATACTTAATGGAAAGCAAATTTGCTGTTAACTTTGGTACATGTAACACATTACTAAAAGTTACATGCATTTTTTCTTCATTTCTAGACAAAAGGAATGTTACATTGCCTTCACCCTCAACCTCTATCACTGAACTCCCTGTTTTAATTTGTTTAACATTAGGTTTTGTGTAATTATCAATTAATTCTTTATGTGGAGTCATGTGATAAGAAGCACAAGAATCCATAAACCAAATATTAGGATCTGGATTAGAATTAGCAACATATACATGTGCTACATAAGCTTCTTCCTTCTTAGGTTGTTTTGGCTTAAACCCATTCTTTTTACTAAATTTATTTTCATTATTCTTAGCATTTGAATGAAAAGATTTTTGACAATCTGAACTTTTGTGCCCATAAAAATTACATTTGAAACATTTTCCTTTAAAGGGTTTTTTAGTTTTAAACCTTTCATTGACAAAAGCATGTTCCACACTATCATTTATTTGGGGTTTTACATCTTCAGCTAATAAACGATTTCTAACATTATCAACTGTAATTTCCTCACCACAATTCTTTAATGCCATTATGAGGGGTTCAAATCGATCAGGTAAATTTGCTAAAATTATCCCTGCAATTAATTCCTCATCAGGTTTAACACCTGTAGTTTTTAACTGTTGATATGCTGAAATTGCCCTGTGCAAATAATCAGTCATATCTTTACAATCTGTGTAATGAGTGTTAACTAATTCCTTTATAATTGAAACCTTTCTTGTTATACCTTTATCCTCATAGGTTTCAGCTAACACTTTCCAAGCTTCTTTCCCACTTGATAAATCCCTTAAGTCATTAAAAATTGTTTCACTGACCCCCTCAACAATATAAGACAAGGCTTTGGTATCTTTTGCTGGGTCTTCCTTACTACCATCAACAAATTCCCACAAATCCTTTTTAATAAGGTGCATCTTCATGGCAAATTTCCAATCCATATAATTAGCCCTACCAATTAACTGTTTATGATTAAATGAACCTTCTCCAGGCATTCTCTTATTTTAACCCTAACCAAGTAAACTAAACAAAAAATAATTTTGAGAGCAATTATAATGAATTTTCTATTAAAATTAATTTATTCTCAATAATTATCTAACTATTCATTTAAATAAAATACAAGATTAAGAGTTAAAATAATAACTTCATTTCAAGGCACATTACAGTCACTTACTAGTTAAGCCTAACAAACCATGTGGTTAACATTACACTTTTTTTAATTCTAAAAATTTTCATAGAATTAAATTAAATAATATATCTTAACTAATTTAGCATTCATTCTCATTCCCTAGCCTGGGCCCATAACCTATTAAACATACTCAATAATGTAGGAACAATATAATGCATGAGAACAAATAAATCACAACATACCTGATTGCTGGAACATGGAAGACTAACTTTATTCTGTTTGGAACATCTATATATAACATGTAGATACAGCAGGTAGCGCCATCTATTGGCATATATTGAATTTACAACTAATACTTCAACAGCATTAAAAAGTGATCTTTCATGAATGGGAGAAAATACTAGAAGTACAACATTATGCAAAAATCTGAGTTTTCTTCGTAACAAATTAATTTCAAATACTTGATAGCTTTGTAAAAATTGTTGTCTATCTATTTCCATATAGCAAATTTCAGGGAAAAATAAACAAAATCATAACATTGCCCACTAGTTCAGAAATCTTAGAAATCCTCACTGAACCAGCTTTTATGCAAAGATATATGGAGTGGAAAAAATATACTAAAGTCTTTAGGCAGGATTTGTGCTAAGCGTTTTCACAGTAAGTTCAAAACAAACTTCACAAGCATGTGCATCTGCAATATAAATAAAAACATATAGGCACTGAATTAAAAATAATCATCAAATACATAATAAATATAGAGTACATTTTATTTCCATTGCTACAATTGAATTTAAACATTTAATATTAAAATATTTTTACAAATCTCTTAAAGAAAAGAAAAGAACCAACTACATTTAAATCCTAATTTTTTACAGTTCTTTTTCCCTTTTTTATATACAGAAATTAGAAATGTGGACTTTTTATACAAGTGTTTATAAATAAGAATACTTAATGGGTTTTGCAAAGACAAACTCTTCTAACTAGAAGGATAAAAATCTATCTGGGACTTCAGCATCATTTTAATTTACGAGCAATTAAATTATTCAATTTTTTAAATGGTTTTTAAACTCGAGTTTCTGATTTTCTTTTACTTTTGAACAGAATGTTTATAATTGGATTGACATATTAAAACCCAAAATAGAATCTTTGGCTATACTGAGTTATTTGGTTCAATTCAATGTCTTTCAGTGACATAACCAGAGATCCAGAAATCCTGCAACTGTGAGAGAGGGAGCTGGGTGGGTCTAGTTGAGCTTAAGCCGAAAGGTAGGCCACCCTGCCCGGTTTCACCTTGACCTTGTGAGAGTGGGAGAAAGAGAAGAAATCAAGATGTGTAATGTGAGAAAGTTTGAAAAGAAAACAACTTTTAAAAAATCTGCTCGTTACATTTTTAATTATTTAACTTTGTTTTTTGAATGAGTACTGTATGGCTGAATAAAGCAGTATTTTATTATACACTTTTGTAAACAGAATAATATTTATTTACTATTTAAAGAACAAGAAAAAAATCGATTATATAAACTTCAGTTTATTGAAATGCTTTTTGTATCATTAAAACATAATTTGAATTTGTTTAAATAATTTTTGTTAAGAAAAAAAAATCAGTTAGCTTTTAGAAAAATGTACTGCGATTTTGCTTAATTAAATATCTTCAACAAAACAATTTATTTTCATGTGTTATTCGAATTCCAATCTATTACTCAAGTTAAATTGTACAAGCTCTAATGATGAGGACATTCTTTCATTAGCAGTAGATGCTTTTGCTGTCTAAAATATTATATAATTAATAATTTTAGAAATTTCATTTTTCTGATTTTCTTATACAGTTCATAAGATATCATCTCCATTGTTATTCTCAGCTTAAAACAATCTTGAAATGGTGAATATTTTCCTTTACTTTTTACCCGTTGTGATAATTACAGTAATTACTATCATATTAATTCATTACAGTAATTACTGGCCTTTCATTTTTTGAAGCTAATGTAACATATTGTCATTACCATGTCAAACAATCGAATATGAAAAAATGCGTTTTTCTTTACTTTTAAAAATGGGCCGATTGTAACCATTAAATTTTATTAGAATTTTTCTCCTAGTAAAAATACTAATAAAAGAACAGGGTTGTCAGTTTGGCCTTCTTTGTTATTTAGAGATGCCGAATTCATACCGGAAATTTTAAGAAAAAACATTAAGTAATCATGAAATGTCTGTCAAATAAAGCAATAATTTCTATTTGAAATTTCTGAATAAAAAAGGAGGTCAAACTGGAAATCCTGATGAAGAATACTTAAAATTTAGTGAGACAATCGACCCATTTTTAAAAGTAATGAAAAATACATTTTTTCATATTCGATAGTCTGACGTGGTAGCGACGATATATGCTAATAAATGTGCAGGTGTAAAAACCATATGATATTGAGAAGATATTATACCAGTTTTATCTACCTCTTTTTAACTTTTCTTGAGAATTTCCAAGATAAATACATCAGCAGCAATGTTACAAGTATATATAACTGACAAAACCTGCAGCTTTGTACGCATTTTTAATGAAATTTGCCAAGTGGTAAACGTGTGCCTTTTACATTTGGTGGTGGTATACTGCTACGGATAATTTAAATATTACTAATTAAGTCATATTTTAGAGAAACCTCCTTCTTTCACTATATTAGGTGAACATGAAACTTGAATTAGTGAGATTTTCATTCCAAAGCATTTGCACCCATCCCTTCTAAAAGAATAGATTCAAAGTAGTGCATGTGGGAACTCTGTTTATCATTTATCATACAGTAAAAAAATGTAATGTTCGGTAATCTCAGAGTGTATTTCCTACAAATAAACGATTATTTTTTTAATACTAGTATAAATTGAATCATTATAAAAAATAAAATACCGTTAAGTAATAAATTTGAAAACAATGGTTTTGAACATTTAACCATCACCATTATTATTACATGGCGAAATTCTAAATACTACCTCCTTCCTTAGTTGACAATCATATTTCTTTATTACTGTCATTTTAATTCATTACAGTAATAACTGGTATTTGTGTTTTCTCTAATTGTTCAGAAAAGTTGCACCTAACATTGGCATGACAAATAATTGATTTTTCTTCGCTTTACATATTTTTTTAAGTTTAAATGAACTTTTTAAAAATGTTCATGCACATGTGCGTCTGAGGAATTATGTCAAATTTAAAGTTTCTAGATTCACAGTTTAAGAGCCCCGATTCCAAGTAATTGTAATTCGATTTTTTAAAACTTTCATTGCAAAAAATCACACTCTAATAGAAAAACTGCATGTCAAATATAAAATTTCTAGTCGTGATAATTTTCGAGTAATCGTGTTTATAGAAAGTTTTCTAAAAGTTTATTTTTTTTCAATCTTGAATATCTTAATAAACGTTATTATCGAGCACCTATGTCTTAAAAGTAACCATCATATTAAATTTCCGGTTTTTAGCATAGCCCAAATGAAAGAAATCAGAATTTTAGGTTTTTCACTCTTGCACCACCTTGAGGGTAGTTTGCAAAATGATTAAATATAGGCTATTTTTTAGCAGAGACTGTCATTATTATCATTCTGAGAGAAGATTAAATATAGGCTATTTTTTAGCAGAGACTGTCATCATTATCATTCTGAGAGAAGATTAAATATTGGTTCAGCAGTTGAAAGCAATCATTGATTTAGAACGTTCTCCACTCATTTCACCCTTTTAAATTTTGAAATTCTGTGCGAGAATTAACGTTAGAAAGTAACATATATGTTCAATTTCAAGTTTCTAGTCTAAACAATTCCAAGTTAATCCTACTTTAGAATGGTTTCAGCTCATTTTGACTTTAATTTTGATTTTTTTAGAATTCATTTTTAGTATCATCTACATCTCAAGTATAACCACCATACCGAATTTTAAATAGCATAACAGAAATCACAATTTTAGAATATGTTTGCTTCTGCAGCCTTTTAAATTTCGAATTGTTTAAAAACTGTTTGGTGGGAGCATTTATGTAGTAGAAATAACAGTCATGTCAAATTTCCAGTTTCTGTCCCTAACAATTCCAAATAAATCGTAATTTAGTACATTTTCTGGTCATTTCAGACTTTTAAAGTTTCATTTTTTTAGAAATCGTTCTTAGTGAGCATTTAGATTTTGCAGATGCTTTAGAATGCCAAATTTCAAGTTTCTAGCCCAACAATATTAAATAAATTTCAATTTTAAAACTTTCTCTCTTGTACAATTTTTTACGATTTTTTTAAAGCTGTTCTGTGCATGCATTTACATCTTAAATGTAATAGCTGTGTCACATTTCATGTTTCTATTTCTAACAATTCAATAGAAAGCATTATTTAGAATGATTTTAGAGTGTTTTCCACACATTTCAGTGTTTTGAATTTTTTAGAAATCATTCTTAGAAAGCATTTACATCTTCTAAGTAACTACTATGCCAAATTTCAAGTTTCTAGCTCCTTCAGTATTACAAAAATCCCAATTTTAGAACGAACCTTTCTTCTGTACCCTCTTAGAGGTAGCAGTACCGACATAAAATATAGTCTATGTTGGATCAGACACTGTCACAATCATTTTGCCATCATTACTTTTGAAATTGGTTATGTAGCTGCAGAGATTACCCTCTACAAACACATGTTTTTTCTTTATAATATTAGTATTGATAAAACATATTGCAACATTAGCTTGAAATAACTATGGTACTGTCTAATTAGTTTGTGCATTCTCTACAATTTATGATATCTTTAAATATTAATACAGAATTTATCAAGAACTCTGTTTTTATCAGCAAAAGCAAATGAAATGATTAGTATGATAAGAAAATCAAAAGCAAAAAAACTGATTTTAAAGAGGGAAATTCTGATAGAGTGAGGAAAATTTTTGCAGAGTCACAAAACTTTCACTGGTTTCTTTTTTTTTTTCTGAGTGAAATGTGTTAATCAACGAGTTCTATTCTTTTTACAGAATAAGGTGAAACATCTCCAACAGATTATCATTTACGCTGTCTCTTTTGAATGATTTAGCCTTTTTCTTACCACAAAATATGGGATGGTATTTCTTTTCTCATTTATTTGTAAATTAAAAGCAAACTACATGATGCAAACACATTAAAAATACAGAAAAAAAGGATTTCTTAAAGAAGAATGGTTAAATAATCTATTTAAATTAATTAATAAACGATTTCTTTAATAAAACGATTTCAATAAATGACAAAACGATTTTGTTGAATCGACAATGATCTTCAAAAATCGACATAAGTGCAATTAGCATTTCCTAAAAAATAATCTAATTGTGAAATAAATTAAGGGAAGGACATTTGCATTTTTTTGTTATTACTGGGAAGAGGGTGAACGTGAAGAAAAAAATATTGGTGAACATGTTAAAGGGAACAGATTGGCAGTTTTTCTTCCTCAACATTAACAAAATTTTAATTTTCATGCTTACAAAAAAGCAGGGCTTGACAAATGCGGTCACCAGTGGCAAGAATGTTTTTGCTATAGTTCTGTCATCCCAACTTTCTAAAAATAATATTTTAGTTCAAAAATCAACCTAAGGAATGAGTGCAATTGGAATTTTCTCTCTTGTGTATGGCAATCAATGATCTTTTTGTGTTGTACTGTTAATAGAAAAGCCAAATTTAAATGGGAATTTCTTCCCCAGAATACCTTGTACTGATTGCTTATTTCTTTCTCTCTCTACTCCAAAGCTACTCCTGAAAAAAGAGAAAATAACTATCTGAACATTTGAAGTATCTGACAATCAGCATTTCCCAAACATGACCATTAGTTCAGTTTTTACTATATTTCATTTCTTTCTGTGTTATCAAATTTTGATAATTTTCAATAGAAAACTATTTTATATTATCTTTCTGAATTAGGTGCTATTTTAAAATATGTAATTGATAATTCTAAAGTGTGTTTATTACTATTTTTTCTCAATTAATTCATAAAAATCATTTTGTGCTTTTTAAAAACAAATAATTAAATTTAAAATATGAGGAAAACTGAAAATGAGAAAGGGGGCAGGGAAGGTAAATATATTTTACTGGTGGCTAGAAACTTTTGCTGCCTACCAGAGTTTTTCATATTTGTAGAGAGAAAATTCTTTCTGAGAAAAGCATCTCAATATAAATATACACAGCAAAACAAGATTCTACATGCTTAAAGATAAATACGCTCACTGCCAAAAATTAAAAACGCAGAGGCAAAATGCAGAAAAATCGACAAGTACTGCTTGGATTGACATGAAATGCAGCAGGAAAGTAGCAACTATATTTATGCATGAAACAACGCAAAAAATTACATAAAAAGATGGAAACAATATTGGATTTTTATGAGTTATAAGATAAAGTCATATTGAAGTCATTAACAAAAACATGTTTAAAGCCAAAACAAACAAACAAAACTGACATTAATAGGATATATGAGCACCCCTCACCTGCATATAAAGTTTACAGGGTGCCACCATGGTTTCCATATCCTGTACAGCAGTTTGCAACTCTGTGAGAGTGGCTGGGGTTGGGAAACGTCTACACACAGCATGGCTGAGAACATCCCAAAGATTTTCAATGGGATTGAGGACGGGCGAGTATTGTTAGCATTATATTTTAAGTAATGATATAAAGGAAAAATATTAACAGAGATTTTGCATTACAATAGGACTCTAGCTGAATTCCCAAACCTTTTAATAAAAGAAAACTGCCCAGTTAAACTGACGGCATTGAGCTCACAGGCTATTCACACTAACTGTAAATTATATTCTTATTTCAAAGAATTTGAAATAAGCCCTCGAAAAATGAAGAAATCGACAATATATTAAGAGGGGGGAACCATCCCCCATTTCTCCTTCTTATAATTAACCAATGAACCCATAAAACTAATCAGAGAAGCGCCTTACCACAATGAACCTATATACAAAATTTGAAAAAATCGGATAATTCTGCATGAAAAATCCATTTATCTAAATTAAGGGGGGGGGTTAGCCCCCGTCCCCCCTTTATACTTAACCAAAGAACCCCCAAAACTAATCAGAGAAGCGCCTTATCACAATGAACATATATATAAAATTTGAAGAAAATCGGATAATTCTGCTTAAAAAACCCATTTATCTATATCAAGGGGGGTTAGTCCCCCTCCGTTCCCCCCTTTATACTTTACCAGTGAACCCCCAAAACTAATCAGGAAGTGCCTTACCACAATTAGCCTATATACAAAATTTGGAGTAAATTGGATAATTCTGCATGAAAAACCCATTTATCAAAATTAAGGGGGGGGGGATAGCCCCCGTTTCCCTCCTTTACACTTCACCAATGAACCCCCAAAACTAATCAGGGAAGCCCCTTACCACAATGAGCCCATATAGAAAGTTTGAAGAAAATCGGATAACTCTGCATGAAAAAAATCATTTATCTAAAATAAGGGGGGAGGATTAACCCCCCCGTTACCCCCTTTATACTTAACCTATGAACCCCCAAAACTAATCAGGAAAGAACCTTATCACAATGAACCTATATACAAAATTTGAAGAAAATTGGATAATTCTGCATGAACAAACCATTTATCCAAATTAAGGGGGGTTAGCCCCCATTCCCCCCCTTTTTATAGTTAACCAATCAATCCTCAAAACTAATCAGGGAAGCGCCTTATCACAAGGAATCTATAAACAAAAGTGGAAGAAAATCGGATGACTCTGCATGAAAAATTCATTTATCTAAATTAAGGGGGAGGATTCCTTCCCCCCCCCGTTAGCCCCTTTATACTTAACCTATGAACCCCCAAAACTAATCAGGAAAGAACCTTATCACAATGAACCTATATACAAAATCTGAAGAAAATTGGACAATTCTGCATGAAAAAACCATTTATCTTAATTAAGGGGGGTTAGCCCCCCCGTTCCCCCCTTTATAGTTAAACAATCACTCCCCAAAACTAATCAGGGAAGCGCCTTATCACAAGGAACCTATAAACAAAATTGGAAGCAAAACGGTTATTTCTGTCAAGAGTTATCGCGTTACGTACGTACATACATACATACATACAGAACGGGCGGGCACATAAGCTCTCAGGCTTTGATAGCCTGTGAGCTAAAAAGTTAGATTTAACACTATTGAAATATAGATGACTAAAATTTAACTCGCTGAAATATAAAAGTAAATTAAGCGGTGGCATAAATGAGACATAGATAGAGATAAAATAACAATAAACATTTATTTAAATTTATTCAAAACACATAAAATTATAAAAGACACTAATTACTCAAAGTAAAAACAAGTTTACAAAAACATACCTTTTTAAATTTCTTTAACTGAACAACAATGATATAACTTGTATTGGGTGTACTCTATGACATGTAATTATAATATATTTCATCAATTAGAAAAACTACTTAGACTCTAACTGGAATTACATACATGAAATGTTCCAGAGCTTGAGCCAAATTAATCATTTAAATATTTCAAAGTAAGTTGAATAACCATCTTAAAAATGCTTTACTTTCACTTAAAGATTCGTTTAGCAAAAACAGCAATGAAAAACAACAAGAAAAATTTAATTCGTAAATCAACTTTTATACTATGAAGAGAGCGACTGATGTATGATGAGATTTGAAACAGAAAAAACAAACTTTTCCAAAGCACCAAAAACTTCCTCCATTACCAACTCCTCCCTCTTATGTCTTATTGAAAACTTCAAATTAGCATTTGTAAACAGAAGAGAACCCTTTACTGAACAGTAACAGCTGTATAGTTTGAGAAGGACTCCTTACTGAAGAAAAGCAGAACGATACTTCTCCAGACATAATGATAAACATCATACTCATCAAAGTCCTATTCTAAACAGAAGACAAAGCTTCATCCACTTAAGCAGTTAATCAACGATGTTATCAAAATTTTATCGGCAGAAATAATGAAAAGAAGAGCAAAGTTTTTAGCCAAAACAATTTTTAAAAATAGAAGATGACTTTAAAGCTTTTTTTAACTAAAAATATATTCCATAACTAAACTTGATTAAAGATATGAAAAGAACATCTGCTAGCATTGAGATAAGCTCCTCATTGCTTGTTAAAGGAAACATCTGCAAAGTACAGATGAGCTGAAATATATTTATATGATTTAGACATGCATACAGTGTGACGATATGCAAAACCGACGAGCTTCCAGAAGAATTCCATGACAAATTGATTTAAAACCTAAACGTACTCTACTTAGAAATGCTACGCCATCTTGTAGCAGCTGGGAATACTGGTCAGCAGACATCTGTGAAAAATTAATCCAAAAGTCTGGGTTTTGATAAACAGATGCCAGTGGATGTCAAACGCAAAATGCATACTGTAACTGAAGCATTTAAATGAATCAAGGGTGAAATAAATGTTATAAAAGGATATGAAGGATATAAGGTAAGTTACTTTACTATAATATTTTGTATTAAATGTAAATAAAGGAATGCAATTTTAAATAAAGTAAATAAAGCGTTGTGTCAATACAGGAATAAGAACTAAGACAAGTTTCTCAACAAGTATGTCGGTCACTGCCTATGTGCAATATCTCACTCTCCAGATAGTCTTTGACTAGTACAGCTCTATGGGGATGCACATTATCCTCCATTAAAACTAAAGCAGGTCCAATTGCTGCAGTACACAAATTCACAGTGGGGTCTAGGACTTTATCCTGATATCTGAAAGCCGTCATAGAGCTCTGCCTAAAGATGTGCAGGTCTGAGCAATATCCTTATGGAATCCCTGCCCATACCATGTGTCCACCTCAGAAGGCATCATGTTTGGTGATGTTCAAGGGTTGATTGTGCATGCCTACTTCTCTTCAGACCCTTACACACTTGTCATATGGTTGCAGGGCAAATATCAACTCATCCAAGAACATAACATTGCCCCAATCAGACACAGTCCAATTGATATGTTGCTGACATAACTCTATTTGTGCCTTTCTGGGTTGGACGGATAGAAGAACACAAACTCAGGTTACCTGGGTGTACAGTCCATTCATGTGTAGCATTTGGCACACAGTAGTGGCAGATATTATTTTACCAACTGATTCTGCAACCACAGAAGTCACACACGTAGAAGTTGCTCTTTCATTCTGCATGGCTACAACAGCAACATATCGATCATCTTAGGGGGTCATAACCTTTGGATGAAAATCACAGGTCTTTAGACTGTTTTGCTGGTATGGAATTGTTTCCATAATCTTGAAGTTACAGAATACTGAACGCCGAAGAAAAGAAAACTATCTGTGATTGGTTGTCTCTCTTCAATGCGTTTGACCAATGCTCAGAATCTTCTATTCATCTTCTGGAAGCCATGTCTGTCTTAAAAGCAAAACATACGAATGTTCTAAACACTTTTTATCAGCACTCACATTTAATTCCTGTAACCCTTCACAAAGCTGGCGTCTTATATAACTGCCTTTTTTGTATATTTCTCGACACGAAACAGTCATTGGCTGTTACATAACATATTTGCATGCTTCCATCTAACTCTGCAGAAAATTGCAGCATCTCCAATTTAGATTGGATTCCAGAAATTAAAATTTTTCGCTGTGAGCTTAATTTTTGGCAGTGAGTGTATAATTATAGGATATCAAATAATGCACCTTGAATTTTTTTGTTAAAATTATTGAAAATTGTCTTTTTTTTCTGTCTAAATTATTTATTAGGAACACAAAAAGAATAGAACCTAAATTACAAAGCACGCTTTATACAGTTTAAAAATTTGGACATAATGTCCAATATATATAAATTTAAAAGGTAGTCTCAAATAATAATATCTAAAGGCAGCTCACAATTAATCATGTAAATGAATTCAAACAGAAAAACACAATTAATGAAGTAAATGAATTCAAACAAAAAAAACACAATTAATCAAGTAAATGAATTCAAACAAAACAAACAAGAGATAAAATATGCTATAGAAAAATATTCTTATATTCTCTCTGCATACATAGTGTAACTTATCTTGCTAAGTCTATCTCTTAGCAATAATGTGATGTTGGGGAATTAATATTCTTTGTTTTACCATAAGATGAGTTCACTTTAAAAGAATTCAAACAAAAGAAACAGGAGATAAAATATGCTATAGAAAAATATTCTTATATTCTCTCTGCACAGGGCCAAAACTAAGGGGGGCAAAGGGGGCACGTGCCCCGGGCGCCAGCAGAACAGAAGGCAAAGGGGGCGCCAAATACAGGTTTTGTTTGTTGTTTGATATAGAAATGTATATATATATATATGAAATTTGTATAAAAAGTTTCGCAGCAGGAAAATCTAAAAGAAAAACTGAACCAAATGCATTAAAATAGACAAATAGATAAAAAGATTCGTCTACAATACAAGATAGCAAATGAATAAAAAACAAACTGTTCTCTTAGGCTATTTTCTTTCTCCCATTCCAAATGTATCATGTCTATGCTGTCTAATCATTTAAATCTCTTCCTGTGGTTTAGGAGAATCACTAACATTTTTCAAGGTCAGTCCCTACTCATGTCTGTATATGACACTGTTCAACGTCGTCTGGATACGGTACTGCACTGTCCAGCATGGATAATTGGCAAACGGTTCCCTCACTTTGACTTTTCTATTACATAAAAATATTCCATGAAGGCTGTTGTATTTTTTCCCTTTTCTCACAGCGTGGAGCTTTCTTCTTTTTCCATTTTGTCGTGAGTGAGGGGTGACTGCCCTGGACAATAAACACAAATTGGGGGATGAATGCCCAAAGTAAAATTCTCAGTAAAAGCTTTTTCTTTTAAGTATAGCATTTGTAGAGGTACAGTAAGAAATCTTGTACAGGGCGAGCCGCCCCTGGCTTTACCTTCCAAAAAGTTTTTTACTCGTCTTTTTGCGAAAGTCTTCTAAGCATTTTGCCGTCCTGGGCGGCAACTGGAATATGCCGGCCTGTTACTTTTGCTGAAATTACTTTTTTATCCAGATCCAATCTAGTATTATTAGAGGGGGCGAGGTTGGGCTACTGCCTGGGCTACTAAAAACAAATAATATTTGAAAGGATAATTTGAAAAATACGCAAAATAAAACTCTTTGCTAAAACTTGTCATTTGTAGGAGTGCAGGGTATAGGTGCAGATTTACAGTCGCCAATCGCCACGTGGCGACTGGATTTTTTTCTTTGACCACTAACTTTCCATGTCTAAGTCGCCTAAGTGTCTTACAGGGATGCCCCTTTCCATCGACTGTCAGATTTCTGCATTTTTAAAAAAATTTATTTTTTAAATCAATTCTGCACATTTTCTGCGATATTTACCCCTTTTTTACTTTTTCTGTTGTCCATAATTAAAAACCATGATTAAGCGTGGATACCACATTTCCGCAGATCTACAAGTTTCCCGTTTTCTTCTTTAAAAAGAAATTATCCCTGAATGTCAAAAATTGTTCACTTTATTTTATTAAAATCTAAAAAGAAAATAAATCTTCTCCATATTTTTTCATATATATTTTTTCTTTTGATTTTTATAGACATACTTTTTGATGCAAATGCCCATGGTGAGCATTTATTTTCAGCTATGAAAAATACTTTGTAGTGGGAGGGGGGGGATTTATCTATAGAACAAAAAAGTTAGAGAATCGTTTATTTGGGGACTTATGTTATAAATATTTATTCCTACAAACTGTATACAATTATGGTTAGAAGATTCTATAAAATCCCGTTGCCCAATTTTAATAAAGAAAAAATAAATCATTTATTTAAGTTTTGTGTAAATTTTATTTTAAAATATACTGTTTATTACTTTTAAGCTTTAATAGTAGACAATAAATCCCATATAGCCATATAAATGCTATTGTTTTTATGCGTTTGTTTCACAATGTGGCCACTGGATTTTTTGGGTTTAGGAGCCACTGGCTCCTTACAGATTTTGGGAATCTGCACCTATAGTGCAGGGAGAAAACCATATCCAAGTTGCTATGACTAATAAAACCGCAGCTGCCCCTGCCTTTATCCTCCCAAATTATTTTCTCGTCCTTTGGCCATTTCCAGATAAATGAAAAATGCCGCCATACCATTTCTTATAATTACTTTTTTACATACAGATCCGGCTTTAAAGGGAGCGAGGTTGGCTATTGCTTACGACACTAAAAACTAAGGGGATGAAACATATGCAAGATATGTTAATTTCACAGTTCTGATAATTGCTAATAGAAAAGCAGACAAGGAAAAACATTTAAACATAACTAAAACATTTCTGGGAATAGCAAATGGTATGAAAAATATTCTATTTAAATTACATGAAAATTATGTAGTAATACTAATGTTTTAAAAAGTGCTAAGAAAATCCTTTGATCAAAAAATAATTTTTCTCGTTGAACTCAATGGAAGTAACCTCTCCTCCCCTTTTTCCTTTTTTAAGAATAGCATTTGTAGAGACGCAGAAAAGAACCTCGCACAGGGTGCCATGGCTAATAAAGTCGTCTCTGCCTTTATCTTTGCCAAAAAAAAAAATCGTCTTTTTCCATTCTTACGTGTTTTGCCACCCCATTCTTTTGCTGTAATTATTTTTTTAGATCCAGATGTAAATTTCCGGGGCAAATACATCGTGTGCCCCTGTAATAGTCAAGCTCAATTTCTTTTTGTTTTCAACCTTATCCTACTCTAAAAATGCAAAATATCGATTATAATCAGTAACAAAGTCAAATGCATTCTAAATATCAGCTTTATGTAAACAGCATACCAAGTGTGGGGGACCAATAAATCAGGGGCCCCAGTGTCAAGATCCAGATTTAGATTTATCAGATCTGATTTAATTAGACTCTGAATCTGTGTAATTAAATTGTTATAAAAGTCTCTAACAGTAACAGGGTTCCTTTCAGCTCAGATCCAAGTTTGAGTCTCACCCCAACCCTCCACAACTGTTCACAGTTCTGATAATTGCTAATAGAAAAGAAGACGAGGTAAAATATTTAAACATAACTAAAACATTTCTGGGAATAGCAAATGGTACAAAAAATATTCTATTCAAATTACATGAAAATTATGTAGTAATACTAATTTTTAAAAAAAAGTGCTAAGAAAATCCTTTGATCAAAAAATAATTTTTCTCGTTGAACTCAAAAGAGGATTTTGGGGACCCTTTGGATGCGGGGCCCCTCGCGATTGAGACCATCACGACCCCTTAAATCCGCCCCTGAGAATATCAATAATTATACTTCCTAAGATGAAAACCTGTATAAAGCGGAATATTTTTCGGTTCCTTTCGATTCTATTTTCAAGGTTTTAATGAATCAGTATTCGACAAAGCTGATTACTTAGTTCAGTATTACAGATTATCTGATTATATACTTTAAATTTTAGAAACTTAGAAAAAATTCGCTTTGGAAATTTTCTTTTCGGAGGAGGAGGGGAGGGGGGGGGGCGCCAAAATCCATGTTTGCCACCGGGCGCCAAAAAGGCTAGTTTCGGCACTGTCTCCGCATACATAGTGTAACTTATCTTGCTAAGTCTATCTCTTATCAAGAGTGTGATGTTGGGGAATTAATATTCTTTGTTTTACCATAACATGAGTTCACTTTAAAAGAATTCAAACAAAACAAACAAGAGATAAAATATGCTATAGAAAAATATTCTTATATTCTCTCTGCATACATAGTGTAACTTATCTTGCTAAGTCTATCTCTTATCAAGAATGTGATGTTGGGGAATTAATATTCTTTGTTTTACCATAACATGAGTTCACTTTAAAAGAATTCAAACAAAACAAACAAGAGATAAAATATGCTATAGAAAAATATTCTTATATTCTCTCTGCATACATAGTGTAACTTATCTTGCTAAGTCTATCTCTTATCAAGAATGTGATGTTGGGGAATTAATATTCTTTGTTTTACCATAAGATGAGTTCACTTTAAAATAATTCAAATAAAAGAAAAATAATATTATTCTGATTCAATTATTATTCATTCACATTAATTATATTATGATAATTTTCTCTCTTTTAATGGTTCATTTCATTTTTATATTATATTGATTGCAAATATATAGACACACAAACATATATATATATATATATTTGAATTTATCTTACTTATGACGCATGTGATTAGCAAATTAAATAACTCTCTGGTATTTACTTATTGTCCATAATTTGAACACATGATATGTCAAAGCAAAATTCACAGATCACAAGCATGATGACTTTAGACTTTCAAAACCAGAAATGCTCAGTCTATTATTTTTCATCACTCATGAAGCATTGACCCAAAAGCGGTTAAAAAAGCAATTGGCTGTGTTAGGCCTAATTGGAATATTCTACAGTTATTGTGTAAACTACTGTTTTTCAGTATTAATCTTGGTATATTTGAAAAGCTAATTATAGCATATTGTAAAATTAAGTATCTTCAAGGGATTAAATCCATGTTTGTATTATTTTAGCATCTTGTAATTATTTAAATTGATCAACAAATTTACATTTTGCAGATCACCCTACTACATTTATGCCAATGAAATTAATATATTCTATCCATTCAATAAAATAGTTTTATATATATATTTCCAAAAGACAAAGATAGCAGAAACAGTGCAATTAAAAAAAAAAGAAACAGCAAAGCAAATCTAAAATTTGAGCCTCTTTTTTGCTATTTGAAAAATCACTGAAATCCCTTCAACATATTTCATGTGAATTATCAGTGATGAATTCAAGCAGTGGATAGGGAGGGGATGACTTTTTTCCCTAGAGTATCAAAATTGATGGCACGTCCCTCCCCCAGGAGATATGAGATTTTAAGAATAGTAATGATGAAAAATTGCAAAATTCTTCCAGAGAAAATTTACGCATTCAACACTGTGAATTAAATTTAATATAAATTTTATGCCACATGTATATACAATATAATATTAAGTTCATGACCTTAAAATCTTGTTAATAAATTATGGTTTTAAATAAAAATAAAAAAACAATTATCAAGCAATTTAAAAGATAAAAATTAGATCAGGCATGATCCTTACTTTGAATAGTTAGGCCTAAGTTACTTAAAGGCTATATCAATATTTGAAATGATTACAGTAAAATAGATATTGAAATAATTTATACAATACCTTTAATAACGAACACAATGAGTATGTTATATATATGATTACAGTGGCAACACTATTTTTATATAGACTATTTGGCAACAAGACTTTTCATTTTCTAATTTCGATATAGCCGCTATGTTTTGTTTTTATACGTTTGTTAATGCTGATTAAAGCCTGAATTCTTTTAAAGGTTTATATAAGTTTGTATTCATTTTTAAATCACATTACAAATTAATCAGCATTTGTATATTTATTACTTCTAAATACCTTACGATGGATCAACTCTTGAAACCTGAAAAGTTTTACGTCGATCCCACTTGTGTGGGTGCGGAGGCTAAATGGAAACACTGGAAACGAACCTTTTCTAATTTTTTAAGCGAAATTCAAAACATAACTGAGACAAACAAATTCCCGCTTCTATGTAATTACGTTTCTGCTAGTGTGTTCCTTCATATTAATGATGCCGTAAATTATGATGCTGCTATTGCCATTTTGGACTCTATCTATGCTACCAAACGAAATGAAATTTTTGCCAGACATTGCCTAGCCTCTAAAATACAAGAAAGTGGTGAGTCTGTTTCTGAATTCTTACAAACACTGAAGCAACTTAGCAAGGACTGTAACTTCAAAGCCGTGACGGCTGATCAATACAAGAGTGAGTACATTAGAGACTCGTTCATTCGCGGTTTAAGGAATCCTCGCATCAGAGAGCGTTTGCTGGAAAACTCCCCTATTACCTTAGAAAATGCTTTCGATCAAGCTAGGGCACTGGAACTTGCTGAATCTCACTCAGCATCGTATATGAATACCTCACATCCTATACCTGTGGCTGCCACAGAGCTTTCTGATCACGTTGAAGATAACCATTCAGCTGCAGCTACGCGACTTAGATCTGGAAAGTGTTTCTTTTGTGGAAATGACCAACATGTAAGAAGCCTATGTCCTGCAAAAGAGGTACTCTGTAGAAGATGTGGAAAAAAGGGACACTATCAAAGAGTTTGCCTATCAAAACCACAGCGTGTCCCCATAACTCTGCTGCATCAATTCACACCTTAGCTTCAGTACCAACATCACCTAGTTGTCTTCAAAAATCCATTACCAAAGTCCAAATAAATGGGATAGAATTGAATGCACTTATTGACACTGGTAGTTCCCTTAGCTTTATAAACGAATGCTACGTTAAAAGATGTAACATAAAAGTTAAACCATACTTAAACAAAATAACTATGGCTAATTCCTCTCTAAGCACAGATGTTAAGGGTTGTGGTGAAGTTAGTATGAATTTGGACAAACATGTGTACAATGGCATAAAAGTACTTATCATGAAAAATCTCTGTGCGGACTTTCTTATTAGTCATGATATTCTAAAGAACCATTCACTCATTGAAATCCAGTTTAATGGCGAGAGACCACCTCTTAAAATATGCTCCTTAGCTGTTGCTCTGGTGCAACCAGTTTCACTGTTCGCTAACTTAACCCCTGACTGTAAACCCGTGGCTACCAAATCTAGGCGGCAATCTGAGGAAGACCAAATATTTATTGCTGCAGAAGTAAAGAAGTTGTTGGAAGAGCGGGTTATTGAACCCAGTAATTCACCTTGGCGAGCTCAGGCATTCGTAGTAAAAGGAGAGCATCACAAACCACGTATGGTAATTGATTATTCTCAAACCATTAATCGTTTTACGATGCTTGATGCCTATCCTCTTCCGAAAATTGAAGAATTAATCTCAAAAATATCAAGATATGAAATATTCAGCACTATCGATTTGAGAAGTGCATACCATCAACTTCCTATTAGTGATGCTGAAAAACCTTATACTGCCTTCGAAGCGGATGGTAAATTATATCATTTCCTCCGTGTACCTTTTGGGGTCACCAATGGTGTTGCTTGTTTCCAGAGAGCAATTGGCAAGATCATTCACGACGAAGGCCTAGAGGGTACGTATCCTTATCTGGATGATGTAACTGTCTGTGGAAAAAAACCCTGATGAACATGATCAAAACTTAAAAAAATTTTTAACAATTGCCAAGAAATACAACCTAACACTAAATGAACAAAAATGTCAGTTTTCTACTAAGTCTATTAAGCTATTAGGATATACCATAACAAACAAGACTATCAAGCCTGATCCAGACAGGCTTGCTCCTTTGATAAACTTGCCTATACCTAACAATACAGCATCTCTCCGAAGAGCATTAGGAATGTTTGCCCACTACTGCCGTTGGATACCAACATTCTCTAAGAAAATACGTCCATTATTATCAAATCATCAATTCCCTCTTTCAGAGGAGGCTGTGAATTCATTTAACAATTTAAAGTCAGATATAGCCAAAGCTTCATTAGCCGCTATAGACGATTCCATACCATTCAGAGTAGAGACTGATGCATCTAAGTTTGCCATAGGAGCAACTCTCAGCCAAGTGGGATGACCTATACCATTCTTCTCTAGAACATTAAACAAGTCAGAACTTAATCATTCAGCTGTTGAGAAAGAAGCATATGCAATCGTGGAATCTCTACGTTACTGGCGCCATACTTGATTGGTAGACCTTTTGAGGTGTTCACTGACCAAAGGTCTGTCTCATTTATGTTTGACAAACGTCATTCTAGCAAAATCAAGAACGAAAAGATCATGCGTTGGAAACTGGAGTTGTCATGCTTCAAGTTTGATATCATCTACCACCTTGGAAGCAAGAATGCTAATGCAGATACATTTTCAAGAATAACTGCTACAATTATTCCAGAAGTGAATTTAAAACAGCTGCATGAGGACTTATGTCATCCTGGTATTGTTAGAATGCATCATTGGATTAGATTCAAAAACTTGCCTTTCTCCCTGGAAGATGTTAAAGGCCTCATAAATTCCTGCCCTGTCTCCTGTGAAGTGAAACCCAGATTCTTTAAAAATCAAGGGAAATTGATAAAAGCAACTTCACCGTTCGAAAGATTGAATGTTGATTTTAAGGGCCCATTGCCATCAAGATCTAGAAATCATTTCCTCCTCACTGTGGTTGATGAGTACTTGAGGTTTCCTTTCGCAATTCCTTGCTCTGATATTTCTTCTACTACAGTGATTGTGCATTTAAGTAATATTTTCTCCATATTTGGTATGCCAGCATACATACATTCTGACAGAGGACCCTCTTTCATGTCCAGAGAGTTAAAAATGTTTTTAACATCACTTGGTGTGGCAACTAGTCGTACCACTGCCTATAACCCACGAGGTAATGGACAGGTCGAACGCTACAATGGGACCATATGGAAAACAATTCTTTTGGCATTGAAAACTAAAAACAAGAAGATTGAACAGTGGGAAGAGGTTCTACAATCAGCACTACATTCTGTTCATTCTCTTTTATGCACGGCAACTAATGTAACTCCACATGAACGCATGTTCACTCATCCTAGAAGGTCGCATAATGGGAGTTCAATACCTACTTGGCTTACTCAATCAGGTTCAGTGTTGATGAAAAACCATTCACGTGCTAATAAATATGAGCCCCTTGTTCAAGAAGTTGAACTTCTGGAAGCTAATCCAGAATATGCTTATGTAAGGTTACCAGATGGACATGAGACTAGCGTGTCCATACGACATTTAGCTCCAAGAGGGGAAATAGTCGAACCTACCTATGAGAGTAATGATGAGATGGAGTCGCTTGTTAGCTGTACCAGTGAAGATTTTGATGGTCATTCGGAACAATCAACAGAGAGTCGGGATGGAACTGAAAAGAATCCTAAAGATTGTGCATGCCCTGATGAAAGTGTCTGTCCTGACCTGCCAGAACAGAAAACTAGTGATGGACAACAGCGTCCCAGACGACTGAAACGTAAACCTGCCTATCTGTCGGATTATGTTGATAAATAACTTTTTGTGGGGGTGAATGTTATATATATGATTACAGTGGCAACACTATTTTTATATAGACTATTTGGCAACAAGACTTTTCATTTTCTAATTTCGATATAGCCGCTATGTTTTGTTTTTATACGTTTGTTAATGCTGATTAAAGCCTGAATTCTTTTAAAGGTTTATATAAGTTTGTATTCATTTTTAAATCACATTACAGAGTATTTTTTACAAAACTTTAAAACTCTATCATATTTAGAGAAAAATCTTTAGAGCCGAGAACACCCCACACAAATATATAGCACCATTTCACAAAGTACACACCACATTATTCGATCACAGACGACGATGAAATGAAAATTCGATTATATAATCATCTTCAATTTCGATTAACAAACTTTATAATAAATTCAGTCACCCACACAAATATATAGCACCATTTCACAGATTACACACCACATTATTCAATCACAGACGACGATGAAATGAAAATTCGATTATATAATCATCTTCAATTTCGATTAACAAACTTTATAATAAATTCAGTCACTCATGCTGCCATATATGATCCTTGGGGCCTCCGTGGCCGAGTGGTTAAGGCACCACTCCGCTAATCGTTTCATAGCGTAGGAAGCAAGGCCGGCGGTGTTCGACTCCCGCCAGCTCCATTGCACACACTTTGTGGAGCTCCCGGATGTAACTCTTGGTGTTGTAAATTTCCTTGTACTGTCTCGTCAAGATTTATGTAATTGTTGAAGTCATGTCTGTGTTTCTGTGAATAATAAAAAAAAAAAAATGTATATGGATCATTCGAGACGACAGCCTAGTAGCTATAGGTCTCAAAGCCCACCCCTCTTCAAAGTTCAAAGTTCAAAGTATGATCCTTTATGAGTTTTAATATTCCTTTATATGCTATTATATATTCATCATAGACAGCAGTGCTTTAAACAGACTTTAAAATAATAAATTTCACAGCAAATTAAGAAAATCTCCTGCTATTATTGGTGTTTTTTAAGGAAGATCTACACAATTTTAGAAACAATTTAGCTCCATCAAGAACCAAAAAGATTTAGATTGTACTTAAAATTTTTTATTGTGTTTACGAGTAATTTTCTGAGTTAGTAAATTAAAATTTTCTTTGCCAATTATTGAAGCTATTCAAAATTTACAATTTTGTTTATTATTACAAATTTAGTTTAAAGTTTGGTATTTTAAAATGGATTTATATTAAACGTTGAATGTTGTTGAGACGTAACTAGACGCTTTCTAATGTAAAGTTGTAATTTTAGTAAAGCATTTTCTAAATTCTCTAGATACATTTTTAAAATGATGCTTAACTTCTGGCTTTCTATAATACACACAGCACAATTTTAATTTTGATAATTTTTTTCCAGCATGGCTAAAAACCTAGCTAGTGCTGCTGTCCAGTTTTTAAGCTTGGAAACTGTAATAACTGAGTTTACTGGGCTAATAAAGAATTGATTAAGCTTATTTTTTCTTAAATAAATCTTAAAATATCTTAGTAAAAATGTTTTCTTCATTTTGAAAGTGTATTAAATGTCAAATAATGGGCTTCAGTGTTCATATTAAAAGAAAGAGGGTGTTTCATTACAAATAATATACAGAATATGGAGATAATAATTTGCTTATTACCTGCATATTTCATATATAGGGATAAAATATGAGCCTCACCCATAATAATTCATGTATAAATTAAAATACACAGAAAAATTTTAAGTGTTCTTAAAAGTGTCCCACACATGTAGTGTTGTTATATAAGAAGGGTCTACAAAAATCTACTGTAAACTTGCAGTTAAGCAGAATTCAGGAAACCTTTCTGTTATCTCGTCCATGCTCAAAAAGAGCAAAAATCCAGAACAATTTTTACTGATAATAATTTAAATGATACAGAAATTTTTGATAAATGTTTATCAATCAATATCGATAGTTTCCTTAATCAATTTTGAATCTAATATTGTTAACAAGAAACAAAACTAGTAACTAACAAAATATTCATATTTATCAGGCATGAAAGAGCAAAATAAAAATAGGGAAATTTTTTTAGGCTATACATTAACAACCCATTCTTGTAATGTAGTAGTATTTTAACAGATATATATTTTTTCAAATTTTGCATTAATTGAGTGAATTTACAAAATTGTTTTCCAAAACATGAATTTCTTGGCACTGCTTGTCCCCAATATGACCTTGTGCCATTAAACCCTATACAACCAACCAACCAAAACATGAATTTCAATCTCTAGAAGAAAACAGGACATGGTATGTTTCAGTTTTTAGATAAATTAAATTCTGATTACATCTATGGCAAAGTGAGTACACATTTAATATATTAAAAAAATACAATATAGTGATAAGTAAAGAAGTATGCAATTTATTGACAAGAAACATATTGTTATGAATTTTGTAAATATTACATTCTTTTTAATTTATTTTATTTTATTATTGTGAAAATTTCAGTATTATTAATGTATTTCCTATTGAGCATCATGTAACTCAATGCTAAAGGCCTCAGGTACTTTGCAAGAAAAACAACCTTACAGCATCGGTTTTATAATGGAGGTTTTATAATTGAAAAATCGCCAAGGAATGGGTTTATCGCCAAGTTGGCGATGGTTTTGGCGACTTATTTTTGTCGCCAAATTTGGCGATATATCGCCGATTTGGCGACTTTTTGTGCAATCCCCCCCCTTATACCTTTACATTGGGATCCTTTCTCGTTTGGGGTACTCTATCGAGAGTTAAAGCACTTTCTGGTAATTTCTAGCATCCGAAAGCTCTGGAAAATTCTACAGTTATCTTTAAAGCCTATATAAGGGATCTCCAGCAGTTCAGTTCAGTTAGTTCTCTGTCAAATGCGATTGAATACGCACGAGAGGCTTTGCATTGAGAACTGTGTTTCTCTGAGCGTTTTTGTATTTGATTCGCCGTATTGAACAATACGCTATATTGTTCTGTGTGAAATTTTGCTGTGCTGTTATTAAATATTGAAGATTACTCGATATTTGTGTCTTTGAGAAGATTCTTGTGTATTTACCGAACTGTTTGGAGTAAATAAAACCTGTTGATTGTTCTTATATATTGGCAACAATCTTTTCGAACCCCGAGCTCACAACAATATTTACCTATTTGACAACATGTAGAAGTGATGAAAGAAGTATGCTATGCTAAGAAAAGCAAAAGTTTTTTACTCATTTCAGATTTACAGTCTCTGCAGGGTTTTTGAACATTAAAGAATGTTGGTATAGTAGCTGTGTGTTTTAATTCCTTCCAGCTGTCTTGGTTGTACAGAAAAATTAATCAAAAGGGCTTAATACACAAAAATCTGAGAACAGCATTTTTAATTTTCTTGGATTCTTATTCTGATTGAATGAGGGTTTAACTATATAAATATTTATTATAAAGACCACAATAAAATAAAGAATTGTAATGTCTATGTAATAGATATGAAAAAAATGGCCAAACATTTCAGGTGGTGAAAGAAAATCCTCTTTTAATGTAAAGAATAATTTGACATATTTTTTTTTCTAATAGTTGCATTTTATTACAAAATAAAAAATAATAAGCAACTTTAAAATTTATGAAAACTAGATTTTTGTTACTTTAGAAGACTATATTATTATAAAAAAATAATAATAATAATGATCATTTTTACTACTAAAATTTTAACCTTTTAGCATCATAATTTACACACACTTTTTTCTAATAAATTTAAACTTATGGTTTCTAACATGCCATTCAATTTTTTGAAACAATCATTTTTAACTGCCATTAGCATTAATTTTGAAAATTTTATCAAATCTTGCAAGTTCCATCTAATCTTACTCTGTGGTTCAAAAGCAAATTTTAGTTGCACTGTACGTCCCATTTATTCCCTTTAAACAATGGAAATGCCAAACAAAGAAATCGTTTGTTGAGAATTAAAAATATAATAAAATCTATCATGGTGATCTTAACAGTTTTCTACTTTATTTATTTGTCGCCAGTTTTTAGTGTATTTCACCCCCGACCCATACTCAATCTACATTTTACTACATTCTCACCTTTAATAGTGACTTACTGTAGACTCCATGTACAATAAAATAAAATTTCTGCTTTCACAGCTTAAAGTTCTGCAATTACACATATCTATATGATAAACTAATGTTAGCAGTTGCATTTTAATCACAATCATATTTTGGAAAACATAATTAGCTGAAATCAAGGTGTCTTCAGTTTCTTGTAACAGATTTGATAATAATTATTCAAGAGATACAGAAGACCAGTTTTCAGTATCATCACTCGAAAATCAGAGTTTTTGCAAGTAGTGCATTTTAATCTTTTCCTAGGGTCAGTGCAACCATCAAGCAAATGGGACGGCTATACAGGGCCTCAGAGCAGGCCCCGATCATGACTAATTGGGGCCCAGGACAAAGTTCAATTAAAGAGCCCTATTATAATCATTCCAACATTATTCAAATAGAACTGATGGTAAGTCATATGTGTAATGCATAAACAATATTTTTGAACCTTGGATTTTAAATAGAAGAAAATTCTTAGCTGCGTCAAATCTAAATTAAGTACAATAATTAATAAAAATACTATTTTTTTTAGTACATAACAAAACTCTTTTATAGAACTTTAGCAACTTGTTATATTACTTTAAGATGAATTTAATAACTTAAATTTATGGTACTCTAACATGTAAATATGAGTTAATCAAGTTACGTATTGTTTACATCTTTTTAAATTATACATACTACACACAACATAATATCAAATCAAATAATTCTATTTCATAAGTAGAAAGTATTTTTTCAATAAATCAAAAAATATGGCAATTTAGCTAATAAAGCATATAGCTGTTATGTTCATATGCTCTGTGTTTGTAGCCAAAGCGGAGCAGTGCTTTGTTACTGAGTGGTTAAGGTTAGCTCTGCGAAAGCACTGAACTCTGTGCGTTAAAATTAAATTTGTTTTTCGGAAAGTTTAGTAGAATCTTTTAACGATGAAATTTGTATTTTGTATTTGAAAATTTTCAGAGTTGGAATTGGGAAAAAAAGTAAATATTTTATAAATTAATATATGGATTTGGGGGCCCCTGAGCAAAGTCCCGAGTTGCTCATGCGATAATAAGGACCTGCCTTGGAGTCGTGTTACAGCACCTAAGCCTGTCTATACAATTTGAAATAATGTTAAATTGTGTAAAATAACATAAATTTGTCATTAAATTTTTTTAGCAAAAAAAAGTTCAAATTAACTTTACATATTATAGTCGAAATTGATAAAATTATAGGGGAATGTATAGTTGTGAGGATACTGAAAGTAACCTTAAATGCTAAAATAAATGTTTAAAATATTCTAGATGATGGAAGATTTTTAGAAATTTAAAATAGTTATAAACATTACACACGAAGGAAATTGCATGCTTTTTTTCACAGACTTTATTCTCTATACTAAAAATTATTCTGTGATAAGAAAATGCTATTTTTACCTAAATCATACTTCTAAAGACATTGGTCTTAGCAAAACAATCATTTAGAATTTTAATATTCATTTAAATAATTTTGTTAACAAAAAATTTAAATAATGTAGAAAACTAACACTGCAAATTTGAAAATATTTTTCTGTAATCGCAGTTGATCATCTGCTTTGTTCTTGTATTTTCTAGAAATTTGAGCACTCTGCACCTCTTTCTGGAATGGTTGGAAAAATTCAATCCGGAGCTAACTCCCATCATCAGTTTTATAACTAATTACAATAGACTCCCTCAAATCCACACAGCTTGGGACCAAAGATTGTGCAGATTTTAGGATTTTGTGGATTTCTGGTCAATGTTTTGTTTACATATTTTTGAAACAGTCATTTGAATGCAATAAGGGATTCAAAATTATAATAAATGCTTAGAATAAAGTAAAATAATTAAGGAAAATTAAAAAGTAAAATAATAAAATTTAAAAAATAATTTAAATATCAAAAGTAAAGGTCAAACAAATAAATAAATAATGCATGACCATAATAATAATGAGATACATTTTTCTTCAATTATTCAATGAAACTCGCCTCATAAAGGTACACTAATAATTTATAGCAAAACCATAAAATAATGAAATTTTATTTCATGTTTAGCTAGATTTAATAACCAAAAAAGCTTGATTAATACATAATTTGATAAAAAGATAATGATCACCATTGATATCCGTGCTATCTTGAATTTTTTTACAAATAAATTTATACAAGTAAAGTTCTTGAATCTGCACATGTTCAGACTAAAGGTTGTGAAGATTATGGAGTATTATGGATTATGCGTCATTTTCATATTTATGAACAACATTTTAATTTCATATTCAGCATAACATGAAAAGATAAATATGAAATCTAATAATTAGAATAAAAGAATGGAATAATAAAAAATCAAATAATAAAAAAATGGAAATATTCAGTAAACTATGATGAAATATGAAAAAATCATATTGGAATATTGAATAATATTTATAAAGTTTTTTCTTTTACAAAAATAGGGTCCAGTATTGTTTGTTTTAAAACTTTAAATTTTTCTTTAGAAAGTTCATCATTCATTCTATAGAACAGTCATTAACTCTTGTTGAGAAATGAAACTCTGTTGCACTAAAAAGTTAAACCCAAACCTAGTCCCTAGGTGCATTCTGTAATGCAGTTTGGTTTTTACAGACATATAAAAAAAGTATATGTATATTTTTTAAAAATAAGATGTTTTATTATGAACTTTTACTAACATTTTTCTTCTTTAAAAAAAATATTTTTGGATCAAGAATTTCTAAATTTGTTAAACTGTTTACATTTGTTGAGTAACATGAATTAAACAAAATTGCAGATTGCAGGTGCACACATTATTGATCGTACTTCCTGTTTGAGAAAGCAAGAGTTCTATGATATTAACCAGAATTACGTACTGAAATGTGCACGGAATGATATAAAAGTAAAAAATCGAGTCCCCCTACATCTTAACTGTAAGTTTCATTGTTTACATTGGAAAGAATGTGTGGAGTTTAGGTGTTTGTGGATTTGAGGGAGTCAAATGTAGCACTGTTATAGCAAACCTAAAGCATATCAAAGATGGATGCTTCAGCTCCGTTTTTTTTTATACTGTCAATTCCAAACTGTAAAATTCTGTTTCTTCTGCAGATTTTATTACATGACAAAAATAGATCTTTAATATAAAAAAGGTATTTATAAGTTTTCTCCACTCAGGCATATACATAAAATATGTAGATAAAACTATTTATTAATATAATTATTTATTTGTTAATTGTTTGTAATTGTATGACAATTTTAGGCAATATGTAAATAAAATAAAGTTTTTTTATATTTCACTGGATATTTGAAATTTTTATGTGAATATGGATGTAAATTATTTTAAGACTGCAGCACCAGGTTTGCTTAAGATCGTAAAAACTGGAATGTAGCAAAATAAGAGAAAAAAACACAGTTTTTCCAAAGAAAATATGAATGCTTAATCCTAATCCACAACTTATCAATATTTACAGAATGCTGTTGAACTAAAGAAGTTAAAGTTCCAATTACTCATATATTACAGTGAATCCCAGCCCGATAACGACCTCTACCAAACTTTACAGCTCTTTATTTTAATTTTGTTAATTATGTATTAGGATTCTGGACAAATTGCAGGCTGTTAGAAATTATTTAGACAGTTTCCAGTCGGCTGCAAATGGAATATTAAACATAAAAAGTGCTTTTCTTCAGCACTTTAATACAAATATCAATAATGAAGACAATTTGATCATATTTACAAATATTACTAAACATTTATTTTAAATTTCTTTTTAAACAACTAGGTAATAGTAATAATTTCCATAAACCAAGAGTTATAAGATAAAAGCATAGTTGAAAGTTTAAGAACCGTTAATTATTAAGGAGACTCAATGCTCTTTACTTTCAGAAAAATTACGAAAATATTAATTTTTCAATTTTTTGTTTAAAATAATTTTGACACCATATATTCTTACAAATTGCGATAAAGATATAATAATTAAAAATATGAGAAAATTGCCATTTACACCATCCATCTCCTTTTGAATGATTCAGAATTGACATTTTTTCTTTTAAATCATTTTTTTTTTTTTTCATTTTAAATACAATCCTTTTTACCGTATTTTTACACATGTAATGACATCTTATTAATTTTTTCTGAAAAGTTGATCTTATAGTAATCATTACATAGAACTCACTTCTAAGGTTAAAAATTGTAAAAGTGTGTCTCACAATTTTCTTAATTTTTTTAAAAATTAAATTGTCCATTTTTACTACAAACTTTGTATTTTTGCTTGATTAAACTATTTTCTTTCATAAAACCATACAATAATGTGTCAATAACATATTGTAAAATAGTGAAATATAAAAATAGTAGTTCGAATAGGACCAAGTCCCATTCAAATAAATAAATTGCCTGGTTAAAAATTTGCTTTAATTTATTTTCTTTTAAAGTAAGAATTAAATTAAGAAAATGTTATTTTTATTACACCTGGTTTACATTGAGAATCGAACACTCAGCCAAAACTTAAGTACAAACCAAAGTAATTCAAATGACTTGTAATTTAGTGATATTGTTTTTCGTTTTAAGTTCAGTTACAGTTAAATCAAGAATTATTATTTTCCAGATGGGCTCTCTAACCTAATATTTCATATAATGTGGATTACACAAAACACAGGTTACTGAAATCCTCATCCGACGATAGATGGCAGCATGGAAAATTATTAATCGAATATCGATCAAAAAGTTTTTGGTATCCCTTTCTATTGGAAATTTAATCGTAAAATGGCGTTGCCTGGAATAGGTTGCTACATAATTTTCTTTCTGTATGTTGTATTGCAACTTGCACATGGTATTTATGCTAATTTCAATGTTAAAAAATATCTCATATCTGATTCATTTAATTTCTCTTTTGATTCTGCAATATAGCAGATAAATATTAATGATTAAAGAAAGTTGCGAGTTACTGCTTAGTTGAGTTAGGCCTAATAGTCATCATTTAAGCAACATTTCGTTTGTTGTAACTTATTTACAGGTATGATATTTATGTTTATTTATTTAATGCTTTTACTTATTACTTTTTTAATGCAACATTTTTCTATTTTATTGTCATTTTTACAGTAATTTTAGAATGCCAATTCCTTGTGCATATAATGCAATGTATTAAATTTTCTATGATATTTTAGTATATATTTAGAGATATTTTCAATGCAGAAAGTACATTTTGTTTTTATTAATGATTTTTTTTCAATTATCGCCCTAAGTTGTAAATTATTTGTGTTCATTACACAGTTTTTTAGACTTTCTTTGAGTAAAATTTAAATAATATTTAATATCCTTTTTTCCCCCACATATTTTTAAAACATTTACGCATACCTGAAAGTGTTTCCTTATTTCAGAATGAAGTTTATGTATAAGAGTTGATAAATTGAATGGTGTTGCATATTCCATTAATATATTACAGGTTTTCTACAATTTTCATTAGTAAGTATTTATCCCAAGCTGTGGAAGGAAGATCACCGGCCGATGAACTGGTTAAAAGCCAGTCTAGGTTAGCTGGTCAGCAATTGCTGACATCCCCCAGCCCAAGGGAGCCCTGAAGGGGTACCAAAAGTGTAAGTATGGTTGTAGATAGTGCAGTAGTGTAGTGTACCAAAATGGTGCTAAGAACAAAAATGAAAAGAAGAGAAAATATTTAGACATTGAAAAAATTTTTCAATTCCACTTCCCAGTCTCAAAGTCAGCCTTTGTGGGACAATAATGATAGATTGAATATAGGTAAGGTACAAGTCGATTTAGTTTATTAACTCATAAGTACTTTCTATATACTCGATATTAAGAGTTGCCAAGCCCGTCTTTCTATATTTTGCTTATGTTTTGTTTTTGCCCCCAAAATTATTATAATAAAAATTCAAATCACGTGATTGTCATCAACGCTTCACTTTTATATGCCTGGCAGCCATTTTTAATCAAAATTATTTTTTTCAAATAAAACTCATAAAATTTAATATTTTAGAAATATCATTAAAAAAATGTATACTTTAGAGAAGAGTTACATTCAAATATGTATATATTCTGGGATAACTTTGGGTGATATTCGATTGACAGTCCCTTTTCTCAGTACTGGATCAATCGAAACAGCGGATTTTAGAGCTTCCATACATCAATTACGCTTTGTTTCTATATATTATTTTGGCACCATCTATCAGTAATGAATTCTTGAGATATTGAAATAATTTATCAGAGTCCGATGAATAACATCACAAGCTTTTATTACAAAAGCAACATATAGAACGCACAAACACTCACATAAAAAGGAAAGATCTAGAAAAAAAAAAAACTAAAACTACAAAGCTGTTGCCACTTACATTAACATAATTTAGCTATAAGGTTACAGATACAGTGTGCGATTACATTCATTCTCAACACCCCCCCCCCTTAATCGCATATAATGCCACATTTATATCTTAATTTACATAGCCTAGGCTTAGGCAAGCTTTTTGTAAATATATCTCCCAACTGATTTTCACTAGATATATATTCAAGATTAATGTTATACAAATTCAAAATTTCTCGAGTATACTTTAACTTGATGTCTAAATGCTTTAGCCTACCACAATGATTTTCATTAAGTACTGCTTTAATAACTGACTGGTTATCCTAAAATATATTTACATTTACATTTGTACACTTCAAAATTTCTTTAATTACATCATGCAATGAAATCAAATCCTGTATCACCTTTGCCAAAGCCAAAGTGTCTGCTTCAGTTGAAGATAAAGCAATAGAGGTGCAATAGAGGATTCTTGACACTCAAAGCTATAGAACAGTTATTAAACATAATTATGTACCCTGAAACAGATTTTCGATCTCTTGCAGCAGACCCCCAGTCTGCATCTACAAAACCAGAAATAATAGGATCATGAATATTAGATTTTTGAAACACTAATTTGTATCCAGACATTCCTTTCAAATAATGCAGTATTCTTTTTAGGCCAGTCCATGCAGCATATGTTGGCAGTTCTTGTAGTTGACTCAGACAGTTCACAGAATAAAGTATATCGGGACGAGTTGTCATTGACAAATACAGCAAAGCACCAACCAGTTCTCGATAAGGTCCATGAAATTTCTCACCTTTATCAAAATCTGAAGATGTTGATTTTGGAGCAAGGCTTGCAGTCATTCATTCTGAACTTTTCTAAGAGTCTTTTCACCTATGCTTCTTGACTCAAACAAAGACGATCAGGTGAATAATCTAAGCATATTCCAAGAAATTCAGTAGCAACTTCTGCTTTTGACATTTCAAACTCACTTCTGAGTAGATTAATTACGATATTGACTTCTGATTGATCACTGCCTGTAATTAGTAGATCATCAACATATAACACCAATATTATCTCACTTCTGTTAGTATGTTTCACAAAAATACAGTTTTCATTACGAAGCCGATGAAAATTTAGTTGAAGTATAAAGTTGCTGAATCTTCGAAACCATTGTCTAGGAGCTTGTTTCAGCCCATATAAACTTTTAAGGAGTTTACAAACTTTATCACTATTGTCGTTATATCCTATTGGTTGCTCCATAAAAATAGTTTCATCCAATTCACCATTTAAGAAGGCAGTTTTCACATCTAATGCAAACATTTTCAACTCTTTCTGGAGAATAATAGCAAGTATCAGTCGAAGTGAAGGCATATTTATGACAGGTGCATAGGTTTCACTGTAGTCAACACCTTCTGTTTGAAGAAAACCTCTAGCCACCAATCATGCTCTATAAACACCATCTCTTTTTCTTCTTAGTATCCACTTGCAGGATATTGCTTTTTCATCTTTTGGCAAATCTACCATTTTCCAAACACTATTTTTGTTCATTGAATCTATTTCATCATCCATTGCTTTTCTCCAAGATTTTTTTAAATCCTCATAGGAGACTGAACTTAAGCTTGCTGTAAAGGCTTCGTAAACATAGTAACAGGGTTCGTACGCCTCCTGGAATTCCTTGAAAACTCCTGGAATTCCATTTTTTTTCTCAAGGGCCCTTAAAACTCCTGGAATTTACCTGTGACTCCTGGAAATTAAAAAAAAACTCCTGGAAAATATTAAAAATACGATATTTTTATTTTTTACTCTCCATAATTTTGAGAATATTAAAAATTTATTGATTTGAAGGAAAATCGCAGAAAATCTAATTAAATTTCGTCATGGAGCAGTATTAACTGCAACTGGCACGGTTTGCACAACCGGCGCGAAAAGTGTATTGCGCAGTAAACATGCGCGATCGGCCGCTAAGAAGAACGATTGAACTCGTGGAGAAACATGCGAACATGTTCGCATGTTGGGTGTTTACATTTTATTCAGCATAGAAAAATGCCTGGAGGAAAGTGTATATTTAATGAAATTTGTATTCAGAATGAAAGATATAAGGACTGGTTTGGTTGCTACAGAGTGCTTCCCGTTTTAAAGCAAAATGTTTAATATGTAAGCGGTCTATAGACATTTCAAATATGGGCGAGTCGGCTCTCGGTACATCGGTCGAGTACAATGGTGAGTCGGTACATCACATTTAAAATCGAAAAAGCATAAAAAGCTTAAAGCAGAAAGAGATAAGGCGTTGATAAAAGACTTCCTCAATGCAACTGAGCCGAGTGTTTCGGTCATGAAATACGAAACGTTCCATAATGCTTCTGTGGTCCCGGCAGCAATCATTAAACAATCAGAAACTCTTGATTCTACTGTAGTTAGAAATGAACATTTAAAAGCAGAAACAGTTTGGGCGTTGAAAGTTTTGAGTGGCGATGAGAATATTCAATGAGAATATCGACTTAAAATTTCAAAGGATGTTTCCAGATAGTGAAATTGCCAGAAAATTCACATGTGGAGAAAGAATAATTTTGACATACACTGGCAATTTTATGATATAAAAACAAGGGATGTTTGCAAGATTTTGTTTTGAAGTAAGTGTTGAACTTTAAAATATTATAACTTAAATCTGAATTTCTGATATGTTCTGAAATTGCATATTAATTTCACTGTAATTTTATTTGTAATTGTTGACTACAATCATAATTAAGTTTAATTAAAATGTTATATGCTTGAAAAAAGGTAATCGGATTGTATTAAAAACTCAAAGTAAATCTCCTCCAGCTTAGCAGGTAATTTAATATTCCTCTTAGGTCTTATACTTTCTACTTCTGTTTCTTTTGAAGCATCAATTTCATCCATTGCTGATACATCTTTCTCCTCATCTACAGCACTTTCATCACACACTGAGTCTGTAATGTACACTTTCTTTGCTTCATTGAATTTCACATTATGAGAAATTACAATACGTTTAGTAGCTGGATCAAGAAGACGATATCCCATACTGGAATAGCCTACAAAAATCATTCTTTTAGATTTGGGATCAAGCTTCTTCCTTTGACTATCTGGAATCCTCATGCAAGCATTGCATCCAAACACTTTGATGATATCAAGATTAGGTAACTTTCCATATTTCAATTCAAATGGGATGCAGTTCTGTATACTTTGACAAGGTATTCGGTTTTTCAAATAGGCAGCTGTTTGAACAGCATAACCCCAGAATGTTTTGGGAAGTTTTGCATCATATATCAATGCACAAGCTTTCTCCAGCAAGTATCTATTTGCTCTTTCGGCAATTCCATTCAGAGAGGGAGTATAAGGTGGTGCTGGATCTATTAGAATTCCAGATTTTCTACAACATTGTGCAAGTTCGCCAGAAACATATTCTTTAGCGTTATCGCACCTTACTTTCCGTATTTCAGGATTTTGTTTAAAGAAAAACTTCAAAATTTCTACTAAATCACTCTTGTTTTCTCAATAAGTGTACTTCCACAAAATCTAGAGTGGTCATCTATTATTGTCACAAAGTACTTTTCACCGGTACTGGTTGGGGGGATCTATAGGACCACAAATATCTGTGTGAATCATTCTCATTGGATTATCCACACATTGTCTGGGACCTTTACCTATAGGCTCATTTGATTGCTTAGCTGCAACACATCCCTCACAAAAAGCTTCGGATATAAGGAGGTCCATTTCTTGAACCTTATTTGATGAATGTCCTAACCGACGATGCCACAAACCTGCATCTTCATTAACACAAAGGGCTGCAGCTTTAACAGGTAAAAATTCACTAACATACTGTCCTTTATCATTTAATTTAGCAATTACAAAACAATCCTGACCCTTTTTAACAATAGCTTTGTTGTCTTTGAAAGTAACACTGTAGCCAGCATTTTGTATATTTTTGACAGATATCAGTTCTCCATTCAGATTTGGCACAAACAATGCATTTTTTAGTGAAATTTCTCTCCCTGTCAATGTTCCAGAAACAGTCCCTATTCCAGCTATGGTTAGTTTATCATTCTTAGATGCACATGCTACCGTTCCAGAAAATGGTTTTAAATCATCGAACCATTCACGTCTGCTACACATATGTGACGTGGCTCCTGAATCCAACAGAAAAATATTTCCTTCAATTTTTCTGACAGCAAAAGTGACTGCAGCTGATTCTGTTTTTGATTCATTTTTCTGTTTAACTCTACAATTTTCTTTTTAAATGACCAACGCGACCACATGCATAACAAACAACTTTGTTTCTACAGTCCCTGGCATAGTGACCACTTTTATTGCACTTATGGCAAATAATATCAGACCTAGATGCCTTAAAAACAGTATCAGAGATAACAGAAACATTCTTACTTGAAGTACTTATCTTGCATTAGAACTTCTGTACAACTCCGATTCAAAAAATTAGAATAATGAAAAGAAATACGGTCAAGGGAAATGAAAATCGAATTTATCAAATAAATAATCAACAATATCAAATATAAAGTACTATAATATGAATCTGCATATTTTGCAGATTATAAAAATGTAAACACATTACAATGAAATAGAAAATATATTTAAATCAGCTAACAACAAAAAATTCAAAATATTAGAATACTTTCTAACATAGTTCAAAAAATTAGAATAATGAAAATATATTGAAGATAATTTAAACTCTAAGTATTTTTACTTGCTAATCAGTACTTTGTTGCATCACCCTTAGCTTTAATGACAGCTCTTAAACGTTCTGGCATGTTTTTAACTAAAGGTTCACAATGTTTTTTATCCAAATTCGCCCATATGCTCTTTATACTAGAAATAAGTTCTTTTTTGTCTCTAGGCGGAACTTCTTGAAGTCGTTTCTTCATAATTCCCCACAAATTCTCGATAGGATTTAGATCGGGTGAGTTTGCAGGCCAAGGGAGTACAGGTATGTCCTTATCTTTGAGCCATTTAGTTGTTGATTTGGAAGTGTGGGGAGAAGCTAAATCTTGCTGAAACAAGAAATCGTCATCACATAAATCCTCAGCTGAAGGAATCATGAAATGTTCAAGAATTTCTTTATAGACTTCTGAATTGACTGTTGTGGAAACAATACACAACCTGCCTGGGCCTTCAGCAGTCATGCAGCCCCATACCATAACAGAGGTCGCAAATTTAACCGAACGTTTTAAACATTCTTTCTTATAAGCTTCATGTTTGAGTCTCCAGACACGTATACCTTGATTTCCGTGAGACACACAAAACACACTTTCATCGCTGAAAAGTATCTTTTTCCAATCGTCGTGATCCCAAAATAGCCTTTGTTTACACCATTTAACTCTAGCAGCCCTTTGCTTAGATGATAAGAATGGCTTTATCTTAGGCACACGTGATCTAAAACCTAATTTGCGAAGTCGTCGTAGTGTTGTAGATTTGGAGACATTTATACCCATTTCTTTCCATTTTCTATGCACATATCTCACACTCCGAAAACGATGTTTCTTCACAATCTTTTTCAATTGCCTTTCATCTCTTCTTGAAGTTACTGGCTTTCGACCACTTTTAAAGTGTTTATTTTGAAAACACTTATTATTAGAATATTCTCTCAAAACTCTACTCACACTTGCTTGAGAGCATTTCACTTCTTTTGCTATAAAAAGTTGTGTTTTTCCTATTTCGTGCAAGTACACAATACGATATTTCACAGCCTCAGATAAATCGCTCTTTCGTCCCATATTAAGCAAATACTACGCTACAATCAAATGCCAAACGACTTCTCATTTTCAACGGAGCACATTTTATAGTCCCACAGATGTTAATCCCGCAGCCGTTCTCTCAACTTATAAGAAAATTTTGAATATTCTAATTTTTTTAACCATGCTATCGAGGTATTCTATTTCTTTGAATTATTCTAATATTTTTTAAATAGTTAATTATTAATATATCAGATAAAAATAAATATTTATGTTATATTTATAAATGCTCTGAAGATAATTAGATACTTTTAATATATTTTTTCCTGGACGCAGTATGCAAATTGATGCGTTAGCAACATCAAACTCATTCTTTTTTACATTATTCTAATTTTTTGAATCGGAGTTGTATTTATAAGTCTTTGAGTGACGAAATCCAAACTCAGATTCTCGTTTGGTTGATTTCCAATAGCAGCCTTAATTACATCAAATTCAGGTGGAAGGGACATTAACAAGTACACGACAGCATCCATATCTTTAAGTTCTACTCCAGCAAGTCGCAAATCGTTCACTACACCCATGAGTTCGTCAATATGTTGTTGCATAGAACATTCTCTTCGTTTCTTCATCGTAGCAAGTCTTTTTCATGCGAGAATTTGATTAACTGCACTTGTTTTAGCATAAGTTACTTTCAATTTATCCCAAATCTGATGCACAGTTACCTCGCTACCCATAGCCACCAGTACTTTATCATCTAACAAGGTAAGTAGAAAAGCGTCTGCTTTCTTTGCCTCTAGTACTTCTTCTGATTTTGTATCATCAGCTTCTCTTGCTAAATATGCTTGCAAGTTCTTTGCTTCAACATGTCTACGCCATAAAGAAAAATTCTTTCCATCAAACGGCTCAACTCCGTATTTAATACCACTTTCAATGGCCGCCATGCTCACAAACTCAAAACAATTTTTTAAATTACTGTGTGTTCTATATTTCCAATATCTGAACCACGCTCTGCTCTTGAGATATTGAAATAATTTATCAGAGTCCGATGAATAACATCACAAGCTTTTATTACAAAAGCAACATATAGAATGCACAAACACTCACATAAAAAGGAAAGATCTAGAAAAAAAGCTAAAACTACAAAGCTGTTGCCACTTACATTAACATAATTTAGCTATAAGGTTACAGATACAATGTGCGATTACATTCATTCTCAACAATAAACAAAGAAGTTTTCTTTTGAAATTGTACTTTGTTAGGCATATTATGAATCCTGAAGACATTAAAAATAAAATTATTATTTCTTATAAAATGTAATCAGAATATAAGGAATATATAACGCCCTGTACTACATACTACATAATATCAATTCAAATAAAATTTTGTAATTTAACATACCAGAAACTATGTTTTGAAAATAAATTTGTAATTTAATAAGAGAATTTTCAAAAAAATCAGTCATATTAATGCAGTTAATAGTTGCAATTTACTTATGTAATAAAAGATGATTTTTAATGATCAAAATTTGTTACAGGTTTCTTTACGCATGTTTAAAACAATCAGGATCTAATTTGAGATACACTTTTTTCAATTAAGTTATATAATTATTATTTTGATGCTAGCTATCGGCAGTTAACATAAACAAATAAACTTTCTGTTGAAATTGTATTTTGTTCTGCATTTTATCAATTTTGCTTGTATTGTGAATAAAATGAATATGTCGTATCAAATATAAATGAAATATATGGAATATTATGCAATACTGCGGTACAGTATGTATTAGTTATATCAATGCAGATTCAATTTTGAATTTTAACATAGTAACTTTGTAGTAATAAAAAAAGATCTGTCATAGTAATGCAATTAATTGTTGCAATTTAGTTATGAAATAAAATAAAACATAGTGTTTTAATGATCGAAATTTTTTTACAGGCTTATACAGTTGTGTAATCAGAATTTGAATAATGAAATGTTTACTCTGATATTGCAGGGCAGTTACAAATATCAAAATGATGTAGATTGCCCAAATTACTTTGAATTTGCATTGTAAAATATATATTTTGTGCTTTTTTTTTTAAATGTCACTTAAAAATTTGCTTTGCATCACTGCCTGATGTTGGCGAAATATTAGGGCAATATTTTACAAGGTTCATGTGTGAATTGTAGGCCCCGATGTAATTAGGGACCCGTAAGCGAGCACAAACCAGCTAGTTAATTTAAATAACAGTACTAAAAAATTCTTCCAAAACTTTATTATTTATTGTAATGAACTTGAAAATTGAAGTGAAAGGAGGATGAAAAATTAATCTTTCAATCCAGTAAAATTGTGTACCTTGTGCCATTTGAAATATTGCATGTGTTTAAAAAAATATATTTTGCTTACTTAATATATACAGTAAAACCTGATAAAATGGAATCTCGTGTATACCAGAAGATTGGTTGTTCAACGTTAAATTGATATAGTTTTGTTTATTGGAAAATAAGGCATTGCGTACAGAGGGGATACAGTAGAAGGGCTATTTTATATGCTTGACTCTACAATTTTCTTGAACTGGTCACGCTGATTGCAAATTTTAATGTGATTTTACAAATTCATGTCAGAAAGTGTATTGAAGACCGCTAAAAGCACAGACAGAAAATAATGAACAAAAGAAAAGCCATAGGAAAGTTAACTAAAAGACCGACTGGACAAGGTTCCTCGTTGACATTTTTGTTAACAAGCTACTTAAAGTAATTGGTTTGATGGGCTGTAATATTATTTTGAAAGACCTTCATGATAGCATATTCAGTGTGATGTTAAATAGTATTCAAGATCTATCTGTTATGAACTAGTTGGTAACTTGTGTTCGCTTTGTCGTTCAATTAAATATATATAAAAGACTTAAAAATAACAGCATTCAATGATTCACGTGGACTGGCATTGTGCTAGTCTATAAAATCAGAACTAGCCAAGTGTGGCATTGTAACATCAAATATTGCATTTAAAGGAGCTAACAATATGAATGGCTGTTATAATGGTCTACAAACTCTGTTCAAAAAGAAAAACAAAGATCTTATTTACACTCACTGTATGGGACACATAGTGAACTTAGTAGTAGCTGATTCAGCAGTAACGTTGCTCCAAACAGAAAACTTTGGATTGGTGGAAGAAACTGCTGTTTTTCTAAGTTCGTTTTTAAAAAAAGTGGCCATATGGGAAAGGGAAACAAAAAGAAAACATATTGCATATGAAAAACTATACAGATGCAAAACATAGGAGCCACAAGGTGATGCAGGAAACATAAAGCTCTTTTTTTGATTATCGATGAGGGATTTTTAAGAAGTGAGGAAAGTGTAAACACGGGGAAACTATTCAATTTTATTACCGTTTTAAAAGAAATATCAAATGGAAGTTTTGACTGCAAATCTAAATTCATTGCTAGAAATTTGATCAGTCAATGGTTCATATTTGAAAACCTATTTATGTCTATTGTTTTTCTAGCTTTATTTCGTATTATATCTCCTATTTCAAAATATTTACAAAGTAAAACCATTGACTAAAAAACCATTAGCCTGAACTTGGTAAAGAAGATGCTTCAACAAGTAAGTTATAAAAGGAGTGATAAACACTTTCAGGCTCTGTATTCAAAAACAAAATATTATGCAAGTACAGTTAATACCAAATCAGAAGATTACAGTATTGATGTAGAAATAGAATTAGATTTCAAGAGAAAAATACCTTCAAAGAAAAAGATAATGCCTGGTGAAAAATCAATAGATGAAGCTCCTGGAATCATAACTGCTCAAATCTATAAATTGGTCTTTTTCGGTATTTTAGATTGTGCTAGGACGAGTATCAAAGAAAGATTTAGTTTAAATGAATAAATATTGTAGAAGATTGTTCCTGGTTTTTATTTAATAAAATCGTAATGCTTGATAGTTTTCTTATGCAAGTCCTTTGTAGCATTTCTATACTTTCTAAAGTTGAAAGAAGTCAGTTATTAATAGAGCTGTAACAGTTTTACACTGGCTGAAAAAAATTAAGATTGAAAGAAAACCAGACACTCTGAATAAAGCTGAAGAAACCTGTGAATATGACTATGTAGAATCTGATTTTGAAGAAGACGAAAATCTTTATTCTTACTGCTGTGACAAGAAACAATGTTTTCGGTGTTTATCATGCACATTTTTTGTTGTTTTTGAACTTTCACAATCTGTAATGTTTACCAACCTGTATGTAGCTTACAAGTTTGTACTAACTATACCTTATACACAAGTTAGCTTCGAAAGGGTGGTTTCTAAACTTAAAATTTTTAAGAATCGACTTAGATCTACTTCAAGCCAAGACCTTATGTCTAATCTTCTTTTCATGAATGTAGAAAGAAACTTATTTTATAACTTGAATAAAGATGTTGTTATAGATGAAGTAGTAAGGACCAGTCAAGAAGTGGCCCAAAAGCTGTGAGTAAACAGCCATTCACAATCACATAACCTTTCTTAGTTCGCTGTATCTGTACCAAGGTATTGTAGAATCAATTTTCTTTTTGTTATAAAATCTATTTTAAAATTTGTAACAATTAAATCAAAACTAAAGCAGGCATTGTATTTTTTCCAATAGATTTTTTATTACCATTGTGGTCATTTTTACATGCTTTCTTTTAACTTACATTTCTGTATGTATGTGGCAGTCAAATCTTGTAACTTATTTTTCACCCATTTTCTGTTGTATAGAGCTTTGAAATTTGAAATATATATGTATTCCTGAGGGCAATACATGAATTGGACATCGATTTTTTAAAGTTCGATCCCTAAGGTGGGCCAATATCAGCCCAAAACTTCCATTTTCGCCATAGAAATAATGTTATGATTTTTTAATATTAATTGAAAAATTAGCTCCATTGTTGCAACATTCATTCCTCCATTTTAACCACATTCTTGCCCACATCATTATGATGTCAGCATTTGAGCAAAGCACATATTTGTGCTTTATAATATAAGTTGACTTTTTTGTAAATTTTAATGAAAGCATGTTTGTTTTAAAAACTTTTTTACATTTCATTAATTAATAGTTACTTTGGTATTACAATAAGATTTAGATTATTACGGATTCAATACTGTGATTTGGTTGCCTAAAACTAAAACTTGATTTCACTCTCATTTTTAAGTAATAAGCCACTCGTAATTAATTAGCATACTACTTATTTTTTATAGCATGAACTAGTTTAGGTACAGTATATAAAAATATTTATTATTGAATTAAGTAAACTACATCAGAAAAAGCTTACTTTTTTACTCAACTATTTTCCATGTGACAAAATAACTAAATGTACTTTTTAGGCATGTAAGCCTCAATTTCAAAAATTAAATGTTCTAACATTCTAGTCCCTCTAAATTCCGTGATGAAGGCCCCTTTTCAGTCTCTAGCCAAGGGCCCTCAAAGGAGCCAATCCGTGCCTGTTAAAAGCTTCCCTCCAATAGCCGAAAGTTATGATAAAGCTTTAAGTCAACTTTATTCCCGTTTTGGTAGAGGAAATCTTCTTTTTGAAGTTTATGTTAGGGATCTGCTTTCTTTAGTACTGAGGAAAAATTCAAATCAGAAATGTTCTTTATGCAAATTATATGATAGTTTAAAGTCAAAACTATGCATGTTGGAAGTTCTTGGTGTGGCTAGAGATAAGTATGCTGTAATGCTCTATCTTTTGGTAGAATCATTATTACCTGATGAAACACTTTGCATCTGGGAGAGATTTAGAGCTCAACACTGCAAGAATAAAAATATTGCGACTGAGATTGAAAATTTTACAGTACAAGAAAACAGCATGAGCTCTTCACATCATACTGATTTAGATAATTTGCTCTTATTTTTATTAGATGAAAATGAAGATGAAGAACGTGTTTCTATAGCAAGTGGATGGTTTGTAGCTAGTATACAAAATCGACAGTCAAAGGTTATGTGCCCAAATTTTAAATATGAACAATCTCCTAGTATAGCAACGGCAGCTACATTAATTAAAGTGTCAAGTGAAACACAGAGTATGTGTATATTTTGTTCAGGTTTTCATAAATCAAATGATTCTTTGAAAGCACCTAAGATGCCGGCAAATGAAAGACAAGCTGTAGCTGAAAAGTTCCCACTGTTGCTTTTTATGCTTGAACAAAGGTCATGTTGTTGATAAATGCAGAATGAAAGCTGGTTGTTTACTTTGTGGAAAGGACACCATTTGCTTCTATGAAGGAGTCTTTCAAAACCACAAGATAATGTCAATATTGCCAAAAATGATGAATTATCTGTTAAACAAGATGAGGCCCTTGCTAATTTTTCGAGATCCTCTGATGTAATTCTACAGACATCAGTTGTGACATTACGAGGGCGAGATAAGAAATGTAGCGCTTGTGCTACAGCATCATCGTATTGATACAGCATCATAATAATCGTATATTTTGAAGAGTACTGCTGAAACAATGGGATATGAATGTATTAGAAAAAAAAACTTAGGCACTCCTTGTTTGGTGGAAATACTACTGACGTTTTAGATCATGAAGTATTTACTATAGCTTTTCAAAAATTGGTAGAAGTTACAATTGTCATTTTGATATTCTTGGCCAAGAGGTAATTTGTAATTCTATACCACCAATAGGACAAAGTGAATGGATGCAAGAGCTTAACCCCTTGGAGGGCAAGCAGTGGTCTAAAAATGCTAAATTTTGCGATGTTTTGACACCAGTAATTTTAAATAATGAATTTTTACCTGCTCAATCTGCAAAAAAGAATACTAAATATTTTTATTTAATAATACTGGTGGCAAAGTTATATATTAAAAAGTGGTATATATTATATACCGGTGCCCCTCAAGGGGTTAAGACATTCAACATCAATCTCCATGATTGAAAATCTGGTCCTATAGAAATTTTAATAGGGGTTGATGTAGCTGGGAAGTTGATGACAGGAGGCTATAAATTGCTTAATTCAGGGCTTGCAGCAATTGAAACCAAGTTAGGATGAACTGTCATGGACAAAAATCGCATTTTAGATACTCGTGAAAGTACCGCTTTATTTGTTACAACCCTGTTGACTAAAGATGCAATAATTTCTGACTTATGGACACTAGATTCACTCAGAATTCTGGATCCATCAGAGAAGAAAACAAAAGAGGAACTTCATAAAGCAGCAAAAGAACATTTTTTGAGCACAGTTGTGGTTGACAAAAATGATCGGTTTGTGATTCATTTACCGTGGCTTGATGATCATCTGCCGTTACCAGATAATTTAAACTTAGCTTTAAAGAAATTAGATTCAAAGATTATTAAGATCAGAAATTTTTAAATAAGTAAAATAATGTATTTTTTCGAAAAGATATTTTTAAGGCGTTAAAGAATATTTTATATTTTTGGAATAGCTAATGCACATGATAAAAGGAAGTGCCTGGTGCTAAAAACACGAATTTCTCAAAACACAGATTTTTAGCATTAATAGCATGCTGTTTTATGTATAGTTATTTAAAGAATATGTAATAAATCTGTGAGCAATACTTTGAACAAATATTTTATGTAAAATTATACTTGTTTTTATATTCCATTCAGAACTAAAATTCTTGTGTCTACTATGCAAGACCCGGTTATGAGAAAATGGAGGCTTCGTATTCCTTTTCTCATTCTGATTACAAATTACATTTAAGATTCTAACTAATTTGGAGCCTATTAACAGGGCTACACTAGATACCGGGCCGACTCATTCATTATCATGACGTTACAAATGGTCGCTGGCTGTGACGAAAGACATACAGTGATTGGCACAAAACGATGGGCACACCGCTTTGTACCAATTGCTGGTCAAGACCAGCCGCTAATTAGGACGTCATGAGAATGAATGAGCAGGCCTGGTATCTAGTATTGCCTTGCTTCTAATCTGAGGGAAACCTTCAAATACAAAAAACAAATTTTGAACTACCATAAAATTCCGTTAATCCGCCCCCCTTAAACATGATTGAAAATCGTAAAATAATCAGTGGGGTGCTTACACGGTATTAAAATTGTAGTATATGATATTTATGGGTGGTGGGGGAGGGGAGATCCTAATGGCCGATCGTCGCAAAGTATGCATTATTTTAATAAAGTGACAGAAGAAAAACATTTAAAAAAAAAAAAAAGTTATATACAAAATAGAAAAACAGTATAACTTCACGATTAATGGCGATTTCAGATTATAGAAAATTCTGGATTTCAGAAGTTTTTAAACTGGAATGCATTTAGATAAATAATAACACTAATATCTTTCATTAATATGGTAACAGAAAAATAAAAAGGACTTAATAATTTAAAATAGTTAAAAAACACTGAGAAATTGCAGTTGAAAATGTCCTGAAATATTTTCTAGAACTAGTAACATTTTATGTGGTGTCGCCATCTGTTGTAAATTAGGAAGATTAAATAACCGTTTCTTTTTATCATGATTTCGTATCTATAAATGCTAAATAAATAATACAAATCACAAAAATTGAGAACAGACGGAATGAATTTGTAGTGTTGCCAGATTTTTAAAACGAAAAACATTGCTACCACAAACATAGTACAAAATACGCCACAAATTCGACTGTGGCGCCATCTACTGATCAATAAATCGATAATTTTTTGTGATTGGTTTTCATAATAAAGTTAAATATGACTATAAAATCTTTGATAAAATAAATAGATTATTTTTAATCAAAATATTTCACACACAGCATCAAATACACATTTTTAAACTTATTTCACGAGAAACTTTCACTATCGATATTTTTATTACCTTCATATTGCCATTGAGATAAATTTACAGCAAAATTAATGTTTGGTTATATTGCTTTTTCAGATTGACAATGGTTGAATTTGTGTATGTACACATATATCAAAGAATCGTCACGCCTTTCTGATCCATCGGAAAAAAAACACTCGTGAGATAAAATTTTTGGTATTGATCTTGACATGTGCAGCGAAATTTCTTTTGGGAAAGGGCGCTTTCTCGGGATTTTTAAAATTTTCCAATTTGTTTACAAAGTGGGCGCTTAATCAGGAAGGACGGATTAACGGGATTTTATAGTAGCACTATTTGTGCCTTACTTTACACCTTACCTTAGTAATCTAGAAAATGAGACAAAAAATGCTGATGTGACAATGCAGAGTGAGACAATCTATATGCTACAATAACTACATTGTAATCGTGTATTGGCATGTGTTTTTTTCTTCTTTCTTTTTCGTTTTTACTTTTCATCGGAATGCCTCAAGTAATATGCTATCAAAATAAAAAGTTTTACCACTATAGCATGTTTACTTAGAATTAGAATTCTATATTATCTTCGAAGGCCTTTGAAAGGAGAAAAGGGATTTATGGTTGGCAGGGACCATGGGCGCATATAAAACAGAAATCCGACCTCATACACATAGTAAATATAAGTAGGTACTCAGTACTTATAGAATTATATTTCATTTTGTTATTTTATTTATATTTATTGTGATGAATGTATTATTATTAAAACGCTTTGAATTTCATTTAAATTAAGTAACGTTTTAAATAAAAATAAGTATATTTATTAGGATTCCTATGGGTGCTTAATTTTGAATACCAGTCTTGTTTTAAAGTAAATGTTGCATTATTTATTTGCAAGATTCTGCAATTCAATAAAACAAAAAAAACATTAATAAGAATAACAGTATCTAAAAGTAAAAACCACCCATGCAAATCTTGTATACGATTTTTAAATCCTAAATAAAACGAACTTTTCCAGAATTTTTCCTAGAGACACTAAAAAGGACGCATTCCTAGAGGCGCTAAAAGGGTGCTAATACTTCTTGCCACAGGGTGCAGAATAAGTAGCTACGCCACTGGTATAAAGCATGTTTTGTAATTCAGGTTTGATTTCTTTTGACTTCCTTATAAATGGGGTATAAAGGGAAAGAAAGAATGAAAAGATTGAAATAGGATTTTGATGTTCTTTAATCATCTGTATCTTTAGGCTGCGCTATCTATCGTTCCCATCTCTCCCTTTCATTTGCAGTGTTGTCGTTTTTTCAAGTAGAATATTCTGAGAAACAGGGCTTTACTGCATATTAATATTTTGAAATGCTTTTCTGTATATATTTAAATAGAAACTTTGATAATGTTAAAGAAGATTGCATTAACACCCAGTGAGGTAAATTTGTTTTTTGAATCATAAATTTTGATACTTCCAATGAAGAGTTGGAATGGTGAATCCAATTAAAGATATAAAAGAAAGAATAACATTAATAAAAGGTAATAAAGGAACAAAAGTAAAATGGAAATTTGTGGAAAAGAAATGCAGGTTTTAGTTTAAAAAAAGAAAAGATGCCTATAAAATTTTCTAAAATGACGATAAAAGAGAGGGAAATAACAACAAAAAATGTAACCTGTAAGATAATTTTTTGTTGTTTGTTTGTCACTATACATATGTGAATAAAATTTATATTTATATTATTTAAAGAATTATTTGCAATGGTATTAATTAATCTAATTCTTGTTCAAATATTTGTAATAAACGTCTACTCTATTATGTTTTTATAACCTTTAAAACGTAGATTGTGTGGTAATCAGTCTCTAACTTAACATAGAAAAGATTATAAATTGATTTTTAATTCAATCAATTATTTTCTGTTTTATAATTGATTCTTATAAAAAAATTCTTTAATTTCATTAAATAATTAATCCTTTAGTTTTTGAGACAATTATCGAGGATTTTTTAGCATTATGTCTGTAAATCTCAAATGGATCTAATAGCAAAAATCTACGTTTTAAATGTGTATTAAATTTGATATCGTAGATTTGTATGAATCTCCACATTCTTGTAATATTTTATTCAAATTAATGTAAAATTAACATAATAGAATGCAGTAAATAAATAAATGAAAAATAAATCACAACATCTTAGTTTGTTTTAATGTAATCTGTTACATAAAAAGATCCTCTACATTCTTTTTCTATTATAATGTAAGTAGTATTTTATTTCCAAGGAAAAATCAGAACTTACAGATTTATACAGAAATGCGATCAATTTTATCTCTTTAGTATAGATTATTAAAAAAGTGTATCAATAATTTTCAAAATATGATAAATTGAACAGTATGGAGCAGACTAGTTTACAATACACAACAATATAGTTATTTTAACTAATTTTATTACATACTTAATAATACATAAATAAAGCATTGTTCCATGCTGTTTGAATCTGGAATATTGTTACAAAAATTTTAAACTGGAAGAGGTAGGTGAATATGTGATATAGTATTTTAATATTTAACCCTTCTGTGCATGAGTTTTTCTTTTACAATTGTTTTTTTATACATATATTAAATATTAGACACCAGAAATTTTAAGATAGATTTTTAACTTTGTTCAGCAACATACTAGTTCTAGAAATTTACTAGATTAATATTTCCATATAAATATAGTGGTGGCGAAGAAGTTGATTTATTTATTAAAAGTTAAATAAACAAGTGATGGAAATTTCCATCACAATGCAAAGAAGGGTTAATATGAAAGTGATTTTATATTTGCACTTTTCTCTACCCCATACAATTAACATATTATATGTTATGTGATTTTTTAAAAAAAGCTTAGAGTTATCAGTACATGAAAAATTTGTCTCAAATTTTGTAAAGCATAACTACACTGAAAATTCAGTTACTTGGAAACTGGGATGCAACATTGAGAGCCCCCACCCTCTAAAAATATTTTTAATTAGTCCTCAATCTTGAGTCTCTGGATAATGCGATCATTCATATGATTTATAGATACTCTACATGTAACAACACTAACTTGTAACAGAATCCAACCAGAACTTATTTAAAACATGTTTATTTAGGTTCAAATAACCACAAGTTAAGGTACTGCAAATTCATTGATGCTGCTAAAAAAAGTTTGACTCTTCAAGAGTTTTCTTTTATACGTACAGCAAGAAAAATACTGTATGAATGATGATAAAGTCAAAAAGATACAAGTAACCAATTTAAAAAATCGTGTATTCGACAATTTTTAAGAACAAAAGCGTTTGCATGGTGAAAGAATGTTCTGCTTATTCGAACTTGTACAATCTAAATTAAGAAATTGAGTCGCATTAGAAAAAGTAGAAAAATTAAAGTTTTTGTTCAAAATGTCAAAATTTGTGCAGATGTTTGTAATATCTGATTAAGCTATATTATTTTCTTAATGATGAAAATTGAAACAGTTTCAAGTTGTTTTTTAATATAAAGAGTTGTTCATTGTATTGAAATTTTTTTGTTCTGCTTTACATTTATTTACATTTAAATGATATTTTCATATCATATCCTGTTTACATATACTAAAAATATACTAACATAAAACAATTCTGATATAGTGTCTTTATTAAAAAATGTTTAATAATTAAAAAAGAAAACTCGTAATATCTTTTAAATTATCACATTTTTAATTTCTCGTGCAATATGTCTCTTATTTTCTTGTGTTCGTCCATAGTCATGGGATTGTGGGACTTCTATAATTTCTACATTCAGCACAATTGCAGTCACATGCAAATTATTATTACATAACTTTTACAGGAGTGGTAAACAATGTTTGGATGTATATTTCTTATAGTTCTGCAAAATAGTTACATAGAAAATTTCTGAAATATTGTACCTGTTTAAAAAAGTTCCATAATTAAAAAAGGAAACTCATGAAGTCTTTTACAATTACACATTCTGAAACATTCGAAACGCTATTTATGAAACTGGTGAATCTTGAATCACAACCAATGTACCTTGATATAAATCTGCAAAAATTGTACTTTGCATTTTTAATATGCTGATGCCTTTATATAAAAAAGACATTCAAAATATTTTATATTTGAATAGTTCTAATGTTTGCTAAGTAAACATGATTTTGATTCCAGATAATATATTATCTATCTAGTTATATTATTTTATCTTTGAAATGTCTAATAATTAGGTTCTATTATTAATACTGACAAAATAACTCTTACACTTTACACATTTCAAATATCTTTTTATTAAAAATAGTAAAAGAACCATAAGAAATAAATATCAAAATATAGTTTGGTGTGCCTCTAACAGCTTTGTAATTATATTCTGCAGGTGGAGAAGGAACTGTAATTGTGTTAATTGTAGAAATTGAAGTAAAATATAAATAATGTTTGTTACAAATTTTAATGAATATTCTAATTTTATTAATGATATCGCAGTAGAATTTCTGATATAAACTTTTGAAAAGTCATAAAATATTATACGGTATGTATATGTTTTAATTTATATTTCAGGTCCAGATGTCTGTGAAGTCTATTCTGAATATACAATGAAAGGATTTATGAAAATAAATAATGTCAATGGACTATACTTTTTTTTTGTTCGATGAATTATTCTGTCATAAAAAAACTTTTTCAGTAAGGATCGCTTTAAGCTTCTGGGATACTGCGCAATAGCATGATTTGCTTCATTTTCACATGCAAATTACAGGACAGAATTTAGACAACCATTTATTAAAAGATATCAAGTTGTTGAAATAAAAAAAATACCACTAAGAAAAGTTCATGTATATGTTTTCGACATTGTTTGTTATAAGTGAAATATTTCTTCTTAAAGCATCCATAAAGAATTTAAATAATTTTAAGATGCTAACATCATTGTTGAAATTAACAAATAAAGTTTGAAATATCAACGTTTTCTATAGAAAAAGTTCTGCTGGCAAAGTCTTATTATAATGTCTAATATATATCATTTACAGTATATGCTCATTCCATCAAATATTGCTGGGTTTTTTTAGTAATTTAAATATACAATATGTATATTTTTAAACAATCTACATAATATAATTACTGTTAAATTCTGGATGTAGACTTTAGAAAAACATTCTATGTATCAATTGAACAAGGACATCTCTTTTCGTTATAAAAAGAAGGTAACTAGTATTTATATTGGTGAAAAAGTTCTTCTACATATGAGATACAAGACTTTAGAAAAACATTCTATGTATCAATTGAACAAGGACATCTCTTTTCGTTATAAAAAGAAGGTAACTAGTATTTATATTGGTGAAAAAGCTCTTCTACATATGAGATACAAAATAAAGGATATTTTTAAAAATCTAATTTACCTTTGAACCAAGAATATAATTTCATAACTTTGCAGTAAGGCATCTAGCACAGAAATTTAATTTTAATGTGCACCATCATACTGGAGATGAGGAAAAACATTTCACTTATGAGATTTACAATAAGAGACCAGAAAAAAAATACTACAAGTTTAATGCATCTACAACGGATTTTATTAAAAGTGTAATTAATATAAGCATCATCGTATCCATACTAATGCGAAAACTTTCACTTATAAAATGGGTAGTGAAGGATTTTCTCAAAAAATTAATTTAAGCAATGAGCTGCCAATCCACACCAAAGAGAAACCATTCTCTTGTCAGGTGTGTAACAAAAAGTTTTCTGACAAATCTAATTTAAATATGTCCACCTGCGTATTCATACTGAAGAGAAACCTTTCTCTTGTGCAGTGTGTAACAAAGGTTTTAATCACAAATATAATTTGAATGTCCACCTGCGTATCCATACTAAAGTGAAACCTTTCTCTTGTGAGATCTGTAACAAAAGATTTTCTCAGAAATCTAGTTTAAATAAACACCTACTCTTCCATACTAAAGAGAAACATTTTTGTTGTGAGGTGTGTAACAAGAGGTTTTCTGGCAAATCTAATTTAAATGTTCACCTGCGTGTTCATACTAAAGTGAAACCTTTCTTTTGTGAGATTTGTAACAAAGGTTTTTCTCAGATATCTAATTTAAATGTTCACCTGCGTTTTCATACTAACGAGAAACCTTTCACTTGTGAGGTATGCAACAAAGCATTTTTTGCAAAATCTGATCTGAATGGCCACCTGCGTGTTCATACTAAAGAGAAACCTTTTTCATGTGAGGTCTGTAACAAAGGATTTTCTCAGAAATCTCATTTAAATAGACACCTGCTCTTTCATACTAAAGAGAAACCTTTCTCTTGTGAGATATGTAACAAAGAATTTTCTCAGAAATATCAGTTAAATAGCCACCTGCTGTTTCATACTAAAGAGAAACCTTTTTCTTGTGAGGTGTGTAACAAAGGTTTTTTTCAGAAATCTGATTTGAATGTCCACCTGCGTGTACATACTAAAGAGAAACCTTTCTCTTGTGAGGTCTGTAACAAAGGATTTTCTCAAAAATGTACTATGAATGTCCACCTTCGTATCCATACTAAAGAGAAACCTTTCTCTTGTGAAGTGTGTAACAAAGATTTTTCTCAGAAATATGATTTGAAAGTCCACCTGCGTGTCCATACTAAAGAGAAACCTTTCTCTTGTGAGGTCTGTAACAAAGGATTTTCTCAAAAATCCGCTTTGAATGTCCACTTTCGTGGCCATACTAAAGGGAAACCTTTCTCTTGTGAGGTATGTAACAAATGTTTTTCTCAGAAATCTGATTTAAATACTCACCTGTGTGTACAAATAAAAGAAAAACTGTTCACTTGTTAGGTACTGTAATAAAGTGTTTCGTCATAAATCTGTTTTAAGTAGGTATTATCGTTTCTATTCCAAAATATGGTACCTGTTTGAGATATTTCTCATGCAGTTTATTTTATCAATCACGTTTATGTCTAAAGAGAGTATACTGTATTTCACCTTTTGTAAGTCAAATTTAAATTTAAACATGTATAACAATGTTAAACCACAATTTTCTTTTGTGAAGTTCTCAAATGCACTATTTTCTTTAAGACTATAACTGGATACTTAATTTAAGGTGTAACTATTTATTCTTGGTGTAGGCAGATTTTTCCAGCATGTATGCCCTGATCTACTTTAAAATTGGGAAAAAAAGCCAAATCTGTTGTTTATAAAATAATTTTAGCACAATTCATTATCTAGTGTTTTTGATATAAGCATTTCTTCCCAGTTGAACTTTCTTAAAGACCAGTAGTTCGCGGTCAAAATTGCTCAAATATTTGATAAAAATTGAAACATTTTTTGAATTATTTTTCTTGCTTATCAGGAATAGGTACAGATCAACAGTCAGTGGTTTTAAAAATATGCTTAGTAATACACACCCCATTGCAAAAAGAAATTAATTGTATCCTGATTCTGAATGTAACTAGAAAGTAGTTTTCCAACTACATCGTCCATCATCACTAATCAGGATAACATTCATGTTGCTTTGCAGCAGACTGAGCCACATTGCTAAGCATACTTTTAAACGGCTGATAGGTTATCCATATCTATTCCAGATAAGCAAGAAGGCTCGTTTTATAGAGGTTTCAACCTTTATAATATACTAAAATAAACTTGATGAATATATCTCAGTCTATAATATTATGCACAGTGTCTCGGCAAGTTTTCTTTTGCTGCTTGGCATTTTAAAAAATTCTACCAGTTATTGGTATTTTCCTCAGGGAAAACTAATGGCAGCAATGTAGTCCCTATGCAGGCAAAACCACTCGCACCATCCTTGCTTATGTCTCTGAGTTTGCGTAATTTGCTTCTATAATTCTTACCTGCTGGCTCACAACTATTAAAAATTACTGTAATAACCAGCCATCTAATCTTAATTTATGTTATGCACATTTATTTTACAGAATCTTGTGTTATGTTAGAATAAATTGGAGATAATTTTTTTCTTTTTCACAAAATAGTAATTTTTTTCAAAGATTTCATCCATTCCTCCTCTCCTGAAATGTTGGTTTCCTTCCAACCTTCAGCGCACAAAGTTAAAAAGCTTTATCACTTTTTCAATATGTCTGTTCTATGTGTTATTTTGCAATAACAGAGTTGCAAACTATTATACATTATGTATAAAAACTACACATTTGCCTGCTTCTACTACACACTACACAATAATGATTCGAAACTACACTTTTTTTTCATTTTTTTAATGAGAGATATCTCTTATCTTTTCATGTTCCTGATTTCTTTTTCATTTTTCAACATGTAGAAATTCCCTATAATAAATTTTTTCATGATTTAAATTATATATGTTTTGCAGGGTTTTTGTACTGTGTGAAATATTTGAAATATTTATATTCAATTGATATTTTTGCCAAAATTTTTAACTTGAGGTATTAAGTATACATTGATGCATTTTAAGCTTACAAGATGATTTGAAATTACAAAAAAAAATAATTAAAAAATATATATTTGCATAAGGCTTTTGTATTTCTATTATTGAAAGTTTTTCTTTGTCCTGGGTAAAATTTTCATATGTAATATGTTAATGTACTTTATAAATAAAAGTTCATCTTAATATAACACAATGTAAACACATTGATAATTTGTATTACTGAATAGGTGCAATAATTTAAATCACAGTTTTAAAACATTAAAACTATTAGATGTCAAAATACATGAGCTTTCGGCTAAACATTAGCCTTCCTCAGATGATAACAAGCAGTGGATCAACGCAGCTCTGAAGGAGTGCACTGGACAGGTCGAACATGGGCGAAACCAACCAACTATGAAATGGAGGTAGTGAAAGAAGTTCGGACTCTTCGGACATCTGTAAAATTCTGTTAAGAGTAAAATTTTCAAGCCCAAATTTTGTGGATTTCATAATATTCTCAGAATCTTAAATAGTAACTGGATTTGTTGCTCTTGTGAAAAATATTTTAAACAGTTATTACAATTTTCTCGTGTAGACTAATAAAAAAAATCTCGAAGTCTGCCTTAAAGGCACAATTGACATAAATTGCTTCAAATTTTCAGTTTTGTACTTAAGAAAATAAACAAAACAGGCTCAGACAATTTCGAAAATAACTAATTTAAATAGTTACAAAATATATAAACACCTAAACAGAGCCTTTAAGTTCGTAAACAAATAATTCCATCCATATATACGATCTTCACATTTATAAGTGCGGATCAAATGAAAACGGAATAGTGGTTAAAATTTCGTTGATTTTCGTATAAGTGTGCCACAACATTGTGTATCGGTAAAGTGGGAAATAAGATAGGTAAACACTGCTGAAGAAATCGACTTGCAGTAGTTAGTGGTGAAGAAGTACATGATATGCAATGGCGCGGCGCACATAGGAGTATTTTATGAAAAATGTGGACAAAATTATTTTGTGAGCTATATCAAGTTGAAATGTTGTAAACAGCTATTTAGAGTCATTATATATAATTTTTTAACAAAACATATAATTTTTTTTTACGAATTTACAAAAAATCTTTGCTTTTTAAAAAGTAAACTATCTATTTAGAACAATTTAGAATAAACATTTATGATATTTAGTGAAATATTCAGGGTTTTTTTACATATTTATAAAAAGTTTTTTCTTTAACTTACTATTCTAATCAGATTCATCTTCATCTGTTTCATCTTCATCCTCATCTTCCTGTTCACCTTCATCCTTATCTTCCTCTTCTTTTGGATGTTGTGCGTATGGTGTTTCTAGGATTAATAGTTCTATTGTTTCGATAGAAAAAGGCTTGCTTTTTTTTTCTTAGGCTTTTCTCTTGAACTACTTATAAAAGGATCAGAATTTAGTAAAAGTCTGTTCAAAACATCTTTATTACATTGCTCTCGAGAAAATTTTCTGGAAAACTTTTGTCTATATTGGCAGAAATAATTGTTTCTAGCTTCAGCAGCCTCCTCCGGATGTTGACCGATAGGCAATATTGCATGTTTAATTACTGTGGCCCCATGTACTAAAACTTTATGTAGTACTGTTGGTGATATTGGGTGCCACCCATATAATTCGACATAAAATTTGCAGTTTCTTCAGTGTAATTTTCAAATTTTTTAACATCAATTCTATGTCCACTGGACAGTGCCTCTAAAATTACTTTGAACCTTTTTATAAGGTCAATATTTATTCCAGTGATTCGGGAAGCAGTATTCGGGTCCACAAAATATCTTCTTGATGTATTTCCGTCATTTGTGTTGCCAAAACCTGGCATGGAAATATCTACTAGAAGACCCATTTCTTCTTTGAAACTATTTTGAATTAGTTTTTTTTTTTTGTTTCTGCTACAACTTTTTGGTCTTCATTGCTTCTCTCTTGCCACTTTTTTCAAGGAATTTTATATGACAAATGGAAAAGTGACTCAAAAAATCGAATCTGTGCATGAAGAATTAATAAACCAAATCTTAAGGCATCAGGATTCTCAGGATTCTTCTTCTCCAATTTATTAAAATTTTTTGAAGTTTCTCCACATATGTAGCATCTCATTGTTGATGAAGTGCTTGTTGGAGCATTGCAAACCTTCGCATCTACCATAGTAGGTATCAGCGTGTGTTTTACGTAATATAAACTACCATTAGTAGTAGGTATATTAGTTTTCTTAAGATTTTTAACTTGATTTTCAATATATTGAATTTCTTCATTAGTAATATAGCTCGTTTCATGAACAAAACGAATGTGAATCGGTCTGAAGAATCTTTAGAGGAAGGTAGAGGGTTCTGCAACAATTTTTTTTCTTGGTCGCCAACTTTGCATATTAAACGTAAAGGAACAAGAGAACTCTGAAATATATTTGCATCACTATCAGAAGTATTCTGAAATATCTGTTTAAATTGCGATTGCTGGGAGCCATCGCAACCCCATTTAGATATTAGTTCTAAATTGTGGTTTTCTTCTTCTGTATTATTTTGAATCACTTCTTCTAAATATTTACACATTCTTAAAGAGGTGTGATCAAGAAGATCCTGTAGGTTAACTTCAGCGCATGTTTCTGTGACATTCATCTACTCCTCACTTGGATAGCAATCTTTCTTCGCTTTCTTAATCAGAGAATAACAAGGATAAATATTCTTATTTGCACTATGAATAATTTCTCATTGCTTTCTCGTTAGATCAACTTCTACAAAAATTGATAAGGCTTCTGATGGCGTATGTTTCTTAATTGTCGGTTTATTTGCTGAAGTTATAATTTTTCTGTATTTTGTAGCTCTTGTTGGACTTATATGTTTTATGAGTTTCCAGGCATCAATATTACCAGCAGCACGTTAACTTGTACTAGCTGCATATGTTAATTGATCAAGAGGTACTTGCTCCCTTAAATCTTTTGTTTTTCGTCGCTTTCTTCTGTCACACGATTCGGCGAAATCTTTTGTTGGTCGACCTTGTTTTGATATTATACAGGTAGTATCTTCTACAGCTAATTTTATAGAACTGTTAAGCCAATGTTCATTTATCTTAAGAAAGCAACTTTTTGTCCTTTTGGCAGCCTCCCATTTTTCTTTAAAATCCGATTTGAAAAGGCTTAACGAACGTTTTAATGATTCTTGTTCATCTACCAAGCATTTCGTCATTTCTATAACTTTACTTTCCATGAAACATAATTTTTCATCTAGTTTCTTACTATGGCAATCTTGCATAAGGTCAAACAACAACTTTCTTGAAACATCTTTCGCTGTCACTGAAGTTTCTAAAAGAAAAATTATGATTTTTCGTTTTCAAAATATCGTCATCTTCTGATACCGTTTTTTTATAAAAGGGTAAAAAAAATTGGGGCAAGATTTTATTTTATGAATATAACAAGGAATATCTAAATTTTATATTCCAACAAAAAGTTTTGCCGGGAAAAGGGCGTAACGTATTTATAAATCACTAATAATTTTAAAGAACTAGTAAAAACCACACTTATTTTTAGAGATAAAACAATATGGTTTTATTCATAATTATATTATTTTATAACTAGAACTAAATATAGTAATTTAAGCTACATACCTTCCATTTCTTTGTCCATAAAGGATTTTTTCAGATCTTTACTGTATAAAACGATAAATGCAATTAAATTATGCGCTTCTCACAACAGCGCTGTGAAAAGAGACATCTGCGATGCACGACAGCTGTGTTCAGGCTGATAACACGACGGGTAGTGTTACCGAACATTCCTAAGATAGTGTTTACGTGAAGCACCGACTACTAATCTATACAGACATATAAAGTATTGCGGTTTTTAACAAACTTCATTTTTCGACTTTTGTCCAGCTTTTTTTAGAAATACTCCTCTGTGCGGCGGTTGGCAGGCAATCGGATTTTATTCATCTGCAGAATGTTTGCGAGTAAAATAGAGCTACGATGTGCTTTTCGTTTTATAGGATAGTTACGGTTCGCTCAGTGCATCGACGAATGAAGTCAGTTTACAGAGAACATGCATTGTCATTGACTGGTGTGCAGGGCTGCCACAAGCGTTTTTGTAATACACTGGTATCTGTGAATGATGATACACGATCTGTTCAAGGTCACTTTTGCATCACGAACGGTTTGGTGCATGAAGTCGACATGTGACTTTCACATCTTTGATCCGTTAAAAAGGGCACTGGAGGGTCCTCGTTTTTCCGCTGATAGCGAAGTCATAGACAATGCTTGAAACTAATTCTAATCTCAGCCAAAGACGTCGGTGAGCAAGGTACTCACCGGTTGGCGAAACAGTCTGACAACTGCTGGTGTAGTTGATGAGATTATGTTTGAAATAAACTATATGATTTCATTCTGTGGCACTTGTTCAGGTTTCATTTGATCCACCATAATATTAAAATCTAATTTCGTAGTTCTATAAAGCCATAAATCAAATTTAAGTTACTTCTGTGGTGTATCGAGTAATAATAATAATAAATATGTTATTATTACCTTTTTCAAATGCTTAAGCTCAAGTAATTCACAAAAATATTTAAATGGTAGAAAAAGTTTGATTTTTTTTTCTCTGGAAAAATCGATTTCTCGAAATAAATCATTTTTATAGTAGTATTTTCTATATAAAATAAAATATACACATAAAAATACATTAAAATGTATAAAGTTCCCATACGATAGATTTCTTTTTTATTGTGATAAATATATAAAAACAACAATTTTTTACCATTAAATTTACTATTAAATTGGAATAAGTAATTAAATTTTTACTTAATCACTATATATATTCGTAATATATATTTCTTTTTCAATTCCTAATATTAGTTCACACTCTCCCTATATATATTTATATATCTTGTTCAAATTTTCAATCCTTAATAAAATACTTTTTGTTCATCCACTCAAGTTCAAATACATTTTTTTAAACTTGTAGTGGATGACACTTGATGTTAATAGAGTTTTTTCAAATATTAATTCATTAATTAAATGTAATTAATTAATTTTAGTTTTTGCAGCATAAAAAGCGACTAAAATAAGTAGCAAAGTTTAAGACAGACAAATATCATGTCATGGCGTAGTGTTCGGGACCTCCAGTTTAGTATACGGAAGATTGAAGGTTCGATTCTCATCGTGGTAAGGTTTTGTTATTGACACAAAGCTCACTCAGAAATGCGAAAAAAGAAAAAACAGAAATATATCTAGGTTGTATATAAGGTTGTTCTTGAGAAGTCACTTTTTTTTGGTCCTATAATGTTTATTTTAACATTATAAAAAATTTCTAATAAATTTAATTAGTTAATTTTAGTTTTATATAGGAGAGATTTTTTTCTCTTATATAAGATATTTAGCAAGACATAAATTAGCGAAAAAATACCGCCAGTGGCGAAGCGTGTAAATCGTTGGAAACAATTTTCTTTTTGACCTAAGTAGGAACTGACTTTATTTTGTTTTATATTACTTGTTTCTTCCTCAAAATATAAGTTACTTAAGTGTATTAAAAAATTTTCTAAGCATTAACTCGTTTATTAACTTAGAGACACTTACATACTCATGAAATAAGTCAAGAGTATTTGAGTGAACATGAAGGATGAGAATTATAAACAGTTTTTTTTTTATATTTTAAAAAAGTAAATACCAATTTAAGACTAAATATATATTTCTTGTCTTTATAGATCATTAATCTTTATTGTTATTAAAGAATTATACGTTAAACAGAAATGTCTAAAACAGATGTGTTCAATTTAAAACGTTTAAAATGGCTTTTTTCAAAACAATTTTTGTATCTGATACTTGAGACATCTGAATCGCTGCAATTTTTTACTTTAATTTTCTTGTAAGTATTACATGAAGTCATGTGTCACCACATTGAATCCTGTGAAAATATTTGACCAAAAAGCAAGGCTGCGTTTGTTAAAAAATCAGAACCTGAATAAAGCATAGGCAAAATGAGCCATGATCCTGCTTATCGATATTTTGAGCTTTAATATATATATATATATATATATATATATATATATATATATATATATATATATATATATATATATATATATATATATATATATTATGCCTAAATATATATCTAAATCTATATATATATATATACACATATTCTATCTAAATACAGTAAAGCCTCTCAATAGCGGACACCTCGAGACAACAGAATTTGTCCGCTATTCGGAGTTATCCGGTTTACAGATGTAAAAGTATATACATGTTTGTACTTTACATACATAATTGTATATTTTTATCTCAAAAAGTTGACAAATTCTGCATTACAGTGGGTGTACGCTTTTGAGAGGTTTTACTCTATTTAAATAATTTTTTTTTGTTTTTAATCTGATCCTTTTCTGAAATTTCAAAATATTTATGTCAAAATATTTAAAATATCCGCTTTATGAAAATTACATACGAAATATACCGCGCTTAAAATCAGGAGCGGAGGCTGGGACATGGCTCAATTTGTTCATGCTTTAATCAGATCCTGCTTCTGCAAAAATACTGTTTAATGAACACCTTTTTGAATCCACGTTAAATAGGGTAAAACCGGGTACCTAACGGTTTTGACTTATTACTTAACTTTGTTGACAAAAGTCTAGAAGGGCGGAAAAATACGAACATTTCGCAAATGTGTTTAGGGATATCTGGGCTGTTGAAAAACCACACCTGTTGGCGTAGGATAATTCTTCTCAACTTGGGAAAAGTCATTTCGTTAGACCATCTGAAACATCTCCGAATGTTGGTGGTAGGGTAAAACCAGGTGCTAAACGAAAATTACGTTTTTACACTTCCAGTAACAAAAAGATTTATGGTTCCTAAATTTTGAATCAAGCTTTGAAACGTATATACATTTTTTTAAAGTCAGTAATTCTTTTTTTCAGGTATTCAAGTATTTTTAATGAGATTATGTAAATGCTTTATCAGCTTTTACTTCTCATATTTGTAGCACTCCTCATGTGATCACTCTTTGCAGACTGACCATTGTACCCACCCTCCACTACCTGTTGAGTAAAGAAACAATTCATTGCAGAATTCAATTCAAAGCCATGAGTATCCGGTTTTGCATCCACAAACGACCAGAAACCAACAGATTCCTTCTAAGAAACTGAAATCACGTGTCCGGACATTTTGTTTTCAAATTCAACAAAAGGGATCTAAATTCGAAAGAATTAGACAACGTCTTTATCAATACAATTCCATCTGGTTTCAAGGAACCTTTCACCAACCGGATTGCGTTATTCAGCAATAGAAAACGAAAAAGTCTAATAAAAACCACCCTGGTAGACCAGTGAAACCTTATTATTATTATTTTAATTATTATTTAATCATTCATTTATATTAACTTTGCGTATAAATAGGTATAGTCCAGTAGAAATAGCATTTTACCTTACAAAAATTCGGGTAGTTCTGATTTTTGGGTATGTTGTAAAGGTTGACCCTCTAATAAAAAAACCAAGTTTTCGACCTTCTAGACCTTGTGCGTTTTTCACAATATTGAAAAAAACCAATATTTTTCGGTACCTTTTTCGATTTTTCTTAAATAACTCAATTTTAGTGCATTTTACAGAAAATGAACTTTTACCATTTTGTACAGCATAAAATTCTCTACAACATGCAGTATTCAGGTTTGTAAATTGTCCAAATAGGGGGTAAGATACGGAGCCGGGAAAATAGGGTAAAATTTGCAAAAAATGCAAAAATCCACTAAAGACGTTAGTTTTTGCTTAATAACCTTCCTTTACTGCCTTTTAGAGACAAAAGCACTTTCACCATTTTGTAGAGCAGAAAATTCTCTACAACATGCAGTATTCATGTTTGTAAATTGTCCAAATAGAGGGTAAGATACGGAGCCGGGAAAATAGGGTTAAATTTGCAAAAAATGCAAAAATCTACAAATGACGTTAGTTTTTGCTTAATAACCTACTTTTAGTGCGTTTTAGAGACAAAAGCACTATCCTCATTTTGTAGCTCATACAATTCTCTACAACATGCACACATGCAGTATTCATGTTTGTAAATTGTCCAAATAGGAGGCAAGACACTGAGCCGGGAAAAGGGTTAAATTTGGAAAAAATGTAAAAATCCACAAATGACGCTAGTTTTTGCTTAATAACCCACTTTTAGTGCATTTTAGAAACAAAATTGTCATAATCAACTTTTTAGAGCATGAGATAGTCGATATTTTCACTTATTAGAGGTTGACCCTCTAATAAAAAAAACAAGTTTTCGATCTTCTAGATCTAGACCTTGTGCGTATTTCACAATATTGAAAAAACCAATATTTTTCGGCACTTTTTTTGATTTTCCTTAAATAACTCAATTTTAGTGCATTTTACAGAAAAAGCACTATCATCATTTTGTAGCGCATAGAATTCTCTACAACATGCAGTATTCAGATTTGTAAATTGTCCAAATAGGGGGTAAGATACGGAGCCGGGAAAATAGGTTAAAATTTGCAAAAATCCACTAAAGACGTTAGTTTTTGCTTAATAACCTACTTTTAGTGCTTTTTAGAGACAAAAGCACTTCCAACATTTTGTAGAGCATAAAATTATCTACAACATGCAGTATTCATGTTTGTAAATTGTCCAAATAGGGGGTAAGATACGGAGCCGGGAAAATAGGGTTAAATTTGGAAAAAATGTAAAAATCCACAAATGACGTTAGTGTTTGCTTAATAACCCACTTTTAGTGCATTTTAGAAACAAAATTGTCAGAATCAACTTTTTAGAGCATGAGATAGTCGATAGTTTCATTTATTATAAAATTAATTATTTGTAATAAACCTTTAAAATCGCAGCAAAAAGATTTTGGATGAAAACAGGAAAATACTGCCTAACAAGTTATTAATTTAAAAAACGAGCTTTTATTTTTGATATTGAAAACACGATGCGGTTAATTAATTACAGAATGTACAAGAATTTAATCACCAAATATATAGAAAGTATAGTCACAGGAAATTTTATAAGTTTCTAACATTTTCTTTATTTTAAAATTTAAAACTGAATTCAAAACCCCCGAAAACAATTCCCATTTTCACGGGTTTCAGTCTTATCAGGTATAATAGTTTGTATTCTTTCTGTTGGGACAAACATTTGCAACGTGCGATATATTTACCATCAATGTAAACTTTGACTAACTAACAAAAATATGTGGTACAAATGAATACAAACACGACAAACCAAATCTTCCTTGTGTGCCCTTCTTCTCCTTCCATTCTAGCACAAGAGCCACATGCTCCTTTTGCTCCTTCCTCCCTTAGTTTCGGCCTTAGATACTCCTTTTCTCTTTTAAAATTTCTAAATTATAACTTATTTATTTTTCAACTATTTTTTTACATTATTCCCAGCTATTAATTTTACTTTCGACTTTGAATTCTTGGCCCTGCACCTATGTCTAGCGACTAGGATTTTTGGTTAACTTCGCCCCCCCCCCCTCAACTATTCAACAGTTACCTATTATTGTACATATTATAATTAATTAATTGCATCGTTTAATCAATATCAAAAATAAAAGCTCGTTTTTAAATTAATGACTTGTCAGGCGGTATTTTTTTGTTTTAACCAAAAATTGTATTATTCTGATTTTTAGAGTCTAGTATAGACATTTAATGATCTAATAAATGAAACTTATAGACTACTTCATGCTTTACAAACTTTATATTGACACTTTTGTCTCTAAAACGCACTAAAAGTAAATTATTAAGTAAAAACTAACGTCTTTAGTGGTTTTTGCATTTTTTGCAAATTTTACCCTATTTTCCCAGCTCCGTATCTTACCCCCTATATGGACAATTTACAAACCTGAATACTGCATATTGTAGAGAATTTTATGCTCTACAAAATGGTAACAGTGCTATTTTCTGTAAAATGCACTAAAATTGAGTTATTTAAGAAAAATCGAAAAAAGTGCCGAAAAATATTGGTTTTTCCAATATTGTGAAAAACGCACATGGTCTAGAAGGTCGAAAACTTGGTTTTTTTTATTAGATGGTCAACCTATAATAAATGAAACTATCGACTATCTAATGCTCTAAAAAGTTGATTATGACAATTTTGTTTCTAAAATGCACTAAAAGTGGGTTATTAAGCAAAAACTAATGTCATTTGTGAATTTTTACATTTTTTCCAAATTTAACCCTATTTTCCCGGCTCCGTATCTTACCCCCTATTTGGACAATTTACAAACCTGAATACTGCATTTTGTAGAGAATTTTATGCACTACAAAATGGTAAAAGTTCATTTTCTGTAAATTGCACTAAAATTGAGTTATTTAAGAAAAATCGAAAAAAGTGCCGAAAAATATTGGTTTTTTCAATATTGTGAAAAACGCACAAGGTCTAGAAGGTCGAAAATTTGGTTTTTTTATTAGAGGGTCAACCTTTACAGCATACCCAAAAATCAGAACTACCCGAATTTTTGTAAAGCAAGGCCCTTTTTTGCGTTATTTCTACTGGACTAGTATGTTTAATTCAAATCTTGCCAGTCAATTTTAAACAAAATTTAATTATCTGAGAAAGCTTAATTATCCGATTAAGCTGAAACTTTGAATACACGTGTAGTTTCCATGACAATACAATATTATAATATAAAAAATAAAATAAAATAAATAATAATATAAATAAAAATAATAATGATAATAATATAAATAATAATAATATAAATAAAAATAATAATGATAATAATATAAATAATAATAATATAAATAATAATAATAATAATAATAATAATAATAATAATAATAATATAAATAATAATAATAATAATAATATAAATAATAATACTAATATAAACAATAATAACAATAATATAAAGAATTAAATAAACTAAATATTTATCACTGTTTGAACATTTTATTAGTGATGCATTAAAAATGCAAAACCTAATTAAACTCCAACACAATAATATTGTCCACCTAGATCGCTAAAACGCTCCACTGTGCACCGCATAAATAATTAATTTCGAATTTTTTCGGTGTATTATGTTCAAGATGTTTCTCAATTCTTTCTTGAATGCGTTTGTGTGTTTTCAGGGATTCTCTTATTACAGTTTACGGAGAGGCATTCATTTTACTCCAGAAATTAATGCACCGCCGCATAAATAATTAAATTTCGTTTTTTTTTAGAGTATTCTGTTCAAGATGTTTCGGAATGCCTTCTTGGATGCTTTTATGAGATTATAGAGTGTCCCTTATTATAGTTTACGAAGAGGCATTTACTTTTCCCCAGAATTGAATGCACCGCCGCATACATAATTTATTTTCGACTTTTTTAGGTGTATTCTCTTCAAAATATGTCTCATTTCTTTCTTGAATGAATTTATGAGTTTTCAGGGATTCTCTTATTACAGATTACGGAGAGGCATTCACTTTTCTCCAGAAATGAATGCACTGCCACATATATAATTTATTTTCGTCTTTTTCTGGTGTATTCTGTTCAAGATATTTCGCAATTCTTTCTTGGATGCCTTTATGAGATTACATAGAGACTCTTATTATAGTTTACAGAGAGGCTTTCACTTTTCTCCAGATATGAATGCACTGCCGCATAAATAAATAAGTTTCTTCTTTTTTCGGTGTATTCTGTTTAAGATGTTTCTCAAATCTTTCTTGGACGCATTTATGCGCTTTCAGGGATTCACTTATTGCAGTTTACGGAGAGGCGTTCACTTTACTCCAGAAATGAATGCGCCGCCACATAAATAATTAATTTTCGTGTGTTTTCGAAGTATTCTGTCCAAGATGTTTCGCAATTCTTTCTTGGATGTTTTTATTAGTTTTCAGAGTGTTTCTTATTATAAGTTACGGAGAGGCATTTACTTTGGCCAAGAAATGAATATACAACCTTATATATAATTTTATTTTTTCAGAGTATTCTGTCGAAGATGTTTCGCAATTATTTCTTGGATGCCTTTATGACTTTTCAGGGATTTTCTTATTATAGTTTACGGAGAGGCATTCACTTTACTCCAGAAATGAATGCATCGCCGCATACGTAATTATGTTTTGTAGTTTTCTGGTGTATTCTGTTAAAGATATTTCGCAATGTCTCCTTGGATGACTCTATTTGTTTTCAGAGTGTTTCTTATTATAGTTTACGGAGAGGCATTCACTTTACTCCAGAAATGAATGCACCGCTGCATATATAATTTATTTTCGTCTTTTTTCGGTGTATTCTGTTCAAGATGTTTATCGATACTTTCTTGGATGCCTTTATGACTTTTCATGGATTTTCTTACTATAGTTTATGGAGAGGCATTCACTTTACCCCAGAAATCAATGCCCCGCCACATACACAATTATTTCTGTCTTTTTTAGCTGTATTCTGTTAAAGATATTACGCAATTCTTTCTTGGATGCCTTTATGAGTTTTTAAGAATCCTCTTATTATAGTTTACGGAGAGGCATTCACTTTACTCCAGAAATGAATGCATCGCCGCATAAAAAGTTACTTTTCGTCTGTTTTCGCAGTATTCTATTCAAGATGTTTCGCATTTCTTTCTTGGAAGTCTTTATTAGTTTTAAGAGATTCTCTTATTACTGTTTACGGAGAGGCATTCACTTTACTCCAGAAATGAATGCACCTCCGCATTCATAATTTATGTTCGTCTTTTTTCGGTGTATTCTGTTGAAGATATTTCTAAATTGTTTTTCGATGCATCAATGCGTTTTCGGGGATTCTCTTATTACAGCTTACGGAGAGGCATTCACTTTACTCCAGAAAGGAATGCATCGCCATATACATAATTAATTTTTGCCTTTTTCCGGAAGATTCTGTTCAAGATGTTTCGCAATTCTTTCTTCGATGTCTTTATTCATTTTCAGAGTGTCTGTTATGATAGTTTACGGAGAGGCATTCACCTTTCCCCAGAAATGAATGCACCGCCGCATACATAATTATGATTTGTTTTTTTCAGGTGTATTCTGCGCAAGATATTTCGCAATTCCTTCTTGGATATCTTTATTAGTTTTCACAGTGTCTCTTATTATAGTTTACGGAGAGGCATTCACTTCTCCAAAAATGAATGCATCGCCGTATAAAAAATTAATTTTCGTCTGTTTTCGAAGTATTCTGCTCAAGATATTTCGCATTCCTTTCTTGGAATTCTTTCTTAGTTTTCAGAGTGTCTTTTATTATAGTTTACGGAGAGGCATTCACTTTTGCACAGAAATGAATGCACCGCCGCATACATAATTATTTTGTCTTTTTCTGGCGTGTTCTGTACAAGATATTTCGCAAATCTCTCTTGCAAGCCTTTATGAGAATTCAGAGAAACTCTTATTTTTGTTTACGGAGAGGCATTCAATTATGCCCAGAAATAAATGCACCGCAAGATATGTAATTTTCGTCTTTTTCGGAATATTCTGTCGAAGATGTATCGCAATTCTTTCTTGGATGCATTTATGAGTTTTCAGAGATTCTCTTATTACACTTTACGGAGAGGCATTCATTTTATTCCTGAAATGAATACACCGCTGCATACATAATTTACTTTCGTCTTTTTTCGGTGTATTCTGTTGAAGATATTTCTAAATTGTTTTTTGATGCATCGATGCGTTTTCGGGGATCCTGTTATTACAGCTTACGGAGAGGCATTCACTTTACTCCAGAAAGAAATGCATCGCCATATACATAATTAATTGTCGTCTGTTTTCGGTGTATTCTGTTCAAGATGTTTCGCAATTCTCTCTTGGATGTCTTTATTTTTTTTCAGAGTGTCTGTTATGATAGTTTACGGAGAGGCATTCACCTTTCCCCAGAAATGAATGCACCGCCGCATACATAATTATGATTTGTTTTTTTCAGGTGTATTCTGCGCATGATATTTCGCAATTCCTTCTTGGATATCTTTATTAGTTTTCACAGTGTCTCTTTGCATCGCCGTATAAAAAATTAATTTTCGTCTGTTTTCGAAGTATTCTGTTCAAGATATTTCGCATTCCTTTCTTGGAATTCTTTCTTAGTTTTCAGAGTGTCTTTTATTATAGTTTACGGAGAGGCATTCACTTTTGCCCAGAAATGAATGCACCGCCGTGTATATAATTTTCGTCTTTTTTCGGAATATTCTGTCGAAAAGGATTCGCAATTCTTTCTTGGATGCATTTATGACTTTTCAAAGATTTTCTTATTACAGTTCATGGAGAGGCATTCACTTTACCCCTAAATCCAATGCGCCGCCACATACACAATTGTTTTTGTCTTTTTCAGCTGTATTCTGTTCAAGATATTACGCAATTCTTTCTTGGATGCCTTTATGAGTTTTTAAGAATGTTCTTATTATAGTTTACGTAGAGGCATTCACTTTACTCCAGAAATGAATGCATCGCCGCATAAAAAACTACTTTTCGTCTGTTTTCGGAGTATTCTATTGAAGATGTTTCGCATTTCTTTCTTGGAAGTCTATATTAGTTTTAAGAGATTCTCTTATTATAGTTAACGGAGAGGCATTCACTTTTCCGCAGAAATGAATGCACCGCCGCATACATAATTATTTTGTCTTTTTCTGGTGTGTTCTGTACAAGATATTTCGCAAATCTCTCTTGCAAGCCTTTATGAGAATTCAGAGAAACTCTTATTTTAGTTTACGGAGAGGCATTCAATTATGCCCAGAAATAAATGCACCGCAAGATATGTAATTTTCGTCTTTTTCGGAATATTCTGTTCAAGATGTTTCGCAATTCTTTCTTGGATGCATTTATGAGTTTTCAGAGATTCTCTTATTACACTTTACGGAGAGGCATTCATTTTATTCCAGAAATGAATACACCGCCGAATGCATAATTTATTTTCGACTTCTTTCGGTGTATTCTATTGAAGATATTTCTCAATTATTTTTGGATGCATTGATTCGTTCTCAGGGACTCTCTTATTACCGCTTACGGAGAGGCACTCATTTTATTCCAGAAAAGAATGCATCGCCGTATAAATAATTAATTTTCACCTGTTTTCCGTGTATTCTGTTCAAGATGTTTCTCAATTCTTTCTTGGATGTCTTTATTCTTTTTCAGAGTGTCTGTTATGATTGTTTACGGAGAGGCATTCACCTTTCACTAGAAATGAATTTACCGCCGCATACATAATTATGATTTGTCTTTTTCAGGTGTATTCTGTGCAAGATATTTCGCAATGCCTTCTTGGATATGTCTATTAGTTTTCACAGTGTCTCTTATTATAGTTTACGGAGAGGCATTCACTTCTCCAGAAATGAATGCATCGCCGCATAAAAAAATAATTTTCTTCTGTTTTTGAATTATTCTGTTCAAGATGTTTCGCAATTCTTTTTTCGATGTCTTTATTAGTTTTCAGAGTGTCTGTTATTATAGTTTACGGAGAGGCATTCACTTTTCCCCAGAAATGAATGCACCGCCGCATACATAATTATTTTGTCTTTTCCTAGTGTATTCTGTACAAGATATTTTGCAAATCTCTCTTGGAAGCCTTTATGAGAATTCAGAGAAACTCTTATTTTAGTTTACGGAGAGGCATTAAATTATGCCCAGAAATAAATGCACCGCAAGATATGTAATTTTCGTCTTTTTTCAGAGTATTCTGTCGAAGATGTATCGCAATTCTTTCTTGGGTGCATTTATGAGTTTTCAGAGATTCTCTTATTACACTTTACGGAGAGGCATTCATTTTATTCCTGAAATGAATACACCGCTGCATACATAATTTACTTTCGACTTCTTTCGGTGTATTCTATTGAAGATATTTCTCAATTATTTTTGGATGCATTGATTCGTTTTCAGGGATTCTCTTATTACCGCTTACGGAGAGGCACTCATTTTATTCCAGAAAGGAATGCATCGCCGTATAAATAATTAATTTTCGTCTGTTTTTCGGTGTATTCTGTTCAAGATGTTTCTCAATTCTTTCTTGGATGTCTTTATTCTTTTTCAGAGTGTCTGTTATTATAGTTTACGGAGAAGCATTCACTGTTCCCGAGAAATGAATGCCCCGCCGCATACACAATTATATTTATCTTTTTCCTGTGTGTTCTGTTCAAGATATTACGCAATTCTTTCTTGGATGCCTTTATGATATGTCAGAGAGATTCCTATTATAGTTTACGGAGAGGCATTCACTTTTGCCCAGAAATGAATACATCGCCGCATGTATAATTTTCGTCTTTTTTCAGAGTATTCTGTTGAAGATGTTTCGCAATTCTTTCGTGGATGCCTTTATGAGTTTTTCAGAATTTTCTTATTATAGTTTGTGGAGAGGCATTCACTTTACTCCAGAAATGAATGCATCGCCGCATAAAAATTACTTTTCGTCTGTTTTCGGAGTATTCTATTCAAGATGTATCGCATTTCTTTCTTGGAAGTCATTATTAGTTTTCAGAGGTTCTCTTATTACTGTTTATGGAGAGGCATTCACTTTACTCCAGAAATGAATGCACCACCGCATACATAATTTATTTTCGTCTTTTTTCAGTGTATTCTGTTGAAGATATTTCTCAATTGTTTTTGTATGCATTGTGTCGTTTTCAGGGATTCTCTTATTACAGCTTACGGAGAGGCATTCACTTTACTCCAGAAATGAATGCACCGCCGCATATAAAATTACTTTTTGTCTGTTTTCGGAATATTCTGTTCAAGATGTTTCGCAATTCTTTCTTTGATGTCTTTATTAGTTTTCAGAGTGTCTGTTATTATAGTTTACGGTGAGACATTCACTTTTGCCCAGAAATAAATGCACCACCGAATATATAATTTTCGCCTTTTTCCGGAAGATTCTGTTCAAGATGTTTCGCAATTCTTTCTTCGATGTCGTTATTCTTTTTCAGAGTGTCTGTTATGATTGTTTACGGAGAGGCATTCACCTTTCCCCAGAAATGAATGCACCGCCGCATACATAATTATGATTTGTCTTTTTCAGGTGTATTCTGTGCAAGATATTTCGCAATGCCTTCTTGGATATGTCTATTACTTTTCACAGTGTCTCTTATTATAGTTTACGCAGAGGCATTCACTTCTCCAGAAATGAATGCATCGCCGCATAAAAAATCAATTTTCGTCTGTTTTCGAAGTATTCTGTTCAAGATGTTTCGCAAGTCTTTCTTCGATGTCTTTATTAGTTTTCAGAGTGTCTGTTATTATAGTTTACGGAGAGGCATTCACTAATCCCGAGAAAAGAATGCCCCGCCGCATACACAATTATTGTTATCTTTTTCTTGTGTGTTCTGTGCAAGATATTACGCAATTCTTTCTTGGATGCCTTTATGATATGTCAGAGAGATTCCTATTATATTTTACGGAGAGGCATTCACATTTGCCCAGAAATGAATACACCGCCGCATGTATAATTTTCGGTTTTTTTCAGAGTATTCTGTTGAAGATGTTTCGCAATCTTTCGTGGATGCCTTTATGAGTTTTTCAGAATTTTCTTATTATAGTTTACGGAGAGGCATTCACTTTACTCCAGAAATGAATGCATCGCCGCATAAAAATTACTTTTCGTCTGTTTTCGGAGTATTCTATTCAAGATGTATCGCATTTCTTTCTTGGAAGTCATTATTAGTTTTCAGAGGTTCTCTTATTACTGTTTATGGAGAGGCATTCACTTTACTCCAGAAATGAATGCACCACCGCATACATAATTTATTTTCGCCTTTTTTCAGTGTATTCTGTTGAAGATATTTCTCAATTTTTTTTTATGCATTGTTGAGTTTTCAGGGATTCTCTTATTACAGCTTACGGAGAGGCATTCACTTTACTCCACAAATGAATGCACCGCCGCATACAAAATTAAGTTTCGTCTGTTTTCGGAGTATTCTGTTCAAGATGTTTCGCAATTCTTTCTTTGATGTCTTTATTAGTTTTCAGAGTGTCTGTTATTATAGTTTACGGAGAGGCATTCACATTTGCCAAGAAATAAATGCACCACCGAATACATAATTTTCGCCTTTTTCCGGAAGATTCTGTTCAAGATGTTTCGCAATTCTTTCTTCGATGTCTTTATTCATTTTCAGAGTTTCTGTTATGATTGTTTACGGAAAAGCATTCACCTTTCCCCAGAAATGAATGCACCGCCGCATACATAATTATGATTTATCTTTTTCAGGTGTATTCTGTGCAAGATATTTCGCAATGCCTTCTTGGATATGTCTATTACTTTTCACAGTGTCTCTTATTATAGTTTACGCAGAGGCATTCACTTCTCCAGAAATGAATGCATCGCCGCATAAAAAATCAATTTTCGTCTGTTTTCGAAGTATTCTGTTCAAGATGTTTCGCAAGTCTTTCTTCGATGTCTTTATTAGTTTTCAGAGTGTCTGTTATTATAGTTTACGGAGAGGCATTCACTAATCCCGAGAAAAGAATGCCCCGCCGCATACACAATTATTGTTATATTTTTCTTGTCTGTTCTGTGCAAGATATTACGCAATTCTTTCTTGGATGCCTTTATGATATGTCAGAGAGATTCCTATTATAGTTTACGGAGATGCATTCACTTTTGACCAGAAATGAATACACCACCGCATGTATAATTTTCGTCTTTTTTCAGAGTATTTTGTTGAAGATGTTTCGCAATTCTTTCGTGGATGCCTTTATGAGTTTTTCAGAATTTTCTTATTATACTTTACGGAGAGGCATTCACTTCTCCAGAAATGAATGCATCGCCGCATAAAAAAATAATTTTCGTCTGTTTTCGAAGTGTTCTATTCAAGATGTATCGCATTTCTTTCTTGGAAGTCTTTATTAGTGTTCAGAGATTCTCTTATTACTGTTTACGGAGAGGCATTCACTTTACTCCAGAAATGAATGCACCACCGCATACATAATTTATTTTCGTTTTCTTCAGTGTATTCTGTCTAAGATAGTTCTCAATTTTTTTTTATGCATTGTTGAGTTTTCAGGGATTCTCTTATTACAGCTTACGGAGAGGCATTCACTTTACTCCACAAATGAATGCACCGCCGCATACAAAATTAAGTTTCGTCTGTTTTCGGAGTATTCTGTTCAAGATGTTTCGCAATTCTTTCTTTGATGTCTTTATTAGTTTTCAGAGTGTCTGTTATTATAGTTTACGGAGAGGCATTCACATTTGCCAAGAAATAAATGCACCACCGAATACATAATTTTCGCCTTTTTCCGGAAGATTCTGTTCAAGATGTTTCGCAATTCTTTCTTCGATGTCTTTATTCATTTTCAGAGTTTCTGTTATGATTGTTTACGGAAAAGCATTCACCTTTCCCCAGAAATGAATGCACCGCCGCATACATAATTATGATTTATCTTTTTCAGGTGTATTCTGTGCAAGATATTTCGCAATGCCTTCTTGGATATGTCTATTACTTTTCAAAGTGTCTCTTATTATAGTTTACGCAGAGGCATTCACTTCTCCAGAAATGAATGCATCGCCGCATAAAAAATCAATTTTCGTCCGTTTTCGAAGTATTCTGTTCAAGATGTTTCGCAAGTCTTTCTTCGATGTCTTTATTAGTTTTCAGAGTGTCTGTTATTATAGTTTACGGAGAGGCATTCACTAATCCCGAGAAAAGAATGCCCCGCCGCATACACAATTATTGTTATCTTTTTCTTGTCTGTTCTGTGCAAGATATTACGCAATTCTTTCTTGGATGCCTTTATCATATGTCAGAGAGATTCCTATTATATTTTACGGAGAGGCATTCACATTTGCCCAGAAATGAATACACCGCCGCATGTATAATTTTCGGTTTTTTTCAGAGTATTCTGTTGAAGATGTTTCGCAATCTTTCGTGGATGCCTTTATGAGTTTTTCAGAATTTTCTTATTATAGTTTACGGAGAGGCATTCACTTTACTCCAGAAATGAATGCATCGCCGCATAAAAATTACTTTTCGTCTGTTTTCCGAGTATTCTATTCAAGATGTATCGCATTTCTTTCTTGGAAGTCTTTATTAGTTTTCAGAGATTCTCTTATTACTGTTTATGGAGAGGCATTCACTTTACTCCTGAAATGAATGCACCACCGCATACATAATTTATTTTCGTCTTTTTTCAGTGTATTCTGTTGAAGATATTTCTCAATTGTTTTTGTATGCATTGTGTCGTTTTCAGGGATTCTCTTATTACAGCTTACGGAGAGGCATTCACTTTACTCCAGAAATGAATGCACCGCCGCATACAAAATTACTTTTTGTCTGTTTTCGGAATATTCTGTTCAAGATGTTTCGCAATTCTTTCTTTGATGTCTTTATTAGTTTTCAGAGTGTCTGTTATTATAGTTTACGGTGAGACATTCACTTTTGCCCAGAAATAAATGCACCACCGAATATATAATTTTCGCCTTTTTCCGGAAGATTCTGTTCAAGATGTTTCGCAATTCTTTCTTCGATGTCTTTATTCTTTTTCAGAGTGTCTGTTATGATTGTTTACGGAGAGGCATTCACCTTTCCCCAGAAATGAATGCACCGCCGCATACCTAATTATGATTTGTCTTTTTCAGGTGTATTCTGTGCAAGATATTTCGCAATGCCTTCTTGGATATGTCTATTAGTTTTCACAGTGTCTCTTATTATAGTTTACGGAGAGGCATTCACTTCTCCAGAAATGAATGCATCGCCGCATAAAAAAATAATTTTCGTCTGTTTTCGAAGTGTTCTGTTCAAGATGTTTCGCAATTCTTTCTTCGGTGTCTTTATTAGTTTTCAGAGTGTCTGTTATTATAGTTTACGGAGAGGCATTCACTGTTCCCGAGAAATGAATGCCCCGCCGCATACACAATTATATTTATCTTTTTCCTGTGTGTTCTGTTCAAGATATTACGCAATTCTTTCTTGGATGTCTTTATGATATGTCAGAGAGATTCCTATTATAGTTTACGGAGAGGCATTCACTTTTGACCAGAAATGAATACACCGCCGCATGTATAATTTTCGTCTTTTTTCAGAGTATTTCGTTGAAGATGTTTCGCAATTCTTTCGTGGATGCCTTTATGAGTTTTTCAGAATTTTCTTATTATAGTTTACGGAGAGGCATTCACTTCTCCAGAAATGAATGCATCGCCGCATAAAAAAATAATTTTCGTCTGTTTTCGAAGTGTTCTATTCAAGATGTATCGCATTTCTTTCTTGGAAGTCTTTATTAGTGTTCAGAGATTCTCTTATTACTGTTTACGGAGAGGCATTCACTTTACTCCAGAAATGAATGCACCACCGCATACATAATTTATTTTCGTTTTCTTCAGTGTATTCTGTCGAAGATAGTTCTCAATTTTTTTTTATGCATTGTTGAGTTTTCAGGGATTCTCTTATTACAGCTTACGGAGAGGCATTCACTTTAGTCCACAAATGAATGCACCGCCGCATACAAAATTAAGTTTCGTCTGTTTTCGGAGTATTCTGTTCAAGATGTTTCGCAATTCTTTCTTTGATGTCTTTATTAGTTTTCAGAGTGTCTGTTATTATAGTTTACGGAGAGGCATTCACATTTGCCAAGAAATAAATGCACCACCGAATACATAATTTTCGCCTTTTTCCGGAAGATTCTGTTCAAGATGTTTCGCAATTCTTTCTTCGATGTCTTTATTCATTTTCAGAGTTTCTGTTATGATTGTTTACGGAAAAGCATTCACCTTTCCCCAGAAATGAATGCACCGCCGCATACATAATTATGATTTATCTTTTTCAGGTGTATTCTGTGCAAGATATTTCGCAATGCCTTCTTGGATATGTCTATTACTTTTCACAGTGTCTCTTATTATAGTTTACGCAGAGGCATTCACTTCTCCAGAAATGAATGCATCGCCGCATAAAAAATCAATTTTCGTCTGTTTTCGAAGTATTCTGTTCAAGATGTTTCGCAAGTCTTTCTTCGATGTCTTTATTAGTTTTCAGAGTGTCTGTTATTATAGTTTACGGAGAGGCATTCACTAATCCCGAGAAAAGAATGCCCCGCCGCATACACAATTATTGTTATATTTTTCTTGTCTGTTCTGTGCAAGATATTACGCAATTCTTTCTTGGATGCCTTTATGATATGTCAGAGAGATTCCTATTATAGTTTACGGAGATGCATTCACTTTTGACCAGAAATGAATACACCACCGCATGTATAATTTTCGTCTTTTTTCAGAGTATTTTGTTGAAGATGTTTCGCAATTCTTTCGTGGATGCCTTTATGAGTTTTTCAGAATTTTCTTATTATACTTTACGGAGAGGCATTCACTTCTCCAGAAATGAATGCATCGCCGCATAAAAAAATAATTTTCGTCTGTTTTCGAAGTGTTCTATTCAAGATGTATCGCATTTCTTTCTTGGAAGTCTTTATTAGTGTTCAGAGATTCTCTTATTACTGTTTACGGAGAGGCATTCACTTTACTCCAGAAATGAATGCACCACCGCATACATAATTTATTTTCGTTTTCTTCAGTGTATTCTGTCGAAGATAGTTCTCAATTTTTTTTTATGCATTGTTGAGTTTTCAGGGATTCTCTTATTACAGCTTACGGAGAGGCATTCACTTTACTCCACAAATGAATGCACCGCCGCATACAAAATTAAGTTTCGTCTGTTTTCGGAGTATTCTGTTCAAGATGTTTCGCAATTCTTTCTTTGATGTCTTTATTAGTTTTCAGAGTGTCTGTTATTATAGTTTACGGAGAGGCATTCACATTTGCCAAGAAATAAATGCACCACCGAATACATAATTTTCGCCTTTTTCCGGAAGATTCTGTTCAAGATGTTTCGCAATTCTTTCTTCGATGTCTTTATTCATTTTCAGAGTTTCTGTTATGATTGTTTACGGAAAAGCATTCACCTTTCCCCAGAAATGAATGCACCGCCGCATACATAATTATGATTTATCTTTTTCAGGTGTATTCTGTGCAAGATATTTCGCAATGCCTTCTTGGATATGTCTATTACTTTTCAAAGTGTCTCTTATTATAGTTTACGCAGAGGCATTCACTTCTCCAGAAATGAATGCATCGCCGCATAAAAAAATAATTTTCGTCTGTTTTCGAAGTGTTCTATTCAAGATGTATCGCATTTCTTTCTTGGAAGTCTTTATTAGTGTTCAGAGATTCTCTTATTACTGTTTACGGAGAGGCATTCACTTTACTCCAGAAATGAATGCACCACCGCATACATAATTTATTTTCGTTTTCTTCAGTGTATTCTGTCGAAGATAGTTCTCAATTTTTTTTATGCATTGTTGAGTTTTCAGGGATTCTCTTATTACAGCTTACGGAGAGGCATTCACTTTACTCCACAAATGAATGCACCGCCGCATACAAAATTAAGTTTCGTCTGTTTTCGGAGTATTCTGTTCAAGATGTTTCGCAATTCTTTCTTTGATGTCTTTATTAGTTTTCAGAGTGTCTGTTATTATAGTTTACGGAGAGGCATTCACATTTGCCAAGAAATAAATGCACCACCGAATACATAATTTTCGCCTTTTTCCGGAAGATTCTGTTCAAGATGTTTCGCAATTCTTTCTTCGATGTCTTTATTCATTTTCAGAGTTTCTGTTATGATTGTTTACGGAAAAGCATTCACCTTTCCCCAGAAATGAATGCACCGCCGCATACATAATTATGATTTATCTTTTTCAGGTGTATTCTGTGCAAGATATTTCGCAATGCCTTCTTGGATATGTCTATTACTTTTCAAAGTGTCTCTTATTATAGTTTACGCAGAGGCATTCACTTCTCCAGAAATGAATGCATCGCCGCATAAAAAATCAATTTTCGTCCGTTTTCGAAGTATTCTGTTCAAGATGTTTCGCAAGTCTTTCTTCGATGTCTTTATTAGTTTTCAGAGTGTCTGTTATTATAGTTTACGGAGAGGCATTCACTAATCCCGAGAAAAGAATGCCCCGCCGCATACACAATTATTATTATCTTTTTCTTGTCTGTTCTGTGCAAGATATTACGCAATTCTTTCTTGGATGCCTTTATCATATGTCAGAGAGATTCCTATTATATTTTACGGAGAGGCATTCACATTTGCCCAGAAATGAATACACCGCCGCATGTATAATTTTCGGTTTTTTTTGAGAGTATTCTGTTGAAGATGTTTCGCAATCTTTCGTGGATGCCTTTATGAGTTTTTCAGAATTTTCTTATTATAGTTTACGGAGAGGCATTCACTTTACTCCAGAAATGAATGCATCGCCGCATAAAAATTACTTTTCGTCTGTTTTCGGAGTATTCTATTCAAGATGTATCGCATTTCTTTCTTGGAAGTCTTTATTAGTTTTCAGAGATTCTCTTATTACTGTTTATGGAGAGGCATTCACTTTACTCCTGAAATGAATGCACCACCGCATACATAATTTATTTTCGTCTTTTTTCAGTGTATTCTGTTGAAGATATTTCTCAATTGTTTTTGTATGCATTGTGTCGTTTTCAGGGATTCTCTTATTACAGCTTACGGAGAGGCATTCACTTTACTCCAGAAATGAATGCACCGCCGCATACAAAATTACTTTTTGTCTGTTTTCGGAATATTCTGTTCAAGATGTTTCGCAATTCTTTCTTTGATGTCTTTATTAGTTTTCAGAGTGTCTGTTATTATAGTTTACGGTGAGACATTCACTTTTGCCCAGAAATAAATGCACCACCGAATATATAATTTTCGCCTTTTTCCGGAAGATTCTGTTCAAGATGTTTCGCAATTCTTTCTTCGATGTCTTTATTCTTTTTCAGAGTGTCTGTTATGATTGTTTACGGAGAGGCATTCACCTTTCCCCAGAAATGAATGCACCGCCGCATACCTAATTATGATTTGTCTTTTTCAGGTGTATTCTGTGCAAGATATTTCGCAATGCCTTCTTGGATATGTCTATTAGTTTTCACAGTGTCTCTTATTATAGTTTACGGAGAGGCATTCACTTCTCCAGAAATGAATGCATCGCCGCATAAAAAAATAATTTTCGTCTGTTTTCGAAGTGTTCTGTTCAAGATGTTTCGCAATTCTTTCTTCGGTGTCTTTATTAGTTTTCAGAGTGTCTGTTATTATAGTTTACGGAGAGGCATTCACTGTTCCCGAGAAATGAATGCCCCGCCGCATACACAATTATATTTATCTTTTTCCTGTGTGTTCTGTTCAAGATATTACGCAATTCTTTCTTGGATGTCTTTATGATATGTCAGAGAGATTCCTATTATAGTTTACGGAGAGGCATTCACTTTTGACCAGAAATGAATACACCGCCGCATGTATAATTTTCGTCTTTTTTCAGAGTATTTCGTTGAAGATGTTTCGCAATTCTTTCGTGGATGCCTTTATGAGTTTTTCAGAATTTTCTTATTATAGTTTACGGAGAGGCATTCACTTCTCCAGAAATGAATGCATCGCCGCATAAAAAAATAATTTTCGTCTGTTTTCGAAGTGTTCTATTCAAGATGTATCGCATTTCTTTCTTGGAAGTCTTTATTAGTGTTCAGAGATTCTCTTATTACTGTTTACGGAGAGGCATTCACTTTACTCCAGAAATGAATGCACCACCGCATACATAATTTATTTTCGTTTTCTTCAGTGTATTCTGTCGAAGATAGTTCTCAATTTTTTTTTATGCATTGTTGAGTTTTCAGGGATTCTCTTATTACAGCTTACGGAGAGGCATTCACTTTAGTCCACAAATGAATGCACCGCCGCATACAAAATTAAGTTTCGTCTGTTTTCGGAGTATTCTGTTCAAGATGTTTCGCAATTCTTTCTTTGATGTCTTTATTAGTTTTCAGAGTGTCTGTTATTATAGTTTACGGAGAGGCATTCACATTTGCCAAGAAATAAATGCACCACCGAATACATAATTTTCGCCTTTTTCCGGAAGATTCTGTTCAAGATGTTTCGCAATTCTTTCTTCGATGTCTTTATTCATTTTCAGAGTTTCTGTTATGATTGTTTACGGAAAAGCATTCACCTTTCCCCAGAAATGAATGCACCGCCGCATACATAATTATGATTTATCTTTTTCAGGTGTATTCTGTGCAAGATATTTCGCAATGCCTTCTTGGATATGTATATTACTTTTCAAAGTGTCTCTTATTATAGTTTACGCAGAGGCATTCACTTCTCCAGAAATGAATGCATCGCCGCATAAAAAATCAATTTTCGTCCGTTTTCGAAGTATTCTGTTCAAGATGTTTCGCAAGTCTTTCTTCGATGTCTTTATTAGTTTTCAGAGTGTCTGTTATTATAGTTTACGGAGAGGCATTCACTAATCCCGAGAAAAGAATGCCCCGCCGCATACACAATTATTGTTATCTTTTTCTTGTCTGTTCTGTGCAAGATATTACGCAATTCTTTCTTGGATGCCTTTATCATATGTCAGAGAGATTCCTATTATATTTTACGGAGAGGCATTCACATTTGCCCAGAAATGAATACACCGCCGCATGTATAATTTTCGGTTTTTTTCAGAGTATTCTGTTGAAGATGTTTCGCAATCTTTCGTGGATGCCTTTATGAGTTTTTCAGAATTTTCTTATTATAGTTTACGGAGAGGCATTCACTTTACTCCAGAAATGAATGCATCGCCGCATAAAAATTACTTTTCGTCTGTTTTCGGAGTATTCTATTCAAGATGTATCGCATTTATTTCTTGGAAGTCTTTATTAGTTTTCAGAGATTCTCTTATTACTGTTTATGGAGAGGCATTCACTTGACTCCTGAAATGAATGCACCACCGCATACATAATTTATTTTCGTCTTTTTTCAGTGTATTCTGTTGAAGATATTTCTCAATTGTTTTTGTATGCATTGTGTCGTTTTCAGGGATTCTCTTATTACAGCTTACGGAGAGGCATTCACTTTACTCCAGAAATGAATGCACCGCCGCATACAAAATTACTTTTTGTCTGTTTTCGGAATATTCTGTTCAAGATGTTTCGCAATTCTTTCTTTGATGTCTTTATTAGTTTTTAGAGTGTCTGTTATTATAGTTTACGGTGAGACATTCACTTTTGCCCAGAAATAAATGCACCACCGAATATATAATTTTCGCCTTTTTCCGGAAGATTCTGTTCAAGATGTTTCGCAATTCTTTCTTCGATGTCTTTATTCTTTTTCAGAGTGTCTGTTATGATTGTTTACGGAGAGGCATTCACCTTTCCCCAGAAATGAATGCACCGCCGCATACCTAATTATGATTTGTCTTTTTCAGGTGTATTCTGTGCAAGATATTTCGCAATGCCTTCTTGGATATGTCTATTAGTTTTCACAGTGTCTCTTATTATAGTTTACGGAGAGGCATTATGTCAGAGAGATTCCTATTATAGTTTACGGAGAGGCATTCACTTTTGACCAGAAATGAATACACCGCCGCATGTATAATTTTCGTCTTTTTCAGAGTATTTTGTTGAAGATGTTTCGCAATTCTTTCGTGGATGCCTTTATGAGTTTTTCAGAATTTTCTTATTATAGTTTACGGAGAGGCATTCACTTCTCCAGAAATGAATGCATCGCCGCATAAAAAAATAATTTTCGTCTGTTTTCGAAGTGTTCTATTCAAGATGTATCGCATTTCTTTCTTGGAAGTCTTTATTAGTGTTCAGAGATTCTCTTATTACTGTTTACGGAGAGGCATTCACTTTACTCCAGAAATGAATGCACCACCGCATACATAATTTATTTTCGTTTTCTTCAGTGTATTCTGTTGAAGATATTTCTCAATTTTTTTTTATGCATTGTTGAGTTTTCAGGGATTCTCTTATTACAGCTTACGGAGAGGCATTCACTTTACTCCACAAATGAATGCACCGCCGCATACAAAATTAAGTTTCGTCTGTTTTCGGAGTATTCTGTTCAAGATGTTTCGCAATTCTTTCTTTGATGTCTTTATTAGTTTTCAGAGTGTCTGTTATTGTAGTTTACGGAGAGGCATTCACATTTGCCAAGAAATAAATGCACCACCGAATACATAATTTTCGCCTTTTTCCGGAAGATTCTGTTCAAGATGTTTCGCAATTCTTTCTTCGATGTCTTTATTCATTTTCAGAGTTTCTGTTATGATTGTTTACGGAAAAGCATTCACCTTTCCCCAGAAATGAATGCACCGCCGCATACATAATTATGATTTGTCTTTTTCAGGTGTATTCTGTGCAAGATATTTCGCAATGCCTTCTTGGATATGTCTATTACTTTTCACAGTGTCTCTTATTATAGTTTACGCAGAGGCATTCACTTCTCCAGAAATGAATGCATCGCCGCATAAAAAATCAATTTTCGTCTGTTTTCGAAGTATTCTGTTCAAGATGTTTCGCAAGTCTTTCTTCGATGTCTTTATTAGTTTTCAGAGTGTCTGTTATTATAGTTTACGGAGAGGCATTCACTAATCCCGAGAAAAGAATGCCCCGCCGCATACACAATTATTGTTATCTTTTTCTTGTCTGTTCTGTGCAAGATATTACGCAATTCTTTCTTGGATGCCTTTATGATATGTCAGAGAGATTCCTATTATATTTTACGGAGAGGCATTCACATTTGCCCAGAAATGAATTTACCGCCGCATGTATAATTTTCGGTTTTTTTCAGAGTATTCTGTTGAAGATGTTTCGCAATCTTTCGTGGATGCCTTTATGAGTTTTTCAGAATTTTCTTATTATAGTTTACGGAGAGGCATTCACTTTACTCCAGAAATGAATGCATCGCCGCATAAAAATTACTTTTCGTCTGTTTTCGGAGTATTCTATTCAAGATGTATCGCATTTCTTTCTTGGAAGTCTTTATTAGTTTTCAGAGATTCTCTTATTACTGTTTATGGAGAGGCATTCACTTTACTCCTGAAATGAATGCACCACCGCATACATAATTTATTTTCGTCTTTTTTCAGTGTATTCTGTTGAAGATATTTCTCAATTGTTTTTGTATGCATTGTGTCGTTTTCAGGGATTCTCTTATTACAGCTTACGGAGAAGCATTCACTTTACTCCAGAAATGAATGCACCGCCGCATAAAAAATTACTTTTTGTCTGTTTTCGGAATATTCTGTTCAAGATGTTTCGCAATTCTTTCTTTGATGTCTTTATTAGTTTTCAGAGTGTCTGTTATTATAGTTTACGGTGAGACATTCACTTTTGCCCAGAAATAAATGCACCGCCGAATATATAATTTTCGCCTTTTTCCGGAAGATTCTGTTCAAGATGTTTCGCAATTCTTTCTTCGATGTCTTTATTCTTTTTCAGAGTGTCTGTTATGATTGTTTACGGAGAGGCATTCGCCTTTCCCCAGAAATGAATGCACCGCCGCATACCTAATTATGATTTGTCTTTTTCAGGTGTATTCTGTGCAAGATATTTCGCAATGCCTTCTTGGATATGTCTATTAGTTTTCACAGTGTCTCTTATTATAGTTTACGGAGAGGCATTCACTTCTCCAGAAATGAATGCATCGCCGCATAAAAAAATAATTTTCGTCTGTTTTCGAAGTGTTCTGTTCAAGATGTTTCGCAATTCTTTCTTCGGTGTCTTTATTAGTTTACAGAGTGTCTGTTATTATAGTTTACGGAGAGGCATTCACTGTTCCCGAGAAATGAATGCCCCGCCGCATACACAATTATATTTATCTTTTTCCTGTGTGTTCTGTTCAAGATATTACGCAATTCTTTCTTGGATGTCTTTATGATATGTCAGAGAGATTCCTATTATAGTTTACGGAGAGGCATTCACTTTTGACCAGAAATGAATACACCGCCGCATGTATAATTTTCGTCTTTTTTCAGAGTATTTTGTTGAAGATGTTTCGCAATTCTTTCGTGGATGCCTTTATGAGTTTTTCAGAATTTTCTTATTATAGTTTACGGAGAGGCATTCACTTCTCCAGAAATGAATGCATCGCCGCATAAAAAAATAATTTTCGTCTGTTTTCGAAGTGTTCTATTCAAGATGTATCGCATTTCTTTCTTGGAAGTCTTTATTAGTGTTCAGAGATTCTCTTATTACTGTTTACGGAGAGGCATTCACTTTACTCCAGAAATGAATGCACCACCGCATACATAATTTATTTTCGTTTTCTTCAGTGTATTCTGTTGAAGATATTTCTCAATTTTTTTTTATGCATTGTTGAGTTTTCAGGGATTCTCTTATTACAGCTTACGGAGAGGCATTCACTTTACTCCACAAATGAATGCACCGCCGCATACAAAATTAAGTTTCGTCTGTTTTCGGAGTATTCTGTTCAAGATGTTTCGCAATTCTTTCTTTGATGTCTTTATTAGTTTTCAGAGTGTCTGTTATTATAGTTTACGGAGAGGCATTCACATTTGCCAAGAAATAAATGCACCACCGAATACATAATTTTCGCCTTTTTCCGGAAGATTCTGTTCAAGATGTTTCGCAATTCTTTCTTCGATGTCTTTATTCATTTTCAGAGTTTCTGTTATGATTGTTTACGGAAAAGCATTCACCTTTCCCCAGAAATGAATGCACCGCCGCATACATAATTATGATTTGTCTTTTTCAGGTGTATTCTGTGCAAGATATTTCGCAATGCCTTCTTGGATATGTCTATTACTTTTCACAGTGTCTCTTATTATAGTTTACGCAGAGGCATTCACTTCTCCAGAAATGAATGCATCGCCGCATAAAAAATCAATTTTCGTCTGTTTTCGAAGTATTCTGTTCAAGATGTTTCGCAAGTCTTTCTTCGATGTCTTTATTAGTTTTCAGAGTGTCTGTTATTATAGTTTACGGAGAGGCATTCACTAATCCCGAGAAAAGAATGCCCCGCCGCATACACAATTATTGTTATCTTTTTCTTGTCTGTTCTGTGCAAGATATTACGCAATTCTTTCTTGGATGCCTTTATGATATGTCAGAGAGATTCCTATTATATTTTACGGAGAGGCATTCACATTTGCCCAGAAATGAATTTACCGCCGCATGTATAATTTTCGGTTTTTTTCAGAGTATTCTGTTGAAGATGTTTCGCAATCTTTCGTGGATGCCTTTATGAGTTTTTCAGAATTTTCTTATTATAGTTTACGGAGAGGCATTCACTTTACTCCAGAAATGAATGCATCGCCGCATAAAAATTACTTTTCGTCTGTTTTCGGAGTATTCTATTCAAGATGTATCGCATTTCTTTCTTGGAAGTCTTTATTAGTTTTCAGAGATTCTCTTATTACTGTTTATGGAGAGGCATTCACTTTACTCCTGAAATGAATGCACCACCGCATACATAATTTATTTTCGTCTTTTTTCAGTGTATTCTGTTGAAGATATTTCTCAATTGTTTTTGTATGCATTGTGTCGTTTTCAGGGATTCTCTTATTACAGCTTACGGAGAAGCATTCACTTTACTCCAGAAATGAATGCACCGCCGCATACAAAATTACTTTTTGTCTGTTTTCGGAATATTCTGTTCAAGATGTTTCGCAATTCTTTCTTTGATGTCTTTATTAGTTTTCAGAGTGTCTGTTATTATAGTTTACGGTGAGACATTCACTTTTGCCCAGAAATAAATGCACCACCGAATATATAATTTTCGCCTTTTTCCGGAAGATTCTGTTCAAGATGTTTCGCAATTCTTTCTTCGATGTCTTTATTCTTTTTCAGAGTGTCTGTTATGATTGTTTACGGAGAGGCATTCACCTTTCCCCAGAAATGAATGCACCGCCGCATACCTAATTATGATTTGTCTTTTTCAGGTGTATTCTGTGCAAGATATTTCGCAATGCCTTCTTGGATATGTCTATTAGTTTTCACAGTGTCTCTTATTATAGTTTACGGAGAGGCATTCACTTCTCCAGAAATGAATGCATCGCCGCATAAAAAAATAATTTTCGTCTGTTTTCGAAGTGTTCTATTCAAGATGTATCGCATTTCTTTCTTGGAAGTCTTTATTAGTGTTCAGAGATTCTCTTATTACTGTTTACGGAGAGGCATTCACTTTACTCCAGAAATGAATGCACCACCGCATACATAATTTATTTTCGTTTTTTTCAGTGTATTCTGTTGAAGATATTTCTCAATTTTTTTTTATGCATTGTTGAGTTTTCAGGGATTCTCTTATTACAGCTTACGGAGAGGCATTCACTTTACTCCACAAATGAATGCACCGCCGCATACAAAATTAAGTTTCGTCTGTTTTCGGAGTATTCTGTTCAAGATGTTTCGCAATTCTTTGATGTCTTTATTAGTTTTCAGAGTGTCTGTTATTATAGTTTACGGAGAGGCACTCACTAATCCCGAGAAAAGAATGCCCCGCCGCATACACAATTATTGTTATCTTTTTCTTGTGTGTTCTGTTCAAGATATTACGCAATTCTTTCTTGGATGCCTTTATGATATGTCAGAGAGATTCCTATTATATTTTACGGAGAGGCATTCACATTTGCCCAGAAATGAATACACCGCCGCATGTATAATTTTCGGTTTTTTCAGAGTATTCTGTTGAAGATGTTTCGCAATCTTTCGTGGATGCCTTTATGAGTTTTTCAGAATTTTCTTATTATAGTTTACGGAGAGGCATTCACTTTACTCCAGAAATGAATGCATCGCCGCATAAAAATTACTTTTCGTCTGTTTTCGGAGTATTCTATTCAAGATGTATCGCATTTCTTTCTTGGAAGTCTTTATTAGTTTTCAGAGATTCTCTTATTACTGTTTATGGAGAGGCATTCACTTTACTCCTGAAATGAATGCACCACCGCATACATAATTTATTTTCGTCTTTTTTCAGTGTATTCTGTTGAAGATATTTCTCAATTGTTTTTGTATGCATTGTGTCGTTTTCAGGGATTCTCTTATTACAGCTTACGGAGAGGCATTCACTTTACTCCAGAAATGAATGCACCGCCGCATACAAAATTACTTTTTGTCTGTTTTCGGAATATTCTGTTCAAGATGTTTCGCAATTCTTTCTTTGATGTCTTTATTAGTTTTCAGAGTGTCTGTTATTATAGTTTACGGTGAGACATTCACTTTTGCCCAGAAATAAATGCACCACCGAATATATAATTTTCGCCTTTTTCCGGAAGATTCTGTTCAAGATGTTTCGCAATTCTTTCTTCGATGTCTTTATTCTTTTTCAGAGTGTCTGTTATGATTGTTTACGGAGAGGCATTCACCTTTCCCCAGAAATGAATGCACCGCCGCATACCTAATTATGATTTGTCTTTTTCAGGTGTATTCTGTGCAAGATATTTCGCAATGCCTTCTTGGATATGTCTATTAGTTTTCACAGTGTCTCTTATTATAGTTTACGGAGAGGCATTCACTTCTCCAGAAATGAAGGCATCGCCGCATAAAAAAATAATTTTCGTCTGTTTTCGAAGTGTTCTGTTCAAGATGTTTCGCAATTCTTTCTTCGGTGTCTTTATTAGTTTTCAGAGTGTCTGTTATTATAGTTTACGGAGAGGCATTCACTGTTCCCGAGAAATGAATGCCCCGCCGCATACACAATTATATTTATCTTTTTCCTGTGTGTTCTGTTCAAGATATTACGCAATTCTTTCTTGGATGTCTTTATGATATGTCAGAGAGATTCCTATTATAGTTTACGGAGAGGCATTCACTTTTGACCAGAAATGAATACACCGCCGCATGTATAATTTTCGTCTTTTTTCGGAGTATTCTGTTCAAGATGTTTCGCAATTCTTTCTTTGATGTCTTTATTAGTTTTCAGAGTGTCTGTTATTATAGTTTACGGAGAGGCATTCACTAATCCCGAGAAAAGAATGCCCCGCCGCATACACAATTATTGTTATCTTTTTCTTGTGTGTTCTGTGCAAGATATTACGCAATTCTTTCTTGGATGCCTTCATGATATGTCAGAGAGATTCCTATTATATTTTACGGAGAGGCATTCACATTTGCCCAGAAATAAATACACCGCCGCATGTATAATTTTCGGTTTTTTTCAGAGTATTCGGTTGAAGATGTTTCGCAATCTTTCGTGGATGCCTTTATGAGTTTTTCAGAATTTTCTTATTATAGTTTACGGAGAGGCATTCACTTTACTCCAGAAATGAATGCATCGCCGCATACAAAATTACTTTTCGTCTGTTTTCGGAGTATTCTTTTCAAGATGTATCGCATTTCTTTCTTGGAAGTCTTTATTAGTTTTCAGAGATTCTCTTATTACTGTTTATGGAGAGGCATTCACTTTACTCCTGAAATGAATGCACCACCGCATACATAATTTATTTTCGTCTTTTTTCAGTGTATTCTGTTGAAGATATTTCTCAATTGTTTTTGTATGCATTGTGTCGTTTTCAGGGATTCTCTTATTACAGCTTACGGAGAGGCATTCACTTTACTCCAGAAATGAATGCACCGCCGCATACAAAATTACTTTTTGTCTGTTTTCGGAATATTCTGTTCAAGATGTTTCGCAATTCTTTCTTTGATGTCTTTATTAGTTTTCAGAGTGTCTGTTATTATAGTTTACGGTGAGACATTCACTTTTGCCCAGAAATAAATGCACCACCGAATATATAATTTTCGCCTTTTTCCGGAAGATTCTGTTCAAGATGTTTCGCAATTCTTTCTTCGATGTCTTTATTCTTTTTCAGAGTGTCTGTTATGATTGTTTACGGAGAGGCATTCACCTTTCCCCAGAAATGAATGCACCGCCGCATACCTAATTATGATTTGTCTTTTTCAGGTGTATTCTGTGCAAGATATTTCGCAATGCCTTCTTGGATATGTCTATTAGTTTTCACAGTGTCTCTTATTATAGTTTACGGAGAGGCATTCACTTCTCCAGAAATGAAGGCATCGCCGCATAAAAAAATAATTTTCGTCTGTTTTCGAAGTGTTCTGTTTAAGATGTTTCGCAATTCTTTCTTCGGTGTCTTTATTAGTTTTCAGAGTGTCTGTTATTATAGTTTACGGAGAGGCATTCACTGTTCCCGAGAAATGAATGCCCCGCCGCATACACAATTATATTTATCTTTTTCCTGTGTGTTCTGTTCAAGATATTACGCAATTCTTTCTTGGATGTCTTTATGATATGTCAGAGAGATTCCTATTATAGTTTACGGAGAGGCATTCACTTTTGACCAGAAATGAATACACCGCCGCATGTATAATTTTCGTCTTTTTTCAGAGTATTTTGTTGAAGATGTTTCGCAATTCTTTCGTGGATGCCTTTATGAGTTTTTCAGAATTTTCTTATTATAGTTTACGGAGAGGCATTCACTTCTCCAGAAATGAATGCATCGCCGCATAAAAAAATAATTTTCGTCTGTTTTCGAAGTGTTCTATTCAAGATGTATCGCATTTCTTTCTTGGAAGTCTTTATTAGTGTTCAGAGATTCTCTTATTACTGTTTACGGAGAGGCATTCACTTTACTCCAGAAATGAATGCACCACCGCATACATAATTTATTTTCGTTTTCTTCAGTGTATTCTGTTGAAGATATTTCTCAATTTTTTTTTATGCATTGTTGAGTTTTCAGGGATTCTCTTATTACAGCTTACGGAGAGGCATTCACTTTACTCCACAAATGAATGCACCGCCGCATACAAAATTAAGTTTCGTCTGTTTTCGGAGTATTCTGTTCAAGATGTTTCGCAATTCTTTCTTTGATGTCTTTATTAGTTTTCAGAGTGTCTGTTATTATAGTTTACGGAGAGGCATTCACATTTGCCAAGAAATAAATGCACCACCGAATACATAATTTTCGCCTTTTTCCGGAAGATTCTGTTCAAGATGTTTCGCAATTCTTTCTTCGATGTCTTTATTCATTTTCAGAGTTTCTGTTATGATTGTTTACGGAAAAGCATTCACCTTTCCCCAGAAATGAATGCACCGCCGCATACATAATTATGATTTGTCTTTTTCAGGTGTATTCTGTGCAAGATATTTCGCAATGCCTTCTTGGATATGTCTATTACTTTTCACAGTGTCTCTTATTATAGTTTACGCAGAGGCATTCACTTCTCCAGAAATGAATGCATCGCCGCATAAAAAATCAATTTTCGTCTGTTTTCGAAGTATTCTGTTCAAGATGTTTCGCAAGTCTTTCTTCGATGTCTTTATTAGTTTTCAGAGTGTCTGTTATTATAGTTTACGGAGAGGCATTCACTAATCCCGAGAAAAGAATGCCCCGCCGCATACACAATTATTGTTATCTTTTTCTTGTCTGTTCTGTGCAAGATATTACGCAATTCTTTCTTGGATGCCTTTATGATATGTCAGAGAGATTCCTATTATATTTTACGGAGAGGCATTCACATTTGCCCAGAAATGAATTTACCGCCGCATGTATAATTTTCGGTTTTTTTCAGAGTATTCTGTTGAAGATGTTTCGCAATCTTTCGTGGATGCCTTTATGAGTTTTTCAGAATTTTCTTATTATAGTTTACGGAGAGGCATTCACTTTACTCCAGAAATGAATGCATCGCCGCATAAAAATTACTTTTCGTCTGTTTTCGGAGTATTCTATTCAAGATGTATCGCATTTCTTTCTTGGAAGTCTTTATTAGTTTTCAGAGATTCTCTTATTACTGTTTATGGAGAGGCATTCACTTTACTCCTGAAATGAATGCACCACCGCATACATAATTTATTTTCGTCTTTTTTCAGTGTATTCTGTTGAAGATATTTCTCAATTGTTTTTGTATGCATTGTGTCGTTTTCAGGGATTCTCTTATTACAGCTTACGGAGAAGCATTCACTTTACTCCAGAAATGAATGCACCGCCGCATACAAAATTACTTTTTGTCTGTTTTCGGAATATTCTGTTCAAGATGTTTCGCAATTCTTTCTTTGATGTCTTTATTAGTTTTCAGAGTGTCTGTTATTATAGTTTACGGTGAGACATTCACTTTTGCCCAGAAATAAATGCACCACCGAATATATAATTTTCGCCTTTTTCCGGAAGATTCTGTTCAAGATGTTTCGCAATTCTTTCTTCGATGTCTTTATTCTTTTTCAGAGTGTCTGTTATGATTGTTTACGGAGAGGCATTCACCTTTCCCCAGAAATGAATGCACCGCCGCATACCTAATTATGATTTGTCTTTTTCAGGTGTATTCTGTGCAAGATATTTCGCAATGCCTTCTTGGATATGTCTATTAGTTTTCACAGTGTCTCTTATTATAGTTTACGGAGAGGCATTCACTTCTCCAGAAATGAATGCATCGCCGCATAAAAAAATAATTTTCGTCTGTTTTCGAAGTGTTCTATTCAAGATGTATCGCATTTCTTTCTTGGAAGTCTTTATTAGTGTTCAGAGATTCTCTTATTACTGTTTACGGAGAGGCATTCACTTTACTCCAGAAATGAATGCACCACCGCATACATAATTTATTTTCGTTTTTTTCAGTGTATTCTGTTGAAGATATTTCTCAATTTTTTTTTATGCATTGTTGAGTTTTCAGGGATTCTCTTATTACAGCTTACGGAGAGGCATTCACTTTACTCCACAAATGAATGCACCGCCGCATACAAAATTAAGTTTCGTCTGTTTTCGGAGTATTCTGTTCAAGATGTTTCGCAATTCTTTGATGTCTTTATTAGTTTTCAGAGTGTCTGTTATTATAGTTTACGGAGAGGCACTCACTAATCCCGAGAAAAGAATGCCCCGCCGCATACACAATTATTGTTATCTTTTTCTTGTGTGTTCTGTTCAAGATATTACGCAATTCTTTCTTGGATGCCTTTATGATATGTCAGAGAGATTCCTATTATATTTTACGGAGAGGCATTCACATTTGCCCAGAAATGAATACACCGCCGCATGTATAATTTTCGGTTTTTTCAGAGTATTCTGTTGAAGATGTTTCGCAATCTTTCGTGGATGCCTTTATGAGTTTTTCAGAATTTTCTTATTATAGTTTACGGAGAGGCATTCACTTTACTCCAGAAATGAATGCATCGCCGCATAAAAATTACTTTTCGTCTGTTTTCGGAGTATTCTATTCAAGATGTATCGCATTTCTTTCTTGGAAGTCTTTATTAGTTTTCAGAGATTCTCTTATTACTGTTTATGGAGAGGCATTCACTTTACTCCTGAAATGAATGCACCACCGCATACATAATTTATTTTCGTCTTTTTTCAGTGTATTCTGTTGAAGATATTTCTCAATTGTTTTTGTATGCATTGTGTCGTTTTCAGGGATTCTCTTATTACAGCTTACGGAGAGGCATTCACTTTACTCCAGAAATGAATGCACCGCCGCATACAAAATTACTTTTTGTCTGTTTTCGGAATATTCTGTTCAAGATGTTTCGCAATTCTTTCTTTGATGTCTTTATTAGTTTTCAGAGTGTCTGTTATTATAGTTTACGGTGAGACATTCACTTTTGCCCAGAAATAAATGCACCACCGAATATATAATTTTCGCCTTTTTCCGGAAGATTCTGTTCAAGATGTTTCGCAATTCTTTCTTCGATGTCTTTATTCTTTTTCAGAGTGTCTGTTATGATTGTTTACGGAGAGGCATTCACCTTTCCCCAGAAATGAATGCACCGCCGCATACCTAATTATGATTTGTCTTTTTCAGGTGTATTCTGTGCAAGATATTTCGCAATGCCTTCTTGGATATGTCTATTAGTTTTCACAGTGTCTCTTATTATAGTTTACGGAGAGGCATTCACTTCTCCAGAAATGAAGGCATCGCCGCATAAAAAAATAATTTTCGTCTGTTTTCGAAGTGTTCTGTTCAAGATGTTTCGCAATTCTTTCTTCGGTGTCTTTATTAGTTTTCAGAGTGTCTGTTATTATAGTTTACGGAGAGGCATTCACTGTTCCCGAGAAATGAATGCCCCGCCGCATACACAATTATATTTATCTTTTTCCTGTGTGTTCTGTTCAAGATATTACGCAATTCTTTCTTGGATGTCTTTATGATATGTCAGAGAGATTCCTATTATAGTTTACGGAGAGGCATTCACTTTTGACCAGAAATGAATACACCGCCGCATGTATAATTTTCGTCTTTTTTCGGAGTATTCTGTTCAAGATGTTTCGCAATTCTTTCTTTGATGTCTTTATTAGTTTTCAGAGTGTCTGTTATTATAGTTTACGGAGAGGCATTCACTAATCCCGAGAAAAGAATGCCCCGCCGCATACACAATTATTGTTATCTTTTTCTTGTGTGTTCTGTGCAAGATATTACGCAATTCTTTCTTGGATGCCTTCATGATATGTCAGAGAGATTCCTATTATATTTTACGGAGAGGCATTCACATTTGCCCAGAAATAAATACACCGCCGCATGTATAATTTTCGGTTTTTTTCAGAGTATTCGGTTGAAGATGTTTCGCAATCTTTCGTGGATGCCTTTATGAGTTTTTCAGAATTTTCTTATTATAGTTTACGGAGAGGCATTCACTTTACTCCAGAAATGAATGCATCGCCGCATACAAAATTACTTTTCGTCTGTTTTCGGAGTATTCTTTTCAAGATGTATCGCATTTCTTTCTTGGAAGTCTTTATTAGTTTTCAGAGATTCTCTTATTACTGTTTATGGAGAGGCATTCACTTTACTCCTGAAATGAATGCACCACCGCATACATAATTTATTTTCGTCTTTTTTCAGTGTATTCTGTTGAAGATATTTCTCAATTGTTTTTGTATGCATTGTGTCGTTTTCAGGGATTCTCTTATTACAGCTTACGGAGAGGCATTCACTTTACTCCAGAAATGAATGCACCGCCGCATACAAAATTACTTTTTGTCTGTTTTCGGAATATTCTGTTCAAGATGTTTCGCAATTCTTTCTTTGATGTCTTTATTAGTTTTCAGAGTGTCTGTTATTATAGTTTACGGTGAGACATTCACTTTTGCCCAGAAATAAATGCACCACCGAATATATAATTTTCGCCTTTTTCCGGAAGATTCTGTTCAAGATGTTTCGCAATTCTTTCTTCGATGTCTTTATTCTTTTTCAGAGTGTCTGTTATGATTGTTTACGGAGAGGCATTCACCTTTCCCCAGAAATGAATGCACCGCCGCATACCTAATTATGATTTGTCTTTTTCAGGTGTATTCTGTGCAAGATATTTCGCAATGCCTTCTTGGATATGTCTATTAGTTTTCACAGTGTCTCTTATTATAGTTTACGGAGAGGCATTCACTTCTCCAGAAATGAAGGCATCGCCGCATAAAAAAATAATTTTCGTCTGTTTTCGAAGTGTTCTGTTTAAGATGTTTCGCAATTCTTTCTTCGGTGTCTTTATTAGTTTTCAGAGTGTCTGTTATTATAGTTTACGGAGAGGCATTCACTGTTCCCGAGAAATGAATGCCCCGCCGCATACACAATTATATTTATCTTTTTCCTGTGTGTTCTGTTCAAGATATTACGCAATTCTTTCTTGGATGTCTTTATGATATGTCAGAGAGATTCCTATTATAGTTTACGGAGAGGCATTCACTTTTGACCAGAAATGAATACACCGCCGCATGTATAATTTTCGTCTTTTTTCAGAGTATTTTGTTGAAGATGTTTCGCAATTCTTTCGTGGATGCCTTTATGAGTTTTTCAGAATTTTCTTATTATAGTTTACGGAGAGGCATTCACTTCTCCAGAAATGAATGCATCGCCGCATAAAAAAATAATTTTCGTCTGTTTTCGAAGTGTTCTATTCAAGATGTATCGCATTTCTTTCTTGGAAGTCTTTATTAGTGTTCAGAGATTCTCTTATTACTGTTTACGGAGAGGCATTCACTTTACTCCAGAAATGAATTCACCACCGCATACATAATTTATTTTCGTTTTCTTCAGTGTATTCTGTTGAAGATGTTTCTCAATTTTTTTTTATGCATTGTTGAGTTTTCAGGGATTCTCTTATTACAGCTTACGGAGAGGCATTCACTTTACTCCACAAATGAATGCACCGCCGCATACAAAATTAAGTTTCGTCTGTTTTCGGAGTATTCTGTTCAAGATGTTTCGCTATTCTTTCTTTGATGTCTTTATTAGTTTTCAGAGTGTCTGTTATTATAGTTTACGGAGAGGCATTCACATTTGCCAAGAAATAAATGCACCACCGAATACATAATTTTCGCCTTTTTCCGGAAGATTCTGTTCAAGATGTTTCGCAATTCTTTCTTCGATGTCTTTATTCATTTTCAGAGTTTCTGTTATGATTGTTTACGGAAAAGCATTCACCTTTCCCCAGAAATGAATGCACCGCCGCATAATGTTCTCCATTTTAAATAACATAGCTTTGGCTAGTGTACCCTCTAGGTCATTATTTAAATGCGCAGTATTCTGCCCTTTTTAAAATCAGTAAAATGTATCCTGCCTCTTTTTAAAATCAGTAAAATGTATCCTGCCTCTTTTTAAAATCAGTAAAATGTATCCTGCCTCTTTTTAAAATCAGTAAAATGTACCCAGCCTCTTTTTAACGTAGTGAAATGTACTCCTATTTCTGTGCAAAGATCCTTTATAAAACATTTATCCAAATTGCAATATTTCAAAGTCTGTGTGCTGAAGATTTTGCAATAATTATACAACTTTCTTATTTCTTTAGGAAAAACAGGTTATTCTATCCTGCTGTAATTCTATTGTATTTTTTTAATTCATGAAATAATTAAAAATTGTTTCTTTATTTATCATACATATACATAAAAATTACATTATTTTTCAATCGCTACTAAACTTAAATTAATTATATTAATTTAATTAATTATATTAATATAATTTCTCTTGAAATAATATTCCTCTTTTCCCTATCCTTTTTCTTTCTACAGGTCTTTGTAAAAAGTCTTAGTTGCAAAGTTTTTTTTAATTCTTGCTCCCTACTCTGTATTTTTTCCAGCAAGTGCCCTTGATCTTAAGACCAAAAATAAATAAAACAATGTGATATTTCAGGCATATCAGTTTTATTTTGTACTTTTTATAGTGATTATTAATTTCTATTGCAATGGGAATTGGATGTTCAAACTCATATTAATTTGCTTAGATCAAATGTAATGATAACAGAAGCATCCTAATGCTACATGTGATTGTCCATATTAAATTTTATTTTTAAATATAAACTAGTAAATAAGATAATTATAAAATGTAACTTTTATGAGAAATTTGTTTTTTGCATATTAATTTTTTTTTTCTTTTTTGTATGCACAAATTGTAGGATTCAAAAAGTCCCAACATGGAGGAGGGTCGAGTTCTACATAAAATACTGCAAGAAATTAAATTCTAAAATTGGTAAGTTTTCTTTAACTATTTCTTAATAAGGCATAAGAAAATATCAATTTATATAAAAATTATAAATATATTGTATGTCCTTGTTATATATTTTTTAATATTCTTTCCTGCAGTAAAATTATACTTTATGAAAATATTTGATATTGGATGTTCATTATCAGTATTCTTTGAGAAGTGCTATCTTTTGTCTTAGACATAGATATGACCTAAATTTACAAGTCTGCACGGGCCGAAATTTCCAGGCATGGCACGACTCAGACACAGTGTAATTGTCCGCTGCTGATCTCTACATTGAACATGTTATATTTCTGTGTTGATCAGGGTTATTTATATCTGATATTTCTTTTCAAAATATCATATTTGCTTTCAAAATATCTTTCTGTATGATATTTTCAGTCAAAATAAGCGTAAATGAATTTTTCAACTTTTATTGACTATGCCGTTTTGTAGATAAACTTTTTCCTGGCTTTTTTTAATAACCCTCCTCCCCTCAAAAAAAAAAAAATAAATAAATAAAATAAAAATAATATATATATATTTTTTCTAAACTTTATGTTTAAAGTTGAATTTTTATATGTAGAACCAATAATTATGCGAGATAATATCATCTTATAACAGCCATAAAAAAATACACTGTCTAATTAAGTAATTATATATTTACAGCTATATTAGAAAGAATTTTTTGGGTTTTCGTAACTGCACAGCAGGTTAGACACAATGTTACATTTATTCAAATTTAGAATTTAAAAAAAAATATTTTGTCTTTATAATTTCATTGAATAAAACATAAAATTTTCACGATACTTGATACTGAATCCTGTATATTTTGTTTTTCGATTGAGTGTTAAAAGTAAATTGTTTCTACTTCCAATTAGTTGATTATCAGTTTTGTTATAAATGCAGGGAAAAAAATAATAAAAACACATTTAGAATATTGTTTAATTTCATGTTAAGTGCAATATATTGTAGTTTTTAATTTATATTAAGTCTGAAAACATTTTTAATTAGCAGTAAGTTGATTATTTTGAAAGTATTGGATATACAGTAGACTTCCTTAAATCCACATAGCTTAAAACCAAAGGTTATGCAGATTTTAGAATTTTGTGGATTTCTGGTCACTGTTTTGTTTACATTTTTTAAACAATAATTTGAATTTAATAATGCATTCAAAATTATAATGAATGCTTACAATAAAGTAAAATAGTTAAGTAAAATAAAAAAAAATAAAGAAAAAAATATTAAAAGTTAAGGTTAAGTAAATAATTAATAATGCCTAACTAAATATGTATAATGATGAGATATTTTTTTCTTGAATTATTCAGTGAAACTCTGACTCTTATTCAGTGAATCTTGTAAATATACATTGATAATTCACTTCAAAATCTTAAAATAACAAAGTTTTCATTCATGTTTAGCCATACTTAATAACCAAAAAAGCTTTATTGATGCATAAAATAATTTGTAAAAATATTGTGATAGCCACTGATATCAGCACTATCTAGAGATTTTTTTCAGAAATAAATTTATTACTCCTTCATGAGAAAACATGAGTTGAATCATATAAAAATGAATTACTTATTAAAATGTGTACAAAATGATATAAAATTTTTAAAAAAAACTTAAATTTTACACCTACATCTTAACTTTAAGTTTCATTGTTTACATCGAAAACAATGTGCAGATCTAAAAAATTTGCAGATTGTAGGGTGGCAGATATGAGGGAGTCTACTGTATATCAAAATATCATATTTACAAACCTTGATCTTGATTCGTGCAACATTTATATTTATTATCACCACAGTCATGTCCATTGAAAATTGTTTATATTTTATCGGCTTGGTTTTATGCTTTTAAATTTTTATATCAAGCCATTTATCAAACAGTTTGTTAAAATAACTTTTTCAAGTTCATGCAGATATAGTCATATAATCTGTTTATTTTCAAAATATCATGAAGTTTGATATTTTTACATATTTAATACTTACTTTCAAAATATTGTTATGATATTTATAATATTTGCAGCTAGAACAAATGTAAATGAATTTTTCAAATGTGTTTGATTTTGTCATTCTGTTGATAAAGAACTTTTGCTTTGGCTGTTCTAAGCTTTGCATTTGAAACTAAGTTTTAAAATATAGAACCAATAATTACTTGGGATAAAATTTATTTAGAACGGCCATTGAAAGATAAACTGTCTAATTTAGATAAATTATTTATAGCTTGATTAGCATGAATCTTTTCTGTTTTTTTTTTTTTTAAGTTTTAAACTGCACAATGGGTTGGGGAATGACATAGCAGACGACGTACATTTCTGTTCAAAATTTTCAACAAAAACAAAAAGAAATTAATATTTTGTTGTATAAAACAAAATTTTCTGTAGTTTTTTTTTTTTTTTTTTTTTTTATGTATGTAAACAGCAAATTATTTAAATTTCCATGAAATTGTTTCTATTTTCAGTTGATCTTCAGTTTTGTTACAAGGGGGAAATTTATTCAGAAAATAAAAATGATGTGTATAATTAAATGTAGGAGAGGCACATTAAGAGTCTACACTGGAGACACAGAGAAACTGACACGCTAATGTTAAACCTATGGGAGCATTCTTTTCAAATTTCTCTCTTGCAACATTCTTATTTTATTTTATAATTTTTTTTTCCATAGGATAGCTGAGATAGATTTCTAACCAGGGTATTTTTTACTTTTTTAATTTTGATTGCAGTTTTTTATGAACCGGTTTCAAAAGTGTAAGTAACTTCCAAAATAAAAAAGTAAAAAAAATAGCCAAGTTAGAGTCAATTTCAGTTATCCGATGGAAAAAAAAATCATTTAAAAATATTAAAATGTTAGCGAGAAATATTTTAATTTATGTGAAAAGATTTTTAAAATTTTTCTTATTTTCTTTTAACTTCTGTATTCATAATGATATTTTACTCTGAATTTAATCAGTTTTTACAAATTATTTGTTCCAGATGCTGTTGAGAAAGAAAATAATATATCAAGTGTACACATTGAAGAAGTTTTAAAGACAATTAATGTCATGCAAAAAATTTTAAATGTTTTGTAATAAAGTTTAAGAATGTAAATTAAAGTGCATTAAATATTAAATATATTTGTTGGTGTTGTTATTTTACAGTAATGTATGTTATTTTTTTTCTAACAATTTTTCAAAACTTATTACACTGCAGAAGCTGAATTTTATTGTTTAAAACTTAAAATTATTGCATTCTAAAGTAGTGAATAATATAATTGTGTAGTTATTTAAAAATATTACATGCATATTTGAATAGAAGTAAATAGATTCAATTTAAGACATTCATTAAGTATTTTATGAAAAATAATTTATGTTGCAAAAGTATTTTAATACTATTTTTATACATTTACTATAAAAAATGATTAAAGAATTCAGTAGAATTTCATAAATAGAATAACTAGATTTGAAGGTATATATTTATTATTTCATTGAAACAATAACTTTTAGTGATTCAAAATACCATCATCAAGAACGGAACAAGTTATCAGGTAAGATATGTTGAATACGATGGAATTTGGGTACTTTATAAATCTGATATGTAACTTTTTTCTTTAACATATAGTCCAAGTCTTAATTTTTTTTTTCTATCATGTAAAGCATCATCTGCTAATTACGCAACACAAATTTTGTGTTTTTTTTCCCCTTCTCCTGTCGTGATGTCACATTTTCTGAAACTAGTAATTTGGAGCTAATTTTATGCAAAAATTTATATATGATCTATAAGTTATTGATATAAATATTGTTAAATTCTTATGATCTTGTGTGTTTTTACTTCAAGCTATCAAAATTTAAAGAGAAGAGAAAATATACCCATCTCTACCTGAATAAAAAACCAGTTTTTTTAATGAATTGTATTATAGTATTTGAAAATAATGCCTACCTAATTGCTTTCATATTTCACATGTGACGTCATAACATGTTACCATTATTTTCCTTTGATTTATGGAAAAAATTATATGCTAAAATTCATGTATCATGGTAATTGATCAGCATGAGGATTTTCAACCAAGTTTTTTAAACCAAAAAATTTGAAAAGAATAAAATGAAAAATTATGGTTTATTTAAATTGAATGTAATATGTATATAATTGATTATTAATAGAAGTTATTAATATATTATCAATAGTAATGATAATTATTAAAGTAAATATTGAGCTAAATGTTTACATACTTAAAAAAAGTATTTTTTTTGTGATTTTTTTCCCCTTTACTGAAATGTAATTTGTTCAGAAACAAAGACATTTATAAGAAATACAAAAATTATTTGAGAAAGAAGTATTTTCTTTCTGAGTTATTCTTATTTCTTTGCCACTTAGTAGGTATAGGTAATATTCTTTATCGCTTTTTGTTTTTATAAAATATTATCTTTAAAAAAAAAAGTCAGCAAATTGGTATTGATAACAACGGTAAAATAACCTAATAAAAACTTTGTTATGAGAGGACTTATTTTGTTGATATTTCATTTAGGGCATATTCAAATATTTAATTTTAAATGAAACCTTGCTCATTCACAAACTCATTTTTAAACCTAAATACCTAAAATTTTCAGGCATAACTATATAAATGCCTAAGAATTATACTACATTTTTCTTTTTCCTTAAATGAGACATGTATTAAATTATGGTTGTTTAAATGCTCGTAAAAAATTAAATTTGCAGATGTTATTATTTGAATACCTACAAATTTGTAGCATTTTTCTTTTATCTATTAAATGAGACCATTACTGAATTGTAACTAGTATTTTTGATGACTGCCTTTTCAAGCTGCTGTATCCCAAAAATCAGATTAAAATTTAAATTTTGACAGTGTAGAAAAAAGAAAGACCCTAGCTTTATTCATAGAAAAATAGAAAGTGCTATTTGACCTTATTTTTATCAAAATTAAATTAAAAACTGCAAATTTTATGTATTTATAGGTGAAAATGACTTTAAAAATGTATCAAAAAGTAGCCGGTTTAGATTTGAAAACAGTATTATATAAAAATTCATGAGGAATATGAAAGAAAATAAATTGAATTTATTTCATATACAAATTACCTACAATATTTAATTAAGTTATTTTCTAAATCGTTATCATCACAAATTTGATACAGATTTGCTTGGAAAGGGTAAAATTCACCTGATTGAAAAATATGTTAAATCCAGATTTTTCACTTGAACTAGTATTTTTTCTACATAATTTTTTTTATATGTATTTACAAATAAATATTTTTATTATAATTTATTAATAAAGAATTATTACTATATTTGCAAAAACAAAGTCAAAGTGAAACCGGACAAGGAGGCCTACCTTTCGGCTTTAGCTCAACTAGCCCCGCTCAGTATTTGCAAAAACATTAAACTAATAAAAGGAAAACAACAGATATTTAAAAATCAGAAGGGGTGGGGGTTGTGCAATTACCCCAGGCTGTCCTTCCTAAATAATACTTTTGATTTCTATTAATTTTATCTTAACTTGTGCAATGGTGCATACTAAAACATTTCTATTAAAACTAGTGGTAGCTTGGACAGGTTACCACTATTTTTTTAATAAATATGTTTTACTGTGCACTTCTGCACAAGTTAAAATAAAATTAATAGAAATTTGAGACATCATTTGGGAAGGGCAGGGTGAAGCAACTTAAAAAAGAAAATTATTTTTAAAAATCAGGGGGGGGGGTTGCCCTACCCTGCCCTGCCCTTCTCAAATGATGTCTCGAATTTCTATTAATTTTATCTTAACTTGTGCAGTGGTGTATACTAAAACATTTAAATTAAAAATAGTGGTACTTGTACAGGTTACCACTATTTTTTAATAAAAATGTTTTGCTGCACATCTCTGCACAAGTTGAGATAAAATTAATAGAAATTCAAGGCATCATTTGGTAAAGCAGGGTGGGGCAATTCCCCCCACCCAATTTTTAAAAATAATTTTCCTTTTTATATAAAGCGTCCACTACTGATCCTATGAGCGTCCTATAAACGTCTAAAAATGACGCTTGCCGGACAAGCAGAGGATGCGCAATTGTATTATTTATCTCGTCCCATGAGCGTCCTATTGTCATCCTATACATGGCTGAAAATGACGTCCACAGAACGAGCATAGGAGTCTCTTTTTGCTCCCCACTGGACGTCCTCAGGACATGGATGGGATATTGTAGAACGTCCAACGGACGAGGCGTTATTCTACATATGACGTTCATCGTATGTCCTCAGGACGTTATTGTGCTGTATGGGTTGTCTTTTATTGGATGGACGTTTTTTTCGTACAAGAATTTTCAAACGTCGCCAAAAATTTTCAATTGGATTGAGATCAGGGCTGTTTCCTGGCCATGGTAGTATATCTATGCCTTTATTTTGAAACCATGCTTTGCATATTTTTGCTGTGTGGCATGGAGCTGAATCCTGCTGAAAAATAAATGGTGCATTGTTGGGGAAGAGATCCCTGATGGAAGGTATCAATTTTGGTTCCAGGACAGTTTCGATTTATTTTTTGGCATTCAGGATGCCATCAATCACTTGAATTCGGCCCACACCATCTGCAGACATACATGCGCAAATCATGACATTTGTTGGGTTTTTTGTAGTTGCTTCAATGCAATCAGGGTGAAGTGCTTCTCCTACTCTACCTCTCACATATTTTCTACCATCACTACCAAAGAGCGATATTTTACTCTCATCGCTTCAGATTACTTGCTTCCATTGATTTTCTGACCATTTAATGCAGTCTTTTGCCCACTTAACTCGTTTTTCGCGTTGCTTTTGATTTAAATATGGTTTTTTCCTTGGAATTCTAGCTTGGAGTCCAAATCCTGATAACCTTCTTCTTACTGTTCTTGAACTTACTGCAATACCCGCTGCATTCATTTCACATCTAATGGCATCTGATGAAATTTTTCTATCTTGAAAGCATAGCCGTTTAATTTTTCTATCGGCAGTAGCACTTGTGCATTTTTTTCGGCCTGATTTGGCCTTATTAGGTGCGTTCGTAATTATATAAATACGTACCCAGATAGCATGCAAGGTTCCGAAAACGGTCATTTTTCATTTTCTTTCCATTGTTCTGCAAAGGTGTGTTATCTTCACCATATAGCATGGGTGCAGGAATGTTTTCAATACTAGGTTTTGGAGATATGCTTCAGGCAACCAATATTCTAAAATCAACCTTCACGCATTTGATTTTCGCGCATGCGCAACCCACTTTCGTAGCGTTGCTTGTTCTTGTTGTTTTCAAAATGTCGCTGTGTTTCGTGTCATCCGATCAGCTTGTCAAAAGTAGTGTTCAATATTTACCGAAAATACGGTAAGTTTGTTACTAGTATATTGTTATTAGTTAAATCTTTTAATCTATGATAACTAAATAATGTATTTCTTTTAACAGGATTAATCCTTATTAACGAAATAATAAAAATTATCATAGGCTTTAGTGTAAATTGCACGTAGGGAAAATTAGGATTTGAAGCTTTTTAAAAATTATTATTATATTAACTTATGTAAACATGATTTACTTATGACCTTTTATAGTATAGCATTTCTTAATTATCACAAATTTTTAAAACGTGGTTTCAATTTCAGTAAATGCATAACATGAGTGCTTCATATATGATGAACGAACTCCCATTATATACTTTACTACATATAAATATTAAAGTATATGGGCAAACGGTAAAACACAAAATCTTTAGGGATAGTGTTTAACATGTTTTATTGTCAATTAATAATAAACCATTTAATTATGATCGAATTAAAAGCACTCACTCTAACCTTAATCATAATTTTGCTTTTAGTGATTAATTAACTTATTTCGGTAAATATATATATATATATTGTTTCAAAATCGCCACCACCCCTGGCCGGCGTTTATGATCGATTTATAAATGAAAACATACTTTGAACTTCAACAAATTACATTAAAAAAAAAAAATCTCTTTTTAAAATCTATTAGCATTATTAAAACTCTATTAAAGGTAGCTATATTCGAAATTTGTTTCTGTAATATATTCCTAGAAAAATGTACTTTAATTTAAAAAAATGCATTCACCCCCCCCCCCCCCCTCCTTCTTTCTCTTTCCTCAAAAACATATATATTTTGCCTCATATATTAAACAAGATAATGCTGTGATTATAATGTTTCATTAGTTAAATATATTTGAGAATATCTCATCCATATCAACATTTGTCTATATTACATGAACTCTCCCTTCCCCTTTCCTATAGTAATATAAAATAAAAAACTGCAAACACAAATAATTGCCCTAAAGTTATTCTGTCAAAAATTGTTGAATCATATGCATGTATTACATTTCAAAACATGAATAAATTTGTTTTATATTATATGTATTGATGGATTAACAAATTACTTATTAAAAATATAAAACAAATACATTCATAGTATAAATTAATTTTTATCTGTCAACTTGCTAGTTGATTAGGAATTGGCAAAATCCTTAATATTATGATTGTGAGTCTTAAATGTTTATTAATTAACTTATTAATTATGATTACCTACCAATACTTTTAGCTAGTACTGGTAAATGGAAAAAAAAATTATTTTAAATTAAATGTTTCTTAAAATTCACACAAAATAAAAAAATTTGATTATTATTTTTTTTTTTTTTTAAATTAAGTTAGTAAATAGGAAATGATCTTGTCCCCCTCCCCCCCAGAACCCGATTTAGGTCATCTGGGGCCCAAGGCCCAGCAACTTTTTGGGGCCCCCTCAAATTAAAATAGTACCTGGAATTTTTTCGAGGATTATTATTAGACACTATGATACAATTGCCAACTTAAGCAAAATATTTTTATTTTGTTTTTTGTAAACAATTGCAGAAAACTTCATTTTTAAGAAACTTTTTCTAAATTATTTTATTCATTTTGGGGCCCCCAACAGTAGTGGGCCCAAGGCTGAGGCCTAGTTGGCCTGTGCATTAATCAGGCCCTGCCCCCCCCCCCCCTCCAGAATTCTCTGTATTAGCATTGCAAAATAGCCTCATAATAAATCGGCCATCAATCTGAAGTTTTAACCTTTACCTGTATAAATTAAATCTGCCCCTTGAATAATTTTTTATACTATGTGGGATAATGTAACTTTTTTGTGAATACATAAAAAATTACTGTTTGTTTTTATTTTAAATTAAACTGGGGTTTGTGGGACCCACAACAACAACAAAAAAAAAAATGTTTTAAATTAGTCTGGGGTCCTACTGTAATGAAAGAATTTACATGATTTACAGAGTATTGTTGAATTATATCAATACTCAACAAAATGAAACCTGACTGATTTAAAATGTTTTGTTGTTGTTGTTGCCGGGGTTCAAATAACTAGAGTTTATCGTACAGCAATCAGCAATGTTTTTTCTTTCTTTCATCTCAAAATGTTCTTTAAATTTGAGATGTGTGCAATATGAATTTTTTGATTTTGACTGTTCTCTGAATATAGGTATATGACCACTTGTCACTGCTTACAATCATTAGATGCCATTTTATGTTTAAATTTACAAAACCATGAAGAACAACATAAAACATTGTGAACAATGTACAATTTTAATAATAAATGTTAAATTTTAATTGAATAATTTTTTTTTCTCAAATGAGGTATTGTGCTGTCTTCTAAAAAACCCACTCTAGTACTACATCAAATATTTCACTAAAGTCAATTTTTTTGTTTTGTTCTGTTTTTCTGCACCATTTAGAATAATAAAAATAGTTAAAAATACTTAAGGAATGCTTATTCAGTTTTAAAATAATTTAAACTAACAATTGCAGTATTCTGACAAAAACATCCATTTTTACAGATTTTCTTGTTATAATAAAATTTTAGAATATATATGTAACTTTTTAATTGTTTTTATGCTAAATCATTAATATGTAATAAAATGCATCATTTTTAGCTGATTATGTCAGTTTTTCTTTTTTCCTTTTTTTTTTTTTTTTTAAAGGTAACATAACATGGGTTATTTTTTGAAAAGTGTTTTTTTTTTTTTTTTTTTTCATATTCTTGCCTAATTATCTGCCATTGTTTAAGAAAGTGATAAAATGAAAAATGCTCAACATTAAAATTTTAGTCAGAACAAGCTGTAAAAATGTATCCATGTTTAATTTGTTTTTAAATTTTTTATTGGATATATAGATAAAATTTCATAAAATGGGTTTTTTTAGAGGACAGTACAATATGTAAAATAACGGTGCACATAATGACAAACATGACATTTGAAAAATAATATTTTTTGCCTTTATGCTAAATGTTAAAATAGTATAAATTATTGTATCGAAATGAACTTAAAAAAAAATAAAAGAAAATGAATTTAAAATAAAAAATAATATATTTAAATAAATTAAGTGATAGGTTTAGGTCGTGTACTTCATAACACTTTGCATTGCTTTGTTGACCATGACTGGACGTTTGTCACTACTACAGAATTAAATTCTTGCTACCACTAATTAGAAAAGATTATCTTCGTAGTATGTTTCTGCAACATTTGTAATTTTAATCTACCACAACGATTTTAGTATAACAATAACAATGGTGGTACCAAAATGGTTATCACTGTTTCAAAAACAATAATTTTCAAAGAGTGTAAAGGTTAATCTAAGTTGGCTGTGTTCTGCTTTCTGAAAAGGCAAGAATGAAATCTATTTTAGAATTTGTTTCAATTATGTGAATCTTTTGATGCTTATCGGTTGACATATTGATTCCATATTTCTTCATTTCTACTCCAAGTGGTTAGTCTTAAGTTATAATTAAAATAACATGATGTATGTATAATGCATAGACTTTTATTGTAATGTTAAAACCATTTATGACAGGATATATGTGTGATATAAGATGTGTTCACAGTCCTGGATTTTAACTATTATTACTATATCCGAATGGTAATTTTTACCTTATTTAATAAAACTGCATTAAATAAGGTCAATATTATTTGGAAATATTGGTGCAGGGAAGCTTGTCATGAAGGGTTTAAAGTTTATTTCTTGGTTGTCATTTTATTTTGCCTTTTGTAGTTACAAATTCTAATGACATGATCTGGTGAAAATAATAAAGCCATGGTTGCCAGCATGTGACAAAAATGATCATACAGATGTTGAAGAAAACTATCTTGAACAGAAAAGCTGCTAAAAGAAGTAACTACAACAGAGTTCCTCGAACATACTTCTGTTTACAAGCTGATACAGGTTGTTAATTACTTTTTAAGGTAAGAAAAATTATTTTAACGCATATATAACTAATTTAATGTTATTAAAAGTTATTTCTTGATAATTTCAGTTGATTATTTATTTATTTGATTATTTTTTAATTTAAAATTTAATTTTTATTAATTTATTCAAATTGAAAGATAATTTCAGATAACTTAATGTATGTAAGTTTAGAAACAAAGTGTGGTATAAATCAGGCATGCGATTCTTCTGCAAGTCTGCGATGTTATGCTTTCTTCTTGGCATTTTCAGATTATTATCTTTTAAGCTATTTTTTTATCAAACAACTCAGAAAGTCAAGGAAACATCAAATGTTAAATACACTACCACTTACTGTCATACTCCAACCATAATATATATTATAAACATTAGCATTTGTATTAAGTTTATTTTATTAATATATAAAACCTAAAAGTAAAAAGAAACTATTGTGCATTCTATTTCTTGCATACATATCGAATTTTTATTTTTAAGATATCTTTGCTTTTTCCTTGTGATGAATTGATATGGTTATTGTAAAGTTCTACGGGGGGGGGGGGGGGGGGGGGGGGAATTTCAATACTCCCCATCCCCGTGCCACCCCCTGCACTGGTGGGTGTGAGTCAAGTATCCCTCCGAGTTTGTTACTTTCATCAGCTTTTGGAAGAAATTTTTAAATATTTATATTGTTGCTCTCTCCGAAATATTGACTTGCTTTCATTATAGATATTTATTATGGTATTATTATTGTTATTATTTTGAGAGTGTGTGTGTGTGTGGGTAATGTTATGGTATTATTATATGATTGGTATGTACAGATGTCACAGACGCACTGGGGTATATTTTTGGTGCCAAAAAGGCAATTTAATGCCTGGGCAACCCACCAATTTGGGTGAGATTTCTCATCCTATGGCAGCCCGGTACAGCAAATTGTGTGTGTTTTATATTAAATTAAACATTGTCTGTTTTATAATAAATTTATTTTTGTGTGTTTATAATAAAAATTGTATGTGTTTTACAATTAAATTGTATGTTTTTTAAGTACTTCCTCCATTATCCCGTCGACCACTTTTCATAAGAAACAAGTAATATAATTTTTTTTTAAAGTCAATTCCTACTTTTTAATCATAAATATATAAAATAAACCCGTACAGCATTAATGTCCCACGTTATCTTTATTGAACATTATTTTATAATCATCATTGCAGTATTTTATTTTTTGTTAGCATCACTCATTTGAGATAAATCTTTCATTTCATTTATGAAAACAATGGGAGAAATTTTTTTCTCCCAAATTAAAATTAATTAATTAAATTTAATTAATGAATTAATGTGTGAAAAAACTGTATTAACATCAATTGTCATCCAGTGCAAGTTAAAAATTTTTTATTTGAACTTGAATGGATGAATAGAAAATATTTTATTAACGATTGAAAATTCCAACAAGATATATATATATAGAGGGAGTGTTAGCTAATAGTAGGAATTATAAAAAACTATCGTCAAATTATATGATTTAAGGCCAAAGATGCATTATTGTGGCGACACATTCACTTGACTCAGAAGCGTTGCATGTGTTTGCTATGTTATCAAGTGGCTATAATTTCACATTTACCTGTATCTTTCATTTTGTTTTACTGATTTATTAGATATTTTGTTAATCGAAATAACAATTGTGTCCTTAAACGGCAGTGCCATGATATTAAAAGAGAAAAAGCAGTGAAAAAATGTTGCGATGCATAGTTACGTACAATAGATCAGTTTCAACTGATATCAAAAACATTTATTCTCCGGCCGATAGGGATAATTAGAAAAAATAATGTAAAGAATAAATATCCAAGTTTTTTTTTCTGTTTTCATTAATATATTGCAAATTTTATTGCTCAAGCTTACTAAGTTGGCGCATTGAAGAGTGGGGTTTTTCAGAATTTCTTCGCATTTATTTATTTATTTCGAGATTCCAATGGCAGCATTCTTTCATTTGTTTATTTGGCGTTACAGTTTGGCGATAGTTTTCTGTTATGAACAGTGGTCGACAGGATAATGGAGAAGTACCATTTTTTATAACAAATAAAAATATTAGCAATCTAAGTCTAACAGGTACACACGTGCCTTTAAAATAGAATCATTATCCCTTTAGACCATTTATATATAAGCTTTTTTTGTCTAGGTGCTTATACATTGCATTAAATAATACAGGCTTAACCATTTGGCACATTTTTGTTGTTGTTATATCCAACTTAAAAAAAAATCTGTAACTGCAAAATCCCCACACCAAACACAATATAAAATAACGAAATTTTCCGTTAAGACTGAGTGACAAAAACAAGATCGCTATATTTGATTAGTGGATTCTAAAAATGCCTAGTTTGATAATATTTAAAAATATAAACAAAGAATGTACATCAGAAATCTGTAAAGCACTTTGCCTCAAGCTGTGCAGATTTTTAAGAGGTTGCTTCACTCAGGCGAAAACACCCACTCGCTAATGTTAATCCTATGGATGAGATAATTTACGATATCTCGTTTGCATTTCAATATTTTTAAATATATATTTTTTTTTGCATTGGATAGCTGAGTTCAATCTCTATGCATACTCCTTTGTACTTTTTCGATTTTGATTACAAGGTTTTTTTTTTTTTTTATTAAGATACTTTTACTTTCGGAAACGATTTTGAAAGTGAAAGTATCCTAAATAAAAAAAAAACTGCAACAAAAATAAAAAAAAAGTAAGAAAGGGCCTGCATAGAAATTGACCTCAGCTATCCAATGCAAAAAAAAAAAAAAAAAAAAAAAAAATTAAATATATTGAAATGCGAACGAGATATCGTAAAATATTTCCCCCATATGATTAACATTAGCGAGCGAGCGGGTGTTTTTGCCTGAGTAAGTAGCCTCTTAAGAGTGACCTATATAAAGTGCATACCATATTTTGACTATTGAATTCTGTACATCTATTGCACTAGCATAGCAATGGGGGCAATTTTGGGGTTAAAACCCCTTCCAGAGTATTTCAAAAACTGATAAGATGTATAGAAAATCACTTGTCTTAAGGTAAAGTAATGTGTAAAAACCAAAGTAAAGAAAAGAATAAACAGCATAAAATGTCATTCTCAACTGTTTCAATGCTTTGTAATAGGGTCCTCTATTTAAACACAAAATCAATTACTAGGTGTACTGGTTAATTCCCGCTGTTTTTTTATTGATTTTTGAAGCTAAAAATACATAGGAAATAATAAAAATGGATTATTCAAACCAGCGGCCATCGCTAGCTACACATTTTTCCCATCTTTCTGGCAATTTGTGGATGCCTCGCCAAAAAAATTGTTTGTTTTTTGAGCCAAACCAGTCATTGAGCCATTTTTTCACATTTTCGTACGAATCGAAGTGTTGCTCTGCCAATGCGTGCGACATTGATGAAAACAAATAGTAGTTGGACAGGGCCAGGTCCGGAGAGTACAGCGGGTGAGGCAGCAGTTCCCATCCCAGCGCTTTTACGGTGTCTGTGACCAAAGTTGTGGTATGAGCCGGAGCATTGTCATGCTGCAAAATCACTTTTCCATGTCTTCTAGCCCATTCTGGCCGTTTTTCGATCAATTCATGGTTCAAATTCATCGTTTGTTGTCGGTAGCGTTGGCCATTAACTGTTTCGGACTGATCTGACATGGATCTACGTCAAGCAAAGCTTCCAATTCGGGATCTTCAAACTTTTTTGGCTGACCTGGACGTTCTTTGTCTTCAACGCTGTAATCACCACTTTTAAATCGTCGAAACCAATCTCTGCATGTTGTTTCTGATAATGCATTGTCACCATGAACTTTCACAAGAGTTCTATGACTTTCAGCAGCCGATTTCTTGGAATGAAACAGAAACAAAAGCACAGTCCGCAAATTCTCTTTGGAAGGAACGAAATTCGACATTTTTGAACACGAATATTTATATGATGTTATTACTTTGAGAACTTTTGACATTTATGGTTTTCAAGCCTTATGTTAGTACAACAAAACACACTATATGTCAAATGATTGAACGTTGCATCAATAGCTGCTGCCATCTATTAAGTAAAACAGCGGGAATTAACCGGTACACCTAGTAAAGAATAGGTTAGGAGCAATAGCACTAAAATAGTCATATGTTACTGCTATTGCTCTTTCTTTTTTCTCTGAAGTCTAAAAAAGATGCTCTTTTATGAAACCTTTAAGCGCACAAATGTTAAGTTTATTACAGCTATTTGTGCTTTTCATTACTTTTTGTCACACATCTTTTTTTTTTTTTTAATGAGTAACAATCCCAGATGGGGATCCTGGCTGCGCTACTGCTTATTGTGTACTTTATTTCCTTTTATTATACATATTTGATGTGTGTGTCTATATTTATTTATTTATCTTTTTATTTGCTAGAGAGAAAAGAAAGAATCAAGAAGAAAATAGACTTTACGCGAGCTGTTGATGATTATATATATATTTTTTTTTTATGTAAATAAATAGAATTATTTAAACTGAATAATGTTTCATTTGTTTCAGAAAATATTGCCTGGAAATTGAGAAATACTTTTGTTTGCTTCAGAGTAAGTTATTAAAAATTATTATAAAGGAAAAACAGTAATTTAAATGATTACTGATTGATATTAAATTAGAAAATAAAAGTAACAACATTAGATTGTGTTTGCTCTGTCGCATATAGGAAAGTATTTCTCTTGGAGACAAAATGAAAAAAAAAACAAGGCCACATAGAAATGGAAATTTTTATTTTTTTTTAAATTAAAGTATTATTAGCTTTTAACTAGAAAGGAATTAGGGAATATTAGATGAGGAAATGCAAAGATTACAATATTAAAATATATTATTAGTTAAAGTAATCTTTGGGATTTTTAATATCATATTTGTCACATTGTAATATGTAAAACCTATTTAATTAAGCTATTAAATGGGCAAAAAACTGCTATTACTTTAGCATAAAAATGTTTTTAAAAGATTATCATTGAATATATAAAAAGTTTCTTTTTGCACCATTAAGGAATTCAGTTTCAGAGAAAGTTATTAAAAATTATTATAAAGGAAAAACAGTAATTTAAATGAGTTAAATTAGAAAATAAAAGTAACAACATTAGATTGTGTTTGCTCTGTCACACATAGGAAAATTTCTCTTATAGACGAAATGAAAAAAAAAAAAAAAAAAAGCATAGCTACATAGAATTTTTTTTTTTAATTAAAGTATTCTTAGCTTTCAACTAGAACACATATTGCAACAGTGTATAATATACAGTATATTGGAATTCTACATATTTGGTGTGTTAGCAAACACAGGTTTTTTTCTCCCCTCATACAATGTATAATTAGCTGATCCTGTACCAGTGAACTGTATTCAAAAGGTAAGTAACTGAAAATATAATTCAATATTTATTTTTCATTTGAAATTTTGTAGCCAAAAACCCATATAAAAAGTAAAAATAGGAAAAGAATTCATATTCTGAAAAAATTGTTATTCAAAGTCAATTTTCATCGTAATTTTATTATAAAAGATTTGTGAATGACAGCGAGTATATCCTTTTATAAAATGGTTTGTGCATTTGAATTTTTACATTGTCTTAATGTGATTTATTTTTAAATATAAAATTCTGTTTAATTTCTTTAAAAGGTAGTTAAAAAAGCAACATTGAATCTGAAAGCAATGTCTTTTACACACACGTGTGTGAAAAAGAGTTATGTTCAAATTCACCACCAATAATTTTCAAATGTCTACGCCTATGTGCATAAGAATGATTTTAATACAAATAAAAGAAATTTTCCTAAAGAAAATTTCTTAACATAATTTAGGAACATTTTAATATGAAAATATGATCTAGTAATGTGGTGGATTGATTACAAATTTAATCCGTCAGCACACGCGTCCCTTTCCATTACGTTACTACACGCGTGGGATAAATTCTACCCCAGTCGGTTTTCTTGAGTCAATTTCCCGACGGTTTGATTATAAACAAAAATTTATATTTTGAAATAAACTGGAAATCAATAAAGAACATAATTTAACTTAAAATAAGACGTTCTTGCTTGAAAAAAAGTATAAAGCTCAGAATGATAACGAACGAGTTTCTCACATTTTAAGTAATGATTCTGAGCTGGGGTAGATTTTATCCCAGCGCGTGTGCTGACGGGTTAATATATATATATATATTATACACACATATATAGTAAGATATATATTTGGACAGAATCGGTACAAATAAGAGTGCTATCTCCCCCAACTCCAAGGAATTTGATGTTTCAGATTATGTCAGTCATCACAGGTCAGAATAATAATTCTTTTTTTAGAATCAGAAATTACATAAACTCTGAAATAACTTGTCTGATTTGAATAAAATAGAAACATTTGCATTAAATAAACAGTTTAAGTGCACAAATTATCCGTCCAATTGCAATATTCTCAAAGTGAGACACATCATCAATGAGTACTTTGGTTAATTTTAAAAATATGAAGAAAAACTTATCAATTATTTCTAGGCTGTCCACAACAAGATTAAAAAAATAAAAATCCCCCCCCCCTCTCGAAGAAAGTTCTGACATGGCACCCCTGAGTACAATGTTCAACACTCAGTAAAACTTAAAAAATAAAATATATTCAAATATTAGCAATTACTTTAAAGGAAAAAAGCAATATATTAATTAAAATATAAAAAATAAAATAATTCAAATTTTAGCAATTACTAAAAGAGAACGATATAATTATTAAAATATGTAACTTGCTAAATGTAATATGAATTCTTAAATATAATATAAGCTAATAAAATCATTCTTTTTTTTTTTTTTTTTTTTTCAGTATATAAATATTAGACTAAAATTTAATTTCCCACCGAAACAAAAAAAAAAGCCCAGTAGTAGTAAAATTTAAAAAATATATTCAAATTTTAGCAATTACTTCAAAGGAAAAAAAATATATATATATTTATCAAAATATGTAACTTGCTAAATGTAATATGACTTCTTAAATATAATATGGGCTAATAAAAATCATTATTATTTTTTTTTTCAGCATATAAATATTAAGCTAAAATTTAGTTTCCCACACAAACAAAAGAAACAAACACTCAGTAAAATTTAAAAAATAAAATATATTCAAATTTTAGCAATTACTTTAAAAGAAAAAAAAATACATTAATTAAAATATGTAACTTGCTAAACGTAATATGACTTCTTAAATATAATGTAGGCTAAAGAATAGCATTCTTTTCCTTTTTTTTTTCCCCCAGTATATAAATATTAGGCTAAAATTTGGTTTCCCACAAAAACAAAGGCAAAATTCAATCAGTAGAACTTAAAAAATAAAATATATTAAAATTTTAGTAATTACTTAGAAAAAAAGCTATGTATTAATAAAAAAAAAAAAAAAAAAAATTAGCAAATACATTAAAGGAAAAAAAACAATATATTAATTAAAATATGTAACTTGCTATGTAATATGACTTCTTAAATATAATAAGAGCTAATAAAAAGCATTTTTTTTTCAGTATATAAATAATTGGCTGAAATTTAATTTCCCACAGAAACTAAAGAAAAATTCTAAGTCAAGTTATTTTGATGAAAATCTCATGCCTCTGTCAATTACGATTTAAAACTAACAGATTAATCAAAACATTTTTCATTTCCTTTATAGATGCTTATGATAAAAGCATTATTATCTACCTTTGATTGTAATTCTTGTTACAATGCTTAATATGAAATCCTCTAACTAGCCTTACGTTTCTACATTTTGGTATGCTTGTCCTAAAACACTTACAAAGTACCTCAGATTGTGTCAACTAGCAACCTTTTATGTTGCTTTTTACAATGTTGGCAAACCTTTCAGACAAAGCCTTTCAAAAGCATCTAGTCATTTACATGTTGGGGTTATAAAAATGTTTTAAAAATCAAAAATTGTTATCTGGGTAGCAACTATTGTCGTCGCTTGGTCCGTCCGTCTGTCTGTCCGTCCGTCCATCCGTCCGCATATAACAACGCAAAAACTACCCAACCGAATGGTTTGCAATTTAAAATATATTATCTTTGCAGAATTTTGTCGAGACATTTCAAATTTTATTAAAATCGAATAAAAATTTTAGGAGATATTAATAAAAATATTTATTAAGAAATTAGAATTTTTTTTTTTAAATCGGTGCTTTTTTGTTATAGGAGCTTCCGAAGTTGAATCGTCCAGCGACCGAGATACTTACTTTATTGCAGAAATTAATCTGCAGACGATATAATTCATTTCACAGAATTAAAAATCAGAAAAGATCTGAATATTTATATAACTAGCTATAGTACGAACGCTCCTCATTTGTCACGTTTGACGTACAATTTCCAACTTGTTTTTCACTGATTTCGTTTTTTCATAACGTAAACAGAACTTTCGTACACCAGAACAAGACACTGAACCACCAACTTGTCTTGCAGTTTCAGCATAAGAGAGGCCATTTTCTCTCACTATGACAATTCGGCTTCTTTTTGTAGGTGTTCAATTAGTTCTTCTTGTTGATGACATTGTTTAAAATTAGTTTAATTAAAAAAGGACTTTAAATATTCAAAAACAGCAATACCCTATTTCATTGTACTAGTATGCATCATTCCGCAAGATATTTCCACAACAATAACTCTTTTACCATCCAGATAACCTAAACTATAGTTACAGACATTTGATTGGTCCTCAGAATAGTGTTTGTGATTGGCTAGTACGCTTTTACTACAAAATACATCCTTATTTAAAACGATTTGTGTTTGTTTGTTCTACTAAAATGAGCATAATTTTTTTTTGTAATACAGATATTATAATACTGTTTTTATTATTAAATTCTACATTAAATTACCTTCAATTTGATATATAAACGTTTTTATTTAAGTGAAAATTAATAGATTCTACAAGCACACAAAGTTAAAAAACATGAAACTTTCAAAAATGTCCAAACTTTTGGCCACCACTGTATTCTGTTCAAGATGTGTCGCATTTTTTTCTTGGAAGTCTTTATTAGTTTTCAGAGATTCTCATATTACTGTTTACGGAGAGGCATTCACTTTACTTCAGAAATGAACGCACCACCGCATACATAATTTATTTTCGTCTGTTTTCGGTGTATTCTGTTGAAGATATTTCTCAATTGTTTTTGTATGCATTGATGCGTTTTCAGGGATTCGCTTATTACAGCTTACGGAGAGGCATTCATTTTACTCCAGAAATGAATGCATCGCCGCATACAAAATTAAGTTTCGTCTGTTTTCGGAGTATTCTGTTCAAGATGTTTCGCAATTCTTTCTTCAATGTCTTTATTAGTTTTCAGAGTGTCTGTTATTATACTTTACGGAGAGGCATTCACTTTTGCACAGAAATGAATGCAGCGCAGTTTATATAATTTTCGCTTTTTTTCGGAATACCCAGGTAGCACAGAAATATCGGCCAATATCAACGGCAATATTTTGAAAGTCGCTGAATGTCATACGTCAAATTTACGACATCTGCCGATATTCACAGACATAACTTAAAATTAGTTTTAAAAAGAAAGCATTCAAAAGAGCTTTTTGCATTACTTATGACATAATAATACAGAAATAGTATTCTAAACAATAAAATTTAATAATTTTACCATTTTTAAAAAACTTGACTTTTTAATGCCTTATTTTTAATATTTGGTTACATTGGCCAATGTTGTAAAAAGGATATTACTATTACAACATTCAGGGATATCTATTGACATTCGAAAAAAACAATATCATTTTTCGAATATTTTAAGATATCTGTCGACATTCAGCCTATCTGACGAAGTTTGTAATCTTGACCGAAGTGAACGGAAAGTTCTAAAGGACCGCCCATTTGTGTAGTGTAGTTTTCGTCAATGTGCATTTGATGGAGGCGTTGGGCGTAAAATTTGCACAGAAAGGAAAAGCCTATATAAAATTTTTCTGTAGGAATCTATAGTTATTTTTATATATATAAAAAAAGCATGTGAAAATTTGTGTTTTATAAAAAATTAGATTTTTTATACCATCTTTATACTATGTATTTTATACTCATTTTAAAAATGTTTTTACAAGAAAAAAAAATCAATTTATATAGTTGTTTAATGGATGCTTGTTTATCGTTTTAAAATGCTTTCGGATTTCCGACTTTTATAAGAATTTTATTTTTTATTATTGAAACAATACAAGTTTAGTTTCAAAAGTAGGTCACTGAATTTTTAATTAGGCACTATTAATAATATATATTTTATACAGTTCATCTAAGTAATTATTATTATTATTATTATTATTATTATATAATAAGCTTTTGGGCTAATTTATGTACGTGTTAACTTTCGTGTAGTGCATCAATTTTTGAAAAAATATACACATATTTCTGACTTAAAATTAATAAGAAAATATATATATTTAATTTCTCAGAAAGCAAAATTCAAAATAATGGGGTTGTTAAAACTTACTTTATAGTTTTATGAAAGGTGGGGGGGTGTTACATGATTTTTAACACAGCAAGCTTTAAAATTTCTTATTTCCATTACATTCTTAAGTTTTAATTTTCTTACCTATTTTAAAACAATTTTTTTTTCAAAATTTCCAACAAACTCAGTAATAAAAAGTGATATTTAAATAAATCTTTGATAAAACAGCATAAAAAAAAATATGTCGATTGTGATGGAAAAATACGAGATAATTAAATGATAGTTTTGTCATTTGTCAGACATTTTCTACTCCAGTAACGAAAAAATCTATTCCCACCAGCTTTTGTTAACAGCTTTTTATAACATCTTTTCTCCCTGGGTTTCTATTGAACATGCTTTTATACAGTACTTGGGTCTCTTGTCTTGTTACATAACAAGACTAGACTTTCCTTAAACAGAGATCTCTCGTTTTATAATGAGGGTTTTCTGCTCTGTCCACCACTACAGTGCCTAGAAGTAACTAGTGTGCTTATCGCCAATACAACCATAAGGAAAAAAATGTGTCAGAAAGGAGGAAAACCAAATTCTCCCCCAGAGGGCGTCGAGTTCCCACCGTGGTTATTTGCATTTGAAGTTTCATTTAAAAGGCTTGATCCTAATATGATTTTTGATATAATTACCTCTATGTTTTCAAACAAACTATACGAATTTTTCTATTTCTCTAATATTTTAAAGTAAACATATATTATAACATATACTATGCTTCTTTAATGATAAATTAAAATGGATAATTCCGCAAATACTACGAAAAGAAAAGCTGATCGAACATGCTTCGTTTCTGGATGTTCAAGTGGATATAAAAGTAACAAAACTAAAATAACTCTATTTTCCGCCCCTAAAAACAAAAACCAATTTTCGAGCCGATAAAGACTTGAACCAATATTCAGTTGTGTGTGAATCGCATTTTGATGAGCGATTTATTGAGAGGAGAAATAACGATTTATTAATTATTGATATCCTAACTTTTAAATTTATTTTAACATGACTATTTTGTTTCATTAGTATGCTTTCATTGAATTATGGTTTTAATACATTCACAAAATTAATTTCTTACTTTTTGTATCTATTACTGGAATTAAAATTGTTTGATTTATTTCTTTTATTAAAATTTTGATTCACATTGGGAAATGTGAGAATGAGAATAGTTAAATATTGTTGATAGATTAATATAATATTAAAAAAATAAATAAATAAAATATAATAAAAACTATTAATTAAAAGAATTTTTTTAAAGGATGATTAGCACATCTACCCAAAATTTAAAGAAAATGCATTCTTGTAATACTTTCAGGAGAATATATTTTTTTTTTTTCTAGATTTGAAAGAATCATAGATTTCTCATTTGATGTTTTGTTAGTATACCTTAAATTATTTTACCCAAAACTACGCTCTGAAACAACAGAAATTTTTAACAACTAATCATTATTAATTAAATTTATTATAGATTAAAATGTTTTGAGCTTGAATTTACGTAGCTGTGTTATACAATTATTTTAAATTTAGTATTTTAACTTTTCTATCTAAATTAATTAAAATATTGATTTTGTGATAATGACAATAAATAGTTTAAAGAATGAATTATTATCATAAATATTTTATTAATTATTGATATCCTAACTTTTAAATTTATTTTAACATGACTATTTTATTTAATTAGTATGCTTTCATTGAATTATGATTTTAATACATTCACAAAATCATTTTCTTACTTTTTGTAAGGTGTCTATTACTGGAATTAAAATCGTTTGATTTATTTCTTTTATTAAAATTTTGATTCACATTGGGAAATGTGAATATGAGAATGGTTAAATATTGTTGATAGATTAATATAATATTTAAAAAAAAAACTAAAATATAATAAAAACTATTAATTAAAATAATTTTTTTTTAAAGGATGATTAGCACATCTACCCCAATTTAAAGAAAATGCATTCTTGTAATACTTTCAGGAAAATAATTTTTTTTTTCTAGATTTGAAAGAATCATAGATTTCTCATTTGATGTTTTGCTGGTATACCTTAAATTATTTTACCCAAAATTAAGCTCTGAAACAACAGAAATTTTTAACAGCTCAATTTACTCTTAGTTTGTTAAGTGGATGTAAACAAGTTATATAACAATAAATACCCATTAAAAAGTTGTCAGAATAGGGGTAAAATAATTTAAATGTATGAAAAAGGACATGTTTTTACAACAATATATCGTAGTATGATGTATTTATCCAATATATTGTTTTAGAAATAACTAAATATTGTTGGAAGAAAAACGTCCTATGATAAATTTTGTAACTGTTTGATTTCTTTACAATTAGTTGTTATGAAAGCAGTTACATTTCTCCCCAACTGCATTTTCATTATTAATTTTTTTTTCTTGTTTATTTTTTATCTAGAGCATTGTAAAGTACTAATTTATTACCGAAAAAATTAGATTTAAAACGATGTTTATGTACAAACGAAAGTTACCATAGCCGCGGCGAGAACACTAGCGCCATCTATCAGCGTCCTCTATTTCAGAGATATAATTTTGACGCCGATAACAGCACTATTTACTTCTAGGCACTGTACCACCACATCTGGGGTGCGCAAAAAGATTTTTCAGTAATGAAGAAATAAGTCATTTAATATCAAAAAATGTTGTTCAGGAATGTTAGAAAAATATATCTCTCAATATCAAATGATGGTATTCAGCAATGACAGAAAAAGATATCACTTAATGTCAAAAAATGATATTCAGGGATGTTGGAAAATATTGGCCAACATTCACAGATGTCAAAAACTAATATTCACAAATATTATTTTAGGGGGGATCATTTAACGTTGGCCAATATCAAATTTTGATATTGGCCGATATTACATTTTGTTATTGGCCAATATCTTTGTGCTACTTGGGTATTCTGTCGAAGATGTTTCGCAATTCTTTCTTGGATGCCTGTATGACTTTTCAGGGATTTTCTTATTATAGTTTACGGAGAGGCACTCACTTTTCCCCAGAAATGAATGCACCGCCGCATATACAATTATTTTTATCTTTTTCTTGTGTGTTCTGTTCAAGATATTACGCAATTCTTTCTTGGATGCTTTTATGATATTTCAGAGAGATTCTTATTATAGTTTACGGAGAAGCGTTCACTTTTGCACAGAAATGAATACATCGCCGCATATATAATTTTCGTCTTTTTTCACAGCATTCTGTTGAAGATGTTTTGCAATTCTTTCTTGGATGCCTTTATGAGTTTTTAAGAATTCTCTTATTATAGTTTACGGAGAGGCATTCACTTTACTCCAGAAATGAATGCACCGCCGCATACGAGTCTATTACATTGAAGTCAAACGCAAGTTAGTTACCTCGTTAGATTGTGGTAACCTGATGCGGCAGAGGGTGAGATAGAGTTGGTGATGTATCATTATTTTGGCGCAAAAGTATTTTATGTTTATGAAAAATAAATTTGTTTGGTTGCAAATCGACTGCTTGATTCGAATTCGAAAAGACTAAACGGAGATATGTTTTTGTTTACATCATATCATCTATTCCATGTTGATGTTTATTTTTTAATCTCCTTCTACGGTTAATAAATAAATTTGCCGAAGCTTAGCCTTGAAAACTGATAAAATTTAAAAGAAAACTAATATTTCATCACATGGATATTTATTAATTGTGCTTCATTTTTATATTATTATTGCTATTTGTAGTTTTTGAATTACTTAAGGTAAAGGTATGCCCATATTCATATTAGAATGTGACACAATTTAATAGCATAAACTTTTATCTAATGTTACTAAAAGTTTGTTGTTAAAAAGTTGCTTGTTTATGTAACTGTCTGTGTAAAGTAAAGATAATAGTATGATGGCTTGGTACTTATTTGATACGGTAGCTGTCGTTTCTAGAAATAAAAGGAACACATATATTGTTAGTTAATTATAAGCTTTTTATTTTTCTTCTTTTTTTCAGGGCAGCACAGTGAGAAAAGTTATTTTAAAGAATAGATATTGTTTTCATATTCTGATAATTTTGATTTTAATTAATTACCTGAATCAATACTTTGCATGTAACTAACTCATGTTGCTTTTTATATTTAAGATTATCAAAGTAAATCATATGTCGTATTTCTGTTCTAAAAATCTCTTTTTTTACACAGAAGTTTATCTATGTGTGTTAGAGGTATCAATATATGTAAATTGGTCTGTACAAATTGGATAAAATCTAGTAGCCAGCAAAAAATTTGTGGCCGCCAATAAAAAATATTTATCCCCCTTCCTTACAATTGTCAGTTTTGCCCACTTTTTTATTTAATCGTGGATTTTTCAAAAAACACTAAAATTATTTTATAAATTAATTGAAAAAGTATAATCCTGAGCATAATAAAAAAAAAATCTTGAAATACCTTAACTCTTCAACTCAGTTAATACATTAATTTAGAAAGGTAATTGATTTGAACCGGCAACATACTGGTAATGCTGAATTCTGTTTGAGAATAAAATTACTAATTTAAATTTTATGTATGTAATAAACTTGCTTCGTTAAGTTTTTGAAGATAAGATCTTAATTGTTTTTGAAGTTCTGGTGTAAAAATTGAATATTTTATTTTGTATCAACTAAACTGGTGATTCAATAATATTTTGGATTAATTGATGTAACAAAGAAACTTTTAGTGTCCTACCTACATATCTGATATGACGCAACAAGCAGCATTATATTAAGAAGCTTTATAAGCTTTTAATCCAATTATTAAAAAAAATTGTAATATTCTATAAAACACAAAAATTGAGAAAATTATAAGTTATAATAAATCTCTTGTAAAAATGCTACTTTTTACTGGAGATTTACTATATAATGTACCTAATAAAGCTGTATTTTTTTTAATGATTTAAATATAAGACATTTCATGCATCTAAATTAAACTAATAATAATTTATATGATTTTAGGAGTTATTGGTAAATATAATGAGTAAATGGGAAGAAAAATCAAATTGAAAAAAACAGCTTTCAAAAACAAAATTTTTTAATATTTTCAATGGAATATAGTAGTAGATGTTTTTCTTTTCATTGCTAATTAAACTAAGATACTACTATTGCATTCAAGTATTTTTAATTGCAGATAATATATTTTGGTATTTTCATACTCCTCTTCTAAACAGTATTAATTTTTTTAACTAAGTCATGTATCATTGGTATTATAAATAAAAGAGAGTGGAGGCTTCTGTACTTTTCAGTTGCTACAGATTTTTTATTACTCAATAGCTTAACCATTCTGATATTTACAGTAGGTACAATGTGCGTAAAAGTCTTGGTTGTTGAATGCCCCATTTGTCGAACAATTTATTTCTGAATGAGAGATTTGACTTCCTTTTGACATTTGATTCAGTCCTCAAACAAAAGTTTGGTTCTCGATCAGTAGGGATGTGAGAAAAGGGAGAGAAAGCAACCCAATTGATTGTGTGTGTTTTTTTTTTTCTTTTGTCATTGGAATAAAATATACATACTTGCAGTAAAGGGATTCCAACATTTACAAACTTCATGCGTTAATTTTATCGATTGCTTTAGAACAAATTTAATGAATCTACTGTTTTTCTTTCTTTCTATTTTATTTATTTATTTTAACTAATAGTTACAAGTTCCTTGCATTTGGAGAATCGGCTGGTTCATAGGTAGATGTCAATCTTGCTGCATTTGTTTTTGCTCTCAGAAGATCTGAAATGTGTAGTTTTGTTATTGCATAATTAATTACCATTTGTGATCCTCTGCAAGCAAATCAAATTGATGGATCAATTTGAATTGATGGACTCAACTTCCTCAAGTAGGATCTAACTTTGAATAAGGTAAACTTTCTGGTAAAATCTATAAATGTTAATAGGTAAATTATTTTCTTTTTTAACTGCAGGTTTTGCTATAAATAAATTTTCTGTTTGCATAATTTTGTTGAGTATTATTCTTTTGGTATTTTTCCATTTGCTGGGCATAGGTAATAAATTGCCAAATAATATTTCAATGCATCAACATTACAAGCATTTTTTTTTTCATTCACAGTGTGAATTCTAACACCTAAATCTTGATTATTTGATCAGAATTCCAATACACTTAATTATCATGATTTTTCTATAATGGTAGAAAAGTAGTAAAAACAGTGGTAGCTTTTAATATTGCCTGTGTAAATTAGAAATGATACTATGCTATTGAAATATGTTTTTAGTTTATGATATTACTTCTTATTAAAACTTTTGGTACTAAGGACACCAGTGATAACTCTCCAAATATCTTGTTTCAATTGGCATCATTTGAATTGCATACAACTAATGACACATTTTTACTACGTCTAAATGATATAAAAAGATTTTTGGATGTTATATAACATAAGTTTCTATTTTTGTGTATATAAAATTCAGGGCTTAATTTCTAACAAAAAAAGTACCGGAGCCCTAATATTCTGCAGTACTAACACCTGGTAACAGGAAAAAAAGTAATTGGGAAAAAAAGTAACTGAGTCATCAAAAGCGGAAAAAAAGTAACAATGTATTGATAAATATTGAACTTATTGATAAATAAGTGTTAAAAGATAACAAAGTAACATATGTCTGATTTATATAATTCCCGTAGGCGGATATTTGCGAATGCTATTAGGAATTGAGTAAAATCACCCCCGGAAAAAAAGCACCATCGGTAAAAAGCTCCATGATAAAAAAAAAGGGTGTGGCGGGGAAAGGCATCACGTTAAGATGGGAAAATACCACACATTTATGAACGTTATATATTACACGTATACAATTATATATTACCCATGTTTAAATAAGCCAATTCTAATTTCGGGTAAAGCACGTGCTACCACGTGTATTTACTAACCATGTGTACTAGGAACAATCAGAGCATTATATACATCATATATTCTAATACGAGAGCAAATCTTGTGTGTGGGGGGGGGGAGGGGGGGTTATATATATATATACAAATTTTATTTTAAAAACAACTCTAACGATTTTGACGAAATTTTGTATCCTACCATTTTGAAACACCAGAAAATCATTGGGTTGGGTCACATGTTCGAAAAAATTCGATTAGTGGGTCATTTTGGGTCACCATCGGTCAGGGTCAACCTAATTGTGTCTAAAAAACAGTTCAAACGATTTTGACTAAACTTTTGCTACCATTTTCGGGCACGAGAAGACTATTGGGCTGGGTCACATAATTGAGAACTTTCTATTAGTGGGCCAAGTTAATTTTATCTAAAAAACGGATCTAATGATTTTGATTAAATTTTGTATCTTACGAGTTTCGGGCACGAAAAAATCATTGCGCTAGGTCTTAGGTCCGAGAAAATTCGATTAGTGGGTCATTTTTGGGAAAATAACAATTGGACATGATAAAATGTACTAATATAAGAAAAAATGATCTTGAAACTAGAAAATATTTCTCCTGCATGTTATTGAAAAATATATATATAATTTTCTAATGAGAATTTAGTAACTCTGGTATTACCATCTGAGGTATATAAGAGAAATTACTAACATGACAATATAATTAAAAGTATGAAGTTATTAAATGATATTGTATTAATATGTTTTTCAATTGTAATTTTCAGTTACAGGTATTACTGGTATGATTTCATATATGAATTTTTATTTTTAATGACAAATCATTTAATTCTCTTACACATTATAATTTTGAAGTTAATGTTTTCATGTTAACAAAATGAAATATATATATGGGAAATGTTATGGACCATTTTAGCTTCAGACGGGGAACATAAAACTTGAAAAATAATCATAAAAGCATCCGAATGAAGTTATCATAAAATTCTGAATATTTTATAAATAATTTTTAATAAAAAAAAATTAAATTACTATTATATTTAGTTGCAGGATTTTTTTTTAAATCTGAAAACTTGCTCAAAAAATAAAAACTGCAATTAGATCCTATGTTCCATCTGTATAACAAATTTAGATTTCAAGACACAAATTCATTTTGAAAGCTTTACGCTATAAAAACTGGATAAAATAATTAATTTTAATTTTGATTTTTTATTCTTTTTTTTTTTAAATAAAAAAGTTATTTGAAATAAAAAATGGAAATCAGAAAAAAGGTACAATTTAATATATTTACTTTCATACAGTTAAGATGTATATTTAACACCTAATTAGTTTTGAAACTTGAATGAATTTTTCCTAGTGCTATTAAAAAAGAATAGATATATTTTTTAAGGGCAGCTAACACTTTCTATTAACTAGCTCTCTTACAATTATCATCTTATTTATATAAAAAGAATATCCATATGATCATGTTAATATATATATATATATATAATTTTTAAATAATATTGAGTTATTAAGTTCTTTCCACACAGTTACTTTGAATTATTGATATATTTTTGTATACGAATTTTTAATTTTAGTGAGAGATCGGTTAATTCTCTTACAGATTATATTTTCGAAGTCAATGTTTTCATGTTAAAAAAAATTAAATTTATGTTCAGAAACTGTTAAAAACATTGTTGCTTAAAGGGGAATATAGAACAAGAAAACGAATCACAAAAGCATCTGAATCAAATTGTTGTGAAATTCTGAATATTTTATACATGGTTTTCAATATTTCCTATGGGAATGGATTATTTTTAAGTATTTCCTCATGAAAACTTGTTCAAAATACAAAAACTGTATTTATATGTATTTACTGTGTTCCATCTAAATATCATATTTAAATTTCAAGACGCACAGCCATTTTCAAAATATAACACAGACAAAGAATCCAAATCGCTTTACTTAATCATGTATGAACTGGGAAAATTAAAAAAGTCATATTGAATAAGATTCTAAATAAAGAATCTAAATAATGTGGAACTAAATAAAGATAATTCAAAAAAGAAAAAAAAAGAGTGGTGGTGGTGGTGGTGTGTGTGTGTTGGAGGGGGGGGAATTGGGTAGATAAGAACCATGTTTGGCCCATGGCAGAGACAAATATTTTGTTTTCATTTTTGTAATAAAATTTAGGATTAAATTGGTTCTTTTTGTATAACTATTTAAGTATGCTATGTACAAGATAAAAATAAAAGTTGTTTAGCAAATTTTAATATACTCAACATTTAAAAAAAAAAAAAAAAAAAAATCTTTCTTATCTATTTATTTATTTTTATTTATTTATTTATTTTAATAAGAAGGTCTCATAACACCAGCATGGTTTTTATGGATGTTAATATTTGAATAAAAATATAAAACATTCAGAAAAAGAATGAAAACTTAATTTATTATTATTATTGAACTATTCTATTCAAATGTTAAAATAATTTAAAGCATACTGAAATGATAGAAACTTGTACTTTCTACTAAGAAAATAAACTGCAAAATGAATTTATGCAGTTAAAATTTTCAATAGCGGATACCTCAGGACTGCTGGGCTTGTTCTCTATATACCTCCATTTAGCGAACTATAAATCAGTTTGGGTTGCTTACAAAAGCAGGACCTGATTATTGCATGGGCAAACTCTTCCACGGCTTTGACCTCCTCCCCTCTGATTTTAGGTGCCTCCCAAATTTGACATTTCTTTCAATATTTTAAACTTATAGAGTAGGATAAGATTAAAAACAAAAAAATATATTTAGCTGAAAACAGTAAAACCGTTCAATAGCGGACATTTCGAGACTACAAAATTTGTCTACTATTCGGAGGTTTCCACATTTCTGATGTAAAAATATTCAAACATGTATGTGTTGTGGATTGAAAAGGTGGATTTTAGCTAAATAGAGGTATTCGCTTTTACCTCTAAAACCGAACACTTCCGAATAGCGAAAAATTCTGTGGTCCCAAAGTATCCACTATTTAGAGATTTTACTGTTTTTAGAAAAATATAATTTTTGTTTTCAATCTTATCTTACTGTAAAAGCTCAAAACATTGAATATAATCAGTACAATGTCGAAAGATATTTAAAAGATCAGCTTTACGAAAATTGCATTTTAAATTTTGGGCCTCATAAAATCGGGTGAGGTGGGGAGGGGGGGGGAGGTAGAGCCATGGGCTAGTTTGTCCGTGCTTTAATCAGTTCTTCTTCTTAAAAAATTACCAGCCCTGCTTTGTGGTCATATACAGTCCCATTTATTGAGGATGCAATGTGGTCAAATATGGCTGCATTTAATGCTTTAAAAAAATGTGGTCAGAAATGGCTACTTATTGCTGACAGATCAGAGCACGAAAATGGGCGCAATTCAGGCATTTCAAATGTCTTAAATTCAGACACAAATAAGTGTCTTAAAAAATTAAGACACTTTAAAGTGTCTCTTTTTTTAACCATCCGTTTCAGACACTTAAGTGTCTGAATTTCAGTTTACAGTGCAGTTTTAACATTTTTATACCTGGTTAAAAATTATTTTTATTAATACTTAAAATTATCCCATTGTTTTGAAATACAATGTAAGATTTGAGAATCATGATTCATGATAAAATTAACTTGACCCGCGTTGACCCAAAATGACCCACTAATTGAATTTTCTCGAACATGTGACCTAGCCCAAGAGTCTTCTCGTGTCCAAAAACCATAGGATGCAAAATTTAGTGTAAATAGCCTGTGACTTCTTTTTCATGTTATGCATCTCTGGGGTCCATCCCCCCACTCCCCTCCCAAGTGGGACTCTTTTCTAAATTTTACACACACCCCTTATGTGATATATCGCTGGAAAAGTCCTTGACCGCTTATTCATGTTATGCATCTCCGGGGTCCATCCCGCCACTTTCCCTCCCCTTAAGGGAGGCACTTTTCTAAATTTTGTTGACACCCCTCATGTCATATATTGTTGGAAAGGTCTGTGACTGCTTAATCATATTATGCATCTCAGATGTCCATCTCCCCACTTTGCCCCCCCCCCCCCAAGGAGTACTTTCTAAATTTTGCACACAACCTCATGTTATATATCATTGGAAAGGTCTGTGACCACTTAATCATATTATGCATCTCCGATGTCCATCTCCCCACTTTGCTCCCCCCCCCTCCAAAGGGATACTTTCTAAATTTTGTTGACACCCCTCATGTCATATATTGTTAGAAAGGTCCGTGACTGCTTAATCATATAATGCATCTCCGATGTCCATCTACCCACTTTACCCCCCCTCCCCCCAAGGGGTACTTTCTAAATTTTGCACACAACCCTCATGTTATATATGATTAGAAAGGTCTGTGACCACTTAATCATGTTATGCATCTCCGGTGACCATCTCCCCACTTTGCCCCCCAAAGGGGTACTTTCTAAATTTTGCACACAACCTCATGTTATATATCATTGGAAAGGTCTGTGACCACTTAATCATATTATGCATCTCCTATGTCCATCCCCCCTCTTTGTCCCCCCCAAGGGGCATTTTCTAAATTTTGCACACACCCCTCATGTGATATATCGATGGAAAGGTCTGTGACCGCTTAATCATATTATGCTCACCACTATGAAATTTGTGAAGTTAAGTCAACTATAAATTTTATTTTTATGGTATTATCAAGTTGTTTGCCATCAAATTTTGACGGGTTCCATCTAGTATTCATAAAGTTTATTTGGAATTCGAATAGTGGTTTTTGAATTTTCACCGATTTATAGTTTTTTTGAGAGTTTTGGAAATTTGTAAAAGAAAATTCTGTTTCAAACTTTTAGTATAATATAGTAAATTTTTTCTTCTGCAATTTTTTAGCATTCCTACAATGTTTAGCCCATTACAGTAAATTTTGCCCTCTGTGATTTGGGAATTTAACCACTTTCGAATCTCTCCTGCTTCTGTGTTTCAGAATGACGTTCTAGCATGCACCACAACGTTTTTTTTTTCAGAATTTTGGGTTTTAATTAATATCTCAGTTAATTATTTAAAAAAATGAAACATTTGAGCCTCAGGTACATTAGGACCTGCCTTGGGCTGTCCTCATGCAAATTTTCAGACCTCTATGTATGGTAGATTTCCCTAGCCATCACACACAGACAGGCATCTTTCTTTTATTAGTATAGAATAACAACAAGATATTTGATTTGACTAAATATTGGGAAATATACTACACATTTTTATTGAGAAAAGTCAGGGAATTTTTTTGCCAGAATTGTGTAGGAATTTACGTATATGATTTACTTTAACTCTTTAAATTCTGAGAAAATATTCTAAAGAATAAAAGTACTAGCTTTTTGATAAAAATAAACATTTTTTATGTTATTTATGTCTACTTTTGTTCCTGAAGTTATGTTTATATATATATCATTCCTTTTAATATTTTTTTTAATGAATAGTGTGTTGAAATATCAACTATATAAGTATTATTGAGCATGTGGCTGTACATATATAACGTTATCACTTTATGGAGGGGGAGGGGGGGTTCTGCCACTTGATATCGTAAGATATCTCTAGAAGGAAGGGGGTTTTGTCTTTTAATATCATCATTTTTTATCCAACCCAATTTTTTTTTTCACTTTACATTAAACTAGCCTGTTATTATTATTTTTTAAATACAGAGTTATTAATAAAGCCATTAAATGATTATAAAATTATTTTATTCCAAAATATGAACTATCCCGCTGTTTGGTTTTCTTGTTCTTCTGCTATAAGTGCATATAATTCACTGGTAAAAAAAACAGGTGCGAAATATGTTTTAAATGATACTTGTGTTTACTAATAAAGAAAAAGAAAGAATGTTATCCAATTGTTTTTTTTTACTTTCATCTTCCCCGTGCAGGGGACAAGTGCAAAAAGACTTGGAATGCTGTGGAATGCATTTTGTTGACACTTGTATTTACTGTGGAATGCATTATGTAACAACAATAAACTATTATTAAATACATTTAAGTAATTACTATCTCTTTTAGAGGCTATTTAGTATAAAGTTATTTCATGTATAATAAGTGATATTTTATTGACTTCTTTGCTTCATTTGAATCAGTAAAGTGTGCTAATAATAAATGTACAACAATATCTTTATATCACTGCAAACTTATTTTTAAAAAAAGAAGATTGTAAAAATAAAAAGAATTTTTAGACATTGATACTGATATCATTAGGGTGGGGGGGGGTTGAGGAATGATAACATATGATATTGTAATGTGGGGAGACGTCCAAATTTTGATAACTTTATAAATGTACAGCCCCCATGATCCCTCTAGAGCAGTGTTTCTTAAACTTTGAGATCTCGTGGACCCCCTTTGATGTGAAATACATTTCGGGGACCCCCAACAACATTTTACGTAATATAAGATAATAAATTATTTTAATGCATACATCCTATTTATTTTTCAATTAGCGTGTTCTATGTTTAGTTTACAGAGTTGGAAGCTCATAGTTAGTTCATAAGCTGCATTAATAAGTAGAAAATAATTATAACACGCATTTTAAGATGTTAAAATATACATAACTACTATCGGCTATGAGAAGGATGATGCTGCTTTATTTTTACTAGATGTGCAATATTTGGTGCAATGTTTAAAACATGTTTCTTTAAGTCTAGTTCGACATCCAGGCGATGTCTACATTTGTTTCTCATGTGCACAAGATTGGAGAAAGTTTTTTCACACAAACATGCAGTGCAGAAGGGAAGTAATCGTTTGGTAGTATTTTCTGCTAATTCTGCAGAGGTATATCTCACGCACAATCAAAAATTTCAAAATGCAACGGAAAGCAATTTTCATGTACCCATCTCATGGTAATTTCGAATGATGTTCCTGCTCTAAAAATGCCAAGGTTTTGATTTCACTAATTTCTTGGAAATTAAATGGATTCCTCATGCACTCTGTTTTTGACTTCGAGGGAGGAAAATAAAGCCTGAAAGTTTCTTTCAAGTGCTTCCTTCATGTGTACAAGAAAATGTTCAATAATATCAGGGAACATTTTATCGTCAGAAGATTGTAAGATATCGAATAATGTTGGATATCATTCAAAAATATCATTTTTAAGTCGATAACTCACAAATACTTGTTTTTATTGTGGCTTCTACTTTCTCTTGGATTTCGAAAATGTGTATTATTCAGGAAATTTAAAACAACTGTCAAATATGCCACCTTGACAAGCCAGGAGAAATAATTGGAACTATCTTTTAAATAGAATTTAGAGTCGATTAAAAAAAGTCTTAATTCATCACGCAGTGCAAAAATTAAAATTTTTAAATCGCATTTTTCCTCGTGACAGCCACCTAATGCATGCATAAATAGCTGTTTGTGTTTTCTCCCAAACATTCCATCTCTGGAGCACTGTCATGTCCCCCTCAGAAGATATGATGTTTTATGCTTATTAATGGTCTAGACTAGAAGTTCTTGTCCTGCAAAACTCCCCCTGAAAAATCTACAGAAATTACTTCAGGAGGGAAAAAAATCTAAATTTAGCACTGAACTTGAGGACCCCCGGCCATAAGCTCGCGGACCCCTAGGGGTCCGTGGACCACAGTTTAAGAACTGCTGCTCTAGAGAATAAAAAGAAATATATTATATGCTCATCTTGAACATGAATATGGTCATTAAAAAAAGGAGTGTTATCTGTGATACTGGCAGTATAATTCAATATCCTAGTATTCAAAAATTACAACAATAACTCATCTAAAATCATCATCCACTTTGAAATTTTTGCTCTGTGTTTTCCTCTCAAGGGGGGGGGGGATTCCTCCAAAATCAGAGAAACCACCACGAAGACACCTGATGAATCGCCAGAAGACACCCGACGGCTCCGTAGCCGGAACCCCATGAGGGGAACCGGGTTCTCGGCCATATGTCAAGTTCCCCCAACGACCCTTGCTTTGCCACAGCGTCCGATCGTTGAGTCCTAGGGAAGGAGGAAACGACTAATTCATCTGCCGCAGTGAACAAGAGGTACTTCTCGCCAACCCGACACTTCGAAGAAAACCAGTCCCTGACGCATAGACATGTCTTGGCTAAGTTGTCCCCCCCAATGGCTTTGCTTTCGGGGAGCCTGAAGTGAAATACAGGAAGTCCCCGATCAACTCCATTGAGAGGATCATGCACATGTAAAAACAACACACAACAAAGGTTAAAACAACAGAAAGTTAGTTGAGGACCACTACCGGACTCTGAAGGGCATGGAAAACACCTCCAAGCACGCTAAAGAAGAGGACCCGGTCCAGTTTAGTAGATAGAAAGTTATGTGAAGACTCCCGCTAATCCAATCATCGGGCACAGCAAGCTCCGATTACGCTTAGATGCGTGGACTGGTTTTCAACCCGAGAATTTCCGTTTTGGCTTAATCGCCGCTGCGTTAGTCAGCGATCCACCGGCCCGGTTCCTCGTAGTCAGACAACACAAGAAGTAGGGGATCCCCCCACCAAAATTGTCTTCTTCCACAGCGACCTGAGAGGCCGCCGTCGGACTGAAGCCCCACTTGGTTTTGGGCGCCTCCTGCGCTGCTTAACCATTGAGGTCGGCACACAACTACTCCAGCTGCAGAGGATGACGTGGTGGTTGCGGACCATGCGTGTACGCTCACATGCCGGTAACTGCGCTCTACCGTTGGCGTCTTTAGCGTTCTTAAAGGAGGTCTCCACGTCCTTCAGAGTCCACTAGTGAGTCTAAAACTAATTTTCGGTTTTTTGTGATATGTTTTGTTTTGTGTTTGTTATTTTATATGTGAATGATCCTCTCAATAGAGTCGATCGGGGACCTCCCGTATTTAGCTGCGGGGCTTGCCGAATGCAAAAAAATTGGGAGGGGACAACCCTAGCCAAAGCGTATCTATGCGTCAGGACTGATTTCTTAGAAGTCCCGGGTTGGCGAGAAGCTCCTTCTGCTCGCCGTAACCGATGAACTAGTCGTTTTTTCCCTCCATAGGACTCGATAATCGGAAGTTGCGGTAACAGTAATGGGTCACGGCGGTGGTTCGGCATTGGCCTAGGACCTAGTTCCTCTTATGGGATACCGGCTACGAAGCCGTTGGATCACCTCAGTGTCCGCCCAAGTGTTGTGTGGTGGTGTCCTCTGAGTTTGGGCTCCACCGCATGTTGCAACGGCCTTTGTCGTCACTTCATTTGAGAAAGGGTCGAGAGGCGTAGGAGGCTTACGTCTCCCTCTCTCCCCCCAGCCGAAGAGCGCCACCTGTGGATGTGCACCGGGTAAACTGGCCCTCTGCTAGTCGCGTCCTCGTATGGATTCACGAGAATCTGGATTCGGTGACGTAGCTTGTCTAACGCTGGCTCAGCGCCGATGGTTGCTACACGCCGCATCTCCCACTGACCAGCGTCACAATAGAGCCACCATGCATCGTGCCTTACAGAATTCGATCTTGCCGCCGTCAAATCCTCGGATAAACTTTTGGAGACGGTCCAGCCTCCGTTCGCTAACCTTTGCCCAACGTTCACCAATCTCGACGCGAGGCGAGGGTCTCGCTCGAGCAATTGGGATCAGTCCTTTCACCACCTACGGAGGAGGCTCCGAGCATTGTCGAGTCCTTGCGCCGCGGAGAACCCGCGCTTGCGAGCGGGGGACCATGGCCCATTGCAGCTGGTCTTTGTGGCGTCTCTGACTTTTTCGGACATCCCTTTTGCACTGGCGCACCACGGTAAAGTGGAGGTCCGTCCGTGTCCTGTCCCCGTCGTGCAGAAGAACATCTCACGAAGTTGGGGATCCGGTCATCTTCCCCACTGAAGAGGCCGAGTCGGAACAACCTAACGGAGAGTTTCGCAATGCTAGGCTCCCGGTCATCTTCCCCACTTAAGGAGCCGAGTCAAAACCACCTAGAGGAACCCGCTAATTGCAAAAGCATAATGAAGGATTTCGATACATTTTATCAAAATATGCATGGACGATCCCTTTGAAAACGAAACACGGAAAAGATATTGTTGAAGTATTTCAATCTATTTTTTCTACGAAAAAACCCAAATCTTTACAAACTTATGCTGGAAAGAAAATTAAAAGTTATTGGAACTTAAAACGGCCTATAGAGGCTTTGATCGCAGCCGTCGGTACAGGAAAATTGTCCCTTTAACTAATGCTAAAGTGCCATTGAAACCATTATTTATTGTAAACGCGTTTCAAAGTGTTTGATATTCAAATTTGGATAATTTTTTCCTTTCCATATAAACACAGAACACAAATATCACATGAAATCTGAAATTGTGCAAAAATATAATCATAAACAAAATAAAAATGCATGTAATTAAATGGGTTTGGAAGGGATTTTCCTGAAGCGAAAAGTTATGTCTTTTTTTTCCACCAGATGGCGTATTCGAGCACTTGAATTCCCTGTTTAAAGCAAGAAGAAATTCGGTCTTTTACAACGAATAATAATACGAAAGCTTCGGTGGTGGAACGATTTAACCGCACCTTAAAAACTAAAATGTGGAAATACATACACATATTACATATATATTATAAAGAGAGAAAGAAGGTAGTTGCAAATGATGTCATAAAATCAATCTCTTTGGTCACAAACAAACTATTCTGACTTAGCGAATCAACACCATCCTATCTTATATACGAGGGGCAGACGGAAAATAAGTTTCCCCTGGCGACTGCGGACAGAGGTGTGTATGAAAGACGAAAAATGTAATGAGGCATTAAAGATAAAACATAACTTTATTTTTCCACGTAAGTACCAAGTTCATTGAGACATTTGTCATACCACTTTATAAGCTTCAAAAAGCCCTCCAGGAAAAAATCAGGGCTTTGCATACGGACGAAGCATCAACAGCGCCATCTGTGCAGGCACTGTAACAGCTCCATCTGCTTGATCACGGTCGACCTCTACCCAATGGTGTATCGGTGTCTTGTACGTTCGTGTTCACCTGCTGTGTCGCCTTTCGCCCATAGCCGTTCAACGCTTGGTCCGTATGCAAAGCCCTGATTTTTTCCTGGAGAGCTTTTTGAAGCTTTATAAAGCGGCATGATAAATGTCTCAATGTACCTGGTACTTATGTGCAAAAATAAAGTTATGTTTTATCTTTAATGTCTCATTACATTTTTTGTCTTTCATACACACCTCTGTCCACAGTCACCAGGGGAAACTTATTTTCCGACTACCCCTCGTATATACATAGGATGGTGTTGAACAATTGTGATTAGCATTAGCAGCTACAGGACCGTGGAAGCCAGCCGCAGCTAACGGAAAAAACAAGCCAAGGTTCTCCACCAATCTCGGATGCTTTTCAGTCTACCTTGGTCATAACGCATTTTGACAATTGATGGAGACCAGCGTTAATCACGTAACTGCCAAGAAGGATGAAAGTATTACGATCTGTCTCTTTCGTTGGTTGTGGTCAAGCAAAATGGTTGCTATCTGCTAATTGCAGAAAATTGATAGAGAGCATCTAGGGAAAATTGTCAGTTAGATAAAGTAAAGTTGTCTAAAAGTAAATTGTCGATTTTGACAAGAATAGATTCATTGGAAAGGTGTCTTGTAATGAGAAGAAAAAAGTCCTTGAAACTACCCTGCAGAATTGAGCCATTTTTAAAGCCTCGCTAAGATGATCAAACATGTAGTTCTCCCTGATTTTGATTAATTTTTTTTTTAATTCGCGATGTTTGGAAAGGACGAAGCTTATAAAAATATATAGTTTAAAGCACAGTAAACTTTAAATTGCAGTCCTTTGTAAAATCTCGTTACCTTTTAAGTATCGCCCAATTGCTTTAAGATGAGATTGTCCAAATGATGAGTCTCGATTAAGAATGCAGCATGCTAATGATACGAGATAAGAACTCAAAAGCAGGGAAGTCATTTGGAGAGGGATAGGAATAGGGGCCTTTACCATGGCCAACTTCAGTTCCGGTCAATAATACGAATTTGTTTGATGACCTAAGATCAAAGTGCCTCTGTAAGAAAGTGATGAATCCGGTTGATAAAATATGACTGTTTGATAGAATTTTTGACAAATACTTGGCGAGCCTGCTATTACTTACTTTACTAGAAAGCTTGCCCAAGCTAAAGTTTGTTTGCTTGTTTAACTCGTTCAGACAAATATCGTAAAGTTCTGTAATGTCAGTTCCCATATTTTGGACAAAAACTTCTAATCTAGGGGTAGGGCTCTCTGCCTATCTCGCAACTCTCTTATAAGGCACTCTAACTGAAATCAAGATTATCACACAAAATTGATCGAGAAGCAGTGCTTCAGTACCGCGGCCTATCTTTCTCGCTGGCTGCATTCCCTGACTGACTTTTGCCAATGAAAGGCGATATTAATATCAGTTTTTGGAATCAAGACAAGGCAACACTAGATACCGGGCTTGCTCATTCACTCTCAAAACGTCACAAATAGTGGCTGACCACGGCCAGCGATTGGTACAAAGAAATGCGCCCATCGTTTTGCGCCAATCACTGTATGTATGTCTTTCGCCGCGGGCAGCCACCTTTTGTGACGTCATGATAATGAATGAGCAAGCCCGGTATCTAGTGTAGCCCTGATCAAGAGCGAGACGGCCTCTTACGTTTGGACTGGAACAATGATGCAATATGAATGCTGAGTGCTACTTTTGGCAACTGAAAATTTGCATTGTGCTGTTTCATTACCGTTCATTCATTTTGCTTCATGACAATGCAAAATTGCATACTTTGTCAATCCAGTCAGATTGTGTGAATTGCTATGAGAGTGGTGTAGCTATCTCATCTTACATAAATACTATTTAGCGAGTTGCTAGGTTAGAGTAACTAACTTGGACTTTTGCTCGACACACGTCTCTTGCCTACTTTCATGAAGTCAAATCCCCACCAGCGCCAATCTGACCTATTCATTGGTAACTGAGACAAAAACACAGCCTTCAACACCCACAATCATGTCTCAAAAACAACAAATGACAGCACTAAAAAATCCTCTCCAACTCCTAAAGCCTGTAAAATTCTCAAAGCACAAACCCTGTCATGCCACGCATCGCAGCAGCGCATGGTAAACACGACAACATCACCTCCGAGTGAATATTGCTCGTCCAACGTCGAGACGATGCTAACGAAAAAGACAGGCTACCGCGGTACATTTCGCTTATCTTTTTTTACGGACCGCCAGAGTGACGTGATGCCCTTTTCGTACACCTGCATTCGAGCATCACATGACTCCGGTGGTCAGTAAAAAAAGAAACGAGTAAAGCACCGCGATAGCCTTTCTTTTTCGTTAGCCTCGCGTCGAGATGTCTTCATCACTAAGGATGGAGTATGTAGCGATTTCATCTCACATGAATAGTATATAGAGTGAGTTACCCTAAGCTTAGAGTAACTGCACTGTTAAAAATATCGTAAAAAATTACCTCTGTTTTTAAAGGTTCTCTATTTTCTGACCAATGAGAATGCTACATAAACGCCCGTGGAGCGTTCTCATTGGTCAGAAAATAGAGAGCCTATAAAAACCGAGGTAATTTTTCACGATATTTTTCACAGTGTGGCTTGGCTTTTTGCTCGACACTATGTCTCTGTTTTACTGTTCGCAAGATCCCTGGTATAATCTCCTCCAGCGCCTATTCGGAGTCTTCAGTGACTTTAAAACCCTTCATAATCTCCTGGATTTATCGCTGTAGAAGCCAGAGGCCCTTCTAGGTGGTTCTGACTCGACCGCTTAAACGCGGGAGATAACCAGAAACCTGGCTTTACGCGGCGACATGACGGGGGCATGAATTCAGATGAATTACAATCTCCATGCAGTGACCGGCGGGGAGAGGAGTGCTGTGCTAAGGTGGGCGCGGTTTACCACCATCAACCCCGTTTCTCGGGAAAAAGGGTACTAGCAAAGCTACACTAGACTAGATACCGGGCTTGCTCATTCATTATCATGACGTCACAAAAGGTGGCTGGCCGCGACCAGCGATTAGTGCAAAGCGACGAGCACGTCGTTTTGTTCCAATCGCTGTATGTCTTTCATTTTGTCGTTTCGCTTTCTACCAATCGCTGGTAGCGGCCAGCCACCATTTGTGACGTCATGATAATGAATGAGCAAGCCCGGCATCTAGTGTAGCCCTGGTTAAATCATAAGGCCCAACTAAAAGACCGCCTAAAGAACCAATGAAGGACGCTGATTGCTTCAAAAACCTGTACCTCGCATACACCTGGAGAGACAGTTACGCCATAATGTAAACGCAGAATAAGACCTTCCGGAAGAACTTTTCCCGTGAGAACCGCCAGACAGCGCATAAGCATGTAAGCTCCAAGGCCGGACCACCCAACCATGACCCTACAAAATTTACCTTACCAAACATAAGGAAGCGAACCTGGTGGTCACAGAAGGTACGAAATGCCGTTAGAACTTGATTGACATGAAAGTCGTCCTGCAGTCTGGGAGTGCGGACTATCGGGAAGGATTCACACGTCATTCTAACCGGTCTCCGAGTTGCTCCACTTTTCTTGCCATTCAGGCCAAATGGATATTTTTTAGCCTAGCAGTGTGTGACTTTGACCTCCACATCGACTAACTGTCTGCCCGTGGCGACCTTGGCCAGCGCATCCATACGTTCATTGTAGGCGTGCTCTACGTGAGTTTGGATCCAGTGCATGTGAATTATTTTGACTTTAGTCTGTTTAACCAAGTCATTAATCTCGTCAATCACCATGTGCCTTGGCACTAGGCTATTATGAGCTTGAAGAGCCAATATCGAATCTGAGTGGATGTCGAGTTCTAGACCTAGTCGATGGGTATCAGTAATTACTTCCTTAATCGTAAGGACTTCGTACGCAAAATTTCGGCATCATCTGTGAGTTGGAACTGGCTCTCCACCACGATCTGCTCCTCAGCCACAGTGAAGAAAGAACAACTGATGCTGTTGTCCTGCTTTTTATATCCGTGAGTGTAGTATGTACACGTATGTCTTCGGAATGAGGTCCGAAGTCCACGGGATCTGCCAAAGGTTCTCACGCTTGGAAGTGGTCTCCAGAGGTCGACTGATTCGGAGTCTCGTCCGGTACTATCAACGGCCTTGTTCAACCGGATGAGAGAAGTTAAGTCCTTGTCCAGTTCTGCACGCAAGTCTAGGGGAAGTACCCCGGACAAGACGTGGAGCGCATCCGTTTAAACCATGGTATAATACTTTGTCACAAACAAGAGAAGACCTCTTTCCATGCTAAGCAACATGTTTGCAATCACCAATGTCCGTGTACCAAATAGGGGCCGCATACACGATACTCACTCTGCTACCATACAGAATATGATTTAAACCCCATTTGGCTGTGGTTAATTTTATGGAGAACCTTGAACGCCTTTCCCTGAACTGCGTCCAGGTGAATCGAAAGTAACTACCAAGTAAACTTCATTCTAGTATCAAGAAATATGAAAGAGTCGATTTTAAGTTGAATTCTGCATAATAGCGATATTTGTCTGGTTGTCGCAAAGACATTTAAGATGTCTTTGGGTTGTCGTTAAATTGATCACATTTCTTTTCAGATTTTTATTTTATCTTCATAACGATTCGGCTCCGTTTGGTTTACAAAATGGAGTCCCTCAATCCGTTCCTTGCGCACTAATTTAATTACACCCCGACCTACGTTATACATGGCTGGTGCATGACGTTAAAAACGTCACATGGACTGGATCTGAGGCTAACGAAAAAGAAAGGCTACCGCGGTGCTTTACGCGCATCTTTTTTTACAGACCGCGAGAGTCACGTGATGCTCAAATCCTCCAATGCAGGTGTACGAAAAGAGTATCACGTCACACTAGCGGTCTGTAAAAAAGATAAGTGGAATGCACAGCGGTAGCCTGTCTTTTTCGTTAACCTCGGAGTGGATCACTTTTACAGGGCGATTGTTGCAAAACGGAGGACTCGCCGCTTTGCACCAATCGCCGTGTAAAAATTATCCTTTTCATGACTATTTAAACGTCATACACCGGCCGTGTATAAAGTAGGTCGCGATTACACCCACATTAATCGAGAGATCATCGGAAAAAAAATTATAACACAAACGGCATTTTCATGTATAATCATTGTAGATTGAGTTAAGTAAGGTGGAGTAAGCGATGGGTTAAAGGTAACCCAACCTCCTGCTCCAGAACTCTCCTGTCTCCACTACTCCAGTAACTTGCATTTTTATGTAAGTTCGAAAGTAAGTTCGTAAGTTCGAATCCATATCTTTTAATTAAAAAAAATTCTGAAGGTTTTATTTATAATAAAGAGCTATTCTAATGGCCTGGTTAGAAGGAATCGTTATGGTTATTTGAAGTGTCCGTTTTAGCCGGCATAATTGTATTCTTTTCCTACCATGAAATTCTCTCGTTGATACAGGATTTTGTAACAAAATTTTCATGGTCCCAGTGAAAGAAATATCATGCAATTATCCTGTTATGACGGAAACCTGTCTAAAAATTCTCAAAAGAAATTTGGATTGTGTTTATTATTCCTGAAGATTACAGTTTAAGGGCATGCTTAACCGATGATACAGGTTTTCGCCTTTGTTGATCTAAAAATCCCATGTTAATCTATGAGAACATTGAATAGGTTGATTGAGAACATACATCTGACTTGTGTGCTTGACATCAAGTGCCCGCTTATAAGTCATCGTCAATATACAGGGACGAGATAGCCACAAGGAAATTTACAACACCAGAGAGTTACATCCGGGAGCTCCACAAAGTGTGTGCAATGGAGCTGGCGGGAGTCGAACCCGCCGACCTGACTCCTACGCTCACAAGCGATTAGCGGAATGGTGTCTTAACCACTCGGCCACGGAGGCCCCCTAGGTTGATGACTTATTATCTAATACAATTGCCAAAATAAAATTTTCACCATCAAAAAGTAGACATATTTTCAGATTGTATCATCTTTAAAATACTCAATTAAAGGAGGCAATTTAAAAAAGTGCATTACGTTGGCATCAAGATGCCTACTTTCTAATGGTAAAAACCGTATTTCGATAATTATATTAGGTAATGAGCTACCAACAAATTCAATTTTCTTAGTTTAACAGGGGATTTCGCGATCGCAGTGAAACTATGAAGCTGTCCTTCATTTTGGTGAAAAATAACAAAAATATCACTCTTTTAAATTTTTTGTGTAAAAAGTATCAGTATAAAAATACTTAATAGGTTAAAAGTTTTTGACGTAGCATTTTCCCTTATAGCTCTAAGAAACTTAAATATGGGTCCTAATTATGATAGAAAATTTTCAGTTGGTATGCTATTAATTAAAAAATATATATGTATTTTTAATTCTTTGCATCATATATTTCACTTAGTTTGCATATGCAAATATACATTTGCACACATTTATCATAGTTTGGATACTATGATGCAAAGTAAACATTTACTAACAAATTTTATTAACAATTTTTATCTTTTGTGTTACGCTATTTAAGATAGCGTTACACAAAAGATAAATCAATTTATTAAAATAAATACATTTCAATGCATAATATAGGCTCTGTGAAAGTGTGATATATTTAACAGTGTATTTGAGAATTAAAAGTATTATTTGAATATATAAATATACTGTAGATGACAAAACTAAAATAATTTTAATTCAATTTTAAAACAAACCTCATAAAGTCACACCAAAGTGTCGAATTTTGATATAATTTATTTTAAAGCCCATATTTTGAGTTTGAGAGATGTGAATTAAAAAGCATTGTAAATAAATTTTATAAATCTTTTCATGTTGAAAATAATGTTTGCACCTGTGAATATAACTAGAACAAAAAAGAAAATGAAATAATAATTTTTTTTTTAAATTTTTAATTACTAGCATTACGTCACTCAAATTTGACATACTTATTTTTTAAATTCTTAGCACCATAAAGTGAAGTGCTGCATCACAAACGGGTCACATTCAATGCTCCCTCCCCCCCCCAAAAAAAAGAAAAAAAAAGTAATTATATATTACTTACTTTTTGAAGAAAAAAAAAAGAAACTCTTTAGCAAGATATGGAAATACGTAATTTACAAAATGCACATTTTTTAAAGTTTTTTTTTGTTTGTTTCTTAGATATAAAAAACAGTGTTAAATTTTACTATGTGAAAAGCTGACTTTCTGAGGGAAAAATAAGAAAAAATATTGCTCTTTAAAACTTTTTATTTTAAAGTAAACATTTACATAAAATTTAAAATATTCTATAATCATTTTTATAAGAAATTCTTCTGTTCTATTTATGCTCATTAGTGGAAACAAAAAAAATAAATTATCCCCTGCCCCACAAAATTTCCACTTTTCCTTCTGTTACAATCGTTTTCCATTGGAAAAAAATAAAGAGATATTAATCAAAATTTTCCCTAACCTCCCAAATTTACAGTTCCACTCTCCGAGTATACGAAGAAAATTACAATTTTCTATAATCTTTATTTTTATAAGAAAAAACTCTTCAGTCCTATTTAATGCTCTTTGTCAATAAATAATCAAGCATATAAATTATCCCCTGCCCCCAAAATTTCTGCTTTTCCTTTCGCACTCCTCAGCATACAGAGCTTCAAATCCTTAAAACTCTTTATTAAAAAAAAAAAACCAGTGGTTGCTCACTAATTTAAAAAAAATGAATAATCATCTAAGTTACCCCCTAACCTCCTAAATTTACACTCCCCTCCCACATGCAAAAATTTTCAAAATATTTTAAAATCTTTATTTATATATACATAAAAAAACTCTTCAGTCCTATTTAATCCTCTTTAGTGACAATAAATTATCACCCTATAGTCTCCCAAATTTTTTGCTTCCACCTTTGCCCTTCTCCAACCATCCAGTTTAAAATTAAAAAAAAAAGAAAAAGAAAATGCAACTGTTTCTTATGAAAATAAATGAATAATTATTTAAATTGCCTACCATAATTTACGCTTCTCCCCCTTTCCACTCAGCATACAAAAGTTCAGAATCTTTTAATTTTTAGTTTTATGTAAAAACAGTTGTTGCTCTGCAGTGACAATAAATAAATAATCACTTATATAAATTATTTCTGCCCCCCTCCCCCCTCTAGCATACAAAATTTAAAACTCTTTATTGAAAAGAAAAAGAGTCATTAATTTTTATCTAGTAACAATAAATAAATAATCATCTAAAATATCCCCCTTCCCTCCCACCTGTTCCATTATAGCACACTGTTTAAAATCTTTAAAACTATTTTTTTTAAAGCACAGAGACAAAAACAAGGGGTTACTGCCTCCCAAACAACCCAGCAGCTGACGTGTGACATTACATGCCATGAACTATCCAAAGATATGCAATCAGTATAGGCCTTTTTACTCAGTCAGAAATGACTAAAACGTTTCCATTTAAGATACTAATAAGCATAGAAAAATGGTCCCATTTTAAACAAGTTTATATAAGAAGCAAGAGTTTTCCCATGTAATGGGAAATGCTATTCGCTTCATTGAAAGCCAATTAATATTATATATTACTTTTTTTTTCTGACATTATGAAATGTCCCCTTTCTCTTAAAAATTGAATTCTAGATTTCAACATATTTTGCACATAGAAATGCATAAATTTCATAATAGACACAGACAGAAGATATGAGACGAACTCCAAAGAAAGAAAGAAAGAAAAAGAAAAAAAAAACAGAACAATATGTCCATTTTTGTTGAGAAATTAAATCACCTCTTTTTGAATTTCCTGTGATCTCAAAATTGCTGTGTATATAGAGTGCCGGATCAAGGGTGTCACTCAAGAAGTGCTGTGTCACTCAAGAAAGTGTCATCTATCATTATTCAGGCATCTCCAATATACTCTGACTCAATTGCATAGATAAATTAATTAGAAGTATGCGAAAAAGGCTTTTTACTTCACACATTTCCCTTTAAATGATTCAAAGTTACAAATTTATTTTTCCTAGTTTGCATTTATTCAATATATCACACCAGTATGTTCAAAATGCTAAAAACTTTAACATATATATATTAATATTACTACTTATTTGATATTTTTTATTGACATTCCTTATGGTGTATTTTATGAAATTAAGAATCTGATTTGCAATAAATGTAAGTAGTTTTTGATGTATAGATTTGTAGTATATATTCTACAATTTAGGTTAGAAATAAAATGCATAATGGATGGAAAATTAACTTCCAGCAATTTCAACCAAAAGAATGAAACATACTTGAATTCTTTTGTACAGCCCTGTACTTCACCTACAGATTTTTATTTTGCCACATAATAAACTAAATTTTAATAAATATGTCGACACTTTTCACTCATCAGAAAATGTTTCATACTCAATCATTCTACATGTAAAACCTATTAAAACATGAATTTGTTTTCCAAACTACAAAACAGCAAATAGATTGGATAACTTTTATTTTATTTTAAAAAGTACATTTCAGAATTTTAATGTTACAGAATGCGCTATATTTAATCAATAAAATTATAGTGTCACATGTTCAATGAGGACTCAGCCGAAAATTTTTCTACAATCAGCATCTGAAAAACAAGAAAGAAAAATCATGTGTCAAGCATGGATTATGAAACACTTTCCAACACTTGCAGAATACTTTAACAAAACTTCTCCGTTTAATAAGGTAAAGAAGCTAAGTAGACATTTTGGAAAATACATAACACATTTGAAAATCTGATTTCAACAATTACTGCCCGTAGTCGGAAAGGAACTCCAGTTCTTTTGGGCACCCATGTATATGATGTATAGATTTGTATATATTCTGCATGGTATTCTAAAATTAAGTTTAGCAAGATAATAATAATATAATTAAAAATTCTCCTTCAGCCATTTCTATCACTATATGGAAACATACTTTAATTATTTTGTACAGCCCTGTATATTACCTACAGATTTTCATACAAGTCACATATTAAGCTAAAATTAAATTCAGGCAAAAATACTCCCAAAACTACTGAATATACATCCAGGAATTACTATTCATAGCTGGCCATGTATCCAGTTCCTTGCATAGTCCTGTATAATTTTTTATTTGTATTCTACAAACATCTCTACTCTAGGTATACTAAAATAAAATTGAAAATACTTAGCTCAAGTAAAAACACCTTTAAGCAATACTTGCTCATAAGTCAGTAATGGTTATGAATACTTTTGTGTAGCCCTGTATATGATCTAAATAATTTATACACACCACATAGTACAGAAAATGTAGTTAAACTTAAAAATGCATACCCCAATTGAAAACACATTTTCAGCAGTTATCTCTAATAGACAATACATGGAATAAAGTACTCTTTCAAAATGTTTTGTGTAACCTTGTAAATGAATGATAAATGCTATGCATATAATTTTATACAACAGTCATCTTGTAGTGAACCTCAGTAATGTATATAAATTTCATGATGCTTCAAACAGTGCAACATAGAATAAAGTACAATGCAAACAGTTTTCCCTATAGACAATTATGTAACCGAATTATTTTACGTGACTCTGTAAAGGAATGCTAATAGCTTTGCACTCCATATTCTACAGAAAGCATGTATTAGTGCACCTACAAAATTCATATGAATTTCATTATGTTTTTAACAATGTAATTTTATAAAAATAGGCACAAACTATTCTCCCTATAAACCATAATATAACGGAATCATTCTGAGTGTCGCTGTAAATGAACTGTAAGTGCTACACATAACATATTCTAAAGTAACCTTTATGTAGTGCATCTCACCAATAATGCATACAAATTTCATTATGTTTCGAATTGTGTAACACCATTAAAAGACGCCACAAATGATTTATCTCTATAGACCATAATGTAACATACTTTTGAGTAAATGAAGTATAAAAGCTACACACTTCATTTTCAATACCAAACCGCAGTAACATATATCAATTACATGGCAATCTGAGTATATTTACAGAAGTTAGAGCTTGGGCAGACAGATGGCCATGACCAGACAAACTGAATTCATAAGTACTTTTCAACTATGTTGGAAAGTGTTAAAAAAGATAACATTCTGCCTATTTAATAATGCATATCTGCCAACCTTCCCTTTTTTATCCAAAACAAATGTATATGTTTCAAGTAGAAATTTTATTTAAGGAATGAAAAGATTTCTACTACACAAAAGGAAAAAAAAAATAAATTAAAAATTTTTTTTTAATAAAAGTATGTATATCTAAATTTTTAAAAATGGAAGATTGGCAGCAATGATAATGTGAGCATAAAATCCTTTAATTTAAAATGATAGTAGAAAATGTAAATATATATACATATATTATAATTATTTTTAACACAATCAACCGATTGGAAAATAATTCATGCGAGTAGTAATTTCCCCCCTTCTGAGCAAAAATGTTTCCAGAGGTTGGGACTCAAATCAAGAGCCCTTAGCTTCAATTCCCAATGTTCTTCCTTTGAGCTATCTGGATGACATCCCAGCCAATGCAATATGTGCTTAGAACAACCATTTGGTCATGACATCTAAACTCAGGGCTTGAAGTTCATTTTTTCTAAGAAGAGGAGTCTCCCTTCCAACATTTATAAATAAAGGGGAGTTGAACTGTTTGGGAGGGAGGAAAAATATCTTTCAAAAAATAATTATTGAAAAAATTAAAATCAGTGACCCAAAATAATTATGCAAAAGGTTTATTTTTATTTTTAAAAAGTAAGAAAGTACTGTATACATATATATACATTCAACTTTCAACAAATATTATAGACCCTTAACAATTGGGTTGTTAAATGAATTTCTGAATTCAGAGTTTATTCTACTTTGAGTGCTGAAGCTTCTTTCACAAGCTAAGCTTGTGACAGGCAGTAGAAGTTAGAAATGCACCTTTTATAACTTTTGACAATATCAGAATCTTACGGTTATGCTCTCTTAAATAAAATTCTACAAAATCTGATGTGCCTTCATTTTTAACTACTTGCATGAACAATGCATATTTGGTCTGGTGGCATTATCAATATCCATGTCTATTAGGAATTGCTTTAGCGAAAATATGAACAAGTTAAAGCCAAAACTGGAATTCCTGGTATTTCCTTAGATTGAACTAGGTTCTATGCAATTGAATTTTAAATTTCATTTCTTTTATTGTATAAGAAATGTAGGCAGACTTTAAAATGTCAAGTCCTAATTTCTGTGAATTGCAGGGATCAATTAGTTTGTTGTTTCTAAATATGCTTCCTTGGAGTTTGGAAATTTTTTTCTTCATGTGTGCCATAAGATTTCAGTCCTAATCTCATTTTTGTTTAGTGCAGATTCTAAGCTAATTTGGCAGAGCGTAACACTAGGTGGCCCTACTGCCCTTTTCATTCATGGGAATAAAAATCACAAAATATGTCCATCAATCGTAGGGAGAAAAATCGTGAAATTTTCCGATCGTTCGCAGAAAAAAATCACGAATTTTATCTATCTGTCATAGGAAGAAAAATTCTAAAAATTTGTCATTTGTTTGCTTGAAATTAAACCCTGCGAAGTTCGCCAATTGGTTTGGGGGAAAATATCACGAAATTCGTCAACTGGTCACGGGAAAATATAGCAAAATTCATCAGTCAATTGCAGAAAATATCACAAAATTTCTCAAAAGGAAAATCATCAGTTGTGTGGGAAAATATCTCAAAATTCATCTAACATTCAAAGGAAAAAGTTCTGAAATCTGTCAAACGGTCATGGGAAAATATCATAAAATTCATCACTCAGTTATAGAAAATATCGCAGAATTTGTCAAACTGTCAAGAGAAAATAATTGTGAAATTAGTCAAACGATCGTGTGAAAATATTGTGAAATTTATCGATTGGTCGCATGGAAAAAACAAAAACAAAACATGAATTTTGTTGATCCGTCACGAGACTCCCCCCCCCCCCCCTCCAGAGAAGTTCGCCAATTGGTCGTAGGAAAATGTTTCAAAATTAGTCAATTGGTCATAGGAAAATATCATGAAATTTGTCAAATGATCACGGGAAAAGGAAACAAAATTCATCAGTCGCTCATGGAGGAAAATTGCAGAATTCGGATGCAGGGATATATTGTGAATTTCGTTGTTCTAAGAAGAAACCAAGAAATGCGCAAATCATCTGTGAAAAGTATCGTGAAATTTATCAATTGATCTTTGGAAAAATCTTTGATATGTTGTGGGAAAAATCCTACAAAATTCGTAGAGAGAAAATATCACAATATTTGTCAGTCAGCCACAGAACTTGATTGTTGCTTCAAAAAGCAAAATTCCATGGAAAAGGTAAAATTTTTTAGGCAAATTCAAGCCCTGTAAACTATTATTTGAAACAGAACATTAGAATAAACCACAGGTAAAGGAACTCCAACAAACTATGGATGAGTAGTTACACTATAATTATTTTTAACACAATCGACTGTTTGATAAATAATTCATACAAGTAATAATTTTCCCGAGTGAATATTTGCTTAGCTGAAATGTCGTCCAGGTATCTCAATTGGACAAGCATTGGGCAATTGAAGCAAAAGGTTCTGAGTCCGAGTCCCAGCCTGGAGACATTTTCATTCAGATGGGATAATTACTGTTGTATGGATATATACATGTAACCACCAAATAAAAAAATTGACTAGTGCTAAAGCTACTTAAATAAATATATTTATTAAATTCCAATTGCCGATATTTAATAAAAATATTGACAATCAATTATTTCAGCAGTAAAAAAAAAGTGCACCTTTTTAATTTTTAGATCAATTTCTTAATTTTATTTTAAAACAGAATGCAGAAAATAACAGAAAAACTACCAAATTCATTACCAGCAATGTTTATTGCACTCATTTTATATTGTAAATGAATGATAATTTGATTACCAAAGAAAATTATGAAGATAAAGATAGAGAGTGTTCATAAACTGTTTTAACAAAATAAAAGCAGTGATAATATATTTCAAGGCAAACAGCTTTTGTATAGAAAACAAAGGTTGCAACCCACTTATTGAGCCAAATATACAGGATATCTCTTTACCAAAAAAAGTTTACTTTGCTTTCTGCAAAATGAAATGAAATCACAAAAGTGCTGGAAATGGTCACCATTTATGTTCAAAGAACACTGAGCTAGACCCTTCATAATTGAAAAGATAGCTGGCAGTATATATGATGTCACTGTCTGAATTATAATACATCTCCAACACTTCCATTGATACCATTGCATTTCACACAAAGTAAAGTTAGTCTATTAAGAAATTTGGTAAAATATCTTCATTATTGCAAAAGTTAAGAAAAAATTGGATTGGCTTGAAGTAAAATTTTATTTTTAAGTGAAAAAATGGTTTGCAACACTGGTTTTTTTATACAAAAAAATATTTGTCTTCATGAGTATTAACACCTCTTTCATTTTTTGACAATGAAGCTCGAACTCATTCCTTTAATAATACTAAATATATCCTTACAATTAACGTTTAATATTAAAAGCAATTAGAGAGCACTTCATAAATTAAAGGGGGAGGAGTTAAAAAATGAAGTCAATTTTATACATTAAATGCAAAAGTTGGCAAACATGCAAACAGAATCACTCTCATTTATACTCAAAGTGATTCGAACTATTATATCAATATAAAATATATCAGCAATAATAAAAATGAAAGAATAACTGATGACAAAGGATAGTCACATCACAAAAATCTTAAGCAATATAAATAAACAATACAATGAATAACAAATAAATACTTACTTTTGGCAAAACTTTCTACCTGCTAGATGAGTTACAATTGAAAAGAACCTTCTTCCTTTTACTCGCCAGTATTATACATTTCATCAGTAGTCGAAAGAACATTGCTTGCGTATATAATTCAAATAGACTAATATACAGCACGCAATATTTATTCAACTATGCCAATTTCTATGAGAACATGGCATTTAAGCTGCAGTAGCAGTGACGTTAGAATGATGAGCAGTTTGAAGATGTCAGCATTTCAGAGATGGCTCCTAGGAATGCCACTGACAGGAATGCAAAAACAGTGGTGTGATGAGCTTTTTCACTTGGTGTTACATAGATGAGAGAGAGAGGTGCCAAGCTAGGTCAGACTATGCCCGTGTGGTGTCTCATCAAATAGAAGCTGCACACCTTTCACCCAGTAATGCCTTTGGGTCCTGGTCTGGTGTCTACAGTTGCCCAATGGGAATAAGTCAGCAAAAAACAAAATTGGCTCTAAAACAGAAAAGATTTCAGATTTTAAAAGCTTGGTTTAAGTAAAAATTTAATAAAGATAGAAATATTTTATAAAAATTTCAGTTTAATAACAATATGCAAATGAATCAGAATTATTAACAAAACACATACATTATTTATCCTACCATGAAAGTGCAAAATTTAAAATCTATACTGGATTATTATTTATTAAACAAAAAGACAACAAAATATTATATATCCATGCAGGCATACTAAGAACTCATTATTTTGCTCTGGCCATAAAAAAGAGCATTTCTTCTTTGATGCAAAAACAGAATATCTTCAAATCTAAAGAACAATATAAATATAATTTTTTTAATATATTTATTCAATACCATTATTTAACAGAAAGTTTTTTTTTTTTTTTTGATTGGTTGAACATAGGCTGTTAGGTCAAAGGATGGAATGCATCAAACTCTCAAAATCGTGATGTTTGGGATGACCAATGAAAACACAACTTTACAGTTTTTAAGGCCAAAAATTGAAAATGTCATTAATCAAAGCTGCATTATCACATACAAAGTTACATATAAAATACTAATTAAGTACCTCATGTTGTTATGACTAAATATCAATTTAAATAATACAAATTAAATTAAAATCTTTATAAAAAAAAAGTTCAGGATATTCAAGTAGGTTTATTTAGCAATAATTTAATTTAATTAGAGATCACTATACAGACAAATAATTAAATTTACCTATAGAACTAAAACACTTAACATGGTTAGTATATTTTCACGCTTTGTATTTTTTTACATGATTAAGCATTATTATTAAAGATATTGAGTCAAACTCAAACTATGCACAGATTAAAAAAATGTTAAATTCACTAATGACTGTATAAATTTAAGAATAAAGTTTACACAATCATATGCATTTGTGTTTTACTGAAAAGTTTATTTTCAAATAAGGAATTGTATGATTATTTTGCCACTGTAAGATAAAATATCAGAAGGAAATTGGGTCACTAGAAAACGGCTTTTCAAGCAGAAAAAATAAATTTTAAGGACTAGTGCTGAAAAGTAAGTACTAAGGCCTCTTAGAAATGAAAAGTAAAAATAAGGATTTATAAGCACTTCATAAAAACAGTTAGAACCATGCTCATATTAATATAAAATTTTTAAACATGTATTATTAGTTTTATATTTAATAAATGAAAGGAAAATTTAAAAACACAGAATTTGCACATTATCCCCCCTCCCCCATTATGCCTGACAAATTGTGCACGCCTAAAAACGGGAAATACATTCGAATTTAAATAAAGAAAACCTGGATTAAAGTCCTCATTCATTCACGGAAAATAATGTAATTCTATTTCAAAAGATAATATAAAAATAAAGCATACTAATACGGAAAAAAAAGCAAACAATAGTAGGCTTAGGCTAAAACAAAATTTTGCAAACGCTTAAATACATATTAAATATATTAGTAACGGATAATAAAAAAAAAAATCTGGATAACATTTTCCTTCAAAACCCACATGATATAATAATAATAAAATCTATTTAATAAATTAAATCAAAAAGTAAATTACGAAAATTGGCAAACAATAGCACGTGCAGCCTCCATAAAAAGTAATAATAATAAAATATATATTATAAATACAGGAAAACAATGAAGTAATTGTGTTATTAATCATTCTTACCTGAAACTAAAGAGAATACGTTAAGATTTACTGAATTCCAAAAGCAATCAAACATTAAAATACAATCAAAAAGCTAGTACATGAGCTACAGCTATTACCATTACCAAACAGCGATATCCGATATGATATGGTGATTGATTACACGCCAACAACGCGCCACATAGGTTATTCGCTAGCCAAGAGGAACATATCGCCAAGTTAGTTACCTACGTCATCGATGACGTAGATCACTAACTTGGGATCGGGCGTTTGACTATATTCTGTAAAACTTGCCGCATACAGATGTTTCACAATTCTTTCTTCGATGGCTTTAATAGTTTTCAGAGTGTCTGTTATTATAGTTTACGGAGAGGCATTCAGTTTTGCCCAGAAATGAAAGCACCACCGTATGTATAATTTTCTTCTTCTTTCGGAATATTCATTCGGAGATGTTTCGCAATTCTTTCTTGGATGCCTTTATGACTTTTCAGGGATTTTCTTGTTATAGTTTACGGAGAGCCATTCACTTTTCCCCAGAAATGAATGCACCAATGCATACACAATTATTTTTATCCTTTTCTGGTGTATTCTGTTCAAGATTTTACGCAATTCTTTCTTGGATGCCTTTATGAGATTTCAGAGAGACTCTTGTTATAGTTTACGGAGAGGTGAACTTTTGCCCAGAAATGAAAGCACCTTCGCATATATAAATTTCTTCTTTTTTCGGAGTATTCTGTCTAAGATGTTTCGCAATTCATTCTTGGATGCCTTTATGAGTTTTCATGTGTTCTCTTATTATAGTTTATGGAGAGATATTCACGTTTCTCCAGAAATGAATGCACCGCCGCATAAATAATTATTTTTCATTTTTTTTCACAGTATTCTGTTCTAGATGTTTCGCAATTCGCTCTTGGATACCTTTATGAGCTTTCAGAGAGTGTCTTATTATAGTTTACGGAGAGGCATTCACTTTCCTCCATAAATGAATGCACTGCCGCATAAATAATTAATTTTCGTTTTTTGATTAAATAATTAATTTTCGACACTTTATTCCACAAATGAATGCAACACCGCTTAAATAATTACTTTTTTCTTCTTTTATCGGAGTAATCCTTGTTGGATGCCTTTATGTGTAGTCAAAGGGACCCTATTTACGTTGTATTAAAGTAATAATTGTCAAAAATCTTTTCAAAATTTTTGAGATACTTCGTCTTCTTAAAACAAAATATTTATCTATTGAACTTTTATTCATTTTGAATGTATTATATTATTTTTATTTCTCAAATATACAATGTTACTGAAGTTTCTCAATTAAAGGATCATTCGATTATGACACGCATGCGTTTATGTAGTGAGTCACAACTAAGTAATGTTTCCTTGGTAAAAATTGACAGTACGGCATAGTTTGAAAATGGAAATTGCACAAACTGAAAACAGTAAAGGACATTAGGAAAATGGCACATTGTCAAATGCGCTGCCTCGACATATTGTTAGAAATGAGTTACAAAAGAATAGGTTATTGTAAACTATTACCGAGGTACTGTGGAACGATGGAACACTATTACATAAGTGTGTTTGTTTTACTTATCTCCAATTGAAAACTATGGTAAGGAACTAATGCATGTGATTTGCCAAGATTTCTGAGTAGAAGGAAATCTATTAAGCTTAGAGAGGGTTTAAACTTTTCGTTTGACTTTTCGTTTCATTTTTACATATTTTAACTAAAGAGTAAAAAAAGGCTTTTTTAAAGTTGTTGTAGCTTAAAACATGCTAGAATTGTTTTTTATTTTCAGCATTAACTGTGGTTTTGTGTAAAAATTTCTAACATGCTGCTGCGAAATAATGTTAAAGAGAACTTAACAGTAGTCGTCCATCTGAGATTACCTAAATGTATTTAAATATTCACCACTGGTCTTTATAAAATTATAAGTACTTCTCTGCTATAAAAACCTTGGGTTTAAAAAGATAAGCTTAGCGCAATCGGGACTTAAGAAATTTAGATTCCTTTTCAAATGATATAAGTAGATATGAAAGAAAAAACGATGGCTATATGCTTTTTCATGTATGTATATAAAAAGGGGCTTTTAATTACAGGTGTCGCAAAACACCGAATTCCATGAACTGGACATTTTTTTTGTGTGCATAGACTCTAAACATTTGCCTCCATGAACATTTTTTTTCATTGCTAAAAGAAACTTTTGTTTTTGTCATTTGGCAACTCAGAGACTTTATTATTATTCTGAGAAGTAACTTGAGTGAACGATGTCGGTTGTACCGCGAAATAAGAACGAATGTCTTAAATTCAATTTAATTAATGTTGTATATAATGTAAATAGAAGAATGTAAATAGGTGTGAATTAAAGTACTAGAAATTTGTACCAGAGTCTCTTCATCATGTCTTGTGTTTAAAAAATCCACAAAATGACCGTCTCTATTTAAAATCGAAACTCCTGATTCTTAAGAAGGCGTCCTACCTTGGAAGGGTGAGTAATTTTACTTATCCTATTTTTTGAACTGTGTAATAATTTATCTTGTGATTACACGTCATTTGGCGCCCGAACAGGGACTGCCTAGAAATAAATTGAATCAGAAATATCGTTATGGTAGTTTCGTAGTGCTTTGAATATGAGATAATTGCAATATTTTTATTCGATAAATTAATAGTGAATATTGATTTAAAATAATGGATGCAATTAATAAAGCGAAACGCACTACTGTCAGATCACAAACTACTAAATTAACGAATAAAATAGAGGCGGCAATTTCAGAAAACAGTGCCGATGAAGAGACATTAGAACAATTTCTCGCTGAGTTAGAATTGAAGGAAAAAGAGCTTCAATATCTCGATTCTGAAATTCAGAAAAACCTTAAAATAGACGAGATAGAAGCTGAGGTATTAAAATGTGATGAATATAATTCGAATTTAGTTATTTTAAAAACGAAAGTTAAACGAGCCAAATCGAAATTAGAATCTCAATCTAGTTTAAATGTTTCTACTACAACAGTAAATAATTCTGAAGAAAGAATCGTAGTTCGGGGTTTAGAATCCATTCGCATAAATTTACCCAAACTAGTAATTGAAAAATTTAACGGCGATCCTTCAGATTGGCAAAGATTTTGGGACCAATACGAATCTACTATTCATAAAAATACAGATTTATCGGATGTCGAAAAATTCAATTATTTGAAGTCATATCTAACTTCAGATGCAGCTAGTTCGATAAAAGGCTATAGTTTAACTAATAGCAACTATTTATCGGCTATAGAGACTTTAAAAGAAAGATTCGGCAAAAAACATTTAGTTATTAATTCACATCTCAATAAACTGTTATCGCTTAATTCAGTAAAGAAATCCAGTGATGTTTATGCATTACGCAGATTACTGGATATTTGTGAAACCGAAATCAGAAATTTGAAATCTCTTGGATTAGAGATTGAAAAATATTCAGCGCTGCTCGCACCTATTCTAATTAAATTATTACCGTCTGACATAGTATTACAGATAACAAAAAAATGTGGAAATGACGAAGAATTAAAAGTTGCGGAAATAATAGATTTTCTAAAATTGGAAGTTATTTCACGTGAAAGAACTGCGTTTTTAATCTGCAATCAAGATTCTTCGAATGTCGACACTATGTCTGGGAAGCAGGTGCGAGAAAAACAGGCGTCAAAAAATATTCCGACTGCTTCTGATTTGATCAATGAAAGTGTTTCATTTTCTAAACAGATTCGATGCCCAGAATGTAAAGAGAAACATTTATTGATTGAATGCGAATTATTTAAAAATAAATCGTTACAGGGTAAAAAAGAATCTTTGAAGCAGTTTGGATGTTGCTTCGTTTGTCTCAAGATGGGGCACGTTGCTAAAAATTGCAGAAAATATGTTAAATGCAATGCTTGTTTAAAACGACATTATAGAATTATGTGTCCTGAAAAAGAAATTGCGCCAGAAAATAAGGAAAGTACGTCATTATCAAACAAAACTTGTAATCGTGAAGTGTTAATGCAGACTTTAACTGTCCGTTTAGAATTAAAGGATAAAAATAAACAAATGTTAGTGCGATGTTTGATTGATTCTGGCAGCCAACGGTCTTATTTAACGAAAGATATTATTAATCGTATGGGATATGAAGCGGTGGGAGAAGAAAATATGGTTCATAGTTTGTTTGGGGGTATTCAAGAGACACATGTTCATAAACGATATAAAATATATTTAAGTAACTTAGAGAACACTTTCAATTGCAATTTCGATGTCTATGATCAAGACAAAATATGTACTGAAGTTCCTAAAATAAAATATGGGCCTTGGATTAAAGAAGCTAGAAGAAATGGGATAAAATTCTCAGATTATGGTACATATACAGGGATTCCAAAAATTAAAAATGAACAGGAAATAAGTTTACTTATCTATGGGAAATTAGTAAGAGGAAAAATAAAATCCTTGAATAGTGCAATCCATACCAAACTAGGGTGGACATTGATTGGTAAAACTAATGTTCTACGTAACTACTAAACGTAATTCTACGAAAGTAGTTTTATCGTTACATGTAAATGAAGCAAAATTAACGGACACTTTAGGAATTCTTGATCCAGGTGATAATAGAACTCGAAGAAGCTGTAAAAGAGCATTTTACTAAAAATATTCAAATAAATAATGAAGGGCGATATGAGGTTAGTCTCCCACCCCCCTCTTCCCAGTGCTCGGAAAATTTCAGAACGTAGATTAAAAAACTGCGTAGATCAATTAAAGAAATCCGGCAATTTGGTTGCCTATGAATCAGTATTTAATGAGTGGCTTCAAGAGGGTATTATTGAGGCGGTCGAATCAACTCCGGGAACAGAACCTGAATTTTTTCTGCCACACAGAGCTGTCATAAAAGAAAATTCCACGACTCGAATACGTCCTGTTTTCGATGGATCAGCGAGGGAAAAAGGCTCACCATCTATTAACGATTGCTTGTTGAAAGGCCCCAATTTAGTAGAACTCATCCCTTCATTGATAAATCGGTTCCGATTGAGGAAAATTGGTGTAATATCAGACATAAGAAAAGCCTTTTTACAAATTAGTTTAAATGTAGGACAGACCCTTTTTAAGATTTTTATGGTGGAAGGAGGGAAATTCTGAAAAAACAAAAATTTTCCAACACCGAAGAGTTGTTTTCGGGCTTACCTGCAGTCCCTATTTGTTGGGAGCTACTTTACAATACCATTTAAGAAAGTCACCTCCCTCTATGCAGGAAACAGCTTCTAGACTGTCGGAATCATTTTATGTTGACAATTGCGTCACTAGTCTGGACAATGAGGAACAACTCAATGATTTTATAACAGAATCGAAATACATTCTTAGTCAAGCTAAATTTGACCTCAGAGGATGGGAACACAGTTATTCACATTCCCCGATGAAACAAATTCCCTCCCCAGAAAACAAAATTGTTCCAGTTTTAGGCCTACGATGGCTATTACCCGCAGATAGTCTTTCCATAGATATAAGAGAAATTAATAAGGACGATGAACCCGTCACGAAAAGGAAAATCTTGTCGGAGGTTCACAAAATTTTTGACCCCATCGGTTATACTTGCCCAGTAACTCTTTTCCCTAAAATACTATTGCAAGAATTATGGAAAAATAAAGTAACTTGGGACTCTGAATTACCAACATCAATTGCCCAAAAATTTCGGAAATGGAAACAACAATTATGCTCACTTAAAGATATTGTTATACCGAGATGTTTAATTGAAGATCCAGATAACATCGGTAATTTAAGTTTACATGTATTTTGTGACGCGAGCAAAGTAGCCTATGCTACATGCATATATTTACGGAATGAAAATCAAAAATCAATCTCCTGTCAGCTGATACAAGCACGATGTAGAGTAGCCCCCCTGAAATGTATTACCATTCCCAGACTGGAACTTCTCGCGTGTACGATTGGTGCACAATTGTCTAAAGGCTTGAAGTCCGATTTGAAATTAGAAAACAATCCAACACTTTTCTGGACAGACTCTAGCAATGCATTATACTGGATAAAAGGAAGTGAAAACTGGACTCCATTCGTATACAATCGTGTTAAAGAAATTCGATCACTGAGTAAGCCAGAAAATTGGTACTATGTGCCCGGAACTCTTAACCCGGCCGATCTACCTTCCCGGGGATGTTCTGCAGAATCCCTTAAACAATCCCTCTGGTGGGAGGGCCCCAACTGGTTGAAAAGTCCTCAAGAATTTTGGCCTAAAGGCAGTTTAAATCCTGATTTTGAAATAATTAACTCTGAAAAAAGAAAGACAGTTATTACTTCAGTAAATGTCTCTCAAACCCCAATTGAGTTATACGAAAATACATCTTCATATTGGAAAATGTTAAAAATAACTGCCTGGATATATAGATTTTTTGAAAATATCAGAAAGACGCGGAATGATCGAAATTTAGAGAAAATGTTAACAGTTGAAGAAATAACTCACGCAGAACATGTTGTATTGAGATATGCTCAGAGGTGTTTAATAGGTGAATCCAAACCGTGCTACACCTCTTTACAGACTTTTACTGATGATCAAGGTTTAGTCCGAGTAAAAACACGAATTGCAATGAGAAAAGATTCCCATTCTTTCCGATACCCGATAGTTCTGCCTTTCGATCATAATATCACCTATTCGCTCATAAGAAGAAAACATATTGAACTTAGCCATGCAGGAATACAAATTGTAATGTCAGTTTTGAGAGAACAATTTTGGATATTAAGATGTAGAAGAACGGTTCGAAAAATAATAAAAGGTTGCGTGACATGCAGGCGATTCAGTGCATCACCCGCTGAGACACCTAGTGCCCTTCTTCCGGAAGAACGAGTCAAAGAAGCTTCAGTTTTTGAAATTGTTGGTCTCGATCTATGCGGGCCATTATTTTTAAGAGATGGCTCGAAAGTTTGGGTAGCACTTTTTACATGCGCCGTGTTTCGCGCGATACATCTAGAATTAGTATCTTCGCTCTCAACAGAAAATCTCATCTTATCTATGAGAAGATTTATATCAAGAAGAGGGAGACCGTCTACTATTATTTCTGATAATGGAAAAAATCTAGTGAAAGCATCCACAGAATTAAAGTCAGTAAATATTGAGAGTTTGCAAAAATTCGCTATTGAAAGAAAAATTCAATGGAAATTTAATCCACCTTCAGCTCCCTGTTGGGGAGGTTTTTTTGAACGCATGATAGGAATGTTGAAAAATATTTTACGAAAAGTACTTGGGAAGGCCAGCCTTAATTATGAAGAATTATATACTGTTTTATGTGACGCTGAAAGCGTAATAAATTCTAGACCGCTGACATATGTTGCAGATGATGATGATCTTGATCCTCTTACCCCCGCAATGTTCTTGCAAGATCTCAAAGATTCGAGAGTTCCCGAATTCGACATAATTGATTCAACAAAAATTAGAAAAAGATTTGCTTATCAACAAAAGGTTAGAGAAGATCTAAGAAAACGCTTTAGAGTAGAGTACCTGGGACAGCTTCGAGAGAGTGCGGAAAGAAAAAGAGAAACTGAATTAAAAAGGGATGACATTGTTTTAATTGGGGATGATAATTCAAAAAGAATTAATTGGCCTTTAGGCAAAATTGAAGAATTGTATGCTGGTAAAGATGGCAAATTTCGTGTAGCCAAAATTAAAACAAAAACAGGTTCCTTTTTGAGACCTATTAAAAGACTATATCCTCTAGAGATTAATCATGAACTAATCTATCCTTTTTTAATAGATAGCGTTCCTGTTTCTGTAGATGACATGGCTGATCCTGCTACTGTGACCGAGTCTTCCGTACCTGATTGTGCCTCTGTCCCTGATCTTAAGCACGAATGTTCTGTGCCTGAAGGTGTCAATCGGCGATCTCGAGCTGGTAGAAATCTGAAGCAGCCACAGAGACTTGATTTGTAAATATTTTGAGCTTCGTTAGTTTCCCGAACCTCAAGGTGGGAGGATGTCGCAAAACACCGAATTCCATGAACTGGACATTTTTTTTGTGTGCATAGACTCTAAACATTTGCCTCCATGAACATTTTTTTTCATTGCTAAAAGAAACTTTTGTTTTTGTCATTTGGCAACTCAGAGACTTTATTATTATTCTGAGAAGTAACTTGAGTGAACGATGTCGGTTGTACCGCGAAATAAGAACGAATGTCTTAAATTCAATTTAATTAATGTTGTATATAATGTAAATAGAAGAATGTAAATAGGTGTGAATTAAAGTACTAGAAATTTGTACCAGAGTCTCTTCATCATGTCTTGTATTTAAAAAATCCACAAAATGACCGTCTCTATTTAAAATCGAAACTCCTGATTCTTAAGAAGGCGTCCTACCTTGGAAGGGTGAGTAATTTTACTTATCCTATTTTTTGAACTGTGTAATAATTTATCTTGTGATTACACGTCAACAGGTATTAGATAAATTTCTTCTGACTGTATGTAATAACATTCTATATATAATAGTAATTCTTACTGTATATAATAATAGAGAAATAGATGCTTTGTATTAAATAGATTTGATAAATAATTCAAAAATTGCTAGTGTACGAAAGGGTAAACAGGTTGTCAGAAAATACTGGTAAAAAATTCCCTTTTCTTTCCAAAGGTCAGTTTTCCATTCTCGGTAAAGCCCCAATAGCAAACAAGTACCTAATCATATAGCAGCATCTAAAGTTAACTAATCATATAGCAATTCCAGTAATAAAAATTAAAACCAGAGAAGGATAATTTCACCATCTTCTTAAAAATGATGTTTTCAGAATAACGTACTTGAATTTATTTAAATTACTTTAAAATATTTACTATGATTAAATCAAAAGAATATTAAAAAAAAAAAAAAAAAAAATGAAAAGAAAAGAAAAGAAAAAAGAAAGAAAGGTAGTTGAAAAATAATTAAATATATAAATAAACAAGGGTATTCCTGTATTTTATCGAAACACAAACATTCATGATAAAGAAATAAATGATAAATAAGAAATAAATGACTTACCTCTCATTCAATCGACGAGCTCTTTGGGCTTGAGATGCTTTACCACGCTTGCGCTTTCTATTTTTATTATTACAAGCATTCAACATTTTTTTTTTTCTGGTATAACACTAAATAATTAAAAAAGTCAGAAGCAATATAAAAAATTCGAAATCTGAAATATCTTTCTATCGAGCTGTTTCTGTTTTTAAAAGATACCGCAAAAATAAACCCCGCCTTTAAAAGAGGTTGCCACAATTTCATTCCGAAAACAGATCCCACCAAAGTCGCCAAATTCATTATTTTAAGATTATGGCAAATAAAAAATTTATTTAAGTGTTTCTGTGAAATATAAATACTGTTTAATAACGATATTTAGATTTGCTACCAAACTAGGCATTTTTTGCACACTTAAAAATAAAAAAAATCAGGTATTTGTGCATAATAAAGCAGTAAAAACACATAACTTATTACTCATAAAGCGTTATTTTGATATTTGACTTATAGATGGCAGCACCACACGAAATCATTTTGAAATAAATGGTGTTTAGCATGATGGTAAAAATGGCGCTGGATAATGGAAATATACGCTATTGGATTATTAAATTAAATATGATTAAACATTTGCTCAGTATATAATAATAGGAAAGATGTTATTGGATAATTTGGGGTTTAAATTTTACTAAATACTTGCTGTAGTGTATATGTATCAATTTTTTATTTCTAAAATATGATATATATGTTTGCTTTAGAAATGATGCTGGGTACCCGTTACTCTTAATAGCCTCGTTTTCTCAGATAAGGTAACTGGACATATGGTCTGTATGGGAAGATTTCAGTGTCCTTGAACTGTTATTTAAACCCAAGGTTGACCCACTCTCACAGACCGAAGCCTGGAAAAAATGAAAAAGAAAAGAAAAGAAAAAAAAACGCGTAATCTAAAATTATTTTTTATCGGTGATCTTTTGACTTTTGAGCGCCCCTTAAGTCATTTCGCGACTTGGCACCCTGTGCGGTTGCACACTTTGCACGCCCCTTGGGCCGGCCCTGTCTGAGACCCCCATTTAAAGCGGAATCCAAACCACTACAAATATCGCTCAATAGTCAGGATTTGAATCTGGCGCCCTTTGTCGAACAACCAGGGCCCTAACCACAGACAAATGATTGGGTAAACTACTGAGAGAAAGTATAAAAGAGTTAAATAAAAGTTGTGTATGATTATTCATAATAATATATAAATACTTTTCTTTATTCAAAATTTGGTGTGGATTGAATTATTTTGCAAAAGTAATGTTCTTAAAGTTGCTACTTTTGAAAATGTAGTTTGTAATCACTACTTTTCAGAACTAGTAATTATAACTCTAATTAACTATGATTTATAATAAAGTATATGAATTTGTTGTTCGCAAAAAGAAAGTAATTGTTTCAACCAATTAATAAATAAATGCTAGTCTCATAGGTAAGTAATGTAAATAACAAATAAGCTAGGAAATTTTTAAGAAAAACATTTAAATTTATTTTTGCCTTTTTTGGTCTTTTAGCCTCCATTTTTGACTTCCAGTGAAGTTCGTTGTAAAATTGAAATTATTAAAACAAAATGTAATGCACAATAAAACAAATTATGTATCCTATATCAATTATGTCAAGAAGTTTTAATCTCTATATTTTCTCATATAATCTAATATATTAAACAGCCGCTAATAATATAACATTAAATATATATATTCCCTAATATGTATACCATATATTGCTGATAGCTTGCACTTTTGCCACAGTTAAACGAAAATTACAGGTTTGCATTATACGCTGAATGTAAAAAGGAAACATTAAAAATTAAGAAATAACAGATAATCATAAGAACTCAAATTTCTCATTTAGTGAACAGGCTATTTATTTACAAAATATAATTTTCGCTATCAGATTGTATGAAAAGGGTAATAGCTATTATACTTTACAACAATCTTTGTTTAATTGGTATTTATCTGCCAAAGGTTTCTTGCATAAAAAAGGTGTGTGTTATATGTTGAATAAATCTAAAAATAAAAATTTAATCTGAGATTTTAGGTGTGTGTTCTTAAACACAGGGATGTATGTTATATATAGAACTTGATATGTTTTTGAAATTCATAGATATTATAATTATATATATATATATATATATATATTGTTAACACCAGTCTAAATAATCATTACATTTTTTTTTAAATGCAGAACTACACACAACAGAAATATCAAAAATAAATTTGGGGTAAATTGTTATTTTAAAACTATTTTTTATACGAGTTGTAATTTTCCAACTGGACGAAAAATGTCCGGGCTAGGATTCGAACCTGGGATCTCTAGGCTGAAGCTGCCATGCTCTACCAACTGAGCTATCCCGGTCGAATCTTTGTAATCCTTTATAGAGACCGGGATAGCTCAGTTGGTAGAGTGTGGCAGCTTCAGCCTAGAGATCCCAGGTTCGAATCCTAGCCCGGACATTTTTCGTCCAGTTGGAAAATTTCTTTACCAATTTGAATAGTTGTGTTAAAATTAATCTAACTATTTTTTAATCAATTTTTAGTAGCCTTTTTTAATTTTTAATCAATTATGTTTGTTAATCTTTATGCCTAGTACTTCTTTTTTTACATACTGTTTCTGCAAAATAGTAATCCTTTATAGAGTTTCCATTGAAAAGAAAAGAAAACTAGAATGTAACTGCAAAAATACAACTTCTGCCAGCATGTCCGTCATTTGCCATGTGTGTGTAAAAACTTTGATTTACAATCTTCTTTCATCTGTTGACCTTTTTTTTAAAAAAAAAAACATCTTCAAACCGCCCTAAAATTTTTACATGTCTGTTTGTTTACATACATTGTAAACATTTTAATATATTATTATAAGACTGATTATATCTATTTTTAAACTAATAATATATTATTATTAGACTTTTTTTATCTATTTTTGCTTTAAATTTTGTCAAAATTATTCCAAAAATATCAAAAGGATACTCTATATTTAAAGTTTTTCTGTTTCTTCTATGTACTAATGTTGTGTTAATTTCTATATTTCACAATCTTTTAAAAATTGTAGCTTCAATAAATATGTATAATTTTATTGACCAAGTTTTGTTAAAATTCTACGGGTTGCTGTTCAGGCTTTTGTGAGGAGGGGGAAAAGACAGGCTTTTTCTGTAACTTACTTCATATTTCATATAATATGCAAAATACAAAACGCAGTTACTGAAAGTTCTTGACGACAGATGGCAGCATGGAAACATATCAATCGAAAAGTGATTTTGTAATTTAATCCTAAAATGACATTTCTCTGCCAGTTAAGACTTTTATTATTTGCGTGTTATATCACAACATTTACGTGGTAGTTTTATTATTTTCACTGTTAAAAGAATGTTTAAAAAACACTGACTCATTTTAGTTCTCTTTTGATTCCCAACATAGCAGAGGAATTATTAAAACAAAATACATATTTACTGTGTAGTTGAGTTAGGCCTAATAATCACCATTTAAGCAATATTTCCTTTAAAAGCAATTTATTTAAAGGCATGGTATTGATGTTTATCAATTTAATGTACTTTCTTATTAATGTTTTAATGCAATATTTGTCTGTTTGAATATCATTTTCCGAAAGTAATTTAGGGATATTTTCGAATCATAAGTTACATTTTGTTTATCTTTTAAAAAGTTACCCCCTGAAGGTGTAAATAATTTGTGTTAATTGTGCCGTTTCATTTAATAAAATTTAAATAATGACATTTATTATGTATTCTTTGATTAAATTCTCCCAGTTTTGAAACATTTATGCATACCTGAAAGTGTTTATTTATTTCAGAATGAACTTTATGTATGACATGATAAATTAAACGTTCTATAATTAAATCTTATATAAAAATTATATCTATTTTACATTATATGCTTCTTAGGCTAGAATTTATTTAATGGTTATTATAAACTATTGTTCGTTTTTTGTTATTTTTAAACGATCGATAAATACATATACCGTAATTTAGGGAAGAAACGCCGCGGCGTTTACGAGTTTTAAAGTTTAAAATTTTCTAAATGCGGCGTTTATACCGGTGCGGTGTTTGTGAAAATTTTGTGTAAAATATTCAGTGTTTAGAATTTTTTTTCACTCATCCATTTTTTTCTTTGAATAACTTTCGCCGCGATCGCGAAGCGATGTTGCCGATGGTAAGTGAAAGTTCCGTTGGTACCCAAGGAATGCAATACACGAGTCCCCGTTTGGAGGAAAATATGGGGAATGGATTAAGCAGGGACAGGGAGCTACAATGGAAATTCCTTTTTATTGCACTGCACTGTAGAAACATAGAATAAGAAAGCTGTTTTCTGACGTTAGCAATGGAAATTTAACTATTTTGTTTATTTTTTATATTACTCATTAAAACATTACATTATATTCATTCGAAAGTAAAGACTATGTTGCTGTCATTGCTTCTTTCAACTTTTGTTACAACAATTTTCTGTTAATGAAATTCCCATTCTTACGGCGAACTTATAGTGCGATTTTTCTAAAATCTTTTTAATTATTTCTTCAATAATTATTTTGTAAGTTTATTTTTTAAATGCATTTTGAAGTATCTGTTATAACAATCCCCGTTAATCCACGATTTTGAAATTCCCGTTCTTACGACGAACCCATAGAGAAGATTTTTCTAAAATCTTTTTGATTATTTATTCAATAATTGTTTTGGGTGTTATTTTTACGAAATTAATGCGAAATTATTATATATATTAATGCGAAATTCTCTTGCTAGCATTGCAATAATTTTTTCAGAGCACTGTTCCCCTCAGGGCCGTGCAAAATGGGAGGGGGGGTGGAAGCTCTTGCACCAGGTGCCAAAAATTGATTGGTTTGTTTGTTTTATGACGGTCGATTATCTACGCAAGGAATATAGGCCCTAGAGGGGATTGTCCTCCATGGGGGTCTTGCTAAGGGATCCTAACCCGTATTTACGGCAAGGTTAGAAGAAATCCACGGAAAACTCCGAACGGCTAGGTCGACGGGCGCGACAGGGGTTGCCAAAAGTAAAAGTTAAGGGGAGCAGAATAAATTGGCTTAAAATAAATCTATGTATGCTCATGACAATGAATGTTATAAAATATAAAAATATAACGTAAACAAAAAGTACAGAATAATTGTTCAGAATTATGTTGTATCATCCACCCGCAGCTGTTTTTCCCGGCGAAAAAAAGGAGGAGGAGAAGGGAAAAAACTACGTGAAGAGAGACTAATTAATCCTTCGGCACAAGAAGCTATGGAATTGCATCTCATAAAAGAACGCTTCATGAAAAAAATATAACTTTCTTTCAGACAGACATTAGACATGCCATGCGTTTCGTAGTATACCTGACACATCGAAAGAAATGCAATCAAATGCCCAGTAACTGCTGAGAAATGATTTATCCCAAACTATTTTTTCTTATTATTTTACTTGCTCAAGAATAAGAAATCGTTATTTTTAAAGAATTATTTACTAAAGTCTTTATACTATATTATATTTTAAATACTATATTTACTCAAGAATATTATATTTTTTAACTGAATATGTTTAGAATATATACACTTAACTGGAAAAAAAAAAGATACTGCAGGGTAAGTTAGTTTCTCTAATGTTTTTGTGGGACGACTTTACCTATGCTTGACCCCGCCAAATAGAGTCGCCAAGCATTGGCTAACAACACATATGGTTGCCAGAATGATGTGTGTGATATTGGCATATTGTGCCATTGTGTTAAGCCAATCGTGATTTTTCGGCAGTGGGGTCTTTTCAGCAACCCCAAGATATCCATTCGTTACTGTTATCAAAGAATGCATGGTACTTACTGTACATTCTTTGTTGTTATCTCCGCAATAGAACATTTTTTTAACTACAGTCTGTGGTTTTCGCTTTCGCTTTATTTTGCGTTTTGCAGGGAAGATGAGAATTTGAGACTACTAGAAGATTTCTCTTGATTCATCGTCATTTCGCTTATGCGTTTGATTTTTAGACAATAAACCTAGAAAGGATATATATATATATATTAAAGTATCTTAGTATAACATTTAAATTTCCTATGTTTGAAATGTAATGCATTTATTTACGCAGATATTTCACGTAATGAGGCCTATAGTATTAAAAAAGAAAGAGAAATTAATGATAATTTAAGTAAAATATTTAAAATAAAAGTAATTAATGCATAAAGTTTTTATTATAAGTATTTTGGTATTTAAAAAAATGTATTTATTTATATACCAGTGTCTAGACGGAGGGGGGGGGGGATGTTGAATGTTTTAATGAGTTCAATACTGTTTTCTGTTTGTAAAAGAAAACACAGACCAATTTTAAAGATCTCAGATATTTAAAGCAGAAATGTGAATACCTTGTTTTGAAGATCATAATTAAAATATTATCTTAGCCAAAACAATGGAGGAATATTAATAATATTATTTTATCTCATAAAATAATAATACATTTTTAAAGATTAATATTAAAAACTTTGCGCGTGCGAGTGTTTCATCATTTTTTATGTTCCTTTTCCTTTCTTTATTTGTGTTTCGAATTCACGAAAAATTTAGATTTTTTTTAAAATCAGCTCTTTAAATCTTTTAATCATTGCATTGTTTGTGGTCCCGTTAAACTTAGATTCTCAATAGAAAAAAGTCCACTTCAACAAGGTAAAACTTTCTGACACGTTCACGAATTCATTTTTAAACGTAATAGCATGCAATTGGCCGGCAGGACTATTACAATGATTTTGAATCGAATAACGTTTTTTATTTTTCGAAAACTGCGTTGATCGAAACAATGTTAATACAAGGCTTTTCTAAATAATTTGAGCGTGAATTAATATTTTTTATAATCCAACAGTCCCCCCCCCCCTCCACACACACTATTTATCTAAACAGTCCCTTATATCCACACAGGCAGACTGCAGACGGAATTTCAAGATGAGTAAAACGATTTAGAGAAAATATAATTTCAAACACCGATATCTAAGTAACAGGTACCAAGGTACCTGTACTTGACTACAGTTCTTTGAGAAAAAGCTTAAAGTAGATATGTTGTAGACAAAATATTTTTACTATAATTATATTTAATAGCATCAAACAGCAAAAGAACATAAGTTAACCTGGAGATTTTAATAAAATGCAAAACAAATAAAACATAAGTTTCATGATTGAGGGGAATTGGGGGGGGGGGGGGGGGGGGGAAGCTTGAAAAAGTCTGGGCTGCATATAATCAGCATCCAAATAAAATATGGCTAAAAAAAGTATTTTTGTGAATCAAATTTTTTTAAATCATAACTGAGTTTTTTTTTGTGTAGTTCGAATGTTATTTAAAATCTAGTTTTAAATAAAATAATTATGGAGATTGCAAAGTGCATATACGAAAATTTCCGTAACGGACACTTCTTAATAACAGACACCTCTTTGAACCCATAACATATCTATATTTCTACAGTTTAACCTTTAAAGAACAGTGGACAAATCACCAAAATGTCCGCTATTGGGGAGGGGGGAGTTACCGCAATATACATTTTTCTATATTGTAATTATACTTGTAAAATTCCCGGAAATGTTTAAATGATGGAAAAAAAACTTCGGCTTTGTTTTCTTTCTGGATAATTTTGCGAAAGTGAAAGGTTTAAAGGAAAAAATGATGATAGTCCATTTTTGTGAAATTTAAGATAACAGATCTGTGTAATGGTTTGAGAGGCATATTAATATACAGCTGAAGATAGGACATTCACACTATTTGTAAAGGGAATTAACTCAGAATATCTAATTTATGACTATTACCTTTTACCAATTTTTCAATTTTTTTTTTTAAATAAAAAATAAATATTTGTACAGTTATCGTTTTTTAGAAGATAAAAAATAATAAACATACTTACAATTTTTACACTCTATTTATATATTACTTTAAATGAATATATTAAGAAGAAATAATGATAGTTTTAACTATGTTTTCCTCTGGAGGCTTGCTGCCAGCAGTTCTCAAGATTATATTTTTCCTCTCAACAATGCAAAACTTTTTGACACATTTAGGAATTCATTTTTAAACATAAAAGCTGCCACTTGCAGCTTAATTTGTAATCTAACAGACTTTATCCTTTATAGGTAAATGAGTTACATATTGAGTTCTAAGCGATTGTTGTCTCAGACGGCAGTTTTTGTTCCTTTACCACACTGTCGCGTCCGGAAATTCGATTCATAAAGTCAAATTTGATATCGCTTTCTGAATGATCTTATGCATTTACCAAAAAATGAAAAAGCTGTTTGATAAAAAAAATTTTGAATAACAGCTTGTGGTAATTTAATGCTTTTGCCACTCTTGCGAATTTTATATTGAGAAATTTGTTACTTGTTACATTAAAATCAGAATTTTATAATATTTTCTGTAATAAATAAAAATGATGCTTAAGCATAAATAGTAAAAAAAAAAAAGTGGTTAAGTGTGATCGAAAATCGCTCAAAGGGTTTCGTTTAATATTCCTTTCAAAACACTTTATCCTTTCTTTAAATCCGAATAAATTTCATTCAGCAAAAATCTTTTTTATAAAGTAAAATTTTACCACTCTATTTTTTCGTTTTTTCGAATATCTAAACCAGCCCGCTATTATATTCTGTCATAATATCTTTCATGCGGACTAAATGCGATATTTAAAAAAATAATTTCAAAATTAAACATGTTGTACACCTTCAAAATGTTAAAATAGGCGAATATTTCCGTAATCGAATTTTTATCATGATTCAAAAAATGTTTCTCAAACTCATATATTTAAATATTCTCTATTACTCATATTGATACTCGCTTTGTATTATTCTCAAACATTTGAAAAATTCGTTAAACTTCCAATATGACGTCAGATTTTCTTTTTAATTCTCTTATGACGTGATATTAATCTGCTTTGTGTACATACACATACTCATACTCCTTGCATTATTGAGAAATCTTAGACAATTTCCGTTTTATTACCACTATGACGTCAATCAATTTATTTCATATTAATCTTTTTTTCAATTGGTGAAACATTTTTTTCCCTTTTTCACGTGGAAATCGTTCAATAGAAAATTAATTATTGTAGAAAGAATTTCATTGTGGATTTTTAATTTTTGGCAACTGCTGAAACGAAAAATGTTTAAATGAAATAGGAAAAGACTGTTAAAATTTTGGTTTTTTATCTCTATTTATTAAAATAATACGATTTTTTCAAATTTTAATATTTTGGGCTTCTTAGCTGTCAGCTAAGTTAAACGCAAAGTTTCAACTCTGTGAGTTATATAGTTTCTGAGAATGGCTCTGTGACGGACAGACAACAGAGCGGGAGCAATAGGGTTTCGTGAGATGAACGAAACCCTAAAAATCATCCATCGAGCATAGATTATAAAACAATTTCTAACTCTTTCAGAATACTGCAACAGAACCATTGCTAAGATTTCAGCACTTATTGTCTAGAGCCGAAAAGGTATTCGAATTCTTTTATCCTTTCTTGTATATGATTTATAGATCTGTGTTACGTAATGTGCTAAAATTTAGCTCAGTTAAAGTATAACTCAATTGGACATTCACCTTCAATACTTTTGTACAGCTCCATATATTATCTATCGATTTAACACTCCTCACATTAAACTAAAATTTAATTCGGAAAAATAACGCACAACACGACTGATATCGTATTTTCCGAAATTACTATCCATAGACGACAATGTATTCGATTCTTTGGATAGCACTGTACATCAATTTGTTTATAGTTTACAAAACTCTCTTCTGCTGGAAAATGAATAACTCAATTAAAAACATCCTTAAGATGGTTCTCGAATGACCTGCTCAACAACGCGGCTCATTAAATTGCAAAGGCATTAAATTGGCTGGTCTGACTATTGAAGTGATTTGGAATCAAAATGAGTTTACCTTATTTTGATAAATAAATTACTTATCGAGGTATAAGCGATTCGTGTCCTGTGATGGCACATTTTTTCTCTTTTCTCGCGTGCTGCTGCATTGGGAATTCAGTTCAAAATGCTGACTTTGGCAGTATTTTCCTTAAGATCTTCTGCCTTTATCAAAAAATGGAAAACGTCTTTCGATTACATAGTTTCTGAATAAGAACACCTACCCGTTTCATGCATTTCCCAACAAAAATAAGTTCAGAAATGTGTCAGAAAGTAGCTCTTTGGATTTGAGTACAGCCCTAAGCAAATCATGCTCATACATTAGTGATACTTACGAATTATTTTGTGTAGCCTACATAAATGATCTACAGATTTTTTTTTAACATTTGTTCATGATAATACATTACATATATGTAAATTATATACAAACTAAAAACAGTTACATATTACTTTAATTTCCTTATTTTTTATCAAGAAAGGGTCGCGGAGATTTAGTTGCAATAGTTAGTATATTTGTGTGCCACAAAATACAAAAGGTCGAAAACTCTGTGTGCAATCATCAACTTAGACATTTCTTTTGTCTAAAAAATATTAAAAAAGATGTTTTTTTAAGAGTTTTATAAAGCGTATCCTCCTCTCCCCCCCCCCCCAACCTCCCTCTTTTTTTCTTGATGTCCTTTATTCTTCAACTGTACAAAATTAAAATACGACGTTATTTCCTAAATATACCCAAATATTATACATTTCCGTTAAGGAATTTGGAATGACAAATTAGCAATGGATATCAAAAAACAATGAAACGACATTATTAGCTTTGAAATTAACCGCCTCATTGCAACCTCTTTAAAACATAATTAAACAAAGATTCAATATATAAACAGATCGTGCTCCTCATATTTCAGTTTTCAATTAATTTTCTCAGTGAAAAAAAAACGTTCTGTGGGGAGTCTGATTCTGAATACCTCCCTATTAAATAGATTTCGTAAGCAATACTACCTATTACATTCTCCCCTAAGTTGGAATTTTTAAAAAAAATTTGCAGATCTACACCGATCCTGACTCCCAGAACCCAAAATCACCCCCCAGTTCAAGACTATATCTATCTATCTATGTCACTTTTTTATGGACACGATAACTGCAATAATTCTGCACAAATCTCTTCCAAACTGATATAAAATCAAGGGGCATAAAATATCGGTCAAGTTGTTAACGGGCAAAATCGCACCAAGCGCGGGGGGGGGGGGGAATGGGGGGGCTTTTTGTGAAAACAAAAAAACCCATAATTTCTTAATTATGATACGTATCGAATCCGTTTAAAGTTATTATTACTTCTAGGAAAAGGGCCGAAAATTTATGTATGGCAGAATTTTGATATCATTAAAAATGGCCCCAAGGGGGGGGGGAAAGGGGGTTTTAGAAGAAAAAAATTCATAACTTCGTCAATTCAAAAGATATCGAATCCACTTAAATTATTATAACTCCTCTTAATATTATTTAAAACTTTTATGTTGACAAGTTTTTTATAGAACCAACCCTTATAGCAAAAAAAAAAAAAAAAAAATCCCTGCCGGCTCCGCCTGTTAACAAGTTAGGTTTCGAAGTGGACGGTTCCAACTGTCGCATCATGGCAGAAAGGTCATTTCTTCCGTAACTACCAACAAACAGGCGCCCCACGGCCTGCGTCTTCGAAATCTACAAGTGCCTGTAGGCCGAGCCGTAAGGGATTTTTTGTGTTAATTGGCGTCTTGTAATAGGGGACGTTAAACATAATCCAGTTAACATAAACGTAACATAACATAACGTTAAACATAATCCAGAAGAATCAGGAAGTTGTATAATACTAAAAAAATGGAGTATTGTCATAGTCAATAGACCTTTTCCCTTCCCATATGTACATGCAAACAGCCTTTTAGAATGAAAGATGAAAAATATATTCTACTTTTGTGCAGAAAAGAAAAAAGCAGGGAAATATTTTTACTTGTATTTCGATTATAGTATTAAAGATTTTGTTAAAACGTGATGGAAAAAATATACTGCTTTGAACAAATATTTGTGTGTTACAATATAACGTAAAGCAACATTTGCAGTAATAAAAGAATGCTGTTTTTCTTTCATGTTGCCACTTGCCAATTGCCATATCTCTTTAAGGTAATCACAAATTCCTTGCTCAACAATGTGAAACTTTCTGACACATTTTTAAACGTAAAGGCATAAAACTGGCAGGCCTGATTGTTGAAGTGATTTCGATTAAAAAGGTCCACTTTGACAAAGTTTTATGAAAAAATCTTCTGCCTTTTCCAAAAAATGAAAAATGTCATTCAATGACATAGTTTCTGAATAGGAACACTTGTCAATTTCATGTGTTTCTGAACGAAAATTAATTCAGAAATGTGTCAAAAAGTAGCTCCTTTGAATTTGAGAACTGCCTTAAGAAAACTGCGCAAAAATTACCTCACCTTTATCCATCACCTTTAGACCATGGCCGCCATCTTGAACCTCGAACCTGCTGATGATGCAGAACACCCATTTCTCTTCTACTTGCGAAATTAAAAAGAACAATTGTGCTACTGTTTTACCCACTCATTATTTAATATTGCCCACCATTTCTAATGCTGTAAATCAAAGATATCTTTGTTGACCACGTATGGAGTTGGCACCCCCGCCCCCTCAATTACGATTTAAGATTTACAAATTACATAGAAGTTTTGCCCAACCATTATATAACTTTGTCCACCTTTTATAACGCTGTAAATTAAAAAATATGGTTTTGACCACGTGTTCAGCTGGCACCGCCCAATTCGAATATAGCTACACAAATTACGTAGAAGTTTTGCCCACTCATTATTTAATTTTGACTATCATTTTTAACGCTCTAAATCAAAGACATCTTTGTTGACCACGTGTGAAGTTGGCACCCCCCATTACGAAATAAGCCTTACACACATAATTTTTTCCCCCCCATTATATAATCTTGCCCACCTTTTATAACGCTATTGTTCGGACCTTGTGCGCATGCCGAACGAGCTCCGCAGTTTTGCGGTCATGTGACCCGGCAGTTGGTTGTTGATCTAGCTGCCGAAAGGGCACGTTTTGTTTTAGCGGGTCTTATCCCCAATTATTCTGTTTTGGTTCAGCGGGAATATTCCCCACATATGTCATCAAACAAGCTTAATTAGCGGGTTTATTACCCCAATATCACCATGTTTACTATTATGTGTTTATAAATGTTCTGTACTCGTTACGTCTGTGTGCTGTGTAATTAAATATGTGAGAAAAGACAACAATGGTTCGTAATCAATCAAAAACACACACAGTATTCACGATCATAGACATTTAGTGGTCCGTCGAGACGCAGCCGAATAGCTGCTATGGAAAAATTAAACAGATCGAAAGGTGCTCTAAAAGGTGCCATTACGAAACTGGAAAAATTTGTACAAGAAAACACGGAGGAAAGTACTTGCTCGAGTACTGAGCTCGAAATAAAACTCCGAAAACTACCGGAGCTTCAAACAAAAATGTCCGAAATACGGGATAAATATTATGATATCCCGGAGATTAAGGATTTACCGGAAATTGAAAAGGAACTGGATGACCTTGAAAGCAGAACTGAAAAAATAGAAGTAAGTCTCAATATATTTCTTAAAAATCTCAAAGTTTCTGAAACAAATTTGCATGCTGATTCTAGAGGTTTTAATAACATTAAAGTTAAATTGCCCGAAATCCCATTACCCATATTTAATGGTAAATATGAAGAGTGGTCTATCTTTAAAGTTCAATTTACAAATTTAATTATTCACAATGAACAACTTAATGATGCACAGAAACTCTTTTATTTGCGAGCATCGCTAAAAAACGAAGCAAAACAGTTAGAAAGTGCTGATGATTCATTCGATTCATTATTTACGGCACTAACTGAAAGATTTGAAAATCATCGTTTACTCATAGACACTCATTTGTCAGCTATAATTAACTATGAAAAAATCCATCACGAATCCTCAAAAGAATTGAGATCGTTTATTGATTGTGTAAATAAAAACTTAAGGGCTTTAAAAGTTTTAGAATATGAACAAAACAATCTTTCAGATGCTATCCTTATTAATATCATATTACAAAAGGTAGACAAAGAAACACGAAAATTATTTGAATATTCTGTCAAGAAAACAGAATACCCTCAATTCGCAGAGTTAATGTCATTTCTAGAAAACAGAAGTTGTACTCTAGAAAGTGTAAATAGACATTCCGCTTCAAAACCTTTAAATAAAAACATTCCTCCTTTCCATAAAACAAAAAACTTCATGCTTAATTCTAGTGAGAAATCAAAAGTGAAAATATGTGATCTGTGCAAACTGTCTGCTCATAATTTGAACAAATGTTCTCAGTTTCTTAAAATGAATACATCGGAACGATATGAATTTGTGAAACAACACAGATTATGTGTTAATTGCTTGAACAAAAATCATATTGTTAATTCTTGTATATCAAAATATAATTGCCATACGTGTGGATTACGACACAATTCATTGCTTCACCGAGAAAAAGAAAATAAATCAAAAAACGAAATTACTACCGAATCCTCCTCTCCACGCTTCACCTCCCCTACTTCTTCTGTCAAAGGCGAAAACATTTCAATAAATAATGATGATTCGTTAAAGGCCTTGAATAGTTTCAGCGCGGATACTGAAAAGCGATCTATTTTATTGAGCACGTGTTTTGTTTTTATGGAAGATAATCTCGGAAAAAGAAGAAGATTTAGAGTAATTTTGGACTCGGCTAGTAATGTAAATATTTTAGTTAAGGAATGTGCTGACGCATTAAATTTAAAGAAAAGAGTAATTAACGTGCCTGTCAGTGGATTAAACGGATCTACTCATAATATAAAAAATAAAATTTCTAGTGTAATTTCCAATGCGGATGAAACTTTCAAAGAGAACATTGACTTCTTAATTGTTCCAAAAATAACCGATGTAATTCCATCGACACAATTAAATGTATCGGACATTAATCTACCGAATTTTGTGCAATTAGCAGATCCCACATTTTTCAAACCGGGAAAAATTCATGCTTTAATCGGAGCTGAACTATTTTACAGAATCTTAAAACATACATCGGTTAAAGTTAATGATAAGCTATTTTTGCAAGATTCCGTTTTTGGATGGATTCCAACTGGGGCACTAGAGGAAAAAGTGTCATTAAGTAATTTTTCTATGTGTTATTTTGTTAGAGATTTCGATCAAATTAATGATAATTTGAAACAATTTTGGGAACTGGAATCTATCGGCATAAAACATGATGATCCTAAATTAACGGAAACGGATCAAGCGCAACAGATTTTCGACAAAACTGTGACATTTACAGGTGATCGTTATGAAGTTCAATTACCCTGGAAAAGTGATCGGAAGGAATTAAATGATAATTTTAATATTGCGAAGCAACGTTTGGAAGGTTTAAAACGAAAATTTTATCGAAATCCAGAACTTTACCGTCAATATTCTGAAATAATAGAAGATTATTTAAATCGAGGGATTATAGAGCAGGTGGATGAGAATGAACCCGTTTTAAAAAAGGCTGTTTACTATCTGCCCCATCACGCTGTCTGTAAGGAAGATAAGCTCACTACAAAGGTCCGCATCGTATTCGATGCCAGCTCCCATGATAACAATATGTTGTCCCTAAATGATTGCCTGTGGCCAGGCCCCAACTTAAATCCATTTCTATTCGACATTTTAATCCATTTTAGATTAAATGAAATTGCCTTTTCTTCTGATATCGAGAAGGCGTTCCTTCAAATCTCCCTCGCTGAAAAAGATCGCGATGCTGTACGCTTTCTGTGGTACGATAATGATTTTGGATCTCTTGAAAAATTTAAAATATTTAGATTCAAACGTGTTCTTTTTGGAGTCAATGCTTCTCCATTCCTACTATCCGCCACAATAAAAGAACACATAAAGAAGTTTGATAATCTATATCCAAGGACTGTTCACCTACTCGATAAATATATTTATGTAGATGATTTCATCTCAGGTGAAGATACTCTACAGGAAGCTCTTGATGTTTCTCTTAATGCTAAGAAAATAATGTCTAAAGCAGGAATGACTCTCCGAAAATGGATAACAAATAATGAGGATCTAATAAAGTGTTGGCAAAAGGAAGGTTTTGACATTCAGGCAGAACATGCTACTGTAAGTCTGGGGAGTAACTTGACTAAAGTATTAGGAATGTCTTGGAAAACAGAAGAGGATTGTCTGACATTCGAAATTAAAAGTCTGATAGAATTCCTGTCATCGAAAAAGAGCTCAAAACGTCTCCTATTGCAAGCAGTTGGAAAAATCTTCGATCCGTTAGGTATACTCACACCATTCACCATTAGAATCAAATGCCTATTTCAGGAATTATGGCTAAAGAAGACACCATGGGATGGGCAGTTGCCAACTAATGTCCAGGAAAAGTGGTTAAAATGGTGCGAAGAACTTCCAAATTTAGCAGAAGTAAAAATCCAGAGGAAAATCCTTAGTTGCTCAAATCAACTAACAGATGTTGAGTTACATGCGTTTTCAGATGCCAGTAAATCAGCATATGGCTCTGCTGTTTATCTAAGAGTAAGAGGAGAAACAGGGGTGGAAACCAACCTCGTCACATCAAAGAGTCGCGTTGCCCCGATAAAGGAGATTACTTTGCCGAGGTTAGAACTACTCGGAGCACTACTGAGTGCAAGATTAACTGCCAAAATAAAGCCTATCCTTGATCAGAAAGTAACAGCTACAGCATATTATTGGACTGATTCAAAAATAACTTTATATTGGATCAAAGGCTCACCAAGGAGATGGAAGCAGTTTGTGGCAAATCGTGTCATGGAAATAAATGCACTAACAAACTCTGACTCTTGGTATCACTGCTCCAGCAAGGACAATCCTGCTGATATCCTGACTCGAGGTGCTAGTGTGAATTCACTTTTAAACAATTCCATGTGGTTTAAGGGACCAAACTTTCTTGCAGCTGATGATTTACTGATCGAAAATGAGACTATCACTGTTCCAGAAACGGACTATTTGCCAGAAACAAAATCAAAATATAGAAATGATATTAGTGACTCTAATTCTAACATTTCTCTTTCTCTTTTCAGGAATCCTGAAAATGTAGATTTTTTTCTTAATATCAGCAATAACTACCTTCACCTACTCCGCATATTAGCTTACATTCATAGATTCATTTACAATTGCAAAAGTGATTATGCAGACCGGCATCGAGGCAGTCTTACCACCCCAGAAATAAAGGGTGCGGAAACGTGTCTAATTAGACTAGTACAAGGTTTAGAGTTTAAGGAAGAACTTAGGAGCCTAAAACGGGAGTCAGGGGTTCCTCCTTCAAGTAAGATAAAATGTTTATCTCCCTTTTTGGATGACAATGAAATCTTAAGAGTGGGCGGAAGATTACGCAATTCGAACTTGGCTTTTGATAATAAGCATCAAATGATATTGCCGAAGAGCCACAAACTTACTAAACTCATTTTTGAATATTTTCATAAAAAATACTTTCATATTGGACCCCAGGGTTTATTGCATTATGTACGTATGCAATATTGGCCCGTAAGCGGAAAAAACTTAGCACGTAAGGTAGTGCATGATTGTATAGTCTGTTTCAGGAATAATCCGGTCACTGCCAACCAAATCATGGGCGATCTCCCACCAGAAAGAGTAACCCCAAATTTTACCTTTTACCATACCGGAGCAGATTTTTGCGGTCCTTTTGAAATTAAATACAAAAATCAAAGGAAGGGTATTTTTCAAAAGATTTATGTCGCGATATTCGTTTGCCTAGTGACCAAGGCTATGCACTTAGAATTGGTCACGGATCTGACATCCGACGCCTTTATCGCCGCACTTAAACGTTTTGTTTCTAGGCGAGGAAAATGTTCTTCCATTATAACGGATAATGCAACAAATTTCAAGGGGGCTAAATCCGAATTAAGTAAACTTCATGACTTAGTTCGTAGACCAGATGAAAAATTAGCTAACTATTTAGCTTCAGAAGCAATTGAATGGAAGTTTATTCCTCCCAGATCGCCCAACTTCGGTGGTTTATGGGAGGCCGGAGTAAAATCGTTCAAATATTATCTAAAACGAACATTAAAGGGTGCTAGATTAACGATAGAAGAATTCCAAACCATCACCACCCAAATTGAAGGGATACTAAATTCGCGTCCTTTAACTCCATTATCGACCGACATAAATGATTTTGACGCATTGACACCGGGCCATTTCCTAATTGGTCGGCCTATTGATGCAATTCCGGAACCCCAATTGATAGATATTAGCGAATCAAGATTATCTCGGTGGCAGAGGGTGACTAAATTTGTCCAGTTAATTTGGAAAAATTGGCAGTTAAATTACTTGAGTCATCTCCAAAATCGTACAAAATGGCAGAAAAAAGGAGATAATATTAAACCAGGAGCAATGGTCATAATAAAGGAAGACAATTTACCTCCCTGCAAATGGATGCTGGGACGAATTTTAGAAGTTATACCAGGTAAGGATGGTAGTGTTAGGGTTGCCAAGATAAAAACTGCTTCGAATGTTTTCCTTAGGTCAGTATCTAAATTGTGTATTCTACCCATTGATAACATTTAATAATTGTATGCTTATTTTTCTTTTTGTTTATTTGATTTAAAGTGTATTGTACAGTAAAATGTTTATATAATATATTTTACATTTAAGGTTTCTTAAGTACGATATCGAACTGCTTTTTGGAAAATAATTTAACCCTTATTTAGCATTGAATTTTCTTTATTGTGCTTATATAGTAACATTGTTATCGCAAATTGTAATTATTGTATTTGTATTGTAATTCTATTTTATTGCATTTGGTATTTTTATAGTTCTTGTAATAACAGTATATTTCACAAATTTTGAATGTGCTATACACATTGCAAGGCGGGGCGGCATGTTCGGACCTTGTGCGCATGCCGAACGAGCTCCGCAGTTTTGCGGTCATGTGACCCGGCAGTTGGTTGTTGATCTAGCTGCCGAAAGGGCACGTTTTGTTTTAGCGGGTCTTATCCCCAATTATTCTGTTTTGGTTCAGCGGGAATATTCCCCACATATGTCATCAAACAAGCTTAATTAGCGGGTTTATTACCCCAATATCACCATGTTTACTATTATGTGTTTATAAATGTTCTGTACTCGTTACGTCTGTGTGCTGTGTAATTAAATATGTGAGAAAAGACAACAATGGTTCGTAATCAATCAAAAACACACACAGTATTCACGATCATAGACAGCTATAAATTAAAAAATATGGTTTTGATTACATGTTCAGCTGGCACCAGCGAATTCAAATATAGCCATACAAATTACGAAAAAGAAAGGCTACCGTGGTGCTTTACCAAGGCTACACTACATACCGGGCTTGCTCATTCATTATCATGACATCACAAAAGGTGGCTGGCCGCGACCAGTGATTGGTGCAAAGCGACGAGCCCGTCTTTTGTGCCAATCACTGTGTGTCTTTCATTTTGTCGATTCGCTTTGTACCAATCGCTGGTAGCGGCCAGCCACCTTTTGTGACGTCATGATAATGAATGAGCAAGCCCGGTATCTAGTGTAGCCCTGGCTTTACGCGTATCCTTGTTTACAGACCGCGGAAGTCACGTGCTGCTCGAATGCACCAATGCAGGTGTACGAAAAGAGCTTTACGTCACTCTAGCGGTCTGCGAGGCTAACGAAAAAGACAGGCTACCGCAGTGCATTCCACTTATCTTTTTTTACAGACCGCTAGAGTGACGTGATGCTCTTTTCGTACACTTGCATTGGTGGATTCGAACATCACGTGACTCCCGCGGTCTGTAAAAAAAAGATACGCGTAAAGCACCGCGGTAGCCTTTCTTTTTCGTTAGCCTCGAGCGGTCTGTAAAAAAAGATAAGTGGAATGCACCGCGATAGCCTGTCTTTTTCGTTAGCCTCGGGGCAGTTGCAATTGACGTCATGATGGAGGTCACACACTACAAATAGGCAGTTCTGATTGATGGAACTATACTGACCTCCAGTTGAAGTACAATGGTTGATCAACTGATTGCAACTTCCCTATAGTCATCGAAAAACTTTTGGAACATCAGCTAAATCCTGGCAAAACTTTAAGAACGCCCGATAAATCTCGAAGAACGCTTGCAAGGCAACACTAGATACCGGGCTTGCTCATTCACTCTCAAAACGTCACAAATGGTGGCTGACCGCGACCTGCGATTGGTCCAAAGCAACGCGCCCATCGTTTTGTGCCAATCGCTGTATGTCTTTCTTCAGGGCTACACTACATACCGGGCTTGCTCATTCATTATGATGACGTCACAAAAGGTGGCTGACTAGGAGGAAAGACATACAGCGATTGGCACAAAACGATGGGCGCGTTGCTTTGGACCAATCGCTGGTCGTGGTCAGCCACCATTTGTGACGTTTTGAGAGTGAATGAGCAAGCCCGGTATCTAGTGTTGCCTTGCTTTCTTCCTAGTCAGCCACCTTTTGTGACGTCATCATAATGAATGAGCAAGCCCGGTATGTAGTGTAGCCCTGACGCTTGGCAAAACTCTGAGAACACTGGAAAAAACAGGGCAATTTTATATGGTCACGAGCAAAGTAGGTCAAAAATTTAGGAACGGTAGGGGAGGGATTCTAGGATATTGGGAAAAAAACGGCCAAAGCCACAAGAATGTTGAACAAAGCTGGACAAATCCTTAGGAACGCTGGACAAAACTTTAGTAACGTTAGGCAAAACTTCAGGAAGGCTGTGCAAGACTGGGTAAACATTAATAATGCTGGACAAAACTATAGGGGCACTGGACAAAACTTGACGAAACTGTAAGAAAAGAGGGAAAACTGGGCAGTGCTATAAAAAAATTTGGGCTCAGCCGGATAAACCTTTAGGGACGATGGACTAAACTAGGATTGTTGGGCAAAACTCTAGAAACAATGGGAAAAACTGGGCTATGCTATAGGATTACGGGTAAAAGTCACGACTGCTGAACACAATTCTAGGAACGTTTTGAAAAACTTTAGGAATACTGACCAAAACTTTGCAATACTATAGAAACAGGGGCAAAGCCAGACAAAAAATTACGAATACCGGACCAAAAATTTTAAACATTGGCCAAAACTAGGCTAATTCTAGAAACACTGTACAAAACGGGACAATGCCATAGGAACACTAGACAAAACCTGGGAATGCTATCAGAACACGTGAAATCCACGTAAAACTTTAAGAATGCTGTTCAAAACTGAGTAATGCTAAAGGAAAACGAGTAAAGTCGGGTAAAACATTTGAAATGCTAGGTTAAACTCTAGAAATTCTTGTCAAAACTCTGGAAACGCTGGATAAAATTCTATGAACGTTGTGCAAATCTGGATAAAGCTCTTGTGAAATACTGATCAAAACAGCTACAGCATACAGCTTATGCTATAGCATAATTTAAAAAAAACGGACTATGAGCTCGTTCAGAGACCGAAACGCGGGTTACTCGTATAATTGGGGAATGACGTCATCTGATTTTGTCAGGGTTAAAACGGCTGTGAACGGTTTTGGGTGAAGTTATGGGCATGTTTACGATCAAACACTTCCGTCAACCAATCTACCATTACATTTTGATTGTACGAACGTTGCAGGAAGCATCCTAGCCGATGTTGGGCAATTATATCATAGTCCTGTTAAAGGTAGACCAATGAAATGGTCAGGACTCAAGTGTACAGTAGGAGTCATAAAGAACAACAGTTGACAATTGCAGTTAGCTATAAAGCAAACAAACAAATAAGATTTCCCAACCACGTGATCACTTTACCCAACAAAATTCTCCAGGTAATGTGGGTTACCCGAAGTCCCGGCTTTGAACGCTACTGGAAACCCTCAAAAAGTCACTTGATATTGATATCTGAACGCTTCGGGTTTCCCGTGCGTTACTCTATGTAACTCGGGGTTCGGTTTGTGAACGCGCCCAATGTTATATAAAAACAGGCAAAGTCTGAAAAACTTTAAGAACGCTAGGCAAAACTTTATAAATACTTGGAAAATGCTGCAAGAATGTTAGGCAAAGCCGTGGAAGTCTCTAAAAAAGCTAAACAAACATAAGACTGTTGGGCAAACACTAGGAACAATGGGCAACACGTGGTAATGATATTATAGCATCACTTTAGTAACGCTGAACAGAACTCTAGACGTTGGACAAAATTCTAGGAATAACGGACAAATCTGAAAAGCCTGTCAAACTCTCAATCTGGAATCACCCTCTCCTTCGAAACATACCGCAAATGGGATGCTGATATAACTTTAGGAACTTCGGGAAAAAACGCTTCGAACACTCTAAAAATCCGGGCAACGCTATGGACTTTACCCACGAGTGGCAACAGCTACGTCTCTGCGAGTACATGCTCTCCGAAAAAGACTGTTTATTGAACGAAGGGAAAGTTGTGCTAAAATGTTCTTCACGCCTATTGCTGTTTTTCTGTTATATACCCGCAGATGATCTGGAGGGTCCCTCTTGGTGGTCCTGACTCGGCCCCTTAAGTGGGAAAGATGACCGGAAGCCAAGCATTTTGCGACTCTCCGTCGGGTTGTTCCGACTCGACCTCTTAAGTGGGGAAGAGGACCGGACTCTCGATATAGTGAGATGTTCGTCAACAAAGCAGGGACAGGAGACGGACGGACTACCGCCTCATCGTGGTCCGCCGGTGAAAAAGGGATGTCCGAAAAAGACGGGATACTCAGAAGACCCGTTGTGGGACCTCAACGAGGTCCCTTAGGACCTGGGGGTCTGGGGGTTCCCCTATCGTAAGCGCAGATTCACCGCGGTGCCAGGACTCCGTCAATGCTCGGAGTCTCTTCCGTAGGTGCTGGAAGGACATCCCATAGATCAATCCCAGTTGCTTGGGCAAGGGGCTCACTAAGGAGACTAGTCCTTCTCTTTTGTGCCGAGGTAGGTGACACTGGGCAAAGGCAAGCAAACGGTAGCTGGACCATCTCCACAAACTTATCCAAGGAATTGACGGCGGCGAGATCGGGTTTCGTAGAGCACGATGCGTGGTGACTCTGTGGTGCGCTGCGAGATACGGCATGCAAAAACTATCTGCACCGTACCAGCGGCAAAGGTGGAATAGCTACCGGCGTGCGTGCGTATGGGGTGCATGGCCCGCAGCCACCACGTCATCCACTGCAGCTGAAGCAGTTGGGAGCCAATCTCAATGGTTGGGCAGCGCAGGAGGTTTCCAAAACCAAATGGGGTTTAAATCCAAAGGCGGCCCATCAGGTCGCTGCGGACGAAAACCATATCTTGGTGAGGGGATCACCCACTCCTCGTGTTGTTCGACTACGAGAAACCTGGCCGGAGACTCGTCGACTAACGCGACGGCGATCAAGCCAAAACTCGGTCCCTCGGGTCGAAAACCAATCCAGCGTGTCTTTGCGTAATTGGAACTTTCCGTGCCCGATGGTTGGATTAGCGGTAGTCTTCACCTAATTTTTACGCAACTAACCTCGACCGGTACTGCTTCTTTAGCGTTCTTGAAGGAATTTTCCATGCCCACCAGAGTTCGGTAGGGGGTATAAACCTAATTTTCCGTTGTTTCTAACATTTTTGTGATATGTTAAGTTTTGTGTTTGCATGTGTTGTTTTTACATGTGGATGATCCTCTTGACAGAGGCGGATTAACCACCTACCGGGCCCCTAGGCTTAACACATTGGGGCCCCCCTCCTTCTCTATATGTATATACATTGATATACAATACACACACACACATATATATATATATATATATATATATATATATATACAAACGTACACACGCGCGCGCACACACACACACATACATATATATACATACATATTTTTAGGACAAAAAACAGGTTACAAACTTAGCGCCGGGCCCTTAGTTTGTCGTGCCCCTAGGCTTCAGCCTACTCAGCCTATTTGGTAATCCGCCTCTGCCTCTTGATGGAGTCCATCGGATACCATCTGTGTTCTGACCGTAGGGCTCACCGGAAGCAAAGCCATCGAGAGAGGACAACCTAAGGCGTGTTTATGCGTCAAGGGCAAAATTTCTTTGTGGTCCCGGGTTGGCGAGAAGTTCCTTCTATCGCACAAGCAATAATCGCGGCAGAGGAACTAGTCGTTTCCTCCTTCCCTAGGACTCGATGATCGGACGCCGCGAGAAAGCAAGGGTCGTCGGGGGAACTCGGCATTATGGCTTAGAACCCGGTTCCCCTCATGGGGTTCCGGCGACGAAGCCGTCGGCTGTCTTCGTGGAGGTCTCCTGATTATGGGAGCCTCCACGTAACGACCTATGTCGTCACCACTTCGTAGAATCGGAGTGATGCGTAGGTGGTGGTGCTCCGACGCCGTAGCACATACGGGGGCGGACCCTGTTCGTGCGCGTTATATGTCCCTCAGGACATGGGTATGGCGGTTGAGACGCTGACGGTCGCGCAGCTCAGTTTTTATACCCGCAGATGATAGACTTGGAGTCTATGTAGGGCTACTGTTATCGCGACCTACGTTACGTTATACACGGCCGGTGCATGACGTTTAAAACGTCACATGGTGTGGATAATTTTGAAACGGCGATTGGTGCAAAATGGGGGGGCGCGCCGGTTTGCGCCAATCGCGATATAAAAATGATCCACTCCATGTGACGTTTTAACAGTCATGCACTGGCTGTGTATAACGTAGGTCGCGCTATAATACAGGCTGAATCATCAAGCATTTTGATGCTCACTTAAACCAATCAGCGATTGTTGCCACGCTGCGTGGCCAATCGTTCTCCTCCTGCTCCTATGGGCAATTAAATGACGGTGTGAGTCAGCCCGGATTGTATTGTAGTCCTACTTTACACATGTGAGTGGAAAAATGGAAATTTGTAGGAACGATGAGCAAATTTCCAAGGACACTGAGAAAACCAGTTACTGCTGTAAAAACTTAGGGCAAACCTTTAGGAACGCTGGGTAAAATTCTGGAAATATGGTCAAAAGCTACATATTTGATTATAGCGTTATAAAACTTTTGGCAAAATTATTTCAACTTAATTCGTATTGGAAGTGGGGGGGGGGGGGGTTGAAAACGTAGTCACACAGGAGTCAACAAATTTCTAAATCGGATAAAAGCGGGAGTGAGACAAAATTGCAGTACATACAAATTTTAAACTTTAAATAAAAGTTTGTAAAAATTTGATAAATATTTTTTTTTGTTTATGTACATATTGAAACTAATAAAATTGTTTTAATATAACTGAACCACCCGGCTTCGCCCGAGTTAACCTTGGTCTTCCGGGTAACATAAGTAAAATTATAATATCCTAAAAACACGCCAATCACAACAACGCACTCGCGTCCATAAACCGTCAAAATGATATTAAGAAAAACTTATCTTATTTTGACGCAATCATACTAAGTCCCTCGGCTTTATAAATAATAATTAAAAAATATATATATTTTACGTAAAATATTTATATACCTTTTAAAAATATCTTACGTAAAATATCTAATCAAAAATCAGCAATAGTTGTCTTATTCGTCTAACTTTCCATGGTCGTGTTCATATCCGATGTTTAACGCCTTTAGTGGGCGAATTTCTAAAATCGCTGACATAAGTGCATAACTATTTTGTTTTTTAGTAGATTTGTCATTCTGAATTTCATTCTACTAACTAACACTTCGGCTGAAATATGACGAAATGACTTAAAACGTTCGACCCTCCATTTAACCCCCTTAGTTGGTGAATTTCTAAAATCGCTGAAATACGTGTTTACGAACTATTTTTTTTAGTGGACATGATATGCTGAATTTTATGTTCCTACCTAACTTCTGCTAAGATACGACGAAAAAAATGACCTACAACTTTCGACCCCACTTTAACCGTTTTCAAGGAGGAGGAGGGGGATTTTAAAAAATCTTTTTTTATTGCTTGCCTAGATAATAATAGCAATCTACTTTCCAGATTTCATGATCCTGACTTTAGTCATTTCAGCTGGGCATTGATGAGTTAGTCAGGCGTTCTCTCTTTATATAATAGTATAGATATAGATATTAGATAACCAGGGCTTAATATGCGCCGGAACCCACCGGAAACCAGCTCCAGTACTTCTTTGTTTTTAGTAAATATTTAAATATTGGCCATAAATCAACGGAGCTATAAACACTGCGCTCCGGAGCCCAGTCCAATAACGCTTCCGAAAAACGAATCCTAAATGACCCTTTTCTTTCCCTCCTATCTCAATCATTTGCTTTCTTTTGTATCAAAACACTTATAAGTGACATAATGTGCTGCTCACGTAAGAGATAGAGATGAAACAGGCTCGGTTTTTATATCAGTCTTCGGGTTTGGGCAAGCTCCAGCTCAGGGCTCGGAAGTAGCGCGCTACAAGTAGCGAAACTACAGTAGCCGCTACTTTTTCTAGTAGTTTGTAGTGTAGCGCGCTACATTTAAAAAATTGTAGTGTAGCGAGTAGCGCGATACAAAATATGAGTAGTTTGTAGCGAGCATCGACGCTACTTTTCACGCTACTTTAGGAGGGAGGAAAAAATGCCAATCTTCAAGTCACGTGATCATAACTCGTTTCTTTTGTGCGAAATATGTTCTCTGCAACAATTTGCGAATGTCAGCGACAAATCTCACTTGCAGTGTCATAGATTTTTCCATAAACGACGGGCACGGTCACAAATAAACTGTAATTTTTATAGTTTGGGTGTCAGAAACTTCGTGTATTGTCATTTAAATCCATAGAAATCTTCTTAATATAATGTATTTTTATACGACTACGATTGTTTTTACCAAAATATAGTCGTCTGGCTATGTTAAGTCTTTATCTAACTCTAATTTCTTCTCCCTTTTGCCTCCAACCCCCAGCAAGCAAAGAAATATAAAATCTTTATTTAAAGGGGGGAAAAAATGGAAAAGAAATAGAACGGATTCATCTAATCATAAATCATCTAAATTATCCCTAACCTCTCAAATTCACGCTTACCCCTTATAACCTGAAGTTGCACATAGCGGTGTTACCATTTTCTTTATTAATAATAATTACTGGATTGCTAACTCGCACCGAATATCTAAATCATTATTCAATTGTAATTACTGTGTAACCGAAAGACCTTTCCTATTATTCTTTATTTTATTTTATTTTATTTCCTGGTAAAGACAGAAGATTTTTCAGAAAACACTGTCAAAGTCGGCGTTTTCAACCGAATTTCCGACGCCGCAGAAGGGGAAAGGGAAAAAACGTGACACGAATCGCTTATAACCCGAACCCGATAAGTAATTTATTTTTCAAAAAACGGAAAACTCATTTCGATTCCAAATCGCTTCCATAGTCAGACCTGCCAATTTTATGCATTTGCGTTTAAAAATGAGTCAGATAATGTGTCAGAAAGTTTCGCGTTGTTGAGCAAGGAATTTGAGAACCACCTTAAACGCTACTGTGCTATATCACTCTCATAAATTTGTAAGATTATTACAATTTTTGTTTTCAAATTTCCTCTATTTAACACTTTCCAACATAATTAAAAAGCGTCTATGAATTCGCTTTGTCTGTCTGTCCGTGCTCTAACTCTTGTAAATATACTCGGATTGCCGTGAAAGTTTTATATGTTATTGAAGTTTACCATTGAATGTTGAGTATTGAAAATGAAGTGTGTAGCATTTATATCTCGCTTACAGGGACATTCAAAAGAATTCTGTTACATTATGGTCTATGGGGAAAAATCGTTTGCGGTGCATTTAATTAGCGATGATAACTAAAGTAGCGAAAAATAGCGAAGTAGTGACTACTTTTGAAAAGTAGTTTGTAGTCGCTACTTTTTAAAGCAAGTAGTTGTAGTTAACTACATTTTTCATAAAGTAGTTGTAGTTCGCTACAAATAAAAAGTATTTTTTCCGACCCCTGCTCCAGCTTAATATGTCTTAAATTCAATTTTTATTTATTTCAAATCATTTTAATGCTATTTTGATCAGAATAAAGAGTCAACAGAAATAGTCTTTTTCTATTCTGCATAGCTGCGAACTATTCATTTTTTGTATTAACACTATTTCTGAATCATAATCCTGAGCTTATTGAATCGCAGAATTCTCCAATTAATTAACATTAAGATTAGGCAAAGGTTTCTATTTGGAAGTAGTAATAACTAAAAAATGGAATAGTGGATTGCTAAGTTATACGCAGATAGATGTATTTAAAAGTTTTATTTTGCTAAATAAAAAAACAATGCTTTGAATTTTGAAAATAATGTATGAAATATAAATATGCAAATTGGAGTGACGGCATAGAGGGGGGGGGGGTAGGGGGGGGGGGCTGAGGGGTACGCTACGGGTGTTAGTACTGCAGAATATTATGGCTCCGGTACTTTTTTCCTTAGAAATTAAGCCCTGTAGATAACAGTAAAATTTTAGGCTGTATATGCTTTTTTTACTTTAATCTTTACACATTATAATCAATCTTAACACAAGGTTTTGTATACATCTGGTTATCTTTAAATGCTATGGGAAAGGCTTTAACTCAGAAATCACCCTCCGTTTAACCCTACACTTCTTCAGTGCATATAGCCTTAACTCTGAGGAAAAATAGATGCTTGATTTTTTTTTTTTTTTGACTTTCTAAACTTTTTCTATACTACACATAATAACATTTAACTAAATTACATAGAGGAAAACCCTGCAACGTCTAGCCCTTTAAAAAAATTGAAATTTGATAAATTTTAAACTGGAAAGAGATTGATAATATTAGCTTGATGCAGATTGTTGACTGTTAAAATTTTAGACAATTAAGTTTATTTACTTAGAAAAGCAATTTTTGTATATGAAACATGGCCACAATGAATTTTTTCAGTCAAATATACATGCATACTTTTTCACTATGTTGGCTATACTCCTATTAAGCAATTAAAATTTGAATATATGTATACAGAGTGTTTCGCTCCAACCAAACCCTAATTCTTGTTTTGTTAAAATGATGAATCTATTTTAGCGAAAATCTCGAAGAGACTTACCTTGTTTAGCGACAAATGTAACAATATTTACGTATCACGAGAATTGGTCAAAGTTATTATCACCCGCATCCAAACAGTGCTGAATTAGGTGCCCCATATTTCGGAATGTAGTTGACATTACATACTGTGTCATTGACTGAATTACTGTGCACATCCAGCACTTTTCTTGGTATCGCATTCCGCATAAAGCAATGTAAATCTGTTGAACTTTTCGTTAAAATAGCGTCATATTATTAACCTCTAAATAAATATTTGGGTTTGGCTTAAAGTCTATACCCTATATTTTTGACTAAAATGCATTGCGACCTAGTTTACTACGATACAAAAATTGTTAATTGTAGCGTGCTCTACCACCTCTTACAGTTTGTCCCATCTTTTTTGAAGTGCTCTGTATATGCATATATATATATGTTTTTTTAAGAGAGAAAATATGGTTGCTTTTAATATTTATTTTTTATTTGTAATATTTAATAACAAAATGATGAATAAAAAAATTTAAGAGTATGTTAGCATATAAAACATTGTTATTGACTCTTTACAAATTTTCCCCTAGTGAAAATATTTTACAAAATCACATAACACTTTTTTAATAATCATAATTTCAATATTTTTAACCTTATTTTATTTTAATACTCATTGAAGTCTTTTTGTAATAATGCATAAGATACACAGATATAAATATCCGGCGATTGTGAGGTACTTTTTAGCTCAGCGTTGTGACATTTTATTACTTTACAATATGATTTCTTTGTGCGCGCCATGCAATTTTTCACGTATGTCATACTGATTTTATTTATTTACCCAATAAAAATTGCCCCACAGTCTCAGTGCTGTTAACATGTTATAATAATACGCGAATAATACTAGAATAGTCACATATTAAGCATAATCACTAAAATTAGATGATTTATTTGGAGTTCCGATTTTCCTTGATACATATTACATAAATTCACTTAAATTTTCTTTAGTACCACGGTGTTCATTAGTCTGCATCGAATGGAACTAAAAAAAAAAAAAAAACTGTGTAAACAGAACCTGCGTATAACAGAAAACTTTTACGTTCTTTCTTGCCGAAAGGAATATAGTACAAATCTATACCTGCTAAGACGAAAACTTGTCTAAAAACAACATATTTTTCCTGTCACTATCCCTAACGATTCAGTTATTACGCAAATTTAATGCACATGGTTCAATAAAACCTGGGATAACGGAAGCTGTTTATAACGAAATCCTGCATCTTAAACGTTAAAAAAAAAAAAAAAATAATAATAATAATAATAAACTTTCTAGTGCAGGAATAACCATACAATTATAACTTCTCAATAGAAAACCTCTCCAAAACTGAATTTTGTTTCGGGCCGAAGCAATTCCACTATCACATATTTTAACTGTGCAAGATTAATATGTTTATTTAAAATAGTAAAACCTACTAAGAGAAAATCTCAAATAATCATCAGAAAAATATTCCGTTTTGGAGAGGTATCCATCTTAGAAAGTATAATTTTGGGGTATTTTTTCGAAAGAGAGTATGCATTTTTTACGTTTAAATCAGAAATCCATTATAGACAGGTTCCGTTCTCGTAGAATTTAGTGTATTTTTATGTGTTGATTTAGAAGCCGCTGTCCCGCCTTATTGTCAAAGTGGAACTGCCAACACTAGCTTTAAAATACAATTGCGAACAGTGTCCATTAATAACTGCTAAATTAGTCGCTCTCACAGGGAAAGAGGGCAGGAGAGGTCCGTAATTTGTTGTATATTACAGCCTTCTCTCTTATTTGGCTCAAAGTCCTCCACTAGTACGAAAGTGCATTCAAATATTAATCTTAAAAAGTAAGTCTTTATGACATAATTATAAGAAAAGTATGATACATCATAAAGCGGTCCTCAAATTCACTGGCAGATGTATTTATAATCGAATACGTTTTTCATTTTTCGATAAAGGCACGAGATTTTCGGAAAATGCAGTCAACGTTGGCATTATGAACTGAATTTCCAGATGCAACAGTCTGAGAAAGGTCGTCATGAGACAACAATTGCTTACAACTTAAAATGCAATACATTTATCGAAAAATGAAAAACCGTATTCAATTTTCCATCATTATAATAGTTCAATTTCATGCTTTTGCGTTTAAATGAATCGGTGAATGTGTCAGAAAGTTTCTTGTTCATTTAAGGCCGTTCTCGAAAAAGAAAAATCTGCACTTAACAAAGTGCAGATTTTTCTTTTTCGAGAACGGCCTTAAATGAAAAATACATTTTATTCAACAATTTAATTGGTTTTTCATAGATTCGTTTGTATTGAAAAGGAAAAAAACTCCTATTCAATCAACAGACTTCCATATTTCCGAGGATGTGTTTGCTTTATTTATTTTAGTAATGTATTTTCAACAAACAAAAATAATAGCTAAAAAAAGAAATTTTTATTATATTAAAAATTGTTATTGTTTGAAAATATATTTCCCGAATACAATAAAAAACATATATAAATTAAAATTTAAAGCAATTAAGTGAAAAATGTCTAAAACAGTGAGTAAGCTGGTTTTAAATTATTCCACTAAACGAAATGAAAATCATTTCTGAATATTGATTGTCTGAAATCTTTTAGCACATTTTTATCATAATTACTTTAATATAAACTAACTTTTAAGTGCTTTGTTCATCTAAAAGTCGCATTTCAAAATAAAACGAAATTCTTCTGATAGTAAAAATTGTCGTGCCTAAAAATCTGTTTATTTAAAGGATTGTAAAACATCTCTCTTATTTCTCGCCGTCTATCAATCAAAATCCAACACCCCCTTAGATCTGAAATAACCGCCCTTTCTGTAGAAATTCACTATCACTTCCAACAGATGTTTCCCTTTACCTCCCTCAGACTCCTGGAAACAGAAACACAATGACGTACTTATCAGCTAGCATTATTCAACAACCAGCCAGAGCACGTTATCGCTCTTGACCATCCCCAAGACTTTATCGCTTTCTTAAACCTGTTTTATCGCCATATTTGGCGGGGTCAAGCATAGGTAAAGTCGTCCCGTTTTTGTTTTATTGTATTTTTATCACTTCAAACATTTTCTTTCAAGCCGTCTGCCGAGAAAATATTTTTCAGCAGAACAAACAGCAAACAGAAGTAACGAAATGATACCCTTTTCTTTTCCTTACTTATTATTAAAAAATATAATTGATATCTCTGTTTATAATCATCCAATTGTATCTAAATTTTCAGCAAATTCAAATAATAATAAATTAGGCCGCTTACCAAATTTCTATTTAAATACAATACGTTTTCAGAAAATTAGACCCCCCTCAAAAAAAGCTCACTGTCTGAGCCCAGCCACTCAAAAAAAAAAGTGCTGACAACTAATTTGTTTTTATCGCGATCGGAGAGGAGGCGAAATCGGACGTTACAGCTTGCATCTGATACGAGAGCCTAAAATGAGCGTCATTCCATCTCATGCGCATGCGTCAGAAGTTACCTTTTCTGGGAATTCAGAGCCTGATTCCAGCGAGGTATTACCATTTTTGGCGGTAAATCGCTTGCAATTTAGCAAACAGTTGTAGTGAATAAGAAAATATACGAATGCAATATTTGGCAGTTAATCGCTTTCAATTTTGTGTTTTACTTATGTTTGTTTTGATTTTTTTTAAATGATATGGCTATGTTAAACTTCATTTTATAATTTATAGTAATTGAATCAGTGTTTGATTGTATTTAGCAAGCATTTTATAAAGCCTTATTTTTCTTATAAAATTATTAATCATTACGTGTAATAAATATTCTATTTAAAAGCATATAGCATATATTTAAAAATCTATTGAAGAAACGCTAATACCTGTTTAAAAGAAAATTTATTCGCTATTTTTATGTTTATATTCATTAAGTCTGAGCGATACAGTTTATACTATTGTGTTATTCGTGTTTTAGTACATATGTTAAACTTTTCTGTAAATATTCAAACCTGTTTACAAAACTGCGGTATGAATTCAAATAATATTTCGATTTAAATTTCAGCAAACAATATGACACAGAATGCAAGCTTTTCGGTTATACATTTAAAATTATTTCCTTGCAATTCGGAATAACTTTCATATTTAATGGTTGGATTCCTGTACTATTTATTTGAGTTCTGTAGTGTTTATTGTGAATTATATGTCTGCAATAGGTTTTATGTTAATATTCTAATTCATTTACTATTCTATAACATCATAGATTTGTTTATTTTTTGACATATTTAAAATTTATTTAAAACATTCTTTATTTTAACACTACAGGTTTACTTATTTCTTGGTTTAAGGTAGTAATAATTAATTTTGAACAAAAAAATACTAGATTTCAATAAATTTGTTTATTTGTAGTAGAAAAACTATTTTTAATCTGAATTGTAACACCACACCTATTTTTAATGCTTTCTATTCTCATTTTATTCAGGTTGGAAATGAGCATGCAAATCATTTAAAAACATAGAAGATAATTCATAAAATCTGATAATCAGGTTATAAATAAACAAATAAATCTTCTGTTGAGGCATTAAACTGTTGATGTGATGTTTAAAAACACAAAAAAATTTTTAAAAATGTATCTATATTTTTAAGTGTGTAATTTATTACCATTGGTAATTTAAAATTATTCAAAATATTTGTTTTGAAAAATTAGAGAAAAATATTGAATTTACCAAAAATGTTTCAAAATGCTTGGAACCAAGCTTAATTCTAATCATCATATTTTAATGCAATTAGATAGATTACAGCACTCTTTTCTAGATAAAACATGTACTACTAACAATGAAAAAAATGTAAATCATTATTTCGTCTTGAATGTTTAATTAAATAAAATCAGCTTGGATATTTGTAATAGTTGACAATTTTTTTTCCTTAATATATATAATTAATTTCCACATGTTTTCTCCAAATAAGAATTTTTTTTAATATTCAAATACATGTGTCCATTTCTTTTTTGTTTATTTTTCCTTCTTAAGTAATGAAAACAAGCTGTTTACAAAAGTATCTAAATGAAATATATTATTGTGTAAAAAATAAATTATTGTATTTATCATGTATCTAAAAGTTAAATACCAGTAGTAATTGATGTCAGTGTTTTAATTCCTTTTATTTGAATTTTTTTAAATGGTGTTTACCTCTTCAGGGACTAAGAAAGTAATTTATGTTCAATTCTGATTTTTGTTTCATTAGAAATAAATGTGTTAATTATTTAGCTGGGTATAGGTGATAAATCACTAAATGTTGTTCCCATCATCAATATTTCTAATGCATGTATTTCATTTAAAGTATAAACACCTTATACCATTTAAAGTACACAACTTTCATTTAATTTATTTCATTAAAAAAAAAGAAGAAGAAGAAACAATATAATTAACCAAAATAATTTATTTCACCATCAAAATATTGTTTCTAATTTACACACACAATACATAAAAGCTGCTATTGAAAAGGGGGGGGGGGGTGCTTGGTAAGATTTGCACCCAGTTAACAAAAGGGCCAAAATAAGTTTTTGTTTTTTAACTTTGGATTGGGCTTAAGCTTTGATAAAACACAGTAAAAACTTAACTTTATTGATAAAAAATTAACTTTTTAAATAAACAGTAGTAAGTATCCAATTCATGTTTCAATTTAGTATCAGATTTATAAAGTTGGCTGAGAATCATGCATATTACTTCTAGTATAAACAAATACGTAGAACAGTTAATAAATTTTTCTCTTCTTAAATATTTCTTATTCTCTGAAAACGAAAGCTACAGCTTTCAAGAAGTGTTTTATGAATTATGTTTTAACTTAAAATCTTATTAAATTAGTTTTATAACCATAATTTCACTTTTCCTGAAAAATTTCTCTTTTTATCAAAACAGAACATTAATGTAATCAGAATTTTTAAACTGTTTTTCAAGACTACCTTTTTATTTCACTGAATAGCTTTTGTTTATGAATCTTGTTTTTTTTTTTTTTTAATTTCAAAACTGCAGAGCAAAATATTAATATTAATTCTCTTAAACTTGAAAAGTACATTGAATCTTTGTGCTCCAGTCTCCTCATCAGATAGCATCATTATTCTTATCTAATTAATTTATGTACACAGAAGCTTATAACAGTGCCTAAAACAGATTTTTTGTTTTGTTTTTAATTGTCAAATATAATTGCAATAAAAGCTGCTAGGATAGAATCACTATGTACTGGAGAATTTTTTTTTTACTAGATACACCTTCTTTTGTAATTGTATTTCATTTTCTATTTAACATAGGATTTAGTTGTATAGGCTCAATTTTCTTGTACTGTACTTAACAAGGCATACTTAAGTACAAAAATGTATTTATTTGTTTTTCAATGCATTAATCAAACTCCAATCATCCAAGAATTAAAATCACCCTTATCAATATTAGGAAATAAAAAGTAGCATTTTCAAGAGAAAAATAATCATTGAAATGTAAATTGTATCTATTTCTTCCTAAAAAAATATATTTTTTCTTTTTAAAAATATTTCTATTTAAAACATTAAAATTTATATAACAGCCCCTCGATATATATTGCGCTACTAGGGAGATAAGAGAAAAGCGCGAAAAACTGAAGGGAGTGAGAAGAGTGTTTATAAGTGAAAAATAAAGAACCCTTAATTAAACTACTATGTTTCGATTTAATACTTGTTCAAAAAAGCTACAAGTTCAACACAATGAAATGGTCAAACGTTAAAAAAATACAAATCCGTACACATACAGTATATGTTTTTACTTACATGTATAGTATTTTTTGAAAATGAGTATCCAGAGTTGTTTGTTTTTTATTTTCTTTGATATTTTCTTTTCTTGCCACTGGAAGTTAAAGAACTAAAATGAACTAATTGCATTTCATTTATATGCTTGGATATCAACGTTTCAAAAGTTTCATATGCTTTTGTCAAGAAACTGAACAGCTTCTGTCATCGAAGCTACTAAATCCTCGTCAGATACTTCCTCTTCGTCATTCTCTTCTTGGGCCATAGAACTATTATCTTTTTGAACTGCAGAAATAATTTCTGCTTATACAGAAATGCTGCTGACTATTCCGTATATTCTTTTATCAGCAAACCAGGAATTTATCAGGGACAACTAAAAAAGAGCAAAATAGCCGAATGTGTGATATAACCATAACGAGGAGTTAGTGTATTTAATTGGGAATTTCAAAGTTTATATTTCAATAATTCTAAGTCAGTATTTCACCAATTTCAGAACTACTACACAGTACTTCTTATCACATCTGTTAATAAAATTCAGTGTTACAGTCTAAGTATTTTTCTTCACATATTTATGCGTATAGTATGTTCATTTATATAAATCCACATTAGGTCATCAAATTTCCAAATGATTCAATAAAATTAAATTTTAAAATTTTTTATTTACATATGAAAAATATAAAAACATCAATTAAATTGACAATATAAAATATAAGCAAAAAGAATTACTAACAATAAGATTATGAATAAGTAATTTGAAAATATCTTAACTTCAGGAGTCTTTTTGTTATTCAGCTGCATATCACAATTTGATATGATTGAGTTTCAATTAAAAAATAAATAAGGGAAGATTTCATATTCACATGTGTCAGTCACACTGTGTCATAAATTAAATGTGTGACTGGCACATTTAATTTATGACACAGGTAAGCTCATAAATTAAACATGTCAGTCATTTCATTAAGTATTAATTTGACAAAGAATGAACTAATTATTTAATAACTGTAATTAACTTATATATAAAAAATAACTTTTGAAAAACTATACAGTTATTAAATAGTTATTCCATTCTTTGTCAATTTAATGCTTACTTAAACTACTGATGCATTTAATTTGCTTTATGCAGTGCCAGAAGTTTGACATAAAAATGACACTAGCTGCTGTTGCATAGGCCTTCAACATCTTGCTCATATATGTCATAAAAATTATTATAGTTAGAGATTATTATATTTATTTTAATGAGGTTTTTTTTAATGAATGTTATATCACTACTCTATGTTTTATATTGCATGTTATATGCAAAAAGAAAAACTCACGACGATTAAACAAATGCAATGTTTTATGTTTTGTCTACTTTTTTTCAGGTTAACAATATTATTTTACACTAAGAATTATAAGGATAGTTTTTATTGTATTAAAATTAAAGACTGATTATAAGGGTATCCGTTATGAAAAGTAGTACTAAATGTGATTGTAATAACTGGGATGAGCTGCAAAGATTTAGTATATTTGGTTTATTTTTAAAAAATTTAAGTTAGCAAGAAAATTGCTTTTGTTGTTTTATTTTTGGTTGTAATGTGCAGTGGCGCAGCCAAGGGTGAGGAGAGGCGTTCCCCCCCCCCCCCCCAGAGCTAAAGAAATTACTATAATTTCCGCTTATATGAATCAAAACTAAAGTTAAAATTAAACTTTTTGGCCTTTCTGCCTTGACGGAATCTGCCGCTTTGTTAAATCCAATGTGATTCAATTAAACGGCGAAAATTCTACTTAAAACTGTGAAAGCGCATATTCATCGGTTATGTCAAAACTGGTTATTTGGACTGCGTCCCTTTGTCAAGATGTCTTATTGTAAAAGAAGGGTCATATACTGCCACACAGATGCATTGAGTTATATATAGTATACACTGGGCCGTTTCTTAATTGCATTTCTGTCTTTGTTCCATGTTCAAAACACTAGCAGACCATCGAATTCCAGGGAAAAATAAAACATACACTTTGTAAGTATCTCTCAGTTTCAAACGGCCTTTTTTTTAGGTTTTTTCTGTCACTTATATCTAAGACGTATAATATGTGCGTACCCAGGAAAATATCTTTACAAAAGTAAGAATTAAAATAAAGTACTTTAAAGTTATAAAAAGCTATTTTTTTATTGTGATTAAACAGATTTTCGCAATCAGTGTTTCTTTCGAATCATTTGTTTCGTAGAGGGTCTGTACACAAATTTAAAGACTGTATTTCATTTGTTGGTAATGTAGCAACGACGTCTTGCTCTCGGGGAGGTACTGCATCCTGTCCCTCGGAGGAAAAAAGCACTGATTGTAAATTCATTGACTTATAGATCCATGCCTGTGAGCGGCGATTAATTTGCGCGATAGCTTACCGGAGCTTGACTCTGATCAGGGGTCAATGCAGGTTTTTTTTTTCTTGGGGCCCATTTTGTGAAAAGTAAACGGTATTTTGTGAAATTTATTATATTTTTGTGAAAAATAACATTTTGTAACGAAAATTGAAATCCAGTTATACTCAAATTCGAACCAAGCATTTATAAACAAAAACTTTTTAAAATCCTTTTGCTGAAGTTTTCTTCTCTGGTGAACTTGTTTGTTTACAAATTACACATTTTAAAATATCATAAAATAATAAATAAATAATAAATGGTAAGTTTTTATGGAACAGAATTTTGCGAAAGGACCCATTTTAATAAAAGGAATTTTGTGAAGGGACCCATTTTATTAAATTGATTTTTGTGAAGGGACCTCAAATAGGCCCCAAATTTTGCCTGGATTGACCCCTGCTGATACTTCTTTGTTTTTAGTCAATGTTTAAATATTGGTCAGACTTCACCGGAACTCATAAATATTGCGTTCCGGTGCTCAGTGAAAGAGCATTTCTAAAAAATCGAAGCTTAAATTGGGTTTTCCTTTTTCTCCCATACCAATACTTTGCATCCTTTCCTACTAAAGCGATTACATACGTGACGTAGTGTGTCACACACGTTAGAGCATGTATCAATCTAGTGATCGCAGATGTAGACTCAATTGTTTTTTGTCTCAATGGCTTTCGAATAGCGATGCGAAATGCCAGAATTAACTGTACCGTATCCACAATTTTTACTCATGGTATTGTTATATTTAGTCACTGTAATTTGCTCGTGTTTGTAAAACATTGTAAATTTGCGATGAAGTTCACAGGCACACAGATCCAGTTTTATCTTTTGATAGTTTATATAAAGAGATCCTAATAACCCCTGTTGTATGAATTCTATAAATTTTTCATCAGTTATAAATATAATGGTTTTACAGACCGTGGAAAAAAAATTATATCTATAGCCTGTTCAGGGAAAGGAGATAACGAAAGTAAACAAACGGGTTGCAGAAAAATCGCCAAGGAACCACACATTTGGTACAAAAAACGTAAATGTCGTCAAAAGATCGCAGGAAAAACGCATATTTCGTCAAACGATCATGAAAAAACTGGAAATTTCGTCACAGGATCGCGAAAAAACCGCACATTTCGTCAAAGGATCGCGAAAAAAATGGCGAATTTCAAAAAAGGATCGGGAAAAAACGACCAGTTTCGAAAAAGGATCGGGGAAAAACGCATATTTCGTCAGAAGATTGTAAAAAACGCAAATTTCGTCAAAGGATCGCGATAAAACGCGAATTTCGTCAGAAGATTGCAAAAAACGCAAATTTCGTCAAAGGATCGCGAATTACGTCCACCGGCCGTAGAGCATACAGGAACTCTCCTGGTCGTGCTCGTCCAGGGATGATTCTGTTCCGAAAAATTAAGGCAGCCATTTACGAAAATTTAAAAAAAATCTGTCATAAATTCGGACATAGAATATATCGCGTTTTTCAACAAATGGTCGACGAAAAAATTCAATTTCGTCAATCGTTCGAAAAGAAATTGCTAATTTCGTCAAAAGATCGCGGGATAAACGCAAATTTCGTCAAAGGATCGTGAATTTCGTCCAGGGATTACGAAAAAAAGACTTGAATTTCGTCAAACAATCGCCGAAAAAACGTAAATGTCGTCAAAAGATCGCGATAAAACGGCAAATTTCGTCAAAGGACTGCGAAAAACCACATTTCGTCAAAGGATCGCGAGAAAACGGAAAATTTCGAAAAAGGATCGGAGAAAAACGCATATTTCGTCAAAGGATCGTGAAAAAACGACAAATTTTGTCAAAGGATCGCGAAAAAACCGCATATTTTGTCAAAGGATCGTGAAAACACGGCAAATTTCGTCAAAGGATCGTGAAAAAAAGGCAAATTTCGTCAAAGGATCGTGAAAAAACCGCATATTTCGTCAAGGGATTGCGAAAAAAACGGCAAATTTCGAAAAAGGATCTGGGAAAAACGGCAAATTTCGTCAAAGGATCGCGAAAAAAAACCACATATTTCGTCAAAAAATCGCGAAAAAACGTCAAATTTCAAAAAAAAGAGCGCGAAAAAAACGCATATTTCGTCAAAGAATCGCGAAAAAACGGCAAATTTCGTCAGAAGATCGCGAAAAAACGGTAAATTTCGTCAAAGGATCGCGAAAAAACAACATATTTCGTCAAAGGATCTCGAAAAACGACAAATTTCGTCAAAGGATCGCGGAAAAACCGCATATTTCGTGAAAAGATCGCGGAAAACCGGAAATTTCGTCAATAGATGGCGAAAAATCGCAAAATCGTCAAAGGGGTGCGAAAAAAAACACATAATTAGTGCCGGGAGTGGATTCCCCCTTCCCCCCTTATTGTATACTTTCAGAAAATTTGTTTTGAATTTCGGAATTTTTTTTACTCAGAATCACCCCTGAGTTTCTTAGAACTTGGGTACGGCAGTTGACGTGCCTGACAGGTGATCTCCGGCACCTGGTGGCACAGCTCAATTTTACCCAATTCACCTGCGTTCGAAGCAGTCGGTATTGCAAGAGCATGTATTAATTCTCTTGTTTACGGCATGGCACACTCTTGGGTTTCCAGCCCTAAAGCTTCTAGAGAATTCTGGTAAGTCCCCAAGTGTTCTGTGGAAGCTTCCTCTTTACATAGGCTCTGCTACTGTAACGACCTTCATCAACTGCTTCGGTGCAGGGGAAGTGTACGCAGGTGGCGATGTTCTCCTTGGCCGAAGAGCACACCTGTGGGGTCATTTCCCTGTAGATAACTCATTTGGGTTCACAAGAACCTTGAATCAGTGGTGAGTACGCTTGACGTCAATTGCAACTGCTCAGAGGCTAACGAAAAAGACATGGATAGGATCATGGATAAAATAATGATTCTGATGTCACAGGGTCCAAACTCGAGGCTAACGAAAAAAACAGGCTACCGTGGTGCATTCCACTTATCTTTTTTTACAAACCGCTAGAGTGACGTGATGCTCTTTTCGTACACTTGCATTCGAGCATCACGTGACTCCCGCGGTCTGTAAAAAAAGATACGCGTAAAGTACCGCGGTAGCCTTTCTTTTTCATTAGCCTCGCAACTGCCCTACGGGGCTGTCCATAAATGATGATACACTTTTTTTCAATATTTTTCATCCCCCTGCCCCCCCTTAGTCACAAAGTGTCACACTTCACCATACCGCCTCCCCCCCCCCCTTGTCACATGTCACGCTATATTATATAGACATATACTTGGAGTTCAGAAACAAAGCACTACGTTATAGATCATGTTTCAAATTTTATTTTTCAACTTTAAGTATAAGTTTTAATGACATTTGTGAGCATAACAGTAAATTATTATTCGTGTATTTATTTTGTATAAAATAAGATTACGGTTTACGACAAAAACATAATTAATATACAATAAAGTAATACAATTAGTAATAAAATATTTATATGTTTTTTTGAAAAGAAAGGAATATAAGTGAAAACAAATCACGTGAAAGTTGTTTTAGTCCGATTAAAAAATACACTCAAATTCTGGTAATTTCAAAATTTGATCTGCTGATTTTAATGATTTTATTTTAACCAAAGTGTGTGATGTCACACTTCTTCTTACCCCCTCCAACCCCCTTTGCACAATTTCATGAACCCCCCTCCCCCTCCAAACGTGACATCATTTATGGAGGCCCCTATAGAGCTAGGGGATCAGCAGAGAGGTTTCCAAACCCGGTAGCAGAATGGGCCGAAAATGGAGCGTTTGGAAGGGACAGCTGGCAAACAAGGAAACTGAGTCATACAATGGATCCGGCTGTCCATGGAAGTAGCATTCGCCTCACGGCGAAGGAGTGGGATAAGCGCATAATTTCCCTGTCCACCGCCGATCGACGATTGGGACTTTAACGCTTTCTGATTAATTGTTAAACCGAACGCTTCTTAAGTCATTTCTGGTTGAACTTTGTTTCTTATATAATATGTATTAATTTCTATATAATCTAATTAATATATAACTGTAATATAATAAATATTATAGTAATATAATCTAATTAATTTCTAAATAATCTAATCTCTATATAATATAATATTTCTATATAATCTAATAATATATATTAATTTCTTATATCATATCTTCTTAAATCTTCATAATCCTCCAAAATACCGGAAATGACTTAAAAAGCGTTTTATTTTATAAATAATCAGAAAGCGTTAAAGTCCCAATCGTCGATCGGCGGTGGAGACGGAAATTATGCGGGATAAGCGTACACTTTGGAAGACCAGTGGTAATATGGTGGGCGGCATTGTAGTGAGAGATGAGAGAGGATGGACTGACATTGACAAAAAGGGATGGCAGGCATACTCTAGGCGGTTGCAAACAGTAGAATTGGCCAAGCTCAACATATGGACACTGTTTACACTATGACTACACGGGCAACCGCCTTCAGATAATTTAACGTCTTAAAAGTCTTAGCTCATATGGATGAGAATTGTGGTTTAAAAAGAGGGATCTACTGAACAATACTCCTCAAATGTCTTCTACAGAGCTCCACTTGAGTGTCGTACCCCAGAGCATGGCCGTAGAAACAAAAGATCGGTGACGAAAGAAATCGATGGCGACGCTTTTGTCCGGTGAAACGGAAAGGTGGTAAGCAGTGCAATGTAATAGCAGCATGTCTATGCTGTTTTATGGTTTTGCAAAGGTGCTTGCTGAGGGGTCTTCTCCCAGCGTGTATAAGAGGATCAGGATATGGACTCTAGGATCTCAAAAATATGTTGGAGGAAAACCATGAATAAGAACGGGGAGAGGACGCTTCCCTGGGGCCCGCCTCTCTTGCACTGCCGACTATTGGAGTAAACTGACTTCCAGCGGATGCAGATGGAGCGGTCAGTCAGAAAATGTGCGATCCAGCGTCTAATCTTGCCCCGTACGCCAAGGACAGCGAGTTTGTAAATCAGCCCGTTGATCCAAACTGAGTCATATGCCAACCGGATGTCTAGGCATATTGAAGGCCGCTTGACGGGAGTTACGAGCACCAGAGATGTCATCATAGAATTTACTGAGAAGCGATGTACAATAATTAAACGGCATAAAGCCATAGTGAGAAGCATGAAATATGTTATTATTGCCAACCCAGTAAACAAGGCGATGAAGTATAAGGCGTTCGAAGACTGGAGCAGACAGCCATCAGTTCAATCGGACGATAAGACAATGTGAAATGGGCTGGTTTCCCTTGTTTGCGAATAGGAACTATGATGGGAAGGTTGTTGTAAAGAGCCAGTAACTTTCCTGTACTCTCTAGGGAGACGCTGCAGAAGTTTGGCTGAGATCCCGTCTCTTCCTGGGGTCGTGCGACGAGGTCTTCTGGATCAGAAGCAATAGCTAACTTTTCGTAAAGGGTGCGGTCATACGGCATCGGGTATTTGGGATCGTATTGACTGAAGGCATTGAGGAAGAGCTACGAATAAGTAATTTTGAAAAGAAAAGAGTTACTTCAATTTAGCATTTTTTAGTTTACGACATACAATTGTTTAAAAAAAATCGTTATTAGCATTGCCTTTTTCTACTACTAACATATTACGTAGATTAAATTGAATGTGCATAATAAGAAGGCAACACTAGTCACCAGACTGGCTCATTCTTTCTCAAAACGTTACAAATATTTACCATTGTGTTTTCCTGCACCCAAAGGTATGAAAACATGGAGGACTGGGAGCAGGAAAACACAATGGTAAACCTACGAGCCAACCGCTAAAATCGGGTTTTTTTCCACCAAGATATGACTTGGCAGACCGATTGCGTTTTAATATGCGAATCAAGTTTTAACTAATTCTATAATTTCAGCCGTGAACTCGATGAGATGATTGTCTGTGCTGCCGCCTCCCGGTCTATCTGTAAGAGAATAGAGACATACGTGAAATAAAATTTGATTAGCTATGACGATTTAGGACGAATTGTTAAGCATCTAGGCCAGTTTGTCATTATCGCCAAGTTAGTCACGTTAATGCAGTGCTTAAGGAGTGGCAACCTGGAACACTTTACCGCCGCAAGTAACCTCCATCGAAAATGAAAAAACATAAAAATGAATCTGATGTAATCAAATGAGTTTGATCGAATGATGATTTGGTTCACCTTTAGCTCTGATCACAGCCGATATTATTCTTGGCATGCACTCAACACGTTGCTATACAGTTGCAGAGGAATGTTGACCCATGCTGACATAATGGCAGCTGTAAGTTTGGTCAGATTGGATAGAGGCGTTCGACTTTGTCCCACAAATGCTGAATAGGATTGAGGTCAGGGTTCAGGGGACAAAGCTGGCCATGGAAGCAGACTAAACTCTGATGTTCCTCCAACCAATTTAAGACCGATCGAGCGCGGTGATAAGGTGCATTGTCCTGCTGAAAGTGACCATCTCCATAAGGGAACATTATGGCCATAAACGAGTGCACGTGATCTGCAACGACGTTGAGGCAAGCTGTGCTGTTCAGAGTTGTGTTCACATATATCGACGGATCCAGTGTACTCCAGCAAAACATTCCCCACACCATAATTCCACCGCCACCAAAATGAAGAATTGTCATTTGGCAGGAGGCGTCCATGCATTTGAGCTGTTTGCGCCATATTCTGATTCTGCCATCTGCATGATGGAGCAGGAAACGAGATTCATCGGACCAGGCTACACCCAAGGCTTTCCAGTACTCAAGTGACCAATTTCGTTGTTTCTTTGCCCATAACAGGCGCCTTTTGCTATTTTTATGTGATACCAAAGGCACTCTTGATGGTCTCCTGCTGCTAAAGCCCATCCTTTGCAAAGTCCGTCTTGTTGTGCGTTGGGATATGTTTTGGGATGCACCTGCACTGATTTCAGCTGTAATTTGACGTATTGTTGCCCTTCTCTTGCTGCGAACTACGCGTGCTGCATGCCTTTCCCCTTTCTCGTTCACTAATATTTTTCGACCGGAATGGTGCTTATCGCTTGAAGTTTTTTTTTCAACTGTCACTCAGTAAACACTCCATATACTGTTGGATGAGAAAATCTTAAAAAAGTCGTAGTTTCACTAACTCTTCTTGCACCGACGATCATCCCTTGTTCAAAGTCAAATTAAATCTGTCGTCTTACCCATTTTTACAGTAACGGCCGTGCTTATTCCCAGGTAGCACAGCAATATTGGCCTATATCGGGAACAACGATTTCGCAATATCGACCAATATCGGTAAACACCGGACCGGCCGTTATTGCATGGCTAGCTTTTTTTCCAATATCGGCCTATATCGGGACCCAATATTGACCGATATCGGTGAACGCCGGACCGGCCGATATCGGTGAACCCCGGACCGACCAATATCGGTGAAGCCCGGACCAACCGATATCGGTGAAGCCCGGACCGACCGATATCGGTGAACGTCGGACCGACCGATATTGGTCAAAACTGGATTCAGCACTATAAATTGGCAAATCTTTTTTTTTCTCATATAAGGAGATATTGATTACTTGTCTTAGCAAAATATTAGAAATCAATAACTCTTTACATTTGGAAAAAAAAAGATTTACCATTTTATATTGGTGAGTCCAGCTTTGAATTAGCTAATCCATGTATATATAAGCATCTGAAATGTCACATGGATTAACTGTTTTGTTAAAGGCCTCAGTTTTTATTATTACATCCATTAGATATAATTGTAATATTAAAGATTATGAATGAAAGAATACTAAAAAAGCATTTTATTAAATTTAATATTAATAAAATAATTTATTCAAAATTTATAATAGCTACATTTTGATATTTTTTTTCTTTTTTTCAGTTTCAGTGTTCTATGTGAAAATATTAAAATGTAAAAAAGATAATTAAATGTTACTTTTCTCATTAAAAATAAAAAATCATATTATATCCATAATAATAATTTGAATTTGTGGAAGTGGTCCTACGAAGCAGAGAGTTCTTTATATAAGCAATTCTGCGTTGTTAAGTCATTGTACATCACTGTCGGTCTGGTTTACTTTCAAATAAGAGGTGTCTCTAATTTTTTGGCCACTCAGGGTCTATAAGGAAAGGACAGATGACGTCACTGTTGGTTAAATTACTGTTGGTTTGGAAGAAAAACCTGTTCGTTCTTTGCGACTCCTACCGTATACATGACATGGAGCGATTTGATTGGTCTACGTTAAACTGGTCTATAATATGATTGGCCTACGTCGCCATGACGATTCCTGCAATGATAGCTGCGACAAAAATGCAGTGGTAGACTGATTGCTGGAACTGTTTGTTTGTAAACATGCCCTTTCCTTATAACCTCGGAGAAGTACGCGCGTATGAAGATAACCCGAACATTATTTAAGTTCAATGGTCAATCTCTTCAATGATTGTAATGCTCTCTTTCTTTAGTAGTGTGGTGACTAGAGAACATTTTATTGGACATAAAGGCCACATTTCTCTTCCAAACTCTACTATAAATGATCAAATAAAAGGGAATTGCTTCTTAATAGCCCGAATTTTGTCTAACGCATCAGATAATATAATAGTGCAATGGCGTTCGCATTGTATTAAGCATAGGGCAATGTATTAAGCATACTTTAAAATACAAGGTCGAATTCACCATTTCATTTGATTTAAGGTTCATTTGTAAAATGGACCAGTGCAGTGGGCTTAGCCTGCTTGTTTGATATATAATTGTAGACTACATTTTATAAATCTATTAAAATATGAATTAATTTTCTTTCATCTCGGTTACAGGTGAATAAAGATTTTTTTTTGTTGGGTTTCGGTTTTACTTCCAATGGAATTTTCGTGTTTGGGTCGGGACAACGCGATCCGCGCAGGACTCTGGGGGTACAAAATCAAAATTGTAAGAGGAAAGTTCGAAAAGCGGTGTTACTTTAAGTGGGATTTTTGTAGGGTCTCAAAAGTTTCGCAGCGCGCTAAATCTTTTAAGAGCTCTAATTAGTCATTTTTTAAAATTATAATATAAGGAACTACAGTAACCTCTAAGAAGGGATTTTAAATTTTTGAATTGCCCTGCGCGCTTAAAACCCAGATTGCGCTACTGGCATGAAGCATCCAAGAATCTTTTTATGGTGCCCTACACTAGAGGTCTGCACGACCACAGGCCTCTTTTCATTCACGAGACTTGCACCGGGTCTGGTCTTCACTCTTTCAGGGCCGGTCTCGGGCCGAACTTTTAGCTTTTATACTGGAGCAGATTTGGGCCAAGATTTTAGCTTTTATACCGGACGGGCCGGGCAAAAAGAAATTGTACGAGCCAAACATTTTGCTTTTATACCGGACCGGGTCGGCCAAAGTTTTTTGTACGGATTGGGCCGGGCCTGGGCCTGTAAATTTCGGCCCGTACAGACCTCTACCCTACACTTCGTAGAGAAGTCTAAGTCTGGATTTGACAAAATTGGAAGAGGTGAAGTGAGTAAGTTACCAAGAGTAATTGCAAAGCTGTAACAACTGGTACACTAGAGGACCAATAACCGAAGCACAATACACAAAGAACCTCTTAGGGGGTCATACTGCTCACTAATTTTGATTCAGACACTTCAGGCTATTGCCTAGCCCAAGTGGAGGTTTTCAAGAGTTAGCTCGGGTTGGTCAGCCTTGAAAAAGGCCCTTTGCTGCTTTATAACTGATCCACATACGGCTGAAAGACAAATGGCGCCAACTGGGATCTAAAAATTTAGATTAAATGAAATCCCAGGCCATGGTCAGAATATGGCACAGGCCGCATTTGGATTTACGCCTTGACATCCGCGTTTTAAACGTTATGAATCAGACGGTATTTCGTTGGTCTCGGTTTAATACGAATATCTCCTTCCGTGTCGCATACAATCTTTCTCCTGGCGACGTACGACCTGCCTCCAAGCTCTTATTCGTTGACTTGTCTTATTCGATCAGCCGTGTACCGGCACGACCAATGAAATACACTGCCGGTTCATGACGTTTCAAAAGTCATGAACCGGCCATGTATTTTGTGTTAGTCACGGTACCAGCAAGTTCTGGAATCCATGGAATGTAAGTTTGGACAAGAACCTCTGTCTAAGCATAGTATGGGCATCTGCACTGTGTGTAAATCGTTGCTCTCATATAAAGACATCCTAATTAAGATAGACCTTTTAGAATTAGACGATGCTTTGTGAGCCTGGTACTTGTTGTCAATTATGAACGTTGTTTCCCAACTACAGCTAGGATGTCACTATAAAACAATGGCGACATACACACACGGACACGGCGGTTGCGCTAATTTCCACACTATATCTCAGGCTAAAAATGTATGATGTATCGACTACTCTGATCATAAGAGTAGGCGAAGTTTTGAATGAGAAGTAGTTTTTGTCCACTAATTGTCCATGTGCGGTAAAGTTGATCAGGGCTACCTTTCTTTAACTTTCGACGAATGAATGTGAAAACCTCGGAACTTATGAGTTTCTGCTTTTCATCGATATTTATGCAAATTTTCACATCTGGTCAATCGATGTTTTAAATAATATATAAGCTTCGGAATGCGTTGGGAAATTGGAACTTGGGTGGAGTTTCTACTCTTTGTGAGTTATTGTGAGATCCGGCGATCGTGCTCATCTAATTCGAAGCTGGAAAGGAGAATAGGGCAGTTGCAATTGACGTCATGTTGGAGGTCACACTCTACAAATAGGCAGTTCTGATTGGTGGAAGTACCCTGACCTCCAAGTGAAGTACAATGGTTGATCAGCTGATTGCAACTTCTCTATAACAGTGGGTAAGAGTTTATTGTCATATTTCCTGCTAATTCAATAAAGTTAATTTCGGGGTGCCATTTTTAGTCGTAGCCTAGGCGGACATCTTGAAATCAGTGTTCGGCGAGCTTGCATATTGGAGATTAAGTCTGGCTGAAAGCATCTTGGTTTGCTACGTCTTCAAAGCTGTAAAAGTAACGTTTTTGAGTTCATTATAATTGACATTTGAAGTTGTATTTCGTTGATTGAAGTTTTGGGGAAGCTGATTTATCTTGGTATAATGAATATTTAGTGGTGTCTTTCTCAAAATCCTAGCCAAATTAAATTTTTAATAAATTTGACTTTGAATTTTACATCTTGTTCTTGTGCTCTCTTTTACGACTGACTAGACTGGTTCATTATCTCTAACAGCAAAATGGCTGTTTCAAATGTTTTGGCCAAAGTGTGGTAAACAATATTCCAGAGCGTGGCGAAACTCACCGGGACGAGTTCGACATGCCAACAAACATTAGTTTGGCGATAATGGCAGACGCATTAAGATATTGGCGATTCGTTTTTGTCCACAATCGTTTTTGCTAATCAAATTTTATTTCTCTTATGCCACCATTATGTTATAGAGGCACCCTAACTACAGTTGGTCGAAATACGCCGCTGAAGTGTGACGTTTCAACATGGCGCTGGGCATAAACAGATCGAAGTGCCCATTGAAATAACATGGACGTAAAAAATAAAATCTTCTAAGAATAATAATTTTCATATTTAAGAACTTTCAGACACTGTTCTGCAAAGTTTAAGGTACGCTTTTCATTATGAATGCACCAAACTTCTGATTTTGTGCTTTAAATTTGAATAATTTATTAAAAAGTCATTAGCTTAACTCCGGTTAGACAAACATGGCGGTCGTTTACATCGTCTGAATCGGGTCCGTCACAATGCACTTATCTCTCTTTACTTAAAAGTAATTTGATGTTTTAATTATAAGTAAAGAGAAAATCATATTAAAATTTAAAAATTATTAGATTATTTTTAATAATTTACATATTATAATACTTTATATATTTATTTTTTAAAATTTAGTATTTTAATTTAATATATTATATTATTAATTTAATATAATTCATTATGATATTATTTATATATACAATATTAATTATTTATTAAGATTAATACTAATTATAATTATAAATATTTTATGATTATTAATATTAATTATAGTTTTTAAAATTAAATATAATTATTAAATAATTAATATTTTAGTTCATATTATTATATTATAATTATTTTTAATTAATAAAAATTAAATTATGTTACTATGATAATTTAAAATTATAATTTGTAATAATATTATTATTTATGTTATTAATTTATATAAATTTAAATGTATTAATATAATTATAAATATTGGTAATAATATAATATAAAATTATAATATAATATAATAATATATCTATAATATAATAATAATAATCTAAACATATTAAATTAAACATATACTACATTAAATTAATAATAAATAATCATTTATCATTTTAAATGATTAATAAATATAATTGATATTAATATATAATATAAAATTAATTATTAATATTTTAATAATTATTATTTAATTATATATAATAGTCAATTAATTAATATATATAATTAAATGAATAATTTTTAATATATATATATATATATATAATTAAATAATTATGAATTAAAATTATTAATAATTATGTAATTTTATATTATTTATCAATATCAATTATATTTATTAATCATTTAAAATGATAAATAATTATTTATTATTAGTATTAATTATTCATAATATTAATTTAACGTAATATATAAATAATTTAATATGTTTAAATTGATTTAATATTTAATTTAATAGTATATAATTTTAGTATTATAATTTAATATTTTATATTTATTTATATTATTATAATATATCATATTTTACATATTTAATATATTATTTAATATATAATTTATATACTTAATTTAAATATTATATTTTATATTTATTTATATTATTATAATATATCATATTTTATATATTTAATATATTATTTAATTATAATTTGTATACTTAATTTAAATATTATTTATGATTTATGTATTATAATAATTTATAAATTCTAAAATATCTTTAATAATTTTTTAATATATAAAATTAGTAAAATTATTAATTTAAATTAAATAAAAGTTTTACCTATAAGTAGAGAGAGACGGAGATATCTTGACAGACATGAATGTAAATATCACCAATTCAGTCGAATTAAACAACCATGATGTTTGCCTAACCGGAGTTAAGCTAATGAGTTTTTATTAAATTGATCAAATTTAAATCACAAAATCTGAAGTTTGGGGAATTCATAATGAAAAGCGTACCTTAAACTTTGAAGAATAGTACCTGAAAGTTCTTATATATAAAAATTATTATTCCTAGATGAATTTATTTTTTACGTCCATGTTATTTCAATGGGCACTTCAGTCTGTTTATGCCCAGCGCCATATTGATGACGTCATGACTTCAGCGGCGTATGTGCGATTGATGAAGATCGGATGCCTCTATAAGAGAGTTGCGTTCTGACTACATTCTCAGACTGAATATTTTGTCCAAATTATGGCAGCCAACAATCCATAACTTGGAGATAAAGTTGAAAATAACCCGCATATTTGGTAGCTATAGGTCTCAAAGCAACACTCCTTCAAATATTCCTCTATATTGATTTGTTTGCGAGTTGCATTGTATTTTTGCATTGAGTTCTTTTAAGTTGGTTTATTTTATTTTTGTTTACATTGGCTGATTTTGATAACAGGAATGATGAGACAAACAGCCCTGTAGCTTATAGGTCTCAAAGCAATCACCGTCAAATGTCAAACAGGAGCTTATATTCATGTCAGGCGAGATCTGCCTCTCTCATTTTTTACTTATAGACCGGGAGGCGGCAGCACAGATAATCACCTCATCGAGTTCACGGCTGAAATTCCAGAATTAGTTAAAACTCGATTCGCTTATTAAAACGCAATCGGTCTGCCAAGCCGTATCTTGGTGGAAAAAACCCGATTTTAGCGGTTGGCTCGTAGGTTTACCATTGTGTTTTCCTGCACCCAGTTCTCCATGTTTTCATACTTTTGGATGCAGGAAAACACAATGGTAAACCTACGAGTCAACTGCTAAAATCGGGTTTTAAGGTGTTTTCCACCAAGATATGACTTTGCAGACCGATTGCGTTTTAGTAAGCGAATCGAGTTTTAACTAATTCTGGAATTGCAGCCGTGAACTCGATGAGGTGATTGTCTGTGCTGCCGCCTCCCGGTCTATTATAAATAATTTGATATTTTAATTTTTCTTAACATTTTTGCTGCTGAAGCGTACATTTTGTTAGTTTTCATGTGAACTGTGCAATATTTCTGTATTTATGTTTTGTTTACATTAGTTATCGCAAATATTTTTATTAGTCAATCATTAATATGCAAAAAATTGTGAATACAGATCTATTACAGTTGCATAACAGCTGTAAATTAGATTATTCTATAACTGAAACTTTCTGAAAACTCCCGGGAATTTTTTTATTTATGTCCCAAAACACACGATTTATTCCCGGAATTAAACCCGTTTTTTTTCATATTTTGCAACGCTACGTAGAGATAATCTCTGAAGGAGTTCGATTAAATGAGTGAGATATCAACAAACGTTACCTGACGACTATGTTTTTGTCCAAAATCGTCTACACCAATCAAATTTTAATTCTCGAATGTCACCACTCTGTGAGGAACCCTAGTAGAGATGTTTTATCAGTTTTGTTTTTCATTATTGGAATTAGATCGTTGATCTAATCCAGTTACGCTCATATTCACCATCTACCTCAACTGCCGGTTAGCGCGAAAACCTCGGTCGAACATTCAAATGATATTCACCATTAAACTGATTTGACATGATCGCAGCTGAAGTCCAATCAAATTAATCGTGAATACCATTTGAGCTTTCGCGCTTAACCAGTATTTAAGGTCGAGGGTAAATACGAGAGTTAATTGTAACGCACAACTGATGTTTTACTACAGCTGATATAGACTAAAGTGTTGCCATGCTCAGCCTAAATCTAAAATGTCTATGGACGAGCCTGCTGTTTTCACCAAACTAATGTTTATTGCATTATCTCACCAGGGTGCATCTATATGAGACTGGGGACATGTCCCCAGTCGCACAAGACACGTGTTAAGACAGAAGTTTTTGTCTAAACCTAAACTATTGCAAACTTATATCCCAGAACTCGTCAACTCTCGTCTGGACGAGTTCGATTAGATGAGTCAGACTAATTAACAACAATTAGTTTGGCGATAATGGCAGGCTCTCTAAGATGCTTGGGATTCGTTTTTCCCAAAGTTATCTCAATTAATTAAATTTTATATCGCACTAGGACTAGGAGACTCTGCCCCCTGCGCCAATCTCCGGAATTTTTTGTCTGACTCTCTTTCTAAATATCATCTTTCCATCTATATTCATATTTCTCTATCTTTCTATGTCCATTTCCTTATCTCTGCCTATCTATCTATATCACTCTATCTCCATATCTTACTCTATCTCTCTATTTCTCTATCACTTTATCTCTGTAACTCCCTAGTTCTCTCTCCATCTATCACTATATCTCCTTCTCCCTATCACCGTCTATATCTCTATTTCCCTCTAGTTCTCTCTCTATCACTTTCTATCTCCATATATTTCTCTATCTGTATATATCTCTATCCTCTATTTTCTAATTCTCTCTATATCCCTGTCACAATCTACCGCTATATCTCCTTCTACCTCCATTTATATCTCCCTCTAGTTCTTTCTCCGTATCTAGCTTTGAATCTCCATATCTCACTCTATTTCTCTGACATTATCTGTCTTCATATCTCTCTATCACTATATCTCCTTCTATCTCTCGAACGCCCCCTTGTTCTCTCTCCATCTATCACTATATTCCCCTCTACCAATATCCCTTTATCTACCTATCACCGCCTATATTCCTCTAGTTCTCTCTCCATATCTATCTATCACTATATTCCCCTCTACCTATATCACTTTATCTACCTATCACCGTCTATATCTCTATTTTCCTCTAGTCCTCTCTCTATATCTATCTATCACTATATCTCCTTCTATCGCTATTGCCCTCTATCTCTTTATATCTCACTCTATCTCCTTCTATCAATGTATCTTCCTGTTTCTTTCTATCTGTAGCCAGGGATGGTGTCCAAATGCTCTGGATACCAGTAATAATGCAAAGTTTTCTTTGCGTTGATTATCGCTGAAAAGTATTCTGATTAGAAAAGTCAAAGAAAACTTTACAAAATTAGTGGTATTCAGAGCATCTGGATTCTGGACCCCCACCCTGACTATGCCACTGTTTGGAGCTATCTATCTAACTCCCTCTAGTTCTCTGTCCATATTTAGCTCTCTTATCTTCCTCTATTTTTTTTTTTTACATCCGTGCATCTCTCTATCCCCATCTAACTCTGTCTGTCTCTCTATCGCCTTCTAGTTCTGTCTCTGTATCTATCTCCTTGTATATGTTTATCTCTCCCCACTCTCTCTGTCTATCTCTCTATGTAACAAAATTTTTTTACAAACCATGAAGTTTCATTCATAAATTCGTTTCGTATATTCAAATCACTTGCTAGTCATTTCATAAAATCGTTTCATTAGGATTTTATATATATAGGATATGTTGCACACTCATATAGAGGCACCCTTGTTTCACAGGACATTACCCACAAATAGCAACAGCCGCGTCTCTGCAGGTATATATATCAGAAAAAGACTGTATAGTGGTAATCAAGGAAGCAGAATTCAAGTATCCTTCACGTCTTTTGGTGTTTATTTCTATACAACCTTAGCTGACATGACATGGACAAGTCTTGTCTAATCATGGCAAGAACTGTCAAGTTTTGGAATGTGGGTTGTGATATTTTTAACAAAAATTTCCAATCTCAGCATACGCCCTTTGCACATGTTGCCACTATCCTATTTATTAAGGCACTCTACTAGTGACAACATAAATTATATTGAATGTGGATGATAATAAAATTTGTTACAACCACTCTTACTAAAATACACCTACTGGTATTCTCTGACACAGTTATAAACTATTTTTATTCTTACCTACACTTCTTCTCCTTGCATTTCAATTAACCCCTTGAAGGGCAGTGGGACATATATATCCCACTTAATTTTAATTCCTAAATGTCACACTGACACAAGGCTTTTGAAATTTTTTTTTTTTTTTTTCATGAGCGTGAAGAAAGGTTTTTACTTATTTCCTAATAAATTTGTTTCTAAATTATGGTGAAAATGAATGAATTCAACATTTTAGCAACAGGAGTACTTTGCCACTGAAAGGGTTAAAGCAGCGTGATACCGAAACCAGAGAAAATTAGAGCTAATTTCTAGCGTTTTTGAAATTCCAATATTTGTACGCTGGGGAGAGGGGGGGGGGGGAGGCATTAAATTAGACCTCACAGTTTCATTTTTATAAAAATAAATAAAACGCCAACCCAAAATAGGCTCAGAGGGGTTTGGGAGAGAGAAGAAGAAATAAGACGCCTGGCCCAACCCGAGTCTGCAGGCTAAGCTCGTGCAGACCTATTGTCCAACCACTGCATACCTCTACAGCCATCATGGGGTCGTGTCACTTCTTTGTTCTGCTTTCTTTTGGTACGCCGTTATGTTGGTGGTTCTAGTGGGAATACGAAAGATCTTTACTCCATTTTCGCATCTAATTTAAGAGAATGGAGTTATACCACAGAATATTTGTTATAACCTACTTTGTGTGACATCATTTGTTATTATGGTGCATCCATGGGTGCAAGAAATCATCTATGCCAAGACTGAAAACTTTTAGGAATAACCAAATGAAAATGGTTTAGAGGATTTCTATGTTTTGCATTATGGCTAAAAATTGATCTCTTGCAATAAAAGAAAGCGATTAAAAATTCCTGAGAGCAAAATTGCTATAATTCAAGTAAATAAAGTAAAATGTACAATCAGTCACACAAAAAAATCTCCAAGACTGAAATCAGTCCTGTGACTGAAGGTCTTGCATCCATGGGTGCATCTTTCGAGTTAGACTGTTAGTAAATAATATTATTTCAAGGAGGTAAAACCATACCTCAGAATATGCAAGGAGCTTAGAAGTTGATCTTTTAACCAAAGAGTGATTAGGAGTTAACGTAAAAGTCTTTTGGAAGTTTGACTCTCTAGATGAGTACAGCCTGTGTCTGTTGTGGACCCCTGTAGCATAAGGGTACCAAACATTAGGTTCGTTTTCCCTATTTTACTATGTTTATTTGAAACCACCCTGCCCATAAACACCTTCAAAACAAAATCCAGGGAGGGGCAAGATTTTGGAACAGAGTGCCTGCAGCCAATGCAAAGGTTGCAATTTTATTTATAATGATGAATATAAATATGAAATAAATTAACTAAGAGTTTTTCATCACAACCCCATGTGCAAGGCAATTTTTATCACATCATCATAATCAGAAGAATAACAAATAACACATTAAAAATCCAAAAATAAACTTCTACTGCTTTTATTTAAAATGAAGAATTCAGAGTTTGGTTTTTTTTCATCAGATCAGGGAAACCCTGAACTCCTTTTTAAGCACTATCTCCATAATACTAAATGCTTAACACTTTCGCTGTTTCTCCATATAGAAATTAGAAGTCAATTTTACCCTAAAGTGCGGCACCAGTTATGGGTGACAACTGACATAATCTTAAAATATGTACTGGTAACGTAAACAAAGGCTGTATTAAGAATATGTATATGGATTTTCTTCTCTTGAATTAGTTTTAAAAATAAACTTTGCTTAGAAAAATATCAAGTTATAAATTTCTAGAAATTCACATTTTTTTTTCATATTTTAAATATTTTTTAATATTTATATTAATTTAAATTGCTGTAGTAACTGATATTTTAATAGAGAAAGAAATTCTAGACCCTTATCTGTTTTATTATATAAATGTTTAATTTGTCTTCTTTTTTAATTACATTATATAAATTAATAGCACCTACCTTCTATTTGCAAATAGGTTTCCAACTTCCAACAAAAAAATAAAGGAAACAATGTTTATGGAGTAAAAAATATTTATTAACACTATAAAAGTACACATAAATTTTATTAATAGATGAACAACTATGAGGGCTTCAGCTCAATGAGCCCCTCTTTTTATTATGTCCTTGAACATTATTCTCTGCCCCCCCCCCCACCTTTCTTTCCAAAATAAACTTATAAAGAGAAGTTTTCAATCAATTCCCTTAATTTTAATTTAAAATATGAAATAATTGTTAGGAAGTATATTAATCTTAAAGGTTAACCTATTGTGATTACTTTGTTTTATCTAATACAAATCTTGTCATCACAATAAAGTTTGAAATACTGAATGAATTGAAATCTGACTGGAGTCCAGGGAGGGGCAATTGCCCTGCCTTGCAGGTACCCTTGAGTCACTTATACTCCATATAATTTCAATTGGCTTCTCAAGGACATCTATGATCTATCCTCCCCAATTCATCCTTTTATTGTCATGGAAAATAGAGCAATCAGTCATTCAAATGCTGTATTACGAAAGTTACTGACTTAAGGACCAGGACACTGACTTTGTGAAGTCAATTTAAATTATATATAGTTAGATAACACTGAGGTCTGTCCACATTTTTCAGACAATCTTTTTTTTTCTGAAAAGTCTAGTCATAATTTTGTGAATTCGAAATTATCACTATATCCCAGTTCTTGTTTATACATTTTAAAGACATACGTATGTAAAATACATATATTTTCTTTATATATGGAAACATGACATCTAAAATTTTACTTTTAAATGGTTCAATTTGGAAATGGAAAAATTTTATGCAAGATCTACTTTAAAGTTACTCTTTTTTAAATAAAAAGATTAAATCAAAGTTAGCTCTTCCATCCATCAATAAATGAATCTACATGCCTGTACATATAAAATACAAGATTTATGAAACCCTGTTCAGACCAGGGTTAAATATTATATTTTTGAACTAACAAAAATATCTGATACTTTTTATATCTATCTGATATTTTCAAAATAGTCAATTTATTGATTATTAGAAACATTTCCAGACTCAATATAAATTAGAAACTGAAACATATTGCACTTAGCATGAAAACTTAATAAAACAATATTCAAAATGTATTTTTTTTTTTCATTTATGTAACAAAATTGAAGATCAATTAATTGAAAACAGACAAAATTTGCATTTCCACCCCCCCCCCCCCGCAAAAAAAACCCTATAGGATTTAGCATCAAGTTTTGAGAAAATTTTATGTTTTATACAACAAAATTTTAAATACGAAATAATTTGTTTTTGTTGAAAATTTGAATATAAATGTAAGTTTGTCTGCTTTTGCTTTTTCATTCCTTAACCTGTTGTTTAGTTTAAATTAAACTGAACCAGAAAATATTATTCATAATGAAGCTGTAAATTTCTACATTTAAAAATTTAACCTCAACCTTGGAGAATAGTATATACAGTAGAAGATCTTTATAACGCACAGCTTCTCAGATGTAAACAATGAATTTTGCAGTTAAGAAGCACATTCATTCCACATTGTAAAAAAAATTGCTAATTTGCAGAGGATTAAATTTGATACATTTATTCATTGTTATCATCTTATTTCAGAACTTTTTAATGAAAAAATTGATATTATTACAATAAAAATTTTAGTATTATAATGAATGATTTGGTCCAGGCATATTTAGAACATGTTTATAAAGTAAATTTAACAATGTGTGAAATGATCTATATTATCTAAAATCAATATGCACAACTCTTGGGCCCAAGGACTGCAGTATAAAGATACTGTACTATATTTTGATATATTACAGACATATTTGGTCATGTTCACAAGGTATGCTTAGTGATGTGTGAAATGTGATCTATATAATGCAAAATTCTATATAATGCACAACCTTGTGTTTTTAAGTTTGGTTATAAAGATCTTCTACTGTAGTATACATTTTTTTCCACTAAAAAAGTCACTGCCAGAGCAAAAGTTCTTTATCTGCAGAACGACACAGTCAATAACAGCTTTAAAAATTCATTTACACTTGTTTTGACTAAAAAAATCATGCACAATATTTTGTAAATAAATATCTAATGTATGAAAATATCAATAATCAGGGATATGTTTAGGAAATTTTTGAGTCCTTATAACGACCCTTCAACAAAAATTCCCGTCTTAAAACAGGACCCTTCACAAAATTCTCCACCTTAAAAATAGACCTTTCAGAAAACTTTTACATCTTCAAACTGAACTTTTCAGAAATTTAATCATTAAAGTTAAATCTGACATGTCTCAAAACAATTAAAGTCATCAAATTACTTAGCCTTTTTTATACATTAAGGATATACACAGGAACCTGAATATAGCTATATTTTCAAATTCACAAAATTATGACTAATTTTCATAAATATAGAAAAAATGTTCACAATTTCACAAAAACAAGACCCTGTGAGAAAAATCCGGACAGACCCCTAATATAAAAAATCATGATATTTTGAAAACAAATATCAGATATCTATCATGATATATTATATATATCACCAAACCCTGGTTCAGACATTTTTTTTTTTTTTTTTTTTACCTCTCCAGTTTCAAATTTTCTGTGACAATCTGCAGCAAACCAAAATGTATCTATCTACTATGCTGAACCAAGCTTACTATCAGAAGAAATCAAAGTAACCCATAAAATAAGAAAATCTTGTACTTTCAAAGGAATGGCAAGAACATAAAATTTACTTTTTGTCTCTTTTTTTTAAAAGCCTAGAATTCTTTTCAAGTTGTTAAGATTATTCTGCTAGCTACAAAGTAATCTACAGCATCCACTGCCATGCTGCACTGTTTCTACTACTGGGCTTGATCATAATCCTATTAGTGTTTATTTTACCACCTATTCCAAGAGCTAACTTTGATTAAATCTCTGATAATATATATATATATATATATATATATATATATATATATAACTCTTGCTGTCATAGTCTAATTTATTGTGATCTTTTGATTGTCTCGGTGGTACATAATAAAATACTATTGCATATAAAAACATGAAAACCGGTAGTTTTTAGCAATCATTTTTTAAATTAATCTAAATTAAGTTTTTTTTTCTTCAATATTTTCAATAGGTCATATAATGGTTATTCCTGCCTTAAGTAAGAAAAAAAATAGCTTGAAAACATCAGAACAATATAAAAATGCAAGTGAAGGTCATCTTCACATGTGAAAAAGTGTTTTATTTTGCAAGTTTTTTTTTTTTATGCACTGAAAAAAAAAATCCCCAGAATTATTGAAGTATGCCTAAATTTTTCTTTGTGCTCATTAAGAATATCTAATTAAAATTGTACATCTCAGTTTGTTAATTTTTTTGGGTATATAGGATAGATGTGCCAGTAATGGACACCCTTAAAGAATTTCTTTAAAAATTATATTTTAATTAATAGTTATAATTATTATATTCCTGTTTTTCTTTTTCTTTTATTATTATATTAATCTATCAACAATATTTAACCATTCTCATAGTTACATTTTCCAATGTGAATAAAAATTTAATTGTAACAGAAATAAATCAAAACACCCAAAATTCCAGTAATTGACACCCTACAAAAAGTAATAGATAATTGTTTTTATAATTGTATTTAGAACCAGAATTTCAAGAAAGCATACTAATGAAACAAAGTCATTTTCAAATAAATTTAACAATTAGGATATCTATAGTATAACTAATAAAATATATGAGAATAATTCATGACTTAAATTATTGTCACTATCAATATTTTAATTATTTTAGGTGAAATATTAAATTTCAAAGTATCACATTTATCGAGACAATGGAATGTTTAGAAGTGTTAGTAAAAAAAAAGTTTTAGAGTACTAATGCATTAAAATCATAATTCACATTATTTGTTACAGTCTTAACTTTTTAAACTACTTGATATATTACTCGTAGTAATTAGTTATTAGTATTACAAATATGAAATAAATGATATTGCACGTTGAATAAGGGTTGTTACGATTTAACCCAACCCAAAAAACCCGGGTGGGTTTTTTCAAAATTTCAACTTTAAATTACATAGATAATATATTTTTAAATGTCAGTACACCAGTCGTAAAGTTTATCACCCCCCCCCCCCCCCAAAGGGAAAAAAAATGTCTTAATTCTCCCAATGACAATTTTTAAAACAAATAATTGTAACTTAATTTTCTATAAGTATGTATAACTATCACAAACACTAATTTTTTTCCCATTAAAATAAATACTTTGATATATAATCCTACAATTTAAACTCGTAACAAAATACCACATATGCTGAGAATCCTAATTTAATGACGTAGACATGTAGAATTATTTGGTTTATTCTATTAATTAATTATAATAAAAAATACTTTACAGCAAATATTTTTTTTCCAGTTCTGCAAATTTTGTTCTATCCAGTTTCAATTGCAAAAAACTTTGATTAATTAAATATAAACTACCACCCAACTTAATTCAATAACAAGGAATCAACCAAGGAAAAACCAAAATTTCCTATTTACCTCGGGCCGAGGAAATGTTACTTACTGTGCCTAAGAAAGAATATAGCAACACATTTTGGAATGCAAACAACTCAAAAAGAAAAAAAAAAATCTTGCAATCCATCATTAATCAATATGTTTCAGAATGAATTTTTACTAGAGAAAATATTTATTACATATAGGCAATCACTTCAATTAAAATGAATAAAACAGAGTTTCCCCCAGGTTTAAAAAAGGACAGGGTGCTGCTGGTGAGAAAAGGGCACTTTTCAGATTCTTAAGGGAACCTTTTTTTTAATTGTTAAAAGGTATTTTAGTTTTTAAAGCCACTTTTGATATTTAAAAATCAGGGCACTATTTTCAAGACAACATTGAGTCAATTTTTACTATGAAAGCAAATTTTTTAATGCAAAAAGGAGAAAGAGCACTTATTTTACTGATGGGCAAGGAGGGTGCTAATTATTTTACTGAGGGGGCAAGAAGGATGCTAGTTATTTTTATGAGGGGCAAGCAGGGTGCTAGTTATTTTTATGAGGGGCAAGAAGGGTGCTATTTTGTAAACCAAAGGGCAGGCAGGGTGCAGCACCCTTCTGACACTGTCTAGGGGAAACTCTGAATAAAGGTTCCTTAACAAAATATTAGTTTAAATTAAAAGTTCTGATTCAGCACTAGTATTAGTATAGTACTTTAATGATAATTTCATTATTAAAACTATTACTAATAATCAATTTATCTAAAAGCAAAGCATAATTTTGATTATTGTCATTGATTTATATATTTTTGTAATCAATTAGTTACTTTAAATTGTATTTAGTAGTAAGTAAATTTTTTTTTCAAACATTCTAAACCACCTCTTTTCATATAAAATCCCTGATAAAACCCAAAGGGTTGGGTTTTTTCTGAAAAAACCCGGGCATTTAACAATCCTTGCGTTGAATGTTTTAAATACTAAATAAAATGGTTTCAAAATAAAGCTGTACAATTGACATTTGAGGCACCTGATCTGCCGATTTACCAATTTCATTACTACTAATATAAATTTAATTAAAATTACACTTTTTTAATGTGCAGATTTGAATAATGAAAAATTTAAGATAGAAAGTGATAAAATTTTAAAACTTGTGCGACTTAAAAAATTGTCTTTATTTAAATGGAGAGGGCTTGATCACCATGAGCTCCTCCTGTTCCTATGTTCTCAAACATTGTTTGTTTCCTGACTGTTTGATTGATTGCCAGATTATTAAATATGCAAGTTATGGTTTTTTTTAAAAAAACCTTAATTTCATTGCAACATTAAAAATTTTATTAATTACATGAAATTAATTAAAAGCAGCTATATATATATGTAATACATTCTGGTAAGTATAATTTAAAAATCCAAATTAAAGTAGCTGTTCCATTAAATATAAAGATTTTAAGCACTATTACAGAAATTGCACTTTTAGAAATATCCACATGGGGATGTCCATTACTGGAAATCAACTAATTAAGCATTTCAGCAATAGACACGGGTCCTAAAACTTTACAAATAAATAAAATATTGTAAATGACCGTTAGTATATAAAATTCGAAGTTTTCTATCACTATCAAAGTAAAAGCATATAATTTTTGCAAGAAAATAAAAAAGATATAAATAATTGAAGCCAGCTTTCACTGCAAAACATTATTTTCTGCCAACTGATTGGTTTGATTAATAGTGTCAACAGTAACATAGATTATAAAACATGCAAGGGGAAGTTGCGAAAAAATAAAAATAAAAAGCTAAATTTTTATTGGTTATTTTTTTTCTATAAACCAAAAACTTTGAAGGGTTGCCCATTACTGGTACATCTACTCTTTCTATCTATATTTACCTTTGTTTTTAAAGATCATTAGCAGAACAACACATGATATAATCAGCTAAAGGCAAGGCATTTTATTCATATATTAATGGTTTTACACCAAAACATTTAACAAAATGATAAGCATCATTCTAACATGTTATATTACAACAAAGAAATCTCTGAAAGTGAAGAATTATGTATTTTTGGCTTAAATTCTTTGAAAAATGAACAACACTCCTTAGGTATTTTTAATCAATTGTAAATATTGTTTAGAAACAAGACAAAACAAAATAGCGACTCAAAGTATTCGATGAATTGCTGGTTTTTTTTCAGGTAAATTTCACAGATTTTTTTTTTTAAATTTTAAAAGAGAAACTTGAAATAACAGATTATTTAATCAACAATAATATTAAACAAAATTATACCTTTTATGCTGAAGTAGAATGTTGATTCCATTCTTCACTATTTATTCCTCAGGCATTCATTTTCACAGGCTACATTGAATTAGGATGTATTGAGAACAGAACTAGGTGTATAATTGAGCAAGTATTATCAATGATACGACATGAAATACTATCAGACCATATAGCAAAGACAATACTCATTCAATTAATATGCTGCGAGTTGCTGGTGCTGATGCTTGCAATGGTGGTAGGCAGGAATTGTCACTAAAAAGGAAAAAGAATACAATATAAAAGTTTGAAAGAACACAATTTCATGAAATAGTTTATTAGAAATATAATCTATGCTTATTTTTAAAGTGACGCTCAGATACTATAATATTAATCATGCAAATTATTTTTAAAATTTAAAAAAGTACACAATCACGACAGTGTTTTTTTTTTTTTTTCATTTATAAAATATGTAAAAAATTGCTGTAAAAAGGTGCACAGTACTAAATAATCACGATAGTAGATTTTTTTTGCAAAAAGTAGCATTTATAAAATGCTGAATTTTTATATTTGACAGATACTAGTACATGAATTTCTACGGGGTTAAATATTTACGTATGTATTAAACTGAGAACCAGCAATCTTAGTAAGAAATGCAATTAAGGTCAAACAAAACTAGTCACTCATTAAAAGTATACAATAATGAACCGCGATTAGCCATTTTTTTTCCTTATGCAACTATCATTTCGATCGATGTATAGGTTTAGAAAATGCATTTTTCCAACAGAAAACCTTATAAGTAGAAGTATAAACTACTATCATAAATAATAAATATTTTAAAACTTACTTTATTCAAATTGCTACATTTTCACAGCAGAAACAGAGGAACGAGACAACAAGGAACACTAAATACAACGCTACCTACTAGGGAAATGAATGAGAATGGGATATCGCCAACTAAACACGTTCGAAGGGTTACTTGTATTGTAGAAAAATAAATTATGCCAAGCCAATCTATGCTGCCAAGATGCCAGAGGTTGCCTGAAAATGTCTTGTGACCCTTTGTCCAGACGCATGCGCATTATGTGGAATGTCGCTCATTTTAGGGTCCCCAGCATCTGATAACGTTCTTAGCCATGCAGAAAGGACTCATTATTATGGTGACTTGTTGCAACTTTTCTTGCCGGAATATACGTTTTGTTATTTCCTATTTTGATGTTTACTTTTTCAGTACATAAAGTAGAGAGGCATTTGTTAATCATCTTTGTCCTAAATTAAAATCTTTGAAAAGTCTAATTATAAATAAAGTAGCGTTATGAAAGATTAATAAATAAATTTGAAATAATATCCTAAGACAAAATATTGTTTATCTTTCTTTTTAATTCGTCAAAATTAACTTTATCAAATGCAAATTTAATAATAATAAAAGAATTATTTTATCGATTTCCCGATGACAAGAAAATAGGCCAAAAATCATTTTCCTTTTTCACTATTACATCGATGCACCCTCCCCTTCTTTCATGACAGATTTTTTAGTGCTCAACTATCCAGACTTTTCCAGTATCCGGAAATCGGCGCTTCCCAAGCACGCCGGTTAGTTGAGCTTTTACTGTATACATAATAAGATTTAAAATAAAGAAAAAAAAACAGATCAAAACAGTTTTTTCGAAAAATGTTTCATGAAAAAAGTTCGAATTTCGGTTCTTTCCGGATTTTGGAGTTTCGGATAATCGATCCCACTTTGTAAATATTTTAATTCTACACATTTTTAGATAATTAGTTATTTTAATAATTCCGTTAAATTAGCCGTATTTATGTTATTTTTGTGTACCTATTGCCGCGTTAATAGTTCATAATAATTTTTTTTTACTTCGGCGTTTACGATGGGTGCGGCGATTATGCCGATTTCTTACAAAACGATGCCGATTTTCAAGGATCTGGCGTTTCTTCCCTAAATTACGGTACTTTATTTTAAATATGTTTTGAAATACAGCTATAACTACTTGTTCTGAAAAATAGTGATTAGTACAAACTAAATTTTCAAAAGTAGTCACTACTTCCAGAAGATTAGTTCTGATTAATAATTCAATCTGTAATTAATTTTGAGTTAAAAAGTGTACTTGTCTATAACTATGAATAATCAGACACTGTATAACTATTATTTATTGCCCTTACAGTAATTTTTCCCACCAATTTGTCTAATGATTAGAGCCCTGGATTTGTTTAGATTTTGTGCAAAACTGCCCACATTAACCAAATTTTTACCAAAATTTTAACCAAAATTAACCACACTCATTTAAAAATTTAGTAATTTTTATTAATTTTTTAAATGAGCAGACTTACGGGAAATCATCTATAACAGAAGTAGGAAAACCCCAAGTTGTTTCACATGTGTCATTATTTACATTACAATAATTGTTTCAGTAAAAAGTATATTTTATATAGGAGCCTACTATGGATTATGCTTAATAATATCTGTACACTATTACAGCATCATGCAAAACAATTACAATCAGTTTTCATTAACTAAATTCGTCATTTCTAAAAGAAACCACTTTCAAACCTAACAGTAATATTCAATACATCATTATGGGTATAAACAAAAATGATTTGAAATTATTATCTAAGCATTAATATGTAATAAATACGTATTAATATGTAAATGAGCATTAATATGTAATAAATGCACATTAATATGTAAATAAGATATCGTAAAATACTCAAAAAATTATAATAATAAAATATTTCAGTGGTTTCTGAGTATCCTTAATTTAAACAAATCGACTGATTAGTTAGATTTTTTTCTTTTAAATTAAGTACTAATTTACATTCATTTTATTTTGATTATGTCTTGGTTACACCGAAATTCGAGTACTGAGCCAATATTTAAATTACCCAAACTCATTCAAATTACTTCCAGTATAGTGATTTTTTGGGCATTTTAATTTCTGTTGCAGTGAAATACTCTTAAAAATAATATTAAAGAAGGAAATTCATATGGTATCATAGGTGGTTCTGTAAAATATAGAGATTTTTTAAAAAGTAAGGCAAAATTAATATGTTATATATAAAATTTATTTTATTTGGACATTTGTCTATGCAATGTTTTTATTTTAATTTTTCAACGATAGTTTGTAGAAGTAATATATAAATATATCAAAAGAATACCTAATGTTTAAGGGACACTCTTCCTACAAATTTTCTGTCTCTTTCTATGTGTTAAAGATGCAACTAAGTTCGAGTGTCATTTCTCTTTCTTTGAATCTTTTTTAAATTATAACTTTTATAAATATTGGTACTTCTCTATTATCCCATTGACCACTTTTCATAACAAAATCTATCGCCAAACTGTAAGATTAAACGCCAAAAATGCAGTCCCATTTACTGGATGTCAGACGCATTATACATGTTTGTTATGTCATCAAGTGGTTTTTAATTCGACATTTGTGTGTATTTTTCATTATGTTTTACTGATTTATTAGTTATTTCATTCATTCAAATAACAATTGGGTCCTTAAATTCTTATATTTTATTTATTTTGATATTCCAATGGCAACATTCTCCCGTTTATTTGGCATTACAGTTTGGCAATAGTCTTTTGTTATGAAAAGTGTTCGACGGGATAATAGAGAAGTAACTAAATATCTAATTATATTGACTTTTAAATTATCAATTTTTGATAAAATTCTGATATTTTTTGTTTCTGCATTGTGAGAGGAAAAAGCCAAGTCTCCTCGAACATACATAATAATATCACATATTCCACATAAAAAACAAGTTGCTGAAATTTTGGTAGAATGATAGATGGCAGCATAGAGCCTTTTTAATCAAATGTGAAATATAATCGAAAAATTTTCTAAAAGTAGTGTGTTTATCAGCAATTTAATCGCTAAATGGCATTATCTTTGTGTGTTATACCACAAATTTCAGGTGATACTTATGCTACTTTCTCTAACCAAAGAATATTTATGTACTTAATTTACTCTATTTCTATTTTTCTTTTGAACAAAGCCGAGAAATATTGATAATTAAAAGAAGATTGCGTGTGTGTAGTTGAGTTAGGCCTAATTCTCACCATTTAAACAACTATTTAAAGGTTTGATTATTATGTGTATTTGTTTAATATATATTTCATTACTGTTTTAATGCAGAATTCGTCTATTTTAATGTTATTTTTAACTAATTTCAAAATGCCAATTCCATTGGCAAAAAAAGTTTTTTTTTATCCATATATAGCAATATTGTCAAAGCCTCAATTACATTTTATTTACTTTTTTTAACTGTCTCCTTAAGATGTGAATTATTTGTTTCCATTGCACAGTTTCTTTTAATAGAATTTAAATAATTATATATCACATCCATTTTTATGTTTATTAAAATTTCCTTGTTTTTATAAGTAAGTATGCATACCATAAAGTTTTTCTGGTACTTCTCTATTATCCTGTCGACCACTTTTCAAAACAAAAAACTATCGCCAAACTGTAACGCCAAATAAACTGAAAATGTTGCCATTGGAATATCAAAATAAATAAATAAATAAAATATAAGAATTTAATTACACAATTGTTATTTTAATGAATGAAATAACTAATAAATCAGTAAAACATAATGCATGTTTGTATCATGCATTGTATCAGTAAAATACATGCAAATGTCGAATTAAAAACCACTTGATGATATAACAAACATGTATAATGCTTCATACATCAAGTAAATGGGACTGCGTTTTTGGCGTTAAATTTTACAGTTTGGCGATAGTTTTTTGTTATGAAAAGCGGCCAACGGGATAATAGAGAAGTACCCAAAAATGAAGTTGAGTTAAATAAAAGAGTGGAACTGAACATTATTTTGATATTCTATTGGCAACATTCTCCAGTTTATTTGGCGTTACAGTTTGGGATAGTTTTTTTGTTATGAAAAGTGGTCGACGGGATGATAGAGAAGTACCGTTTTTCCTTATTTAAGAATGAAGGTTATGCGTAAAAGATGATGACAACTTTTCGAGTAAGTAATTGATTGTTCACAGTACTTTTCCTTGTAAGATCATTTATGTTCCTTAATTTATAGTTAAACTTGTAACACATTTTCTTTTCTAATGTTGTGGGGATTTTAATTGCATAAATTATGTACTTTTCCATGCTACTTTGTTGATTGAAGGAACTCAAAGTGTCTATAGTGTGTGTTACTGTTTCATAAATAATACTTGGTACAATTTTTAATATGTTGATGACTCTTGGAGCATAATTTATACATCACATTATTTAATTGACATTATTCAAATTTGATTGATACCTATATCTTTTTATGTTTATTTAGTAGGGGAGTTTTTTTTTCAGGCATCAGAATGATTTCAAGTATTTTGTAAGTACAGGTGCCACAGATGCACTGGCATTCCTTTTTGGCATCAAAATGGTGATTTTTTAACTGGTGTGACAATCCTGCGATTTTGGTAAGATTTTGCTTTGTATGTAACCTGGTATACCGGATAATATGTATTAATCAAAGCCTTTAGGTATTAAAATGCTAAGTCAGTTGTATTCTTGACATTGTGTTTGTTTTATATTGAATTGAACAGTGTGTGTGTTTTGTAATAAACTAAACATTGTGTGTGCTTTATAATAAAATAAACGTTGAGTGTGCTTTATAATAAAATTGTATATCTATTTTATAAAACAATAAACTGTTTCACATTACAATAAAGCTAATAAATTTTTGCATCTTACGTCTAATAATATTTAAAAGAGAGGTTCTCTCGCAAAAATAACACCAATCCCAGTATTTCTTTCTGTGACATCTGTTACTTATCCTTATCATATATATTGTAAAGCAATAAGCCCTAAAAGTTTATGTCCAGGGCAAGTTCCATAACTACCCAATGGATTTTTTTGTGGTTTGCACCATCAGATAGAGAAAATTCACACAGTCATTATGGTGTAAAATATAGCATTATAAGCATAATTTTTTATAATAAAATTTTATATTTTATTCTTATTTTGGACGAAAAGGTTGCCATTGGTAGTATATGTTTTTCATCTTGGCGATGGTATATTATGCTTATGTTTGGTTAACGGTCTTTGGGAAACAGCTGTATCAGTTACAGATAGAAAAAAATGCAAATGCCTCAAAAAATAAAACAAAAATAATAGAAAAAAATAATTCAATAAAAGAGAAAATAAATTTAAAAAAGAATAAAAGAAAAGAAATATTCAATATCAAAGGCAGCCATTGAAACAATATTTGGCAATATTGTGCAGTTTTTTTACCTGTATTTTGCATAAGAATAAAAAATGTAGTTCTAGAGCTTCTTGCTTTATGATATATATGAAATTTGTGACAGTCCCAGCAGATAATGTTAAAAAAAAATATTTTTTATATGTATTCTAAATTTTATATCATTTACAGATGATTTTTGCATTTTCAACTCAATTTTTATGTGTGATGTCAAGTGTTTTTATTTGATAGAATTTAAAAAAAATTCAAATGTAATCTGTAATTTTCTTTTTTGTACAAAATAAAAATAATGTTGAGTTCGAACTTTACAGCTAAAATGTATATAGAGTTATCTTGAAAACATCATGGCACTTATGCGAAACCAGACTGGGTTTCTAGTTGCTTATAATTTCTACAGTACTATAATATTTTGAAATGTTGAAATAGAGGTACCGTTTTTTCGGGTAGATACGTGTTTAAAAGTTAAATTTTATCTTTTGCGGCTTATCTGCCGGTGCGGCGTATACGAAGTAATAACGATTTTTTCAGAAAAAAAATATATATTATAGAGTGAAAATCTGAAAAACAATATTAAAAATGCTTCACGTATTAGAAATAGCAATTGCTCAAATTATATCGGGAATTTGGTAAAGTAATCGCCGCTTCCTCTTTACTATTTCTGTTACTCAGATTGCTTTTCTAAGCATGTTATAGAATATCCCATTTTAAGTTCTTTTTATTTCATTAAAAAAGAAAAAAATCTATACATGGTTTCTTTTTGCATAATGAAACGTATGCCTATAATCCGCGTCGGCATATAATCCGCAAGTGTCAATCTCATAAGATTTTGAAAAAAAAAATTATCGTATAATCCTCAGCGGCGTATAATCCGCAGGTGAAATTTTCACTTAAAAAAAAATTTCACAAGATCTACAGGACTAACGTTCAGCCATGAGAGAAAAAATATTGAATCTATTGTAAAATATTTTAATTTTTAACTTTTGTACTTAATATAACACTTGATAAATCAATAAATCTGAAATAAAAAAATGATAATTCAGTACAAAGATATTTGCAATTCTATTACACATAAGTAGAATAAATTCAGAAGATTTACATTACTTAGTATAAAATTATAATTAAGTAAGTTAATTACTTAAATATTTGTTTAAATTAAATATGAAATCCTTGTACTAGTTTTTTTTTTCTTTTGTCTTATTTTTAATTTAATATTACGAGATCCGTGAATCAGACAAAGATTTGTCTGGCGCCATCTGTCGAAGTTAAAGCTTACTATGCCATTCGATTATCGTTTGAATCGAATATCGCCATATGCGGAGAATGAATACCTGTAATGGATGAAGCATAGAGTGCGATATTTGTAAACTAAATATGAGTTAAAAACTATTGTAAAGCATGAAATAAATGGATTTAAAAAATCAATTATTAATATAAAACAGAAATCAAAAGATTATTGGTAAGTTAAAAGTACTTTAACAATAAGTGCGGCTTATACGCCGGTGCGGCGTGTACGATGGAATTTCAGCTTTTTTTTACCATTTTCGGACGTAGCGGCGTATGCGCCAGGGTGGCTTATCTACCCGAAATTACGGTACTCTCTTTTAATAGTGGCCCCCTACACGTACGATTTTGGGAAGTTACAATCAATTTCGTCAAAGTTGTAGCCAATCTCATGAAGCACAAACAAAACATACACATATAATAGAGACATAAAAAAATATTATTGCATTAAATTATATAATATTTTATGCAAGGAAAAAATTACAATGTTTCATAAAAATGAAGCTATATATATTACATGCAATGTTCATTACAAATTTGTACCAATGTTTAATAACAATTTTTTTTTACATTATAGTCCATATTTATGAAATTTCTGTTAGTTATTTATAAAAAGCATTTTCCCTCTCCATAAAATCTATTATTTTTTATTGTGCCACATTCTTTCAATGTATTGTGTGTGAACACCCACTGGTGGATCAACAAAATTGAATCAAGCTCCTCTCAACAGTCAGTGTAGATTATTGATCCATCTTCTAGATGTTCAACATTTTTTTGCATGAGTGTCTATTTGAGATAGGAATACGAAAGAATTCGCCAGTATCACAACATATGCCTCCAAATATCTGCTGTTATGAGGTCACTGTTGTTTTATCGACCTACAAACAAGCTTTTGTTAGTCACAACACTTTTATTGGCACCACCAATTCATTTATTCAATCCTTGTATTAAGTTTAGGGAACACACTTCTGTGATGTAACTGATCAACTGTCACATATTCACCCATGTTTAGTTATATCTTACACCAATTTATTAATGTCCAATTTGTTACTGCCCAGCAGTACCTAAACCTTAAAGTTCTTATGAATGGTATTCTCTAAACACTAACCCAATTTCCAGCATAAAGACACAACTTTTTACATTGCATCTCCATATAGCATTATAAATAGTAACATACAATTTGATACCATGACCATTTCACATAACTGTCCGTTGAGTGACACACCTCGCTTTTGAAAACATGGGATTGCATCCACCTCAGTGCTAGGTAATTCAAAGATTGTTTACATATTTATAAAAATAAATACAGACAATTAAATAAAAAACCTTGAAACATGCAACTAAAAAAATATGAACATGTTCTACAACAGCAAGAAATATTAATATAATGTCATAAATGCATACTTTTCTTTAGGATTGTAAACTATTTGATGAGATTTTGCAACTTTGTGACATTTCATTGTCATTTGATGATTGATTGTCGGTGACCACGATCAGAAAGAAATACCGAAATAGTCTCTTATTTATGCTTATGTCGGTCTATTAATAGTGAAATTTCAAGGTCATGAAACTACATATTGTATTCTGTGGACATAATTGAACTTAATAAAGAGTATTAATTAGGAATCACAAATTACCAAATGTTTTCATGTACCTTTTTTAAAATGTACTTTGGTGGTTTACGCTGTTTCTGTTTGGGAAAAATATTTCATTAGGCCTAATACAACAATTTAGTTTTATTATTATAAATGCTTTCAGTCAGACTTCCCTGGATATTTTCAGTAATCGATTTTTTGATTGAATTATTGATATTTTCATCCATATCTTGATTTCTTGATTATAATATTAAAATTTTGAAAATCCACAGCAATTGTTTATTTTATTTATTTAATAATCGTCAGTTCCATTCTTGTCTCTAATTAATGTTAATATCCCTTTTTTTCATAAAAATATAACAAATGATAACATCTTGTAATAATATACTTATTTTAAATGCTAAAAGGCATAAAATAAAACTTTATTAAATAGTAAAATAAGTTTTATTAGACTGTTGACATGTTTCGGCACCATTGGAGCATGCAGTCTTCCTGTCTGTGTACCTTCTGTGTTCGAGGTCCCTCTATGCTTTCTGACACACTTGATCAGACTGAATAACAAATTAATAAATAAATAAAAGGATGACAGCAGATGAATTTAAAAGCAAATTCAATTAAATTAAAGACTGAAAAGCAGGAAGGTTGGTACTCTGGTGTCTGGGAATTTCAGACAACTGCAGCTTATTAATGTTCATCTCAGGCAGTAGGTGAGCTGGAAGACCAACGCGAAATTTGTGGAGCATGGCGTTCCGCATTCAAGGGCCCTATACGTTTTTTGACAGACTGGACCAGACTAGAAAAAATATTAATAAATAAAATTAATTTATGACATTTCAAAAAATGTCTTCATAGACTGTGCAGTTTTGGTAGAGCTGTCGGTCTAAACCTAAACCAATCCTATATGGTTTGGTTTTAGTTTAAGTTTTGGATTCTTAATATCAGAATAATATATCTACATATGCATATTTCTTTAATGAAAGTTATAAAACAGGTGGATATTTGAATACATAATAAAATTTGTTTTCAACTAAATTTTTCACTGAAAATTTACATTTTCTTTGCAAAGTTTGTATGCATTTATATGTTAAAAAATATACAATTAGACAAGTCTTCAAATCTATATTTTAAATAAAAGGAAGAGCGTAGAAAAAGATTGAAAAGACTAAATACTTTCAATTGCATGTTATTAAAAAAGAATTTGTTTCTAATAATAGTTAAATATTTCTGGAGATTATCATCCGATTACATGTAAAATCGCAGCTATTCCAATAAAAATAAATGCATGTTTCAAATTTTATATTCAATTTTCATACTATTGGTATTATTGAAATAATTTAGCATTTTCATTTTTAACAAGAGTTGTTGCATGGGTCTGCTTACATTTTTTTCATGTGATCCGGTTTTTGTAAACCTTTGTATAAAAAATATTGTCTTATAAAAAAAATCTGACAAAATTGTCATAAAAAATATAATCAAAATTTTGTGAATTAGAAATTATCGCTTTATCTAGGTTCCTTTTTAGATATTTTAATAAGATCCTTCATATATATATACAGGGGGTGGACAAAATAATATGAACACTCATGAAAAATGGTGAAAAGAGCAATATCTAGAAAAATACATGAGGAATTAACCTGGAAACCCCATAGGGGACTGTCAACAAATTGAAAAAGGACGAATATCTTTTGGATAACCCTGTAAAAACTAATGTAGCAAAAGCGTTCAAACTCGAGATTATTAATAAGTTGCTTATTTTAATATACTGTGTTCATTTTTAGGAGAATAGCATGTATACTCGTTGAGAAATTAAGGTTTTTTATAAAAACAGTCCCAAATTTCGCCTAGTTTTTTGCTTATAATTTGCAAAGTTTTTAATATAAAAAAAAGTTCTTTTCAGAAAATATGACAAACAACATTGTACATAATACTCTGCAATCAGAATTAAAAAATAATAAAAATTGGATGAAAAATGAGCAGGTTTACTAAAAAATGTTTCACTGTGCATGTGCAAATGCAATCAAAATATAATATGCATAATGTATTAGCTAAGTATATAGAGCAACTTTTGTGAAAGTCTCAAAATCATAGCTTAAAAATTCTGTAAATTATCGTCGATAGAATAAGCTCGAAATCCGTTGTTCCCAAAAGGAAGCAAAAATATGAGGGGTTGTATCCAAATATACGTATGTATGTAACGTTTCGTGCAAATATGTCGAAAATTATAATTTTGTGTATAGAACGATTATACAAACTCTGATTTTTATGTAGATATAATATTTTAAAATCTGCATAAAAAATAAAAACTCTACAATTGAAAATAAAATAATAAAAAAATGTGTATTTATTCAATATAAATTTAAAGAATATTTTCAACTTAAAATTTATTTTTTTTCTCTAAAAAGTTCAAACAAAACATAAAATTTATATTCGAAAAAGTTAAAAAAAAAATTAAATACAGACTTTGCATTAAATTAACCCTCCGTATTGATTCAGCAGATTCGTATGTTTTATTTCGTTCATTTTACGTAAACAGATGGCGGGCACTACATCATCATGCTGCTTAGCTACCCTGAATTTAGAGAGTCGACATTGGCGCACCGGGAGATTTAGGAAATCTGCCATTTTAGTGCCAACTTCCGCATTTGTCATCATTGCACTGTGAAGAATTTTTGGCTCATACAAAAAAATTACATCCAGCGGATTTGAGCCTCATTTTACTTTTACACTATTTTGAAAAACTAAACGTCGTTTTTCTTAGATTTTCATGTAAAATCAATTTCAGGTAGGAAATAAATGACACTATGTTTAGTTTCTTTAACAGATCTAAACAATATTAACTATTAAAAATTAGGTCTTTTTGCAATGAATATTTAAAATATAAATAAAAATTGAGCATAGGGTATACAGAGGTATATAGAGCAACTTTTGTGAAAGTCTCAAAATCATACAGGGTTGGACAAAATAATGTGAACACCTGTGAAAAGATAAGTTTCTTTTATTAATAGACCGTTGGTCCTCCTTTTGCATAAATTACAGCTTGTGTCCGACGTGGAATTGTCAAATACAAGTCACGTACAACATTCAGAGGTATACGTTCCCACTCAAATTGCAAAAAAGTCTCTAATTCAGAAAGTGTCCTTGAAGGGGGGAATCGACTGCGTAGCTTGTTTTCCAAAATACTCCACAAAGGTTTAATTATATTGAGGTGCTCTAATTCATCGTCGTGTTCATAAATTCAGTCTCTGGCAACTCCACAGGTGTGGATCATCTTGGAAGACTGGTCGTTTATCAGGAAACACAGTTCGCACCATTCGGTGAAGATGGTCGGCCAGAATACTGACATAATCCGCTCCTGTAACACGGCCATTCAGAACAACAAGACCACGGTGTGATATCGCAGCCCAGATCATCACACAACCGCCGCCATGCTTAACCGTAGGCCGAAGACAGTTAACTTGATAGGCTTCTTTCGGCGTTCTCCAAACGTAAGCACGTCCATTTGTCGGGAATAATGTGAACGACGATTCGTCAGACCATATTACATTCTCCCATTGTTCTTGTGTCCAACGTTTATGCTCGCGACACCATATTCTTCTCTTTGAGGCATTGCATGGTGTAATCAATGGTTTTGAAATAGCCGCTCTACCATGAATATTTGCTATATACAGTTCCCGCCGGATAGTTTTTGATGAAACTGGTTCCTCTAGATGTGTGTTCATCTCAGATGTTATTTGGGATGCTGTTGTCTTGTGTTTTTTTTGCGACAATCCGCTTCATAACTCTTCTGTCTCTGTCATTCAGCTTCGACTTTCGACCACTGTTGTGCTTTTTAGATGATGTTTTTCCGTGTTTTAAATATGCTGACATTACAATAGACACTGTACTTCTCCCAACACCTAGAAGGTTTGCCGTTATCGTTACTGAGGCTCCAGCAAGACGGGCCCCAACAATCATGCCTCTTTCGAAATCAGAGAGGTCAGCCATAACGCAAGTTTAACACATAAATAGATCAGTTTCAACCACGTGATCACCATCCCACCAAAATTTATCAACCAATCATAATCGTGGATTTGTAGCCTGTACTACGAGCCAACCAATCACAATCCAACATCTTTGGCGGGCAAACAAAAAACAAAGCTAGTTGCTAGGGTGTGACGTCAGTTGAAACTGATCTATATATTTTGCATCCGAATTCTATCACTGCTAGTAGCAGACTGATGTGTGTACTTTCTCATCCGCTAGGTGGCACCCTTCACCGCTAGAGGGCAGGAGTATACGAGAGGTTTCTTCCGAGTGCTATTTTTTCACAAGTGTTCATATTATTTTGTCCAACCCCTGTAGATCAGTTTCAACTGACGTCATACCCTAGCAACCACCTTAGCAAATAGCTTTGTTTTTTGTTTGCCCATCAAAAATGGTGGATTGTGATTGGTTGGCTCGTAATACAGGCTACAAATCGACGATTATGATTGGTTGGATAACGTTTGGGGGCAGGTGATCACGTGGTTGAAACTGATCTATTGTGTACGCTATCTTGGCTCTAATCAACAGATATTTGATACAAGCCCTCATCTTTTTGCTTCTTTTTGGGAACAACGGATTTCGAGCTTATTCTATCGACGATAATTTACAGAATTTTCAAGCTAGTATATATACAGCTAGATGTTAGATTCGTTGATGATTTCAGCTGTTGTGTGACAGGTTTTGTTATTCTAAAATCGTCACATTTCTAGAAAATTCAGAATGAGGATTGAAAATTTGCCAAATTTTTTGAAGGGTCCTGTGTTTTAAGGTGAAAAAATTGTAAAGGGTCCTTTAAAGGACTGAAGTTCTTCCTAAACTGCTTACAGATCATATTTTTCAAGGTTAACATTTACATGCGAGACACTGACATGGAAAAAAATCATAATACATCCATAACAACATTTTTGTATTATTTTATAAATTAAATTTCAATTTTTCCAGTTTAAAAAAATTGAAAAATACACCTAACGAAAAAACGAAAAAAAAAACAGTTTTTCTAAAGTTTCCGTTTTTTTTTCGCGCATTCACATCTCTAGTGCCAGCATGACAAAATTATATATATATATTTATATATATATATATATATATATATATATATATATATACACCATAATCCCGATTTTAAGCACCTTTTTTATAAGTAAGCCCACTACCCACTTTTAAGTAATATTGATTTTCTTTTCAATTTTCAAATTTTCCCCGAAAAAAAGGCTTTCTTTGTGGAAAAAGTCCAAGAAAGAGAATTTTCTATCTTTTGATACATTTTTGTAGATTTTCACTTATGTTTTTATATAATCTGAATGAAGTACCCTCCCCATACATGTCCATTTCCCTTCCCTTCCTTTCCTCAATCATAAAAAGTTTCAAATCTTGAGAATCTTAAATTCTGATGTCCTGTTTATTGCTCGCTAGTAAAAAATAAATCATAGGTAAAAAATAAATCCTCTAAACTACAACCTCTCCCCATTTATTTCAAATTTATAATCCCCTCTCAGCATACAAAATTTAAAATCTTAAAACTTTAAAAACTTGTGTTTATTTATATTTCTCTAGTAAAAATAAATAAATAATCCTTCATTTAAATTTTCCTTATACCCCAAAATGTTTACTTCCCCTCTTTTTTAATCCCAGCAAAAAGAATTGCATCTTTAAAATACTATTTTAAATTATTGTGTCCTATTTGCTGCTCTCTAGTAAGGATAAGCAAATACACAATCATCTAAGTTACCCCATCTCTCCGAAATTTACACTTCTCTTTTCCTTTCTCTCCTTTCATTAAAAAAATACATGCTCTTATTTGTTGCTCTCTATTAAAAATAAATAAATATTCAGCCATTTCAATTATCTCTTTACACTGAAAATGTATGCTCGCGTCATTTGCCACCCCTTAGCAAAAACAAAAACCTTTAAAGTTCTACTTATAAAAATAAGTTAAAATTAACGCAATTTCAAACTTTCAAAATGCTATTTCCAAAATTGGTGAAACTTGAATAGAGATTTAAATCTCAACCAACCTAACTTTTGGCAAAAAATTGTACTTTGACCTTATTCCTTTATGTTTTAAAAACCATTCAAAATATCTTACATTACAATAGTTCTAATTTTTAATAAATAAAGATGTATTTTAAACCATTTAAAATATCTTACATTACAATAGTTCTAATTTTTAATAAATAAAAATGTATTAAAAACCATTCAAAATATCTTATATTACAATAGTTCTAATTTTTAATAATTAAAAATGATTATGAATGCAGTTAATCTAATATCCATCTAGTTACAATATTTTATCTTTGAAAAATTCAATAGGCTTGGTTATTAACACTTGTGAAACAACACATGTACAGTACATATTTCTAATATCTTTTATCAAAATGGTAAAAGAACTGTAAGAAATAAAGATCTCAATATACTTTGGCATGCCCCTAATAGCTTTGTAAAAATATTTTGTATGAGATTGTAGAAATTAACGAATTTCTTTTATGGATTTAATAAATGTTCTTATTTTATTAATGACCATTGTAATATAATTTCTTCAATAAACTTTTGAAAATTCATTAACAAGTATAAGGTATGTATACATTTCAATTTATATTTCAGATGAAGATGTTTGTGAAGACTATTCTGAAGGTGTAACATACAGTGAACCAATTTATGAAAAGAAATTATGCGGATATACTATTTTTTTCTATTCAATAAATTCTCCAATAAGAAAAACTTGTTCAGTAAGAATCTTTTTAAGTTTCTGAGCTAGTGTGCAATAGCATGAATTTCTTCATTTTCACATGCAAATTACGGGATAGAATTTTACAATTATTAAAAGATATCAAGAAGTTGAAATTTAATAAAATTACTACTACGAAAATTTCATGTACGATATATATTTTCAGCATGTTTTGTAAGTGAAAGAGTCCTTTTTTAAAGGTTTCATGACGAATTAAAACACTTTCATCATACCACATTTGTTGATATTTCCAGTTTATTGTATAGCTTCAGTGGGCTATATAGAAGAAAATCCTTACTGGAATGTCTAATATATATCTATTACAGTAAATGGCTCATTCAGTTAAAAAGAAAATTATTATTATAATGTATATGTACACATTTTAGTATATTTTTACAAAATCTACAATTACTCTTCATTTCTGCATTTAGACATTAGAGAACATTCTACTACATCACTTACAAAATACGTATCATTTCATTCTAAAAAGAAATCAACTCATATTTATATTCACTAAAAAGCTCCTCAACATATGAGATATAAAATAAAGGTTATCATTAAAATATAATTTAACTTTCAACCAAAAACTTAATTGGACAGTTTTGTATTAAAGCATCAGAAATTTCGCTTTATACGCACCATCATAGTGATGGTAAGGAAAAACATTCCACCTGAGAGATCTACAATATGATACTTTCGGGAATATCTGCATTAGTCTTCCTTCATCAACTTTTTGTGAAGTTTCTAACAAATGGTTTCTAAATAAGGTTATTTACATGCGATTTTTGTGTTATACTAAAGGGAAGCCTTTTTCTTGTGAGCCGTTAAACAAAAGATATCAAAAGTAATAATTTATGTACACTTTACTGTGTCCATACTGATGTGAAACCTTCCATTTGTGAGATGAGTAATGAAGAATTTTCTCAAGAAATTAATTTAAGTGATGAGCTTCGAATACATTCTGAAAACAAACCATTTTCTTGTGATGTGTGCAAAAAAAGGTTTTATCGTAAACCTGATTTAATTGTCCATCTGCGAGTTCATACTAACGAGAAACCCTTTTCTTGTCAGGTGTGTAGCAAAGGGTTTTCCTGCAAATCTCGTTTAAATGTCCACCTGCGAGTTCATACTAACGAGAAACCTTTCTCTTGTGAGGTGTGTAACAAAGGGTTTTCTCAAATATCTCATTTAATTGTCCACCGGCGTGTTCATACTAATGTGAAACCTTTCTCTTGTGAGGTGTGTAACAAAGTGTTTTCTAACAAATCTCATTTAAATGTCCACCGGCGTGTTCATACTAACGAGAAACCTTTCTCTTGTGAGATGTGTAACAAAGGGTTTTCTGACAAATCTAATTTAAATGTCCACCAGCGTGTACATATTAACGAGAAACCTTTCTCTTGTGAGGTGTGTAAAAAAGAGTTTTCTCGAAAATTTGATTTAATTGTCCACCTGCGTGTTCATACTAAAGAGAAACTTTTCTCTTGTGAGGTGTGTAACAAAGAGTTTTCTCAAAAATCTCATTTAAATGTCCACCGGCGCGTTCATACTAACGAGAAACCTTTCTCTTGTGAGGTGTGTAACAAAGGGTTTTCTCACAAATCTGATTTAAATGTGCATCGGCGTGTTCATACTAACGATAAACCTTTTTCTTGTGAGGTGTGTAACAAAAGGTTTTCTCACAAATCTAATTTAAGTAGACACCTCCGAATTCATACTAAAGTAAAACCTTTCTCTTGTGCGGTGTGTAGCAAAACTTTTTCTGATAAATCTGTTTTAAATAGGCATCATCGTATCCATTCCAAAGTGTGACACTTCCTTAAAATATTTCACATAAAAATTCTTTTTATATCTAAATAAAAACTTATAGTGATTAAATATTTTCAATTCCAATTTGCTTTTAAACATGCATTGTCTGATTAAAATAAATTTTTAAGTTGTGAAGTCTATACTGTAATATTTTCTTTAAGAATATAACTAGGTATTTATTTTAAGGTATAACTATCAATCATGATGTAGGCAGATTGATAGACCAGTTATTCATCGATGTACTTTAAAATTGGCAAAAAAGCCCTTTTGTTTATAAAACAACTTAAAATGTACTTATATTTTTTAAGGTAATTAATTAATCATATCTTAATAACAGATTATATAAATCATTTCACTGAAATAATAATTGTATGAATGCACAATTTCCAACTTGTTTTACAATCTGAAAGTAAAGGTACAATTTTCTAAAAGATGTAAACATAAGTTCTTAAATGTATTATAAAGAGTTCAAATATCAGTATTAAGAAAGCTGGCAATTCTTTAAACTTCTGAGAGTTGCGTTTTACTCATGGATAGGTAACTTTGTATATTTCATATTTTGCATGATAAAAAACGTTTTTTGTTTAAGTATTGTTCGGCATTCTTTAAGGCCTGTGTCATGTGCATCTATTCTTAGCACTCTTTATCGTCTCATGTTGTTCATATAAGCAGTCCTTGCAAATTGAACTTTCTCCTATATAGTGAGAAAAAATTTTGGGAAAAAAACTGCAAGCCATACACAATATATTTTATTTGTATAGTTATCTCCTGGATAAGAGATTTTAATGAATTTTTAATCCTGTATATGTTATTATTTCTGAAGTCTTGAAAACTGAAATTTATGGAAAAGTCAAAACAAATCTTAATTTTTTAGGGAAAGGGTGACAAAATTGTTTTTCTTTTTGCAGTTTGACTGTTTTTATCTGTGTAATGATTGCATAAAACTATTAAGAAAACAAATATCAGTTTTGATTACATACTCTTCTATAAGCCACCATATTTTCTAATTATAAATGTTGCCTTTAATATGAATTTTCATGTAATTTGTAGGGAATTTTTTTTTTAACATATGCACAAAAAAATGCTGTTTTACTTACCCATATTTTGGATTTTATTTATTCTTGTTTATTCCATTTTTTGATGTATTAAGAAGTTTTACCCCTTATATTTTGTTTTAAACCAGTTTTTGTATTATGTTATTGTCATTGACATGTAGTTTGTATATCAGTTTGTTCTTAATAAATTATCTTAATTCCTCATTTTACACTTCAGTTATTTGTGTTCTTTGTTTGTAATCAAACAAAATTAATTAGTTTTCAAAGAGCTTAATAAATACATAAATGTGTAAAACAATTTTTTCTTTCTGTTTTTTTTATTTAACTTTTCAGAAATATTGTTGTCTCTGCACTAACTATTATGCAAAGATTTTATACTTTCAAATGAGGTATCTTCAACCCGCGGGCGGCAACGGTGTTTCTAATATAAAGAGCAAAAAATTTTCAATCCACTTTATCAAGGCAAATCCATAGTTGCACATTTTATTTTTATTTTTTTTTTTGCATCAAATAAACTTATTTTCCATCAGGTAATTTATTTAATACTATATATTTTGTTTATATGGGTTTTTTTATTTCATTTCCTTATTAAGTAAATTTCTGCTTCAAAATATTTTTTAACATTGAAAAAAATATTAAAATTTGGTAACTATGGCAATTCATCTGTGTCTTTAGATAAAAAATGATCAAGAAGCAGGCTAGAAGGCCATACTGTACATTTAATTTTTCGTCACATCGACTCAAATGTCAGTGAAGAGAACTTGCTCCTTTCGTGTTGTAAAAAACTGAAACTTTATGAGACATCAGTGCCATTTTATGCTAACAGCTCCCGATGGCATTAATGTATTATTTCTGATGTAACATTATGGTACTGTAGTTAGCATGGTGTCAAGGGCGCCATTTCAGAACTTTCTTGGGAGGGTGCAAAGTATTTTTTAAAGACAGTAGCTTAGCCAAGAGTGGGATTAGTCTGGGGGAGCAGTCTGGACACCCCACTCAAAACGAGATATGTTTGATGAATCATGAATACAAAAATAGTAAAAATGTGAACACAGAATCGCAAGGCACTGATGAAAAATTTTGTTTTAAGCAAGTTTTTTTCTTAGCAAGTATAGTTTTAAGGTATTCCTTTCGCCGGGATTGTAAAAGATTTCTGTTTAAGATAAGATTCCGTTATAGACAGGATCCGTTTTCATAGCTATCCTCTAAAACTGTTAAAATATCCATTCTATAGTACATCTCTGCAGAGCATAAATATATAGCAGTAAAACTTGTAAAAGTGAAACCTATCTAAAATAGAACCCTTTCTCAAACGGAGAAAACACAAGTTTTGATGAAAAAACACAATACATTTTTACTTGTTAAGGCGGAGACCTGTCTAAAATGGATTTTTTCCCCCGTATTTTTCCGACTCCTTCTTTAGAAGTTTTATTGTATGACAGTAAAACCTCTGAAGATGTAATCCACTTTTAAACTGAAACATATCCCGCTGATTAAAGAATAATCATTTAAGAATATCTGCGAAGATGGAATTAATTTCGATCTATTTCAATTCTATTTTCATAGTTTTTTTTCCCTAACTGGATAAAATGAAAAACTTCTTCAACACAGAATTCAATGTTATGGGAAAACACCAGTTTACATGAATGTAATAGAGACACATTTATTGTAGTTTGGCGAATCTTATTTTTGTTTTAATATATACGATTTCTTAGAATGTAATACCTTTTTCATCTAAGGAATTTTTTCTTCTTTCTCACTTCTAGGGTCGTTACTTCCATTAGTCATAAACATACACCTGTTGATGAATAGAAATTTAAAAAAAAACTGTTAGATTAAATTTAGAAAAATATTAATTTGTAAAATGTTTTTCAGTTGGACTTGTTTTAATACATGCCTTCCCATATTGAAGATTTCTTTTTTTCTTCTATCAAAAAGGATCAGTCTGTCTTCCCATAATTATTTCTGAAAACTTTTAGACGCAAGTGATTGATCTTTACTGTAAAAACGTTGGCGAGCCATGTACTTTGGTTCAGAAATATATGAACCTAAAAAAATAAGTTAGGTTTGCATCAAATATTTAAAAAATGCAAATGAATTTGCAAAATGTTTTTCAGTTAGTATTGTTAAAACAAAACATACCTTTGCACATTGAAGATTTTAATAGTTATTTTATTCAGAAACTCCTGGCTGTCTTCCCATAATTATTCCAGAAAACTCTTTCAAGAATGCTGGTGATTTTTCTTATAAAATCGTCCGAGAGGTATATACTTTGGATCGGAAGTATATGCATCTGAAATAAGAAAAGTAGGTTTGTGTCAAGTATACAAAAGTACATAATAATATGCAAATGTTTTACAAATAGTGTTGTTTTAATACATACCTCTGCACAAGATGCTGAAGATCTCTATTTTTCTTCTGTCCAAAAGAATCAGGCTGTCTTCCTATGATTATTTTGCAAACATTTGGATGCTGGAGATCTTTCTTGTATAATCGTCGGAGAGCCGTATAATTTATTTTAGCAAATATATGCACCTGAAATTTAAAAAAAATGTGAAGTTCACATAAAAAAGTAATATAAATGAACTTTCAAAATGTATTCAATTGGTATTGTTAAAACAAGTAACACAATAAACACATTAAAGATTCTATAGTCCCTCCATAAAAAAAATCAGTGTCTTCCCGTAATTAATTCAGAAAGCTTTTCTAGGGATGCTGTTAATCTTTTACTAAAATCATCTGAGAGGAATATTCTTTGGATCCGGAATATATGTACCTGAAATAAAAAAAAGGTTTGCATCAAATACAAAAAAATAAGTTCTAATATACAAAATGTTTTCCAAATAAAATGGATTTAATACATACATTTAGAATTTTCCCATTTCTTCTAACCAAGAAATCAGTCTGTTTTCTCTTAGTTATTCCAGCAAATTATTTCAGTAAAACTGGTGATCTTTTCAGTAAAAATGTCGGAGAGACAAATACTTTTGATCAGAAATATGTCCACCTAAAACAAACATGTTAGATTTGTGTCAATTATTTAAAAAGAAGTATATTCTAATTTGCAAAATATTTTGCAGTTGGTTTTGCTGTAATACACACCGCTGCACATTGAAGATTTCTCATTTTCTTCTACACAAAAAAAAAACTCCGTCTTTTCATAATTAATTATACAAAATTTTCCATGGATAAAGGTGATTTTTTTTTGTAAAATCGTCGGAGAGGCATGTTCTTTGGATCAGAAATATATGCACCTGAAATAAAACAATGTGATTTTTCAATCAAATGTAAAGAAAATACATATTAATTTGTAAAATGTGGTGCAGTTGGAATTGTTTAAATACATACCTTCACACATTGAAGATTTCGCCTTTTCCTCTATCCAAAAAAAATCAGATTAACATCTCATAATTATTTCAGCAAACTTTTCCAGTGATGTTGGTGATCTTTCCATTAAAATCGTCTGAGAAGCATATAGTTTGGCTCAGAAATATATGTACCTGAAATAAAAGTAATGTTTGGCTTTCAACAAATATAAAAAAGATACTTATTAAGTCGTAAAATGTTTTGAGATTAGTATTGTTTTATTACGTACTTCTGAACATTGAAGATTTGTCCTTTTCTTCTATCCAAAAGAATCGGTCTAACTTTCGATAGTTATTTCATCAAAGTTTTACAGGGATTCTGGCTACCTTTCTTGCAAAATCGTTGGTGTGGATCAGAAAGTTATGCACTTGAAATAAAAAAACATTGAGGTTTGCACCAAATATTTAAAAAAATACACAATAATTTGACAAATGTTCTACAGTTAGTATTTTTTAATACAAGCTTCCACATAGAAGAATTTTCGGTTTCTTCTATATAAAGAAAAGCTTGTCTTCTGATAATTATCCCAAAACATATTTCAAGGGTTGCTGCTGGACTTTCCAGTAAAATCGTCGTATACGGCATATATCTTTTATCAGAAATATATGCACCTAAAATAAGAAAGTTATATTTGCGTGAAATACCTATATTAATAAAAGACAGATGTGGAGTGTGTGCGCGATGACTAAAGAACTGATGCACCTGAGGTTCAGATTGTTAATTTTTTCATAATTAGCTGAGATATTAAATGAAAACAAAAACAAAAACCTTCGTCAAAGGTTCCAGCGGATAGAGGGTATCGCACTTCTGGAGCGGCGTAGCATCGTAGGGAAAGAGTGCATTTTTTTAACTTTTTACTTAACAACCATTGGCCGAACCGTTCGGGATACGGAAAATCGAAAGACATATTCTTAAATTTCGTACTTTTGTACCTTAAACGTAGGAATCCGTATGTAAACTATCATTGTTAAAACTTCGAATTTTTTTTCAAAAGAGTCGATTTTGTATAGGACATTTACTTTCTTCCGACGACGCTTCCCCAGGCTCCATTTTAGAGGTACCAATTAACAAAAAACACCTTTTTTAAAGCTGAGAGTTTTTTCATGTAGCCCATATAATCAATTTTCAAAGATACGTATTTTAACCCTTTCGAAAAGATTCCTGACTGCAGGTCATTCGCTCCTCCTAGAGATACTAATGTCATAACAAACTAAATATGAAATTTTTGTTTACAGTAAAAGTTCAGTTTGGGTTGTACAGTCACTAGAAATACATTCTAGAAAGGCATAATTGCTACAAAAGGCCACACTGTTAAACACGCATTTAAAAGTAAACCACTCAAGCGCCTGAACTCATCGTGTATGTGATCTTGACATTCCAAAATACTTGAAATGGTCATAGTACAAATCATGCCTGATAAGCAAAACGATGATTCAGGCATGCGAAGTATATATATAATAACGGTAAATCCGACAACTTCGCAAATTGACGCAGGATCATTCACATTTCATAAAAAAGAATCTTCAACTGAATGAAACAGGGAATTTAAACCGGTGTCCTTTAAAAGTATATCAGATGCACTGCGAAAATGTTTAGGTGCATATTCTATGAAATTTGCAGGAAGCAATTAAAATACAGTTTGTTTTTAACGCAGCACTCATTAGACTGCGCCATTTATTTTGTGATGAGATTGAGTGCCACACGGAAAAAGAGTTTCGTGGTTTTTTTTTACAGTATTTGAATAATTCTATTGCTTCTTGGGAAAAATTATCGCTCTAGAAAGAATAGATTTGGAATTACAATATAAATACATGATCTAATGATTTACACCAGTGTAAATCGGATAAAACTTTTATGAGCCAATTTTGCAAACTTTAGACCTAACTGTGCACAAATTTTGAAGAAATGTTTGCTCTGCTCTATACTCAGCTCTATTTCTACTCTACCTCTACTATATATATAAATTGCAAATGGCAATGTTCGTCCTTATAACTCGAGTGCTGCTGAATGGATATTGATGGGACTTACACTGCTAGATAATTTTTCAAGGAAGGTTTTAATGTGTAGCATATCGTTTGATGCTGCTCAGTTGTAAAATTATGGGGGGAACTTCTATAATCAAGTGAACCCGATAATCACAAGCCTTTTAAAAAGATTTTGGTGGATGTATTTTGATGGAACATGCACAGTTAGATAATATTGAAGAATGGTTTTAGTTTAATGGATATTGTTCTACATTACATGATTATAGAATTATGGGGAGAACTTTTATAATCAGGTGATACTGATTACGAAAATTAGCCTTTTTTAAAGATTCTGATGAATGAATTTCAATGGAACTTGTTAATTTGTTAATGTTCAAAATCTGTTGAAACTGCTAGTTTTAGAAAATTTCATGTGAAGGTTTTAGTAGCATTCTACGTAGCTTATTTAAAAAAATATAGGGAAAAGTTCTATAATCAGGTGAACACGATTATGAAAGAGTAACTTTTTTAAAAACAGCTGCTGGACAAATTTTGATGAAACTTGCATTGTTAGTTCGATCAATTTTCTGGGATGATTTTAATATATTGCATATCGTTCTATCGTTCTTTACCAAATCCGGCTGTAAATGTTCAAGTAAAAATGTTCGTCTTTAACAACCCACATTTTGTCTGACACATTACAAAATGCAATAGCGCAATGGCGATCATCTCATTTTCAGAAATGCGGAAGGATATTCCAAGTAAAAGTTCATGTTGCTTTAATCTGTTAATCATCGCTCCCGATACATTAACACTAGAACGCCGGACGGTGTCATTTCGACACCGAAGCGTGAAAGTTTCTTTCTAAAATCTGTAAATTTTGAAGGATCCTTTTTATTTCGCTCGACTTTTATTAAATATTTAGGTAGAACTCACATAAAAATTTTTGGCGAACTAGGTTTATTCAAACTTAGTTTACGGATAGATTTACCTATAACGCCGGTTTGGTGTCAATTGGACACCGCAAAAATTTCACTTCCCCTATTTTAAATTTTGTTCTGCTGTGCGTTCATTGTGTAAAACAAGGGAGTGCTGTAATGTTTTTTTTTTTACATATGGTCATCACGTGATTTGTTTCAGCTGCAACAACACCTGCCGCTTAGATTTCAGTTCTCACAAAGATAGTGCATGCGCGGTTACTTGTGTGTTATGATTAGAAGAATTTTTCTGAGCTTTTCTTTCGTTCTTGTTACTTTCTATGAGTAAAATTTAAAATGTCTCGTAAGAGAGGGCTTACTACGGACGAAATTACCGCGCTTATGAGAGAATTGTCAGATAATGAATCGGAATGTGGAGAATTATCCGACATGTATGATGAATCGGATGATGAAAATTTTATTCCTGTTATATCATCTGAATCGGAAAGCGATGAGGATGTTGAAATTGATGATTCTGGAAATCAGAAAGAATTTGTTGCTCGCGATGGCTCTCAGTGGAAAGAATGTGGTTCAGGTAGTGCAACCGGTAGATTAGCAATCCAAAATATTTTGCGAGAAAGTAGTGGTCCAACTAGTTATGAAAAAAGAAATGTGAATAATGACAGTGTTTTGAGTGCTTGGTTGCTTTTTATAGACCAAACGGTTTTAGAGCATATAATAAAATGCACAAACCCAGAAGCTCGTCGAGTATTAGAAAATGATGTTTGGTCTATTTCAAAAGAGGAACTTTTTGCTTACATTTCGATTTTATATGCACGTGGAGTTTCAGGAGCTAGTAACCTAGAACTTCATTCATTATGGTCTACTTCATGGGGTATAAATTTTTGCAAAGAAACCCTGTCCAGAGACAAGTTTTGTATCAAAATTTCTGAGATTTGATATCAAATCAACTCGTCGTAATCGAACTCAGCAGGATAAATTCGCAATGATTTCGGAAGTATGGAATCGTTTTATTGAAAACTGCATAAGCTGTTACAAGCCAGGCCAGAATATAACAATAGATGAACAATTACTTCCTAGTAAGACTCGTTGTCCATTTACTCAGTTTATAGCATAAAAACCTGATAAATACGGACAAAAATTTTGGATAGCTGCAGATTTAGAAAGTAAGTATATTTTGAACGCATTTCCCTACCTAGGAAAAGATGAAGAACGAGATCAAAGTCAGAGACTTTCTGAGTATGTAGTTTTAAAACTAATAGAACCCTTTAAAAATATGGGAAGAAATGTCACAGTTGACAATTTTTTTACTTCTCTTGAGTTGGCTAAGAAACTGAAGGAAAGACGAACGAGTTTAGTTGGCACGGTAAATAGGGCCAGACGAGAAATTCCAGATTGTATAAAGTCAGGAAAAGAAGTGTTATATTCAACAAAAATATTGAAAAATGAAGAATCGGGCACAACACTTACAGTTTACCAGTGTAAAAAGAAAAAAATGTGATAATCTTGAGTTCTATGCATTCAAACATTGCAATTGCCAATAATTCAAAGAAAATACCTGAAACTGTCAGTTTTTATAATGAAACGAAATGTGGCGTAGATATTGTTGACCAAATGGCAAGGCAATATTCAGTCAAAGCAGGATCAAGAAGATGGCCAATTCACACATTCTACAATATGTTAGACTTTGCTGCCATAAACTCATGGATTATTTTCAAACAAGTGACGGGGAAAAAATATCAAGGCGTACTTTTATACAAACATTAGCTGAAGAATTACGGGCAGAATATATTGAAAAATCTGCTAAAAGACGAAGTAGCCATGAAGATGAACTGCGAACTGAAAATCCTTCTAAGCGTAGGAAATGCGAGGTTAAAAAATGTCATGGAAATGTGACAAATAAAATGTGTTCCTCTTGTAAAAGAGTGACATGCGGCAAATGCACAAAATATGTCAGCTATAAATGTATTGACTGTGAGTGATATAAGTAATGTAAGTAGTTATTTCTCTTGTTTATATTTTTAGATCATCTTGAAAAATTATTCTTATTTTACAGATATAATAATTATTCGTGTGTACAATGCATATGTTCATATCATCTTGCAATATTTTCTTATTTTACAGATATAATTTTATTTGTGTGTAACATATATTTTTTCATATCATCTTGAAAAATTATTATTTTCCAGATGTAATATTATTTGTGTGTACCATACATATTTTCATATAATCTTTCAAAATTATTCTTATTTTAAATATATAATATTATTTGTGCGTACCATATATATTTTCATATTATCTTTCAAAATTATTCTCATTTTAAATATATAATATTATTTGTGTGTACAATATATATTTTCATATAATCTTGTAAAATTATCCCTATTTTACAGATATAATAGTATTTATGTGTACAATATATGTATTTGTAAAAAGAATATTAAACTGTATATTTTCTTTGAAATTTTTGCTTACTTATCGACCAGTGTCAAAATGACACCTGGCCGGCGTTTCAGGGGGTAGTAAGATTTCAGGCGTTCTAGTGTTAAAGGACCATGTAGGCTACACTTTTTTATTTAGATCGCTTGATTCGTTTCCTCAGATCATTTAATTCCCACGAGTTTTTTAAAATTTTGTAATTGGTGTTATTCTCGCATTATTTTGTCTGCCATTAAATAAGGCGAATAATTCTTCTCCAGAAAACTAGTAGTTATCACACAAAATCTATGTATGTGTGTAAAATGTATAGATTCTGAGATAACTTCAGTAGAAATCAGGTTAACAGCCGAATATCAAAGTAAATAAACAAAATATTCATTCTTCGTGAGTCATAAAAATATTAACTATGGAGGTAATCATTCGCAAAGCAAGATCTCCATGGTGAATTTACAGCTCTGTCTGGTGTCGAAAGAAAAATTCCCATCTGTAATTATTACATGGCATACGTAATAAGAAAAAAAGGCATCCTCATTTCGTTCATGGCAGACGATATAATTAATTTCATTGAAATAATAACGATGATTTTTTACATTGTAATACTAGTTATAGCACGAAACAAACGCACCTCATTTGTCACGTTTAACGTAAAATTTCCTACTTGTTTACATCGCTGAAGTTCCGGAATAATTCGTCAAGTATATTTTCTAGATATTTGACGAAACGTCTAAAATTGAACCTACTTGGTAATTGTGAGTTAACTTTGATTTTGTTCTAGTAATATATAAAAAAATCGTTTAACTTGACAACATTAAGAAATTTCATTCAAAAAGAGCATAACGCAGAATTTGTTTTCTAGTTATAAGCGCAAGCACTGAACTGATGGAATTCAATTAAATATATAATATAACTCATTTATATACGTAATACATTAATTAAACAGTGATCAATAATTTAAACAAAAGTGCTCACATAAATTCCTCTTACTTGTAATCTCATTTTACCCACAATGTTTAACACCTTCACGCTCATCATTAAAACGTTATAAAAAAATTCACCGATTCAAATGGCGTTTCATTTAAGAGAAATGTGCATTTTCCATTCATGTCAAACATTTTATTACGATTGCGTCAAAATGACTTAATTTCCATCCATACTTCATGAATTGATCGTCAATTTTTATCCATAAGGAGATTGGAGCCATGGCCAGATAAAAGCAAAGACATAAGTTCAAAGTTTCTGGCAATTGAATTTGTGAACCAGTAAAATTAATGTTATTTCTATTTAGTATATTGCATAAACCTATATTTATATTTCATTTTTAAACTAGACTTGGTGTTATAATACAATAATTCATTAAAATGTACCTGAAATCAGGGATTAACATCCAAAAATCGAAGCACCTTAAATGAGAGATAATGTGGCACTGATTAGAATGAAGTGAATGGGTGAGTTAAACAATTGTTTTCATTGTTGAATTTGTGGTCGTGAAAGAAAATACTTTTCGTTGCGGAAGTGATTGTTATGAATTGTGGAATAACAATGCAAATTTTTAAATAAGAAACAAGGTATATGATTGTTGAGAAAAGAATTATGTTATGTTTGAAATGCATTGTTGTCGCAATGTTTTCTTATAAAACGATATTTTACACAAATTATAAATAGTATATGTCGTCCAAGTACATTTAAGTTAAAATTCTGTCAGTCCTGGAGATTTTCAGCCCAACATTTAGTCGTGCAACCCAAAAAATAAAGATATTTTTACAAATGTTTAGTTGGACTTTTTTGTTTTATAATACAGTCATCTTTCTAATTTCAGTTCACTTCTTCTAAAAAACGGAAAAGTTCAATTTTGGAGCCGAACTTCACAGCTACATAGAAAAATCGTAAGACATGACAGCAATATCTATTCAATTTATTTCTATTAAATTTTTTTATCTTCAAAAAGTCTTGGTGAAAAATGTATCTCCTTTGATTTATATCTCATTTACATATCATTCTATCACTTTTATCCCAAATCCTCTGAAAGTGATGTTAAATGTGGCTGAAAATTAAAGTTGTAATAAACCCGTAGTTTTTGAGGGACATGAATAAACCCAAGAATTTTTAGGAATAATCCAGAAATTTTGGAGAATATTGGAAATTTTAAAGGAGCCTTAGAAGTAAAGAAAACTAGTCATTTTCGATTTAGTTTTTTCATTTTTAAGAAATTTCAGGCACTGTTCTGAAAAGTTTAAAATACGTTTTTCATTATCAATTCACAAAACTTAGGACTTTGCGCTCTAAAATTTAATGATATTATAACATATCATTTGCTTTACAACAATGGCGGCTTTGAATTGGTAGAGATTTGAATGTTTCTTAAAAAATTAAAATTGTTTAATTTCTGCTAGCTAGCATATTTACTATTTAGGCATACTCTATATTAATTTTCTTGTGAGTTAATGTAATTTTGTATTGATTTCTTTTACTTTTGTTCGTTTTCTTTTTGTTTACATTTCTGAATAGGAGAACATGTGTGATGTTTAGATTCGTGTCAGGCAAGATGAATCTGTCATCTGCCTTTCGCATTTTTTACTTATCTATGATTAAAATATGAACTTACTTATGATAATTTAATTTATCTTATTTAATATTTCTGTAGCTTAGCTTAAGCATGTATTTCGTTAGTTTTCATGTAAATTATCCTATTTTTCGGCATTTATGTTATAGATCAGTTTCAACTGACGTCACAACCTAGTAACCACCTTAGCAACCAGATGGGTGTTTATGTTTGCCCTTCAAAGATGGGGAATTGTGATTGGTTGGCTCATTTTTCAAGCTTCAAATCGATGTTTATGATTGGTTGGATAAAATTTGGTGGGCTTGTGATCACGTGGTTGAAACTGATCTAGTGGTTTTGTTTACGTTTGCAAAAAAAAATTGTTTACAAATTAAAAAATTCCATGTCTAAGACTTTCTGAAAACTCTTGGGAATTTTTCATATTTTCCTTCCAAAAAACCCGGTTTATTCCCGGGAATAAATCCGGTTTCTTCTACCCTTTGCAACTCTACTGAAAATCCTGTATGCTAATATATGAAAAACATGTGGATTTTTTGAAAATAAACTTTTATAATTTTTTGAAAATATGTTCTAATTTTATACAAATGAATACAAATGTTGAAAAGAAGTACATAATAAAGTGCTAGAACTACATATTATTGAGATAATTTTATTTTACAGGGTGATCGAAAATATTATATTTTTATTCAGTTTGTCGTTGGTCTTCTCATAGCACTTGCCATGAAATTTTCAATGACAAATATGAAGTTAAACAGGCATTTTATTTCGCTGAAGTACCAGAAGAATTTGTCAAGTATTTTTCTAAACATTTGACAAAACGTCTAAAATCGAAAATACAGGGTGATATTTGGCCATATAGTGTATGAAACTGGGTAGAAAGTTTAAGTGCAGACTGTAGCAACACTGATATAATTCATCCTTATATCGAGTGGGTGTTTTCAAGTGAGTGAAGTAGTCCTTTAGTTTTATTAACACTACATTTTACGGATGTGCAAGTTTAAAAATTGGGAGTGTGATCAACGTAAAGCTAGTCATTCATATTGTGTCTCTGGTATTACTTACCCATCATACGTAGTATAAGGTAAGTCTTGTGATCGTTTTGAAAATCAAAAAAGTTTTTTGACAGATTTACACAAATTGAGATAGAAACTTGAATTTTGGTATGTGATTAGTATGTAATAAAGGGAAGAATCTTATTGAATTTTAATAACCTCGATTATCCTGAATTAATTTTTTTGGACTCTCGAAATATTCGTTCTGATAAAGTATATATATAATTTTTTTAATAGTTTATTTTAAGAAGTGAATATAAAAGACAAAAGAAAAACAAATTTTACATAAAGAACGAAGTCGATAGGATCATGAGTTTCCGAGATATTCATAATCATATTTCCACACTCTTTGATTTTTCATGACCTTGTATTTCATTCAAATTTCAATTCAAAAATATATTTTAATTGGAAATGAGACACTTAATCCGACGCAGTAAACCGTTAGTTAATAGGATTATCAATTTTGGAGTTATAAGGATGTTTCTTTTACGAAATTCAGTAATAGAGCATTTAACTACCCACGATTTTATTCAAATTGCAATGCATTTTATAAATAGTTCACATGTGTTTTATTTTCATATTTTATATTATGCATATCCATGATGGGTAAGTATTACGGTGGTCCCCAACGACTAATTTTTGATAGCAAGCGTAACAATCATAACTACCGAATTTTCTGAACATTGAATTTTGTTCAAGTTAACATACAAAACATGCTATGAACTAGAAAAAATTACAACATTTCTTTTAAAAATTTCACAACTCAGGATTTGTTTTTATAGTTATAAACTCAAACCGCTAAACTGATAGAACTCAATTAAATATATAATGTAACTCATTTACATACTTATTTCATTAATTAAAACGTGAAGAATAATTTCTGCAAAAATGCTCCTCTTCAACATAACGCCTTCTTAAATTCTGATTATTTGAAATCTTATTTCAGCCACATATTTAATACGTTTACACTAAACATTAGTACGTTACAAAAAGATTTCAGTGTCATACCACTTGGCGTCATATTTAAAACAAATGTGCATTTTTCCATTAATGTGAAACATTTTATTATGATTGCATCAGAATAGGTTAATTTTCATCCATACTTCATGAATTGATCATCCATTTTTATCCATAATGAGACTGGAGCTATGGCGAGATAAATGCAAAGACATAGTACAAAGTTTGTGACATTTGAATTTGTGAACCAGTAAAATTAACATTATTCCTATTTAGTATATTCAGTAAGTCTATTTATATTTCCTTTTTAAACTAGAATTGGTGGTATTCCACGATAATTCATTAAAATGTACCTGTTATCATGGGTTAACTTCCAAAAATTGAAGCAGCTAAAATTTGAGATGTTGTAGCACTGATTAGAATGAAGTGAATTGGTGAGTTTTAAACAATTGTTTTTATTGTTGAATTTGTGGTCGTGAAAGAAAATACCTTCCGTTGCGGAAGTGACTGCTGCAAATTGTACAATAACAAAGAAGATTTTAAATAAGAATCAAGGTATACAATTGTTGAAAAAACAACACTATTATTATCCAAATGCATTGTTACGTCACGTTGTTTTCAAAGAAAACGATATTTTGCAAAAATTACAAATAGTGTACATCAACCAAGTAAATGTAAGTGAAAAATCTCTTAGTCCTAGAGATTTTCAACCCAAAATTAAGCGTACACACAAAATAAAGATATTGTTAACAAATATTTAGTTAGTCTTTGTTATATTTTTTAGTTTGTATCTTTGTAATTTGAGTTCACTTTTTCTGAAAAACAGAAAACTTCAACTTTTGCGAGGAAGTACCAAGTTCGATCCAAAGGATGGAAAACATGTCAGTAAATTCAATTCAGTTAACTGGAAAACGTAATTTTTTTTATTTTTCAAAGAGTTTGGAGAAATCCTGCTTCCTAAAAAACGAAAATCATGCAGATTATGTTTTAAAGAAACCATTATAGCTTTACAAAAATAACTTCTAATTTACACAAATGATTAGAAATATTTTACAAGACCTGCAGATTCAAGTGCTACAGATACATATCATTTGAGCGTTTTCGTTTACAGGGTGATAGCAAATATCTTTTTTTATTCAATTTGTTGTTGGTCCGATAATAGCTCTTGTCACTGAATCTTCTATGACAAATATGGGATCAAACACGTTCTTTACATCGCTGGCGTTCCAGAAGAATTCGTTAAGTATTCATCAATATATCCGACAGGAAGTCTAAAATTGGACCTATCCGGTTATTTTTGGAGGTATAGAGTATTACACTGCGTGGAACAATTAGGTGTAGACTGTAGTAACTCTGATATAATCTACCATGTTTGCTTTTTGCTAGAAATAATCACCCTCTATCTTAATAATTTTATAAATTGTTTCAAATTCTTTAACTCTGTATTTTTAAACGGAAGAGTGAGTATACGTTAATGAATACAAAACATAACTAGAAATAAATGTGTCATTCAAGGAACATGCACTCTTTCTTTAGGATAAAAACGTTGCTACTATCTTACATCCACATATGCATCCAAACATCTACATTTAAAGTACTCATTTGCATCTCGATTCAACTGAAATCAAACCTAAGGCATTTAAATGAATCAATCTCCCATAATAATGGCAATCTTCTTGAATGACGTACAATTTGTGGTAACAACGTCTTTTCTATAAACGAAAGTAGTAGCGACCACTCAGTTGTTCATAAAAACGAAATGAAAAAGAGAGGAGTAGGATTTACGTATTTTAACTTGTTAAGTTAATGTACTGTGGTGGTCAGAAAACTTTCTTCATTCTATTAGAGTGGATCAAATGAAAAACAGAGCAGGAACCACATATTGAAATGGCATAGTTTATTTAAAACGTAATATCCAAACACTTGTTACACTGTTTCAGCGAGTGATGATTACCTTGCTTATAGAAGTCGCTTGGCTAAAATCTGAAGCAGTTTTCAACACTGTCCAGGACTACGATGTCCAAGTAAAAACGGCGATCCTTTAATGATCTTCTGAATAGACCGAAGATGTTACGATGTAACGACGAGGTAACCTTGACCAGTCGTGCATCATCATTCACATATTCCTGTATCTTGTGGAAACGTTTCCTCCGTCCTGAAAACGAGTCAATGACGAAGAATATTACGAAGAAATTGCAATGATGCAATTTCTTCGTACATTGCTTTCATTCGCCAATGTCCTTCGCGGGATTCAACAACTTCTCCTGTCACTTAAAAAAGGATAAAAAGCACTACGTTGTTCTTCTTCAACTGGCAAACATTCTGAAAAAGCAGGTGAATAACAACTGATAGACTTCCAGACTGTACTGTTAGCCGACTGCTTGTGCATATCACGTGCTTCTACTGGACTGCAAAGAGCAAACCCATTTCTACTGTAGGGGTTGCATTCCTTACCTCCCGCTCAACATAGGTTTCGCCACACTCATACAAAAATAAAACGAAATATATAACCACTGCATACCTGCCAACTTTCAACTGAACTTCCGTACAATATGAGTTAATTTGATCCAGGTTAAAGACATTTCAAACCAGAAAATATATCTGAAAAAATAATATATATTTAGTTTCATGTTCTTATTTGGAACCTATTTGATTGCATTTCTTTAAAAAAATTTCTGGTTTGAAACGTGTTTAACCTCGGTTAAATTAACCTACATTGTACGGAAATGTATTGCGATGTTGGCAGGTATGCCACTGTTCCATTTCAATTTGATCCGCCCTTATAAATGTAAAAATCGTATATATGGGTGGAATTTTTGTTTATAAAATTAAAGGCTCTGTTTAGGTGTTTATACTGTATTTTAAAACAATATAAATTACTTATTTTCAGAATTGTCTCAGCCTGTTATATTTCTTAAAATACAAAACTGAAAATTTGAACCATTTAATGTTTTTTGTGCCTTTAAGGCAGACTTCGAGAATATTTATATTTTATCTACACGAGAAAAGTGTAACAGCTGTTTAAAAAAAGTTTCCCATGGACAAAAAAATCAAGTTATTATTTAAGATGCTGGAAATTTTAGGAAATCTGCAGATTTTGGGATTGGAGGTTTTACTCTTTATAAATTTTTTACACGTTACAAATAATTGTTTCGTTTGCAACTTCTCCTTTTCCTTTTTGTTATAAATTAGCAATAAAAATAAGAGAGAAAGAAATAGTATGCAGAAGTAGTTTAGTAATTTTAACTGTACTTCAAACAAAATTACGTATATTCAATTTTTTTGGATGTTAACCCTTTGTTGCATACGTCCATCACAGGGGACAAAAATTTCCTATCCAACATTTTTTTCCTATCCAGCACATTTTATTTACAGTTCCTATTCAAAGATTATGCTTCTCTGTGACATCTATGCTTTTAGTAGAAAAATCGAGATAGCGCCACAAGCGCGGGTTACTTCTTGAGATATCATCAATATGGATTTCTCTTCAGAATGTTGGTAAGTTGTTCTGCATGAACTAAACTTACAATAATGTTATTTAAATGTTATCTTGTTTATTAATTACTGTTTTTAGACTTCTTGGCCTAATGCATAATTAAAACACAAGTAAAAGAATACTGTATTTGTTTTGTTTTGAACTATAATAGACAGGCTTTAAATGAAAAAAAATATTCTGCTTAAAATAATTTATTTCTCATTCTGTGTGACCCTTTTAGTTATAAAACAGCAAATTTAATGTTGGGGATTTGCCATTTTTAAAGTATGCAACAAAGGGTTAATTTTTTAAACATTGGAAGAATGGGTTTATGTTAATATCTTGTTGGCTATTCAATACATAATTCATACTTTGCAAATAATTAAAAATAATAATCATGTCTTACCATGAATTGAATATAAAAACTTTAGCATGACTGACTATAACCATTGTAATATTATAGCACAATATCTCTTAATCTTTTGCTTTGTAATACCAATGCATTATAAAACAAAGAATGATCCCTTGATTAGATAACAATTTATTTTATCGATAGTATGGACAACTCGATTTTAGCCATAGTAACAAATTTTTTATTGATTTCAGCAGTCAATAAATTGTTATTCTTATCCGATATCAGGTCCGATTTTATCAAGAATCGTCATAAAAAATTAAAACTAGTTTCGCTATAAGTTGATAAGTTTTACATTACCTCTGGAAAAATTAGAGATCTTGTTTAAGGTTCCAAGAAGAGCCGAGGGTAGCCAAAACGCAGAAGGGAGGCCTAATCCACCCAAAACACATTGAAAATGGGAGAGAGTAGAAGACAATATAAAAGCCAATACAGGAAATTGCAGCATCCTCCGGTGGTGAGAACCAGAACTAAAATGTTGGTGGTGAAGGAGGGGGAAATCAAGACGATTTCTCCAATTCGTTTCAGGATCGGATCCATAGAACCTGAGATATCGATTAAAAAAAACAAATGTACATTATGCAGCAAGTAATAGAGGAAATTGCAGATTCCCTGGCCGAGAGAACAAAAAAATAATGGTGGTGGTGGTTGCTCTGAACAAACCGAGATGAATGGTTAAAGTTGTGTGAAGATCGGACCCATAGAACCTGATATATCCAATACAGAACAATTTTACACTATGCAACAGCGCCCGTGGCAGAGAAAACCAGAACTAAATTAGTGGTGGTAGGGTAAAAACAAACCAAGACGAATGATCCAAGTTGTGGCAGAACCATACACATAGAACTTGAGATATCCAATAAAAATAAATGCACACTATGCAACAGTGCCCCAGGCGAAGAGAACAGTACTAAAATGATAGTGGTGGTGGGGGGGGACTAACCAAGACTAATGGTCCAAGTTTTAAGAGGGTCGAAACCGTAGAACCTGAAATATCGAATAAAACAGAAGTAAACTATGCAGCAGAGCCATATAGTAAATATGGCAAAATTCTCAAAAACGTTTAAAATAATTTGATCATCACTAAAATGATATAGAAGTTAAAGAAACATAAAAGAATAGTATAATTTTCCAACTGGACGAAAAATGTCCGGGCCAGGATTCGAACCTGGGATCGCTTGGCTGAAGCCACCACGCTCTACCACTGAGCTATCCCGGTCGAATCTGGAGGGCATAATTCATCCAGTTAACCTTATTGATCAGAGAATCTGGTCTGATATTTTTAATCAAATTGATTAAAATTGATTAACAATTGATTAAAAATATCAGACCAGATTCTCTGATCGATAAGGTTAACTGGATGAATTATGCCCTCCAGATTCGACCGGGATAGCTCAGTGGTAGAGCGTGGCGGCTTCAGCCAAGCGATCCCAGGTTCGAATCCTGGCCCGGACATTTTTCGTCCAGTTGGAAAATTATACTACTCATATGATTTATTTACCAATTTGAAATAATTGTGTTAAAATTAATCTAGTGTAATCACGTATCCAGCGTTTTCTGGAGTTCCTTTACCTGCGATCTTTTCTGTTGAGCTGATTAAAAATATCAGACCAGATTCTCTGATCAATAAGGTTAACTGGATGAATTATGCCCTCCAGATTCGACCGGGATAGCTCAGTGGTAGAGCGTGGCGGCTTCAGCCAAGCGATCCCAGGTTCGAATCCTGGCCCGGACATTTTTCGTCCAGTTGGAAAATTATACTACTCATATGATTTATTTACCAATTTGAAATAATTGTGTTAAAATTAATCTAGTGTAATCACGTATCCAGCGTTTTCTGGAGTTCCTTTACCTGCGATCTTTTCTGTTGAGCTGATTAAAAATATCAGACCAGATTCTCTGATCAATAAGGTTAACTGGATGAATTATGCCCTCCAGATTCGACCGGGATAGCTCAGTGGTAGAGCGTGGCGGCTTCAGCCAAGCGATCCCAGGTTCGAATCCTGGCCCAGACATTTTTCGTCCAGTTGGAAAATTATACTACTCATATGATTTATTTACCAATTTGAAATAATTGTGTTAAAATTAATCTAGTGTAATCACGTATCCAGCGTTTTCTGGAGTTCCTTTACCTGCGATCTTTTCTGTTGAGCTGATTAAAAATATCAGACCAGATTCTCTGATCAATAAGGTTAACTGGATGAATTATGCCCTCCAGATTCGACCGGGATAGCTCAGTGGTAGAGCGTGGCGGCTTCAGCCAAGCGATCCCAGGTTCGAATCCTGGCCCGGACATTTTTCGTCCAGTTGGAAAATTATACTACTCGTATGATTTATTTACCAATTTGAAATAATTGTGTTAAAATTAATCTAGTGAAACATAAAAGAAGCCTAGCAATGATAAAAGAAAGGGTGGGGGAGGCCACGGGAGCATGGGAGAAGAGAAAATGGGTAAAAAGGTGCGTTTCTTCCTTAAAAAAACATGTGAGAGATTTAAGCTTAATACTGCACATGTGTCAGTGGCCCATGGGGGCAAAAAGTAAAAAAAATATTTCAGGGGCCATTGAAATGGGTTGCAAAGGAGGAAAACTGCTTGAAAAAAGAAATCTGTTAAGAGCCCCTTTAGCATGAAAAATAAAGGTCTAGGGCCCAAAGGACCCCAGAATTAAGCTTGATGCAACAGTTTATAGTTAGACGATACCACAGATATCAAGTTTGTGCATTAAATATTATAGGTACTGAGATATTGTCTTAAGTGCAAGATAGCAATAACTCAAGAAAAAGAGCATCTAGAATAAAAGAGAGATTGGAATGTGAAGGGTGGGGGAAGGAGAGCTACCTAAGAGATCCCAAAATGGGACCAGGCAAGGAGGAAAAAATCCAAACTACTTCAAAGGGTCAGAAAGAGCCCCACGGGGAAGGGCACTCCTATGCTAAGAGAGAAATGCATATTAGAAGGTGACTATATAACATAGAGTATATTACTTAAATAAAAAGTGGTGTACAGAAGAAGTCCTAGCAATGAGAGATAGACCCCTCCTTTAAGTCTCTTAAGATGAGAGTTGCAAAGACTAGAAAAAACCCTGTTTAAACCTGGGAATAAACTTGTTTTTTTGGAATTAAACCAGATCTTTTGGGGATAAACTGTGTCTTTTGGAAATAAACCGTTTTTTTTAAAACTCTACTAAAGATGACTCGGGTAGACCAGCCTCAGATTTTAGCATGCACCTCCATGGAGTGGAAGGGTACTATTATATTAAGTAAGATTCGATTGTAAGTTGAAAATAGCAACAGGTCCATGACTGTTGAGCTAATAAAAGTTCCAGCTTTCTACGGCATGAAAGGAGCAAATTCTTTTCACTGGTATTTGAGTTGATATGTAGAAAGAATAAACATATGGAATGGCTTTTTCCCCTCTTCTTGATCGTTATTTTATCTAAAGAGAATAAATTGCCCTAGGTATCGAATTTTAAGATTTTTTTTAAACTTAAAAAAACATGTTGAAACTGAAATTTATTGAATAAAGGAAATCAAATAAATGACACATAGAAACAAGAATAATTTTATTAAACAATTTTTTTGGTGCAAAACAAGTTTATTTGATGCAAAAATAAAGTTCACATCTATGGATTTGTCTTAATGAGGTACTTCAAAAATTTATTGATTCTGCCGAAAACTTTTTGCTCTTTTTATTAAAAAAAAACATAGCGGGCCACGGTTTGAAGAATCCAAGTTAAAAAGGATCACATGTTTACATTTGTTAGTGTGAAAGCAAAAATATATCAAAAAATGTAATAAAAAATAGAAATAACCATAAAAAATGTTTTACACATATCTATTTATTTTGCTATTAGAAAAGTGCAATTAACTGTTTGATTACAGAAAATAGAAAAATAAATAAATAAACACAATTAATTGAACGGTAAAAATTGTAACAGTAAAATGTGGAGTTAAGATATTTTATTAAGAATGTACTAATATACATATACAAACTACATGTCAATGACAATAAAATATTACAAAACTGGTGTAAAAAAAATGAAAAAGAAAACTATTTAAAACATCATAAAAAAAGTACATTGAAATAAACAAGAATAAATAAAACACCAATAACTAAGTAATTAAAGCTGCATTTTTTCTGTTAAATTAAAAAAAAAATTCCTTTAAATTACATGACTATTCATATTAAAAGCAACATTTAACAATTATGTTTATAGAAGATTACATAACCAACACTACGATTTTTTTCTTAATACTTTTATATATTTATGCAATCATTACAGGGATGAGAACAGTCAAACTGCAAAACTGAGAAACATTTTTATCCCCGTTTTCTTAAATAATTTAGATTTTTTTCATTTGCTTGTGCATAAATATCGATTTTCAAGATTTAAAAAAAAAATAAAAGAATAAAATAAATCCATAATGTACAAGTTCTAATAAATAGAAAAAATAATGAAACTAGACTCTTATCCAGGATATAACTACTGCACTAAAAGAATAAAATATACTTTGTGCATGTCTTGCAGTTTTCTACCCAAAATTTATTTAAAATTTGAGGTGTAAATGATACACGAGTATTTAGGATTTGCATGACCTCTGTATATAGGTAAAAATATTTGGTGGCAGATTTTGTACTTAAATTTTCAAAACCATGAAAACAATTTTATTATTAAACAATAGATTCCAATAGAAAAAAACCTGTTTCTCCTATTTTCCACTAAAATGAGGTAACTAAATATCAGGAAGCTCATTTTACAATAGGGTGTGAAATGCATGAAACAAGAAATTCCACTTTTTTGAAGTGTGACAAATTCACCATTTGAAATTCTGAAAAAATATTGTATTTTCAACTAAATAACCAATTGCAAAAATAAAAGCAAAATTGCTTAATTGGCAGGAAAATTTTAATGACAAAGCATAAGAATTATATATGATTATATAAAAAAAATTCATTTTGAATAATAAATTGTTCTGAATCTTGAAACGTAATAAAAATTTATATTCATTGATGAATCAAAGGACTACACAATATCCAGTCTGCCCTTTAGGTGAGGTATCGCGAAGAATAAACATCGATTAAATTAATCTAAATATCATCACATCATATTTCAATTGATTTTGAGCCCTGATAATGATATCAAAATATAAGATTTTATTCTAAGAAAACGATTTTATAAACTAACTATAATAATAAATACGTTTTCAAAAACCACATGCAAGAACATATACTTTGAAAAGTAAAAAAGCAGCTCGCTCTAATGCATGGAATCCTTCTTGGAAATTCATAGTTTCTACTTATAATTATGTAAATATATGAGTTGTCACGCCCATTTGCTTTTGTAGCCTGCTAAAATGCAACTATTTATTCACTGTTTCTGAAAAATAACATATGGGACAGACATATTTAAAAATGAAAATGTTTTAACGATTTTAACTTTGTGTGCTGCAGCATGTTAGAAAGGGTTGAAATTTTTGAAAAAGTAATTCTAAAATAATGATTCATTCAGGTATAACACAAAATGTTAAATCACGTAAAATGAATTTAGTTTTAAGAACCTAGTGTAAACTTCAGGTTGGATGGCTGGTTATTATACTTAATTTTTAATGGTTGAGAACCAGATGGAAGTAGTTATAGAAGTAAATTATGCAAACAAGCCAAAAGCAAGGGTGGTGCAGGTAAATTATGCAAACAAAATAACAATTAAAGATATGAGTGGTGTGCCTACATACGTAGTAACAAGTTAGATGCTCTATTACTAGTGATAAAAATAATTTTTTTTTTTTCTCCAGGCACCAAAAAAATTGTAAGTCACTGTACAAACTATAATACCCTGAGAGATAGTGAACAAATTTATTAAGTTATTTGATAAGGATTGAAATCTTTATAAAATGAATTTATCACTTACCTGAAATAGTTATGGATGACCTAGCAGGTTTCCAGGGGTTTTAAAGTAGCCTTAGCAACATTGCATACTGTGCTGCAAAGTTGGTAGGTTGACTTATAACTGCTGATTATCTACACGAGGGATATAGGCTCTAGGGGGGTTTCTAAGGGATCCTAACCCACATTAATGCAAGGTCCGAAGAAAACCACGGTAAACTCCGAACGGTTAGGTCAAAGAACATGACAGGGTTTTAAACCCAGCACCTCCTCCTGTCTACCAGTTTTGAAAGCAGACTTTCTCAGCCACTGATGGGGTCCTGTACTTCAAAGCAAAGTAAGTCCTACTCTGATTAATGTTGATTGCCAAAGTAGTTCATAGAGAAATTACTTTTTACTAACATATATAATTGAGATACCATTAATTGTGTTTTGCAGCAGGGTGTGGGAAATTGCTAAGTATACTATTAAATGCTGCCAGGGCTTCCATACCTATCTTAGATAAGCATGAAAATCATTTTTAAAAGTTTTCAACTTTTATCAAATCTTTAAGTGATTTTCCCCCGCTGGCTCTTATTCTATAGTGAAGTTCAACTCAGAACTGCTTATTTGAACAACATGAGATGATAAAGAGTTCTAAGAATACATATGCATAACAGAAAATGTTTGGTCACAAAAAATGCCAAAAAACTTTTCTTTATAATACAATATATGAAATATAATAAGTTTCCAACCACCTAAATATGAGTAAAAGGTAACTGTCAAAAGTTTAAAAAATTGTCAGCTTTCCTGATATTGATATTTGAACTCTTTGTAATAATTTAAGAACTTATGAGTACATCTTTTAGAAAATAGTACATTTACTTTCAGACTGTAAAACAATTTAGAAACTGTATGTCAAACATGAAAAATGAGCTGTGTTTTTACTGTTATTATTTCAGTGAAATGAATCATATCATCTGTTATTATGATTTAATTAATTTTCGTAATAAATTAAGTACATTTTAAATTTTTTTTATAAATAAAAGGCCTTTTTTTTGCCATTTTAAAGAAGATCAATGCATATATAGTGTCTAAATCTGCCAAAATCATGATTGATACTTACATCTTAAAATAAATACCTAGACATATTCTTAAAAACAATGGTAGAGACTTCACAACTGAAAAATTTATTTTAATCAGACAATGCATGTTTAAAATAAAATTCGACTTACATATATTTAATCACACTATAAGGGAGTGTTCACATATAAAAATAATTTGTATGTGAAATATCTTAAGGAAGCGTCACACTTTGGAATGGATACGATGATGCCTATTTAAAGTAGATTTATCAGAAAAACATTTGCTACACACCTCACAAGGGAAAGGCTTTTCTTTAGTATGAATTCCAAGATGTCTACTTAAATGAGATTTGAGAGAAAAACCTTTGTTACACACTTCACAAGAGAAAGGTTTTTCTTTAGCATGAACACGCATGTGGTCATTTAAACAATATTTTCGAGAAAACCCTTTGTTACACACCACACAAGAGAACGGCTTCGTGGTAGTATGAATACCTTGGTGGCTATTTAAATTAGATTTGTCAGAAAACGATTTGCTACATACCTCACAAGAGAAAGGTTTCTCATTAGTATGAAGACGCCGATGTACATTTAAATGAGATTTGTGAGAAAACCCTTTGTTACATACCTCACAAGAGAAAGGTTTCTCGTTAGTATGAACGCGCCGGTGGGCATTTAAATGAGATTTTTGAGAAAACCCTTTGTTACACACTTCACAAGCGAAAAGTTTCTCTTTAGTATGAACTCGCAGGTGGACAATTAAATCAGATTTACGATAAAAACTTCTGTTGCACACATCACAAGGAATTGTTTTCTCTTTGGAATGGATTCGCAGCTCATCACTTAAATTACTTTCTTGAGAAAATTCTTCACTACTCATCTCACAAGAGAAAAGTTTTTCTTTAATATGAATATGCCGGTGGACATTTAAATGAGATTTTTGAGAAAACACTTTGTTACACACCTCACAAGAGAAAGGTTTCTCATTAGTATGAACACGCCGGTGGGCATTTAAATGAGATTTTTGAGAAAATCCTTTGTTACACACCTCACAAGCGAAAAGTTTCTCTTTATTATGAACTCGCAGGTGGACAATTAAATCAGATTCATGACTAAACCTTATGTTGCACACATCACAAGAAAATGGTTTCTCTTTGGAATGGATTCGCAGCTCATCACTTAAATTAGTTTCTTGAGAAAATTCTTTGCTACTCATCTCACAAGTCAAAGGTTTCGCATTAGTATAGACACAGTGAAGTATACATAAATTATACTTATGATATATTTTGTTAAACGCCTCACTAGAAAAAGGCTTTTCTTTAGTATTACACAAAAATCACATGTAAATAACTTTTTTCAGAAACCGTTAATACAATCGTCACAAAAAGGTCATGAAAGAAGACTAATGCAGATTTTCCCGAAAGTGTCATATTGTAAATCTCCCAGGTGGAATGTTTTTCCTTACCATCAGTATGATGGTACATATAAAACAAAATTTCTGAGACTTTATTACAAAACTATCCAATTAAGCTTTTGGTTCAAAGTTAAGTTAGATTTTTAATAATAACCTTTATTTTATATCTTATATGTTGAAGAGCTTTTCACCGAATATAAATATGAGTTGCTTTCTTCTTACTATGAAATGGATAAGCCTTTGTTAAACTGATGTAATAAAATGTTCTCTAAAGTTTAAATGCAGAAATAAAGAGTAATTGTGGTTTTTTAAAATGTACCAAAATGTGCACACATACATTTAAATTACTTTTCTTTTTAGCATAAATATAACCATGTTCATGGAATAAGCTATTTGCTGTAATGGATAGATATTAGACATTTTAGTAAAGATTTGCCAACAGAACCTCTTCTATATTGCCCACTGAAGCTATAAAATAAACTGGAAATATCAACAAATGTAGTATGATGAAAGTCTTTTAATTCTTCATTAAACGTTTAAAAAAGGACTCTTTCACTTACAAAACATGCTGAAATATATATCATGCTTGAGATTTTCATAGTAGTAATTTTATTAAATTTCAACTTCTTGATATCTTTTAATAATTCTAAAATTCTATCCTGTAATTTGCATGTGAAAATGAAGAAATTCATGCTATTGCACACTAGCTAAGAAACTTGAAATGATTCTTACTGAACAAGTTCTTTTTTTATGCATGAATTTATTGAATAGAAAAAAAAATCGTCTCTATGCATGATTTCTTTTCATACGTTCTTTCACTGTATGCTACACCTCACAGAATAGTCTTCACAAACATCTTCACCTAAAAATAAATTGAAATGTATACATAGCTTATAATTGTTTATGAATTTTCAAATGTTTATTGAAGAAATTATATTACAATGGTCATTAATAAAATAAGAACATTTATTAAATCCATAAAATTTTTTTGTTACATTTTACTTTAATTCCTACAATCTCATGCAAAGTACTTTTACAAAGATTTTAGTGACATGCCAAAGTATATTCAAATCTTTATTTCTTACAGTTCTTTTACCATTTTTGATAAAAGAAATTAGAAATATGTAAAGTACATGTGTTATTTCACAAGTGTTAGTAACCAAGACTATTAAATTTTTCAAAGGTAAAATATTGTAACTAGATGGATATTATATTAATTAGATTCATACTCATTTTTATTTATTAAAAATTATAACTATTAAAATGTAAGATATTTTGAATGGTTTTTAATACAGTTTTATTTAATAAAATTTAGAACTATTGTAATGAAAGATATTTTGAATGGTTTTTTATAAATAAAGGAATAAGTGCAAAGTACAATTCTTTGCCGAAAGTTAGGTTGGTTGAGATTTAAATCTCTATTCAAGGTTCACCAATTTCGTAAATAGCATTTCGCAAAGTTTGAAATCGTGGAAATTTTAAATTCTTTCTACAAGTAGAGCATCAAAGATTTTTGTTTTTGCTAAGGGGTGGCAACAGACATTTTGAGAGTAGAGAGATAATTGATGTGACTAATTATTCATTTATTTTTACTAGAGAGCAACAAATAAGAGCATGCATTTTTTAATAGACATTTAAAGATTTTAAACTTTGTATGCTGAGAGGAGAGAGAGGGAAGGAGAAGTGTACATTTTTGACAGATGGGGTAATTTAGATGATTGATTATTTGTTTATCCTTACAAGAGAGCAGCAAATAGGACACAATATTTTAAAAGGGTAATTTTTTTATTTTGCTGGGAGTTAAAAAGAAGGGAAGTAAACATTTTGGGGTATAAGGAAAATTTAAATGGTGGATTATTTATTTATTTTTATTAGAGAACTATAAATAAGCACAATTTTTAAAAGTTTTTAAACTTTGTATGCTGAGAGGGGAGCATACATTTTGGATGGATGGGGAGAGGTTGTAGTTTAGATGGCATTATTTTCCTTAAAAGTTTGTTCTAACATTTTAGGAACACCCAGTACATTTCCATCATCTCAAAGCAATCGTTTGCTTTAGACATAATTTCACTTTAGACCCTCTGGTACATACAAAAACTTTTTTGCGAAGCTGCCAGCATTTGAATATTTTATATTTTTTTTACTCGCTTCCTGGCAAATAAACACTATATGACTATAAAACGTCCCTTCAAAATTTCTTTTGGATTTTTCAAATATTTGTTTTAGAATATAAGAATTTTTTTTAAATTTATTTTAATTTACAGAAGAAGCCGTGGAGTTAAAATATTTAATAATTAAAAAGGTTTAAGTTTACCCTTCGTGAATAATAATTAAAAGCATAGATTTTCTTTATTCTAAAGTTTAATTGTTAGAAAGGTTTTGTTCATAAAATTTGTTTTTGTGTTAAATATGATGTAAAATTATTTTAAATTTTAAAAACTTTTACACCCTTAAAATATAGGATTATATGGCTAGTCAAATAGTTACTATTCAGTTGGCTGAATATTCAGTTCATCTGTGTGCCGAATATTCAGTATTCGGAATAGAGCCAAAATCACTATTCAGGGCTACCCTAAACGATATATGACTGAAAAGCACTCAGGGAGCGCTGTATTAACAATATATGTAGGTGAAACAAGCACAGGTCTCCGTCATTATATTAAGAATTACATTGATTAACATGTATGATCTTAGGCTATCCCAATTTTATTTATTCTATCTGAAAGCGCCATTTCCTACGGGTAGGGGGACTCACAAAAAAGTATTATATATGTACTTTATTGATATTCTTATTATATATAGGTGAAACAAGCACAGGTCTCCGTCATTATATTAAGAATTACATTGATTAACATGTATGATCTTAGGCTATCCCAATTTTATTTATTCTATCTGAAAGCGCCATTTTCTACGGGTAGGGGGACTCACAAAAAAGTATTATATATGTACTTTATTGATATTCTTATTATATATAGGTGAAACAAGCACAGGTCTCCGTCATTATATTAAGAATTACATTGATTAACATGTATGATCTTAGGCTATCCCAATTTTATTTATTCTATCTGAAAGCGCCATTTCCTACGGGTAGGGGGACTCACAAAAAAGTATTATATATGTACTTTATTGATATTCTTATTATATGTAGGTGAAACAAGCACAGGTCTCCGTCATTATATTAAGAATTACATTGATTAACATGTATGATCTTAGGCTATCCCAATTTTATTTATTCTATCTGAAAGCGCCATTTCCTACGGGTAGGGGGACTCACAAAAAAGTATTATATATGTACTTTATTGATATTCTTATTATATATAGGTGAAACAAGCACAGGTCTCCGTCATTATATTAAGAATTACATTGATTAACATGTATGATCTTAGGCTATCCCAATTTTATTTATTCTATCTGAAAGCGCCATTTCCTACGGGTAGGGGGACTCACAAAAAAGTATTATATATGTACTTTATTGATATTCTTATTATATGTAGGTGAAACAAGCACAGGTCTCCGTCATTATATTAAGAATTACATTGATTAACATGTATGATCTTAGGCTATCCCAATTTTATTTATTCTATCTGAAAGCGCCATTTCCTACGGGTAGGGGGACTCACAAAAAAGTATTATATATGTACTTTATTGATATTCTTATTATATGTAGGTGAAACAAGCACAGGTCTCCGTCATTATATTAAGAATTACATTGATTAACATGTATGATCTTAGGCTATCCCAATTTTATTTATTCTATCTGAAAGCGCCATTTCCTACGGGTAGGGGGACTCACAAAAAAGTATTATATATGTACTTTATTGATATTCTTATTATATATAGGTGAAACAAGCACAGGTCTCCGTCATTATATTAAGAATTACATTGATTAACATGTATGATCTTAGGCTATCCCAATTTTATTTATTCTATCTGAAAGCGCCATTTCCTACGGGTAGGGGGACTCACAAAAAAGTATTATATATGTACTTTATTGATATTCTTATTATATGTAGGTGAAACAAGCACAGGTCTCCGTCATTATATTAAGAATTACATTGATTAACATGTATGATCTTAGGCTATCCCAATTTTATTTATTCTATCTGAAAGCGCCATTTCCTACGGGTAGGGGGACTCACAAAAAAGTATTATATATGTACTTTATTGATATTCTTATTATATGTAGGTGAAACAAGCACAGGTCTCCGTCATTATATTAAGAATTACATTGATTAACATGTATGATCTTAGGCTATCCCAATTTTATTTATTCTATCTGAAAGCGCCATTTCCTACGGGTAGGGGGACTCACATAAAAGTATTATATATGTACTTTATTGATATTCTTATTATATATAGGTGAAACAAGCACAGGTCTCCGTCATTATATTAAGAATTACATTGATTAACATGTATGATCTTAGGCTATCCCAATTTTATTTATTCTATCTGAAAGCGCCATTTCCTACGGGTAGGGGGACTCACAAAAAAGTATTATATATGTACTTTATTGATATTCTTATTATATGTAGGTGAAACAAGCACAGGTCTCCGTCATTATATTAAGAATTACATTGATTAACATGTATGATCTTAGGCTATCCCAATTTTATTTATTCTATCTGAAAGCGCCATTTCCTACGGGTAGGGGGACTCACAAAAAAGTATTATATATGTACTTTATTGATATTCTTATTATATGTAGGTGAAACAAGCACAGGTCTCCGTCATTATATTAAGAATTACATTGATTAACATGTATGATCTTAGGCTATCCCAATTTTATTTATTCTATCTGAAAGCGCCATTTCCTACGGGTAGGGGGACTCACAAAAAAGTATTATATATGTACTTTATTGATATTCTTATTATATATAGGTGAAACAAGCACAGGTCTCCGTCATTATATTAAGAATTACATTGATTAACATGTATGATCTTAGGCTATCCCAATTTTATTTATTCTATCTGAAAGCGCCATTTCCTACGGGTAGGGGGACTCACAAAAAAGTATTATATATGTACTTTATTGATATTCTTATTATATGTAGGTGAAACAAGCACAGGTCTCCGTCATTATATTAAGAATTACATTGATTAACATGTATGATCTTAGGCTATCCCAATTTTATTTATTCTATCTGAAAGCGCCATTTCCTACGGGTAGGGGGACTCACAAAAAAGTATTATATATGTACTTTATTGATATTCTTATTATATATAGGTGAAACAAGCACAGGTCTCCGTCATTATATTAAGAATTACATTGATTAACATGTATGATCTTAGGCTATCCCAATTTTATTTATTCTATCTGAAAGCGCCATTTCCTACGGGTAGGGGGACTCACAAAAAAGTATTATATATGTACTTTATTGATATTCTTATTATATGTAGGTGAAACAAGCACAGGTCTCCGTCATTATATTAAGAATTACATTGATTAACATGTATGATCTTAGGCTATCCCAATTTTATTTATTCTATCTGAAAGCGCCATTTCCTACGGGTAGGGGGACTCACAAAAAAGTATTATATATGTACTTTATTGATATTCTTATTATATGTAGGTGAAACAAGCACAGGTCTCCGTCATTATATTAAGAATTACATTGATTAACATGTATGATCTTAGGCTATCCCAATTTTATTTATTCTATCTGAAAGCGCCATTTCCTACGGGTAGGGGGACTCACAAAAAAGTATTATATATGTACTTTATTGATATTCTTATTATATATAGGTGAAACAAGCACAGGTCTCCGTCATTATATTAAGAATTACATTGATTAACATGTATGATCTTAGGCTATCCCAATTTTATTTATTCTATCTGAAAGCGCCATTTCCTACGGGTAGGGGGACTCACAAAAAAGTATTATATATGTACTTTATTGATATTCTTATTATATGTAGGTGAAACAAGCACAGGTCTCCGTCATTATATTAAGAATTACATTGATTAACATGTATGATCTTAGGCTATCCCAATTTTATTTATTCTATCTGAAAGCGCCATTTCCTACGGGTAGGGGGACTCACAAAAAAGTATTATATATGTACTTTATTGATATTCTTATTATATATAGGTGAAACAAGCACAGGTCTCCGTCATTATATTAAGAATTACATTGATTAACATGTATGATCTTAGGCTATCCCAATTTTATTTATTCTATCTGAAAGCGCCATTTCCTACGGGTAGGGGGACTCACAAAAAAGTATTATATATGTACTTTATTGATATTCTTATTATATATAGGTGAAACAAGCACAGGTCTCCGTCATTATATTAAGAATTACATTGATTAACATGTATGATCTTAGGCTATCCCAATTTTATTTATTCTATCTGAAAGCGCCATTTCCTACGGGTAGGGGGACTCACATAAAAGTATTATATATGTACTTTATTGATATTCTTATTATATATAGGTGAAACAAGCACAGGTCTCCGTCATTATATTAAGAATTACATTGATTAACATGTATGATCTTAGGCTATCCCAATTTTATTTATTCTATCTGAAAGCGCCATTTCCTACGGGTAGGGGGACTCACAAAAAAGTATTATATATGTACTTTATTGATATTCTTATTATATATAGGTGAAACAAGCACAGGTCTCCGTCATTATATTAAGAATTACATTGATTAACATGTATGATCTTAGGCTATCCCAATTTTATTTATTCTATCTGAAAGCGCCATTTCCTACGGGTAGGGGGACTCACAAAAAAGTATTATATATGTACTTTATTGATATTCTTATTATATATAGGTGAAACAAGCACAGGTCTCCGTCATTATATTAAGAATTACATTGATTAACATGTATGATCTTAGGCTATCCCAATTTTATTTATTCTATCTGAAAGCGCCATTTCCTACGGGTAGGGGGACTCACAAAAAAGTATTATATATGTACTTTATTGATATTCTTATTATATATAGGTGAAACAAGCACAGGTCTCCGTCATTATATTAAGAATTACATTGATTAACATGTATGATCTTAGGCTATCCCAATTTTATTTATTCTATCTGAAAGCGCCATTTCCTACGGGTAGGGGACTCACAAAAAAGTATTATATATGTACTTTATTGATATTCTTATTATATATAGGTGAAACAAGCACAGGTCTCCGTCATTATATTAAGAATTACATTGATTAACATGTATGATCTTAGGCTATCCCAATTTTATTTTATTCTATCTGAAAGCGCCATTTCCTACGGGTAGGGGGACTCACAAAAAAGTTATTATATATGTACTTTATTGATATTCTTATTATATATAGGAAAACAAGCACAGGTCTCCGTCATTATATTAAGAATTACATTGATTAACATGTATGATCTTAGGCTATCCCAATTTTATTTATTCTATCTGAAAGCGCCATTTCCTACGGGTAGGGGGACTCACAAAAAAGTATTATATATGTACTTTATTGATTTCTTATTATATATAGGTGAAACAAGCACAGGTCTCCGTCATTATATTAAGAATTACATTGATTAACATGTATGATCTTAGGCTATCCCAATTTTATTTATTCTATCTGAAAGCGCCATTTCCTACGGGTAGGGGGACTCACAAAAAAGTATTATATATGTACTTTATTGATATTCTTATTATATATAGGTGAAACAAGCACAGGTCTCCGTCATTATATTAAGAATTACATTGATTAACATGTATGATCTTAGGCTATCCCAATTTTATTTATTCTATCTGAAAGCGCCATTTCCTACGGGTAGGGGGACTCACAAAAAGTATTATATATGTACTTTATTGATATTCTTATTATATGTAGGTGAAACAAGCACAGGTCTCCGTCATTATATTAAGAATTACATTGATTACATGTATGATCTTAGGCTATCCCAATTTTATTTATTCTATCTGAAAGCGCCATTTCCTACGGGTAGGGGGACTCACAAAAAAAGTATTATATATGTACTTTATTGATATTCTTATTATATATAGGTGAAACAAGCACAGGTCTCCGTCATTATATTAAGAATTACATTGATTAACATGTATGATCTTAGGCTATCCCAATTTTATTTATTCTATCTGAAAGCGCCATTTCCTACGGGTAGGGGGACTCACAAAAAAGTATTATATATGTACTTTATTGATATTCTTATTATATGTAGGTGAAACAAGCACAGGTCTCCGTCATTATATTAAGAATTACATTGATTAACATGTATGATCTTAGGCTATCCCATTTTATTTATTCTATCTGAAAGCGCCATTTCCTACGGGTAGGGGACTCACAAAAAAGTATTATATATGTACTTTATTGATATTCTTATTATATGTAGGTGAAACAAGCACAGGTCTCCGTCATTATATTAAGAATTACATTGATTAACATGTATGATCTTAGGCTATCCCAATTTTATTTATTCTATCTGAAAGCGCCATTTTCTACGGGTAGGGGGACTCACAAAAAAGTATTATATATGTACTTTATTGATATTCTTATTATATATAGGTGAAACAAGCACAGGTCTCCGTCATTATATTAAGAATTACATTGATTAACATGTAGGATCTTAGGCTATCCCAATTTTATTTATTCTATCTGAAAGCGCCATTTTCCTACGGGTAGGGGGACTCACAAAAAGTATTATATATGTACTTTATGGATATTCTTATTATATGTGGGAAACAAGCACAGGTCTCCGTCATTATATTAAGAATTACATTGATTAACATGTATGATCTTAGCTATCCCAATTTATTTATTCTATCTGAAAGCGCCATTTCCTACGGGTAGGGGGACTCACAAAAAAGTATTATATATGTACTTTATTGATATTCTTATTATATATAGGTGAAACAAGCACAGGTCTCCGTCATTATATTAAGAATTACATTGATTAACATGTATGATCTTAGGCTATCCCAATTTTATTTATTCTATCTGAAAGCGCCATTTCCTACGGGTAGGGGGACTCACAAAAAAGTATTATATATGTACTTTATTGATATTCTTATTATATGTAGGTGAAACAAGCACAGGTCTCCGTCATTATATTAAGAATTACATTGATTAACATGTATGATCTTAGGCTATCCCAATTTTATTTATTCTATCTGAAAGCGCCATTTCCTACGGGTAGGGGGACTCACAAAAAAGTATTATATATGTACTTTATTGATATTCTTATTATATGTAGGTGAAACAAGCACAGGTCTCCGTCATTATATTAAGAATTACATTGATTAACATGTATGATCTTAGGCTATCCCAATTTTATTTATTCTATCTGAAAGCGCCATTTCCTACGGGTAGGGGGACTCACAAAAAAGTATTATATATGTACTTTATTGATATTCTTATTATATATAGGTGAAACAAGCACAGGTCTCCGTCATTATATTAAGAATTACATTGATTAACATGTATGATCTTAGGCTATCCCAATTTTATTTATTCTATCTGAAAGCGCCATTTCCTACGGGTAGGGGGACTCACAAAAAAGTATTATATATGTACTTTATTGATATTCTTATTATATATAGGTGAAACAAGCACAGGTCTCCGTCATTATATTAAGAATTACATTGATTAACATGTATGATCTTAGGCTATCCCAATTTTATTTATTCTATCTGAAAGCGCCATTTCCTACGGGTAGGGGGACTCACAAAAAAGTATTATATATGTACTTTATTGATATTCTTATTATATATAGGTGAAACAAGCACAGGTCTCCGTCATTATATTAAGAATTACATTGATTAACATGTATGATCTTAGGCTATCCCAATTTTATTTATTCTATCTGAAAGCGCCATTTCCTACGGGTAGGGGGACTCACAAAAAAGTATTATATATGTACTTTATTGATATTCTTATTATATATAGGTGAAACAAGCACAGGTCTCCGTCATTATATTAAGAATTACATTGATTAACATGTATGATCTTAGGCTATCCCAATTTTATTTATTCTATCTGAAAGCGCCATTTCCTACGGGTAGGGGGACTCACAAAAAAGTATTATATATGTACTTTATTGATATTCTTATTATATATAGGTGAAACAAGCACAGGTCTCCGTCATTATATTAAGAATTACATTGATTAACATGTATGATCTTAGGCTATCCCAATTTTATTTATTCTATCTGAAAGCGCCATTTCCTACGGGTAGGGGGACTCACAAAAAAGTATTATATATGTACTTTATTGATATTCTTATTATATATAGGTGAAACAAGCACAGGTCTCCGTCATTATATTAAGAATTACATTGATTAACATGTATGATCTTAGGCTATCCCAATTTTATTTATTCTATCTGAAAGCGCCATTTCCTACGGGTAGGGGGACTCACAAAAAAGTATTATATATGTACTTTATTGATATTCTTATTATATATAGGTGAAACAAGCACAGGTCTCCGTCATTATATTAAGAATTACATTGATTAACATGTATGATCTTAGGCTATCCCAATTTTATTTATTCTATCTGAAAGCGCCATTTCCTACGGGTAGGGGGACTCACAAAAAAGTATTATATATGTACTTTATTGATATTCTTATTATATATAGGTGAAACAAGCACAGGTCTCCGTCATTATATTAAGAATTACATTGATTAACATGTATGATCTTAGGCTATCCCAATTTTATTTATTCTATCTGAAAGCGCCATTTCCTACGGGTAGGGGGACTCACAAAAAAGTATTATATATGTACTTTATTGATATTCTTATTATATATAGGTGAAACAAGCACAGGTCTCCGTCATTATATTAAGAATTACATTGATTAACATGTATGATCTTAGGCTATCCCAATTTTATTTATTCTATCTGAAAGCGCCATTTCCTACGGGTAGGGGGACTCACAAAAAAGTATTATATATGTACTTTATTGATATTCTTATTATATATAGGTGAAACAAGCACAGGTCTCCGTCATTATATTAAGAATTACATTGATTAACATGTATGATCTTAGGCTATCCCAATTTTATTTATTCTATCTGAAAGCGCCATTTCCTACGGGTAGGGGGACTCACAAAAAAGTATTATATATGTACTTTATTGATATTCTTATTATATATAGGTGAAACAAGCACAGGTCTCCGTCATTATATTAAGAATTACATTGATTAACATGTATGATCTTAGGCTATCCCAATTTTATTTATTCTATCTGAAAGCGCCATTTCCTACGGGTAGGGGGACTCACAAAAAAGTATTATATATGTACTTTATTGATATTCTTATTATATATAGGTGAAACAAGCACAGGTCTCCGTCATTATATTAAGAATTACATTGATTAACATGTATGATCTTAGGCTATCCCAATTTTATTTATTCTATCTGAAAGCGCCATTTCCTACGGGTAGGGGGACTCACAAAAAAGTATTATATATGTACTTTATTGATATTCTTATTATATATAGGTGAAACAAGCACAGGTCTCCGTCATTATATTAAGAATTACATTGATTAACATGTATGATCTTAGGCTATCCCAATTTTATTTATTCTATCTGAAAGCGCCATTTCCTACGGGTAGGGGGACTCACAAAAAAGTATTATATATGTACTTTATTGATATTCTTATTATATATAGGTGAAACAAGCACAGGTCTCCGTCATTATATTAAGAATTACATTGATTAACATGTATGATCTTAGGCTATCCCAATTTTATTTATTCTATCTGAAAGCGCCATTTCCTACGGGTAGGGGGACTCACAAAAAAGTATTATATATGTACTTTATTGATATTCTTATTATATATAGGTGAAACAAGCACAGGTCTCCGTCATTATATTAAGAATTACATTGATTAACATGTATGATCTTAGGCTATCCCAATTTTATTTATTCTATCTGAAAGCGCCATTTCCTACGGGTAGGGGGACTCACAAAAAAGTATTATATATGTACTTTATTGATATTCTTATTATATATAGGTGAAACAAGCACAGGTCTCCGTCATTATATTAAGAATTACATTGATTAACATGTATGATCTTAGGCTATCCCAATTTTATTTATTCTATCTGAAAGCGCCATTTCCTACGGGTAGGGGGACTCACAAAAAAGTATTATATATGTACTTTATTGATATTCTTATTAGTTATTTTCATATAGTTTTAAAAAAGTATTTTATTTATATTTATCTGTTTGCATGTGAAATGCAATTTCAGGGCCCCAAGCGAAGTCCGAACCTAGACCAACATATGATCGTTAAAGACCTAACCATTCGCTGATTTTCTGTGTGCTAGTTTCGGAATGCGGCGTTTGGCGTCTCGTGGTCAGCACTAGAACAACAAACTGATGTGATTTTTTTTCATTCTGGTTGCTATATCCTTACAAATATGAGGTGTTGTGTCTCTTTCTGTAGTATTGACAGTCAGGCAGACCATTTTGACCCTGATGATAATAAAATTTCAATGCATTATTTTCCAAAAGAGGAAAAAATAAAAAACTTTTATTGCGATGATGTTTTAAATTAATCGAGTATTTAAATTAATCGAATATCTTAATCGAGCTCTTACATCGCATCTAGTAGTTTACTAATCAGATATTCTTTTTACACAATATGAAAATTTTATTAATAAATAAACACTTTTTTGCGATGAGACTTTAATTCTCGACTTTAAATATGTTCTTTTCACCAGTTTCATCCATCCTGAATAGAAATATATGCTAAAAATATTAATAAACAGAAAACATTACTAACGTATTTAAAGGGAAAAACTCGGAATGTTGTTCTATTATTCTGCTAGCAGACGACGGAGAAACGGGCATGTTTTTATAAATGGAAAGTCGGCGAATGGTTAGGTCTTTAGGATCGTATGTTGGTCTAGTCCGAACTATACTTTTCAGAAGTTATATTGGCCCCAGACGGAAGCGACTGGTTAGACGGCTAGTTAACAAATACTTTTTTTTTAAATTAGAAAAATTTGTGTATAAATATTTTATTTTCAAGATTTAACTAGGTTAAATAAAAATTATAATTAACTGATACCTCAATTACACAAATTAAACGTTTATTTCAACAAATCATATATATATAACCGTAATTTTCAGAAGAAACGACGCATCTTTTAAATGTTTTAAAGTTAAAATTTCAAGCGATGCAGCGTTTACGTGCAGTTTTCAAATTTTTTCTCCCCCAAAGATACAGGTACGAAAAATGAGAAATTTTCATATTAATGACATTTCTAAAGTCGAAATTTTTAGATCCGGGCGAACGATATATTTTGGCCCAGCCTAGCATAACAGCTAAAAGTTTGGCCCAGCCAGAACCATACAAAAATCAATGAAACTCGACTTCTGAAAAAAATTCAGATACTTCTTAATCAACATTATCCTATAATTAAAATTATTTCAAGAAATATTTCATACATACTCATGTATCATTTAGCAGCTTATATATACAAGCTATGGAATATGGAAAGACAGCATTAGAGATTACTTGGACAAATGCATTTAAATGATTCATCAGAAAAAATAATGTAGTTTAAAATGGAAAAAAGAATAAATAAAAAAAATAATTTTGAAACTCTATAAAGAATTTTTTAAAGCAGATTTTTAAAAAAATTCTCTGTGTTTTAATAAAGAAAAACTAATTTCTAATGATTTTGTCAAAAAAAGGTAAAATGTCACTGTTATTTTCACACAAAATAGCTGGTCTGACATGGTCTGGAAAAAATTAGTTCAACGCATGGCCCAGCAAGAGTCTGCAGAAAAAAATTAAGCCCAGGTGCAGCCTAGCTCGAGTCTAATAAAAGAAGTTTGACCTGGGTCCATGCAGATCTCTAACGTGTACACTGAATGTGATAATTCTATAAAAAAGATTTAAAACAAATTCATAGGTTACTTAAAAAAAAGTAGTGGATGTAGTAAAAAATATTTAATATTCCATGTTTTCTAAGAACATATAACTGCAAGAAAAGATTTTATTTGTAAAAAGTTAACATTTCTAGAAAAAACTCGCAAAAGATTGTGGATATACATATCAAAACTTTTTTTTCCATTTGAAAATTTCCATCTCTACCCTTAACAAAACAATAGCGGGTAAAGTCAGGTTACAAGATCAAATGCTGAACTCTAGTCTTCACAGGCTGGATTGTATCTGACATGAACCTGAAAATTCTGCTCAAAGTCAACCAGAGACCTATAAAAAAATTATCTTAAAACCTGAACTGAACTCGAAATATTCAAACCTGAATTCGAAGTGAAAGAAAATTAACCCATGTTTTAATGCCAATATGCAAAAGTAGTATACAATTATGTCTCTTAATGTCAAGTTTATCTTACTTTTTTCCATTAAAAAAATATTCAACACTTTCTTTTGAAAAAAAAATCAGGACAACACAACCATGAACCGAAAGAATCAAAACCCAACCCAAAACCAATCCGAACCTGAAACATTTAATGTCAACTCAACCCGCAACTTTAAAAAATAAAGCTGCCCCGAACTGCAGATCGAGTTCAGGTAAAATCGCTTTACCTGACCAGATGCAGGACTCTAGTCTGCACTTAGCGATTGAAATAAATAGAAAATATAATTGTGAAATATTTTTTATATGTATACGATATCATAGAATATTAAAAATATGACTATAAATTAAAACATTAAATTGCATAATTAAAATATCTAGTATTTAAGAGAAATAGATAATGCTGGTACGTATCCCCACTATTTTTAAAAGTTGGGAAGGGAAACTCCCCTCCTAAGAAAAATTGAATTTCAAGCCCTGCAAAGTGATGATTTAGAACCATGTAGAAGCAAGTGGGATGTCTTATTAAAAGTTAGCTGTGTAGTAATCCTGACATGTCACTATCATGCATATTTCGTTACTTGAAAAGGACAGCTTGCCTATATTCCCACCCTTACGACATCTTGTTTTTTTTTTTCTTAAGAAAAAAATATACATATGCATAAAACTTCTGTGATTTTTTATACTAAAATATTTTAAAACATTAGAATTATTGGTAAAAAGCAGAAATATAAATATATATTAGCAGTAGATTTAAAAGAAGAAAAAAACTATCAACCATATCACGTAACTTCCTCAATGACACACATCTAATTAACATAAGTAAACATAATATTATAAGCGTATCTTTTAGCATTTATCTATGAGCATGAGTTTTTTAAAAACCATTTTTTATAATCTTAAATCAACATAAAACTTTTTTCATATTGTACAAAATACTTCTTTACTTTTCAAAACAGTCTCATATCTATATAAACAACAAACTTTTTTTCATCTTTTAAAAACACTTTGCTTACTTTAAAAAATAAAACACTAAAAAATGTATCCCCTTAAAACAACATAACCTCCTTTTTTGATCTCTTAAAATCGAACTAAATAGTGTCAACTGCTCTAGTGACAAACAAGGTTAATTAGATATACACAAGACTAGCCAATGAGTTCTGTAAAAAATATTGGTTTAAAATTAAAATGCCTCAGTAAGTAAATTTTAATAATGTACAAAAGGAAAAGCAACGGGGGTTATAAAAAAGCTATATGGCATGGCCTTTCTTAATTTTAGCCAACTTTTATGCAACTGCAACATTAATGAAAGTAGAATTTTATCATGTTTTGATAGGGTGCAACACTCAAGTACATTTTTTTTTTGTTTTGGGGTACTTTACATATTGTTGGAAAGTTCCAGGAAAAAGGAATACATAACTTAAAACCTACACGTTAGTAGCTTAAAAGCACTTAAGCCTTTAAATTTCCAATTGGAAAATATAAGTTCTAGATATTATTTCTAATGATATCTAAATAACTCTAATTCATAAATATTTCAAAGAAAATTTTACCGTATTTTCGGGAGTAAGCGCCGCGGCGCATACGTGTTTAAAAGTTCAAAATATCGGCGATGCGACGCATACGCAAGGGTGGCGGGCACAATGACTTTTTTTCCTCAACATTGTAAAATCTGGATATTGTGAAAAACAAGCCTTCATTTCATGTTTTTTTTTAGTCTTACTGCCTCAAATACACTTTTAAACACATGGATTCATAAACAGTACATATCACAATATATCTTTATTATAAAAACGTAAATATCGATTTCAAAATATATTTAACTTACTGATATTTCTCTATTTTCTGTTCAACATTAAAAGCTCACTCTTAAAAATTATTTATTGTATACTTTACAATAGTTGATAAATTATATTTATTTCATAAACATTCAAATGCCATGCTTCAGTTATGTTTTGCTATTCGATTGAAAAGATAATCGAATAATCGATTGGTGTAGTACGCTCATTGGCATGGTACGTATTTTTTTTCCCATTGTATTTCAAGATAACCTGTGTTTTATTGTTAATTCATATATCTTGTAAGATGTTATCTCTATTCTTGTTACTTTTAATCCAATTTTGCCGATCGTTTTTTATCGTGACTATTTCAATGATGCGGTGCTTCTAATGGGTGCGGCGCTTACGTGTATAGATGTTTTTTTTGTACCAATTTTTCAATGGTATGGCACTTACGATGGGTGCGGCGCATATTCCCAAAAATACGGTAACTATAATTTCCTTTTGCCAAAATATTTCTTTGACAAGTCAATGTACACCACACTCATCCAACAATTTGATAATTTTTTACGAATTTTTTAAATGTAAGCAGATTTATGAGAATCCCTGGTATTTCTCTATTATCCCATCAACCACTTTTCATAACACAAAACTATCGCCAAACTGTAACACCAAATAAAGGAGAGACCGTTGCCATTGCAATATCAAAATAAAATATAAGAATTTAAGGACACAATTGTTATTTGAATTTATGGACACAATTGTTATTTTAATTAATGAAATAACTAATAAATAAGTAAAACATAATGAAAAAGACACGCAAATGTCAAATTAAAAACCACTTGATGACATAACAAACACATATAATGCTTCTGACATCAAGTAATCGAGACTACATTTTTGGCATTTAATCTTACAATTTGGCGATAGTTTTTTTGTTATGAAAAGTGGTGGAGGGGATAATAGAGAAGTACCGAATTCCTATATAACAAATATATAAAAACCCATAAGTTATTTCACATGTATCATTATTTACATTACAATAACTGTTAAAAGAAAAATATAATATTTTACAGTGAAACCTATGGATTATGTTGTATATTTGCTATATACTATTACAGTATAATGCAAACCAATTAAAAACTGTATGGTCATGGGTGTCAGAATTCAAATTTCTGAGTATTGGAAACATAGTAGTACATTAAAAAAAAAGTTTTTAAAGTCAATTCTATATCTTAGTATATATCTTGCTATTCTATATATATATTTCCTAAATTTTAGCATGATTTTTATGCTACAATTATTTGAAGATATTGAAATACCAAATAATCTATCCCATGTCAATAACAGTGGAGGTAAGGAAGAAGGTAGTATAACACCTTGTGCACTAGATATGAGTTTGGGCTGATTTTCTGGAGTTCTGGCCCGCCCGAGCCTGATACCAAAAAGTATACTAAAAGAAAAAGTACAATAAAAATTACATAATTTAAAAGTTGTTCTAAAAATGTAATATCTCATTTTCTTAACAACTTCGTACATGAAAATAACTGTTAATCCCTAGCATATAATTAATTTTAAGAAATTCACATTCAATCTTATCAAAAGTTCCACAGTATTTATATTATATACTTGATACTTAGTAACAAATACATCCCTAAAAAAGATTCTTATATTTTTCTCACACAAGAAGCAAATCTGATGGACAAATTAATGAAATGCATTTTATGAATAAATAATTGAAATTTGCAAAAATTACGATTTATATGACGATGAATCGAACAATGTTTACCTATTTTCTATAAAATGTGTACATTTTTCATAATTCTTGTGTCCTTGAAAATCTGCTTAAGTTAAAAACTTGGAATCATTACCTTAAAGGACTAGAGAAAACATTGCTTGATTGATTTCTATAAAGAAAAACAATATACATACCAATTTTATCTACTTACGAATAAAAATGACTTTATGAATGTAAAAAGAAGGGCCACAGAATGAGCAGAGTTCAAAAAGAAAAACTGATAGAATCACTAATGTTTATTTTCATATAAACTGTGATTAGCACTTACAAGCAATAGCAGTCTACAAATTTGCAAGCCTAAAGCTAATGCTGATTGACTTAAAAGAAAATATTCATTTTGCGTTAGATCTTTAAAAAAGTGATAATAAATAAACATTTCAATTAAAAAATGTACCACATTCTAATTGGCACCATAACAGAACGTCAGACATCAATGCCAAACATAAATCTGAAAATATCACAAGTTTTCTTTTAAAATAGCATTCTACTGCTACTATTACAAAGGGGAAAAAAATGGATTTTTCTCATTCATTCTGATCAAAATGACTTAAAATGGAATAACTAATTTTTAAGGGGGAAAAAGTTATTTTTTTTTTGTTTCTGTACAAGAATAAATAAAATTGGCAATTTCAGAAAGAATGAGCCCGAATGCTAGTACAAAATTCAAGCCCGGGCTCGGGCTCGGGCAGAGCCCGACTCATCTCTATTGTGCACTACTGTGCAAAGTATTCCTTATTACACTTGACAAGAAATATGTACCATATATTGGAAGATTGATATAACCAATGATATTAAATATTTAAGAAGGACAAAAATCTATAAATAAAGGCTTTACGTTTATCTCTAAAATCTTGATTTTTATGTAATTATAAATTTCTTAATAAAATAAGAACATAAAATTATACTATGAACTCGATAATTAAAATTTTAGGTTAATGTGGATGGTTATGCATACGTGGGCTTAACAAGCCCTCGTATGCAAAACCATTATACCATTAAGGGTATAGGAGTCCCTAACCATTAGATAAATAGGTAGGGAAATTGCAGTAAAGACAGTAAATAAAAGATATATATATATTGTATGGTTATTCATAATTACATACAAGTACTTTTTTATTGAAAATTGGGTTCAGGTTTAACTATTTGGCAAAATTAGTCTTGTAGTAGTGACCTTTGAAAATGCAGTTTGTAATCACTATTTCTCGGATCTAGTAGTTATAGCTGAAGTTAACTACGTTTTTTAATAAAATATATGTATTTGTCGTTCGCTACAAAAAGAAGAAAAACAGTAGTTTTTCTTACAAATAAATGCTAGTCTAATAGGCATATAATGCAAATAAAGGTTTTTCTTCTTCTTTATTTAGGCTATTATAAATCGACTTCTCAATAATGATATTTAACATATATTCAAAAGCACACTTATTCTGCACACATTTAATCCATCAACATAGTGAACAACTATAAAAGCATTAATATGTATAATATTTTGATTGATTTGTTGAAAAGATAATTTACCACACCCTACGACGATGCATTCAACAAAATGGCGACATGACGCTATCTGGCAGATAGGAAATACTTCGATTCATTGTTCGATTTACTTTTCTCCATGCTGCCATCTATTTTCACAATAGAGTTTTATAACCTATGGTCTAGTTTATAACACAAGTTTTTTTTTTTTTACAGATATATTTTATTTGTTGCAATTGCAAACTAAACTAACTTACGCCTGATTCTGCATAGAACTGTACTGAAAATAATTGGTAATTATTTAAATTACATTTTAAAATAGTGCGAAAGTAAATAAAATCACACAGAAGCAAATATTATACTTTCAGGCAACAGAAATGAGCAGGAGATTTTTAAGAAAAAAATTCTTTATGCCTTAATTAAATTTGGCTTTTTGCATCCTTTGGCTTCAGTTTTTGCCTTCCTGTAAATTTTGTGGTAAAATTAAAATTTATAAAACAAAATGTAATGTACAATAAAACAAATTATGTGCAATTTATTTATTTTGTCAAAAAAAATAATCACTCTATTTTCTTCTATAAGCTAATAACATTAAGCATATAACATTACACATATTCCCTAATAGATACCATATATTCTGGCGGATAACTCGCAATTTTGATGCAAGACAATTAAAGGAAAATTACGGGTTTGAATTATGTGCCGATCATAAAGATGAAACATTAAAAATTAAGGAGAAAAAAAAAGGTTATCATAAGAACTTAGATTTCTAATTTAATGAACGTTCTATTTATTGACAAAAAAATAATTTTCGCTATTACATTTTACAAAATCTTTGTTTTACTTCTTGGTATGAAGTTTCTTTGCAAAGAAGGAATGAATTATCTCATGCAATGAATAAATCTAAAATAGAAAAGTGAAGTCTGAAAGTTTAGGTGTGGGTCATACACTGGATCAAATTGTATATATATTTTGTGATCACCAGACTTAACTAATCATTGCATTTTTATTAAAATGCAGAAATTCACACACCAGAAATATTCAAAATAAATTTTTATTTTAAAAGTACTTTTTATTCAATTTTTATCAGTCCTTTCTTCTTTTTAACGAATTACATTTGTTAATCTTTACACTGAGTATTTCTTTTTTAACACACTGTTTCTGAAAACTTGTAATCCTCTATAGAGTTTCCAAGTAAAAGAAAAGATTAGAACAAGGCAGTTGCAATGTGAAAAAAAATTCTGCTGATATGCCACAGTTTATTATCTAAGTTATGTGTGTGTGGCAACTTTGATTTACAATTCGTTTCATCTGTTGACCTTTATTTTAGAAAAAAATTTCTACAAACTGTGCTGAACATTTCGCAGCTCTGTTTATTTACACATACTTTATATAATGGAAACCCACTGTATGGATACTACCTCTAAAGTGAACCCTAATTTTACCACAGTTTACTGAAACCCTTAGCTAGTGATAAACCTGAGTTTCAATAAATATGAGCAATTTATGCAATCTCCATGCTGTTTATTTTAATGAGTCTAATCATCTCATATCATAATTGCGAGTACCTTTATAACTTCAATTATAATGTATAACATTTTTCTTTTTTACGTATACTGCATTCATAGATTTTTACAAAATTTAATCAATTCAGATAAATATATTTTGTGTTTGTGTACAAATATCAGACTATGCTAATGTTCTTGAGCAAATAACGTTTTAATGTGTGGTGGAACTGTTAGCTGAGTATCCAGGAGCAGAAAGCAGTGTTTAATTAAGGGGATGGCATTTCCTCCCTGAAGCATTAAATTGTCCCCCTTGGAGGATATTTGACAATTTATGCTTTTAGTGGTCTAAAAGTGCAATTTCCCCACGGATCTTTATAATGTCCAGAGTTACAGATCTCCCTACCAAAGAAAAATGTCTGAATTCAACATTACTAAAAAGGCACAGCCAGGAATGCTGATAGTAAATGATAAGATAAGGATGAAAATCAGAATTTTAGTTTTAAAATGAACAAGTGCAGTTACAAAGGTGGACTCTTATTTAAAAAAAAAAAAAAAAAGGTCAACAAAACAAAGACAATTATAAATCAAAGTTAAACTATAATTTACACATTAATATTTTCCCTAGATTACCATAAACTTTATCTAATCACTTATAAACATGAATGATTTAATGCCATAGCTCAAGTTCATTTGCTTGTCTTATTTTTTTTACACTTACACGTTGATTCTTGTGTTTCTGTCCTGATGAAAGATGGATTTTTTTTTGTAGGTGAATAAAACTATTTTATTAACTCTGTTACAAAGTTAAGATTTTGTTGCAGTAGGGGGCTCCAGCCCCTGTAACATTTCTTTTAATAATGTTTCAGGGGTTACTATCAGCATAAAGGCACAGCCAGGAATGCTGATAGTAAATGATAAGATAAGGATGAAAATCAGAATTTTAGTTTTAAAATGAACAAGTGCAGTTACAAAGGTGGACTCTTATTTAAAAAAAAAAAAAAAAAGGTCAACAAAACAAAGACAATTATAAATCAAAGTTAAACTAAAATTTACACATTAATATTTTCCCTAGATTACCATAACTTTATCTAATCACTTATAAACATGAATGATTTAATGCCATAGCTCAAGTTCATTTGCTTGTCTTATTTTTTTTACACTTACACGTTGATTCTTGTGTTTCTGTCCTGATGAAAGATGGATTTTTTTTTGTAGGTGAATAAAACTATTTTATTAACTCTGTTACAAAGTTAAGATTTTGTTGCAGTAGGGGGCTCCAGCCCCTGTAACTTTTCTTTTAATAATGTTTCAGGGGTTACTATCAGCATAAAGGCACAGCCAGGAATGCTGATAGTAAATGATAAGATAAGGATGAAAATCAGAATTTTAGTTTTAAAATGAACAAGTGCAGTTACAAAGGTGGACTCTTATTTAAAAAAAAAAAAAAAAAAAGGTCAACAAAACAAAGACAATTATAAATCAAAGTTAAACTATAATTTACACATTAATATTTTCCCTAGATTACCATAAACTTTATCTAATCACTTATAAACATGAATGATTTAATGCCATAGCTCAAGTTCATTTGCTTGTCTTATTTTTTTTTTACACTTACACGTTGATTCTTGTGTTTCTGTCCTGATGAAAGATGGATTTTTTTTTGTAGGTGAATAAAACTATTTTATTAACTCTGTTACAAAGTTAAGATTTTGTTGCAGTAGGGGGCTCCAGCCCCTGTAACTTTTCTTTTAATAATGTTTCAGGGGTTACTATCAGCATAAAGGCACAGCCAGGAATGCTGATAGTAAATGATAAGATAAGGATGAAAATCAGAATTTTAGTTTTAAAATGAACAAGTGCAGTTACAAAGGTGGACTCTTATTTAAAAAAAAAAAAAAAAAAAGGTCAACAAAACAAAGACAATTATAAATCAAAGTTAAACTATAATTTACACATTAATATTTTCCCTAGATTACCATAAACTTTATCTAATCACTTATAAACATGAATGATTTAATGCCATAGCTCAAGTTCATTTGCTTGTCTTATTTTTTTTTTACACTTACACGTTGATTCTTGTGTTTCTGTCCTGATGAAAGATGGATTTTTTTTTGTAGGTGAATAAAACTATTTTATTAACTCTGTTACAAAGTTAAGATTTTGTTGCAGTAGGGGGCTCCAGCCCCTGTAACATTTCTTTTAATAATGTTTCAGGGGTTACTATCAGCATAAAGGCACAGCCAGGAATGCTGATAGTAAATGATAAGATAAGGATGAAAATCAGAATTTTAGTTTTAAAATGAACAAGTGCAGTTACAAAGGTGGACTCTTATTTAAAAAAAAAAAAAAAAAGGTCAACAAAACAAAGACAATTATAAATCAAAGTTAAACTATAATTTACACATTAATATTTTCCCTAGATTACCATAAACTTTATCTAATCACTTATAAACATGAATGATTTAATGCCATAGCTCAAGTTCATTTGCTTGTCTTATTTTTTTTACACTTACACGTTGATTCTTGTGTTTCTGTCCTGATGAAAGATGGATTTTTTTTTGTAGGTGAATAAAACTATTTTATTAACTCTGTTACAAAGTTAAGATTTTGTTGCAGTAGGGGGCTCCAGCCCCTGTAACATTTCTTTTAATAATGTTTCAGGGGTTACTATCAGCATAAAGGCACAGCCAGGAATGCTGATAGTAAATGATAAGATAAGGATGAAAATCAGAATTTTAGTTTTAAAATGAACAAGTGCAGTTACAAAGGTGGACTCTTATTTAAAAAAAAAAAAAAAAAGGTCAACAAAACAAAGACAATTATAAATCAAAGTTAAACTAAAATTTACACATTAATATTTTCCCTAGATTACCATAAACTTTATCTAATCACTTATAAACATGAATGATTTAATGCCATAGCTCAAGTTCATTTGCTTGTCTTATTTTTTTTACACTTACACGTTGATTCTTGTGTAAGATCTGTCCTGATGAAAGATGGATTTTTTTTTGTAGGTGAATAAAACTATTTTATTAACTCTGTTACAAAGTTAAGATTTTGTTGCAGTAGGGGACTCCAGCCCCTGTAACATTTCTTTTAATAATGTTTCAGGGGTTACTATCAGCATAAAGGCACAGCCAGGAATGCTGATAGTAAATGATAAGATAAGGATGAAAATCAGAATTTTAGTTTTAAAATGAACAAGTGCAGTTACAAAGGTGGACTCTTATTTAAAAAAAAAAAAAAAAAAAGGTCAACAAAACAAAGACAATTATAAATCAAAGTTAAACTATAATTTACACATTAATATTTTCCCTAGATTACCATAAACTTTATCTAATCACTTATAAACATGAATGATTTAATGCCATAGCTCAAGTTCATTTGCTTGTCTTATTTTTTTTTGACACTTACACGTTGATTCTTGTGTTTCTGTCCTGATGAAAGATGGATTTTTTTTTGTAGGTGAATAAAACTATTTTATTAACTCTGTTACAAAGTTAAGATTTTGTTGCAGTAGGGGGCTCCAGCCCCTGTAACATTTCTTTTAATAATGTTTCAGGGGTTACTATCAGCATAAAGGCACAGCCAGGAATGCTGATAGTAAATGATAAGATAAGGATGAAAATCAGAATTTTAGTTTTAAAATGAACAAGTGCAGTTACAAAGGTGGACTCTTATTTAAAAAAAAAAAAAAAAAAGGTCAACAAAACAAAGACAATTATAAATCAAAGTTAAACTAAAATTTACACATTAATATTTTCCCTAGATTACCATAACTTTATCTAATCACTTATAAACATGAATGATTTAATGCCATAGCTCAAGTTCATTTGCTTGTCTTATTTTTTTTACACTTACACGTTGATTCTTGTGTTTCTGTCCTGATGAAAGATGGATTTTTTTTTGTAGGTGAATAAAACTATTTTATTAACTCTGTTACAAAGTTAAGATTTTGTTGCAGTAGGGGGCACCAGCCCCTGTAACATTTCTTTTAATAATGTTTCAGGGGTTACTATCAGCATAAAGGCACAGCCAGGAATGCTGATAGTAAATGATAAGATAAGGATGAAAATCAGAATTTTAGTTTTAAAATGAACAAGTGCAGTTACAAAGGTGGACTCTTATTTAAAAAAAAAAAAAAAAGGTCAACAAAACAAAGACAATTATAAATCAAAGTTAAACTATAATTTACACATTAATATTTTCCCTAGATTACCATAAACTTTATCTAATCACTTATAAACATGAATGATTTAATGCCATAGCTCAAGTTCATTTGCTTGTCTTATTTTTTTTACACTTACACGTTGATTCTTGTGTTTCTGTCCTGATGAAAGATGGATTTTTTTTTGTAGGTGAATAAAACTATTTTATTAACTCTGTTACAAAGTTAAGATTTTGTTGCAGTAGGGGGCTCCAGCCCCTGTAACTTTTCTTTTAATAATGTTTCAGGGGTTACTATCAGCATAAAGGCACAGCCAGGAATGCTGATAGTAAATGATAAGATAAGGATGAAAATCAGAATTTTAGTTTTAAAATGAACAAGTGCAGTTACAAAGGTGGACTCTTATTTAAAAAAAAAAAAAAAAAGGTCAACAAAACAAAGACAATTATAAATCAAAGTTAAACTATAATTTACACATTAATATTTTCCCTAGATTACCATAAACTTTATCTAATCACTTATAAACATGAATGATTTAATGCCATAGCTCAAGTTCATTTGCTTGTCTTATTTTTTTTACACTTACACGTTGATTCTTGTGTTTCTGTCCTGATGAAAGATGGATTTTTTTTTGTAGGTGAATAAAACTATTTTATTAACTCTGTTACAAAGTTAAGATTTTGTTGCAGTAGGGGGCTCCAGCCCCTGTAACATTTCTTTTAATAATGTTTCAGGGGTTACTATCAGCATAAAGGCACAGCCAGGAATGCTGATAGTAAATGTGTTGAATTTGAGCGATATCTCGCCAATTCTGGTTGTGCTTGGCGATTTTCCTTTCCTTGGCGTGGCTTGTGAGCCATCTCGCTAGTACACTGATGTAACTCATGCTGGTATGACGTGCGTTTGTTGCCGTCCAATTTATAAGTATATTTTCTGCTATTAAAAGTATAATCTAGATAATTATTGAGTAATCAATTTACTAATTTAAGATTACTGTCGAAATCACAACAGGTTATGGCTTTCAGCAACGCTTCTACTGCGAAAAATGTCGTATTTATGTGAACTTTAAGCGATTGAAGTGCATCGCGCCATTTTTTTCTTCTCGTGTTGTGTACTCCGAATTGAAAATATATAAGAAAATGGCACCTATGGATTTTAAGTTCACGATTGAAAAATTGGAATCAGCTAAAGACTGGACTAGATGGAAAATGTCTATGTCATTATTACTTAAAACGCACGATTTGTTGAGTTATGTGAATGGAGAAAAGACTGTCCCTGTAATGGCGGATCACGCCGATGCTGCCGCTTTTGGAGAAGCGAAAAATAAATTTGAATTAGCTGATGCAAAGGCACTTTTATTTATCTCCCAAGCACTTGATGACAAGAACTTCGATTATATTAAAACGTGTTCAACGGCGAAAGATGCATATGAAAAGTTAATCGCGATTTATGATAAATCATCAACGCATCGACTCGATCGTTTGTGGACTGAATTTTTTCATCTGGAATGGAAACAAAATGAAAATATTGCATCCTTCATAAGTCGAACTCAAAATATATTTATCGAAGCAAACGATGAATTGCAACGTATTCTACAATGTGCTGTTCCCGAAGCAATGTTACTGTTCCGAATTATTTCGATGCTACCGCAAGAATACATCGCATTTAAGACTGTGTGGGATGGAATTCCGTTGAAAGATCGATCGATCGAACTGTTAACTGAAAGATTATGTGCTTTTGAGCAACAAATAGAGCAACAGCAATGTGATAGTACAGCCCTGCAAATTCAATCCAGTCGGCAAGTGCCGTTGCCGAGTTATGGAAGAGATGACGTCAACACCAAATACTTAAGAGGAAATAAATCAAAACAGAAGAAATGGCAAAATCAAAATAAGAAGCCTATGAACGCTAACATTACTTGTTTTCAGTGTGGATTTTTTGGTCACAAACGTATAAATTGTCCTCAAAATAAAAATAAGACACTTCCTTCCTCATCTGGTGTAGCCATGCCATGTACAGTTTCACAGGATGATAAAAGCTGGATTGCTGACTCTGGAGCATCTCAGCATATGACATTTGATAGCTCTATATTTGAAAGTTTTAAGAAATTTGCTGTTCCAGAAGTAGTCAATGCTGCAGGTGGTCAGAAACTTATTGCCTATGGTTCTGGACAAATTAATGTGAAAACTCTAGTGGCTGGTAAATGGCAAGAAAATTACCTTACAGATGTCTGGTATGTACCTGAGTTAAAATACCAATTATTTTCTATTTCTCATGCTTTAAGTAAAGGACTGAATGTTGTGTTTAAAAATAAATTTTGTTTGGTGAAAAATGGTAATCAAACCATTGCAGTGGCTCAAAAATCAGAAAATGGTTTATTTGTGATGGAAATGCTTGCTAAAGATCCTAGGAAACCTGCAACTGTTCTTATTTCAAGTACTAGTGATACTCTCCAAGTAATGCATGAAAGAATGGCACATCAAAACAAGAGGCAGTGTATTAAATTTCTTAAAAGACAGGGCATTTCTTTACCAAACGAGAACTCTGAATTTTGTGTTGGGTGTGTATATGGCAAAGCCCACAGAAAGTCGTTCCACTCAAGAGCTGTTAGACCAACAGAGCCTGCTGAACAAATCAACGCAGATCTCGCTGGTCCGATGGAAGAAGACTCAGTTGGTGGTTCACGTTTTATGCTAGTTCTTAAAGATGACTATACAAAATTTCGCAGAGTATTCTTCTTGAAAGCCAAGAGTGAAGTACCAAATTGTATAGAAACCTTCCTTAATGAAGCAAAGACTGCTGGACATATGGTTAAACAGATACGGTGCGACTCTGGCAAAGAGTTTGACAACTATTCTCTGAAGAAGATTTTAAATGATCGGGGTATTGATCTACGTGAGGCAATGGTTGAGACGCCTGAACAAAATGGAGCTGCTGAAAGAGAGATACGCATCATTGTGGAAGCTGCAAGAGCTATGGTTCACCAAAAAGAATTGCCAAAGAAGTTATGGGCTGAAGCCTGTAATACTGCTGTCTATGTATTAAACCACACAGGTCCCACTCCAGTAGAAGATAAAACTCTGTATCAGTTATGGTATGGAAAGTCGGAGAATTTCAACATTAAACGTTTGAGAATATTTGGTACAAAATGCTATGTACATGAACCAAAACAAAGACGTAAAAAGTGGGATAAAAAGGCTGTTGAAGGACTGGTTGTCGGATATGAAGCTTATGATGGATATAGAGTTTTTATACCTTCTAAAAATAAAGTGGAAAGAAGCTGCAATGTTATATTTTGTGATGAGTTCCCATATGAGCCATTGACTGTCGAAGTCACAAGTTGTAGTGATACGCATTCAGAAGAAGAAAATGGAAGTATCCAAAAGAAGGATGAAGATGAATGCCAAGATGAACCTGATCCTGGAAGACGCTACCCTCAACGAGAACATAAGAAGCCAGAATTTCTGTCAGAAAATTACGTACTTTTTGTAAGTACTCTTACTGGCATTGAAACTCCTGCCTGTTACAGTGAAGCAATGAAGTCACCCGAATTTAAGCTGTGGAAAGAAGCCATGACAGAAGAACTGCAGTCTCATGAAGAAAATGGAACCTGGAAACTTACAGAACCCCCAGAAAATAAAAGGATACTTGACAACAAGTGGGTATATAGAATAAAAACAAATACTGATGGTTCTCCTTGTAAAGCTAAAGCTCGTCTGGTGGCAAGAGGTTTCTCGCAAAAGGCTGGCTATGACTATGATGATCTGTTTGCACCAGTAGCTAGATTTGACACCTTGCGCACAGTTCTTAGTATTGCTGCTTCGCAAAATCTGTACCTACATCAATTTGATGTGAAAACAGCTTTCCTTTATGGTTTTCTTGATAAAGAGCTCTACATGAAACAGCCAGAAGGTTTTGATGATGGTTCTGGTCGTGTGTGCAGATTAGTTCGCTCTCTTTATGGTTTGAAGCAAGCTCCACGCTGTTGGAACCGGCGTTTTGTTCAAGCAATTCAAAAATTGCAATTTCAGCAATCATATGCTGATCCTTGTTTATTTACAAAGAGAAAGGATTCATCTGTACTGATAGTGGCCTTGTATGTAGATGATGGACTTGTAGCTGGATCAAGTATTTCAGAAATAAAAATATTGATTAGTAGTCTAAAAGAAGAGTTCAAAATTACCGATGGTCCTCTCGGTTCTTTCTTAGGAGTGCAAATTAATCAGAGAGATAATGGTGACATTTTTATTTCACAGTGTTTGTATACCGAAAAGATACTACAAAGATTTAGGCTTGAAAATTCAAAACCTCTCTCTACACCTTGTGATGTGACTAAATCTCAGGAAGGAGATACAGCCATGGTTGATGTTCCTTATAGAGAAGCAGTAGGTTGTCTACAATATCTTGCAGTTGCTACTAGGCCAGACATAGCATTTGCTGTAGCTTTGGTATCAAGAGCTCTGTGCAATCCTACAAAAGATGACTGGAAGCGTGTAAAAAGAATTTACAGATATTTACGAGGCACGAGCAGTGTTGGCCTTCTATACAAGTCACAAGTAAAAACAGAGTTTTCTGTTTTTAGTGATGCTGACCATGCCGGTGATGAAAGGACAAGACGTTCAACATCTGGTATGGTTTCAGTAAATGCAGGTGCATCTATAACTTGGTGGTCTAGATTGCAACATACGGTTGCAATTTCATCGACAGAAGCCGAGTATGTTGCTGCTAGTGAAGCAGCAAATGAGCTTGTTTGGCTAAAGTTGCTCTTCAAAGAGATAATAGGATATGATGGCACTCCCATTTTGTATGTCGACAACCAAAGTGCTATAAAACTTGCCCAAAATCCACAGCATCATCGAAGATCTAAGCACATTGATGTGCGTTTTCACTCGATTAGAGAGAAAGTTGAGCAAGAAGTTTTAAAATTAGAGTATGTTCCATCATCAGAACAAACTGCTGATATTTTTACGAAACCTCTCTCACAAAACCTGTTTATGAACTTACGCGATGGACTTGGACTGGTTAAGTTAAACTGACTGTTTAAATCTGTTATTTAGTGTTTTTTGTTGTGTATGATTTTTAAAATTTTTTTTTGTTGGCTAATTGTTTATTTTTGATGTGTTAAACAAAATTGGCCTTGATATCAGGAAGGAGTGTTGAATTTGAGCGATATCTCGCCAATTCTGGTTGTGCTTGGCGATTTTCCTTTCCTTGGCGTGGCTTGTGAGCCATCTCGCTAGTACACTGATGTAACTCATGCTGGTATGACGTGCGTTTGTTGCCGTCCAATTTATAAGTATATTTTCTGCTATTAAAAGTATAATCTAGATAATTATTGAGTAATCAATTTACTAATTTAAGATTACTGTCGAAATCACAACAAAATGATAAGATAAGGATGAAAATCAGAATTTTAGTTTTAAAATGAACAAGTGCAGTTACAAAGGTGGACTCTTATTTAAAAAAAAAAAAAAAAAAGGTCAACAAAACAAAGACAATTATAAATCAAAGTTAAACTATAATTTACACATTAATATTTTCCCTAGATTACCATAAACTTTATCTAATCACTTATAAACATGAATGATTTAATGCCATAGCTCAAGTTCATTTGCTTGTCTTATTTTTTTTACACTTACACGTTGATTCTTGTGTAAGATCTGTCCTGATGAAAGATGGATTTTTTTTTGTAGGTGAATAAAACTATTTTATTAACTCTGTTACAAAGTTAAGATTTTGTTTCAGTAGGGGACTCCAGCCCCTGTAACATTTCTTTTAATAATGTTTCAGGGGTTACTATCAGCATAAAGGCACAGCCAGGAATGCTGATAGTAAATGATAAGATAAGGATGAAAATCAGAATTTTAGTTTTAAATGAACAAGTGCAGTTACAAAGGTGGACTCTTATTTAAAAAAAAAAAAAAAAGGTCAACAAAACAAAGACAATTATAAATCAAAGTTAAACTATAATTTACACATTAATATTTTCCCTAGATTACCATAAACTTTATCTAATCACTTATAAACATGAATGATTTAATGCCATAGCTCAAGTTCATTTGCTTGTCTTATTTTTTTTACACTTACACGTTGATTCTTGTGTTTCTGTCCTGATGAAAGATGGATTTTTTTTTGTAGGTGAATAAAACTATTTTATTAACTCTGTTACAAAGTTAAGATTTTGTTGCAGTAGGGGGCTCCAGCCCCTGTAACATTTCTTTTAATAATGTTTCAGGGGTTACTATCAGCATAAAGGCACAGCCAGGAATGCTGATAGTAAATGATAAGATAAGGATGAAAATCAGAATTTTAGTTTTAAAATGAACAAGTGCAGTTACAAAGGTGGACTCTTATTTAAAAAAAAAAAAAAGGTCAACAAAACAAAGACAATTATAAATCAAAGTTAAACTATAATTTACACATTAATATTTTCCCTAGATTACCATAAACTTTATCTAATCACTTATAAACATGAATGATTTAATGCCATAGCTCAAGTTCATTTGCTTGTCTTATTTTTTTTACACTTACACGTTGATTCTTGTGTTTCTGTCCTGATGAAAGATGGATTTTTTTTTGTAGGTGAATAAAACTATTTTATTAACTCTGTTACAAAGTTAAGATTTTGTTGCAGTAGGGGGCTCCAGCCCCTGTAACATTTCTTTTAATAATGTTTCAGGGGTTACTATCAGCATAAAGGCACAGCCAGGAATGCTGATAGTAAATGATAAGATAAGGATGAAAATCAGAATTTTAGTTTTAAAATGAACAAGTGCAGTTACAAAGGTGCACTCTTATTTAAAAAAAAAAAAAAAAAGGTCAACAAAACAAAGACAATTATAAATCAAAGTTAAACTATAATTTACACATTAATATTTTCCCTAGATTACCATAAACTTTATCTAATCACTTATAAACATGAATGATTTAATGCCATAGCTCAAGTTCATTTGCTTGTCTTATTTTTTTTACACTTACACGTTGATTCTTGTGTAAGATCTGTCCTGATGAAAGATGGATTTTTTTTTGTAGGTGAATAAAACTATTTTATTAACTCTGTTACAAAGTTAAGATTTTGTTGCAGTAGGGGGCTCCAGCCCCTGTAACATTTCTTTTAATAATGTTTCAGGGGTTACTATCAGCATAAAGGCACAGCCAGGAATGCTGATAGTAAATGATAAGATAAGGATGAAAATCAGAATTTTAGTTTTAAAATGAACAAATGCAGTTACAAAGGTGGACTCTTATTTAAAAAAAAAAAAAAAAAGGTCAACAAAACAAAGACAATTATAAATCAAAGTTAAACTATAATTTACACATTAATATTTTCCCTAGATTACCATAAACTTTATCTAATCACTTATAAACATGAATGATTTAATGCCATAGCTCAAGTTCATTTGCTTGTCTTATTTTTTTTACACTTACATGTTGATTCTTGTGTTTCTGTCCTGATGAAAGATGGATTTTTTTTTGTAGGTGAATAAAACTATTTTATTAACTCTGTTACAAAGTTAAGATTTTGTTGCAGTAGGGGGCTCCAGCCCCTGTAACATTTCTTTTAATAATGTTTCAGAGGCCTATATATATATATATATATGAGGACAGATATTATATATTTTCATTTGACGAAATTCTTACTTTTAATTACTTTGCTATAGTGATTTTTGATTTAACAATATTTCATATTTCCTGAGATTTCTGTATACTACTGCCAAGATAGCTAACTTAGTTAAATTACTTTTTTTAATATGTATGTGTATATTTTAATAAAATATACTTTAATATTGAAAAATAAGAAAACTCTTAAGAATTGTACCGTCTCCCTCCCAAAGAAAGAAAAAATTTTAATGGTTGAAAATTTACCAGTCTCTATGAGTGCAATAGATTGATTATATGCATCAAGTTTCATTGTAAAACTGAATTCCTTAAATTCATTATCTTTCGTACAGTAATCAAAATTTTCCTTAACAGATCCATGTATGAACTCAAGATGCGATACCAGCTTCTTTGCACTGGTAAGCCTCTGCCTGTTTTTATAAAATAACAAAACCCTGGAAATGTAACCGACCAGTAGATGGGCCATGACCAAATACCATGCATTCCATTCGCTGGGGTCATATTCATGCTCATTTTGACTAAATTTTGTAAAGCACCAAGCTTTTCACCTAGGTCCACTACCTCCAGCCATAAAAACAATACTAAACATGCAAAAATGAATGGATAGATGGGTAATGCTAAGCCATGGTGTGCCTAATCTGATGGACGAAAACCATATAAAGGAAGCACGCTACGATAAAAGATTCAAAATTTTATACCAATTCAAAAACTGATAACTCGCAGCCGCTTAGTGACAGATGAGCACTTTTTTGTATGTCTTTTCTTAACACTCAAAGAAATACAAAATAAATGCTAAGCAATGACATTTTATTTACAAATTTAACAAAATACATTTCAGTTTGAAGTAATGCCTTTAAAAGTACAATTTATATAACAAGTACATGTGTTAACAATACTTTGAAAATGATATTTTCCTTCAACATCAGGAAATGCAATTAATATTTTTAAGTATGGTACCACAAGTACCATTAAACCATCCAGGTATACGATATGGAAGCTTTTCACCAAAAATTTTAACATAACAATTCTTTATATTGTCTGTATCCCAAGGTAAACCTGCTACAATTAAAGATTCGACATTCTGTCACAAAGGAGCTGCAAACTGGTATCTAAATTGCACTGTCTGTTTTCAACCAACCATAAGTTTTCGGCTGTATCAGTCATCTTCATTTGTCTCAGAAGACAATTTAGGCTGAAATATTCCATCTAAATCTCATGTTAAGTAAAATGGAATTATACCTAAAAATTATGAAGCAGACATAGAATACTGGTGTGTACCAAATCGCAGTGCATCACATTCCCCCAGACATATTTTATGAAAAATTAACTGCATCCATATTACCAAAACAAAACAATGGAAAAACTTTAAAAGCTTTCTTTAAAAAAAAAAAAAGAGAAAAGTCTTAGAGACCAAGTGTTAAAAAAAAAAATGCACAGCTGAAATTTTAAATATGAGAAATTATTAAACACACTCGGCACACTTAATTTTGCAAAAAATGAGAGAAAAGCCAATTTCTAACTTTTTGCATAAAATAAATTTAGACATCTGTAGTATATTCTCAAAAGTGTCATTCAGATATTTAAAAATAACTGAAAAGTGTTTTCTACCCCATTCATTATCTGTTGAATGATTCAGGATTGCAATCGTTAAAAGTTGTGGACAAAAATAAGTATTGAATTTTCAGTAATAGAAATATTTTATTTTAAAAAGTACAAATGTTAAGTTAAAAGTCATTTTTATTGCATTTTTTACACAATACTTTATTTAATTTTTCATACACTTTTTGGAAATCTAATGCTTACAGTTATAGAACACATTTCTAAAATAGTACTTAACAAAAGCTATTTCAACGTGTTCAAAGTTATAGAAAAAGTGTCCTGTTAAAATTATCTTACATTTTTTTAAGTAAAATTTTCAATTTTTACTACAAATATTGTATTTTTCCTTGATTAATTCATTTTCTTTCGGGAACACCTCTAATAATACATGCCAATAAAATACTGAAATTAAAAGTAAAAATTAAAATGTTATAGGGTGTTCTTAACCTGTAACAGGGGACGTGCGGCCTCAGAGACCGCATTCCATCTTTCTCACATCACCCCTATTTCATGCTTCCTCCAATTGAATGGATTCTTCCCGTAGCTTCATGTTTCATGACCTTCGCCTTGATGCTTTATTATCAGAATGCTCTGGCAGCTGCATCCGGTGAAATTATATCACATTCTTCTAGAGTGGTCTGTGAGACTTCACCTCCCTCTCAGTGTTAAAATTTTTGGCAGTAGGTAGTACCGATGGCTTTGAAGTTAAGTCTGCGGAGATGCATTTATCGTTCTGATCCACATTATGTAGAAGAATTGCAAAAATTTTTTAATGATATTGGTAGTGATTTTAATGAAGAAAATGACTGCGAAGAAGATTTCTGTGAAAGCTCCCACTCAACAGACTCTGAATTTTCTTCAGATAACACTGATAACACTGACCATGATGGTGTTTTTGAAAGCATTAGCGAGAGAATTAGTCCAACCACAGCTACACACAAGAGTTAAAAATCCAAGAATAAATCGAGAATTGCACCTAACGATAAAGCAAATTTTAGTAAACGAACCGGAGTCCCAAGATGTGGAGCAGAGCACAAAAGAAACAAAGTTAAAATCAAGGAAAACATGTCATTTTTGCCCCACAAGCAAAATAGAAAAACAGCATATTTATGTTTGTCTTGCCAAGAGCCTGTTTGTTTGGAATGCACACAAAAGTTATGCAATGAATGTGTTAAAGAAGACAAGAACTAAATTGTTTGCATTCATAAAATCAATGAGATACTGTTACTTTAGGTACTGTCAAAAATTTTCTGTATTGTGCTACATATCCTTTTCATATATTAAAATTTGATTTATATATTAAACAAAATAAAATTAATAGTTGATTCATAATACATACGTTTTTAGTTTTAATTTTATAGAATTTACTGCAGCGTATGATATTTAGCGAGAAATTTTAGGCTATGGGAAAATTTTCTGGGGAAAGTTTTATTTCACTTTAAAGTGTAAATTTCTTTTTTCTTTTGAAAGTTAAATTTCAAGCAACATCTAAGTGAAATTTCAGGTTGATATTTGAATTAGACGATTTTTAAAAATTTGTAATAGTTCGCGGTCTCTAAGACCACATGTCCACTGTTATGTCCTACTTTTTCACCTCCCCTGTTACCGGTTAACATTATTCAACGTTTAATACACTTTAAAAAATATATTAAAAAAAAATTATTAAAATATTTTAAGATTTTTTTAAAGCTTAATCATATTTTTATTAGCAGAGAAAAATCAATAAATAAAGTTTGCAAGCTTAAGAAATGGACAGTAGCACTACCAAGATTTTAGCCTTGCTGGGCTAGATTCATGAAGATAAAATAAATTAAAATTGGGCTGTGCATATTATTGAAAGCCAGAATGTCCGCATCCTTTGAAAAACGTAATCTAGAGAATTAAAAAATTTCTTGATGTTTATTAAAATATACCAATAATAGCAGGAATTTTTCTGACCTTACTGTGTAGGCTTATTTAAATTTTATTTAAAGCAAAGACCGCTTGATTGTTGCTTGAAATTTAACTTTCAAAAGAAAAAAGAAATTTACACTTTAAAGTGAAATAAAACTTTCCCCAGAAAATTTTCCCATAGCCTAAAATTTCTCGCTAAATATCGACCGCGAACTATTACAAATTTTTAAAAATCGTCTAATTCAAATATCAACCTGAAATTTCACTTAGATGTTGCTTAAAATTTAACTTTCAAAAGAAAAAAGAAATTTACACTTTAAAGTGAAATAAAACTTTCCCCAGAAAATTTTCCCATAGCCTAAAATTTCTCGCTAAATATCATACGCTGCAGTAAATTCTATAAAATTAAAACTAAAAACGTATGTATTATGAATAATTTATTTATTTAAAGCACTGCTGTGTATGGTGAGTTCTGTGAAATAAGAGTAAAGAAAAAGCATTTTAAAACTAAAAATGGATCATAGATGGTAGCATGAGTAATGGAATTTAATATGAAGTTTGTTTATCGAAATTATATTGATGAATAATTAATCGAATAGTCTGGTGTCTAGTTTCCGAAATTGCACTATAAAGTTGTCTGGGGTCTCAGCTCTGAAGATTTCTCTCTAAATATGATATAGTTTTGAAGCTTTCATTAAAAGTGTTCATTGGTTTTGTCATTAAAGGTATTCTATATAAATATTTCAGCAGTACCTAACTTACTCTAGTCATTTCAAACATTGATATAGCCTTTGCAATAAGCTGTACTTAGGCCTAACTATTCAAAATGAGATGGTCAGCATCCTTTGAAAAATGTATCTACAGAATTTAAAAATTTCTTGATGTTTATTAAAATATACCAATAATAGCAGAAGATTTTCTGAACTTACTGTGTAGGCTTATTTAAAGCACTTCTGTGTATTGTGAGTTCTGTGAAATAAGAGTAAAGAAAAGCATTTTAAAACTGGGTTGGGTTGGGTTGATTATTGACGGCCAATTATCGACACTAGGGATATAGGCCCGGGGGGAGTGCCCTTCGTGGGGGTCTTTCTAAGGGAACCTAATCCGTATTTACGCATGGATAAATCCACGGCTCGAAGAAAACCACGAAAACTCCGAACGATTAGGCCGACGGGCGCGATTGGGATTGAACCCAGCACCTCCCGTCTACCAGCTTCGAGAGCACAACCTCTCAGCCACGACATTTTAAAACTGAAAATGGATCATAGGTCTTAGCATGACTATTGGAATTTATTATCAAGTTTCTTGATCGAAATTATATTCATGAATATTTAATCGTCATCGTTAATCGAATAGTCTGGTGTCTAGTTTCCGAAATGGTGTTATAAGGTTGGGGCTAGACCAACATATGATCGTTAAAGACCTAACCATTCGCTGATTTTCTGTGTGCTAGTTTCGGAATGCGGCGTTTGGCGTCTCGTGGTCAGCACTAGAACAACAAACTGATGTGATTTTTTTTCATTCTGGTTGCTATATCCTTACAAATATGAGGTGTTGTGTCTCTTTCTGTAGTATTGACAGTCGGGCAGACCATTTTGACCCTGATGATAATTAAATTTCGATGCATTATTTTCCAAAAGAGGAAAAAATTAAAAACTTTTATTGCGATGATGTTTTAAATTAATCGAGTATTTAAATTAATCGAATATCTTAATCGAGCTCTTACATCGCATCTAGTAGTTTACTAATCAGATATTCTTTTTACACAATATGAAAATTTTATTAATAAATAAACACTTTTTTGCGATGAGACTTTAATTCTCGACTTTAAATATGTTCTTTTCACCAGTTTCATCCATCCTGAATAGAAATATATGCTAAAAATATTAATAAACAGAAAAAGTAGCGATTACAAACTACATTTTCAAAAGTAGTTACTTATAGAACATTAATTTTGCCAAAGAATTCAATTTACACTCTATTTTTAGAAAACAAAAAGTACTTGTAAATGATTGTGAATAATCATACACAGCTTTTATTTATTGTTTTTACAGTAATTTTCGCACCTATTTGTCTAATGGTTAGGGCCCTGGTTGTTGGCCAAAAAGTACATGTTCGAATCCCGAATTTAGACGTGGTTGTTTGTAGTGGGTCTAATTCCACTTTAAATGTAGATCCCAGAATGCAAAACCTACCACATTAACCAAATTTTTATTTAGCAAGTAATAAATTTGTTCTTAATTTATTAAGATAACTGTAATGTACGTGAAAATTAAAATTTTAGAGATAAACGGAAACCATTTATCTGTAGATTATTCTCCTTCTGAAATATGGGCTTGTTTTTAGAATCATTCTGTGATGGGAACAATTTTTTTTTCGTTGACTTTTATTAAAAACGGTAATTTTGCCAAACATGACAACCTTGCCATAAGTGTATCTTGTAGGTGATTTTGCTTCGATGGAAATTTGCTTTATTTTCTCACCTGCTCAGATAAAAAATTTTTTGTTGTTTCTTTCTTTTTAACTGGGCGTGAGAGATAATTTATGAAAAAGGACTGCAAATTTTGATTTGAAATTGACATTAGATCCATTGAGTAAAGCAAATCACATTGCTGTTATGTTCTTTTAGTGTTGTAACATTTTTTCTTTCTGTATTTCATTCAGAGCAGATGTTAGTTTTAAACGTGGTTTCTTTTATAAATATCAAATTTAGTTACTGAAAGTCTACAATTATATTGCACTGAGATTTTAGCTGCTGCCATCTTGATTTGGCACACTTTTGTCTCTAATCCTTTATTGCAAATCTGAGAGACATGACATGAAACCATACCAAGTTGGGGACTTTTAAAGTTCTAAATTTCTAAAATTTCACCTCCATCATTTGTGGTATCAAACTACAGTTATATTGCACATTTTTCTTGTCAAGTGTAATAAGGGCTACTTTGCATAATAGTGCACAAGGAGTTACTGCTTTTATTCATTTCCTTTATTATAAACATAACTGGCATGGGATTTTACTATAATATATTATTGTAAGTTCCTATAATGCTTCAAATATGTTGTAACCATAAAAGTCATGCGAAAAGGTAGGATATATATATATAGAATAGAAAATTCCATATAGAATTAACTTTAGATATTTTTTTTTAATCTACTGTTTTACCAATACTCAGAAATTTGAATTCTGATTACCATGGCCATTACAGCATGTAATTGTTTTGCCTTATACTATAATAGTGTATAGAAAATATTCAACCTAATTCATGGGTTTCAATATACAAAAATATATTTTTTATTTAAGGGTGATCATCACTTATATTTTCCTTATACTGCTAATGCTATATTTTTAACATCAGAATTGCGCATTTACTATTGAACCGATTTATTTAAAAAAAATTTTGGTGATAAATATGACTTATTTCTTTGAAACGACGCAAATTTCATAAGTGAGATAAAATTACCCTTTTTTTAATTAAAATTTTAAAATTTTTAATTTGTTTCCAATAGATTTCACCAGAGGGCACTATGGGTGCTGCAGATTTTCGGCATAGGTTACAAAACGATTGTTTCAGGCAGTTTTTATATATTTTCTTGTTAATTGTTGTCATTATCTTGTTATAAATTTAATAAGGGGTATTTTTTACACGATATTATATAAAAAATATCGTTCAACAAGCATTTTTGCCTTTGCTGCAGTAATTTCATCCACAGCTGCCATGTCAGAAAGACAAATTTTTCCAAATTTTCAGCAACCCTAAAACACTTCCGTTGAGGCAAATCAACAGGGGGTTGAGATGAGATTTCCGATATCACCTTTTTCTCTAGGCTTGCCTTTGAAAGGGAAGGGAACGGGAGGAGGGGGGGGGGTTACATTTGTGGTCATTTGCTTTTCTCTCTATAAAAGGAAATTTGTCTGCTTTGTAGAAAGCATTTATTGAATCTGGGAAAGGGAACTGTTGATTGACCCCTGACCCCCTGACCCACTCTCTATGTTCTGAAGGTTTAAGATTTTCAGTATCACTAGGTTTGCGAAGGGATATCTTCAAAATGGGTAACTTTCTGTTAGTGAAAGTTTTACTTTCTAAAAATAAAGTGAAGCAGGCGATTTTTGTTTCTTTGATTTTTCCCTTCAAATACATTCATTGTATAACTTTTCCCTTTAAAAAATAGTTTTCATTCCTTGTTACCTTTAGTTGACATTGCATTAGATGTACACAATTTTTAATTGAAAGAAATTAATGTACATTTTTGTGTGAAAGAGAATTTAACGTCTAAACAATGTAAATTGCGCCCAATGTAAATTCGACACACACAAGTAAGCCGAATACCGAATATTCGGTCGGCTGAATACTCCACTGTTCCAGGGTTAAAATATTAAAAGGTTAAATATTAAAATAGCTTTATCTCATATTTAATACAAATACTGCCTCAATTTTAATTTTTTCTCTAACTTTTAACTTTATTCCTATTTTTATGAACATTGCTTTCTCACAAGTAAACTTCACACTAAAAAGAGAAGGGAAAAAAATGTTTCGAATTATTAAATAAGATTATAATTTTAATACTTGTAAATAACGCTTTTAACTTTGGCTTTCTATGTGAATTAAAATAAATTAATACAAATTTCGTTTCTACCACTTTTCGCAATATCATATTTCAGATAAAGCAGTGTAAGTCTGGTAAAAATATCGTAACAATATCTTTACTATAATTAAAGTTGGGAAAAAAATTCAAGTTCGGCTTGAAGTGAAATACTCTGTATTTGAATAAATGGATTAGAACCTGGTTTCCTATACAAAAACTGTCTGAATGAAACTGTAAAGTAAAACCTATATTATAAATTCTTTGTAGATTTTTCAATTGCGTAAAATGTGTAAACTGTATCACGTCTTATTTATTTATAATCGGCTGCACTCATGAATCCTCGAACACTTTTTTTTTTTTTTCTGAAGGAAACGGATATGTATTTCGAATGAAACTGTAAAGTATAACCTACATTATGAATTCTTTGTATAGATTATTCAATTGCATGAAATGTGTAAAATGTCTTTTGTTTTTAATTTTTTTTTTTGCTATAAGGGTTGGTCCTATAAAAAACTTGTCAGTATAAAAGTTGTAGATAATATTAAGAGGATTAATAATACATTTAAGCGGATTTGATATCTTGTGAATTGACAAAGTTATGAATTTTTTTCTTCTGAAACCCCTCTTTTTCCCCTCCTCGGGGCCATTTTTAATGATATCAAAAATCTGTCATACATAAATTTTTGGCCGTTTTCCTAGAAGTAATAATAACTTTAAACGGATTCGATACGTATCATAATTAAGATTTATGGGGATTTTCTGATTTCACAAAAAGGCCCCACTTCCCCCCCTCCTGGTTCGATTTTGCCCATTAACAAACTTGACAGAGATTTTATGCTCCTTGATTCTATGTATCAGTTTGGAAGAGATTTATGTAGAATTTTTCAAGTTATCGTGTCCATAAAAAAGTTGCATAGATAGATAGATAGATAGATAAAGTTTTGAACTGGGGGTGGTTTTGGGTTCTGGGAGTTATGATCGGTGTAGATCTGCAAAAATTTTCCAGAAATTCCAGCAGAGTGGAGAATGTAATAGGTAGTATTTCATACGAAATCTTTAAAAAAAAATGATCAAACACTAAACACGTTGTCCGATTAAAAATGAGTACAGTTCTTTCGACAGTTGATATATCATATGCACCAAATGGGAGCTCAATCAAAAGCGGTATTGTGTTCACTCACATATATACAAATACATATATAGGCATCATCATAAAAGTACCATAAAAAGACACACATGGTCTGAAAACGAAAAAATACCAACATTCAAGTATACATTATGGAATAATTGTAAAAAATATCAAACCTTCAACATTTAAAGACATCCTCAAAATGTAAAGCTATATAAATTATTCAATAATAAGGTTTTTATAATGATTACAACCATTTTCCCAGCACTAGATGTGATCGAAAAGTAAAACTGTAAATGAAAAACTAAGAATCACTGGGCACATCAGTTATGTTCTTAGTAACATTAAGATTTCTTTATAAAAAAAATTAATTTGGCAGATTTAAATATGATATAATATACACATGAATTGATGCCACACAATCCTAAAATGTACGTGTACCAAAGAAAATATAAATTCTACAGATAAGGTAATTATAAATTTACCAGTACACCTGTGCGATGATTTCACACTGCAGTCTAATATTTTTTAGATGCAAGTTTAAATTTCTAAAGAAAAATTAAGGACGAAAATATCTGCAAACAACATTAGTCAAGTCAGAATATCATGTTATTCATCCCATCAAAATTGAAGTAAAAACTAATCAAAGATAGCAAGAGGCACGCACGAGAAAAAAAAAAATAACAATCGTAATTTAACTTCATTGGAAGATGACGTCATCCACTTCGGGAAAAACACGGGACAAAAAAAATAAATTGAGCACATATAAAATAGAATTTAATATAACATAACATACATTTTAGACTACACGTAAAATACCACTGCTTCGATCGATCGATAGTGTCTTTTTCTCCAAACATTTGAATTTGAATTTTGCTTTTTAATCATAAATATAAAATAAACCCGTGCGTCCCGCTTTATCGTTTATTGTGCTATTTATTTATTTATTTTTAATTATTGTTGAGCACAATATAATGTAGTATATATATTTTTTATGGCAACAATGATTTGAGAAAAAAAAAATCATTTCATTGAAAAAAAGAATGCTGATTTAATTTTTAATTAACTGTAATTTTTAATCAAAAAACGTGTTCTAAAGAAATGTGAGTATACTACACTGTTAAAATTTTGCAGCAAACTGTCCAGTCATTTGACCGTTTTTGTAGAAAACGGTTACATAACCATAATTTAACTATATTCTGACCCTATTATTGCTCATTTTATGGTCAAAATATAGTTAAATTATGGTTATGTAACAGTTTTCAAGAAAAACGGTCAAATGACTGGACAGTTTGCTGCAAATTTTTAACAGTGTATGTCAGAAGCCTGTTCAAAAACCTTTGGAATGATAGCTCATTCATTTTTGTGCATTTTGTAAATGCATAGAAAAAGGGATGTTCGCAACAGAAATAATACATATGATTAACTCATGTAAAATTTTAAAGCATATGTAAGTACAAGGAAGTCAGAAATGATAACTTATTGTATGATAAATCTAAAACTTCTAATATAAAAAAATTACATAAATTTTTATTCTTAAAACGAAAGCCTATATAAAATATTAAAATACATACAATTAGGTATAATTGCAACTCAAGTAATTTATATATGAAAAATCCCGGACGGCTCGGCCTACAGGCACAGGTAGATTTCGAAGACGCAGATCGTGGGGCGCCTGTTTGTTGGGAATTGCGGAAGAAATGACCTTTTTGCCATGATGCGGCAGTTGGAACCGCCTACTTCAAAACCTAACTTGTTTGCAGGCGGAGCTAACAGGGATTTTTTTTTTCTGCTATAAGAGTTGGTCCTATAAAAAACTTGTCAATATAAAAGTTTTAGATAATATTAAGAGGATTTATAATAAGTTTAAGCGGATTTGAAATCTTGGAAATTGACGAAGTTATGATTTTTTTTCTTCTAAAACCCTCTTTCCCCCCTCCCTTGGGGCCATTTTTAATTATATCAAAAATCTGTCATACATAAATTTTCGGCCCTTCTCCTAGAAGTAATAATAACTTCAAACGGATTCGATACGTATCATAATTAAGAAATCATGGGGGTTTTTTCTGTTTAAAAAAAAAAGCCCCCCCATCCCCCCCCCCCCCCCCCCCCCCTTCATCTTCAGTTTTGCCCATTAAAGAACTCGACCGAGATTTTATGCCCCTTGATTTTATGTATCAGTTTCGAAAAGATGCGGGAGTTGGAACCGTCTACTTCGAAAAATAACTTGTTTGCAGGCGGAGCCGGCAGGGATTTCTTTTGTTTTTAATTTTTTTTTTTGCTATAAGGGTTGGTCCTATAAAAAACTTGTCAATATAAAAGTTTTATATAATATTAAGAGGATTAATAATACATTTAAGCGGATTTGATATCTTGTGAATTGACGCAGTTATGATTTTTTTTCTTCTAAACCCCCCCTTTTTTTCCCGCTCTCGGGGCAATTTTTAATTATATCAAAAATCTGTCATACATACATTTTCGGCCCTTCTCCTAGAAATAATAATAACTTTAAACGGATTTGATACGTATCATAAATAAGACATTATGGGTTTTTCTCTGTTTTCACAAAAAGCCCCCCCACCCTCTCCCACTTGGTTCGATTTTGCCCATTAACGAACTTGACCGAGATTTTATGCCCCTTGATTTTATGTATCAATTTGGAAGAGATTTGTGTAGAATTATTGCAGTTATCGTGTCCATAAAAAAGTGACATAGATAGATATATAAAGTTTTGAACTGGGGGTGGTTTTGGGTTCTGGGAGTCATGATCGGCGTAGATCTGCAAAAATTTTTCAAAAATTCCAACTTAGGTGAGAATGTAGGTAAGGTAGGTCAGGTAGTATTTCTTACAAAATCTACCTAAAAAATAAATCGGTCTCTTATCACAGTTATTTTGTAATTTATTTTTAGTTTATATAATTTGTGTAATAAATCAATCAGTGTTTTAATTTTTTTATCACTTTAAGGTGATTTTGATGTTAAAAAATAGTAAAAGGAAAACAGCGTAAAAATTGGCAGCTATGCAAACATCGTAGAATAGCTTTCACGTGTATCAAATGGTACTGTTAGTAAATGTATTGCTGCTAGCAATTTTCTGATTCATTTTTAAGCATAAAAGCATAATACTTTCAAGCATGAGTATTGAAATGATTGAACAGTTCTTTATTTTCAAATAAAGGAATTTTATCTTGAGCTATAGGCTATTATTGTCTAAGGACGGCAATTTGTTCCTTTCCTGCGCTGTCACGTCCTAAAATTCAGTTAAAAATGACAACTTTGACAGCATTATTTGAAAATCTTTTGCCTTTACAGGAAAATGAAAAAAATATATATTACATAGTTTCTTAATAAGTTTGTGAATAACAAGTAATATAATTTTTTTTTTAAAGTCAATTCCTACTTTTTAATTATAAATATATAAAATAAACCCGTGCAGCATTAATGTCCCACATTATCTTTATTGAACATTATTTTATAATCATCGTTGCAGTATTTTATTTCTGTGGCATCACTCATTTGAGATAAATCTTTCATTTTATTTATGAAAACAATGGGAGGAATTTTTTTTTCTCCCATTTAAAACTAAAATTAATTAATTAATTAAATTTAATGAATGAATTAATATTTGAAAAAACTGTATTAACATAAAGTGTCATCCACTACAAGTTTAAAAAAAATTATTTGAACTTGAGTGGATGAATAGAAAATATTTTATGAACGATTGAAAATTTGAACAAGATATATAGAGAGAGAGTGTGAGCTAATAGTAGGAATTTGAAAATATCAATTAAAAAATGTGTCAGAAAGTGCACAGTTTGGATTTCAGAACAGCCTTAAGTAAATAAAATGTATATGCAAAAACATTAAGTCAGAAAATAAAACAAATGCATTATGTAATAATATTTAATAAAATATATTTACTGATAAATATCATATATTTAAAATTCTAAATATTTTTTGTGTTTAATTAAATTTATATTTACAAAGCTTCGCTTAATCTTGATTACTTTTTTTTTCAATTTCGGTTCTGATTACTGGGTTTCTATTGATATGGGTAAGCAGAAATATTGATGTACAATGCTTCCCCCCCCCCCCCCAAAAAAAAATGAACCATTAATTTGGATAGCTAAATACATTAGCAATTTAACTCCAAATGTGAGGAAATATAATTAAAACATATCAATATTTCGGAAATTCTGAATCTAGATCCTTTAATTTAAAAGCGTTATTGTTATTTAGCGCAGCTATTTTCCTCCTGTTACATTACAAAATCCCTTTTTAATTATAGCTAAACCATGTGTTTCTCTCAATAACATGAGATTACAATTGACCAGTCGATATCTATTAAATTATTAAAAAAAATAAATAAATAAATAAATAAAACTGGCTTAAACCACGCTGGAGATTTGCATGGGCTGAAATATTCACAACTGGGCCCGGCCCGAATGAAGCCATCTTGTTCCGGAGTCCCCAGAAAGTAAAGTCCAAAACCAAAACCCATCCTCTATACAGATCTATAACCAAAAGCTAATCTCTAATCTTCTAACTTACATTTACTTGGCACAGAGCCTCTGTGTTTACTCAGAATTGGCTTCAAACGGGAAGTGACGTTTCCTAGAAAATAGGGCTACCAGAAAAAGAAGTTTTTCGCCCATGTGAAAGTCAGCACCATCTATTGAGTAAAGGTGATTTTCATAATATCTGACGCTCCTTTTTAAACAATTATTGTAGTGTTAATAATGACTTATGTTATACAAATTGTGGATTTTCCTAGATTTGTTATACAGGATTGCTCATAAATCTATTTAAATTTTAAAAATTCATAAAAGAATTACCAAAATTGTTATATGAGTGCAGTTTTAACTCTAAGACTTGCCAAACTGTTGGAATTTTTAGGACAAAATAAAAAGATGGTTAAAATTCCTTTCAATTATTTTTTGCTAAAACATTTCTGACCATTTGCCAAATCTTACGGTAAAAAACAAACTCTGATATGGCAATATGGTAAATTATTATCAGTTTTTGAAATCAGAACTTACTTTTCAATCTCTTTGAACTTTTTTCTTCTTTAGCTACAGAAAAGAAACTCGAAAAAAAAGAACATTTTTACAGGTTTTATGATGCAAACTGCAATTTGGTAAGATTATTATTATTATTAATTTTAGTACTTTTTTAAAAATGGGAACGCACTTATGAGACACTTTGTATATTTAGGTGACATGGATTGTTTTTGTTTTGTTTTGTTTTGTTTTGTTTTTTATTTATTTATTTTTTTTTTTTACATAAGAAACATTAAGTATAACTTATATTTTAAAATTAGAATTTAGAGGCTACATTGTACTTGCACTGCATTGTACCGTATAAGAACTTGATATTTTTCTATTTTAAAAAATGATGACATTGTGACATGATAAAACAAAGTCAACAGTGATTTATCAAGAAGCAGTTTCAGCCTGAACAACACTGCAAGACAGGGATATAAAACTATCATCCTGACAAAATACTCGTTTATAATTCAAATTCTAATTAATTTAGCAGAAAAGAAAAAAATGTTCGATTACAAATCACTTTAATAATCATGTTTGCAATGTCATGCTTTTATGTTTAAAAATGAATCAGAAAATGTGCCAGAAAGTTTTACACTGTTGAGCAAACAAAAATATTTTTTGAGATCACTTCATTTTATTTCATTACTCATTTTTTATTATTTGCCTCCCCCCCCCCCTCATTGCCTCATTGAATACAGTATTTTTGATTAAAGTCACAGGAAAAAAATTATAAAATATAATGAACACGTTTTGTTATTTGAAACATTTTGTTTTGAAGAATATCTATAAATATACAATAATCATATGCGTATGTTTAAAACAATTTAAAAATAAATAAATAAACGTGTTCTTATTTTTATTCTCATTCTTATTTTAAGCATTATTTAATGTTCAAATTGGTGAAGGTAGTTCATTTAAAAATTTTTAAAGTATCAAAACTATGCATTGCAAATTATCTCTTTTACAAACACGTATTGGACTAGATTGCAGTGTGCAGTGCCCAATAATTTTTTTCATTTGTCTAATTTTTACATTTTTTTAAACTTTTTTAATTAAAATTTCATTATCTGGAAATATGTTTCATATATCGAAAAATAATTTAATTTTACTCACTGTTGCCAGATTTTCATAAAATGCAAATAATATTTCTAAACATTTTTCAATTCAAATATATATTTGCATGCGATTATTAAAAGCAAGAGAGAACTTATAAATAATTCAACTATTATGTGCAAAAAGCATTTAATGTTAAACATTGTGTTATATCTAAAACAATATATTTAAAACGATTTTCTTATAGCATCTAAAATAAAACTGTTCTTCTAGATATTATTGTAAAAGTCCAAGAGGCAGTTAACCATTTTGTTCAAATGAGTTATAAATTTTACTTAATCACAAAAAACAACTGTCACAACAGCAGTGGATGAAAATAAATGTACCAGTATAATAAATTATTTAACACCTTGTAATAATATATTTCTTTTAAAAGCTAAAAGGTGTAAATTAACAACATAATGCAAATTAAAACAACTTTTATTAGGTTGTTTTACCTGTTTCAACTAACTCCGAGTCAGTTTCAAAAACAAATGAGAAAATTCCAGAATTGCACAGGCTTTTAACTTATTATTTTCATGTACTTTTTAAAAAATTATGCACGTTATCTTTTATTGTTACTTGGTTGTTTATTTTCATATCTGTGACCATGGAGTAACTCGAGCCACAGTTTCGGTAAATTAAAAGATGCTGCATCATTACATATTGTATTTTTGCGTGTTAGTATCTCTATGGTTTCTCCTATTATAGATGGATAGTGTAGACTGGAGGGAAATATTATTTTACTTTCATTGAAATTTATTTGGATGGTTTCTTTTTGATATAATCTTGCCATGGCTGTACTTTTTCTTATTATACTTAATATCAGCTATATGCTCTTTTTTTCTGTAATTAAATTTCCTGCTGGTCATGCCTATTTAGTAATTCTTGGTTCCGTCTTGTTTAATAAAAGGTATTTCATATACTCCTGAATAATTCTCAAAACTAATTAGGTCAATTTTACTGCAAATGATATTCTTTAATTTCTGAGGGGGTTTGGCTATTACGGAGATATTGAAACGTTTAAGGCTATGTTTTAATTTTTCAATAAAGCTTGGATAATATTGAAAAGTATAAAGTTTGTATTTTTGCGAATCAACTTTCTTTTCTGGTTTCTTATTATTGGTGATATCTATGATTAATTTATTAATATGGTGTATTTTAAAACCATTATTACTAGCAATTTTACGAATATTATCTAATTCATTATTCAATTTATTTTCAGTACATACCATAAAGGCCTGTCTTATGAAAAATCTGTAGGCTGAAATTTTGTATGTAAATGGAGAACATGTGTTATTTGGTATGGTAGATTGGTTAGGCATACTTTTTCGGAAAACAGTTCTGTCGATAGATTTATTTGTTCTGGTTAACATTACATCAAGGAATGAAAGACTTTTATTATGTTCAATTTCAAGAGTGAATTTAATGTTATTGTCAATTGAGTTTTGCTGATTTATAAATATTTTAAGTTCATCAAGACTATGCTGCCAAATTATAAAAATATCATCAACATGTCTGAGCCAAGTGTGAGGTGTTAAGTCAAATGTGCCAAAAACTTTAGTTTCCAATGGGCGAAGAGTATATTCAGCTAATAAACCTGAAATAGGTGACCCCATTGGGGCTCCATGATTCTGCTTATAATATTTACTATTGAATGTGAAATAGTTCTATTATCAATGATTAGATTAAGTCCTCTTTTCATTGTTAATTTCATATCATTACTAAATTCTTCTATCTGTTCAATATCATCACAAATCTTATTACATACTACATGCGTGTCAATTGATGGATACAATGAAATAATATCAAGAATAGCCATTATATAATTATCTGGTAATTGTATATGTTTGATTTTTTGAAGGAAATCTTCCGTTGATTTAATAGTTAATGTAGAATCTGGTAAAATATCTCTTAAGAAGGGAACATAAGCTTTTTCTAAGAAGTAAGTAGGTCCTGAGTACTTTGAAACAATAGGACGTAATGGCATGTTGCTTTCATGATCTTTTAGCCTTCCAATAATCCTAGGAATAACTACTAATTTATGTATTTTTATAATTTTCTTCATAAATATGGGCCAAGTTCCATTTTTAATGATGTCATTGACCTCATAGTTGATTAAATTAGTTGGATCTTTTTTAACTTCTTCACAATTCATATCTTTAATGCAATTTTCCAACTTATTTATATAATCATGTCCATTAAGGATAGCTAATTTGTTGGATTTGTCACTCTGTACTATAATTATATTCGGGTCTTGTGTTAAACTTTTTATAATCTTAAGTTCTTTATAAGCAGGTTTTATAGGTTTGTTAAAAAGTTTTCTTACTTCATGAAACATTAGGTTCCTTATTTCTTCTCTATGTTCATCTGTTGTTGTTTGAATTATACTTTCTTTTTCTGGAATAACATTCTTTAAATCTGGTATAACTGGAAACATATACTTAGGTCCTAGTTCTAAAATATCAGATTCTTCTTTGTTTAGCTCACGATTTGATAAATTCAGAAAATCTACGGGTTGGCAAATAGATTTTAAACTTCTTTCTGGGTTGTCATTTAATAGATTGTTTGGCTTGCATTGTTGTACAATCTCTTTTTCATTATTTTGAATGTCTCTGTAAAAATCTAATTTGTTTCGTAAATTATCATATATTAACGGTGGAATGGAGTAAACAACTTTCCAATGCAGAGCTAACGAAGACAGATCCAAGAATTACTACATAGGCATAACCAGCAGAAATTTTAATTACAGAAAAAAGAGCATATAGCTGATATTAAGTATAATAGAAAAACTACAGCTCTGGCAAGATTATATCAAGAAACCATCCAAATAAATTTCAATGAAAGTAAAATAATATTTCCCTCCAGTCTATACTATCCATCCATGATACAAGAAACCATAGAGATACTAATGCTCAAAAATACAATATGTAACGATGCGGCATCTTTTAATTTAATGAAACTGTGGTTCGAGTTACTACCTGGTCACACCTATGAAAATAAACAACCAAGTAAAAATAAAAGATAATGAGCGTAATTTTTAAAAAAGTACATGAAAATAATCATTTCAAAGGCCGTGCCGTGATGGAATAATTCTCATTTGTTTTTGAAAATGACTCGGAGTGAGTCGAAACATGTGAAACAACCTAATAAAAGTTATTTTAATTTGTATTATGTTGTTAATTTACACCTTTAAGCATTTAAAATAGATATATTATTACAAGGTGTTATAATTTATTATATTGTTATTTAAATATTGATGCTGTATAAAATGTTACAACCGAGAATATTCTCAAGTTTTAAGTATAAACGTTTTCGTTTGGAGCGGGAGCAACTGAATTTGGAAATTCTATTATTATGCAAGAAATTAAATATAATTCCCAACTTTCTGAAGAATCGTAACAAACTTGTACGGCAGAATTTTTCCTATTTGCCAACTCGTAGATTTTCTGAATTTATCAAATCCTGAGCTAAACAAAGAAGAATCTGATGTTTTAGAACTGGGACCTAAGTATATGTTTCCAGTTATACCAGATTTAAAGAATGTTATTCCAGAAATAGAAAGTATAATTCAAACGACAACAGATGAACATAGAAAAAAAATATGGAACCTAATGTTTCATGAAGTGAGAAAACTTTTTAACAAACCTATAAAACCTGCTTATAAAGAACTTAAGATTATAAAAAGTTTAGAACAAGACCCAAATATAATTATAGTACAGACTGACAAATCCAACAAATTAGCTATTTTTAATAGAGATGTTTATATAAATAAGATGGAAAATTGCATTAAAGATATGAATTGTGAAGAAATTAAAAAAGATCCAACTAATTTAATCAACTATAAGGTCAATGACATCATTCAAAATGGAACTTGGTCCATATTTATGAAGAAAATTATAAAAGTACATAAATTAGCTGTTATTCCTAGGATTATTGGAAGGATAAAATATCATAAAAGCAACATGCCATTACGTCCTATTGTTTCAAAGTACTCAGGACCTACTTACTTCTTAGAAAAAGCTTATGTTCCCTTCTTAAGAGATATTTTACCAGATTCTACATTAACTATTAAATCAACGGAAGATTTCATTCAAAAAATCAAACATATACAATTACCAGATAATTATATAATGGCTAGTCTTGATATTATTTCATTGTATCCATCAATTGACACGCATGTAGTATGTAATAAGATTTGTGATGATATTGAACAGATAGAAGAATTTAGTAATGATATGAAATTAACAATGAAAAGAGGACTTAATCTAATCATTCATAATAGCTATTTCACATTCAATAGTAAATATTATAAGTAGAATCATGGAGCCCCAATGGGATCACCTATTTCAGGTTTATTAGCTGAATATACTCTTCGCCCATTGGAAACTAAAGTTTTTGGCACATTTGACTTAAGGCTCTTCTTCAGTAAAATTTTTTCCGGATTTCTGTTCTTCGCTTGCATTTTCATTCCCCCTTTCTAAACACGCCCATGTCTTTCTTCGGCTGTCAAAGCAGTAAGGGGGATTGAGGGCAGGGGAAGTCCAGTCTCATCTCATATGGGATGGATTTTGTCACGGTAAATAGAATACACGGAAAAGACCGATCGAGGAGATGGGCAGTACGCTGCAGTACGTCACCCTGTCCTTGCCTTTCAAATTGTCCCTGTGTTTTTTTTTTTTTTTTTTTTTTTCGCATTACTCTCTTTTTTTTTTTCGCGATAATAACTAATATATTTTTTTTCATGTTCATATAATAATTTTGAAGGAGAATAATGTCTTAATTTAATTCTCAATTTTGTAATTAAAATAATTGGTAATGCATTGCAGAATGCACTAATTCTTCCACACATTCCAAAGGAATTTCATTTCCTAGTTTTTAACACATACTATCGTATGAAAATCAATGCTGCACGTCTGCAAAAGATCAGATAATTTTTCCATATTTCATTCAAGACTCTGTTCAGTTTACTTTAAAGAAGCAGAATTTTAAAAGAATTTAAATGTAAAATTGCTTAATTTGAAACGAAAACAAATTTTAAAATCTAAATCGGTTTTCATATAAAAATATACAGTTTTTCTACTTACTTTACTATTACTTTTACTGATAATACTGAAAAAATAACGAGAGAATGGGTTGTCAAGATAGATGAAAGAAAATAAACTTTTTCTTATGAAATTGAATGTGATCAGCAAGATAAATCCAGTCCTGAGTAAAAACAAAAGTATAATTGATGCATTCCAAAGGTATAGATAATTTTATAACTAAAATGCTTTATTAGATCTGTAGAAATATTGTTTAGAATAGAGCAAAACTTCATTAATAAAAACTTTCATTAAAAATAACTTCATTAAATAAAAATTCATTAAAGCTATCAGAAAACGGGCAGACCATGTACCAAACTTTTGTTGGTTTACTATACTGGAAATCAAATTTCTCTCTCTTTGTAACCGGGATTTATTAAAAATCAAATATACTATTGCAGAGATCATCTGTATACTTTTTATGGCTAAGCCACAATATTATATTTTTATAGCCTCAATTTTATAAGTTTCGTGGACACAACCGAAGTTCGCTGCTACTTTTAAAGAACAAGCTCACATAATGTTTGTAAATAGTATTTTAAATTGTTTTTCAAACCATGATTAAAACCATCACGGTTAAAAGAAAGAAAGAGAGACAAAAAATAACGAAATTTCATCTGAATGGACAAAAATATATCTGTCTCTTTCTCTTTGGGCTAATCAAAGAAAAAATTTTAAGGTAATTAAAATTTGCAAACAGAATGCACCATTGTAAATTTTTAAGATAAAGTTTTTACTGATATTATTAAATGGTTTTATGAAGTTTTATGATTTAATCAAGCAAAAACACTATTCTTGAGGTAAAACTATTTAGTTGAAAATCGTTTAATGAAAATTTTAAAACCACACCTTTTCCTACAATTTGTAACTTTTCGCAACTTTCTTTTCATACTTTCCTTACAAAATTATTGTATAACTGTGGGGAAGGGGGGATAATGCTCTTACAAGTACAACAGTAAAAATTCCATTCTGTTACGATCAAAATTCACCGAGTTATGGTACTTTAAATTTGAAAAAATTGAATAACTTTTTGAAAAATAATAGCAGCACTATCTGATCGAGATAATTGCAGTGCCTGATTTACGACAGGGCATTTGAAAGAAAAAAGTTATTTGATTAATAGGATATGCCAATATTCCAAATAATTATACCTTTTACTGCTGTAAATTTATTATTAGTTGTTGCATACTTTATCATTCCAGATATATGGACTTCCATAGAGAAAGGTAATTAGCACCACACTGTTTATTATAAAATTCAATTATAAATTCATAATTATCAAACAATTATTTAAAAGTAAATTAATGATTATCAAATTTAACTTTTTTAATTGATGTTTTAAAGAAATTATTAAACTCAACAGTGGTTATCTTAAAAAGTACTTCTTTCGATATTATATATATTTTTTTTATTCAAGGCCTTTGTAAGCAACGGTGTAGGGGGGGGGGCATACGCATATGTGCCCAGGACCCCCAAATTTGCCTCTGGATAATTGATGATTTATTTTATTTATTTATTTATTTTTTTTGGGGGGGGGGCGCTTGGGGTTGACTTGCAGACCCGACCCGCGCTGGACTGTAACTCATACTTGCATACATGACTTGCAGACCCGACCCGCGCTGGACTGTAACTCATACTGTCTGTCTCGCACTGCCTGAAACTCATAATTGTGAAGATTTCTTTCGCTGGTCTTGTTAAATTTCAAATCTGTTACTTGCCTTTTATCTTTTTCCTTTTCTCGTTAAAAAATATCCTAGTTATAAATAAATGGCATATTGAATTGACACTCATTCAAACCAGTTTCATTATAAATTTTCATTATCTTATTTCTCAAGAATGTCTGTAACTCTGCATAATTTGTATCGAAATATTTAAATGGATTCCATACCGAAGGTAAGTTTAAACAATTTTGAAGTACGTGGGTTAGCATATAAAAAATAATTATTAATAAGCAATCATAATTTCATTTATATTGGATTAAACTAAGGATAATTTAATTTCTTATACTGTTTAAAGGAATTTTTTAGACTTTCTGAATAGGGAATAAATCGCATAAGATTTTTCTTCTTATATATATATATATATATATTATTTAAGGAGATAAAAACAAACAATAAGTTAGCAATCAACTTTTATTCAAGGAGGGATTACTTTTAGTGGGAAAACAATAATAAAAACTATTTGTTTATTTGGATCCTAATAATATCCGAAATTCCCATGCTTGTAAGGATAGAAATGTTTTCATGTGTCAAAACCAAGTGGGGGAAATTAAAGAAAAATCTACATATTTAAAAATATATTCATATATTAATTGATGTAATTTATTTGCTAGAAATTATTTATAATATGTAATTCAAAGAAAAAAAAATTTTGGGAAAAACAACAGTACTTAGAGAAAAAAAATTACTAAGTTTTAGTACAACTGAAAAGAAAAAGCTCTTTAAGTAATATTTCAAAAAGTACTCTTAATAAGCAAACAAAATTTCATTTAAACTGTGAATGACATAACGATTTTGGGGTGGGGGGGGTGGGGGGGGGGGAGAGAGAGAGAGTTACATGAAAAAATATCCCTGTTGCAAATAAGTAGCATATTGAATGAATCCCTATTCATTATGAATATTTCTAATTTATTCTTCAGAAATGTTTATACATTTTAAAACTTTTTAGTGAAATATTCAAATGGATTTCAGAACAGTAAGATTAAACTATTCGAAATACGTGAGTAATATTTCAAAAAGTACTCTTAAAAAGCAAACAAAATTTCATTTAAACTGTAAATGACATAACGATTTTTTTTTTTTTGCGGGGGGGGGGGGGGGGCTCTTACGAGCTACAAATCCCCGTCCAGACCCCACAGATTCTAAATACGTACTAATTTGCTTTGTTTTAAAAGTATCACCCGATTACATAAGATTGAATGACCAGTGGTCATCTTCTGTAATCGGGTTGCCATTCATTTCCATTTAACTGAAGATTTTTCGGTTCTCAAGACTGCATTCATCACGGTCATGACAGTATTGACGCCTTATTTCGTGACTGATTAAGTAAGTTCTATCACACATTTAAAAATCAGCAAAATTGAAAATAAAACATGTCGCTGCCTCCGGACTTTTATAATAACGTCTAGAAGAAAAGTTTCATTTTCAGACGCTATAAGAAAATCCTTTTAAATATGACATAATTTTTCTTATTTAATGCATTTCGCTTGTAATAATTTACTTATTTTAATTTTTTTTTTCTCTCGTTTATTATTCACGAGTATTAATTTAATGTTACTCAGTTGAAAGTGTTTGGCAATATTATTATTTGGGCTTTTTAAATATAGCATAATTTTCTCCATTTAATGCTTTTCACATGTAATAATTTAATTATTTTAAAGTTTTCTTGTATTGCATACATTTTTAAACAGACAAAATATTTGTAAATAGCAATTACATGTAAGTAAATATGAATATGAGGAAAAACTTGAACTTATATGAACAAATCTACTACTTATCACATTTATATATAACTAACAGATCAAATAAAAAACTCTCTTAATAATTTAACAGTAAAATATTGCTAATTAGTTGTAGGATAATAATTTAAAACATTTTATGAAATTCTATTGAATAACAAAAATCTCATAAAGCAAAACTATATAATTAACTATTTATTATTATTAATTGTTATTTTTTTAAAAGAAAGAAAAACAAAATTTTTTAAAATATTAATTTTTTTTTAACTTTTCAAAAAAAAAAAAAAAAAAACTTATGTTTATTTTAACTAAAAAAAAAAAAAACCAAAATCCGGGTTTTTGCTATAACTCTGCCAGTAGGCGATTAAATTTTGAAATAAGATTTTGGCTTTTAAAAAATATTTAGTTTAAGAAAAAAGTTTTTGAAAGTAGGGGGGTGGCTGTACATTTCTTTATAGTGAAAATGAGGGGGTCAGGGTAAAAAAGTGCCAAGCCACAGTTTTTGGTGAAACAAATCTAACACTGTAATCTGTTGCCTAATATTGTAAATTACAAAATCTAACATATAATTTTTTTTCTAATGTCACTTGATGGCAGCCTTATGTGACAGGTTTCGTTTTTGCCCCAGATGTTTATGCCCCCAATGAAGATAGCTAATTTACAAAAAACATAATAGTAATATCATGAAAGTATGCCATATTGTTACTCAGAATATCTCAAATGTTACTAAGACATTGGCGAAGAAACTTTATGTTATATATCTTGATTTGAGTATTTCATCAAATTTTCAAATTGAAATATCTCAGAAGTTCACAAATGTGGCTTGGCACCCTCTTGCCTCGATATCCTCAAATAAATTTCGAAAGTGTTACATAGGTAATCATGCTTTTAAATTTCATCATAATTTAATATATAATTTTGCGATCTGTGAGGAGAAGCCGGTTGAACGAAATCCAGGAAAGAGCAAGAGTTTAAAATTGGTGTGTCTGTGGGAAAAAGTAAAAAAAAAAAAAAAAAGTATTAAAAGTACCATGTCATAAATTATTAAATAGCCCGTAGCAGAGTCCTGCATCGGGTCGGGTAAGTAGATTTTACGACCCGTGGTTCCGGTCGAATTGACGCTAATTTGTGTCGTTTCGGATCGGTTTGGGGTTGACTTTAAATGTTTCGGGTTCAAGTCTAGTTGATCCGATTTTTCAATATATATATATTTATATATATATATATATATATATATATATATATATATATATATATATATATATATATATTCCCAAATGAAAAATAGCCCCACCAGTGGCTGAGAGGTTCTGCTCTCAAAGCTGGTAGACGGGAGGTGCTGGGTTCGATCCCAATCGCGCCCGTCGGCCTAATCGTTCGGAGTTTTCGTGGTTTTCTTCGAGCCGTGGATTTATCCATGCGTAAATACGGGTTAGGTTCCCTTAGAAAGACCCCCACGAAGGGCACTCTCCCCGGGCCTATATCCCAAGTGTAGATAATTGGCCGTCAATAATCAACACAACCCAACCCAAATGAAAAATACTAAGTAGAATATTAATGAGTGTATATATGTCTATTTTTATACAAATAGGATAATATTGATTTTAGAGGCATAACTTCAGACTACTTTTCCATTACTGTATTCCAATGTGTATTAATTTTCTTTCACTTCCGGCTCGGATCGGATAAGTGTCGGGTCAAATTGTGTTGAGTTTTGGGTTGATGATTTTTTTTTTTTTTTTGGTTGGGTTGGGGTTGACTAGCAGAGGTCAGATGTCAGGCACAACCCTACTCGCGGTGTACTCTAGCCTGTAACTCATAATTGTATTTTTTCTTTTCTTATTAAAAAATATTCTTGCTATAAATTTTCATTATTTTATTATTAGTTAAAACATGTTTTAACGAAATGTGAGTGTACTATGCCAGAAACCGCTTCAAAAACCTTTCGGATGATACCCCATCGTAATTTGTGTATAACTGCAATTTGTGTATAACTAAATATGCAATTTCAAATTTATGCTGCAGCATCAAGCGACAGTATACCAAGAAAATTGACACTGAATATATAACCAACATAGATTTTTACATCAATGTGGCAGAGAATTATAATAATCATGTCATAATTGGGAAGTATAAATTATAATATAACATATAAATATAATAAATAATAATTTATATTAAATTATTGTAAAATATTTATAATTATAAATATATTATAAATAATTTATAATCTGATAAACCCTTTATTCAAACATATTTTTTACTATGCAAGATACCTTCTCTCTGTACTTTTATCTTTATTTTAAAAAGATATTTAATTTATTACGTCAATTAAAATGTTGCCGATCTTTAAAGTTTTCAGTTGAGATTTTTTATACTTTTTAATAAAGAAGGGAATCCTATACAATAAAGATTAAACTTATATATGAATCAGTTTTAAATAAAGCCCTCGCGAAAAAAGAAAAAATATATAATCATACTTGTATATATATATATATTTCTCTTAGTTTGTCAAAATAATTTGATCTTCACTATATCAGACTCTGTTCTGTATTAACAATTACAAGCATACTGAAAGCCCATGCGTTTCCAATATCTCACCCTTCTTCCGACCTGTGTGATGTCAAAGGTCAACTGTGGTCCTCCTCCTGCCTTGATTTATAGCTTAGTGGGGGGATGAAATTTTCAACAATTTTCAGCTTATTTGTCTATTATCTAGAGTTTAAATAAACTTAAACGATTTTTTTTTATTTATATGAATAGATGAGACCATGCACTTTATTTCAGTGTTTTCCAGTTTTTAAAACTCCAAATAGTTTTGGAGTTATTTAGTTTTATTCACATCTCGCTGACTTCTTAAGACTTTAGCAATAAATTAAAAATATATATATGTAATTTAGAAATATTTTGTCCACATAGAAAGTAAGAGACATGCTTTAAGAAGAGGATACTAAAAAAATAAGTCAAAAATATTAATTTCCTAATGAGATTTTCGACAAAAACGAATGGAATCCGCGACCATTGGTTTAACATGGCAGGGGGAAATTTCAAATTTTACTGTTGCAGAGCCTTAACACCTCACACTTAGCTCAGATATGTTGATGATATTTTTATAATTTGGCAGCATAGTCTTGATGAACTTAAAATATTTATAAATCAGCAAAACTAAATTGACAATAACATTAAGTTCACTGTTGAAATTGAGAATAATAAAAGTCTTTCATTCCTTCATGTAATGTTTGTTAACCAGAACAAATAAATCTATCGACAGAATTGTTTTCCAAAAAAGTATGCCTAACCAATCTACCATACCAAATAACACATGGTCTCCATTTACATACAAAATTTCAGCCTACAGATTTTTCATAAGACGGGCCTTTATGGTATGAACTGAAAATAAATTGAATAATGAATTAGATAATAATATTCATAAAATTGTTAGTAATAATGGTTTTAAAATACACCATATTAATAAAGTAATCACGGATATCACCAATAATAAGAAACCAGAAAAGAAAGTTGATTCGTAAAAAACAAATTTTATACTCTTCAATATTATCCAAGCTTTTTTGAAAAATTAAAAGACAGCCTTAAACATTTCAATATCTGCTTAATAGCCAAACACCCTCAGAAATGAAAGAATATCATTTGCAGTAAAATAGACCCAATTAATTTTGAGAATTATCCAGGAGTATATGAAATACCTTTTATTAAAAAAGACGGATCCAAGAATTACTGCTTAGGCATGTCCAGCAGAAAATTTAATTATACAGAAAAAAAGAGCATATAGCTGATATTAATATAATAGAAAAACTACAGCCCTGGCAATATTATATCAAGAAGAAACCATCCAAATAAATTTCAATGAAAGTAAAATAATATTTCCCTCCAGTTTATACTATCCATCTATAATACGAGAAACCATAGAGATACTAAAGCGCAAAAATACAATATGTAACGATGCAGCATTTTTTAATTTACACTGTGGCTCGAGTGACTCCATGGTCACAGATATGAAAATAAACAACAAAGTAAAAATAGAAGATAACGTGCATAATTTTTAGAAAAGTACATGAAAATAATAAGTTAAAAGCCTGTGCAATTCTGGAATTTTCTCATTTGTTTTTGAAACTGACTCGGAGTTAGTTGAAACAGGTAAAACAACCTAATAAAAGTTGTTTTAATTTGCATTATGTTGTTAATTTACACCTTTTAGCTTTTAAAAGAAATATATTATTACAAGGTGTTAAATAATTTATTATACTGGTACAATAATATGAAAATAAACAACAAAGTAAAAATAGAAGATAACGTGCATAATTTTTAGAAAAGTACATGAAAATAATAACTTCAAAGGCTGTGCAATTCTAGAATATTCTCATTTGTTTTTGAAAATGACTCGGAGTGAGTCGAAACATGTAAAACAACCTAATAAAAGTTGTTTTAATTTCTATTATGTTGTTAATTTACACCTTAAAGTAAATAGAAATACTTTGAGCAAATAATTATTTTGAATTTATATGTGTTTTTATATTTTATTCTGAAATGAAATTTTTATGTCTACTGTGCTACTTATGTCTACTTGGTTAGGAGTAAATGAAGGTTTCGTAGTCCTTTTCTCTTTCTGATCACAAATTACATTTAAGAGTCTAACTTATTTGGAGTCTTCTAATCTGAGGAACGGATTCAAATACAAAAATACCACTATTTGTACAAACCTTACCTTAGTTGTCTAGAAGAAGAGAGCAAAAAAATGTTGAGGTGACAATGCAGAGTGAGACAATCTATCTGTTACAATAACTACATTGTAATTTATGTATAGGCACGTGTTTATTTCCATCTTTCTTTTTAGTTTTTACTTTTCATCGAAATGCCTCAAGTAATATGCTATCAAAATAAAAAGTTTTTCCACGATAGCATGTTTACGTAGTATTAGAATTCTGTATTATCTTCGAAGGCCTTGGAATGGACAATTGAGATTTATGGTTGGCAGGGACCATGGGAACATATAAAACGGAAATTTGACGTCATACGTGTATTAAATATAAGTACATAATTAATACTTGGAAAATTATATTTCATTTTATTATTTTATTTGTATTTATTGTGGTGAATGTATTATTATTAAAATGCATTTAATTTCATATAAATTATGTAAGGTTTTAAATAAAAATAAGTATATATATTAGGATTCATACGGGTTCTTAATTGTGAATACTAGTATTTTCTAAAAGTAAATTTTGCATTATTTAATTGCAAGAATCTGCGATTCAATAAAGCAAGAAAAATGAGAATTGCTGTATCCATAATTAAAAAACACCCATATGAATCTTGTATACGATTTTTAAACCTTAAATAAAACAAAATTTTCCAGAACTTTTTCTAGAGACAAAGGGACACACTCATTTTTCTTGCCCCAGGGTGCTGAAAAGTAACTATGCCACTGGTATAAAGCATGTTTTGTAATTCAGGTTTTATTTTCTTGATCTTCCTCGTAAAAATGTATGAAGGGAAAGAAAGATAATTTATAATTACTTTAATGAAAAGATTGAAGTAGGATTTTAATTTTCTATAATTATCAGTATATTTAGGTGGTGCTACCTATCGTTCCCATCTTTTTTATTCATTTGCAGTGTTGTCATTTTTTCCTATTAGAATAATCTGAGAAACATGGCTTTACTGCATATTAATATTTTGAAATGCTTTTCTGTATGTATTTAAATAAAAACTTTGTTAATGTTAAAAAAGATTGCCTTAACAAACAAAAACACACGTTGAGGTAAATTTGTTTTTTGAGTCACAAATTTTGATACTTCCAATCAAAAGTTGGAATGATGAATCCAATTTAAGATATAAAAGAAAGTATAACATCAATGAAAGGTAATAAAGGAACAAAAGTAAAATGGAAACTTGTTGAGAAAAAATGCAGGGTTGAGTTTGAAAAAAGAAAAGAACCCTATGAAATTTTCTGAACTGAAGCTGAAAAAGAGGGAAATAAAAAAAAAATAACCGTCAGATAATTTTTTTGTTGTTTGTTTGTCACTATACATATGTGTTTAAAATTTATATTTACATTATTTAAAGAATTAATTGCAATGGTATAAATTAATCTAATTCTAGTTCAAATATTTGTGATAAACTTCTGTTATGTTTTTATGAACTTAAAAACATAGATTGTTTGATAATCAGTCTATGACTAAACATAAAAAGATTATAAATAAATTTTTAATTTAATCTATTTTTTGTTTTGTAATTGATTTCGAAATTGGGTGATATTAGAAAAATTAGTGTTTTCATTCAAATTTCAACAAAAATCTGATTAAGCTATTTTAATTTCTTCACAATGAAAATTGAAACAATGTCAAGTTATGTTTTATGATATGAAGATTTGTTCAATTTGACGTTTATTTACCTTTAAACGATGCTAAACATATCCTATCCTGTTTACAAATGCACACAAATAAAAATATACTAACATAAAACAATTCTGGTGTAGTATCTTTATTAAAAAATGAATAATAATTAAAAAACTTGTAAAGTCTTTTAAATTATCACATTTTTAAACTTTCATACAATATGTTTCTTATTTTCTTATCCTTGCGCATAGACATGAGATTGTGGCATCTGTATAATTTCTACACTTAGCACTACTATAGTCACATGGAACATATTTTTACAAAGCTGTTAGAGGAGTGCTAAACTATGTTTCGATCTATATTTCTTGTAGTATTTGAAACTACTTACATACAAAATTTCTGAAACCTGAGTACCTGATTAAAAAAAGTTTCGTAATTAAAAAAAGAAACTCCTAAAGTTTTTACAATTGTACATTGTATTTTAATATATTGATTAACTTAACATTCAAAATATTTAAATTTTATATTTGAATAGTTTTAATGTTTGCTAAGTAAACATGATTTGGATTCCTGATAGTCTATTATCTATCTAGTTATATTATTTTATCTTAGAAACATCTAATAATTAGGCTTATTATTAACAGGACAAATTAAGGCTTGCACTTTATGCATTTCAAATTTCTTTTTATTAAAAATAGTAAAAGTACTATAATATATAAAGATCTAAACATAGTTTGGTGTGCTTCTAACAGCTTTTTAAGAATACTTTGCATGTGGGTATTAAGTAAAATATGCATAACGTTTATTACATGCTTAATAAATATTATAATTTTATTAATGACATTGCAATAGAATTTCTGGTATAAACTTCTGAAAAATCATAAACAATTATGTGGTATGTATACGTTTTCATTTATATTTCAGGTGCAGATGTCTGTGAAGTCTATTCTGAACATACAGTGAAATGGTTGAAATATGAATTGGTGTGGTATATGGATGATGCAATGAATCACGACAAAGTAAGGATCTTTTTAAGTTCCTGAAATGCTGTGCAATAGCATGATCTGCTTCATTTTCACATGCAAATTACAAGATAGAATTCAGACGACCATTTATTAAAAGTTGAAACAAAAAAATATTACTGAAAAGTTCATGTATATGTTTACAGCATTTTTTCTTTTAAGTGAAAGAACCCTTCTTAAAGAATCAGTGAATAATTTAAATAATTCTATGACCGTACGTCATTGTTGATATTTCAAACTTTATTTGATAACTTCAATGTTTTCTAAAGAAAACGTTCTATTGAAAATTTTTATTGCAATGTGTAATATATATTCTTTACAGTATATGCTCATCCCATGAAATGTAGTTGTATTTCATTAAAAAAGAAAAGTAATTTAAATATGTATCTATTTATTTGCGTACATTTTCAAGTAATTAACATAATACAATTACTGTTCATTTCTGGATTTAGACTAAAAAAAACCTTCTATATATCAATTTAACAAAGACCTCACATTTTGTAATAAAAGAATAAGTAGTATTTATATTGGTGAAAAAGCTCTTCTACATATGAGATATAAAATAAAGGATATGTTTAAAAATCTAATTTAACTTTGAACCAAGACCGTATTTGAAGAATTTTTCAGTAAGACATCTAGCACAAAATTTTAGTTTTAATATTCACCATCATACTGGTGATAAGAGAAACATCTTAAATTGTAAGATCTGCAGAAACAAATATTCTGGCAGTTTTGCATTAAAGTATTTTTTTCACTTTTACTTCCTTGTAAAATTTGTAATAAATGTTTTCTGAAAAGTTTATTTGAAATTCCATTTCTCTTTTACTAAAGATAAACATTTTCTTATGAATTAGTGGAACAGACCGCCGTGAATCGCAGAGCAGGTGTTGTGTGCATCCCAGGAGGTTCCTTACACTTTGAACACTTGACAGAAAATTTTAAAATCTGAATTCAGCAGAATATTTTAAAACCTCAATTCAAAATCACAAAAATTAAATGCTAAGTACCACAAGTTTAATGCATCGACAAAGGATTCAATCAAAAGCGTAATTTATATAGGCATCGTCATACTAATGAAATACTTTTCACTGGTAAGATGGGTAGTAAAGGATTTTCTCAAAAAAACGTTTTAAGTCATGACCTGCATGTTCATACTGAAGAAAACCTTTCTCTTGTGAGGTGTATAACAAAGGATTTTCTCGGAAATCTCATTTAAATGTTCACCTGTGTGTTCATACTGAAGAAAAACTTTCTCTTGTGAGATGTGTAGCAAAGGTTTTTCTCAGAAGTGTGCTTTAAATAGACACCTGCGTGGTCATACTGAAGAAAAACCTTTCTCTTGTAAGGTGTGTAACAAAGGTTTTTCTCACAAACATAGATTGAATGACCACCGGCTTGATCATACTGAAGGAAAACCTTTCTCTTGTGAGGTGTGTAACAAAGGTTTTTCTCAGAAATCTAATTTAAAAGTTCACCGTCGTGTTCATACTAAAGAAAAACCTTTCTCTTGTGAGGTGTGTAACAAAGGTTTTTCTCACAAACATAGATTGAATGACCACCGGCTTGATCATACTGAAGGAAAACCTTTCTCTTGTGAGGTGTGTAACAAAGGTTTTTCTCAGAAATCTAATTTAAAAGTTCACCGTCGTGTTCATACTGAAGAAAAACCTTTCTCTTGTGAGGTGTGTAACAAAGGTTTTTCTCACAAACATAGATTGAATGACCACCGGCTTGTTCATACTGAAGTAAAACCTTTCTCTTGTGAGGTATGTAACAAAGGATTTTCTCAGAAATCTAATTTAATTGTTCACCGCCGTGTTCATACTGAAGAAAAACCTTTCTCTTGTGAGGTGTGTAACAAAGGATTTTCCCAGAAGTGTTCTTTAAATAAACACCTGCGTGTTCATACTGAAGAAAAACCTTTCTCTTGTGAGGTGTGTAACAAAGGATTTTCTCGGAAATCTCATTTAAATGTTCACCTGCGTGTTCATACTGAAGAAAAACCTTTCTCTTGTGAGGTGTGTAACAAAGGTTTTTGTCGGAAGGATGTTTTAAATAGACACCTGCGTGTTCATACTGAAGAAATAACCTTTCTCTTGTGAGGTGTGTAACAAAGGTTTTTCTCACAAACATAGATTGAATGACCGCCGGCTTCTTCATACTAAAGGAAAACCTTTCTCTTGTGAAGTGTGTAACAAAGTACTTTCTCAGGAGTGTGCTTTTAATACACACCTGCGTGTTCATACTGAAGGAAAACCTTTCTCTTGAGATGTGTAACAAAGGATTTTCTCGGGAATCAAATTTTAACGATCACCTGCATGATCATACTGAAGAAAAAATCTTTCTCTTGTGAGGTGTGAACAAAGTATTTTCTCAAAAATCTCATTTATTTTACCACAGGCTTATTCATAATAAAAGAAACCTGTTTCTTGTGAGGTATGCAACGAAGAATATTCTGACAAATGAAACCTAAATAAACATCTGCGTTTTCATACTGAAGGAAAACCTTTCTCTTGTTAGGTGTGTAACAAAGATATTTCTCAGAAATTTCATTTAACTAAATATCTGTGTGTTTACACAAAAGAAAAATTGTTCACTTGTTAGTTGTTGTAACAAAGTTTTCCCTCATAAATTTGTTTTAAATAGGCATTGTCATATCTATTCCAATTTGTGATATTTCAGTACGGTATTTCACATACAGTTCATTTTATCAATTAAGAAAACCTTATACTGTATTTCAGCTTTTGTAAGACCAATTTAAATTTAAGTATGTATAGTAATGTTAAACAAAATTTTTATTTTCTGAAGTTCTAAACTGCACTATTTTCTTTTAGAAAATACATAGGTATTTATTTTAATGTGTAACTATTTGTCCTTGATGTAGGCCGATTGATCAGGTATTAATTCCCTGATGTAATTTAATATTGGCAACATAAAACCAAGTCTGTTGTTTATAAAATACTTTTAGCAACCTTTATCATCTAATGTTGTTTTCATAGGCATCCCTTCCAAGTTTAACTTCCGGAACACTTTCCGGCACAGACAAAATCTATTCGTAAAATGAAAAATTACTGACTGACACCGGAATTTACAAACAACGTTTTTAGAAAACAAGAACTCCTTATTTAGGCGCCTCGGCAAAAGTTATTTGAAACCCAAAGCTTTCATTATAGAAGCAAAATTTTATTAAAATATTCTTGGTGCCGTATGCAAGTTTGGAATTAAAATTAAGTGTGCCCGGAGTGGTACCACAGTGCCGGAAAGGGTTAAAGACTGAGAGATCGCGGTCAAAATTATTTAAGTATTTCATATAAATTAACCTTTTTTAATTATTTTTCTGGCTTATCTGGAATAAGTATGGATGACCAGTCAGTGGTTTTAAAAATATGCTTAAAAATGCTGACCCCATTGCAAACTGAAATTAATGTTATCCTGATTCTGGATATCAGTAAAAATTAGTTTGCCAACTATATCGGCAAGAAACTCTAAATCTGATAACATTCATTTTGCTTTGCAGCAGACTGCGGCATTGCTAAGCTTACTTTCAAACAGCTGACAGGTTATCCATATATATTCTAGATAAGCAACGAAGCTCGTTTTATAAATGTTTCAGCCTTTATAATATACTGAAATAAATTTGATGACTCTATCTCTCGCTATATGACATTATGAACAGTGCCTGGACAAGTTTTTGGCTGTCTGCATTTTTAAAAAAATCTACCAGTTATTAGTATATCCCCTAGGGAAAACTGATGGCAATGTAGTACTTGTGCAAACATACCACTTGCACCACCTTTACTTGTGACTCTGATATTCTATAATTCTTACCTTCTGGCTCACAATCATTAAAAATTGCAGTACTAATAAGCCATCGAATCTTAATTTACATTATGTAGTTAACTCATTAATGCCAGTTGTTACAAAAAATTACCATTTAAGTGATACGAAGCTTTTAAATACGAACATCAGTATCTTAGTTTTAAAAAAATTCATATTATCTAATGTGAAACTATCGGAGATTCAATCATTTAAAATAACAGAATGAGAAAACTGGTATCGAAGTATTAAAATAAGTCGTCGTTAATGGGTTAAATACATTTATTTTAAAGGATTTTACATCTTGTATTATATAAGAAGAAATTGGAGATAAAACTTTTCTTTCTTTGTTTCTTTAAAAATAATAACATTTTCCAAGATTTCATCGGTTCCTCCTCCCCTGAAATTTTGACTCCCTCCCAACCTTCAGCACACAACGTTAAAAAGCTGTAAAACTTTTAATTTTTTAATATGTCTGTTCTATGTGTTATTTTGAAATAACCGCGCTGCCAATTACTACACATTAGAAGGAGAAACTACACATTGGCCTTCTTCTACTACACATTAGATATTGATTACTGAAAACTACACTTTCTCAGGTTTTTTTTAATGATACTCTCTTTCTGTCATGTTCCTGATTTCCCTTTAGTTTTTCAACATGTAGAAATTTCCCATTATAAATTTTATCATGTTTTAATATGTATGTTTTGTTGTGCTTTTTGTACTGTGGGAAATAATTTAAGTAAATACACTGCTCAAAACAATTAAAGGATATTTGAAGTTTTATATAAAATAAAGATATAAACGAATTTTTTTTGCCGAAAATAGAAGAAGAGAATCACAAATGCAAATTTTTCTGGTTTTCAAACTGTGGAGTATGCAAATTTTTAGTTCGACGTCAAAAACGTCGCTTCAGCGGCAGCGAATGAAATTTGACTTTCAACTGGATAAAAGAGAATGAAGACAAGGATGATCGGCATTCAGTGATTGCTTTGTTTCGATGAGTACGATGTCTCAGCGAAGTCATTTGACAGATTCAGAAGCTTGGAGAATTGTTGGTAGGTTAGAAGGGGGCCAAACTCAAGCCGAAGTAGCGCAAGCCATTGGAGTGTCACAAAGTGTCATTTCCAGGATCTGGAACCGTTTTTTGGAGAGTGGATGCGCAGGCCGAAGACCAGGGCAAGGTCGTAGGCGGGCAACAACGCCCAATGAAGATCGGTATTTAGCGTTAACAGCTCGGAGACACCGAAACATGAACGCTACTCTTCTCCAACAACACCTACGCTCGGCTACAGGCACCACGATTTCAACTCAGACTGTCCGAAACCGGCTCCATGCTGTAGGTCTGTATGCTCGCCGACCGATGATATATGTTAGATTAACATCAAGGCATCGTCGCGACCGCAGGGAGTGGGCAACCGAGCATGTCAACTGGAGGAGAAATGAATGGAGCAATATTCTGTTTTCTGACGAGTCCCGTTTTTCTGTGCATCCGGATAATAGGCGTATTTTCATCTGGAGGGACCGTGGCAGTAGGAATAATCCTGCGTTCGTGCACGAAAGTGTCAGATTTGGCGGTGGATGAGTGTTGGTGTATGGTGGCATCTCCATTGACGGGCGCACTGACCTCTACATCATTCGAGATGGAGCTCTGACTGGTCACCGATATAGGGATGAGATCCTCAGACCTATTGTAGTCCCTTACGCTGCAGCAATCGGAGATAACTTCATTTTAATGGACGATAACTGCAGGCCACATCGTGCAAACTTGGTGGAGGATTTCCTTTTCGAAGAAGGAATCGTTCGAATGGAATGGCCAGCGTGTTCTCCAGACATGAATCCAATCGAGCACGTTTGGGACGCTCTAGGAAGACGAGTTTCTGGCCGCCAACAACCCCCACAAACTCTCCAAGAACTGGAAAGAGCTCTTCTGGAAGAGTGGGGCAGAATACCCCAACTCGTCATTAATAGCCTCATTGAGTCCATGCCTCAAAGGTGTTCAACGTTGCTGGCCGCCCGTGGAAACCATACCCCCTACTGAAAAGGATTTTCTTTGAAGAAAACACCTTTTCTTATTCTTTTTTTCTCATATGCACAAATTGTGTTTTTTTCCTTTTGTACACAAATGCGCAATAAAATGCATTTTTTTCTGCCAAACATGTGTAATTTATTCTCATATAACCTACTATGTCTGTCGACCATGTATCAATCAGCTAAAAAGTTTCCCAGATGCAAAATCCACCTAAAACTGCAATATCCTTTAATTGTTTTGAGCAGTGTATATTCAATTGATATTTTGGTGAAAATGTTTATCTTGTGATATTAAGTAAAAATAGATGCTTTATTCAACTTACAAGATGATTTTAAATTTGAAAAAAAAAAAAATTAATAATTAAAATATGAATATGTGTATAAGGCTTTTGTATTTCTATTATTGAAAGTTTTCTTTGTGCTGTGTAAAATTTTAATGTTTAATATGTTAATGTGCTTTATAAATAAAAGTTCATTTTAATTTTATCCATTTTTCAATTTTCTACTTTGAGTATGTTGCTAATTTTAGTGCTAGATTTGACACATTAAAATTACTCTTTTGCTAAGCTCGAACTACACATTACTATTCACAAAGGTTGGCAATCCTGTAATAACACTGAATAATTAATCGCATCTTAACATGCTACAGACACAATTGTGCACGAAAACTGACATATTTGAATAATTATAAAAGGTACAAACTATGAATATCTAAGAAGGTTTATATTCATTAGATGCAGCCATATTCAAACTTTTTTTATACGGTTGGCAAACATGTAATTGCTACGTTATGTGTCTTGCAACACACTATAATTATATAATCCATATACTTAAAGCTAACCTGCTTTTTAGTTTTTCGTGCAAAAATGCTATTTATACGCATGCGCGAGCATTCAGCTAATCAGCTAGAGGCTTTTACTATCTTCAGACGCGATGTTTCAGCCAATGAGGTGAAGGATTTTTCCGCTCTCTAGAAACGTATGTGTATTACCATTCCATTTGGTTGTTCGGTTGTTGAAACTTTATGGATTTCTTTTATTAAGGTATTTTTTCATTTTACCGTATTTATTTTCTTTTTAAGTCGTATGTATTTTACTACTTTGAATTTTTTTATAACTAACCCTTTTTTTGAGAGAGAGAGAGATTTCGTGGCACGAAATTCCGCGAATCGTTTCCGATGTTAACAAACTAAGATGCAACTGTAAAATTTCAGATGATTAAATTCAGGTTTTCTCAGCGACGATCACAGTATTTTTACCAAATAATTTTTGTATTAATCAAGCTTTTTTGGTTATTAAGCATAGCTAAACACGAAAGAAAACTTTGTTATTTTAAGATTTTGATGTGAATTATTTGCGTACATTTATAAGGCGAGTTTCACTGAATAATTCAAGAAAAAAAAATCTCAGCTGAATGTAACTATTAAAACATTTGAATTACTGTATTCGTAAAATGAAATTTCAGCTTAAACACTCGACAATTACTTTTAGTTATGCATTATTAATTATTTACTTGGCCTTTACTTTTAATATTTCAAACTTACAGTTGAATGTAACTATTAAAACATTTGAAATACTGTATTCGTAAAATGAAATTTCAGCTTAAACACTCGACAATTACTTTTACTTATGCATTATTAATTATTTACTTGACCTTTACTTTTAATATTTCAAACTTACAGTTGAATGTAACTATTAAAACATTTGAAATACTGTATTCGTAAAATGAAATTAGTTTAAACACTCGACAATTACTTTTAGTTATGCATTATTAATTATTTACTTGGCCTTTACTTTTAATATTTCAAACTTACAGTTGAATGTAACTATTAAAACATTTGAAATACTGTATTCGTAAAATGAAATTTCAGCTTAAACACTCGACAATTACTTTTAGTTAGGCATTATTAATTATTTACTTGGCCTTTACTTTTAATATTTCAAACTTACAGCTAAATGTAATTATTAAAACATTTGAAATACTGTATTCGTAAAATGAAATTTCAGCTTAAGCACTCGACAATTACTTTTAGTTATGCATTATTAATTATTTACTTGGCCTTTACTTTTAATATTTCAAACTTACAGCTAAATGTAATTATTAAAACATTTGAAATACTGTATTCGTAAAATGAAATTTCAGCTTAAGCACTCGACAATTACTTTTAGGTTAAATTCAGGTTTTCTCAGTGACGATCACAGTATTTTTACCAAATAATTAAAAGTACTACATGCATGCATCTATCTATCTATATTAGAAATTGTGCAGGTTTCTGGTCACTGTTTTGTTTACATATTTTAAACAAAAATTTCAATTTAATAATGCACTGAAAATTATAATGAATGCTTACAATTAAACACAACAACACAAAACAAAAAATTTCACAAAAACACATTATTTCCCCGATATTTTCCCACAACTAATCAATAAATTTCATGATATTTTATTGCGATTTTAAACCATGGACTTTAGTACTTTTCTGTTATACGGACACTATGCCAAAATGTATGTATGTATGTATGTTTGGCGACAATGGTGTACGTATAACGGAAAAGTGCCTGAATTATTATTTATATATATATATATAAAATATAAACATAATTGGCGACACAGCAAGTTTTCTGGATTTCTCCCTGTCTCTCTAACCACATTGTTAACAAAACAAAAAATTCACGAAAACACATTATTTCCCCGATATTTTCCCACAACTAATCAATAAATTTCATGATATTTTATTGTGATTTTAAACCATGAACTTTAGTACTTTTCTGTTATACGGATGCTATGCCAAAATGTATGTATGTATGTATGTTTGGCGACAATGGTGTCCGTATAACGGAAAAGTGCCTGAATTATTATTTTTTTATATATATATAAAATATAAACATAATTGGCGACACAGCAAGTTTTCTGGATGTGAAAGGCGGAGATGAATTTCATTCATTCAATGACCGTTTTAAAAGTTTCAAGTTTGGATTGAGTGCACCTGAACATAAAAACTGATACCTATTTCTATGTTCATGATTGAGTTATTTGGATATCTTTCCGTATAGCACAGAAAATCATTTCTCCCGCTTTTGTAATACAGATAAATTCTGGTGTATTTTTTTTTCTTCTTTTTATATCATAAGTACTTTTCTACTTTAAATTTTTTGATTGTCGAGTTTCTAAGCTGAAATTTCATTTTTCGAATGCAGTATTTCAAATGTTTTAATAATTACATTCAGCTGTAAGTTTGAAATATTTAAAATATTAAAAGTAAAGGTCAAGTAAATAATTAATAATGCATAACTAAATATGTATAATGATCAGAATGACATATTAAAATGTGTACAGAATGACATGAAAATTTTAAAAAACTGAAATTTTGCACTTGCAACTTAATTGTAAATTTCATTGTTTACATTGGAAACGATTTGTGGATTTTAAGAATTTGCTGAACTTCGTGTCACCAAATTACTAAATCTCTCTCTCTCACTCTCCAAAAAAAAAAAAAAAGGGTTAGTTTAAAAAAATTCAAAGTAGCAAAATACATACAACACAAAAAGAAAATAAATATGGTAAAATGAAAAAATTACTTTAATAATAGAAATCCATAAATTTTCAACATCGACATCAAACGAACGTATCTCATCTTTCGTTTGTGATAAGGAACACTCCTTTGGCCCTCTCCACTCATTGGCTGAATTGTAAAGGGCAAAATTGGGGGACAAAATGACTACAGCATTTCTGAGAAAAGAAAAAATCAGAAAATTCACAGAAAATAATTATTTTTGTTGCAAGTTGGGTTAACTGTCTTTATGGTTCGAGTCGATTTCAGACTGAATGTAGATTTCTGCAAGTTGGATTTGGGTTAACCCGATTTTTCAAAAGTTAGTTCAAGTTCAGTATATTATTTCAGATTAAAACTATACCTATCAGGGCGGGATTCGCGCGGAAATTTTTGAAATCCCGCCCAAAAAAGATCATGAGCGGGAGCCTCCCGCCCAAAAAATTTCAGCATTTTTGGAGAAATTTGCATTATTTAATTTACCTGCAACCGAACGATAAATTTCGTGATTTTTTTTTCCCCGCAACCGATTGATGGACTTTGTGTTTTTTCCGCGACTGATCGACGAACTTCGTGTTTTTTCCGCGACTGATCGACGAACTTTGTGGTTTTTTCCGTGACAGATCAACGAACTTTGAGTTTTTTCTGCGACAGATCGACGAACATTGCGTTTTTTAAGTGACTGATCGACGAACCTTGCGTTTTTTGGGGACATATCGACGAACTTTGCGTTTATTCCGCAATCGATCGACGAAATTTTTCTTTCTTCCCTGACTGATCGACGAACTTTGCATTTATTCCGCAATCGATCGACGAAATTTGCTTTTTTCCGCAACTGATCGACGAACTTTGCGTTTTTTCCGCGACAGATCAACAAACGTTGCATTTTTTTCTGCGACTGATCAACGAACTTTGCGTTTTTTCTGCGACAGATAGACGAACATTGCGTTTTTTAAGCGACTGATCGACGAATCTTGCGTTTTTTGGGGACAGATCGACGAACTTTGTGTTTATTCTGCAATCGATCGACGAAATTTGCTTTTTTCCCACGACTGATCAACGAACTTTGCGTTTTTTGGTGACAGATCGACGAACTTAGCGTTTTTTCCGCGACAGATTGATGAACTTTGCGTCTTTTCCACGATCGATCGGTGAATCTCAATCAAGTAAAATCTAAAGTCAGAAATTTATTTAACAACCTAATTGTTAAGGGTCCCTAACACATTTAATGGAACTTGAAAAATACACTGCATATATAAAACTTAACTTTCTTCCCTTTTTTATAATAAAAATAAACATTTTACATAATCATTCTCAGTTGACCTAATTTTTTCAATGGTATTTTGTCATGTCTGCATTAATGTAATTCTTTAAATAGCACGTAAAAGAATAGTGGGGATTAAAGATTTTTTTTCTCCCTCCCAAACATTACAACTCCCCTCCATTTAAAAATGTTGGTAGGGAGACTCCCGTCTTTGGAAAAATTGAATTTCAAGCCCTGCCTATAATATGTTTGTGTGTATTGAGGTTTGTATAGATGTTTGTGTGTGTGCTGTTTTTAATAAAGACAGTTTCATTTTTCACACGAACCTTTCAAAAAATTCACATTCTTTGCGCAATCCTTTAACAAAATTCGCATTTTTTTCGTGATTCTTTAATGAAATTCGCATTTTTTTCTGTATCTTTTTTTTGTCGAGATTCACAATTTTTTCAGCTATCCTATGACGTAATTCGTGTTTTTTTTTCAGCGATAATTTGACGAAATTTGTGTTTTTTCTGCGATTTTTTTTTTCACGAAATTTGCGTTATTTTCCACGATTCTTTTATGAAATTTGCGTTTTTCTGTGATCCTTAGACGAAATTTTCTTTTTTCGCAATGCTTTGATAATAATCACATTTTCTCTGCTGCCTTTTGATAAGATTCATGAATTTTCAGCAATCCTTCGATGAAATTCGCGTTTTTTCAGCAATCAGTGAAGAAATTCGCATTTTTCTCGCGATACTTTAACGAAATGTGCGTTTTCCAGCGATTTTTTGATAAAATACATTTTATTCCGCAATTTTTAGATGAAGTTTGGCAAGAAAGCGCTATCTTTGGGTGAAATTTCCTGTTTTGCGATTCTTTGACAAAATTTGCTCATCTTTTGTGTAAATCGCGTTTTTCTGTGGCCTTTTAACAAAATTCACGATTTACATGATCCTTTGATGAAATTAGTGTTTTTCCCGTGATCATTTGACAAAATCTAGGATTTTTTTCCCGCGAAGATTGATTATATGTTTTTAGTCTGCAGGTGCCCTAAAAAGTTTGTGACGCCTGTCGCTGCATTGCACGCATTCTGCCACGGTGTATCAAACAAACAAAATTCATCCTAAAGAATTATTGTTTCCTTTCTGGAAATGAACAACCATCAACTCATTGGCTGAATTATAAAGGGTGAAATGTGTAGGCACTGAGTATCATCTATACTATTAATGTCGGTAAACGTCTGTCTGTGTGTGTGTTGTTGTGTCTGGCGTCTGTAAGCACAAAACTCTGCATGCAGACGACGGACATAAGTGCTTTTGGTATAAAAAAATTCGTAAGTGGAGTTTTTAAAATTCACAACATTTTGCGGGAGAAGAGGGGTGCGAACGAATTTAAAAAATGAGTCCGCATCAATAATTATGGTGGCGGGGGGGGAGTATGTTTTGCCTACACGGGGCGGAGACTTTTCTGTGTTGACACCACTCATATGATATATCGTTCGAAAGGCCTGTGACTGCCTTTTCATGTTATGCATCTGTGTGGTCCATCCCCCCCCCGCCAATTGGGGCACTTTTCTAAATTTTGCACATACCACTCATGTTATATATCGTTAAAAAGGTCTGTGACCGCTTAATCATATTATGCATCTCCGGTGTCCATCCCCCCACCTTGCCCCCCCCAAAGGGGTACTTTTGTAAATTTTGCACAATCCCTTCATGTTACGTATTGTTGGAAAGGTCTTTGACTGCTTATTCATGTTATGCATCTCCGGGGTCCATCCCGCCACTCCCCCCCCCCCTTAAGGGGGGCAATTTTCTAAATTTTGTTGACACCCCTCATGTCATATATTGTTGGAAAGGTCTGTGACCGCTTAATGATATTATGCATCTCCAATGTCCATCTCCCCACTTTTCCCCCCCCCCTCCCCCAAGGGGGTACTTTTCTAAATTTTGCAGACAACCCTCATGTCATATATCGTTGGAAAGGTCTGTGACTGCTTAATCATATGCATATCTCCAATGTCCATTTCCCCACTTTGCCCCCCCCCCTCCCCCAAGGGGGTACTTTTCTAAATTTTGCAGACAACCCTCATGTCATATATCGTTGGAAAGGTCTGTGACTGCTTAATCATATGCATATCTCCAATGTCCATTTCCCCACTTTGCCCCCCCCCTCCCCAAGGGGGTACTTTTCTAAATTTTGCAGACAACCCTCATGTCATATATCGTTGGAAAGGTCTGTGACTGCTTAATCATATGCATATCTCTGATGTCCATCTCCCCGCTTTGCCCCCCCCCAAAGAGGTACTTTTCTAAATTTTGCACACAACCCTCATGTTATATATCGTTAGAAAGGTCTGTGACCACTTAATCATATTATGCATGTTCCGTGTCCATCCCCTACTTTACCCCCCCCTCCCCAAGGGGGTACTTTTTAAAATTTTGCACACACCCCTCATGTTACATATCGTTTGAAAGGTCTTTGACTGCTTATTCATGTTATGCATCTCCTTGGTCCATCCCGCCATTTCCCCCTCCCCAAGGGGGCACTTACCATTTACTTGCACAACAGCGCTAAATGTGTCAGATGAAAGAAATTCCGCGAGTACATGTGCCAGTGAAACTTAGCCAATTGCTGTTCTTCAACCTAGCTTTAATTCAAAGTGGGTTTTTTATTTATTTGAATTATTCTGCAAAAGTTTCAAACATTTTAAAGCAGCTATGAATTTTATTTTTATGGTACTATGAAGTTTTTTGCCGTCAAATTTTGACGGGTTCCATCTAGTATTGTTTAAAAATAAGTTAATATAATAACAAAGGTCATGACAAAAGTAATATAACAATACTAGCTATTACCTGTGACATCGTTCGCGTAGCATTAAAAGAAAAATAACTGCAGTAATTAAGGAAAACATCAAAAATATAATTAAAATTAAAAACATATGTAATTAACCAACTTCTTATGAGGAGATTTTATAGGAGATAATATGGTATTTGCTTGTTATAGGGGCCTTAACATAACTCGGTCTTAAAACAGTAAAATTTTGTGCTAAATATTATAAAAACAATTGTACAAATGAAACTACAACCAATGAAAATAAAAGAGTCAAAGCTGAGTGAGAAAATAATTATCTTGAAAACGAAAAGTTGTTTACTATGCAAAAAACAAACATGGTTATTAAAATACATTTACTTTTGTGCCAAATTTTGCCTGCTAAAAAATGCAAATTGACTATGGGCCAGATTACAGAGCCTAATCTTCTTATTCTTGGCTATTATCTACATATATATAAAAAATGTCTACTACTCTCTTTCACAAAAATGCGCTTTCACATTTATAATATTAGTAATTGCCACGATTGGCTTATTTAATTGTCTACGTAATTCGGCTTGAGGAAAAGTTACATTACTTTTGATTTCTTCTTTGCTCTTGCATTACGCAAATTTTTCGATCAATTTGATTTTATTTGATCAATTTGATCCTTAGCAACATAAAATGGTTAAATCAATTTAAGAGGAAAAATATTCATTGATTCTCTATGAAAATAGTGAAAGTTTGAATTATTAAGAAAAATATTTGAAAATAATAAATAACACCAACACTATGTTCGTTTCTGGGTTATAATTCATCTATAAGCAAAGATACAGGGCCATTAAATCCTCCGTTTTGACGTTTACTTCAGCCAAACATTCACACACACGCAATCGCATTTATCATATTATTAGGATTAATACAACCAATCTTAGCTATTTCACAAGCATTAATCCCAATGTATTATTGCAAAATTTTCAAAATTGTAAGATAAAAAAAACAGTAGATTTTCTTTAAAAAAGAGACCTTTTGCAGTGTAAAACTGTTTATGTTTTTAAATATATAATGAAAATTTAATTAATTTTAAATGATGTTGGATTAATGTTGAAGGTTAGAAAAAAATGCATACTACTGTAAAAGTCAACAATAATAATAATTTAATTTTATACAAATTAGTGTTCTATCTACATTATGTGTTTTTCTATTTTTTAAGTCTGATATAAGTGATATATTTTATAATGACGTGACAAATACACAAACTGAAAATATATTTATGTGTTCCAAAGTTTTTTTATCTTGTATTTTTAAATATGCATGAAAAAAAATGGGGAAATTATTTATTATTTATTTTGAATGACCATTCTTGAAACTTATTTCTGCGAGCACTAAAAGAATTAAAACAAACTGTAATAAAATATTCAGAATGTGTATATTTTTGTTGAAAAATAGAAAAAAAAGAACAAACTTGCAATTTTTTTCCAAACCTACACATATGTTTTTTGCGGATCTTGTAATTTATCCGCCGGATAACTACTAATTTGTATTTTTATTTATTAATTTTACTGATAAAAGTTGAAGATTTAAAAAAATAAAACATCCTCTTTAATAAAAAGGTATGTGTTGCTGACGACTGGGATTTTCGCTAATCGTTGCCACAGATTAATCTCGGAAAATGAAACATTTGAAGTTACTGAAAAAATTAATAGCTCGAAAAGTAATTGTCAGAAAATTGTCAGACATACTGCGTTAGAAAGGAAAAGAATTGTATTTTGCTTGATATAAATTTCAAATCTAATGATTATGCCGTTTTTCAAATATTGAATTTCAAAAATTACCAAATTTTACAATGGAGTACCATAACGAAATCTTCACGCATAAAAAGATAATGATAACGGTATTGTGTCCTGACGTATATATACTGACTATAGCACAAGTCACAAATTATAGTAACCTTATTATTCTGTTAAAAAATAAAAGTGAATTATGATGTCGCGAGTGCATGATTTTTATTTAATTCTCAACGAGTACCATATTTTTGTCCACCTCAGTGAGGCATATCAGTTTCATTATATTTGAAGTATTGTAAATTCTAACTCCATTCAAATCCAATTTGAATCCAACGGAAATGATTTTTCCCCATAGACACCATAATTTAGCACAATTATTCATTTTTTTTAATGCTGACCTATTCCATAATAAAGTATACAGAGAATTGGCCTAATTTGTCCTTACCAGCCCAAATTTGTCAGACACATTAAAAATGTAATAACGCAATAACGTTCGTATCGTTTTCAGAAATGCAGAAGGACATTCCAAGTAAAGATCCATAGGGTTTTAAAATACAAGTTCAAATTCAAAGTCAATATCTAACTTGATTAAAGGTGCGTGAAGAGAAATTGACCAGCGTAACGGGCGTAGCTTGCTAGTTTATTAATAAAATCATATAAAGTTCTGTGAAAGTTGAAATAATTAGTTCGTCAGTAATTATTTCAGCCTTTCCGTTCTGTCATAGCAAGCTTTACTGACTATCTTTGTTCATTTTTTTTAGTACAGTAAAAACAAATCTGCAAGGGATCATTTAAAAATGCTGCTTAAATAAGTTTATTTCATATAAAGTACTTATATTTTCAATCATTATTATTTCAAGTATACTTTCTTAACCCCTGTCGTGCTCGTCGACCTAACCGTTCGGAGTTTTCTGCGAACCTTACCGTAAATACGAGTTAGGATTCCTCAGAAAGACCCACACGGAGGGCACCTTCCCCTAGAGCCTATATCTCTTGAGTAGATAATTGGCCATCACAAATCAACCAACCAATCAAGTACTTTCTTATACTTATATCTTTTTTAGATATGCTAGTATTACAGTATTACTTTTGTATTACAATATTACTTAATCAGTAAGAATTACAGTAAAACCGGTCCAAACGAGATACTACTAGTCATTAGGTAACCGAAAAAAAGTTTCAGTCTCACCAGATGCCCACTCAAACAGGTTTCAGTCTCACCAGATGTAATTACGTAATTAACTGAAATTTTTCCAATTTAAGAGTTTAAGACAGCATTTCGTTATACATAGGTTCCACTTTTACATGTTTTACTGAAATTAGTGATCGTAGTATCTCAGTATTAACCCATTCGGCACCATGGATGCATATCTGCAACCTCAAAAATAGCTTACAGAATTTGTTTTAAGTACCAGGAAAAAATAAAATTAATATTTGCTTTCTCTAATTAGAGCATTTTTGTGATAGTTTAAGTAAAGGTAGCTTTTTTTTTTTTAATGGTGCCATCCGAATAAAATTTGTGTAAAAGCCGCCGGTCCCGAAGGGCTTAATGAACTGTATGTGTAATACATATACATAGTTATAGTATTACTGATTAATTGCAGATTTTAATGTTAATAATAGAATTCGCTAAGACGGCAAATTTTATAAAATAACAATTTTATATTTTACTTAAAAAAATAACTTATCTTTTCTGAACCAGACCCTTCCACTAAAAAAAAGATGGTAGTGCCATTTCAATTAAAAATGTTTAAGCCCACAGAATATATATATATATATATTTCAAACGTTGGCACCACTGCATGCGCCATGTAATTTAAGAGCGCTGTGCAGAATTTCAATTACGCGTTGTTATTTTTCGAAGTCTATCTTCCTAATTTTGTTGCTTGAAATATTTTTAATGTTGTTCTTTCCCCCTCAATCAGGGGTCGATCCAGGCAAAATTTGGGACCTATTTAGGACCCCTTCACAAAAATCTATTTAATAAAAGAGGCCCCTTCACAAAAATCGATTTAATAAAATGAGCCCCTTCACAAAAATCAATTTAATGAAATGGTTTCCTTCACAAAAATCAATGTGATAAAATCGGCCCTTCACAAAATTTCTTTTACCAAAATTGGCCTTTTCACAAAATTCTATTTCAAAAATCTTACTATTTATTATTTTGTGATGTTTTAAAATGATTAATTTGCAATCAAACAAGTTCACCAAAGAGGAAACTTAAACAAAATGATTTTAAAAAGTTCTTGTTAATAAATGCTTGGTTCGAATTTGATTAACTGTATTTCAACTTTCGTTACAAGATGTTATTTTTCCCAAAAATATAATAAATTTCACAAAAATGACCTTTACTTGTTACAAAATGGGCCCCAAGGAAAAAAACCTGCATTGACCCCTGATAATACTATATAAGAGGATAACAACGCTAAAAAAATCTTTTAGAAAACAGCTGACAAGTACTTTTTTTTAATTACTGAAGCAATTTTAGGAGTTTCTTTAAATAGTTTTGGCAACTGTTAAACTATAAATTGATCCTTCGATAAGAAATAAAAACAAAGCTACGTGATTTCGAAAACTGAAAATTCTAGTTTAAAAAAAAAAAATCATTTTATTTAAAAAGATTTCATTTTCCAGAAAAATAAGGCAAACTTCATATAGCTAAGTGTAATACAAAATAAAAGAAAATATTAAAATTGCTTCAGAAATTCCCGCTAAAACATTATGTCAATAACAAAAAACAACAAATCAGTAAGTCAGCAACAAATAATTATGCCAGCTTCCCTCATTGTGAGCGCCACTGTGTAGAATAAAGAGTTTGTGAAATAAAAAAAACTATTTTTTGACAACAAGTTTTAAATTGTAGCAACTGTAAAGAACATGATAATGTTTTGCTAGGCTGCAATGTCATAACTCTCCCCCCCCCCCCTCCAAAAAAAAATCAGTATTACTTTCAGTTCAAACATAACGGCCAATTGTTAAACCAAATAATAATAATAATAATAATCTGCGTTAAATTAATTCTTTATTGAACTGGAATACCGTTCTTTCCAAAAATAATCACAGCATGGTTATGCTCGGCAAATTTACGAAAATTAAACAACGACAATGCATTGCAACTTTTATGAAACAAATTTCTCTTGTTTTAATGTACACATTAATTTATGGTAAATAATAGTTAAATAACAAAACTTTATTTCAAATTTAAAGCTGATAAGTTTCTTTAATTTTTTTTTAATTAACGTTATTTAAAAAGAATTTATTTTCCAGAAAAAAAATCGATCTTTATATAGCTAAGTATAATACAAAATAAAAATAAAATAAACTTATTGAAATCGCTTCAGAAATTCCCGCGAAAATATTATGCCAATAGATCATTGTTTTTTCGATTTAACTTTTATTTATTTATTTTTTTTGGCTGGAATTTCACTATTTTTACTGTACACACACACACACACACATATAAAATAAAGAATATTTCACGCTCCCAAAGAAGTGTGAAATATCGGAGTCACCTGGTCTAGGTTGGAAAGAGAGATAAAAGCAGACAATGGTCATTATTCCTTGTGATTGACAAAATAAAAAAAATTAAACAATACTGTCCGTGTAAATGTTCTGCACGCATTTTCTCTTGTGATAGAATTCCCTTCAATACAGGGACATTCCTTTCAATATTTTAATCATTTTAATTATATTTTAATCATAATTCAATATTTTTTAATAATATTTTAAAGAGTTCAACTTGAGAATGTTTCTAGATTTCTCTCCTAAAGGTCATACAACACGAAGAAATACTATATTTTAGCAAAGAAGTTGTTTCCTCTTGTAAATAAGGCTTGAATAGATTTTTCAAACATTTTTTTCTTTTTAAATATCATTAAATTGATGTGAATAGGCTTCAAAATAGTTTAAGCTTCTTTAGCTTTACATAATTATACAGTTTTAAATCGTTGAATTAAAATAAAAATCTGATTAGAAACGTTAAAAATAAAATGTTTACTAATTTAATGAAAATTAATTAATTTTTTTAAAATCCTCAATTGCAAATCATTTTTCAACATACTACTAGAAATGTGGTTCGACTTATACACGAAAATTCAATTTTTTTTTTCAAAATTTTGCGTAAGAATTGGGGGGGGGGGGGGTCGAGCTATACACGAGTATATACGGTATATAATATCTCTATTGCTCTCTATTTCTTACAGAACTAAATTACTTTAATCTTCTTGCTTTCCCTCATTAAATGTTAGTGCAAAAAAAAAAAAAAAAAAAAAAAAAAAAAAAAAAAAGAGTAAGGGAAAAACAATGAAAAAAGAAAGAATGAAATGAAAAATTATTATTTGTAGTCGTAATAATCAAACATTTCTGTAAATGGTATTATGAAATCTTCTAAATATAATTTAATGCAAAAACATGTAATATTTACATTTTAATATGTGCAATATTAAGTGCAGCTAACATCATCATGTTCAACCATTTTCAATCCACTGCTGGATGTACATCTTCTCCGGATTACCTGAATGGAAATAAAAAAAAATATTTCTTTCCTTCATTCCCCACAGGTAAGTTGCAGTAACAAATTCTTGGTAAAGAGTGGGGTTGAACATACAAAGAATCAAAGCTAGCGCTTTTTACAGTGGTCGTCGAGCAATCCATCAAGTTGTCAATACTATCATTAAGCAGGGGCAAGGGCGCCCATAGGATTAATTTTAAGGGGGGGCTGAGAAAAATCTCAACTTCCACAAAAGCTAGCATACATTTTAGTAAATATTTAAGGTACTTTGCATTTTTTTCGCGATCTTTTGACGAAATTTGCGTTTTTTTGTACGAATCATTAACGAAATTTGCGATTTTTTGACAAAATTGGTTTTTTTCTGCGATTCTTTTACAAATTTTGCGTTTTCCCACTATTCTTTGACGAAATTTAGATTTTTCGCGATTCTTCGACGAAATTTTTTTTTCCCGTGATCCTTTGACGAAATTTTTTTCGCGATCCTTTGAGGAAATTTGTGTTTTTTCGCGATTCATTCACGAAATTTTCATTTTTTCACGATTCTTAGACGAAATTTGCGTTTTCTCCATGATTCCTTGATGAATTTAGCGTTTTTATCGCGATCTTTTGACTAAATTCGTCTTTTCCCCGCGATCCTTTGACGAAATTGGTGATTTTTTTCCGCGAACGATTGACGAAATTGGTGTTTTCTGTGACCATTTGTCAAAATTTGTGATATTCTTCCGTGATATTTTTTATGTTCGAATTTGCGGAACCGAATGCCTTAAATTTTCAGACAATTCGGAACATAATCACCTTCACCACTGACCTGAGGGTACTGAATAAGGGGCTCACAACCATAGTAGACAAAGTCCATTAAAAAAATGAGATAGTCCATTGAGAAGGTGCATAAAATCTGTTTTATCCACTCCCACAGTAAACATAGTTTGTATACAGATGACATATACAGGGTTGCCACATACGACTATTTTTTTATTCTATTCGCACCACTATTAAAAAGAAGAGATTTTGTAGTATATTGCTCTTGCAAATTTTATCGAATTTTATGTCAATATTTTTTGTTTTGAGAAAGTGGTGTGAGGTAGAATTAAAAAATAGTCGCCAGTGGCAGCCCTGCATATATGAGAAAGTGAAAACAGATTTGGCTCAGTGTGGGAATGGATAAAATAAATTTTATGCACCTTCTAAATGGGCTATCTGATTTTTTTTCAAAGTGGACTTGGTCTACTATGGTTGTGAACCCCTCAAATGACCTTCCTGCAGTGGAAATTTTTGGCAGAATTGTCTATAATTTAATATGGCTGTCTGAAGTAAAGGGGAAAATGTAGTTTCTGCGAGGAGATCATTTATCATGACATTCTCATCACAGTCTTTGCTTTTCCACAAATCAAACCATGTTCTTGCTTCCGACTCCAAATTCTCAATATTATAAAAATGAGATAGCTCCTTGATTTCTTTGATAAAAACTTTTTTTTTTTTCATATTTTTCATCATATTGGGATGAAGTAAAATTGCTTTGAATGACGTTTCATTTCAATTCAAAAACCTTGACTCAAAGGATATAATTAAAGAGTCTAAATATGGATATAGAAATGCTGCTCTGTAATATTCAAGAGGAGTCTCCATAGGAAGGTTCGAATTGTAAGATTATCTAGTAGACGGTCTATAAATTTTGATATCGATTTCTTACAATTACAATTTTCCATTAGCTCCACGAAAATTTCTGAAAATTCTTTTTCTGATTCCATTCTGTGCATAAGAAAAATCTCAAGAAGTTCCATCTTTATGTTTTGATAAACCGAATGCAAATCTTAATCTACAGATTGTAATTTGTTTACAACTGGCTCCAGATAGAAAAAATATCGAGAAATTATTTTACAATAAACTTCATAGATGTCGTTGCAGCATCTAAATGAATGTCTTGTGAGCGTGTTTCTTGGTTCGTACTATTGTCTAGAGAAAGATTACAGAGATTTTCTTTAATAGTGGCAAAATGATTAGAAAAGTATGGTGTGGACTTATGCTTTTCTGACCACATTGTTTCATATAGACCAGGAAAGTGTGATTTACAAGAATTATAAGGTTTCAGGTCGACGAAAATCATTTTGTCTTGTTCTGTAGACTTAAGATAGAGTTTTCGAGTTCGGGCTGCATACAATCTGACACATTCAGGATTCTAATCTTTATTAGATTCGGGAAAAAGAATTTTTCAGTTAAAAATTGCACTGTACCGTTCACATCTTATTATTAAATCTCTCTCTAATTTCTTAGCGTTTTGTTCATGCAAAATCAGTTTTACCCGTGAAAATGGATCCTGTGTATAACAAAATCCTTTCTTATACAGAAAAAGTGTTATCATCTTGTAGGAAAAAAAACCACATACTAACACCGGCTAAGATAAAAATCGTCTAAAACGGAATTTGTTTCCTATCTTGTGCTTTTTCTCTTTGTAAGAAGCAGACTATTCGAAAGGACTAATTAAAAACTTATGAAAACAGAACCTGTCTAAAACAGAATCCAGCTTTAAAAGAAAAATAATTATGGTTATGACAAAATGAATTCCAAACAATTATACCTGCTAATACGTAAACCCATCTAAAACGGAAATTTCTTCCGGTGCCTTCTGATGTTGTCCAGGCAGATTTTATTATGCTTTGTTTTTACAAGATGAAGTTAAAATTTTCATATCTTGCAACTGATTTATATATATATTTTTTTTTACAAAACCAAAATCTAGGGGGGGCTCAAGCCCCCCCTTGCCCCCCTATATGGGCGCCCTTGAGCAGGGGGGAGGCACACAGGCTTTTTACGTGCGAAGCACTTTAGAGACCATTAAAGGAAGTTGGAATATTACGGGGAAACCGCTTTTCGGACAAGTTTTGAGATACGGCATATTACGGGGAAGGCACTTTTCAGACATCTTTTGAGATACGGAATATTACGTGCTACACACTCAGAGGGTTAAATTAATTATAAGTAATGGGATAAACTTTGTGTTCCCATAAAATTATATAAAATAATATTGAAGCTAATAATTAATAGATGCAAATTACTACTACTTTATCATTATATTTGAATGAAGTATCAATAATCTAAAATTCTTTAAGTTAAATTAGTCAATACAATAGAAAATACTAATAGCATTTTATACTAGATTTTGCTAATATAATTTAAAGGATGGAAGTTGGGAAAAACTCTTAGTGATACCCATAAAATTTGAAATATATATTCTATCGTCATATAGTATAACATATATCTTCATATAGTTTATAGAAATCCAATAATATTAGTTTAATTTAATTGATGGCTATTTTAAGGATTGCCCTAACCAAAGTGTAATCATCCCTGTAAGCCTTTACTCTACCATTGCCTTCTATGAACTTGGTCCACATAGAATCTAATCAGGGACAATACATCACGTCACCGAAGCGAACATTTTCCCCCTGCAATTTTAAGTCAACTATGCCTGTTCCTTTTATAGGAAAAGTGGCACGATAAACAGCAACAGCTAGTTCAGGATTGTCTAAGGGTTTAAATTTAACATAAAGTCCCTTGTTCTAACAGAAATGATGAGAGGCACCTGTATCGAAAATCCAGACATTCTGATCCCCCTTTTACTTTACTTAAATTTTATTGAACAAAGAAATGTACCTGTCCTTTGGCATCCTTCCGTTTCGAATTAGGTTTGTTCTGGTTACCAGGCTTTAGAGGTTTCTGCAGGCAAAGTCTGGGCTTCATAGAGCCATGTCTAGATGGGGATGACTCATGGAATGTAGATGTACTGGAACAAGAGTATTCACGGGAAGCCGTCGAACTCGATACTGCCGGACTTTCAGATCTAGATCTGGTAGATTTGCACTGATGTGTCCAGGTTTCCCACACCGGTAGCAGATGATTTTCTGGCATGGTGTAGGTTTGGTGTAATGAACTTGGGCACTCTATCCTCCATTCGGTCTCTCAATTTCAGCCTAGATTCTTCTGCTATTAGCTCTATCAAAATGTCTTTGAATTTAAACTTGCCATCTGGCCAGCGTAGGACTGCACAAGGTTATCGAACTGCGGGGGGAGATAACGTAAAATTTGAAAAAAAAAATAGTCCTCCTTCATTGACTGCTTCATGGCTGTTAATTGGTCAGCAATTCTTTGTATTCTAGCAGCAAACATATCTATTGACCCTTAAGGTTGACTTCTACAGGAAAGGACTTCCGAAAATAGTAGTAAATGTCTAGCTCTGTTGTCAGGGAGGAAATGTAATTTCAATTTATTCCAGGCATCTTTTGGGTCATCTATATTTTCAATGATACGCTTGAATTCCGTTTCAACATTAAGATAAATAATTGTCAATACAGAACATTCTCTTGCTTCACAATGTTTTATTGCAGTAGCCTGAGATGCATCTGGTTTAGTTTTCGTTCCATTCACATTTGTAGCAATACATATTTAACATCAGATGCACAATTGGCATAATTGTGCGCATACAATTTTGTAATGCTGACTTGAATATTTTCCATTGCCACTAAAAACTTAGAACAGTAAATAAACAAATTTCAGAAATTCTGATTTTTTTTCTCAAAAAAAACTAATTCCAAAAGCTTTTAAAAAGTTATTCAATTTCTCCAAAAAATCTTACGAAAAATAATAAAAACATACGATTTTTTTTTTGCAACAAATTATTCTAAGTCCAAATCAAACATTAAATTACTTTAAAATAAAATAAAAGTTTATCAATCAGATAAACTTTTAATGTAAAAAAATTAATGTAAAAAAACAGCGCCCCCCCCCCCCAGTGGTGTAGTCGAGGGGGGACGCGGAGGGACGGCGTCCCCTCACTTTTTTATTTTATGTCAAGCGTCCCCTTACTTTTTATTTTCAAGGGGGACGCTAGAGACGCGAGAGGACGCCACCTTTTCAAACTTACTAATTTTTTTTTAATTATGAGCACACCAATAAATCAACAATTTTAAGAAATAAGGCATTATTTTTAATACTTTTCAACAACATGGAAAGTGTTTACGGTGTCAGATCGCTTGTCTGTCTGCATCTGTTCGCATTCTACTTGTAACTTCCAAAAGTTTGCTTGAATTTCGACAAAATTTTATGTATATTTTTTCAATGTAGCCTTATCACTATTGTGAATTATGTGTATAGCATCAGTATTTCGTTTACGAGTGATCAAAAAAAAGAGTTCTTTCATATTACTGTTTACTGGGCGGAGATTGTTTGAAATACACATAAATGAAGTAATGCCATATGGTATTGAAATTCGTTACAACATATCTCCTATCAAAAATAGCATTTATCGTTCATTTACAGGGACGTTAAAAAGTATTTCGAAACACCATGAGCTATTAACAGTAATTGTTTGCAATGCATGGAAAACGGTGCACGAAACATTTATAGTTATTTTACAAGGCCAAAGAATCCGGACACATTGTCAGACGTGGGTTCAGTTGCTCGAAACGTGTTTTCGTATATATTTTGTATTTTTCAGCTGAAGAAAATATTTATTTGCTAAGTGATACGTAAATGATATTCGTATACAGGGCCACACAAAAATAATCCAAATACACTACCGCCATGGCCGGATATTTCTTGAAATGCGTTTTGCAGCTGGTTTAAATTTTAGTGTGTTATGTGATGAGCATATGATCATTAATTTCTCTACATGACCACTCAAAATAATTCGAATGAATACGTTACCATTTATAGATAATTATTGCTTGGTATGTGTTTAAACTGAACGAAATTATATTTTCAATAAAAAAAAAAAAAAAAAAAAAAAAAAAGCTTTTCCTTCACACATTGTTGCACCAAATTCATTTTACAAACAATTGTGTGTAATGAATATAATATATATTGGCCGGTATGCAGTGTGTCTGTGTATTATAAAAGTTGAAACGCACTTTAATTTGTTACCTGCTGGAGATAAGTAGATAACGTAAATTATAAAAAAGTTTAAAATAAAGTAAACAAAAAATAATATTGAAATAATATTGTCAATGAAATAATTATCTTGTTAATTTTCAAACATTTATACAATAACTCTTTATGCGGCTCTTCTATTCAAAATTTGTCAGTCAGAAAAATTTTCCTTTTTGCTGCAATAAAATCATTAAAAATCTGCTAATTAAAAATCTGCTATATTTAAAATTAAATTTAAAAAATGAAGGAAGAAAGCTGACTTATAAAACCATTTAAATATTACTTTATCAGTGAAAATGGTCCTGTGCACATATTGGCGATAGCATTTTTAGAACAAAATTAAATATTAAAGAAAAAGAAAAAAAAATGCATCTCTCGCAATAACTCTTTATGCGGCTCTTCTATTCAAAATTTGTCAGTCAGAAAAATTTTCCTTTTTGCTGCAATAAAATCATTAAAAATCTGCTAATTAAAAATCTGCTATATTTAAAATTAAATTTAAAAAATGAAGGAAGAAAGCTGACTTATAAAACCATTTAAATATTACTTTATCAGTGAAAATGGTCCTGTGCACATATTGGCGATAGCATTTTTAGAACAAAATTAAATATTAAAGAAAAAGAAAAAAAAATGCATCTCTCGCAAGTGTATCTACATAAAAAGCTGCACGGGCAGAAATCATGTAAAGAGACAGTGTAGTTTTAAAAGAAGTTCACTTTTTTACCCGCTTTCTTTTATCTTACATTTCTGTATCTATGTGACAGTCAAATCTTGTGATTCATTTTTCACCTACTTCATGATGACGTAGAGCTTTGAAATTTGGAATATATATATATATATATATATACCTGAGGAAAATACATGAATTGGACATTAATTTTTAAAAAATTAGATCAGTAAGGGGGGGGGGGTCAGTCAACGTCGGCACAAAAAGGGCATTTACCGCCATAGAAATAACATTACGATTGTTTAATTGGAAAAAATAGCTCCATTGTTTCAAAATTCATCCATTTTCATCACATTGCTGCTCGCATCAGTATGACATCATTGAGAGACGCGCACATTTGTGCTTTATAATATAAGTTGACTTTTTGTTAATTTTAATGAAAGTATGTTTTCTTTTCTATATTTAATTTATTTTTATTAACGTTAAAAGTAATTTTATTAGGAAAGTGTTTCTTAAATAAGTCATCTGGCACAAGCATAAGTATTATTTGCCATAGAAACTCTACTTCAAAATTATATCTTTAAAAAATTTCCGCTCAATTCTTTAAACACTTATAGAATGGCATGGATTCAAATCAATTTATAACTAGAGTAGACTTTTATATCGCTATTAATAGTGTGGTAACATTCACTGAGACGATTCCCATATTAAAATTCCAATTCATCGTAGAGAATATTTACGAGTTAAATAACTTCTATGTCAAATTTGAAGTTTCTAGTACTGATAGTTTCAGAAGAATAACAACTTTAAAAAGTTTTCGGCTTATTTCAGCACTTAAAATTTCGAATATTTTAAAAGCCATTCTTCGTGAGCATCTGCATGTTAATAGCTACCAGATAAATCGTGATGAAACGAGTTTAGAAGATTTACTTAACAATCAGGGCTCCCAAATGGTTCGCTTTTTGAATACCAGTATTTTCTTAGAAAAATTTAATTTTTAGATTTTTCTTGTAAATTTTGCAGAAACAACCTTCGGAAGTAAATTTTTGCAGAAAAGTTTTAGAAACCTACTAAGAAATTTTCTGTTAAAAAATATTGGTATTCAGTTTGTGAACCATTTGAGAGCCCTGGAGAATTGATCCTTTTAAAATGTAAATTAAAAAAATAATAATAAATAAGATTTTACGAGCATGTAAGTCCTGAAAGTATATGTGTGCCAAGTTTTAAGTCAGTTACTCTTGCTCAAATATTTCCACACAAATTATGATGAAACCAATATTTTTGAACGTCTTTCTCCATTTCATCCTGTAAAAATTCAATTCTTACAGATTAGAAGTAACCTAGTAACTGATTTAAAGAGTTACTAATTCTACAAAAATCTTGATAAAACGCGATTTTCAGAAATTTTCTTTATAAGGATACTGGTTTATTTCACTCTTTTCAAATTCGTATTGGGATGTTCGGAAAGTTCCTTTCATTTGGGAAAACTAATTCATCCCGTAAAAATCCAATACTTACAGATTAGAAGTAACCTAGTAACTGATTTAAAGAGTTACTAATTCTACAAAAATCTTGATAAAACGCGATTTTCAGAAATTTTCTTTATAAGGATACTGGTTTATTTCACTCTTTTCAAATTCGTATTGGGATGTTCGGAAAGTTCCTTTCATTTGGGAAAACTAATTCATCCCGTAAAAATCCAATACTTACAGATTAGAAGTAACCTAGTAACTGATTTAAAGAGTTACTAATTCTACAAAAATCTTGATAAAACGCGATTTTCAGAAATTTTCTTTATAAGGATACTGGTTTATTTCACTCTTTTCAAATTCGTATTGGGATGTTCGGAAAGTTCCTTTCATTTGGGAAAACTAATTCGTACCGGAAAATTCTGCCCGTCAATTGACATTAGGTATTGAAATTAATGTCTAATAATTAAATGATAGAATTTTCCGGTACGAATTGGTTTTCCCAAACGGAAGAAACTTTCCGAACAACCCAATATTTTTACACGTTGTTCAAAATTTTGTATAGAGTTTGGGCAGTGGCATATATAATCCAGAATGTTAAATAATCTTTTCATCATATATAACATACCTGTGAAATTTAATCTCAGCCGAAAACACCGTTTAAATGCTACCCTGCTCAGATACATACACATATTGACTCATTGCAAAATCGCCAAACACAGACTTTGGGAATCTTAAAGAAAATACCAACTCACATACATGCATACGCACATACATAGAGAATTGTTACAGAAATAGGAAAAGCGGACTCGGGGAACCTATAAAAATAAAGATATAAATTTCATAGTCTTTTTTCTTGTCATGATTACAATATTTTCCTTACATTATACGTTTCCGTAATGTAAAAATGCAATAATTTTCAATGCTCTTAGTATACAATAGCTATTCTATGACTATCTCAAAAATAAACAATGTCTAACAAAAGTCTCGTTGCGTGGATTAGTGTTATTAAATTACGAATTCTATTTCAAATACGTATTTTCACACATGAAATAAGGTTAACAATATTTTAATTTATGGGAAGCTATAAACGACCAACAGATAAAAAACTTTAATTAATTTAATTTAAATAAATTTAATTTAAAATTTAAAATTTAATTTTTCAATTACTTTTCTCTGCAATTCAAAATGAAAAGCAAGATTCATAATCAAGTTTGCCATATGGGTGATACAGATACACAGACCCTAATGATCGAGACCATGAGCGTCCCCCCACTTTTTTCCCCAGGACTACACCACTGCCCCCCCCCTACTAAAATACACTTGGTCTTAATGGCCACCAACTACGCACTTCTACCGATGTACTCTGCCGAAGTTATGCCCCTTAAATGGTTAAATTGCCAAGTAAAGCTCTGGGCCCATAACCCGTGATGTCCCAGTCTGTCAGGACAGCCGGTACCGGTGCGTAGATCTAAATAAACCGGTTTCTGAAATTTACCAAATTTGAAGCAGGCTATTGGAAGTTGAAAAATCAATGGCAGAGTGTGACAGAGAGTGTAAAACAACAATGATGAAACGAATTTAAGTTTAAAATGAACTAAACGTTTAATCTAAAAAAAAAACATATTTAAAAATAAATTTGAACAGAATATAAATGAACTTTAAATAAGACAAATAAACTTACATAACAATAGTTTTTAAATGATGTAAGAATGTTAACGTACAGTGTTGAATTCAGACACTTTTCTCCGGGAGGGATTTATGTGGCTCCGGGGGGTGACATTATAGAGTTCCGGGGGGGGGGGAAATTACACTTTTTGACCATTGAAAGCATAAAATTTCAAATCTTCTGGGGGGGACATTTCAATGCTCCGGGGGGACATTCCCCCCCCGGGCCACCCCCTGGATTCAACACTGTTAACGTATGATGACGTAACAGCTAACAGCATATAAATCTTTCTTTAAAAATGAACATATTTTTATAACAGTTACATGGGAATACGATGTTTATATGAACTCATAATAAACTCGATAACATTACTGAAAACAAACTGCACTAACATCGTAGACTATTTATATGAAAAACATCTTGCACTTAGACGAATTTTTCTTCGTTAAAAAGAAAAGAAAACCAACAAATGCTGGTATGTTATTATGATAAGATAAAAACAGAGACATCTGGTTAAATAAAACAATGTTCCATTACACGAAACTCCGTTATGCTCAATGATGAGACAAATTTAAATTTAAAATACGAAACTCCGTTATGCTCAATGATGAGACAAATTTAAATTTAAAATAAACTAAACGTTTATTATAAAAAAATATTTTTAAAAATAAACTTGAACAGAATATAAATGAACTTTAAATTTAAAAAAAGCCAGATACTGAAAACCAAGTGCTTGCACTTTATATACAAGCCAAAGCTAACATCTGATCGGGGGTTACGACTCGATATTGTACGCAAGTCCCCAGAGGGTGTGTCGCATTACGTCGATCATTGATAGAATGATCATGAAATGGCTAAAGATGGCCAACTCATGGCTAAAGGTAACAAAGTGTCCATCCAGAGAAAATAACGATGTTGGAATTATCGCAAGGAAAAGAAAATTCGGTTTTTCGGCAGGTTGATATGACGTAATGAAAAACAAAATGACGTAATCGCGAGCTCTGAATAATAGATTTTGGATAAACAGATGCTGGAAATTCAATAAGCTGAAAAGATTTGAATGGAACGAAACAGATGCTTGGATTAAAGTTCAAAAGAAGTTTAAATAAAGGAAACGAAAGTATTTGAACAGTGTGTAAGTGAACAAGGAAGGCTTTGTAAGTGCCTACACACACACGTTGCCCATTGGGTCGGCGTGCCTCTGTACGTGCATGATTTCTAAGAAATGGCTGGAAAGAATTTCATGAAATTTTGACTGAAGGTAAAAACTTTATAGAATCATAAAATGGCACTTTTATGTTGATCAAGTAAAAATTAGGACTTATAACTATTTTTATAAAACAAAAATTTAAAATTCTGAGAATATTTTAAAATTTACTTTCCATAACTAATTATTATATTTTTTCCAGTGTAGGTCATTTTAAACACATATTATAGATCTACTCAATAAAACAATTTTGGCTCACTGTGACAATTCAATTATGAGAAATCCTGCGCGCAAGGCATATATAAGGTGAATTCATTTATTAAAATAAGCGTTTAATTTCAAATTAAATTTAAAAAAACTTTATACGAATCTAGATGCTTTTAGGATATTAACTATTAGCATATATATTTTTTAATGTGAGTTTAAAATTTCATACCTAAAAGTTAATCAGATTTGGAATTATTGCAATCCCTATTAAGGTCACATTTACATATAATTTGTCAGTTTCAAAGGTACCTGACCCTTTAAATTAGCCTCAGCAGATCTATAGAAAAAGATTTTTCATTGTAGGCTGTTTTTTAGAATATAACAAGTGTTGTGGCTTCCTTAAGCAGAATAAAATAAAAGTTTTGTTATTAATGAAGTTAAATTTCATTTTTTAAATGCTAAAGAGGAATAACATAATTAAAAAAATAGAATGAAAAATAAAGATAAATTTTTTAAAGGTTCTCAGATTCAGGGATCACTTAATTTGTTCAGACAATTTATCTTATTTTTACAAATTCCTTGTTTATCATAAACTGTACATTTATACAATATCTGTTTTTATTTCTCTGTTAATATTTCTCCTTCACATCTACATATCACAAGTTCTTTGAATTCTTATTTTAAATAAAGATTTAGGCAATTTAAACAAAGAATTATAGTGAGTCACAATGACTGCTTTAAATACTCATAAATGCGCTTTTTTGTATAATTAAAAGTCTTCTTTACCGCTTGTTTGACAGCAGATATTTTTATGAGCAATCTAACATTCTCTTTGTCTTTAATTTTAAACAAAAGTCATGACAGAATCCCAAGTGATATACAAACACTCACACTTTAGAGTAGGCTTGTCCAAAGTAAGCAGGGGCACACCTCAGCTCTTGGTAATCAATGAAGAACACTATTATTCACGTGACTCAAATCATACAATATTACCTTACAGTATTAGTAGCGATACACACACGTATTATACGATGCAAATGCATTTCACAGTGGTAGACAAAAGGCCCCTGAACCACATATGGTTCAGTAGATACATGTAAAAACAATTTTCAGAAAAAGATAAATCTTAGCAAATTTCATATTATGCCTTTTTCTGAGAGAGGTCTATCTCAGAAAATTTTTTGAGGAAGGTGGAAGAAACTTTAATCTTGCCTATAATAAAAAAAGAAACAAACATGGAAATGAGAGATATTACTAGGTTTTTGACGGAGGGGGGATACGTTTTGACTTATTTTGAAGTCGTGAATTTAGCTTTATAAAAAGTATTAAAACTAAGACTGACAAGATAGTGACGAATCAATAGGTGGTTCCAGAGAGATAGAGTAATTCATATATAGTAATATATAAATTACTGTTTTGACTTCCAGATAGTCTGGAAGAGCTTTCATTGACAAAAATCATTTCCCACTGTTTCATCAATTTTACTAATCGATCAAACTAATTTAGAAAAATTAACCTAAAATTTCAAATGTTACAGAGGGAAAATTAACCTTATTTGCCCCTCCTATAAAACAGCCAACAGGCCGGTGTAACAAAGGACAAGTGGGTAAATGTGATCAAAGACCAAACAAAGGGTTTTATTTAATTTTCCTTTCAAAACACTTTATTGTTAAATAATAAATCCAAATAAATTTCATTTTCCATAAAAGAAATCAGATTTTTTTAACAAATAAAAATTTACTGGTCGACATTTTTCAATTTCTTAAATAAAATATGATTTTGCGTATATTTACCAATTTTTAAATCCTTATTTTATACAGTTTTAAAATTTTGAACATGCATTAAAATTTGTGAGTGAGGAATTTAATTATCATCAGCATTGTTTATATATATATTTTTTTTAATCTTTCGCATTCAAAAGTAAAAGAAACAAAAAGATTTTTGTAAAATAAAAAAGTTACAATAAATATTCCATTAAAGAAAACCCCAATGTAAATTAGGGGCTATTAATTCCATCATATCATATTCCTCAGTCATGTGTCTCTCATTCAAATTGACATGTTCAAAGGAATTATTTTTCTACAATCAAATTAATGAAATAATAATTAATGTCTTTGGTTGTAAATGAAGGAATTTTATGAAAATTACATATTTGGATTCAGCGTTAAAAATACGCATAGATGTGTTAATTTCAAATCGATAAATGCAATATTAAAACTAGTCAGATGTGCCAATCCCAAAACTTTCTTCTATCTCAGTCATGTTAATACTTCAAAATTCGCTATCACATCGCCAATAAAATCAATATTTTTCGTCATTCTGTTGTAAGTCAGCTGCTTGCGAATCGTCGGGTTACCGGGATGCGAACAACCGATGTATACTAAACTACGAAAAGTCCTTCTGGCCTGAACCGACAGGAACAGATAGCCTCCCTATTCCTTGGTTTTATGATTTTAGCTAATTTTACTGGAAAACACGAAGCTCAAATGCGTGGAAACTAAATAAAGAAGATTCAATCCCAGTTCTCGTCAACATTGAATTTGAATGAGAATATCGCCAAATTAGTCCACTACAGCCAAGTTAGCATCCTTTATGGCAACTTATTTTGGTCGCCAAATTTGGCGATATTCCGCCAACTGTCGCCAAGTTTGGCGAGAATTTGATGTTGCCGAATATAAATATATAGTGATAAGCATATAATAGGATTAATGGTTACAACAATGAAAGAAAATTTGTCGAAATCATGTTAACTAAAACTCATAAATTAAACCCGTTTATGGATGAATTCTGCTGTCTTGTTTGAAAATGTCAGCCACCCTAAAATTTCAAACCGCTATATCTCAGCCATTTTTAGGTAGATTTCGTAAGAAATATTACCTATTACATTCTCACCTAAGTTGGAAATTTTGAAAAATGTTTGCAGATCTACGTCGATCATGACTCCCAGAACACAAAACCATGCCCAGTTCAAAAGTTTATATATCTATCTATCTATGTCACTTATTTCTGACCACGATAACTGGAAAAATTCTGCATAAATCTCTTCCAAATTCATACATAAAATCAAGGGTCATAAAATCTCGGTCAAGTTCGTTAATGGGCAAAATCGAACCAAGGAGGGGGGGAAATGGGGGGGGCTTTTTGTGAAAAAAGAAAAATCCTCATAATTTCTTTATTATTATACGTATCGAATCCGTTTAAAGTTATTATTACTTCTAGGAAAAGGGCCGAAAATTTATGTATGACAGATTTTTGATATAATTAAAAATGGCCCCAAGGGGGGGGAAAAGGGGGGTTTTAGAAGAAAAAAATCATAGCTTCGTCAATTCACAAGATATCAAATCCGCGTAGATTTATTATTAATCCTTTTAGTATTATCTAAAACTTTTATATTGACAAGTTTTTTATAGGACCAACCATTATAGCAAAAAAAAATTAAAAACAAAGAAAATCCCTGCCGGCTCCGCCTGCAAACAAGTTATTTTTCGAAGTAGGCGGTTCCAACTCCCGCATCTTTTTGAAACTGATACATAAAATCAAGGGGCATAAAATCTCTGTCAAGTTTGTTAATGGGCAAAATCGAACCAAGGGGGGGGGGGGGGGGCATTTTGTGAAAACAGAAAAAAAACATAATTTCTTAATTATGATACGTATCGAATCCATTTAAAGTTGTTATTACTTCTAGGAACAGGGCCAAAAACTTATGTATGACAGATTTTTGATATAATTAAAAATTGCCTTAAGGGGGGGGAGGGGGGTTTTAGAAGAAAAAAATTCATAACTTCATCAATTCCAAAGATTTCAAATCTGCTTAAATTTATTATAAATTATCTTAATATTATCTAAAACTTTTATATTGACATGTTTTTTATAGGACCAACTCTTATAGCAAAAAAAAAATCCTTGCTGGCTCCGCCTGCAAACAAGTTTGGTTTCGAAGTAAGCGGTTCCAACTGCAGCATCATCGCAAAAAGGTCATTTCTTCCGCAATTCCCGACAAACAGGCGCCCCACGTTCTACGTCTTCGAAATCTACCTGTGCCTGTAGGTCGAGCCGTCAGGGATTTTTTAAGATAGAGGCAAAACAAAAAAATTTCCGGATTCTCCGGATCAAGGCCGAACATTTAACGAAAAAAAGTTTTAGGATTTCTAATTTTTTTGACTTTGCACATCTTTTTCAATTTGAAATCTTTAAATGGCTATCGCAGCGCCCCCTTTCGTCGAAATATCCCCAAATTCTAATAGAACCTGCTTGCCATAGCCAAAAACATAGAAAAAAATGTGGTTCAATTTGAAGCATAACTTCATACATTTTTTGATGATACAATAGTGAAAATGGAACAAAAATATCGATCACAGCGCCCCCTTTCATCGAAATATCCCCAAATTCTGATAGAATCTGCTTGCCATAGCCAAAAACATAGAAAAAAATGTGGTTCAATTTGAAGCAAAACTTCATACATTTTTCGATGATACAATGAGGACACACAGACGGACAGACGGACAGACAGACAGACAGACATTTTGTAAAAACATGTTTTTCGGAATCTCTGACCCCTAAAACGTGTAAATCCGTCGAAAACTGGAAGTCGAAAAAAATTTCGATTACAATACTTTCTTCTATTATAGATAGAAGAAAGTAAAAATCTATAGAACCTGAAAAATACCTGGTCAGTCATTTTTGGACTATGGGAACACATGTCAGACTGTTCATCTGTGGTTTTCCAATGAAAGGAAATTAACCCCTTCGCGACGAGCGTCTTTTACATAATTTTTAATATTTTACCAACGGTTTTTCAAAACAGAAATTTTCACCTAATTGAATCTCTGAAATGCTAAGATTTAATAAAGCAAAGCTTACAATAAAAAATAACTGGTGGGAAAAATCGAGGATTCTGAGCATGTTATGCGTCATATATACGTGTCGCTTGTCTCCAAGGGGTTAAACGAAATTATTCAAATAGATTTTTAATTGATATTTGCACTTCTAGTGGGAGTAATTAAAAAAATAGAAATTCTGAAAAGTAGTTTTTGTGTGTCTGAAATTTTACGTTCCTAGGTGGAATAGTTTAGGAGATACGGGTGTATTTAAAAATGTCCATTCTGTTTTCAACATTGCAATGCCTCTACATTAAATGAGAGACAATTTGACAACACTTCCCTCTCCTCTGGAATTTCAGAAAGAATTTTCTTTGTGGTTTTATTAAATTCTACGTTTAGGTGAATATTTTCCATTAATGAGTTGGTTTTTAATTAATTTTTTGTTAATGAAGATATTGTCAAAATTTTATGATTTGCCATGCGACAGTAGGTATTCAGCTGTAAGTACACAAAATTTCAAGTCTCCAACTTATACAATTTCTGTGAATGGACTCTGTGACAGTCCGACAAAGGAGCGAGACGAATAGAGTTTCGTGATGTGAACGAAACCCTAAAAAAAACAAAGCTGAATTTTCATGCATATGTAATTTTCATTAGTGAAGAAGGGGGTGAGAGATGCTTATTATTCTAAATTCTGCTTCCTAACGTATTAAGAAAGTTATTGCCAATCATTATCAAATTCAATGATCATAAATACACTATACAAAACTTTATAAAGAATAACTACAAGTCATAAAAACATACATGATTAAAATTTTATAGTCTATTTCTGGTTTTTAATACATGAAACACACTTTCATAAAATCAAAAAAAAAAAAAAAACTCTGAAGCAAATATTAATGATTTTATAGAAGCTATCCTTTGAAATGGAATTTTATTTTTAAAAAGGCTAGTAACAAAAACGTTCGAAAGGTTGCCCGCATGTGCCATATTGGACAGCCATGCTTTAGAAGATGATTCAAAAACCCTTACACAAACTTGAAGTACAGGCATACAAAAACAAGTCATTTTCACAATAGTATATGGGGTCGCAATGCACTTATTCAGTAAAATAAACAAAGGTTTCTGGCACTAAAATATCGCCTGCCGGTCTTTAATCTATGAAAGCTAAGAAAATTTACAAAACTGAGAGTATCATAACTCGGTAAATTTCTATCGTAGAGTTTTACTGTTCTACTTCTCAGACTATAGAGAAATATGTTCTAAATATAACATATAGGACCCAGAGACTGTATAAATAATCAATTTTCTTATATGTATCTTTTTGTAAAACAAATGCCACATCTAAAAGCTGTATTTTATTTGTATAATTCTTGTTACATGCATCCTTTTGTAAAACAAATGCCACATCTAAAAACTGTATTTTAATTGTGTAATTTTTGTTATATGCATCCTTTTGTAAAACAAATGCCACATCTAAAAGCTGTATTTTAATTGTGTAATTTTTGTAATTGGAATTACATTTATATCGTTAGCGATTTAAGAGACAAATCTGAATAAGTTCTATGCTGATTCACCCAGTATATTTCTATACCTATATACTCAATTCCATGACTACAACAAAAATTATAGAAACTGTGTGAAGTTTAAAACAAAGTAGATATTTTTTAAAAACCATAAACATTTAGAAAAGCACAGCATCTTTTAAAAGAAGCTCACTTCAAAAGAACTCTTGAGTCTTGTTCCTGCACTTATAATGGTAGCATGTCATTGCCCTTGATGAAAACTGAATACGTTCTTTCGAAAAACATGTTGTGCTTTTGAATTTTTTAAGAAGTTCATTCTTCTGTATTGTTTTTCATTACACCCAATTAAATATTAATACTCCGTGTTCATACACATGCTACTTAGAATTGTGTAACCACTATTACTTAGATGATTTACATATACAAAAGGGATTTAAGATAATGATCCTTCTATCACATGCCACAGCAATTCATAAAAGATTAATATTAAATCATACTCAGAACTGTTGCAGCAGTTTCAATTCAAAGTAAAATTAAATTTTAAGAAACAGGGTAAATTAACTTTTATGTCAATACTCTGAATTTATAATTATTTCAAAAATTGCATTAAATACAAATTCTACATATTTTTTGTTCAGTATGAATGTAAAAACAAAAGTTCAGCCAATTTGTATGGAAAACGTAATATGAAAGTAAAACTAAACATAGTAAAAATATAAAAAAGACTCAAAAATAACTCTTTTGAACAATTTTTTTTAATTTACCTTGTACAGTTATATTAATTTTTAAATGACTTTTCAAGTAAGAACAATTATACTGACTTTTGTAGTTATTAAATATTTAAGAAACACTTTTGCATTAATTTCTTTTTATATTTTCATTTAATTTTTAAATATAGATACACTATGAGGAGAAACTAAAAATATTTCTACATTTTCATGCCTTTTTGTGTGATTTTTCAGTAATAAAAAATTAAACAAGTACAAAAAATAAATTTACTTATTGCTATGACAGGATGATGCTCAAATGCAGTTCACCAAATTCAGAATTTCTGCTCAAGTTCAACAAAATAAAAATACTTGCACCTCAGAAACCCTTGAGTAAACAAAAATAACAGATGAAAAAGAATAAAAATACAAATTTTCACAACATCACATAAAATTCCACAATTTTGCCATTTGAAACGTCGCAAAAAGACCATATTTCAGAATAATTTTTTTTGAAAACTTTTCTTGTAAATAACACAGTGCGAGAAGTTAACATCAATGTATAACATAAACCAACAGAGTTACATGAAGCATGATTTCATTAACTACATGAAAGACAAGTTTCTTTGTTACTTCTTTAAACATTTTACTTTTAATTATACGAATATTTATCTTTTAGATTGACATCATCTGTAATTTGACTGATTTGAGAGATATTGGTTTCTGGGAATCTTTTCAATACAATTTTTTATGACATTAGCATCGACATGAGCATTATCACTTATTATTTTCTATATTTTCCAACTCCTCCCTTTAGTGAATGCTGATACCTTCTGATTATGGGTTGGAACTGTCTATTATTTTTATATTTCATCGTACCACAATTTACAAGAAATTTCTTTTCTGCTACATTTCTCTTCAAAATGTGCTAGTATAGAAAAATGGTAGACATTATTTTTCAGAAAGTGGTACAAATAGAATTTAAATATAGTAAATAGGATGACATTCGTCCAAACCCTGTAATTAAAAGGTTAACCTATCCCTAACTAGTACATGATTTTTTTAATTGTAAAACAAGGTTCAGATCAAAACAATTTGAAAGAAAATTACAGAACAAAAGTTGATCCAATGATAGAAGCCTTGTGCAACAGTAAACAATATTTTTTAGCCAACTTGACTGAATTACTGTTATTGTTGATTGAAATATCTTTGCTATTTATTGAGCAATAACTTCTCTCAGCCTTATTGTTCCTTTGTGATTTTGGCCTCCGTACTAAATATTTCTTTACATTATGATATTTCAAGCTAGAAAGTTGCTTAGAAGAACTATTTTCATCTTTTGTCACATCTTGTGTATCATTCTTAGGCTTCATGGCTTCACCATGCATGAAGAATTTTTTTGTAAATTTTTTTAAAGAAGTCTTACACCTTCAAATAACTATAAAAGTAATTTAAATTGGGCTTCTCAAATTTGCAAAAACAGGTGACAATTTAAATGCGATTTAACAAATATCTTTCTGATACACATTTCACAAGATAAAAGTATCACTTCAGGATGTGCATGCAGGTGAAAATTGAAATGAGATTTTGTTTTCTAAAAAAACAAACAACCCCTTGGTAAGCTGAAGCTGCGTCGCCGTGGTGCGCAGAACTTCCGGTTCGTCTGCTATACGCTGTCAAGACCGTTGTTAAAGAGCTTATTTTGAACTACGATTTTTTCAATCTTTTTTTTATCTCTGTGAAATTTAAAAAATGAGTTCCAAATATTACAGAGATTTAAGTGAAGAATGCAAAAAAAGCTATTTGGAAAAGTTATCCTTTAAGGGTAGTGAATTGCCTGATCCTTTGGATGAAAATATTCGCAATATCGTTTTCAATAGTGTGCGATGGCCTGCTATTAGTGTGTTTGATATTTTTTTCGTTTTTAGTGGTGAAACATCAAATGTACACTAAATTAGCGCATATTATACGTTTTTGCCTTGCTACAACTCCGTTTCATCTGAAAAAGTAAGAAACGTGAGATGCTACAGAAATGATGTGGGTGTTGGCATTCTAGCAGCAGAAGTTGAAGCAAGTCAAAAAACAAAAAAAATTCATTTGCCTTGGATTATTGCTACATTTGATGGAGAAATAATTTCTGGACATTGCACTTGTATGGCTGGGTAAGTGTAGATTTTATTCAAATTAAAAACTGATCATATACACATTTTAATTACAGAACTGATGTTTTAATTATAGAATAGTACGTAGTTTTGAAATTTATTTTAATTCTCTCTAAATATTAGTATTTGATATAAGATTAGTACTTTAATTAGTATTTGCATTATAAGATTCCATATAAAGATAATTTTAAGGCAAACTTTTTACAAACCAATCTACTTTTCTCATAGGGGTTTTTCTCATTGTGTTTGTGTGAAAATTATGAATACTTTTTTATACTTGTAGAATATTATTCATAATTTTCTGATTCTCAATTTAGTGTTATATTCAGGTACCTATTTATACAATTGAACTTTAACAAGGTCCTGTTTTATGAACAAATATATGTAAGGCATTAAATTTTGATACATCAATTTATATGTATACGTATTTGCATTTTATTTTTATGTAGTTAGATAATAGGCTCTTTTTAGATTCCAGTTATTTATTTATTTTTATTTTTTCTTGCAGCAGATCCAATTTTATGATGATTAATTTATGGGGGAACCCATTTTTTATACTAAAAAATTTGTGGAAAAAAAAGTACTTTTTTAAAATGAAGAATTTTGTGAAGAGTCTTTTAAATGGCCAATAATTCTTTCTAAATAGATTGCTGCAAACTAAATTTTTCAATATTTTTTGTTTTTTACCTGTATATATATTTTCGTCAGCTGACATAAAAGTAATGCCAAAAATTGTCTCCCAGAAAACATTTGTGGCTCATGGTTGGAGAAGCAGGTGATAAGCTACAGCATCAGTAGGCTTAAGAATTAAAAAGTGTCTATTTAAAATAGTTTACATCACATAGGGGAGACCGGTAAACACTGGACCTATGGGCACAGTGGTCCACCCTCCAATATTTTATTATTATTTTTTTTAAGCTTCTCTTTTATCCTAATAGACAACAGCACTGCACTGATTATTTATAGCCTTCAGAAAATATGTTTAGCTCAGATTGAACCATTGGCTAAGATGCTTTACACTCACACAGAAAAAAAAAATAATAATCGGTTGAAAAAAGTAGCCAAATTTAGGGAATTTTTTCCTTTAATGGCAACTTAGCCATTGTATTAAGTTATTCGTTTGGTGCAATCTTGAAAATCGCGCCAACTAAAAACTCGCCAAAATTATGTTTACATGTTTGCGTGAGTGTAAAGCATCAGTTCCGAACCATTTTATCCTGATTGGTTGTTTTGAGTCTAAAAGTAAAATTTTTCATCATCATATTTTTATTTTTTTACTAATTAAAGGTTGTAGATAAATATGATAAAACAGCGTTTTTGCAAAGCTAAGATACTTGTTTTTATTTAACTTTAAAGTTAATATGTTTAAAAGAAAGCTATAAACAATATTAATATGATTATTTATTGAACTTCAACATGGGGCATAGTGGTCCACAATCCACTCTGCTCCTGTAATGCAGAATGTTCAAAATATTTAATAATTGCTTATTTTCTATAAAGAAATATTCTTTTAAAGTAGTCATTTAACTGTAAAATAAAGTACACAAAGAAAAATAACTTTATTTAACATAAGAAATATTTTGTTTTGTATTTACTATCTTTGATAAATATAACTGTAGTCTAATTGGTGATGATTCTATTCAAGTAAGATTCATGAGACACAAATTGAATGGAAATCAGTTTATTTTTCACGAAACTGTAGATGAATCTGTTGTTAATGTCAATGATTTCATAATGTCGCTCCCAGACCCAAAAGTATTTCAGGAAAATTCCAGGCTCAATCTTACTCATAAGTATTTTGAAATTTCATTTGCAAATTTTAATGTGCGGTGATTTTTTTGTAGTAAGTAATAACTTCAACTAAATTGCAATTGTTCCTGTATTAATTTGTTATTATTTTCAAAATATAATTAATTTTTGTTTTTGTTTCAAAATGTTACTTGTAAATTTATATTATTATGTTATTTTGTGGGTAAAGGGGAAATAAAAAAGAATTACATTAATGAAAAATAGATTTATATTGTATTTCAGATAATACCTAATAGTGGTCCACTTTACGGGTGCATATAACTTTTTTTTTTTTTTTTTTGAAAAATGTATTGAAACTATGTTCTGAGAAAATTATGATGAATGTATAAAGGTTTAAGGAATATTCAAAAATATTTTCATGCAGATTGGTTTGTCTATTAAAACGAAAAAAAAAAAAAATTAAATGAAAAAGTGGTTCACTGTGTACCAGTCTCCCCTATGTGAGATATTTCTATGTTAACGCTCATTCTTAGAGTAACATTATATAGAAATTGCATTTAAAAATGAATCAATAAACTAACAATAAATAAAAGTTTGAAGATATCTAAGCTGTGTTTGCAAACAATAAAAATACCCAACGCAAAAGAGCATGAAATAAAATTAAAAAAAATGTCTTTCTGATGACTATGTGGATGACAGATTTTTCGGAATTTCCATTATATCAACATCATGCCAAAATATATGCTAATCATCATTTATTTCAACCTTGACCAAACAAAGAATTTTTATTGCACACTGTGCCGAACAATTAAAAAATATATATATGTTCAAAAAAGTACTTTTGACATTCAAAATATACTTCTAAAAATTTCTTAAAAGAGTGAAATTTCTGTCTGAAATAATTTTTTTGGCTAATGCTGCTTACAAAATAATATTTATAAGATATTTTTGTGACACATAAAGTAGTTATTGTTTGAATTTTCTGCTTATTTTATTTTTATGCATTTGTTTATATTGATTTCATCCCTAACTCTCTAGTCATTCAGAGAATCAAAAGAAAAATTGTCATCATGATTAACATAGCAACAATCCTCCTTTTTTATGCATAGACGTGAAGATCTTGGTATATTTTCCTTTGAGCTCTGCATCATATAAAACTTTATGTATATACTTCACTGTCTTGAATTGAAAGAATGGGAATGTATTGTGTACTTTTTTTGTGTGTGGAAGTGAAAAACACCCTAATCAGCACACATATGTATATTGCAGAATATTTTTTCATTTGTTATATAATTTGAATCAATTATCTGAATAATTCTAACTTACATTTAAAACATCTTTAAATGTTAATTATTTGAAAAATTAACTGCAAAACTTTTGTGTTAAACCTAGCTGCTTTATTATTATTATTTCAGACTTGGTGAAACTTGTTCACATGTTGGAGCTACTCTTTTCTTCACTGAAAAAATACTGAGAGAGGAAAGAGAAAAGCCTGCATGTACAGTCGTGGAAAAACAAAATGCACACCCTCCACTAACTCTGCAACAAATTGTAGTAGAAGGAAGTGACTGGTACCAAACGATTGGAAATAAAGTCTACTTTTAAATTATATATCTAAAATTTGCCTAAGGGGCCATCTACATATTAAAACAAGCCTAAAATTTATTTTTTTCAATAGCAACACCCACTTTTGACATGATATTTTAAATCTTCGGTTCAAACTATGCCTAGATACAAAATTTTAAGTCATTTGGATGATAAGTTTTCGAGTTATAAACATTCAAATTTTAGAGCCTCTAATGTTAAATTACATTTTCATATTTTTATTAATATCTCCTGAGATTATAATTCTAATGTGTTAATTTTTTTTTTTTTTGGTTATAATACTAAAAAGCCCAAACATAAATATGTCAAATTTGTAATTTTTATAATTTTATAATATGAATTATGAAATTAATATTCGAAAAAATTATGAATTGCAACCTACAATTTTTTTGATGGATTTATATTTATTATGCCCTGCTTTATGTGTATTCAAAATTTTAAATTTTTCTACCAAGTAGTTTTCAAATTACGCTTAAAAAACGGCAAGATGCTGCTTTAAGGGGCCGTCTATGATGTGCATTAAAGCATAGTTTGAACAGGGATGGGAGCGCTCCGACTCGAAATCCCGATTGACACTACTAAATTTTAATAGTATTTCTTACCTTATTCAAGGACAAAATTTCTGAAATTCATTACGCTGGAGAATACTATTAAAATTTAGTGGTAAGAATCGATATTCGGGTCAGAACGCTCTCATCCCTGTTTTAAAAAAATATTTTACACATAGGCTGGGATTACAGTGCATTGATAAACTTATAGCATAAGTCTGTCTTACGATATAAACAACGCATAAACCGTATTTCAGTGCTTCACGATATTACGCTAATTTGAAAGCTTGCTTAAACTGAAGCGCAAGTGAATGCACGCGCGAGCACAACCAACCTGACAACGACCTGTGATTGGAGTAAGATATAAGATAGTGAAACAACAGAATCGCAACTTTCATTAGGATATATATATATATTTTACTTTTTCAATGTCTACTTTTAAATTTTTCATTAAAATTACGTAAAACGTATTTGCATGAGATGCATGTTTACATCATTTATGCAAATTAGTTTTGCTTTTATTTTTTAATTAATAAAGCTCATTTTTTAAAAATATGAACAGTTCTTAGAAAAAAAAATTATCATTTTTGTTACCTTTAAATGAATTTATACCTTCTTATACAGTCTAATAAAGCTATTTTATTTTTTCTGTGGTATATATGTTTGAAGCGAAGTTTCTTATAAATGCGTATGTGTAGTGTATTTGCTAAAATAAAATGGCCCCACAATTAACTGAAGCAACGAAAGGCCAAATGATTGGTATGTGGCATGCTGGAAGAAGTTTTCGTGATATAGCTAGGCATTTTCAAGTGTCTGTTCACACTGTTTCGAATTGGATTAACAGGTAAGTTTTATATTGGCAGTTTATTGTAAAAAAAAAACAAAAAAAACATTAGATTTCCATTTAATTTATTTAAATTTAAATTTAATTTATATGACTGATATTTTTAAGGTTTCGAAATACAAATTCGATAGACCGTCTATGTGGTAGTGGTCGGCCAAGGATCTTATCAGACAGCCAAGCTCTAGAAGTTGTTGCAATGGCTACAGTAGATCCATTTATATCTTCTAATCAAATTAGAGATGATTTGCAATTGCAAGTAAGCATATATAACTAAGAGGCGATAGATTGTATTATGAATATATATATATATAATTACGGCGTATTTTTCTTTTAATTAGGTATCTACTCGTACTATATGCAACACGCTCAAAGAAGCAGGTCTCCGAAGTCCGGTGGCGGCTAAAAAACCTGCAATCACTGAAAACCAGCGACTTCAACGACTTCACTTTGCCCAAACATATGTTAACTGGGGAATAAATGAATGGAGCTCTGTTTTGTTTACAGATGAAAGCTGTATCCAGTCAGTCTCCAGTTCTTCGGTTCGAGTATACCGTCCATTGGGATTTAGGTTTCAGCCACGCTATACAAAAAATATTAAACGCAGCGGAAGAGTTGCAGTTTCGGTGTGGGGCTGCATGTTGGCGCAGGGCATCGGATCTCTGGCACGCATTCGGGGACATCTAGACGGAGTACAGTCAACTCCCTCTAATCCGCAACTCTATAATCCGCAAACGCCTATAATCCGCACACTGTTTCAGATGTAAACAGTGAAAATTTGGTTACCATTAACTTTGCAAAAGAGAAATTCAAAAGGCGGCAATTTGATTGACAATCTGTAGTCAGTTCCCCCATCTAAATTTTTGCATTTGAATGAAGTAAAATTTTATTTTTCAACTAAAGAAAAAAGTCAAAAATCAGGAAACTTTCTTCCTGTCTGCTACATATTGTAACGATAATCACCCAGAAAATTTTCACAGTTGTTAGACAGAAAATTTTCAGAGTAGAATGTTTTGAAAACTTTTTTGTAAATGAAACCTGTATTCATTGTAGTACAAAAGTCAGTTTACCTATAAACAGTAAACTATCATTGCTCTTAGACAATTGTGCAGCACATCCAAAAATATTACAAAAAGACAACATGTCTGGACTACTTTTATCTCCGAATACAAATTCTCTTATTCAGCCAATGGATGAAGGAATTATTTGTAACATGAAATGCCAATACAAAATAGAATTTATGTGCAGAATTATAACTTCTGATTATCAGCTAATATGGAAGAGTATATAAGGCAATTTATAATTAAGGGCTGTATTTTTCTCTTGGCTGATGCATGGGTCTCTGCCGGCAAAGACACTTTAATAGGTGCAAGGAGTAATTTGATGTTAGCATCTTTATTTATAGACAGTAATGATATTATAATAATATTGATAGTGATAATATTGACTTTAGTGGTTTCAATTTCGTGTTTGGGTAGTGCTAAACAGAAATCTGCAGAAAAATTCACTAACACAAAACTAAATCCAAAAAAAATCATTAACTGTTGTGCCTGATTTCTTGAATGGATAAAATATAATTGAATGAATATCCTCCCAAGATGAAGCTCCAATTGCAGTTGCCCAGATGATGACATTGTAAATGTACTAGACCAAAAGTCAAAAGTTCACAAATGACAGTTGATAATATGTTTGAAAGTTGTAAAAACAAACAAAAGAAATTGTAAAATAAAATTTAAATAATGTTTCCTTAACTATAATGTGATTTATAATTAAATAACCCAATGTTTTACAATATCGTTCTTATTTATCAATTAATTAATGCATTAATAATTTACTTTAAAATTACAGAAGAAAAAAATATAAACAAAGTAATGACCTATAATCCTCAAAATTCTATAATCTGCACAACCTTTGGTCCCAAGCTGTGCAGATTAGAGGGAGTTGACTGTATCTTATTGTGATATATTAGAACATTCAATGATCCCTGATGTTTTAGAAAACCATTTTCCAGATAGATTTTTTCTCTTCCAACAGGTATGTATTGTTATTTATAAAATGGTATTATTAAACAATAAGGCTTTTAGAGCGTACTCTATACTATTATATATTAATATTAATAATTAAAGTATGTTTAAAATTATTTATTTTATAGTTTTGAGCGTCTTAAGATTATAATTTTTACTGGTTTATTTTCTCAAAATATAATCCCCCTCCCCCCCCACACACAAATACTTCAATATTCAAATCCGAATTACCACTGCTTGTTCTAGAATGTTACTCGATTTTTCATTAAATGAATAAGGAAAATATTTTTAAAAGCACATTTCTCTATATAATATGCTTACTCCATTAGAATAAATTTCAGTTTTAAAGAATAACTAGTTATTTTTAATCACAATAAATATTCAATTTTGACAGGTGTGCAGATATAAATCCTTTAACATGTCAGCTTTGACACAAATATCATATTGATAGCGCTAAAAAAGCCTTTTCCCCCATCATTACAGAACTGAACGAAAATTTTCAATAGAAATTCAGTTAATGAAAATATGCTTTTGTTTCATGTTCAAAGATTTTAGCAGGTGAATTGGTGTGAAAACAAAATGCATATAACTTATTAAAAATAATATTGAAAATAACCGTTAATGTTTTAAAAGACAGTTAAGACAAAAGCTATATATATGTATATATTATTCTATTGGATTAGAAATTTTAAAACAACGTATTTCCTTGTTTTGTGTATTTTCAGAACTTTTGCAATTGTCAGGTTGTAATCTTTTATTGAATTATAATATTTTTTACTATAAATAATAAAGAAAAAACATTTAAAATTTCTTCACCTTTCAATTAAAAAAAAAAAAAAACTTTATGCTAAACTATTTGCGAATATATTTAGATAATGATTTCATTAAAAATTTTTGTTGCAAATATAAATTTTAATGTTATAAAAATCATTATTTATTAAGTATACTTCATGATTCATAATTTTGTTTGGAATTTACAGGATAATAGTCCTATCCACAGAAGTGCTATTGTTAAAAATTGGTGTGAAGAGAACTGCATAATAAATTTAGAATGGCCAAGCAATGCCGCCGATTTAAACCCAATGGAAAATGTTTGGGCTCTGTGGAAGAATGAAGTTTGCCTGGGGGGAGTTAGAACGTCTGATGAGTTATGGAGATCAGCTTCTGATGCTTGGCAAACCATTAAAAGAGCCTGATATTGTTAACAGCCTCGCATCGAATCAATGCCACGCAGATTGCAAGAGGTTATTGATAACAATGGTTGTTATACTTCGTATTAGCAAATCCCCCCCCCCTCTCCTTTTTTTTTAATTCAAGCACAAGATGCGGCTTATTAGTGGAAATTTTGCCTTTTAATTTTGTTTTTGTACTAACCAGCCCATAATTTTCTCTACTCTTTTGTTAAAGTTCTATCATTTCTTAATTGACACAATCATATATATATATATATATATATATATATATATATATATATATATATATATAAATTTCAGTACTTTAAAATTTTGGTAGCAAGTTGCTTCCATTGGTGATTTTTGATTTCATTATGTGGACCAGATTGTCCTTGTATATCATGTTTGTGTTTGGAAAGAACGAAAGAGAACATAGAAATTTAATAAAGTTTGTAAAAAATACCATATGATTATAAAACTTTCTATTTGTTTTAAATCTTTAATTTTAAAACACAGATTTAGAACATTTCAAATACATCAAATTATATACTAGCAGTCCATATCAATATTCAAGAAAATGTGAAGATGAGGCTAACACACAGATCAAAGGTAATCTTGTGGTGTATACACGAAATTATTCATTTCAATGTATTCCACAAAATAGAAAGACAAGTGAAAATGTTTTTTGCTCTTTTTAAATAGATTCTGATGATGTATTTACGACAAAAAATAATGTAATTCTTACATTTAATATCTACAAAACTTTGGTCAAAAAGGAATTTACATCATTTAAACCATTATTATATCTAAATATAATCACTGATATATTTATACTTATTAATTCAATTTACTCAAATCTTATTAAAGTGTTTGCAATATTACACTAAATGGTTGTTAGATAAAATATTCCCACGAAAGTATTAGATTTCTATTTAAAAATGATAATTTTATCTTTTATTAACTTTTGTATAGCAGTCAAAAATTGTAATCTTTACAAATAAGTATCGATTTTCAGTTTTTAAGCCATTTAATAGTATAATGAGTTTAAATAATTTAACTTTCTCTTCTATAACTTTCTCTTCCATAACTTTCTTATGTAGATATATTCGATTACGCATGCTAATAAAAAAAAAATACAAGTTATTTTTAGGATTTTCTGTTATGTAAGTAATAATCTAAATTATTAAAAAATAAAAATGTGGAGTGGCAGGTTTTCTTGCCAAGCGGCATTAATGAGTTAATTGTAAATTTTCAAATGAACTAGCAGAATAGGTTTAATCATAGGATTATTAACACTATTTAAAAAGAGAATAACGAATGTAAAGTTAAAACATAGATATAAATGCTTAAGTGATACAAACAGAACACAAAAAGGCTCATAAAAACCTTTTTATATAATGATCGACATGTTTTGAATGCGCAAACAAGTTATTATATTAGTATAAACAAGCATTATCAATATCTAACAACGATAAACAAACTATTTTGGCAAATTTTCGAAAATAAACTTGTGCATCAACCTCGTTTTAATTACCTAAAATTTTGCAAGAGGTATATTTCAATTTAAAAAAAGCAGTGGGGAAATATTAATTTTCACGTTTACAAGTTGACTATTTTCAGTACCTGATTTTATTAAGTATATGATCTCGTGGTTTATGTTTTTCAAGTTTATTTTAAATAAATTGTGAGAATAGTTGGTTTATCGGATTTAGATATTTTTAATGGTACCGTTTGTGCGTTCGCAATATGTCGATCATTAGATTAAAATGTTTTTATAAGCCGTTTTGTGTTCTGTTTGAACCACTTGAGCATTTATATCTATATCTTAATGATAATTAGTGATTTGATATTATGATGATGGAATGTAAAGTTATTCAGATGTCTTTTTAATGTAGATTTAATTTTAGTTCTTCAAATAAACCGGAATATAAATCATACGAACATATCTCAAAACAAGACACCCCCCGCCCCCTGAATAAAAACAATATCGAAAAAATGTTTTTCAAATATGCCATTATCATTCGACTTGGGATTTATTTTCTGATTAAACAGTAATTTGTCTGCGCTTTTCCTGCTTTATCTCCTTACGCTGCTTCACACTATTTTTCATTTTAAATTTTGTACTTTTTATATTATTCACATTTCTGCCAATAAATTTTTAAAAAAAGCGAGCTAAATACATTCAAAATCTGAGAAAAAGCTTTGTAAAAACACCTGTAAAATTCCAATCACATTTACATATTTGAAAACTATTTTAATTACAGATAATCTTATATTTTTTAAAGTAGGATAATTCAACACTTGTAAACATTATTTTACTGCATACAACAATAACCGAAACTTATTAAGTGAGTAAAATGGTCATATTGGTAAAAAAATAATACATTAAAAAGAGTGCCTCAATCATTCTGCAGCATTTCAACAATCGAGTACCGAACTTCAATTTGGATACAACCCCTATAATATGCTCATTTTAAAATAATTAATTTCTCTGAAACTAATCGTAGGAATTTAATGAAATTTGGTATCTAGGCATAGTTTGAACTGCAGATTTCAAATATGTTGTCAAATTTGGGTCTTGCTATTGAAAAAAACAAAGTTTGGGTGTGTTTTTATATGTAGATGGCCCCCTAAGCAAATTTTATATACATCATTTAAAAGTAGACTTTATTTCCAATCGTTTGGTACAAGTCACTTCCTTCTACTATAATTTGTTGCAGAGTTAGTGGGGGGTGTTCAGTTTTTTTTTTCCACGACTGTACATCAGAACCTTGTAAATGGAACAAAACCTCTACAAATGTAAGGAAAATAATTGTTTCTGCAACTTGTGTTTGGCTATTTTCCATTATCAAATTCAGGGACAGATTTATGGGGTCACGGTGGTTGCAATTTTCAATTAGTACTTCTACATAATTTTTATGTAATAAATAGATTATTTTTTTGTAATCAGCTGTGGAGGATAGGGTGAGATTCAAAGGAAACAAATGTACTTGGGGTTGAGCTGATAGGAACCCTGTTAGAAACCTTTTATGACAATTTAATTATAAAGATCTGGTCCTGGTGTTTGAGTAAATCATGGCCAAACTGTGATGTGACCCTCACAACTGGTATAAAGATTTCATAATGCAGATATTTTAAATGTGTTTGAATACATTGTTGTCTATTGCGGGTGGTAATTACAAAAAGTGGATTTTCAACTGTATTATACATTTTGTAAATTGTTTATTTATATTTTTCCTTACACATTCAAAGTATGTAATTGTATAAAGATATTCCGGGAGACTTTCCTTTTATTTAATAATATGTAAAGGTATTTCATAATCTATGAATGGCACACACTTTTTCTTTCTTAATATATGCTAAATTTTTCTTTTATTTACTTAAACTTATCTCATTGTTGTCTTTGTCTTTTTAAAAGTTCATAAAGAATTCTGGCAATAACTGTTAAATTTAGTTACAATTTACAGTAAATGATAATTATGGGACATCTGCAGCTGTAACATATCAATTTTCAACATTATCATAAAAGAATTTCACGTATAACTCAACAGATATTTAAAATATTTTTTGTTTACATAGTATGTGGGTACTAAGGATATCAGAAAGTAATATTGAATATTTCAAAGAAATGGTAAAATCTTGCATTTAATCGAACTAAATATAAAATAGAAATGGTATTGGTAATAGAATGAAGAAAGTAAATATATGATACATTCCTGTCGAAAATTGGCTCATTATAGACGATCGCTATTGCTGTCGACTTGAACGTTCTTTCCACCAGACAATCGGAACATCTCAGTCCGAAACCACTAAATTTACCTGATAATCATATCGAGGTAGCCGCAGTCGAGATCGTTGAAATGTAGTCATGACACCCGGACAGGGCATCACTTCGAGTCGCTCACCATGAAGACAAATCTCGAAGTATATCACATCGGAAATCGTAGTGTATTAGCAGTCGTAAAAATTGAGCAGAGGCCGTGAAATCCAGAAGAAATTTCCCAAAAACATTAAAAAGAAGACTTAATAACTTAATAGATGAGCAGTGGCTTTATTGTGATCACAGAGATGAAAGCGACTCCACCAACTTTCGCTTCATTAAAAACTGAACACATTTGAAGATCTTGAAGAATTAGCAAAGCTTGAAGAACATACTACCGATGCATTAGTGTAGACTCCCCAGTGACGGCAATTAGATGACAACCACTAATTCGTGTAAATTCTGTCTCCGAAGCCAGTGTAACCGTATAAATACTTCAAAATTTGGCCCAAAGGTACAAAACGCGCGAACAAGCTGGTCCACTCGCATCCATGTTCGGAGGGCGCTAGGGGGATAAAGAAGGTGGAGCTTTCTCGCTAATGGATGAAAAAATGAGGCCACGAAGACGTGTCTCTGACGTATGATTAAAACTCTTTAACAGAAGCGGCAAATTAAAAAGGTAAAAAGGCCTTTAGGCGCGAAAACCGCTTGGAATCATGGGATGCCGAATGAATTAAATAGAAATAAAAATGGTATTATAAAAGTTCCAAAGAATAAAAATTAAATGTCTCAAAAGAAGAAATTAGGCAGGTGCGTTTAGAGGCAGTGTTGCAATTTAAGAGAATAAGGTTTTAATAAATACGTGTAGCTTTTAACAGATTAAGATTTTTAGAATGATAAATAACAGAATATTTTGATTAAGTTATGGAATAAAATACAAAATAGATTTAAGAGATATTTTAAAAAGAGAGGGAAAAAAGAATTGAAGAATTTGGAATAATTTAACTAAAGAAAAAGGGCGAAAATTTTTTATTATTACATATATATTGAGTTTTTTATTCTGCAGTTTCTAATAAATATGTGGTATATCTGTCTCTGGACACTCCAACCATTATCCATAAACAAAAAACATAAAAGTTAGTTTTTGCTTTTGTGCAAGTAAATATTTATAATTGTATTAGATTACTGACATTATTCAGTGTAATATTTAAATGTAACATAACTAGATTATCAGCAGCTGAATATTTCTGTTTTAGGTTGAACCTTCACCTGTTGCTGATATCAATTTCACCAAGCCCAAAAAAGGAAAACTAAAAAAGGGAAAGGCAAAGACAAAAATTGTGGCAGATGTTCTGCCTGTGGCAAGCAATACCCAATTCAAAACATTCTTACAAAATATAAAGGTAAGATTTTTATAAAATTTGATAATTTAGATTAATTCTTTTGCAACAAGCATCTTTTTATTTCTTCTGCATCACTTTTTCCATATGTTAATATTTTCTTATTTAATCATCAGAGCTGACAATTGTTCAGATTTTCAGGAATCCGTAGAGTTCCTTTCCCAGAAAATTAAGAAGCAAATTCTCTTTTGTTTAGAACTTGTAAAATCTTATAATTTTATAAAATTTGAGAATGATTATTGAAATCACAGCTCTTCATTAAAAGAACTTTTGGAAAATCAGAACAATTGGCCGTACTGTTTTTATAAATGAGCCTAATGTTACTAAATTATATTTTGTATTACAGACAGCCTTACCTTCTGCTGCTTTATTTACTGTATTTTCGGACAGTGAAGATACAGATACTGGTGATGAAGAAATACCTTACAATAATTCAGATGAAGTTCCTACATTTTCTGAAACAGTTAGGAAGTTTTTTCAATCCTTGCCACAGAAGAGCAGCCTCCTTGAGAAAAGAAGGGAATTTGAAACACTGTTTCTAATAACCCTAAGTGACAAGGAGGCAATTGAGAGTAACACCAGAGGTGATATCCTGAAATGGCAAGCCGAAAGAAAAGGCCGTATTACAGCTTCAAATTTCGGAAAGGTACTGAAATGTAAACACTCATATGACAGTATCCTTTCAGATATAATGGGATACACAAATAATATTCATATTGATGCAGTTGAATGGGGCAAGACTAATGAAAAGTTAGCCCAGGATAAGTTTTATAAAATTGTCAGCCCTTTGCATGTAAATTTATGTATACAGTCTACAAGGCTGTTCATTGATAAAGATGAACCTTATCTTGGTGCTACACCTGATGGTCTTGTCATATGCGATTGCTGTGAAGATCATATTTTAGAGATTAAGTGTCCCTTTACACACAGAGAAAAAAAATATCAGATATTGCAAAAGAAAGCTTCTTAAATGAAAATGAGGTACTGAAAGAAACTCACAATTATTATGAACAGGTACAAGGCCAAATGGCCATTTCGGGCACATCAAAATGTTACTTTGTAACTTTCACAAATAAACAGTTTCATTATCAAACAATAGAATTTGATGACTTGAGATGGGAAAGGTCAAAAAGTATTTTAAAACATTTTTTTATGCAGTTGTATTCCCAGAATTAATAAAAAATGATATTGGAAGAGGCTTAAAAGCTGCAGCAAAAGAATGCATCTGCAAATCAAATAAAAATGTAACTTTTGTAAGATGCAACCAATGTGAAAAGACATTTCACAGATTATGTGTGGCTGTGAGAAAAAGATCTCCATGGTCATGTAATGAATGCAGAAAAAAAGTTTCAAATTAAATCAATTTTGTGTGTAAATATTTCTTCCAATCTTTAAAAATTCTCCACCTTTTTCTAGATTTTTTAATTTTGATATTTGCATATGCAAGGTTCACACACTTCCCACTTTTGAATATTACTACTATTTTCGAATACTAGTCTTCCCTTTATTTAAGACAGAAAATTGTTCAATTTTGTCTTTTAGAGATAAATCCAAGTTGGCATTTAAATTGATTGGTATTATTGAAATGCTATAACTGGTACTTAATTTTGGAATGTCATCTAATACAAGTTCTTTCTTACGTTTCTTTTTTAAATTTTTAAAGAATAAACTTCCCAATCTGTGTTTTTTTAAATGAAAATATTTTATGCTAAATATTGAATATTTTTATCTTTTTTCTTTGGTAATTTCACATGTTTTAAGAAAACTTTTTAGAACACTAGACATGCAACACATGGTAATTTTCATCTTGCATGCATACATGCGTGAAAATTCTACTTCAGAAATAGAGGACGCAGATAGATGGCACTAGTGTTCCTGCCGCGGCTATGGTAACTTTTGTTTTTACATAAACATCATTTTAAATCTAATTTTTCTGTAATAAATCGGCACTGTAAAGTGCTCTAGATAAAAAATAAACAAGAGAAAAAAATTCTAGCAATGAAAATGTAGTTGAGGAGAAATGTAATTGATTTCATGACAACTAATTGTAATGAAATCAAACAGTTAGAAACTTTATAATAGGACAATGTTTTTCTTCCTATAACACTTAGTTACTTCTAAAACAATATATTGGATAAATACGTCATACTATGATGAATTGTTGTAAAAACATGTCCTTTTTTATACAGTTAAATTATTTTACCCTCATTTTGACAACTTTTTAATCGGTATTCATTATTTCATAACTTGTTTACATCTAGTTAACAAACTAAGAGTAAATTGAGTTGTTAAAAATTTCTGATATTTCAGAGCTTTAGTTTTGGGTAAAATAATTTAAGGTATTCTAGTAAAACATCAAATGATGAGAAATTAATGATTCTTTCAAATGTAGAAAATAAAAAATTACTCTAATGAAAGTATTACAAGAATGCATTTTCTTTAAATTAGAGTAAATGTGCTAATCATCCTTTAAAAAAAATCTTTTAATTAATAGTTATTATTATTATATTTTAGTTTTTTTTAATATTAAGGTACTTCTCTATTATCCCGTCGACCACTTTTCATAACAAAAACTATTGCCAAACTGCACAATTAAACACCAAAAATGCAGCCCCATTTACTTGATGTCAGAAACATTATACGTGTTTGTTATGTCATCAAATGGTTTTTAATTCGACATTTGCGCATATTTTTCATTATGTTTTACTGATTTATTAGTTATTTCATTAATTAAAATAACAACTGTGTCCTTAAATTCTTATATTTTATTGCTATACTTAATACATTTATTTTGACATTCCAATGGCAACGTTCTCCCGTTTATTTGGCATTACAGTTTGGCGATAGTTTTTTTGTTATGAAAAGTGGTCGACGGGATAATAGAGAAGTACCAATATTAATCTATCAACAATACTTAACCATTCTCATACTCACATTTCTCAATGTGAATCAAAATTTTAATAACAGAAATAAATCCAACACTTTTAATTCCAGTAATAGACATCCTACAAAAAGTAATAAATTGATTTTGCGATTGTATTTAAAACCATAATTCAATAAAAGCAAACTAATGAAACAAAATAATCAAGTTAAAATAAATTTAAAAGTTAGGATAGGATATCAATAATTAATAAAATATTTATGATAATAATGCATTGTTTAAATTATTTATTGTCATTATCACACAATAAATATTTTAATTATTTTAGATAGAAAAATTAAAATACTAAATTAAAAATAATTACATAACACAGCTATGTAAATTCAAGCTTTAATTAATAATGATTAAATTAAAGATACGATCTCCATTAGAAATCTTTTATGGTAATGTACTCATATTTTATACAAAACTCATTAATTAAAAACATGTTTTAATTGACAATATTAGAATTTATTTACAAAATAATTACAAACAAGAGAGCAGAAAACCACAATGCTGGAACAATTAATTGAAATAATATATATACATATTCATTTTTGTATTCAAAAAATAGTAATAATGAAAAGAAAAAATCTTCTGTGGTACATGATTCTGAAGCAGTTAAAATAATAAATGCTTGTGTTCAGATTTTATTTTGAATAAAATACTTACAAATTTTAAAGAAATGAACACTTTTTTGGAAGGATTTTAATTTCATGTCATAATCACAAATAGATAATAGTCTGGGAGACAGCAACATGTTTTTTAGTTAACCATTTCATACAAACTGGTCTTCATAATTGTCCTTACTAAAACAATCATGAAAACAGCTGTCTTGACAATAATGGATGAGGCTTTAGGGGTTGCAACATCTCCAAACAAAGCAAAATAAAAAGGAGTCTATTATGGATAATACTATAATTGATTATTTATAGCTCAAAAACACAAAATTGAACTCTTATTAATTTTGCTTTTCCGTGGCCAAATCCACTAATGTTACAACAGCTGTTTTTATGATTTATTACTGTAATTTCCGGCATATAATCCACATATAAAACAATCATGTTTTGACCCAGAAATTCGATTTTATAAAATGCAACTTACTAGATCATTGTAAATATTTTACTTCAGTTATTAAATAAAATTTCTGGATCAAACATGATTGTTTGATCTGCAGATTATATGCCAGAAATTACGGTAAGATCAATTATATTTGAAGATCATCTTGTATGAAATGGCTAACTAAAAAATGTCGCTGTCTTCCAGACAATAAGATACAATATTTTTATTACTTAATAATGGGATTGCTCACATTGCACATATTACACATAAAATTTTATCAATGGTTGAAAATTCATTATCACCTTTTTTTTTAACATTGAAATCGGAATGTTTGATTCGAGTATTTTATAAATTTTTACCTTTATTATAGCCCGTTCTACATGCACTCTTACATTTGACATGTTTTGGGACTGTGCAACTTCTTCTGTACTCAACTGGGCTTTATTTTTGGTTGATGCTGGTATAAAAATGTTTGCATTTTTTCCAGACAGAAGATCAGCAATTCTGAAACCCCTGTCTGCTAGAATGACATCATCCTTTTCAATTTTATCTAAAAAGCCACTCTTTAGTGTTAAAGCCCGATCAGACACTCTACCACCCCAAACTTTTGATAAGAAGCTTATTACTCCTGATGGAGTAATTCCAATAAGGAATTTAACAGTGTTATGATGCTTATAATTTGAATAGGTCTGTGCCCTGGCTATAAAATTGCGTGGTTTCTCTATGAAAATTTCAGTGCAATCAATGATGCATCTGACATTTTCAAGAGAAACATCGTTAAAGCACTGGGGAACATTTCTTCCAACATCCTTTCTACTTGGCCAATTAATTAACCTATTCAAATTAACGAACATGACATCTATCCAGGAATGAAAAACAATGCTAACTATCCCCACCCCTATTTCAAACCAACAAGCTAAATCTTCATTTAGCCGTCCTAAACGTAATTTCATCAGAACAAGCAACAACTGTTCGCATGGTTGTAATGACACTTTTATTTTTAGCTGCCAAATAGATAAAATAAAATGTAATATGGTATTGAAAATTGCAAAATTTTCTAATCCTATATAAAATTTAAATGTCTTAGATTTTTGATGGACTACAGAATTGTATGTTTTGGTGAACATTGTTTTCCTCCTAAAATTTTCATTTTCTTTTCTGAGGCTTCCAAGTTCTGTCTCCAAATTTTCCATGTCTTGAACAGAGATGTCTGTTTGTACTACAGCATCCTGTATTGTACTGTTAGTTGAAAAATCAACAGATGATGAAAAGCTAACATCAGACTGTTGACTTTGAGCAGATGTTTGTATTGATGCTAAGAAAACAAAAACTTAAATAAGTAAAAAAATAATTTGTGATGTAAAAATTTATTTACATTTATTACATTTCATTGAAAAATATTCATTATTAAAAAAGTAATTTGTTTAAACTGAAAACAATTTATCAACATAATATAATACATTATACCAAATGCAGGTCTCTATAATGCATTCAAAGTGGTATTTGGTATTTTGACTTACTTAGAAGTTGGCATGTTTCCATGTATTGAGAAAAAAGAAAAAAGTGTACTTCTCCATTATCCCATCGACCCTTCTCCATAAAAAAAAAAGAACTATCGCCAAACTATAATGCCCTGTAAACAAATGGAAAAATGTTGCCATTCTAATTTTTTAAACAGTTACAGATAATAAAATTAATGAATTTAGAGATAAAAACATCACTAAATAATAGGGTGTCTTTATATGAGAATAGCAACATACCGGATATGAAATTTGATTCATTCAGACAATTTTTGAAAGAGAAAAAGAAAGGTTTGTTTAGGAATTAATTAATTTAATTACAAGAAATTATTTAAGAATTTAAATGCAGAATTATTTAACTAACTTTATTGCAGTGACCTTTCTGTATTAAAATCGCCCCAAAAATGCAAGACATTTGTACGTGCTGCGATCACTATATCATATGTATGGATGATTTGCATATATGAAACCCCACCCAAAAAAACATCATTGGTTGCAGCATCCTCCTTGTATTGGAATCCTAAAAAATGTATGAAATTCGTTCATGGAGCTATCACTATACCACATGTATAAGTACTTCATGCACATTAAAAGCCCCCTCCCCAACCAAAATTAAGAAAAAAAATTTAAATCACTAAATGCAACAACCTAGTTATATTAGAATCTTAAATATATATATATATGATTATGTATTTTATCGATATATTGATGGCATTATCATATTTTATTTCAATGAAAAAAATTGCACATCACCACTCAATTTTTATCCTACTCAACTTAAATTAAGCGAAAATGATTTAATTAATAATAATATTAACTTTCTTGACTTAAAAATCAATATTAATAATAATTATAAATTAATTTTTGATATTTATGATAAGAGATTTGATTTTCCATTTAATGTAAATATTTTTACCAATTATGCTTCATGTTTACATAAATCTGTATATAAAAATATAATTATCAATTATCTACATCGTATAAAATACTTATGCTCAGATATAAATAAAAACAAAAATATTAGATTTATTCGAGATCAAGCAAAAATATATGGTTATCCAATTTTTATGATAAATTCAATTATCAACTCTTTTAAATAACATTTATTATATCATTAAATTATTAACACTGTATGTAATAAATTTTTGTTTGAATGTGCGATAACATGTAACACTAGATATAATATTACAATTATAACATACATTAATACAATTATAACATATTAGGAAATTTAAAATTTGATTGAACATTATATACACTCTGTATAGTATGTGATTGTGCGTTGCCGATCACATATGTTTTTTAGGGTGTCATTGATGAGCAGTTTTCATACATTTAAAATTATACATGGATAACATTGGTTATTATAACTCACAAACATATCTATTTGCAAAGTGTATAAATATATATATAGTTTTTTATTTTTATCTATGAAATTAAATTTAATAAGTAATTTTAATTACTGCATAGCATAAATTTTATTGAAGCACAGTAGTGATAATAATAATTATTTAATTTGATATTAAATTAATCTCTGAAATCTAAAATAATATTAAGTATAAGTATAAACAATACATTAATTATTTAATAACAAGTCTAAAATATATTTAAATAAAATATATTTAAGTAGAAGTAACAATAAAAAATTAATAATTTAATTATAAGTTTATAATATATATCAGTGGTTTAACACAGCTGGCAGCAAAGCACTTTGTTTTAAAATAATATCTCTTTTACAAAATATACTTTTGTTAAGAATATCTGAAATGCTGTGCAGGATGAATAAATTCTGTGTATATTTATTCATATTGTAGGATTTTATTCGAATTTAATATTAAAACTACAAGGAAGTATTGTTTATTAAAATTTATATATTGATTAAATTTAATGAAGTGATTATGTTAATAATAATATGGATATGTAACTAAATATTAATTATGAATAATTATAATACCAATAGATGGCGACACTTTACGTTTTAGTTAGTTGATGATATTATAGATATTATTTTGAATTTAACTATAGAGGGAGCTATTGCTTGTATATTAATTTTACTTTCAGGAATTAAAATTAGATGGAGTAATTATATATTCACGGATATAATTTTGTTATAAGAGTATTATCAACAGAATAGTTTTGTATGTTTTTGAATTATATTGTGTTGGGGTGTCATTGATCAAGTTATGTTTTTAAAAAAATGAGCTCTCAACTTGTCTTTCAAATCATTTCTCTCAACTCGACTCGAATGTCAACATGTTTGATACGTGCCATGTGGAATTGATCATTATGAAGAAGTTGCTATATTTTGAGGATACTGTATTATTCTTGTGAGTAAAACATTTTTTCTACAATTTAAGGGTTCAAAATTCCAATATTATTTCAAAAATGATATCTGGTGGTTATATAGTGTGGTGATTTATAAAGATTTTAGGATAATCGTTGTAAGTGTTATATTATATATTTCTTAATGGTTTTTTATTTACATTTTACATATTTCCAATTTTAAATTTTTCCAATTGTTGTCTGGTAATAATTCAGTATACTTGGCTGATTCTACTGTACTTAGCATCATGCCAGTAGAATTATGAAATACTGAATTATTTTTAAAACACATGTGGGTGCAGCCAAGCTGACGAGTACATCCACATATGTTTTTTCATATCCAATTCTTGATTGGTTCTCTTGTGGTCCAGTTTTTCCACTGAATAATGTTCATAATTAATTTATTAATCCATTTGTGTTTACATAATAGCAACTCCAATTTATAATTTTTTTCCCCTTTCTCTCTCTTTCTTTTTAAATGTTCTTCAGGTATGAGTAAATTTGGCTAATTACCATTGAAGCACATGCTATGGTAATTTTATGATTGCACAAGTTAATTATTAGCTATGTGGTATTCTGATTACACAATATCATTAATTATCTCTTAGTAGATTTTAGTAGAATGATATTAGAACTTGATATGTTTTTGAAATTCATAGATATTATAATTATATATATATATATATATATATATATATATATACAAGAAATTCAGAAAAGCCCCAATCACTAAAGCATCAACTATCACTTACTTTCAACAATAAAATTTACAACATATTAGTGAAAACAGAAAAATATGGAAATTGGTTGATGCATAATGGAGAGGCATTGAAAAAAAAGTCACTAATATCAGTTTTTTTTTTTAGTTTATACATTTCATTAACATATGAGCCACACTGGCAATCTTTTAAAGTCATATGAGCTGCAGCTCCAAAAACTATGATAAACAAACAATGACCTATAATCCACACAACCTTTGCTGATTAGTGAGAACTGACTGTATACCAGGGCTGTGGAGAAATGACCGACTCCGATTCCTGAAATTTTAAAGGATCCAACTCCGGGATGGCTAAAGTAATAGTATTATTGCCTGTTGGTCGCTATTATTCAGATTGCTTCATTGCTGCCATTTATTTTGAAATAGTAATAGTCGCTTTATTAAATTTGTCATTAAATAAAGGAAATATTACTACTTAAAAAAAGTGGCAGCAATCAAGCAATCAGAATTTAAAAAAAATCTAACTGGCAACACTGCAACCTACTAGCACTATTCCTGTTTGACCTTGAAGTATATGATGCACACATCGACAGATAATATTTTTTACAATTTCATTTCTTTGGAGGAATCATGGGAGTAAGCTGTGATAGGTAGTCAAGACCAGGACTTATTTACTACAGTGGCAAACTTCCAACAGTATTTTAGTAGAAAAATTTTCACCTTGTTTAAATGCAGATTTTTTTTTAATAAGGCAAAAATATTTTTATAAAATGCCTGTGGAACTTTGCCCCTGCATTAATCGGCTCAGGTCAAGACTGAAAATATTTTGAACATACCCCCCTACTCCCAGATACTCTATACACACTCACATAAAAACCCAATGTGTATTAAATTATATCAAAACTGTGCAAAAACTGCATGTAAAATATATATATGCATGTAAGCTACAATCGAAAAGTTACATTTGAAGCTATTAGATAGAAACAACAGTTGAAATCTGATAAATTTTCAAAATTTACTTTGAACAACACACGCCAAGATTTATTAGTTGAATCCAAACAACATATATAATGTTGGGATGTCATTTTAAGGCAATGACCAAAATATTTTATGCTAAATATGGGGGGCAATATCAAATATATATTATACCAAAATATGGATGAAAGGATGTTTAATTTTGGTTTTATATCCATTCCCGCTGATCCAAAAAATAGAAGACAAAAATTTTACAATTTAAGCATCATCTGGGGTTTTCAGAACACAAAAAAAAATTACGAGAGAACACAAGAAAAATAAAAGCGAGAATTTTACTATTTTGGCATTAATTCTGTTCTGACGGCTTCATAAAAAAAGGCCACAAATGTTATATTTTTAGCATTATTAATTGTGCAATTTTGGCTCCTGCAGACCCCAAAAATCCAAATATTGAAATATAAAAAGGTAAATAATATGGAAATTTTACTATTTCAGATCCTGCTGATTTGGAAAAGAAAATGCAAAAAATTGCAATTTTAGAGTTATTTTGTGTTTTCTAGGCACAAAAAATTCCAATGAAAGGGAAGAAAATTAAAGATGAAAATTTTACTATTTCGAAAATAATTTGGGCTCTGCGAATTTGAAAGAAAATGTGAAAATTTTATATTTTCGGCATTAATTTTATAATTTTGGCTTTATTTCTGCAAGACTCAAAAATCAAATGAGAAAGATAACGGAAATTTCACTATTTCATCATTATTTTGGGTACCACAAACTCAGGAAAAAAATTACAATTTCACATTTTTGGGGGGTACTGTGCACCTGAAAAAAAGGAGGAGAAAATTTACAATTTTGGTATTAACCTCTGGTCTCACAGACCTGAAGAATATGAGGAAGAACAAGAAAAAAAAAGGAAAAAGGTTTCTATTACAATGATATTGTAGGTTCTGTGGACTCCAAAAATAGCAGAAAAATCAAATTTTCACATTACCTTAGGTTCTGGAAACCCCAAAAAAACGAGAAAGGACTATATACTAAATATAACATATAAACTAGAGTTTTCAATTAAAAACAGTTTTTATATATGCTGTACACTGGACAGTATATTGAGCCTTTTTAACCTGAGTTGCCTGGTATAATATAGTCCAAAAATAAAAATAATTCAATTTATAAATTTAAAATTACATAGAATTGGTTTAATTTCACTTCAAACTGTCTAAAAAACAAACTGGAGTCAGAGTCGGCCTGTTTTTTAGTGACTCCGAATCTTTTGCGCCAAAATGGACCTGACTCTGACTCTGCAGCCCTGCTGTATACTGCATATTTATACTTTAAATATATATGCATTTAGAACTCTGCTGACAGCACAGTACTTTGATTACTAACAACATTCATGAATAATATATTTAAAAGAAAGATATTATTATTAAAATTACCATTGTCTGCGCTGGAAACTTGCGTTATCGAATTAAGCTTCTTACGTTTTGTAGTCCTTTCATAACGATTCAGTTTTTCTTTTCCTTCTTCAGTAGATTTTGAGTTAAATTTGAATATAGATGGCACATAATCAGGATGTTGTGAATCAGATGATGACTTTCCTGAAAGACAAATATGCATAACATTTTACAAAACTTGTACGGGAATTTGATATTTATTTAATCATTCGCAAAACATTGTTGTATTTAAATTTAACATCATAATCTCTCAAACATACTGAAAGAAAAATAAGAAAAAATATATATATACTTGTTTTATATACTTATTTGTATACTTACTTATAAACTTTAAATAATTATGAATAAAATAAATGTAAATCTAAACTTTAAAAGGTGTCATTACTAGAGCAAGATAGAAAGGATGTTAAAATAAATAATATTTAAATATGAAATAAGCTAAACTAAGAGTTTTTTGTTCTTTTATGTTAGCCAGGTATAGGTGAGAAATCTCTAAATATTATTTTTATCTCCATAAATGGTATTGCATTCATTTAATTTAAAATACACAGATGCATCTAAAATACATATCATTCACTCATTTTATTTAAAATATAAAGAAATAATACAATAAATCAAAACATTTTATTTCAACATCAAAGCATTATTTCTAATTTACACACATGAAAAATAAAAGCTGCTACTGGTGATAACAAAATGCTGTTGGCAAGATTTGCACCCGGTTAAAATAAAAGTACCACATTTCTTATCAACTCCACCATGAAAGACAGTTTTTTAAACATATCAAAAGAGTAAAAAGTAATATAGCAAACAAAAAAAATGAAATAAAAATACAAAAGTAAGCTTCTGACTGAAATTGAAGAATTGAAACAGTTATCTTTCTTTTAGTTATGGGGGGCTGTGTATCCCTATAAAAGCCCCATTTTAGATAATTTAAAAATATCTATATTATAAAGGACAAACTTGACCGTGCGTAACGCTGACGTCATTTTCCGAATGGCAACAGTTGATGATGAAATTTCAGTTTTGCAATTTTTGCTACTGCATTTTTTTTTTTTTTAAACATCGCACATTTTTAATTTTTACACCGTTATATAGGGAAAAAAATCTACTTTCAAATGCAATTTGTTTGAAAACTACATTTTAATTGACTGATTTATTATATAGCATCTATATATTTAAAACGCTAAGCGATTTCTTTCGACAATCCGTGAGAACAAACTACTGAATCAAATTACATCATTCTTTTTTTAAATGAAAGCTATTTGGACACAGATTTGTTATCGTGCATTCGTTTGTTCGAAAATTTAATTAATTAACCGTAATTTTCAATTAAACTTTTACGTCTGCTAATGACGTCATAATCGGATAACGCCTACTGTTCCGTAGAGCTCCTATAATACAGGCTGACGCATCCTCGCAGATTTGGGTCTCAAATTGAAGTTCAGTCAAAAAACCAAGCTAATCAGAACCGGTTTAGCCAATCAGAACCGAGTCTTAGGCAACCCCAACTCCGTCTGCGGTAGATTGATGCTGAACTCAGCACGAATAATCCGAAACAAAATGGATATGCGTCAGCTCGTATTATAGGAGTCTTACTGTTCCGAAGCACAGAGTTTATTTTCTAAACTCTGTGGTTGAATAAAAGAGAAATAATAAATATTAAAAGCACGCGGTTTTAAGGCCGAATTTGTTAATTTGCAAGTTAAATTTCGGTAAAAATACTTATCCGCATGTTTTATAAGCGAATAAAAATTCATATTTATTGTGACGTCACGGGAATATTGTCCATTGGGTTTATTTTATCATTATGCATTATAACTTTGTTGATGCCATTTTTTCATTACACTTAAATATAAAATATATTTATATTTGTGTCCATGGCGTTTAAGCATTAATGTAAGGTATATGAAGTACGTGTGAAAAGTTTGCGCCGCTGAAAATGACGTTATGCTTAGCTTGAAGTGCATTTTAACATGGATAAAACTAAAGAGAAAAATGTATATGATTGTGTTAACATGACATAATTTTACTGATTTTTGCATTCATAATTATAAAGATTAGAATTGGAGCCGTCATTGATTTCTTCATCTTGATTGCATACCTTGATTACATGTTACCAATTGCTTTTTTTTTTAAATTATAGGATAGAAGATTTCCTTTTTTAATAAAAAAAATCACAAAAGTAAAGGATTTCAGGAAATTTAAAGTCATTAAAAATAGTGTTATGGTAGAAAAAATATTGAAATAATGATTGTATTTTTAGCTAGAATAAACAATGTAAGACTAATATTTCATAGGTAGATTTATTATAAGTTCATTTAACAGTTCCTTATTAGCGCAAAGTCCTATTTCTTTCACTGTGAATTTCTCTTTCGATGTCAAAAAATGTTTTTCCACTTTTGGACGCCAGCCAAAATACAGTGGTAATTTTTAGAAATGTACAACAGTTGTGACAACAAAGGCGCTATCGCTTTAGCTTTCATCACGCTTACATCACTTCGAAATACTACAAATTTCTATTTTTTACTACATTTTACAATTTCAATTCTTACATCATCAATTAGAAAAAAAATTGGCTTTCGATTGAAATTTATTTGAAAACTGCCGATTAATTTAACGACTTTTTAAATAATTTTCAAGCATGAAAAGTTTTTCAATTCTATCTTATCAATGACCACCAGTTTACTTCAATAATGTAAAATAGCCCCTGGGAAAGTTGCTACAATTGAAAATAGATTTCCCTAACCATCATAAAAAGTGAATACTAATAAAAAAAAAAAAAAGTGATAAATCATAAGATCAGATTATCCATAAGATAGAACATTTTGGCGCTAAACAAAAATCTGTCAGGAAAAAAAAAAAAAAAAAAAAAAAAAAAAAAAAGACTATTTTTAGTTTATGTTGAACATAAAATTGATATGTTGAATTCGTTGATGAATATGTTCCATCAGATATCAGGATATGCTAGGAATTGCATTTTTTTATTTTTTTTACATTTGCCAACTGTATAAGAGGAAAAATATCCCCGACTGTGATGGAAAAGGGATAATCATCCTGATTATGTCAAGGAACCGAAGAAACCATACAAATAAATTACACTTGAAAACATTAAAAATCTCCCTCATCTGCAGATAGATTTATTACTGTAAAAACTTCTTAACCTTTGCATAAAAATTGATTAGCTTAAAACAATGGATGCGTTTTAGAAGATATGGATTTGAAACGAACAATGATTAAAGAGGACATTTTAAAACTTTTAATTTAATCATTTTAAAACTTTTTTAACGTCGAATTTCGACGGTGCTTTTGTGCAGATGCAATGCACATGCGCATAGGAGCTCATTCGGTTGCATTATCACAGGGAGGGGGAGATGTGTGCTTTATTTACTATGTTCTGTTATTTATTGAATATGATATGAACGTAGGAATATACTATTTGTATATACTTCATAGGTCCATGAATTTTTTTCTTGCCGTGGGAAATATGGTGGTAATGTCAAACTGATTTGCATTTCACAGTTATTTACGGATTGTTTGTTTGGAGTTTGCATCGGAAATAGTACTGTATTTGACTGGGGAAAAAAATTGAAATAAAATATTTGAAAGACTGTTTTATACGCACCCCTTCATAAATAATAAAGAAGCTTATTTTACTGATATTGTTATAGTATTTTTTTGCATCAAGTTTTGACGGGTTCCATCTAGTTTAAATTAAATTTCAAGCATGAATTTTTAAAAACCTATTTCTATCGCTTGCAGACGATTAAAAAGTATTAATCCATTTGCACTTTTAAATCAATACAAATAGTTCATCATTTGTTTCCAGCTAATATTCCATAACAAAACTAAAACTTCATTAAGCAATAAATAAAACACAAATTGAACAGACATGTAATCGAAATAAGCTTTCAAAACCTCTGAAATTATCAGAATAAGAAAAACTGCTGTATATAACGAAATTTTTAGGGATTAACTTCTGGCACGAGGCCAATACAAAATTACGGCTTTTAAAAAAATTCAAAATTTTATTTGAATTTTACATAAAAATGCTCTTTGGTGTTGTTAGGATGCAATCTGAAAAATTAGTAAATGTAAAAAAATCTATCAACAAAAATTAAATGGTTTCTTACCCGGGGTATTCTCTACCCCGGGTTGGATGCCCTAGTGAGCATAAAAGGAAAACAGATCAAAATATATTGTCTATTACAAGGAGAGGGGGGAAGGGGCACTTTAATCAATTTGAAATTGATAAATATCATTTTTTTTAAACAAAAAAAATTTAGTAAATTAAATTTTTTGGTACTTTTTGGTTAGCCAGGCGCCAGTGATATATACACACACATATACACATATCTACATATACAGGGTGATTATAAAAAAACTAGCCCAATATATGAGCCGATAACTGTCATACCGTTCACAGAAACTGAATGAAATTCTGGCCTAAAGTATTTTGAGGTATGCGCTCAAGAATCGCGGGAAAAACAACAGTTAAATTCTAACAGTTACGGTTACAGTGACAAAATTTCGAAAATTTTAAATGGCAATACCTACTTTTTTTTTATTGGAATGTGATCTTCGTAGTGAAAAACCATAAAAAGCGTTGGAACGGTACCTGTAGCACGCAAATCGTCGGCGCTAAGCAGACTAAGAAGAAAAGTGAAAACAACCCATAATGGACAGAAAAGCAACAGAAAGTAAAACATTTTATTGTTCAGTGGTATCCACCATCTGCCGCATGTAAAGTGTCGTCGTGTGTGAAATGGAAAATGTATGAAACACAATAAAATGTTTTGTTTTCTATTGCTTCTCTGTCCTTATTGGTTGTTTTCGACATTTTTTTTAGTCTGTCTAGCGCCGGCGATTTTCGTGCTACAGGTACCGTTCTAACGCTTTTTATGGTTTTTCACTATGAAGATCACATTCCAATAAAAAAAAAGTAGGTGTTGCCATTTGAAATTTTCGAAATTTTGTTACTGTAACCGTAACTGTTAGAATTTAACTGTTGTCTTTCATATGATTCTTGAGCACATACCTCAAAATACTTTAGGCCAGAATTGCATCCAGTTTCTGTGAACGTTATGATAGTTAGGGGCTCATATATTGGGATAGTTTTTTTATAATCACCCTGTACATATGTATACATACACATATATGTGTATATATATATATATATATATATATGTACATATGTCACTGGCGCCCGGCTAACCGAAAATTTCCAATTTTTTTAAGGGCATAGAACATCACAAAGACACACTTTCTTAAAAGCAGTTACTGGTGCTTTTGATATTTTCCTTTTTCCAGAAATCAATGTTCCAAAACAATAATTTAATTAAAAAAAAGAAATTGCTCAAAATTAAATAAAGGACAAATAACTACATAATTTTTCTAAAATAACGTTTACTATTGAATTACAATACAATTAAAACAGTTGATTTTTCATACCAAACATTTTTTTTTCTTCATATGCTGATATGTTAAAGCTTACACAGACAAAACAACAAAAATTAAAGTTCAGATACATCACAAATAAAAAAACAGAAAGAAAAAGATCACTCACTTGTGACAAAGTAGGTATTTTTGTTTGGAATCCAGTTTTCTCTTTTCAGAGCATTGCACCAGTTCTTACAGGATCCGTTGGAAATTTAAACATTTTTACTTCAGACAGCTCCTCTTCTCATGAACAACAACTACCACTTCCTCTTCTATTTTTTTGACATACTTTGAATATTAAAACAAAAATTTAAAGAGCTATGTTTCGCGTTTGTTTAAGTGTGAAGATCTAAGAACTCCGGTCAAAATCTCTATGTCAAAACATAAGGAAAGCGATCACTTCCGGTTGTACCGGAAGTTCAGCGCACCACTTTGCGTCTGCTCAAGAAAATAAGCTCTGCCTGCCTGCAGATAAGGTGAATATCACGTCCTTTTTCGCCACTACCTACTGCAAGTCGATTTCCTCAGCAGTGTTTATCTTTCTTACTTCCCGCTTTTCCTCTACACAGCGTTGTGGCACACTCATACAAAAATCAACCAAATTATAACTACTATTCCGTTTTCATTTGATCCGCACACATAAATGTAAAGATTATATACAGGGTGATTATAATTAAAGTCCCACTTTCAAAATGCTGTAAAAATGGAACCACTGGTCAGAATGACTTCAAATTTGAATTGAACTTTCTAGAAAAGAGGGGAAACGGTATGGCATAAGAAAAAAGTTCCAAAGTGTATCAATAGATGACGGTATAAGCGGCATACTATGCAAATTAAAAGACACTCATGCGCAGTAAAAAACTGAATCATTATGTGCTTTTTATGCAGTTTTTGACCCAGACAATTAAAACCCGACTTTTCCCATCCAATGGGGTACTTGACGTGGTGGATGATCTCTCCACTAACAGTACAGCAACTGTTGACTGATTTGGAAGTCATTTTTTCCGTCAAAGAACGGACATACTCAAGCACATTGAACAGTACGGTTGGTTTACTTTGCAGCGCATGCCAAAGCCGTCCTATTTCGATTAAAAATGGTCACTTGTAGCCGAATCCACTTTCGTTAGGCCACTTACATCGCCATCTATTGATACACTTTGGAACTTTTTATCTTATGCCATACCACTTTCCCCTTCTTCCAGTATATTCAGTACAAATTTTAAGTCATTCCGAGCAGTGGTTCCTTTTTTCCAGAAATTTGAAAGTGGGTCTTTAATTATAATTAACCTGTATATGGATGGAACTATTTGTTTACGAAGTTAAAGTCTTTCTTAAGTTATTTATATATTTGAGAACGATATAAATTACTTATTTTCGAAATTGTCTGAGCCTATTATGCTTATTTTTTTTTAAACAAAACAAAATTCGAAACATTTTATGTCAATAACGCTTTTAAGGCAGTCTTCAAGAATTTATTTTATTAATCTACAAGAGAAAAGTGTAATAACTGTTTAAAAAATATTATGCAGATGTATTTTAATTGTACTTAAGCAAAATTATGTATATTCAAATTTTAAGTTAATTTTTAATATTTTAAATATCGGAAGAATGGGTCAATCAATATATAATTCATACCTTCAAAATAATTAAAAATAATAATCATGCAAACTCATGCTTCACAATGAATTGAAATAAAAAACCTCAGCATGGCTGACTATGATCATTGTAATATTATAGCACACTACCTTTTGACATTATGATATGCTTTAATAAAACAAAGAATGATAAATAGATTATAATATACACTACTTGTTCTATGTCAGCGTAAAAGTACATGCGTGGCTGTTTTCAAAAGTGAAAAGAATGTAGCTACCTGAACAACATATTTAAATTCTCAGTACATCTCCCCCATCTAAAAAAAAAGCTATGTACAAAATAATGAACATTATCAAAGAGGAAGAACCTAAGAGGTACCTTATCAAAGAGGAAGTATCTTCTATACCAAAATATTAAAACTTTTCACTATCTTTTTATTTTTTACGACATTTAGAGCATGGAGGAACTAACAGACAGATATATTTGCAGGTCCTGATGTTACCACCCAGGAAACTATATTACAAACAAACGGTCAATTATAAAAACTCTACATCCATTTAAAAATTATATGTAAACAAACAATATTAAAACTGTAATTAAATTATTATTTTTTTTACATTTGCAAGCACAAAAAAGATTAATTAAAAGACAATAAGTGTAAAATTTCCACACATATGTTAGAGTAATATTTTCTGACCTGTGAAAGCAAGATTATTATTAACAGTAGTTAAAGTTTTCTTTCAATAAACCAATATTAAATACAATTTTTTTGTTTTGTTGCTCAAAATTTAATTTTTTCAAAATTGATTTGTACAACATTTTTCAATATCATAACCTGAATATCAGAAAATATTTTTTCATATTAACCTTTTGCTTACGGTGGGATTACCGTAATCCCAAGAAAAAGACTGTTGAAAAATACGGGGTTGGGATTATCGTCATCCCGAAAATTTCCACCCCTCAAAGATGGAGTGCAGGAAATCCTTAATAGCGTTTGGCTCAACGGGGGTCTCATTGGGTATTGGAGAAGGGAAATTGTATAGGGAATATACAGGGAAAACTTATGCAGCAAAGAAAGTAAACATTGTTCAAGCGCACGATTTGAAGCTGTTTCTACCTCACTTCCTCCAAATTAGTGGAAGATAATTTTTGTTTGTGATATTAATATGAAGAGAATAGATTATTTTCCGTAAATTGTTTTATTATTTTAGTATCGCTGATTTTGATTAAGTTTTTCTTCTTAGAATGTTAAGTATTGCGGGTTTTTTTTATTTCGACAATAGTACACTAGATATCTTAAAATAATATACGTAACTTTATTTATTGAACTCAACAAAAATGATATTATTATATATATTACTATCTAACAAAAATACAGTTAATTTTGTAAAATTTTTATGTATATATTTTTTTTGTAAAATTAATTACTTTTACGCAGTAGAAAATAGTTAGTTTTATGCTCACACACAACTTAATAATCATGTTTTATATTCTTTGCATGGAATTGAACTTTGTCTGTTTCAGAATGATATTAATAAGTAATGAAATTCTAACGATATTTACAGTTAATTTACTCCGCAATCATCTGATTAAAAAAAAAGTAATTGAAGTTATGCAAAAAATAATACAAGTTACATTAATTGTTCTTTATATATTTTTTAAACATATGATTATAAACAAATATAAATGTCGTACAAATGTAAGTCCTAAGCATTTTTCTGCTATGTTCAAAGAGGCAATAGCTGTTCCAAAATCGTTTCGGAAAACAATTGTTATTGCCGTACTTTTTTCTCGGAAACTTCTGAAGCTAATTCAATCCTTTTTTTTTTGTATTATACTTAGGTATTATACTTATTATATAATTAGTATTATGTTTATTAAACTTTGTATTGTACTTATATATAAATAAGGATTGTCTCTCAAAATTCATTCATTTTCAACGAAGTTAATTAACGCTGTTCTCAAATACAAAGGGCCTACTATCAGATACATTTTTAAATTCATTTTTGTTCAGAAACGCATGAAACAGGCAGATGTTGTTATTCAGAAACTTTGCAATCGAAACACGTTTTCCATTTTTTGGTAAAGACAGAAGATCTTTTATAAAACACTGCCAAAGTCCGCGTTTTGAACCGAATTCCTGATTCTTCATCGCACGAAAGGAGAAAAACCTGTTGTCACGTGACACGAATAGCTTATAACACGACAACTAATTTATTTATCAAAAAATTTAAAACTCATTTCGATTCCAAATTGCTTCAACAGTCAGGCCTGCAAATTTTATGATTTTGCGTTTAAAAATGCGTCAGAAAGTTTTGCGTTGTTCAGCAGAACATTTGAGAACCACATTCAAAATAAAGTAGAATGTTTAGTTTGTGAAATCGTACACCTATTGCACTTTTTAATTTCATTTATTGCCGAATGACCATTTATTGTTTAATAAACGTCGAAAATATGAAAAGGAATTTCTTTTAAATCGTTTCAGTAATTCTCGAGAAAAATGAACTTTACTCCCAGCTATTTTCTATATGATTTCTCTAGTGTTATTGCTTGCTGTAGTATTATTATTCTAAGGTTGTTGTTTGTTTTTTTTTTTTTGTTTTTTTTTGGGGGGGGGGGCATTAAAATTAGAGCGACTCAAAATCAAAAAAGCACATTTCATAAATTAGCAAGGCATAATTTAATTTCAACACAGCGGTTTTAAATTCCACGTACGGGAAATATAGTATAGAGTTGTTAGAAAATACACAGCACACACGTAAAATGCACATGTTTAGTATTTTTTTTAATCCTTAAAAGTTATATATATATATATATATATATACATGTGTGTGTGTGTGTGTGTGTGTGTGTGTGTGTGTGTGTATTAGCATTTAGTTTAGAGGAGGCCCCACTAGTGGCTGAGAGGTTCTGCTCTCAAAGCTGGTAGACGGGAGGTCCTGGGTTCAAACCCCTGTCACGCTCGTCGACCTAGCCGTTCGGAGTTTTCCGTGGTTTTCTTCGAACCTTGCCGTAAATACGGGTTATGATCCCTTAGAAAGACCCCCACTGATGCCATCCCCCCTATAGGGCCTATATCCCTTGTGTAAATAATCGGCCGTCATAAATCAACTAACCAACCGACCATCAGTTTAGAGGAGCTAGGTATTTGTTAGTTATATTCTCTCATTTTTTGCACATTGAAAAAAAAAATGCTTATTTAAGATAATTATTTTTATTAAACTTATTTAATTTTTAAATGTATCTGAAGGCTTGGAGCTATTATTACATAAAGTACTTTTGTATTAGCATAAAAATTTTTTTCTTATTTTACTTATAACATTTGCTTAATATTTTTATTCAGATTTCTACTACTATTTCTGTATAGTAATATTCGACTAATTTAAGTACAACATAAATTATAATACAATTTGGAAACAGCGGTTTATTTTTTAATTTAAAAAGTAAATGCCCAACTGTTAACACCAAACCCGTTGCATATAACTTTATTCTTCTTTACTGTTTATACCGATTTCTATGTATTTATTTCTACCTTTTTCTTCTTTTTTTTTTTTTTTTTTTTTTTTTAGTTATAATCTAAATTGTAACGGGAAAAAAAAAAAAAAAAAAAAAAAAAAAAAAAACTTTTTTTTAAATAAATTATTTTTGTATTCAGATTTCTGTCACTATTTCCGAATTTTCGCTAATTTAAGTACAAAATAAATTATAAAACACTGGAAGTGTAAGTTCATTTCTGAATGAAAAAAGTTAATGCCTTACTAGGAACACTAATGCAGTTGGATAAAACTTTATTTTTCCTTACTGTTCTTTGTTGCGATACCCATATATTTATTTTTACATTTTTCTTATCATGGAATTTATTTTTCTTATAATCTGAATCATGCATAAAAGAAAATAAATGTTTATTTAAGGAAATTATTTTTTATTTGCTTATTTAATTTTTTAAAGTATCTGAAAGTTTAAAGGTATTTTTAAATAAAGTATTTTTTTATTAGAATAAAAAATTCTTCTTTTTTTTTTTTTTTTTTTTTTTTTGCTTGTAACATAATATTTTGTTTTATATTCTCCTTTTCAAAATGTCAACCACTATTTAAACGTTCATTGTAAGTGTTTTTCTGCTTATTTTTAAGAGACATCACTCAATTATTTCAAAACCTAATCACTTGAATTTAATGACTTCACAGAAAAAGTGCAATTTTCATGTCCGTATAACATTTAAACCTCATTTATAACGATAAGCTATTACTTTCAACAGATGAAAAGGTTTCCTTTAGGGAAAAGTAAATCCCGAAATTTCTCAGGATTGAAAGTCGTTAGCGGATGCGCCTAATGATATCCAGATGTTCTACCGTCACCTGGGGTGTGATGCTTCTGAAGAAAGGGGGATGAAACGGTCAAGTTTTTCCCGTAATCGGAGGATATTTAAAGTATTCATTTCCCGTAAGCTACAGGTTAAATAGAATCATCAAGCATTAATATGAATGAAGAAAATAATGCATTCAAAAACTATATAAAGGCAATTTTACTTAATTTTTTTTTGCAAAAGAAACTTATATTAATAAAAGAAAGTTTTGCTCTTTGTGTATGTGTGTCTGTCTGTCTGGCTTTGATGGCTAAAAAAATCTAGTGTACCTAGCAGTCTAAATATTTAGGGGAGGATAGTCCAGAATCTCTCTTGGTACACCTGAGAATCAGAATTTTAATATTTTCAAAATTAACCTAGATATTAATTAAAATCCACAACGAACTTTCATAAAAAATACGCTGCTTTTTCTTTGGTTGGTTGGTTGTATAAAGTTTTCGCAGAAGTAATTAAATAAACCAGAGTAGCAATGTAAAGCTAAGGCCTTCTAATGAAATAGTGTTACGATGAAGTCACACATTTCTACCTTTACTAGAGTACAACTGTGCTAAGGCGGAGTACAACCTCCTCCACACAACAAACAAATTACACCTGAAATATCTAATTGAACAAATTTTCTGATTCAAAAGAAGTTTATTTGATGCAAAAAAGTATAAAAACTTATAGCTACAGATTTGTCTTAATAAGGTGATTTAAATTTTTTTAAAATATAGCTTAAAACTTTTTGCTCTTTATATTAAAGAAAAAGGGGCGTTTACAAGTTGAAAATTCCTAGGTTGAAAGTATGAAATCGTTGTATTTCTTAGTGTGCAGCAACACCGCAATATTTCTATTTGGCTCCTGGTGCAAAAAAAACTTTATCACCTTATTCTGGTGGTTAGCTTTTCTACCAATCTTCCATGCATCAAAAATTATGATTAATGTCACGCCGATTAAACCTGCCAAAACCTATCATAACTGATGGCGCCTAGAGCAATGGAGCCGCACACAACACCCTTGTTGCAGTTCTGGTGTGGAGTAAAAATATTTCTCAATAATTCAATAAAAATAAATAAAAACAACCATAAAAATATATTACACATATAAATTTATTGTGCAATTATAAAACTAATTAAGTTTGTTTGATTACAAGCAATAAAAAAATGAAAGAGAAAAACCACAAACAACTGAACAGTAAAAGACAATAAAGCAGAGAAGTAAGAACATACTTATATACAAACTACATGTCTATGACAATAAAATGATACAAAAACTGGTGAACAACACATTATAAAGGGAAAAACTTCTTAAAACATCATAAAAAATAGTAATGGAAATAAAAAATTGTAAATAAAACACCAAAAAAAGAGTAAGTGAAAGAGCATTTTTTGTGCGATTGTTTGAGGATTTTGTTCTTTAAATTATAAAAAGCAACATTTATAATTATGTTTATAGATGATTGCATATGAAAGATATGTTTTTTTTTGTTAGTAGTTTTGCATATTTATGGACTTTTATAGGGATGTGAACAGTCATGCTGCAAAAAAAAAAGAGAAACATTTTTTGTCTTTTTTTTCCTTAATAATGAAGATTTTTCTGCTTTTACATAAATATCAGTTATCAAACTTACAAAATACATGAATAAAACAAATTTATAATTTATAGGTTTCAATAAGCATTCCTGATCCTGGTACAGGATATAACTACTATACCACAAGAATAACATATACATTATATATGTCTCGCAGTTTTCTTCCCAAAATTTATTTAAAATATTGAGGTGTATATGATGCATTAGTATTAAAGTTTTGCATAACTTCTGTATATATGATCATTAGGTAAAATTCTTTGGCAGCAAATTTTGTACTTAAATTTGCAAACACGTGAAACAATACATTGTGAATAATTTTAATGATTTTATTACTAACCATTAGATTTTGAAAGAATAAATCTTGTTGCAAATGAGTTTAATGAATATTTTTTCCTGAAATGGGATAAATAAATATGAGGGTATTCATATTGCATTAGGATGCAGCATACACGAAAAAAGATATTTTTCCACTTTTACGAAGTGTTATAAAATCTCCATTTAAAAATCTCAACAAATGTGGTTGTAAGTAACAACCAATAGCAAAAAAAAGCAAAACTGCTTCATTCGAAGAAAAATTTTAATGACAAAACACAAAAAAATATACACTATTTCAAAACCAATTTTAACTGAAATAATAAAAAAATTCTGAATTCTGGAATGTAATAAAAAGTTCTTATCTTTCATGCATCAGTAAAGTTCACCAGTGTGCCTTTTAGAAGAAGAATTACAAATAATAGCCATCAATTAAATTAAACTAATATTATTGGATATGAATTGATTCTCAGCTCTGACAATAACTCGAAAATATAAGTTTTTAAAAGCAGAGGAAGAAAATACACATTTAACCCTCTTGACTCTAGAAAAGGACAAAATTGTTTTCAATGTGTTTTATTTTCAATTCTAAGAAAGATGATTCTTCTAACATTTTATTAAAAAATTAATTATATGTATGATTGTAATCCTTGAGAGTATTAATTGTAACTTAATCAATTAAAATTGCATTATATCCATAGAATCACAATAATTTAAATAATGTTTGTATTGCAGTGAAACCTGGAGCCTAGTGAACATATTAAGATGGGTGTGTCAGTAAGAGGGTTAGAACTAAAACAGCCGCTCGACAACAGCAACATTCAGCCATACTCAACACACTGACCTTTAAAGAACACACCAAACTATAAGAATTAATTTACAGTTATAAAATTTTTAGATGTGCATGAATGACCTTAATTTTCAAACAAATGCATGGGCACTTTCAGAAGGTTTAATTTTTCCGCTATGAGATTTACCAAATATCTTGATTTTGACAAAAGGCTGCTGATTGTCATTTGTATTTTGAAATTTTTTTTTCTATTTTTTCTATGTTATTCTCAAGTGTGCTCGCATTGAGGGATACATGTCGCTAATTGAAAAAGTTTCCTTTTCTGTGATTGAAGTATTTTTTGCTCTGAAAAACTATAATAAGATGGAATATACATTTCAAATATTATGAGTATTAGTAAGAGCTTTTTACACTTTCACCCTTTAAATTTTACTAGTAAAATCTAGTATAAAAGTCTATTAGTATTTTCCATTATATTGACTAATTTAACTTTATAACTTTTAAATTATTAATATTTTATTCGAATATAATCATTTTGATTTTGTTAGTAGAAGTAATTTTCATCTATTAATTATTATATTCAATATTGTTTTATATATTTCTATGAAAAGACAAAGTATACCCACTACTTATAAGAAATTTAAGATTATATTAAAACATCCTAAATGTCTATTGCTTAGTCAAAGATTGTTTTTACACACAGTCCTATTTGCGTTACAGTCGTATACATATTCTTTAACCATGAATATTAATCAAACGCCATTTAAAATTAATTAAATTTTCATTATAAATTTTTATATTTAAAAACAAAAAGTTTTGCATCACAAAAAGTCATATTTATTTAAGAAAATATACTGATTTTTTTATCTTTAGATTTTGGAAATTTTGCAATAATAGATTGCGAGTAATACTTATTAAAAAGCTAAGATTGGTTATATTAATATTATTGTGATACTTTTGTCATGACCTTTGTTATTATATTGTCTTCGTTTTAAACATTATTATATAATTATAGCGTATTACGACCCATCTAACGTAACAATTACATATTTGTTTCCTGTAAAAAAAGATTGTGTATAGCTGCATCTAATGCAGACAAACCTTCATAGAAATTCATAATTAGTACCTAAAATAATAATGGTAATATGTGAGTTCTCTTGCACATTTGCATCTGTAGCATGTTAAGATGCGATTAATTATTCACTATTACTGCAGAACTGCCAACCTTTGTGAATACTAATGTGTAGTTCGAGCTTAGAATATGTGTAATTTTAAGATATGAAATGTAGCACTAAAATTATGAACACACTCAAGGTAGAAAAAATCTAAAAAAAAAAAATTAAGATGAACTTTTATCTATAGACCACATTAACATGTTACACATTAAAATTTTACACAGCACAAAGAAAAACTTTCACTAATAGAAATACAAAAGCCTTATACATATATTCATATTTTAATTAGATTTTTTTTTCCAATTTAAAATCATCTCGTAAGCTGAATAAAGCATCTATTTTTATTTAATATCACAGGATAAAAAAATTTTGGCCACAATACCAATTGAATATTTTAATTAAAATATTTCACACAGTACAAATAGTACCATACATTTTAAATCATGATAAAATCTATAATGGGAAATTTCTACATGTTGAAAAATGAAAAAGAATCCGGAACATGACAAGATAAGAAGTTAAAAAATTTTGAAAAAAAGTATAGTTTCCCGTCATTAATGCATAGTGTGTAGTAGAAACAGGCCAATGTGTAGTTTCTCCACCTGTGTCATAGTTGGCAGCCCTGTTATTGCAAAATAACACATAGAACACACATATTGAAAAATTAAACGGCTTAAAGCTTTCTAATTTTGTGCGTTGAAGTTTGAGCAAAAACCAAAATTTCAAGAGAGGAAGAATGGATGAAATCTTTGAAACAGTTATTCTTTTGAAAAAAAAAAAGAACTCCAATTTCATCTGACATAACACAAGATGCAAAATCCAGTAAAATAAATGTAATTAAGTACATAATGGAAATAAAGATTAGGTGGCTGGTTATTACTGTAAATTTAAGGGTTGTGAGCCAGCAGATAAGAATTATAGAAGTAGATTATGCAAACTCAGAGTCACATGCGAGAGAGTGCGAGTGTTGTGCCTGCACAAGTACTACATTCCTGCATTAGTTTTCCCTAAGGAATATACCGATAACTAGTAGAATATCTTTAAATTTCAGGCAGCAAAAGAAAACATGTCCAGGCACTGTGCGTAATATTACAGACCGAGACATAGTAAACAAATTTAAGTATATCACAACGGTTGAAACCATTACAAAACGGGCTTGCTTGTTTATCTGGAATAGATATGGATAACCTATCAGTTGTTTAAAAGTATGCTTAGCAATGTCGCACAGTCTGCTGCAAAGCAAAATGAATGCTATCCTGCTTAGTGATGATTGCCAATGTAGTTGGCAAACTACTTTTTACTAACATCCAGAACGATTCATTTCATTCTGAAATGGGGGTGTGTATAGCTAAGCATATAGTTAAATCCACTGACTAGTCATCTGTACCTATTCCAGATAAGCAAGAAAAATAATTTAAAAAAGGTTTCATCTTTTATCAAATATTTGAGTCATTTTGACTGCCAACTGTTCGTCTTAACCCTTTAGCGGGCGGTGTCCACAAAAAAGGACACCTAATTTTAATTCCAAAACTGACAAACGGCACCAAGAATATTTAATTAAAATTTTACTTTTATAAGGTACGAGAAAATAAGCAAATTTTTATTTTCTAATGAATTCGTTTTTAAGTTCCAGTGTCAGTCCATAATTTCATCATTTTACAAACAAACTTACTCTGCGCCGGAAAGGTTTAAAGGAAGTTCAATTTGGAAGGAATACTTATATCAACAACATTAGATGATAAAGGATGCTAAAAATATTTCATAAACAATAGACTTGGCTTTCTTTTGCGAATTTTAATGTAGATCAGGGCATAAATGCTCAGTCAATCTACTTACACCAAGAATAATAGTTACATCTTAAAATAAATAGCTAATTATATTCTTAAAGAAAATAATGAATTTCAGACCTTCACAAAAGAAAAATTCAGTTTAACATTGCTATACGTGCTGAAATTTAAATTGGTCTTACAAAAGCTGAATTACACTAGAAATCTTTCAATTATTTATAAAAGTGATTGATAAAATTAACTGTATGTGAAATATCTTAAAGAGGTATCCCATTTTGGAATATATATACGATAATATTTATTTAAAACAAATTTATGAAGAAACACCTTGTTAAAACACCTAACAAGTGAACGGTTTTTCAATTGTTTTTTACACATAAGTGGGTATTTAAATCCGATTTCTGAGAAAAACCTTTCTTACTCACATCACAAGAGAAAGGTTTCCTTTTAGTATGAACAGAAAGGTGTCTATTTAAATTAGATTTCTGAGAAAATCCTTTGTTACAGACCTCACAAGAGAAGGGTTTCTCTTGAGTATGAACACGCAGGTGAACATTTAAATTACATTTGACAGAAAATTCTTTGTTACACACCTTACAAGAGAAAGGTTTAGCTTTAGTATGATTAAGCAGGTGTTTATTTAAATGATTCTGATAAAATCCTTTGTTACAAACCTCACAAGAGAAAGGTTTCTTTTTATTATGCCCACGCAGGTGGCGAATCAAAGCAGATTTGTGAGGAAAACTTTTGTTACACACCTCACAAGAGAAAGGTTTCTCTTTAGTATGAACACGCAGGTGAACATTTAATGTAGATTTTAGAGAAAATGTCTTGTTACACACCACACAAGAGAAAGGTTTCACTTTAGTATGAAAACGCAGATGGACAATCAAAGCAGATTTGTGAGAAAAACTTTTGTTACACACCTCACAAGAGAAGGGTTTCACTTTAGTATGAACATTTAAATTAGATTTGACAGAAAATGCTTTGTTACACACCTTACAAGAGAAAGGTTTTCCTTTAGTATGATTAAGCAGGTGTTTATTTAAATGTGATTTCTGAGAAAATCCTTTGTTACATACCTCACAAGAGAATGGCTTATCTTTAGTATGAACACGCAGATGGACATTCAAAGCAGGTTTGTGAGAATAACTTTTGTTACACACCTCACAAGAGAAAGGTTTCTCTTTAGTATGAACACGCAGGTGAACATTTAAATTAGATTTGAAAAAAATGCTTTGTTACACACCTTACAAGAGAAAGGTTTCTTTCCTTTATGAATACGCAGGTGTATATTGAATTGAATTTTCTGAGAAAACTTCTTGTTACACACCTCACAAGAGAAAGGTTTCTTTTCAGTATGAACAAGCAGGTGAACATTTAAATGAGTTTTAACAGAAAACCCTTTGTTACACACCTCACAAATGAAAGGTTTCACTTTAGTATGAAAACGCAGATGGACATTCAAAGAAGATTTGCGAGAAAAACTTTTGTTACACACCTCACAAGAGAAAGGTTTTGCTTTAGTATGAACACGTAGGTGAACATTTAAATTCGATTTGACAGAAAATGCTTTGTCACACACGTTACAAGAGAAAGGTTTCACTTCTGTATAAATATGCAGGTGTCTATTTAATTGAAATTTTCGATAATACATATTAGACATATTAATAACAATTTTCAAGCAGAAATTCTTTAGAAAACATTGAAGTTATCAAATAAAGTTTGAAACATCAACTATGATGTAGTATTATAAGATTATTTAATTTATGTATTGATGCTTTAAGAAATATACGTTTATATACTCTCTTTTAAAAGAAACCATGCTGAAAACAGATATACATGAACTTTTCTCAGTAGTATTTTTTTAATTCAACAACTTGATATCTTTTAATACATGGTTGTCTAAATTATATCCCATAATTTGCAATTGGAAATGAAGCAAATCATGCTTTTTTCAGTATCTCAAATGTTTGAAAATTCCTTACTGTACAAGTTTTTTTTATGGCAGAATTCATGCAATGGCTAAAAAATATAGCCTTTAAGCATGATTTATTTTCATAAGCCCTTTAAATGTATATTCAGAATAGACATCAGCAGACAACTGCATCTGAAATATATAAATCAAAAGGTATACATACCACATAATATTTTATGACTTTTTATATCAGAAATTCTATTGCAATATCATTAATAAAATTAGAATATTTATATAACATGTAACAAACATTATGCATATTTTACTTTAATTAGCACAATTGCAAATCTCCACCCCACATGCAAAATAATATTACAAATCTGTTAGAGGCACACGAAACTTCGTTTAGATCTTTATTTCTTATCGTTCTTTTACTATTCTTGATAAAAAGAAATTTGAAATGTGTAAAGTGCAAGAGTTTTTTGTGTCAGTCTTAATAATCGAGCCTAATTATTTGGTATTTCAAAGATAAAATAATATAACATATTATCTGGAACCAAAATCATGTTTACTTAGAAAACATTGGAACTATTGAAACAAAAATAGTTTAAATGTTTTTTTTACATACAGGGACCAATATATTAAAAATATTATTGAGATTGAGATTTAGATCGCTTTACAAGATTCACCAGCTTCATAAATAGCGTTTTGAATGTTTGAAAATGTGTAATTATAAAACACATCACAAGTTTCCTTTTATAATTATAAAACTTTTTTTTAAACAGGTACAATATTTCAGAAATTTTCTATGTAAGTATTTTTGTAACCTATAAGAAATATTGATCCAAACATACTTTAGTACTTCTCTAAAAGCTTTGTAAAAATACTTTGCATTTGACTGTAGTTGTGCTAATTGTAGAAATTATAGAGATCCCACAATCCCATAATCAGAGGCAAGCACAAGGAAATAAGATACACAGTGTAAGAAAGTTTAAAATGTGATAATTTAAGACTTTATAAGTTTTTTTAATGACTAAACATTTATTAATAAAGACACTATATCAGAACTGTATCATGTTATGTATTTCATTGTTATGTATTATAATGCAAATTAGAACATTAGTTTAAAATAATTATATAATAATGTATTATAAACTAGTCTGTTCCATACTATAGAATTTATCATATTTTTAAAATTATTAACACACTTTATTATTAATCTATATTAACGAGATAAAATTGATTGTATTTCTGTATAAAACTGTAAGTTCTGATTTTTCCTTCAAAATAAAATTCTACTTACATAATAATAGAAATAAATGTAGTTTTTTTATGTAACAGATGAAATATAAGCTAACTATGATGTTGTGATTTATTTTTCATTTATTTATTTATTGCATTCTATTGTGTTAAAGTTACATTAATTTTAATAAAATATTACAAGAATACGGGGATTCATACAAATTCAGGATATCAAAATTGTTATATATTTAGAATGTAGATTTCTGCTACTAGATCCATTCCAGATTTACAGACATAGTGCTGAAAAAATCATCAATAATCGTCTGAAAAACTAAAGGATTAATTATTTAATAAAACATAAAGATTTTTTTATAAGAATCAATTACAATACAAAAAATAAATGATTAAATTAAAAATTCATGTACAATCGTTTCTGTGCTAAGTTATAGACTGATTATCAAACAATCTATGTTTTAAAGGTTACAAAAAATAATAAAATCTACATATTTAAAACGAAAAGCGCATTCTGTCAAATTTTCAACATGAATATCGCCTCTTTGCACATGTGTGCAACATTATTTGAAGGCTTCTTCTCTCAGAAAAGGGAAACCTAATGGTTTAACCCTCACCTGTTTAGCTTAGGGAGATTGAAAACAGATGGAGTCACCATTGCATTGGAAACATAGACCTTCTGATATATTTTTGAACTGAGATTGAAACTAAAGCTTTTTTTTAAGAATTCATTTTTCCACTACTAAATATACATATTTTTTCGTAAAAGTTTAAAGAGAGCTATTGTAGTTATTTATTTATAACAGATTGAAATGTCAGACAGTTCAGAAAATGGGGACAATTTTTTATTGCTATGTTAAACGAGCTGACGCGAAAACAAACAAACAAACGAAAAAGCAAGAAGAAAAAAGTTTTTTTTTACAACTAGATAACAATATGTTTTCACGAAATTTTTACATGGGCTGTAAAACTGTTTTATTTATCACCAATAAAGATTTCAAATTGTACGGACAAAAATAACTTTTTATTTTAAAACTATGAAATGACACCACATAAACAGGAAAATGAGCACTTTTATCACTAAATATCAATATTTTTTTTGCAACTTTTTTATTGTAAAATATAATTTCATACAAAATCCTGTTAAAGATATAAAATAATAAACACTTGATGTTTCTTTTTTAATTTATTATCATGGGACCGGGCAACACCGGGCGGGGGTCAGCTAGTATAAGTTTATAACAAATATCTGAACAAGAATTAGATTAATTAATAATATTGCAATTAACTCTTTAAATAATGTATATATAAATTTTATACATATAAGTATAGTTACAAACAAACAACAAAAATTATCTAACTGGTTATAATTTTTGTTGTTATTTCCTTCTCTTTCAGCTTCAGTTCAGAAAATTTCATGAAGATCTTTTCTTTCTTAAAACTAAACCCTGCATTTTTTTTCCACAAGTTTAGGATAGGATATGTTTAGTATCGTTTAAAGGTAAATAAAAGTAAAATTGAACAAGCAAATTTCCATACGTTGAACAAATCTTTATATCATAAAACACAACTTGACATTGTTTCAATTTTCATTGTTAAGAAATTAAAATAGCTTAGTCAGATTTTACAAACATCTGCATTGTATTTGCTGAATTTTGAATAAAAACACTAATTATTCTACTTTTTCTAATACCACTCAATTTCGAAATCAATTACAAAACAGAAAATACATTAAATTAAAAAATTTATTTATAATCTTTTCTATGCTGAGTTATAGACTGATTATCAAACAATCTATGTTTTAAAGTTTATCACAAATATTTCAACTATAATTAGAATAATTAATACCAGTGCAATTAATTCTTTAAATAATGTAAATATAAATTTTATACACATATGTATAGTGACAAACAAACAATTAAAATATATCAAAACATATAAAACATCAATAAAAATTATCTGACAGGTTATATTTTTTTGTTATTTCCCTCTCTTTCGGCTTCAGTTGGGAAAATTTCATAGTGTTCTTTTTTTTTCAAACAAAATCCTGCATTTTCTCTCAACAAGTTTCCATTTTACTTTTGTTCCTTCACTACCTTTCATTGATGTTATTCTTTCTTTTATATCTTTAATTGATTCATTATTCCAACGTTTCATTGAAAGCATCAAAATTTGTGATTCAGAAAACAAATTTACCTCATTGTGTACTTTTGTTTGTTAAATTAATCTTCTTTAACATTAACAAAGTTTTTATTTAAATATATACTTCAGAGCCATGTTTCTTAGTATATTCTACTAGGAAACAGATAACACATCAAATGAAAGGGAGAGAATAGAACAATAGGTAGCACCATCTAAAGATACAAATAATTATAGAAAATCAAAATCCTACTTCAATCTTTTCATTAAAATAATTCTAAATTATCTTTCTTTCCCTTCATACCCTATTTATCAGGAAGACCAAAGAAATGAAACCGGAATTACAAAACATGCTTTATACTAATTATAATATGTAGTATAAAGCAAAATAACAGCCAAATAATAATACAAAATAACATCTAAAAACGATGAATTCTTCTGAAGTTTCATGAATGTAAAGAACATAATCAACCCCACATTTTAAGGCAAAAGTTTGAGCCCAAGGACAATTAAAAGACCAACACAAATTGAAAAATAATAATGTTTGTGATTACCCTATAAAATAAAAGTCTTAAAAAGTTTGTAGCTGTATACATTTGTATGTAGATCTTGTACAACAATTGTGTTCACTTGTGTAAAAATAGTACATATATTCATGGAAATATGAAGATTGCTTTACAAAATTCAATTTTGGCATGTTTTAGGTAGCTTTCAATACAAAAAAGTATAAAGCTACTTATTTCAGCCGTTCGGAAGAAAGCAATTCCAGAAAATTTTGGTATATTTTCACCGATCATGACCCCCAGACCCAGAAACCACTCTCTGTTCAAATGTTGACTTATATATATATATCTGATGTATGTCATACGATAACGCTCGTATTTATAAATTAATTTTGATGAAACTAATTGTGTGTATTAAGCTCACCAATGCCTCGACCGAGTTCGTTGGCCAGCTTGATCTGCCATCTCGTTTCAAGATGGCGGTCACTGAAAATTTTAAAACTAAAATAAATATACAAAAAAGTTAAAAATTCAAATTTATTTCTTGCATAAGTGTTAGGCCTTGATACAAGGATTCTAGAGCATTTTTTGTTTTACCTCTATCTTAAAAAATGGCTGAGATAGAGCAGTTTGAAATTCTAGGATGGCTGACATTTTGAAACAAGACAGCACATTACAAAAATAAAAAATGATTAAATTATGAGTTTTAGTGAACACGATTTTTTACAAATTATTTTCTTTCATTGTTGTCATCATTTTCCCAATCATACACATAAAACTATATATTCATATCTGTTAGTGCCAAATTCTCACCAAACTTGGCGCCAATTGGTGAAATATTGCCAAATTTGATGACCAAAATAAGTCTTCATAAATGAAGCCAACTTGGCTATAGCTCAATCCAAGAAACCATTTACAAAAGATTCGTTAATACTGAATTTGAATAAGAAATTCGCCAAATTAGGCAAATTTCTTATTCTAATTCTGTATTAACAAATCTTTTGTAAACGTTTTTTTTGCATTTTAGCTTGCTGTTTCCAAGTAACATTAGCTAAAATTTTAAAACGAAGATATGGGAAAGCTACCTTTTCCTCCCGGTACAGGCGGGAAGGACTTTTTTTGTTTATAGCATGCAAGGTTTTCAACCAAATTTAACACCCCATTCAAGATATTTGACAAAATACGGTAGAAACAATATAATACAAATAGACTATAAATATATTTTAAATACTTGATGAATATGGGTAAATATATGAAATAATTTTAAACTGAACATGTGCAAATGATAAAAAACTTATTTGTGCATAATTTAGTAGTCAGCTATATGGATGCAACTATCAGACGTAGTAAAAGACTAGACAGGGTAACATGAACTCTGTCTACAAGGACCGAACGTAGTGACTAGAAAAGCGCCCTCATGACGTTTCTGCTCTCACAAATTTGGCCGTCAGTGTCAGAGTGATCAAACTCAGACTATCGATTATTAAATAATCTAAAGCACTCACGATGAGTCCTGTTTTTAATTATCAGTAGTAAAGCTAATTTCAAATGAATTTTCACACTTTTTTAAAAATTTATTTAGAAATATTAATCGCTTGAAAATCTTAGATAATAAAAGTAACAACTGTCTATTAGAGATTTTACATAAGAGAAAGTTACAAAATGTCCAACATTACATTTTTACAATCAAATAGATTGACGTAGAATGCAATATATTTTCATCCGCATCTAATACTTTTTATTTTATTAAAATCATGGGGAATTCATTTTATGTGGCTTAATAGAGTATTACAAAAATTTTATTAAAATTTCATTTTAAGTACACTTTTTGTGAAAGAAAAAATTGCTTTAGTAAAGGCCGGCTTTTTAAAACTATAAACAGGCCTTTTAAAAGTGGTTTGAACCAGAAAAAAAGGCTGGTTTTCATCGGCCTGGCTATAATCCAACAACACTGTATAAAATATTCACATTAAAAAAAAAACTAAAGCAATGTTCCAAAAATGGGAGCAATATGAATGGTAGCAATGGTGCATAATAGGTTGATATATATTATATACTGTGACTTACAATGTGCAGTTTTGATACAAGAAAACTGATTTTAAAATACAGGTGAGCATTCCTGAAATGGGAGCAATGGCGTCTAATGGATTTTATACAAAATATTTTACAATTAATATATGTACGATTGAATGTATATTATGTAAGTTTTAAATTTTTAATATTATTATTATTTATATAAAGAAATGAAAAACTCCTACTTTTTATCCTGGTGACATTATTTTACTTGAAATTGTAATTTTCTTTCCTCAACCAATATATTTATATTTCTGACTATTGCAAATGTTTTTTAAATTATTTGTAATGTTCAGGTATAATTTTTAAATGTATATTTATTTTAAAAAATGAGTATTTAAAAAAAAAACTATGATAAGATTTTGAAGAAATTATCATTATAAAAAAACATTTTTAAGAATTTATGAAACTGAGGAAAAGTTTAAATACCATAATTTTCGGAAGAAACGCCGCGGCGTTTACGTGTTTTAAAGTTAAAATTTCAAGCGATGCGGCGTTTATGTGCAGTTAAAAAAAAATTTCACTCCAAAGATTCAGACACCAAAGATGAGAAAACTTCCTATTAATAAGATTTTTAAATAATGTGCACAGGCCGAAATTTTTAGATTTCATTTTTAGTTTCAAATGGAAGAAAAAGACAGATAAAAAAAAAATTAAAGCTCAATAAAGGTTTTTTTTTTTTTTTAAGTATTAAAAAAAACAATTTAATAAATCTTTCATTCATATTTCACCTTTATTTACATTCATTAATCTCAGTATAAAACCCATAAACAGTACATATCAATAATATATCTTTATTATAAAAACATAATTACTATAGTTAATATATATTCAACTTACCCATATTTCTCTAGTTCTCTGTTTAATATTAATAGTTCACTCTTTAAAAGCAGTAAATTTTTACTTTACAATAGCTGATAAATTATATTCATTTCATATACATTCCAACACCACGCTTGAGTTATTTTCATTCAGGGCATACGGTGATGTCCGATTGAGACGATAATCGAATAATCGATTACGTAGTACACTTTCGTTCCGAGAGATGGCGCCAGACAAGTTTTTGTCTAATTCGCCGATCTCGTGATTATTTATGTTTTTAGCCACGCGTTATTTCCGTGATCTTTATAAAAATATGTTTTCATTGGCAAGTGTATGTTTGGCAAGGTAATATACGCATTACCATGGTTGCTTAATTCGGTTTTGTTTTGATTAACTAATCATTTCGTAAACAGTCGTCTTAGGATGGCTGTAGTGTTGCATCGTGTGCTGTATATTTAGAATGGAACGATTTGTAAATTCAGTTTATTAATGTGTTTCTGTTTGCAAGTCATTAAAGATTACAGCCTATGTGCTGAAATTTCACCTGCGGCGTTTACGATGATGCGGCGTTTACGACCAATTTCTTTATTTTTTTGTGTACAATTTTTCGTCGTGCGGCGTTTCTTCCAGATATTACGGTATATAATCAATATTATAATTTGGCACAATTTTTTGCACAAAACAACAATTAATTTTATTATTCTAAAAGAATATGAGCTATACACAAAAAAATATAACAATTAATGCTAATAATGAAAAAAAATTGTAAAAATATTAATGTAAATTTAAAATTTTCATTCGTAGTATTAAGATTATATAAAGATGACACTACCTACTTCTTACTATTTTGAAATGAAGAAAAATAGCATTTTGCACATTTATTATAGAACTTTTTCTTGTTTTATTTATATGACTAGGGTGGTCTGCGACCCTATGAGTATGCTCGCAAACCCACACCTTGCAGACACTAAAAACGGTTGCTCATTATCTTGCAAATGGGGGATATTTTGGTTCACAAGGGTGCATTTATTTTCATCCACTGCTGTTGCAATAGTTGTTTTTGTGATTAAGTAAAATTTATCACTCATTTGAACACCAGCTTGAATAAAATGGTTCAGTAAAAAAATGTTGCATCCTTTTGGACTGATATAATAATATCTAGAACAACAGTTTTATTTTAGATGCTATAAGAAAATTATTTTAAATATATTGTTTTAGATATAACACAATGTTTAACGTTAAATGCTTTTCGCACATAATATTTGAATTATTTTAAAGTTCTCTTTCTCTTTTAATAATCGCATGTAAATATATTTTTTAACTGAAAAATTTTTAGAAATATTATTTGTACTTTATTAAAATCTAGCAACAGTAAGTAAAAAAAAAAGTACTTTTCGAAATATGAAATAAATCTATACCCAGATAATAAAATTCTGAATAAAAAAGTTAAAAACAAAAACTTAAAAATTAGATAAATAAAAAAAAATATTGGACACTGCACACCACAATCTAGTCCAATATGTGCCTGTAAAACAGTTAATTTGCAATGCAAAGTTTTTGATCTTTTAAAACTATTTAAAAGAACTATCTTTACCAATTTCAACATTAAATAATGCTTAAAATAAGAATGAGAATAAAAATAAAAATATGTTTATTTATATTTTTTAAATTGTTTTAAACATAGGCATATGATTGTTGTATATTTATAGATATTCTTCAAAACAAAATGTTTCAAATAACAAAATTTGTTCATTTTACTTTAGTGTTTTTTCTTGTGGTTTTAATCGAAAATACTGTACTCAATGAGGCACCGAGGGGGGGAGGCAAATAATAAAAAAGGAATAATAAAATAAAATGACCTAAAAATATTTTCCTTTGCACAACAATGCGAAACTTTTGGACATATATTCTGATTCATTTTTAAACAAAAAAGCATGATACTTGCAGACATGATTATTAAAGTAATTTGTAATCAAACATTTTTTTGTCTTTTTTGATAAATAAATTAGAACTGGAACTAAAAGGAGAGTTTTCTCAGGACGATAGGTTTTTTCACTGTCTTGCACTCTCATTCTGGAAATTCAGTTCAAAATGCCAACTTTAACCCATCAGCACATGATCCCCTTTCCATTACGTTACTACACGTGCGGGATAAATTTTACCCCGATGGGTTTTCTTGTGTTAATTTTCCCCCGGTTACATTATAAACAAAAATTCATATTTTGAAATAAACTGTTAATCAATAAAGGACATAATTTAACTTAAAATAAAAAGTTCTTTTATATTTAAAGCAAAAAAACCCCATAAAATCTCGCACTAAGATATTTTTTTTGCATATTGTTACATACAATCAAAACATTTTAACAACATTTAATAATATCACGAACTATTTTCGCACATTTTTACAATCCAAATTCAGCCATAAAAATACAAAAAAGTATAAAACTGATACATAAAAACTGTATGTGCAAAAGTTGTTAATGTTTAAAAGAAAAATTACATTATTATTTGCATACTATATTTTTTACATAAACATTTGCATTAACATTTTCCCATCATTATGGGTTACATTATAACACATGTGGGGTAAATTTATTCCGACGTGACATTTTTGTAACAAAAGAATGGAAAACACACAACCGGAGGTAAATTCTTTTTGGACACATCTTGATATCATTCTGCTTGAAAGGTACTATAAAGCTCAGAATGATCACGAACTATTTTCGCACATTTTTAAGTAATAGTTGTAAGCTGGGGTAGATTTTATCCCAGCGCGTATGTTGACGGGTTAACAGATTTTCTGAAAAAAATGCCTTTATTGAAAAATGGAAGAAACAGTTCAATTACATTGTTTCTAAATAATAGCACTTGCCAGTTTGCACATTTGCGAACAAAAATGAATTAAAAAATGTGTCAGAAAGTGGCTAGATTGGATTAGAGAATTATCTTAATTTTGTTACGATCTAACAATCTTAAGCAGCAGTAAAATATTCAATTTATTCATTTTTAATATTCTTTGAGTTTTCTAAGTTTGATTTTTGTCTTTAGTTGAAATTTTCTTCTCAGTTTGAACATAACAAAGTATATATTTGTCATACATCCAACTGGATATTGATGAAAATCCAAATATTCTAAAATACTAAATTATATTTTTTATAATAGCTCCTGAGTAACCTAACAATGGAAACATATATATAATCAAATGAAAATAGAGATTAAAAAAACTAAGAAAAAATATTTAATGAAAATTACTTTTACTGTGAATTAAGAGTAATCCCAAGCGTAATGAAAAATCACCAGTTTTGGAAACACTAAACTCTAACACACGTGACACATGTCTGTCTCATTTTTTAAGGCTCTGCTGAATGGAAAAAATCAATCTATGTCATCTCAAGTCTGTAGTCAGCCATTTCTGTTCTTTTTTCATAAGTAGGTATTGTGAACACTACTAGATGGAGTTATAATTATACGAAAATAAGTTTTGCTCACCTTTCTGGGGTCCATCTGGTCGTCATTCTCTGCCTTACTTCCCTTAATGTGCTCTCAAAGCTAGAGAAGAATTTGTGTACAGACATGCATAGTAGTGCCTTTGGAAAAATTGGCGGTGGATAAAAACTTTGGTATACTTTCATTTGTCTCGATTGTTCTTTTGGTTCGAGAGACGTGGGTGTAGACAGTAACCTCATGGGTTTTGCAGCACTTTTAGATAAGTTTAATTCTATTTTAGCAGTTTGTTTTACCATTCCTTTTATAAGTTTTAACATGGTTTGTTTTCAATGGAACTTAAACTGCTTCTTGATAAAACACTGTTGGCTATGTTTTTATCGTGCCACAATGTCATCATTATTGAAAGTAGATTTATATCAAGTTCTGATAAGGTACAATGCCATGCAGGTACTATGCGGCCTCTAAATTCTAATTGGAAAATATAAGTTATAGTTATTATTTCTTATGTAAAAAAAAATAAACAATCCATACCAGCAAAATATACAAGGTGTCTCATAAGTGTGTTCAGATTTTTAAAAAAGTACTAAAATTAATAATAATAATAAAGTTACCAAATAGCAGTTTGCACCATAAAACTTGTAAAAATATCCTTTTTTTTCTCTTCTGTAGCTAAAGAAGAAAAATGTTTAAAGAAATTGAAAAGAAAGATTTCAAAAACTGATAATAATTTAATAAATTGTCATATCAGAGTTTGGTTTTTACCATAAGATTTGGCAAACGGTCAGAATTCTTTTAGCGAAAAATAATTGAAAGAAAATTTTAATCTTTTTATTTTGCCCTAAAAATTCGAACAGTTTGACAAGTCTTATAGTTAAAAATGCACTCATATAACAATGTTGGTAATTTTTTATGAATTTTTAAAATGTAAATAGGCTTATGGGCAATCCTGTATAACAAATCCAGGAAAATCCACAATTTGTTACACATATGTCATTATTTACACAACAATAATTGTTTAAATAAAAAATATATTTTTTTATATTGAAACCTATGGATTAGGTTGAATATTTGTAATACACTATTACTGTATAAGGCAAAACAATTACATGTTGTAATAGCCATGGGAATCAGAATTCAAATTTCTGAGTATTGGTAAATCAGTAGATTAAAAGAAATATTCTAAAGTTAATTGTATATGTATTTGCTATTCTATATACCCTACTTTTTTGCATGATTTTTATGGTTACAGCATATTTGAAGCATTATAGAAAGTTACAATAATGTATTATATTAAAATCCCATGTCAATCACGTTTATAATAAAGTAAATGAATAAAAGCAGTAACCCCTTATGCACTATTATGCATAATAGCCCTTATTATGCTTGACAAGAAAAATGTGCAATATATCTATAGTTTGATACAATAACCGTTGGAGGTGAAATCTTAGAATTCCTGACTGGGTGGTGTGACTTTAAAAGCTGCCAACTTGGCATGGTTTCATGTCATGTCTCTCAGATTTACAATACAGGATTAGACGCAAAAAAGTGCCAAATCAAGATGGCAGCAGCAAAAATCTGAATACACAAATAAAGTTTTTTAAAGACATATATATATATATATTACACTGGCCTCCAAAAGTTAAGGTACAACCGGTTTTTTGCGTCTAATTTGCAAATGAATGAATGTAGAAACAACAAATTTGGAGGAAATGTGCGCTAAACTGTTATTTATTAAATGCGACATAGAAATTTACTTAAGTTAAACGTATAAATGAAATTACAACAAAAAAGCACTCATGGTGGAAAATTCCATTCTTGGAGAAATCAATACATCGCAGTATTATGCAGTAAAATGTGACAGAAACATTAAAAAACTGGTTCTAATGCGGAATATGTCCACCCCGGACTTGAATGCATTGGCGGCATCGACTTTCCATGCTCTCAATTAAATTGTCGGACACCGAAATAGGTAACGCTGACCAGACTTGTAGTAAGCCTTGTTCCAGCTCATTTAATAACCTTGGAGGACTTAAAGCCACAACCTGTCTTCCAAGATAGTCCCAAAGATGTTCTATCGGATTCAAGTCTGGAGAGTGAGCTGACCATTCCATTCTCTCCAAACCGTGATCCTCAAGATAATCCTCAACAACCACAGCTCGGTGTGGTCTCCCATTATCATCCATTAGAATGAAACCATTGCCAATAGCACCGGCATATGGGCGCACATATGAATCAAGGATCTCATCCCGATATCTCGCACCAGTCACAGTTTCTCCATGGAACACATGCAGGTCAGTGTGGCCTCCGAGTGAGATCCCTGCCCAAACCATGATTCCACCGTTTCTGTACCTGTGTGTTTCGACAGTGTTTGATTGATGGTATCGAGTGCATTGTTCTCTCCAGATTAGAAGACGTCCTGAATCACTCTCCAGTGTGAAACTGGACTCGTCTCTCTGTGAAATGTACAGATGCCCACTGTTGTCTGGTCCAGGAAACATGTTCTCTTGCCCAGCATAAGTGTACCTTAACTTTTGGAGGCCAGTGTAAATGAAAATAGATATTTTAAAAATAACTTTTTGTAACCTTCTCTGTCGTCTGTTGAGGGGGACACACACAACTGGTCACCTTGCATAGAGACCTGCATTGTGAAGACATCTTTGCACCGTAGTAGCGGAGATTCTTTTTCCTGATGCTGCAGAGTGGTCTGCAATGAGTTGCGGCACAGTAGTGCGTCTTCTCCTGTGGGCCGAAAGAGCTAGAAACCGGTATTCTGCAGGTGTTGTAACACGTGGGTGGCCTGGAACATGTCTTCTGGACACAAAATCTTCGAATTCATACTGATCCCAGAGTTGTTGGACTACACTGCGAGACACAGTGCTGTAGTTGGAAAAAAATATTTGTGGGAACTCACCTTTTCATAGAGTAGATAAGGAGTGAATTTTTCGCATTGGTCATGATGTTATTCATACAGATGAATGCTCTTTCGCATTTAGACATTGAAATGGGTATAGTTTTCACAGTCTGGAGAAACAAAAAAGGTTTGTGCTTGTACGCTTTATTTATTTTACAGTAAAAAAATAAATATTTGTGGGAACGGCGTTCCCACCCAACTACAGCACTGGCGAGACACATTGAGCCGTCTAGCAGTATCGGCCTGTGACAACCCCATTTCCATCCATTCTACCGCCCGCCACCTTAATGAATCGAGCAAATGACTTCTTCTAGACATTTCTAGACTCTACTGGCTGTTATGAACAAAACTGACAGCAATAGTTCGAATACAACAAAACTTACACGCGAAATTATGAGAGCTTCATAATTGCATATTTTTCTCTCATTCACAAATACCTATTATTTTCTATAAAATAAAAGTAGTAGCTGTAATTTTTGCATAAGTTTTTTTAAAGCTTATTATTGTTATTCATATAAACTATGAAGTTTAATTTGACTGCCATTTTTTGTCTGGTGAGCTTCGAAAAACATGTTGTACCTTAACTTTTGGAGGCCAGTGTAAATGAAAATAGATATTTTAAAAATAACTTTTTGTAATCAGTTGTAAAGTTATAAAAACAATAAAAAAATAAAAATTAAAAATATCCATAATTTTACATAAATTTCCAGACGTTATTTTTTTGAGGAAATGTATTTTCTCTGTGGCTTTCTATGGCTTAAAACAGATATAATTATAAAACATATTAATCTAGAGAAAAATATAATTGTAGATTTTCCGACTTTCATTAACTAAATTTGCCATTTATAAAAGAAACCACGTTTAAAACTAACATCTGCTCTGAATGAAATACAGAAAGAACAAATGTTACAACATTAAAAGAACAAAACAGCAATGCAACTTACTTTACTCAATGGATCTAATGTCAATTTCAAATCAAAATTTTCAGTTCTGTTTCATAAATTATCTCTCACGTCCAGTCAAAAAGACAGGAACAAAAAAAAAGAAATATCTGAGCAAGTGAGAAAATAAAGCAAATTTCCATCCAAGCAAAATCACCTACATGATACACTTACGGCAGGGTTGATGTGTTTGGCACAATTACTGTTTTTAATGAAAGTCGACAAAAAAAAAAAAAAAAAAAAAAAAAAAAAAATTGCTCCAATCACAGAATGATTCTATAAACAACCCCTGATAATAATATGAAATATTAAGAAGGATAACAATCTACAAATAAATGGTTTCTGCTTATCTCTAAAATTTTAATTTTCATGTATATTATAATTATCTTAATAAAATAAGAACAAATTTATAATTACTTGTTAAATAAAAAATTGGTTAATGTGGTAAGTTTTGCACATGAGGATTAAACAGTCTGGGATCTCCATTTAAAGTGGAATTTGACCCACTACAAACAACCACATCTAATTCGGGATTCAAACCTGTACCTTTTGTCCAACAACCAGTGCCCTAATCATTAGAGAAATAGGTGGGCAAATTACTGTAAGAACAATAAATAAGAGTTGAGTATGATTATTTACAATAATTTAGAAGTACTTTTTGTTTTCTCAAAATAGAGTGTAAATTGAATTCTTTGGCAAAATTAATGTTCTGTAAGTAACTACTTTTGAAAATGTAGTTTGCAATCGCTACTTTTTAGAACAAGTAATTACTACTCTAGTTAAATACATTTTGTAATAAAGTATATGTATTTTCTGTTCCATAATATAGAGTATTTTTTTTTTTAACCATTAAATAAATGCTAGTCTAATAGGCATGTAATGTAAATAGCAAATCTTAAGGCTATTATTATTATTATTCAGGCTAAATAAATCGATTTCTCAATAGTCATAATCAACAACTTCTAATCAAAATCACACGTATTGTGCACACATTTCATCCATCTACAGATCGAATAAATACAAAAGCATTAATATAATATTTAGATTAATTAATAGAAATAGCAACTTACCACACCCTAGTATGATACATTCAACAAAATGAGGACATGACGCTCTCTGGCATAGGCAATACTTCGATCAAAATTCACTGTTCGATTTATTTTTTCTCCATGCCGCCATCTATTGTCTGAACAGAGTTTTATAGACAAGTTTTAAACAGTGCTTTATCTGTTGCAATTGCAACCACAGCTACATTATACCTGTTTCTTCATGAAACTCGTCTGCTCAAAACAATTGGTAATTGAGTAATTTATATTTTTAAACAGTCCGAGAGAAAATGAAACCACACAACAGCTAATATTATACTATCAGCCAATAGAAATATGTAAGAGGTATTTAAGAAAAACATTCTCTATACCTAAATCAGTGCCGTAGCGAAAGAAAATTTTTGGGGGGGCAAAAGGCAAGATTGGCCGACTCAAAAATGTTTCAAATCCGAGTAATGTAAAATAGTCAATCTGTCGCATTATTTCTTAATTAATAGTTTTTGCAATTAATTTTAACTGATTAATTATAATTGATAATTAAAAATAAAATATATGATTTTGTATTCCTAAAATGTTTCTTATAGATATAACTCAGTAATTATTTAAAAGATTTACCAAGAACTTTACTGGAGAAAAAGAAAGAAAATATGTATTGATAAGTGAAAATCGTACAGTTATATTTGTGAAAAACACATGTGTTTAGAATGATAGAGAGAAGTGAACCTGTATGTTATGCTGTCGCGAGGATAGTAACACACTCTTAGTCTTTTTAGTTTGTATCGGTAAACATCTAACCAAAGGAGCCGAGTTTAAAAAAAATTCTGTAGAGGCACAGACGTTTCGGCGCCGACAGGACAAATCCGTCTCCTCCCTTTCTTAGTCCAGTAGAAATAGCACAAAAAAGGGTATTGCCTTGCAAAAATTTGGGTAACTCTGATTTTTGGATTTGTTGCATTGGTTGACCCTCTAATAAAAAAAACAAGTTTTCGACCTTCTAGACCTTGTGCGTTTTTTACAATATCGAAAAAAGCAACATTTTTCGGCACTTTTTTCGATTTTTATTAAATAACTCGATTTCAGTGGGTTGTACAGAAAATATGAACTGTCACCATTTTGTAGAAGATAAAATTCTCTACAACATTCACTATTCATGTTTGTAAATTGTCCAAATAGGGGGTGAAATACGGAGCCAGGAAAATAGGGTAAAATTTGCAAAAAGTGCAAAAATCCACAAATGACGTCAGTTTTTGCTTAATAACCAACTTTTAATGCGTTTTAGAGACAAAAGTGTCATAATAATGTTTGTAAAGCATGAAGTAGTCTATAAGTTTCATTTATTAGATCATTAAATATCTATAATACTCTAAAAATCAGAACACACGATTTATGGTTAAAATAGGAAAATACCGCCTGACAAGTCACTAATTTAAAAACGAGCTTTTATTTTTGATATTCATTAAACGATGCAATTAATTAATTATAGCATGTACAATAAAAGGTAACTGTTGAATAGTTCAGGGGTTGGGGGGGGGAGTGAAGTTAACCAAAAAACCTAGTCGGTAGATATAAGCGCGGCAAAGAGATTGAGCCAAGATTTCAAAGTCGAAAATAAAATTAATAGCTGGGAATAATGTAAAAGAATACTTGAAAGATAAATAAGACATAATTTAGAAATTTTAAAAGGGAAAAGGAGTATCTAAGGCAAAAACTAAGGGAGGTGGGAGCAAGTGGCCCGGGTGCTAGAATTGAAAGAGAAGAGGGCACACAATGAAGATTTGGTTTGTTGTGTTTGTATTAATTTGATCCACATATTTTTGTTAGTTCGTCAATGGTAAATGTATCTCAGGTTGCAAATGTTAGTCCAAATAGAAAGAATACCAAAAATTATACTTGATAAGACAGAAACCTGTATAAAGAGGAATTGTTTTCTGGGGTTTTGAATTCAATTTTAAATTTTAAAATAAAGAAAATATCAGAAACTTATCCTGAACATAATCAAAAAAGTATAAATGTGCAGAAAGAGCTCGTCGCTTGAAGATTCATACTTCTGCTGAGGTGTTAAGTTCAATGAGACCATGTTTCCACAGATGCCACAAGAAAAATTGTTAAGGAATGAAAAAAACAAAAAACTTTTCATTTCTATGCTTCGAAATGAATTTGAAAAAGCACAAATGATCACTAAGCAGGCCACTGAAGATGCAGATGTGCGAACAGAGAACACAGCTATATCCTTAGCCCGTGAGTACGATGCTGTCATTGTCAATGGTGTAGACATTGACCTTCTTGTTCTTGTTGCTTCTCTAGTTCCAGACAATGTTTATTTCCGAAGGACCGGGAGAGGGAAACTGCCTGATGTTATCTACTCCAACAAGTGTTTCAAGTTTAAGGAAGTTGCACAAAATATTCTTTTAATTCATGCAGTAAGTGGTTGCGAGACCACTTCTGCGCTCTACACCCATGGGAAAATGAAATATTGCAGAATTCTTCAGAACCCATCCTTGAACCAAAAAGTTCAAATCTTTAAAGATTCAAATGGAGTGAGGCACAAACTTGTTGAAGCCACAGAAGCTGTACTTCTTGCCCTGTATGGAGGTGATCCCGGCCAAAACTTGGATGTATTGCGGTATGTCAGCTTCGCTAGAGCAGCTAACAATTTTAAATTAAATTTAGCGAGACTACCACCTACTCGAAATGCTACTGAATATCATGCATTCCGAACATACCTACAAGTTCAGACACGGCTGGGAAACGAAAAGGATCTTCTCGAATGGGGCAGGAAGAGGGGTGGTCATGGGCTCATTTCAGTAACTATGATGAACGAACCCGCCCCTCAAACTCTACTCGATTTCATATCTTGCCAATGCAAAAAAGATTGCAGTACGAAGTGAAGTTGTAGAAAATCCGGCTTGAAGTGCTCAGTTATCTGTGTGAAATGCCACAACCAACTATGTGGTAACGGTCCTGATATTATACTGGACCCTTGAGGACTTTGATGACCTAGAACAACCAATCGAGTCAAGTACAGGGACGGATGATGAAGTATCTGAGACAATGGCATCATTACCAGGGCCAAGCAGCAGAAAAAGGAAACATATATGACAAAGCGACTATATAATACTTACTATGTATTTGTTGATTAATTTATTGTGCATTCTATAATTAATTAACCACATCGTGTTTTCAATATCAAAAATAAAAGCTCGTTTTTTAAATTAATAACTTGTCAGGCGGTATTATTCTGTTTTCACCCAAAATCTTTTTGCTGTGATTTTTAAGATCTATTACCAATATTTAATTATCTAATAAATGAAACTGTAGACTATCTCATGCTCTAAAAAGTTTATTATGACAGTTTTGTTTCTAAAATGCACTATAAGTGGGTTATTGAGCAAAAACTAACGTCATTTGCGGATTTTTGCATTTTTCCCAAATTTAACCCTATTTTCCGGCTCCGCATTCCGTATCTCTCCTTCTATTTGGACAATTTACAAACATGAATAATGCATGTTGTAGATAATTTTATCCTCTAATGGTGTACGTGCCTTTTCTGTAAAATGCACTGAAACCGAATTATTTCAGAAAAATCGAAAAAAGTGCCGAAAATTTTTGGTTTTCTGATATTGTGAAAAACGCACAAGGTCTAGAAGGACGAAAATTTGGTTTTTTTATTAGAGGGTCAACCTTTACATCTTTACAACATACCCAAAAATCAGAGTTACCCGAATTTTTGCAAGGTAAAATGCTATTCTACTGGACTATTCTATAAGTTTCAGAAATATATTATTGTGAAAGTCGGAAGTTGTAGAATTCCGACAGTGTATAGTTCAGAAAATTAGTGCAAAACTGGATTTGCCGGATTATCTGGAGATCATAACAAAAGACTTTTATCTACACCAGACCTGACATCTTTTCTGTATCTATCCCTAGTGGTCTGGGCCTGGAAAGAATTTTGCTTTACATATCAAAGAAAATACGTGTGAAGATGTCTTATAAAGAAGATATTTTCTGTTGCTGATTAAATATTTTTAAAAAAAAGTAAGAAGTTTTTTAGGTATTAAATGTTAAATGCACGAATATTTTTTTAATTTATAATTTATTCATTTTCTTTTTTTAAATAGTTTTAAAAATTCTTCGTTTTTATTTTCCAAACGTTCCTAAAACAGTTCCAAAGGGCGTAAACATCATATCGTTGCTAGAACCTACTATGTATCAAGTATAAAATTTCTTGAATTTTCTTAAGCGACTTTCGCATTCGGTCGACCTAGTTTATATATTGATAGTTTTTATCTATATAAGTTGCGAGTGTTGCTGTAGGACAAATTTATGATATTTTCAAATCAATAGATCATATTCATTTTTTCCCCTATTGGCCTCTGTATCTACGGCCGACTTAGCTTTTCCATGTGTGGGTAAGGTATAGTATATGTCCAACATTTCCGGCTCTGCAGACAAGATTTATACATGATAATTTTTTTCAGTGGGTAGGCCGACTAGCTATTTATGTGATTCAAAAATGTGAAAACATGACTTTCATACCGGCTGACCAGATAGATCTATTGAAACCATTACTTTTTTTATTCATAACCTATCTATTAATAGACCGACTACATTTTGCCATATGATTGTAAGGTTGCAGTGAAATGCATTCTGAAGACTTAAAGTCCTACCAACCAGAATTTTTCCGAATTGTTTTTTTTAATCGGCCTACTGACATACTACAGAGACACTAATTAAATCTGCTGATAAGCCGACTGAATCCTTTTACCAAACATTGGGGGGGCAGCTGCCCCCCTGCCCCCCCCCCCCCCGCTCGCTACGCCCCTGACCTAAATTTATTTTTGGCTTTTTTTCCTGTTACATTAGTCATAATTATTGACTTCCGGTATTTTTTTTTTTTAATAAAAATTCTTGAAACAAAATGTGACGTTCAATAAAACAAATTATGAACAATCTTTTAATTAGGTCAAAATATTTTAATCGCAAGATTAGCTCTTATATGCTAATATATTAAACAGCCGCCTATAACAAAATATTATAGATATAACCCCTCATATATACAATATATTCCAAAAGATAACTCGCAGTTTTGATACTAGAAAACTGATTAAGAGATTTAAAATTACAGGTGCGTGTTATAACATATTATAAATATAAAACATAAAAAATAAAAGGTGGTCAAAAGAAGTGAGATTTCTAATTTAATAAACATGCTATTTACTTACAAAAAGTAATTTTTACTATCAGATTACATGAAAAGTAATAGTTATTCAGGGTTCGCACAAGTCTACCACAATTTTTTAACAGTTTTCTTCGCGTTATTTAACTGCGGGAAAATATTGTTAATTCTGTGAATAAACGTGATGGTTACGAGTTCTGTGTTTAAAAAATTAAATAGAAACTTTCTTATCATTAATAGTGGTGCCATACTCCTTACAAAATATAAGGAGTGTGCAAACCTTGTTATTATTTGTTACAATAATCTTTATTTTATTTTTTGCTCTGTATCTCATGAAGATTTCTTTATAAAGAATGATATGTGCATTATACAACGAATAAATCTAAAAATAGAAAAAGTGAAGTCAGAGAGTTTAGGTTTGGATTATACACTGGAGCACATCGTACTCCATAATATACGGTGTATATATATATTTTGTTGTCATCAGCTCATTGCATTTTTGTTAAAATGCGGAACATCAGGTACCAGAAATGTACAAAATAATTTTTGTGTAAATTTTATTTTAAAATTACATTTTAATCAATTTTTAGAAGCCCTTTTTTCTTTTTAAACAATCATATTTGTTAATCTTTATGGCGAGTATTTCTTGTTTAACATACTTTTTTTTAAAACTTGTAATCATCTATACAGTTTGCATTCAAAGGAAAAGAAAAGAACGAGGCAGTTACATTCTGAAAAATAAATTCTGTCGGCATGGCCGTTATTTATTATCTAAGTCATGTGTGTGTGGGTGAGACAACATTGATTTACAATCTTCTTTCATCTGTTGGCCTTTTCCTAAAAAAAATCTTCAAAATGTCCTGAACACTTTTCAGCTAAGTTTGTTTGCACATACTTTATAAAATGGAAACCACCTCTAAAGTGAACCCTCACATTACCATAGTTTTCTGATTCCCTGGCCAGTGATAAACCAGTGTAAATCCCCTTCCACTAAAACAAGCAATTTTATCTACCACCACATCATTTATTTTATGGAGCTTTAACTGTATTTTTATAACTTCAGTAATATTATATCATATTTTTCTTTTTTACATATATTGCATTTCATACTTTTTTACCAAATTTAATAAATTCAGATAAATATATTTTGCGTTTTTGTGTACAAATATAAATCTTTGCTAATGTTCTTGAGCAAATGATGTTTTAATGTGTGGGTGAATTGTTAGCTCTATATCGTAAAGTAAAAATCTAAAAAAGGCACAAACAGGAATGCTATTAGTAACTAATAAGGTAAGGTAGTAAATGGAAGGATGAAAAACAGAATTTTTGTTTTAAAACCAACAAGTACAGTTATAAAACTAGACTCTTATTTAAAAAGAGAAAAACTATCTTGTCAACTAAACAAAGAAGATTGTAAATCAAGCTAAGCTAGTAATTTACACATGGATATTTCCTCTAGATTATCATAAACTTTATCTAATCACTTATAAACATAAATGAAGCAATGTAATGGTTCAAGTTTATTTGTTTGTCCTTTTTTTTTCATTTACATATTGATTCCTGTGTTTCTGTCCCCCTGAAAGATGGATATTTTGTAGGTGAATAAAACTATTTTATTAACTGTGTTACAAATTTAAGATTTTTTTCAGTGGGGGAGGGGAGGGGGGAGGGCTCCACTTTCTGTAACTTTTCTTTTAATACTGTTTCAGAGCAGGGGAAAAAAGTGGGGGTACGCTCACAGTCCTGAACAGAATTCGGAATTCAACAACGCTAATTCAAGCAACGAGTTATTCGTTAAAATTTGTTTTGCAATTTTTGTTTTTGAAATAGTTGTAGAATAACATTAAACAGGAACCAACTGTTCACTGACAATAATGAAAATTACTGAATTTTTAATTTCCAGACATATATACTGTAAGAAAAATATTGTAATCATAAAAAAAACTATGAAATTTTGCCATAGTTTTCTTTACATTTTGAAGCTCCCTGGATCCACTTTAGTTTTTTTTTACAATGATTTTGTATGTATGAACATATTTTCATATTTCTCTACATTTTCAGGCCCCAAAATTCCGTTTTTGCTGTCAAACGATGGTTTCGACTATATATACACCATTTTCAATATGGATAATACTGCAATGAACATAAAAAACATTTATTAATTTTGTTGCAATTCAAGTAAACTTAACGAAAGTTAGAGTAAGAACAGACAAACAATCCGAAGTCACCTACCTCTCCACAGTTCTCAACACTTTTCACAACTTTTTTGGAAAGTATTAAAAATTAGTGATTTATTTCTTAAAATTGTTAATTAAAAAAAAATGAATATGGTTCAAAAGTCTACACCCTCCAGTGTCCCTAGTGTCCCCTGAAAATAAAATGTAGGGAGACGTATAAAGTAAAATAGAAAAGTGGGCGGATGCTGTCCTCTGACGTATCCCCTTGACTACACCACTGTTTCAGAGGCCTATTTATATATATATATATATATAGGAGGGCAGATTTTTTTTTCATTTAACAAAATGCTTACTTTTAATTGCTTTGCTATAGTGATTTCCGAGTTAACAATTTTTCACATTTACTGTGATTTCTGTATAGTGTGAAGATAATTTTCTTTTACTATATTTTAATTATTGATAAAAAAAAAAACCTCTTAAGACTTGTACCCCCTCCCCAAGAAAGAAAGCAAAACTTCAAAAAATTGAAAACTGTTTCTTTCCAGGTAGCCAGTGCCTGATTTACGGCAGGGCATTTGGGGCACGGGCCCAGGGCCCCCGATTTTCAGAGGCCCCCAAATGCTACTAAAGATTTTTCAATTATCGGCCAAAGCAGTTTTAACTGTCAAAAAACAAAATTAAAATGGAAAAATCTGTTTGTCAGAGATTGTCTATGATATGTCAAAGTAACTTAATTTTTTGCTGATTGTCTTTTAACAATTTATGTGCAGTAATGTACAGAACTCCATTTTTGGGATCGCCATATTATTTCATTTTTATTTATTTTACATGTAAGTCCCTCATGGTTAACATGGACAAAGCCGCGTGGTTCTGCTAGTTGTTTGTGTAAATTTAGTTTTTTTTTTCATACAAACCTTGTATTTGAAAGAAAAAGTTGTTTGATTAATAGAATATACTAATATTTTAAATAATTATTGCTTGGTACTGCGGTATATTTTTTATTAGTTGTTGCATACTTTATCATTCCAGATATATGGACTTGCATAGAGAAAGGTAATCAGCACCACACAGTTTATTATAAAATTCAACTAAAAATTCATAATTATCAAATAATTATTTACTGCTTTCGATATTATATTTTTTTATTCAAAGAATCTGTGCGAGGGGGCCCCCATACGCATCTGTGCCCAGGGCCCCGAAATTTCTAAATCGGTCCCTGCAGGTAGCCATTGTTCATCAGTAACACTAAGCTAAAAAGTTAAATTAGATGTCACAACAGCTGCTTTCACTATGATTGTATACATCTTAACTTTTAAATATTGATCAATCGTTTAAAGAAAAAATGTACTTTCAGATAAATTTTATTTGAAATTTGTAAATTTAATGGCTTTTTTTATTTAAAAAAATATCTGGCAATTTTAATCTATCAACATGTAATATAGTAATAATCCTTTATTTGCTACAGTTATGTAAAATAATATTTTCTGTATCATACAAGTTGTAAATTTCCAACTGGACGAAAAATGTCTGGGCCAGGATTCGAACCTGGGATCGCTTGGCTGAAGCCGCCACGCTCTACCACTGAGCTATCCCGGTCGAATCTGGAGGGCATAATTCATCCAGTATTTCCAGTATATCCCAACATTTTCTGTATCATAAAATAAATTTGCAAAACTTGAAGGATTTTCATATTTCTCTACATTTTCAGGCCCCCAAATTCCGTTTTTGCTGTCAAACGATGGTTTCGACTATATATACACCATTTTCAATATGGATAATACTGCAATGAACATAAAAAACATTTATTAATTTTGTAAATGTTATTTAGGGATTGGATGACATTTTCAAAAGAGAGGAAATTCACAAACTTTAGATGATTCTCACCCCTGCATTTTGAGTCATTAAAGAGAGATCAATTACATTATGAAAGAGCAAAAAATAAATAATTACAACGGCAATAAACAAAGCATATAATGGCATTATTTCACTGCTGTATTACAAATGAGAATTCTAAAAAAGAAGGGATATAAATATATGTAACACTTGTAAAGATTTTTTTTTAAATTGCAATGACCCATTAAATGTTTAATTGTTTCTTTCATTGTACGTAAAAATTAAGTTGTGTTCAGTTCAATAGCTCTTTAGTTCAAAAGTTTTGGGATTATTTCTCACTCTGCACTAATCCCTTAATTTTTTTTTTAGTATTATTATTATTGAATTGCATCTTTATAAGATTGTTATATCTAAATTATACAATATTACTAAGCATGGGTTTAAAACTATATCAGTTTATCTGGGTTTTAAAGCCAATTTACTATGCTATTTTCTCTTGTATATGTTCATCTTTTTATTTTGGGGGATACTATTAGCCTTTACTACATTCCAACTACCGTGAAATCCCGTTAATCCGCCCCCCTCCCACTTTGTAAACAAATTGGAAGATTAAAAAAATCCCGAGAAAGCACTCCTCCCCAATAGAAATTTCGCCGTGCACGTCTATGATGCTATGTGGCAGATAGGAAATACTTCGATTAAAAATCCCTATTCGATTTACTTTTCTTCATGCTGCCATATATTATCTCAATACAGTTTTATATATAATTTTTTTTATTGCATTTTATGTGTTGCAATTGCCACCAAAACTCAGTTACCTCTGTTTCTTCATAGAACTCTGTTTAAAATAATTGGTATTTAGTTAAATTGCATTTTTAAATAGTCCAAGAGAAAATGAAATCATACGGAATTTAATATCACACTATCAGTCAATAGAAAAAGTAGGAGAAAAACATTTTTTATGCCTAAATTTATTTTTGGCTTTTTCGGTTTTTTTTTTTAGCCTCAATTTTTGACTTCCTGTAGATTTCAAATTATTAAAACAAAATGTAATTGACAATATAACAATGTTTTAACTATGTCGATTAGTTTTAATCGGCATATTTTCTTTTCTCAGCTAATATATTATACAGTCACCTAGAACATTATATTATATGTAGGTATATATATATATATATATATTCCCAAATATGTACCATATATTCCGGCAGATAACTCTCAATGTTGATACAAGAGAATTAAACAAAAATTATAGGTTTGCATTATACGCTGGTGACAGAAAATGAAACATTAAAAATTAAAAAATAAAAGATGATCCCAAAGACTCAGATTCCTGATTTAATGTACACATGCTATTTATTTACAAATAATAATAATAATTTTTGCTATCAGATTATAGGAAAAGTAATAGTTATTATAATTTACAACAATCTTTGTTTTATTTTTTGGTATTTATCTGATGAAGGTTTCTTGCGAAAAGGAGATGCATGTTATACAACCCAGCCTAAAAATAGAAAAACAAAAGCAGAGAGTTTAGATAAGGGTTACACACCAGAATATATGGTATACATGATCATCAGTGCATTTTTCTTGAAATGCAGAACTTCACACAACAGAAATATCCAATATCAATTTTGTGTAAATTTTTATTTTAAAACTATTTTTTGGCGAACTTTTAGCAGCCATTTTTTACTTTTTAATCAATCATATTTGTCAATCTTTATGCTGAGTATTTCTTTTTTAACACACTGTTTCTGAAATTTTTTAATCCTCTTTAGAGTTTTTATTAAAAAGAAATGAGCAAGGCAGTAGTATTCTTAAAAAAGATATTCTGTCAGCACGGCTTTACTTTAACACCAATGTCTTGTGTTCCTGTAGGTCAGGAGTTTTTAGAAAAATTATGAGTTTCTGCACAGACAATACTTTTTTGCTCTCTAGTTGCATATACAACAAATAAAATTATCTACCTGAAAGTTCACATTATATTCTACATAAACTAGAGAACCTGAATAGTGCAGTATGCTGACATGCATTGCTCATCATTGGAAACCATTTATGTTGAGTTTACTGTAGCAACAAATATGACTCAATTATTATTTTTTTTCAAGTAAAATTAAGCATCCTTATCAGTGATGTTCTTTATACTTTGAAAATAAATTTTAAAGTCAAATATATTTTATTCCTATTCAAAGTCTCATAAATATTTCCATTTGAATAATCTACATTTAGGAGAACAAATCAAGTTTTAATTAGCATCATATGCTTTGTGAATTTAGAAATCCAAGCATTTATGTTTGATTAAAAGTTTCTTCCCTCCCCCCCCCCCAAGCCCTAAAATAATTAAGTTTATGGTTTTATGAAAGAAAAGTAGAAAAGAATAAAATATTACATTTTCAATTTCATTATAAAAAAATTATATATATTGTGAGAATAAGAAAGAAAAATCCATTCATTCAAATTGCTAAACATTTTGAAATTACTATAATATGGAGAATAAACCAATATTAACTGTTTATGCTAAAAGAATAAGATAAAAAGACCTTACAGCACTTTTCAACTTTTCTTGTTTTAAATTTTGTCGGAATCATTTTATTGCATTTTGGAATATTTATGTATAACAATAATAAAAATGTCATTTTTCAACAATTTTCCTTTATTCTTATCTTAAATTCTTTTGCAATCGTTTGGTTGTATTTAGACATAATTGAGGAAAAACTAACTCTATGAAGATTACCAAAAACAAATAAAGAAAAAAGTTTAAAAGCTTTCTTGAAAAAATAAATGAATTTGATAAATAATTTACAGAAACCAAGTGTTGAAAAAGAAATGCTCAGTTTAAATTCAAGAAAGTTTAAATAAAATTAAACAAACTTGGTTCGCTTTGTTGATTAATAATTAAATGAATTGGTTCACTTCATTTAAAAAAAATAATAAAATATTAATTTTCAGGTTTTGCTTTAAATGAATTTAGATATCTGTAGAGGGATATCTGAAAAAATGTTTTTTACTCCATCCATTTCCCCTTGAATGATTCAGAGTTAATCTTTGAATATTTTCATCAAAATTAAAGATTAGATTTTCAGTAATATAAACAGTTTAGGTTAAAAAAAACCCATAAATGTTAAGTAAATAGCATTGTTTACCATTTTCTTTACGTATTTCATAACATTTTATTTATTTTTTGATAAAGAAATTCTAATTTTTTTTTTAATATAATCCCATATGATTATAAAGCACACTTCTAAGATAAGTATGCAACGAAAGCTATTTCAAAATTGTAAAAGTTTAGTTTTACAATTTTCTTTTAAATTTTAAATTTTTACAACAAAAATTACCTTTTTACTTGATAAAGTACTTTTCTTTCTTAAAACCATACATTATTATATCAATTAGATATTGTAAAATACTCAATGATACTAATAATAAAATATTTCAATGGTGTCTGAGTACCTATAAATTAAACAAATCGACTGACTAAAAACTTGTTAGATATTTTGTCTGTTAAAATAAGTAATAATTTACGTAAAATTTATTTTGATTATGTCTTGGTTACATTGAAATTCGAATACTGAGCCATTATTTAATTTATCCACACTCATTCAAATTCCTTCCAGTTTAGTTATATTATTCTGCATTTTAATTCCTGTAAAAGTGTAATGCTTAAAAAAAAGAAAGAAGGAAAATTGTATAGAAAAAGAATAAAAATAAAAAAATAAAGAAGAAAAATTGCGTTATGATAAGTGGCTCTTTAAAATATTGACTGGTGATTTAAAAAAATATATAATTTGAAAAGTAAGGCAGAATTAATATATTATGTATAATTAATTTTACTTGGACACTTGTCTGTGTTATGTTTTTAATTTAATTTTCGGATGAAAGTTTGTAGAAGTAAATATATATAAATATCCAACGAATACTTCATGTTTTAGGGACACTCTTCCTATAGATTTTCTGTTTCTTTCTAGGGGCTAATGATGTGAGTAAAGTTCCATTCAAATCGCTTTACAATTGTAAATATCATTATATTGACCCTTAAAATTACCAATTTTTGATAAAATTCTTCTCTTTCGAAATTTTTTTTCTGCTTGGGCCATTGTGAGAGGAAAAAGCCAGGTCTAATCCAACTAACATAATATTTCACATGATCCACATACAAAACAAGTTGCTGAACTTTTCTTAGAATGATAGATGGCAGCATGGAGAATTTTTAATCAAACATGAAATATAATCGAAACAATTTCTAACAGTATCGCGTCTATCGGAAATTTAATCACTAAATGGCGTTATCCAACTTTCTACCTGTGTGTTTAAGCACAAATTTCAGGTGATACTTACGCTATTTTCTTTACCTAAAGAATATTTATGTACTTAATTTACTCTATTTTTCTTTTGCTTTTGAACAAAGCCGAGAAATATTGATAATTCAAAGAAGATTGCAAGTGTGTAGTTGAGTTAGGCCTACTGCTCACCATAGATTTGATTATTATCTGTATCTGTTTAATATATTTTTTTATTACTGTTTTAATGCAGAATTCATCAATTTTAATGTTATTTTTAACAGTAATTTCAAAATGCCAACTCTATTTACGAAAAAAAAATTAATCCATATATATATATATACAGTAGAACTTCCATTTAACGAAGTCTCACCGTTACACTTAAAATGAAGAAAATTCGTTAAATAGAAATCAACTTAAATTCGCGAATTTTTTTCTTCAGATATGACAAACATGTATTGGATTCTGAAGCATTTGATTCAGATTTAAATATGAAGCCGTCATTTACAAAACAGTTGTGTACGGTCGATGAGATCATGTGACATTTCCAAACTTTGCCTCAAGCTTTCATCAGCTCTGATACACAGGTTCTAAAACTAATGTTTTCACTACATTGTCTTTTTTTATATGTATTTCAAGATTTGTTATTATTCCTTAGACTAATGGCTGAAGTTTAGAAGTTTAATTGGAAGGAACAAAAATAACTTTGATGTTCTTCGATTTGCATTTTGAAGCACATTCTTGTAGTTGTATAAAGCAATTGTCTATCAGCAATGGTAGGTCCGAATGGTAACTGTCTGACTCTAATTGATATTTTTTGTTCAATGCATCTGACGTCACTGAATGTAAACTGAATATCACTGAATGTAAAAAGGGGATTTTGACTTCTCCCAACTGTCAGCGCTGGAGTCTCGGTGTGGGAGAGTAATGATAGCAAGTGTATTTCTTAGTATGAAAAACGATTGTTTTATTTAGCACCAAACAGAATGGAAATTATTTAAATGTGTTCATTTTCATACAATTCGCTGAAATAAATTCGCATATCCATCGCAACATCAACCTCTTAGTTTGAATTCTGTACACATACAAAAGTGGAATAAACTTCGTTATATAGAATATATTTTTCGTAATATGGAGATTAATTTACATGCTAATGTTGTTCAAAGTCAAAGTTCGGCAGAAAAATTCGTTAAGTAGAAAACTTCGTTAAATAGGGACTTCGTTAAAGGGAAGTTCTACTGTATATATATATATATTTAAGATATTTCCAAAGCCTCAATAACATTTTATTTACTTTTTTAAATTATCTCCTTAAGATGTGAATCATGTGTTTCCATTGCTCCTATAATTATATATAACATCCATTTTTTTTTTTTTTAATTAAAATTTCCTTGTTTTTAAAACAGGTGTGCATACCAGAAAGTGTTTCCTTATTTAAGAATGAAGGTTATGCGCAAGACATGATGACAACTTTCCGAGTAAGTAATTGATTATTCACAGTATTTTTCCTTGTAAGATCATTTATTGTCCTTAATTTATAGTTAAGCTTGTAACACATTTCCTTTTATAATGTTGTGAAGATTTTAATTGCATAAATTGTGTACTTCTCCATGCTGCTTTGTTGATTGAAGGAACTCGAAGTGTCTAGAGTGTGTGTTACTGTATGAAAAATAGCACTTGGTACATTTTTTAATATGTTGATGACTCCTGGAGCATAATTTGTGTGCATCACATTAATTAATAGACATTCTTCAAAGTCAATTGATACCTATATCTTTTTATATGTTTATTTAGTAGGGGAGTTTTTTTTTTTTTTCCCAGGTATGAGAATGGTTTCAAGTATTTTTTTAAGTACAGGTGTCACAGATGCACTGGCATTTCCTTTTGGCATCAAAATTTTTTGCCTGGCTTGGCAATCCTGCGATTTTGGTGAGATTTTGCTTTGTATGCAACCCGGTATACCTGATATTATGCATTAATCAAAGCCTTTTGGCATTAACAGCTCAGTCAGTTTTATTCTTGACATTGTGTATGTTTTATATTGACTTGAACATTATTTGTGGTCTATAATAATACACTAAACATTGTGTGTGCTTTATAATAAAATAATTTTTGTGTGTTTTATTATAAAATTTTATCTGTTTTATAATACGATAAACTGTTTCACAATAAAATAAAACTAATTAATAAATTTTTGCACCTTACATCTAATAATATTTAACAAGTTGGAAATTGTATGTTAAACATGACAAATGAGGTGCGTTTGTTTCGTGCTATAACTAGTTTTATAATGTAAAACATCATCGTTATTATTTCAGTGAAATTAATTATATTGAATGAAAGGAGGATGCCTTTTTTTTCTTATTACGCATGCCATGTTTAAAGATGTGAATTTTTTTTTTCGTCACCAGACAGAACTGTAAATTCACATTGGAGATCTTGCTTTGTGTTTGATGACCTCCATGGTTAATATTTCTATGACTCACGGTGAATGAATATTTTGTTTATTTACTTTAATGGATTGAGCTATTAACCTAATTTTCACTGAAGTTATCTCAGAATCTATACATTTTTTAATGTAACTCATCTCTCAAGCAAAAAATTTTTTTCAACCATCTTTCTAAAAATGTAACTTTTACGCAATTTTAATCAAAAAAATTAATTTTGAATAAAAATAGCCACGTGGCATCCAGAAAAAGATGTGGTTACCCCATATTTGTTTTCCTCAGTTACATGACTTGCGCTTTTATCGTATAGATTACATATGATTAGATTTAATAGAATAAAAAAACTTTTATTAATATCTTTTTAAGTTTTGATTCAATTTTCATAAAATTTGAAATGACTCAACAAAATTCTGCACCAATTACAAATATTAAATTTCAAACCTTTTGATTGGGTAGTTTTTGCACTGTTATATGTGGACAGACAGACAGATGGACTGACTAGATGACGACTATAGGTGCTACGTATTTATATATTCACCTAGGAAGTCATTCTCTCACAAAAATCACACCAATCCCATTATTTCTGTGACATCTGTTCCTTATCCTAATCAGATATATTATAAAGCAAGAAGCACTAAACGTTTATGTACGGGGTCATTTTGAAAACTACCCAATGGATTTTTTGGCGGTTTGCACCATCAGATAGAGAAAATTCACACAGTCATTATGGTGTATAATATAGCATTACAACCATTATTTTTTATAACAAAATTTCATATTTTATCCTTATTTTGGACAAAAAGATTGCCATTGGTAGTATATGTGTTTCATCTTGGCGACAGTATATTATGCTTACGTTTGGTGAACAGTCTTTGGGAAACAGCTGTATCAGTTACAGATAGAAAAAAATACAAACGCCTCAAAAAATGAAATAAAAATAATAAAATAAAAGAGAAAATAAATTAAACAAGAGGGGAATATTCTGCTATAAGGCCGAATATAGATTGCCACACACGGATTTTATTTAAAAAATAAATAAACTAGCTGAAACTCAGAATAAAAACGCAATGACAACAAACAATTTTAAAATATCTAAATAACAAATAAAAATTCCCCTGTTAAAGTGTTGAGTTGTTCAATAACCATTCGATTTAGAAAAATATTTTTCTACCACTGAGCAATTTTTTTAATGAAATTTAATTCATGTTGCTATGGCAGCAGACGATAAAACGATATCTTTGGAATAAGGGAATAAATAGAAGAAAAAATGTTGTTGATGTTTGTGATAAAATGTTTTTCTTTATTTTTTTAAAATGTATATACATAATTCACTTTTATATTTTAACAGAATAATAAGTTTACTAAATTCGTTACTTACTAAATTCGTTATTAAATATGTTACAATTGCTATGGCCAGTATACACGATACACGTCGAGCCACTATATGCCTTTATCATTATCTTTCTAGGCGTAAAAGTTTCGCTACGGTACTCCATTGTGAAGTTTTGTAATTTTTTAAATCTAATATTTGAAAAACGACATAATCATTAGATTTGAAATTTATATCAAGAAAAATACAATTTTTTACCATTCTAACGCAGTTTGTAAAACAATTTTGTGACAAATACTTTTCGAGTTATTAATTTTTTAAGTAACTTCAAATGTTTCATTTTCCGAGATTAATCTGTGGCAACGATGGATTGCTGTGACTTTTCATAAACATGAAAAATGATAGAGATTGAAAGAATAAGCCACCCTGTGTGTGGCTAAAAAATAAAATAAAAGAAGTAATCAATATCAAAGACAGCCATTGAAACAATATTTGGCAATTTATTACTTTTTTACCTATATTTGGCACCTGGATAAGAATAAAAAATGTAGTTTTAGGGACTCTTGCTTTATGATATATATGAAATTTGTGACAGTCACAGCAGATAATGTTTAAAAAAAATATTTTTATATGTATCCTAAATTTTATATCATTTACAGACGATTTTTGCATTTCTAGCTGGATGTTTATATATGATGTCGACAGTGTTTTTACTTGATAGAATTAAAAAACTAGTCGGATATGCCAATCCCAAAATTTTCTTCTATCTCATACATGTTAATGCTTCAAAACTCGCTATCAAACCGCCAAAAAAATCAAAATTTTTTGTCATTCTGTTGTACATCAGCTGCTTGCGAATTGTCGGGTTACCTGGATGTGAGCAGCTGATGTATTATACTAAACTACGAAAAATCCTTCTGGCCTGTACCGGCAGAAAAAGATAGCTTCCTATCACTTGGTTTTGAGATTTTAGCTAATTCTACTGAAAATACACAAAGCTACAATGCGTGGAACCGAATTACAGAAGAGTCATTCCCAGTTCTTGTCAATATTGAATTAGAATGAGAATATTGCCAAATTGGACAGACATAGCCAAGTTGGCTTCATACATGGCAACATATTTTTGTTGCCAAATTTGGCGATATTTCATCAATTGTTCCCAAGCTTGACAAGAATTTGCCATTGGACAATATAAATATGTAGTGCTAAGCATGTAATTGTTGAAATGATGGTTACAACAATGAAAGAAAATTGAGCAAATCCATGTTCACTAAAATTAAATCCGTTTATGGAGGAATCCTGCTGTATTGTTTCAAAATGTCTGCCATCCTATAATTTCAAACTGCTATATCTCAGCCATTTTTTAAGATAGAAGAAAAACAAAAAATACTCTGGAATCCTTGCATCAAGGCCGAACATTTAAAGCAAACAGTTTTTAGGATTTTTATTTTTTTGTACAACTTTTTGAAACTGAAATGTTTAAATGGCTATCACAGCACCCCCTCTAGTGCCTTCTTTCGTCGAAATATCTCCAAATTCAACTGGGACCTGCAGGCTATAGTCTAAAGCATATATAAAAACATCGGTTCAATTATCTGCAAAACTTCATACACTTTTCGATGATAGAATAGTGAAAATGGAACAAAAATCACGATCACAGCGCCCCCTTTCGTCGAAATATCTCCAAATTCAACTCGGACCTGCAGGCTATAGTCAAAAACATATACAAAAATTTGGTTCAATTATCTGCATAACTTCATATACTTTTCGATGATAAAATAGTGACAATGGAACAAAAATCACAATCGCAGCGTCTACTTTTGTCGAAATATCCCCAAATTCAACTGTGACCTGCAGGCTGTACTAAAAAAAATAGAAAAAAAAATTGGTTCAATTATCTACATAATTTCATACACTTTCCGTTGATACAATAGTGAAAATGGAACTAAAATCGCAATTGCAGCGTCCCCTTTTGTCGAAATATCCCCAAATTCAACTGGGACCTGCAGACTGTACTAAAAAAAATAGAAAAAAAATTGGTTCAATTATCTACATAACTTCATACCCTTTCGATGATACAATAGTGAAAATGGAACAAAAATCAAGATCCCAGTGCTCCCTTTCGTCGAAGTATCCCCAAATTCAACTGGGACCTGCAGGCTATAGTCAAAAACATACACAAAAATTTGGTTCAAATATCTGCATATCTTCATACACTTATCGGTGATACAACAGTGAAAATAGAACAAATATCGTGACTGCAGATCCCACTTCCGTCAACATATCCCCAAATTCAACTGGGACCTGCAGGTATAGTCAAAAACATATACAAAAAATTTGGTTCAATTAGCCGCATAACTTCATACAGTTTTCGATGATATAATAGTGAAAATGGGACAAAAATCATGATCGCAGCTCCCCCTTTTCGTCGAAATATTCAAAAATTCAACTGGAACCTTTAGAATATAGTTAAAAACATATTCAAAAAATTTGTTCAATTATCTGCATAACCTCGTACAATTTTTGATGATATACTAGTGAAAATGGAACAAAAATTGCGATTGCAGCTCCCGCTTTTGTTAAAACATCTCCAAATTCAACTGGGCTATAGTAAAAAGCATAAAAAAAAATTGGTTCAATTATCTGCATAACTTCATACACTTTTCGTTGATACAATAGTGAAACTGGAACAAAAATCGTGATTGCAACGTCCCCTTTTGTCGAAATATCCCCAAATTTAACTGGGACCTGCAGGCTATAGTAAAAAACAGATAAAAAAATTTGGTTCAATTATCTGCATAACTTCATACACTTTTCGATGATACAATAGTAAAAATGGAACAAAAATCGTGATTGCAGACCCTCCTTTCGTCGAAATATCCCAAAATTCAACTGGGACCTGCAGGCTATTGTCAAAAACATATACAAAAAATTTGTTTCCATTATCTGCATAACTTCATACACTTTTCGATGATACAATAGTGAAAATGGAACAAAAATCTCGATCACAGCGCCCCCTTTCGTCGGAATATCCCCAAAATCAACTAGGACCTCTAGGCTATAGTGAAAAACATAAAAAAAAAATTAGTTCAATTATCTGCATAACTTCATACACTTTTCGATGATACAATAGTGAAAATGGAACAAAAATCACAATCGCAGCACCCCCTTTCGTCGAAATATCCCAAATTCAACTGGGACCTGCAGGCTATAGTCAAAAACGTCGAAAAAAATTTAGTTCAATCATCTGCATAACTTCATACACTTTTCGATGATACAATAGTGAAAATGGAACAAAAATAGGGATCTCATCGCCCTCATTCGTCGAAATATCGCTAAATTCAAGTGGGACCTGCTGGCCATAGCCAAAAACATAGAAAAAAAATTGGTTCAATTTTCTGCATAACTTCATACACTTTTCGATAATACAATAAAGAAAATGGAACAAAAATTGTGATCGCAGTAGCGCCCTATTTCGTCGAAATATCCCCAAATTCAACTGGGACCTGCAGGCTATAGTAAAAAACATAGAAAAAAAATTTTGTTCAATTATCTGCATAACTTCATACACTTTTCGATGATACAATAGTAAAAATGGAACAAAAATCGTGATTGCAGACCCTCCTTTTGTCGAAATATCCCAAAATTCAACTGGGACCTGCAGGCTATTGTCAAAAACATATACAAAAAATTTGTTTCCATTATCTGCATATCTTCATACACTTTTCGATGATACAATAGTGAAAATGGAACAAAAATCTCGATCGCAGCGCCCCCTTTCGTCGAAATATCCCCAAAATCAACTAGGACCTGTAGGCTATAGTGAAAAACATAGAAAAAAATTTTGGTTTAATTATCTGCATAACTTCATACAGTTTTTGATAATACAATAGTGAAAAGGGAACAAAAATCACGATCACAGCACCCCCTTTCATCGAAATATCCCCAAATTCAAGTAGGAACTGCTTGCTATAGCCAAAAACAATTCAATTTGAAGCATAACTTCATATACTTTTTGATGATTCAATGAGGACGGACAGACAGACATTTTGTAAAAACATGTTTTTCAGAATCTGATGTGTAAATCCAATGAAAACCAGAAGTAAAAAAAATTTCTATTACAATACTTTCGTCTATATAGATGAGATAGAAGAAAGTAAAAATTGAAATGTAATCTGTAAATTTTTATGTGTACAAATTAAAAATGATGTTGAGTTTGAACTTTACAGCTAAATGTCTTCAAAACATCATGGTTTTCGTGCAAAGCCAGACTGGGTTTGCTTATAATTTCTTCAGTACAATATTTTGAAATGTTGAAATAGACTTTGTAACAGATGCTACACATATGATTTTGGCAAGTTGAAATAAATTTCGCCAAAGTTTTAGCCAAGCTCATGAAGCACAAACATATTATAGATAGAAGAAAGTAAAAATTGAAATGTAATCTGTAAATTTTTATGTGTACAAATTAAAAATGATGTTGAGTTTGAACTTTACAGCTAAATGTCTTCAAAACATCATGGTTTTCGTGCAAAGCCAGACTGGGTTTGCTTATAATTTCTTCAGTACAATATTTTGAAATGTTGAAATAGACTTTGTAACAGATGCTACACATATGATTTTGGCAAGTTGAAATAAATTTCGCCAAAGTTTTAGCCAAGCTCATGAAGCACAAACATATTATAGATAGAAGAAAGTAAAAATTCAAATGTAATCTGTAAATTTTTATGTGTACAAATTAAAAATGATGTTGAGTTTGAACTTTACAGCTAAATGTCTTCAAAACATCATGGTTTTCGTGCAAAGCCAGACTGGGTTTGCTTATAATTTCTTCAGTACAATATTTTGAAATGTTGAAATAGACTTTGTAACAGATGCTACACATATGATTTTGGCAAGTTGAAATAAATTTCGCCAAAGTTTTAGCCAAGCTCATGAAGCACAAACATATTATAGATAGAAGAAAGTAAAAATTCAAATGTAATCTGTAAATTTTTATGTGTACAAATTAAAAATGATGTTGAGTTTGAACTTTACAGCTAAATGTCTTCAAAACATCATGGTTTTCGTGCAAAGCCAGACTGGGTTTGCTTATAATTTCTTCAGTACAATATTTTGAAATGTTGAAATAGACTTTGTAACAGATGCTACACATATGATTTTGGCAAGTTGAAATAAATTTCGCCAAAGTTTTAGCCAAGCTCATGAAGCACAAACATATTATAGATAGAAGAAAGTAAAAATTCAAATGTAATCTGTAAATTTTTATGTGTACAAATTAAAAATGATGTTGAGTTTGAACTTTACAGCTAAATGTCTTCAAAACATCATGGTTTTCGTGCAAAGCCAGACTGGGTTTGCTTATAATTTCTTCAGTACAATATTTTGAAATGTTGAAATAGACTTTGTAACAGATGCTACACATATGATTTTGGCAAGTTGAAATAAATTTCGCCAAAGTTTTAGCCAAGCTCATGAAGCACAAACATATTATAGATAGAAGAAAGTAAAAATTCAAATGTAATCTGTAAATTTTTATGTGTACAAATTAAAAATGATGTTGAGTTTGAACTTTACAGCTAAATGTCTTCAAAACATCATGGTTTTCGTGCAAAGCCAGACTGGGTTTGCTTATAATTTCTTCAGTACAATATTTTGAAATGTTGAAATAGACTTTGTAACAGATGCTACACATATGATTTTGGCAAGTTGAAATAAATTTCGCCAAAGTTTTAGCCAAGCTCATGAAGCACAAACATATTATAGATAGAAGAAAGTAAAAATTCAAATGTAATCTGTAAATTTTTATGTGTACAAATTAAAAATGATGTTGAGTTTGAACTTTACAGCTAAATGTCTTCAAAACATCAGGGTTTTCGTGCAAAGCCAGACTGGGTTTGCTTATAATTTCTTCAGTACAATATTTTGAAATGTTGAAATAGACTTTGTAACAGATGCTACACATATGATTTTGGCAAGTTGAAATAAATTTCGCCAAAGTTTTAGCCAAGCTCATGAAGCACAAACATATTATAGATAGAAGAAAGTAAAAATTCAAATGTAATCTGTAAATTTTTATGTGTACAAATTAAAAATGATGTTGAGTTTGAACTTTACAGCTAAATGTCTTCAAAACATCATGGTTTTCGTGCAAAGCCAGACTGGGTTTGCTTATAATTTCTTCAGTACAATATTTTGAAATGTTGAAATAGACTTTGTAACAGATGCTACACATATGATTTTGGCAAGTTGAAATAAATTTCGCCAAAGTTTTAGCCAAGCTCATGAAGCACAAACATATTATAGATAGAAGAAAGTAAAAATTCAAATGTAATCTGTAAATTTTTATGTGTACAAATTAAAAATGATGTTGAGTTTGAACTTTACAGCTAAATGTCTTCAAAACATCATGGTTTTCGTGCAAAGCCAGACTGGGTTTGCTTATAATTTCTTCAGTACAATATTTTGTAATGTTGAAATAGACTTTGTAACAGATGCTACACATATGATTTTGGCAAGTTGAAATAAATTTCGCCAAAGTTTTAGCCAAGCTCATGAAGCACAAACATATTATAGATAGAAGAAAGTAAAAATTCAAATGTAATCTGTAAATTTTTATGTGTACAAATTAAAAATGATGTTGAGTTTGAACTTTACAGCTAAATGTCTTCAAAACATCAGGGTTTTCGTGCAAAGCCAGACTGGGTTTGCTTATAATTTCTTCAGTACAATATTTTGAAATGTTGAAATAGACTTTGTAACAGATGCTACACATATGATTTTGGCAAGTTGAAATAAATTTCGCCAAAGTTTTAGCCAAGCTCATGAAGCACAAACATATTATAGATAGAAGAAAGTAAAAATTCAAATGTAATCTGTAAATTTTTATGTGTACAAATTAAAAATGATGTTGAGTTTGAACTTTACAGCTAAATGTCTTCAAAACATCACGGTTTTCGTGCAAAGCCAGACTGGGTTTGCTTATAACTTCTTCAGTACAATATTTTGAAATGTTGAAATAGACTTTGTAACAGATGCTACACATATGATTTTGGCAAGTTGAAATAAATTTCGCCAAAGTTTTAGCCAAGCTCATGAAGCACAAACATATTATAGATAGAAGAAAGTAAAAATTCAAATGTAATCTGTAAATTTTTATGTGTACAAATTAAAAATGATGTTGAGTTTGAACTTTACAGCTAAATGTCTTCAAAACATCATGGTTTTCGTGCAAAGCCAGACTGGGTTTGCTTATAATTTCTTCAGTACAATATTTTGAAATGTTGAAATAGACTTTGTAACAGATGCTACACATATGATTTTGGCAAGTTGAAATAAATTTCGCCAAAGTTTTAGCCAAGCTCATGAAGCACAAACATATTATAGATAGAAGAAAGTAAAAATTCAAATGTAATCTGTAAATTTTTATGTGTACAAATTAAAAATGATGTTGAGTTTGAACTTTACAGCTAAATGTCTTCAAAACATCATGGTTTTCGTGCAAAGCCAGACTGGGTTTGCTTATAATTTCTTCAGTACAATATTTTGAAATGTTGAAATAGACTTTGTAACAGATGCTACACATATGATTTTGGCAAGTTGAAATAAATTTCGCCAAAGTTTTAGCCAAGCTCATGAAGCACAAACATATTATAGATAGAAGAAAGTAAAAATTCAAATGTAATCTGTAAATTTTTATGTGTACAAATTAAAAATGATGTTGAGTTTGAACTTTACAGCTAAATGTCTTCAAAACATCATGGTTTTCGTGCAAAGCCAGACTGGGTTTGCTTATAATTTCTTCAGTACAATATTTTGAAATGTTGAAATAGACTTTGTAACAGATGCTACACATATGATTTTGGCAAGTTGAAATAAATTTCGCCAAAGTTTTAGCCAAGCTCATGAAGCACAAACATATTATAGATAGAAGAAAGTAAAAATTCAAATGTAATCTGTAAATTTTTATGTGTACAAATTAAAAATGATGTTGAGTTTGAACTTTACAGCTAAATGTCTTCAAAACATCATGGTTTTCGTGCAAAGCCAGACTGGGTTTGCTTATAATTTCTTCAGTACAATATTTTGAAATGTTGAAATAGACTTTGTAACAGATGCTACACATATGATTTTGGCAAGTTGAAATAAATTTCGCCAAAGTTTTAGCCAAGCTCATGAAGCACAAACATATTATAGATAGAAGAAAGTAAAAATTCAAATGTAATCTGTAAATTTTTATGTGTACAAATTAAAAATGATGTTGAGTTTGAACTTTACAGCTAAATGTCTTCAAAACATCATGGTTTTCGTGCAAAGCCAGACTGGGTTTGCTTATAATTTCTTCAGTACAATATTTTGAAATGTTGAAATAGACTTTGTAACAGATGCTACACATATGATTTTGGCAAGTTGAAATAAATTTCGCCAAAGTTTTAGCCAAGCTCATGAAGCACAAACATATTATAGATAGAAGAAAGTAAAAATTCAAATGTAATCTGTAAATTTTTATGTGTACAAATTAAAAATGATGTTGAGTTTGAACTTTACAGCTAAATGTCTTCAAAACATCATGGTTTTCGTGCAAAGCCAGACTGGGTTTGCTTATAATTTCTTCAGTACAATATTTTGAAATGTTGAAATAGACTTTGTAACAGATGCTACACATATGATTTTGGCAAGTTGAAATAAATTTCGCCAAAGTTTTAGCCAAGCTCATGAAGCACAAACATATTATAGATAGAAGAAAGTAAAAATTCAAATGTAATCTGTAAATTTTTATGTGTACAAATTAAAAATGATGTTGAGTTTGAACTTTACAGCTAAATGTCTTCAAAACATCATGGTTTTCGTGCAAAGCCAGACTGGGTTTGCTTATAATTTCTTCAGTACAATATTTTGAAATGTTGAAATAGACTTTGTAACAGATGCTACACATATGATTTTGGCAAGTTGAAATAAATTTCGCCAAAGTTTTAGCCAAGCTCATGAAGCACAAACATATTATAGATAGAAGAAAGTAAAAATTCAAATGTAATCTGTAAATTTTTATGTGTACAAATTAAAAATGATGTTGAGTTTGAACTTTACAGCTAAATGTCTTCAAAACATCATGGTTTTCGTGCAAAGCCAGACTGGGTTTGCTTATAATTTCTTCAGTACAATATTTTGAAATGTTGAAATAGACTTTGTAACAGATGCTACACATATGATTTTGGCAAGTTGAAATAAATTTCGCCAAAGGTTTAGCCAAGCTCGTGAAGCACAAACATATTATACACATATAATAGAGACAAAAAATTACCATTGCACTAAATAATATAATATATTATGATAAGAAAAAATTACGTTTCATAAAAATGAAACAATATAAATTACTTACAATGTTCATTAGAAATTTGTACCAATGTTTAATAAAAAATTTTTTACATTATAGGCCATATTTCTGAAATTGCTGTCAGTTATTTATCAAAAGCATTTTCTCCCCATGGTATTTTCTCCACATAAATTCTGTAATATATGATTCAAGGTGCTGGGAAGCCTAGCCATGTTATTTTTTATTGTGCGACTTAGCAGAATCCGACATTCTGTCAACATATAGTTCACAGTAAAGTGCTTGTAACTTGCTTTTTTAAGCTTCTCTGAATTGTACTCTTTTCCAAAGTCAGTGTAAATTGTTGATCCATCTTCTACATGTTCACAATTTTTTTGCATGAGCGTACTAACATCTCTATTTGAGATAAGAATGTGAAAGAATTCACCATTATCGCGACATATGCCTCCAAATATCTGCTGTTATGAGGTATCCTGTCACTGTTGTTTTATCGACCTACAAACAAACTTGCGTCAGTCACAACACTTTTATTAGCACCACCAATTCATTTATTCAATCCTTGTATTATGTTTAGGGAACACACTTCTGTGATGTAACTGATCAACTGTCACATATTCACCCATGTTTAGTTATATCTTACACCAATTTATTAATGTCCAATTTGTTACTGCCCAGCAGTACCTAAACCTTAAAGTTCTTATGAATGGTATTCTCTAAACACTAACCCAATTTCCAGCATAAAGACACAACTTTTTACATTGCATCTCCATATAGCATTATAAATAGTAACATACAATTTCATACCATGACCATTTCACATAACTGTCTGTTGAGTAACACACCTCGCTTTTGAAAAATTGGGATTGTATCCACCTCAGTGCTAGGTGGTAATTCAAAGATTGTTTCCATATTTATAAAAATAAATACAGACAATTATATAAAATACCATGCAACATGCAATTAATTAAAAAAAATAGAACATGTTTTGCAACACCAAGAAAAAGTTAATATAATGACATAAATGCATACTTTTCTTTAGGACTGTAAACTATTTGATGAGATTTTGCAACTTTGTGACATTTCATTGTTTTTTTATGATTCATTGTTGGTGACCACGATCAGAAAGAAATACTGAAATAGTCTCTGATTTATGCTTATGTCGGTCTGTTAATAGTGAAATTTCAAGGTCATGAAACTACATACTGTATTCTGTAGACATAATTGAATTTAATAAGGAATATTAATTATGAATCACAAATTACCAAAGTTTTTCATGTACTACCATTTTTAAAATGTTCTTTGGTGGATTACACTGTTTCTGTCTGGGAAAAATATTTCATTATGCTTAATACAACAATTTAGTTTTATTATTGTAAGTATTTTCAGCTAGACATCCCTGGATATTTTCCGTAATCGATTTTTTGATTGAGTTATTATTGATATTTTCATACATATCTTGAATCGCTGATTATAATATGCAAAGCTTGAAAATCCACAGCAATTGTTTATTTTATTTATTTAATAATCGTCAGTTCCATTCTTATCTCTAATTAATGTTAATATTTTTTTTTCTTAAAAATATAACAAATTATAACATTTTGTAATAATATACTTATTTTAATTGTTAAAAGGCGTAAAATAAAATTTTATTAAACAACAAAATAAATTTTATTAGAATGCTGACATGTTTCGGCTCCATTGGAGCAGAATTCGTGGAGCATGGCCTTCTGTTTCCGAGATGCGTCTGTGCTTTCTGACACACTTCCACAGACTAAAAAAAAAAAATAAATAAAACGATGACAGTGGATGAATTTAAAATCAAATTCATTAAATTAAAGACTGAAAAGCAGAAAGGGTGGCACTCTGACCTCTGAGATCATCGGACAACCGCAGCTTAGTAATGTTCGACTCAGGCAGTGAGCAGGCTGGGAGACCAACGTAAAATTTGTGGAACAAATCATACGTTTTCAACATTCAAGGCCACCATTTTGAAACATTATGGCGAATGAGGCTGGCAAATGAACTCACTTGAAACTTTTGTAAGTCCAGTACACATGCTCAGTCATCCAAATCGGTTGATAAATACAAATACTATCGCATGACAAAAAATCAGACTATTTCAAAATGTGAGCCACCTTAGAATTGCAAACTACTGTCTCTCAACAATTTTTAGGATATAGGTAAATAAGGGTAAATAAGGTATATAAAAGTACTTCAAACTCCATGTATCAAAGTTGAATGCTTACAGGAAAAAACTGTTGAATTTCTAAAATTTTATACAACTTATTTGAATTTGAAATCTTTAAGTAGCCACCATTTTGAAATTAGGGTGTAGATCAAACTGGCCAACAAACTATGTCGAGATTTGGATATGTCTTGTACGCATGTTCAGTCCCATCCATATTGGTTTATAAATATGAGTGCCAAAAAAATGGAAAAAAATTATATATCTACCCTATATATATAAAATCCTAATGAAACGAATTTGTGAAATGATTTTATGAAACGAATTTATGAAACGATTTTATGAAACGACTGATTAAATGACTGATTATGTTTCAGGGCTATTTTTAATAAAATATTAAACGCTTGATGGTGAAATTAATACCAATTGTCCATAAAAATCCGCGGATGTCAAAACTGGTAATAGAATTTTGAAATTGGAATTAGTTTTCGAGATATTAATTTTTTTCTAATTTTAATGACATTTCTGTAATGATGGCAACTAATTACTCAGTTTTTTTGTGACAAAAAAGGGAAAAAAATTGGAAAGGATCCCGATAGGGATTATTGATTTCTTTTTATTCGTCATTTTCAAACTGAAATTGAATTTATCTTTTATTTCAATCGATAATGAAGACAAGATTGTGATTAAATTATGTTTTTCAGGAAAGTTTGAAAAAAAATCACATTTCTATCTTCAGGATTCAATTGTCTGTCAGCATTTAATTTCTGAAACGTCAGTTGAGGCTCACTGTGGAGACCCGAAAAGTTTTTGGTTTCTGTTTGTCTGTCTGTCTGTTCTGCGATAACTGCCGTAAAAATGATCCGATTAGTTTGATTTTTGATAGGTATATTGGTGAGATACCCGGAATTAGCTGTATAGTTTTTAGTTACATTTGGTTCATTCGTTCGGAAAATATAGAACATTTCTTTTTTGATCATAATGCTTTCTTATGGGATTTCAGACGATTTTGAAATTTTTCAGTCGTTGAAAATAAAATGTTGCATTTGATTAATGTATTTAAACGGTAAGTTATGAAGGCTAAAATTTATCAAGTCAGGTGTTAAATTATTCAAATTAGTTTGAAATTTTGTTTATACATTCGTCAGATTTTTTAAATTAGGTGTATAATTTTTGGTGCAATTTTATACATCTGTTCTAATAATATAATACTTTTATTTTATCATTTTTTGCAAATATTAAAATGCATTCATTTTTATTTTCCTTTTCAATTTAACCGTAACCTAGCAACCATGTTTAAAGAATATCAAAATGATAAAATTCAAGTAACTCAGACGATTTTGCTACAATATTTTATTCGCAAAATAAAATATTATTGGGTGATTTTATATTTTATTGAAATAAATGAGAATTTATTTTGGTACAAGTTACCTTTTAACTACTATAGAATGATAGCCGAAACATTTTTATATGAGATATTATTAATTTTCTGGAAGAGATGCGGATTTTTCGTGGTTGAAAATTAGTATTATTTTAAAAATATAATGTAATATCTCATACAACGAGGTAGTTAATCTAAAGAAATTAGCGTAGTAAAACGAATCCATACAGCCTGAAATAGCACAATTATTGGTAACTGAGATCATAAAAAGTTATCACAAAAAATACTTTATAGTGCCAAATCAAGATTGCTATTTAGTGAATTGGCAGTGGGCACGATTATGAAGGATTACGCAATAAAAGTTTTCAGGTTTAAAAGTTTCCAAATAAGCCTATTTTGGGGAGATTTTAGTATGCTATTGCCATCGAATTAAATCAGGATGTACTAAGGTCAAATAAATATTGTACAATGGCCATCAAAACTGTTTTTCCGAAAAAAAAATTGTAATAATACTAGATTTCTGAAATAGATAAGTGAATATATAGTAGATTCAGTTTACATTTCCATAAGTTGATTTTGTACACGAGATATTATTCAACTTATCTATCAGATGCGAGTGCTTCGTGGTTGGAAGGTAAGTAAATATTGCTATTTAGGTATTACATGAAATTATTTTCGAAATTTTTGCTTTTCATAATAAAACCAATGTGTAGAACGAAATCCAATATGTACTAGAATCATTCACACAAACAACAGGAAACCACGAATATAAATTTAATAAGATTACGGGGGGTTCAGGGGGGCAGAGCCCCCTTGAAGAAATGTATTTTTTTACCTAAAAAATAAAATAAGAAGTTCATAAGAATGTCAGAATATTATTGCATAAACCGTGTTTAATTTAATGTTCCTAATTTCTGAAACCTTCGAATTATTTTATATGCGTATAAATATACATGTAATAATTTAAAAATTTAATTTGTGGAATGTAAGATATTAAATATTATGAAAAGTGAGTTTAAAAAACATTGACTTTCATATAGCTGACGTTGAGGCTCCTGATCTGTAGATTTACTAGTTTAATTTATAAACTGGAGATATTTTGAATAAATTAGTCCAAATGACGTCATTTATGTAAATACGTCATTTATGTTTATAAAATTTATTTATAAAGAAGCCATTTATCTATACAAAAAGAGGTAAATTGAAAGACAAGTATAAATAAATTGTATATATACATATAAATACATGTATAAACAAGCATAAAAGTTCGGTGTTTCTCCAGTATATGGAGCCTTGACGAAACAGAGAAAATAGCCTTGACGGAAAATTAAATTTGGCAACATACTTTCTGTCAACCTATTCACTTTTTCGTATACAGAAGCATTTTTTCAATATTTATACAATTTGTTTAGCGTAGAATGTCATTTATCCTATTTTATATATAATCAGAAGTAATTTGTATAGAAAAAACAATAATAATATACGTATAATTAAAATACGCATATAAACAAAAAAATCGTCGAATTTGTTTCCATGGCTGTTTATGTCATTTGGCACCAAATCTCACTTTCTGATGCCCGAATTGCACAAAGCTTTTTAAAAAAGCGTCAAGACCCCTATAATAGAAAAGCACCAAAAGTTCATTGGGTTTGTTTTCATAACTTTTGGCAACAAATATATGTATATTAACGAATCTATTCCTTTTTGAAGCTCGAATTACGCCAAACCTAAAAGCAAAGAATCCTATCCTGGAAAAGTACCGGATTTTCTTATGGACAATATTCAAGTGACATAACATGGTGTAAAATTATCGCGGATAGCAAATTTGTTTAAATATCCCATCAATTGATGCCGAATAAATGCAGGCATGCATGCACAAAATATTTAATTAATTTTGTATGATAAATAATTATTAGAAAATTTGTATATACATATTAAATAAAATAAATAATTTACATAGTTAAAATGACATGAAAATATGCATGATGGTGCACTAAAATAGAGAGAAAATTAAAACCTGTTACTGAAAATGTCTATAACATAGTACTTTTCAATACCGTGGTTCTTAATGTTATTCACAAGCAGATGGAATTTTTCTCATCCTTAAACGCAAAGGAAGAATAGAATACAGATCGTTGTTATAAAAGTCTGAGAGATAGCCACAATTTCAACCTAACCATTTTATACAAGCTGGTTTTCAGGGTGTAATTGATTTTACTTATCAATCCCGAAAACAGTCGTAAGTTGTCGCAACAGCTGTGTATGAGGCCATGATAATAAAAAAATGCCCCATTAAAACGTTAAAAGCATGGCAACCCAATTTCAGATTTACCAATATTTTTAAAACAAAGCACGCTGTCATGTTTTAAGAAGCCTCGAAGTCTGAAAGGGGGTTGGCGAGCTTAGCTCGCAGGGGGTTGGCCCCCTAGTATATATATATATATATATATATATCATAATCCGATTTTAAACCCCCTCTTTGAAAGTAAGACCACTACCCACTTTTAAGTAATTTTATTTTTTTTTTCAATTCCCAAATATCCTTCACCAAAAAAAGGCATTTTGTGGAAAAAATTCCAAGAGAGAGAATTTTCTATTTTTTTACTTTTTTGCTGATTTTCACTTATGTTATTATATAATTTCAATGAAATAACCTTCCCACACATGAAATGTCCATTTCCCTTCTCTGCCTCCCCCAAGCACAAAAAGTTTAAAATCTTGAGAATCTAAAATTCTGCTGTCCTGTTTATTGCTCGCTAGTAAAAAATAAATCATAGGTAAAAAATAAATCATCTAAACTACAACCTCTCCCCATCCATCTAAAATTTATGCTGCTCTCTCAGCATACAAAGTTTAAAATCTTAAAACTTAAAAAAAATATGTTTATTTATTATATTCTCTAGTAAAAATAAATAAATAATCCACCATTTAAATTTTCCTTATACCCCAAAAATGTTTACTTCCTCTCTTTTTAAATCCCAGCAAAAATAATTGCATCCTTAAAATACTATTTTAAATTATTGTGTCCTATTTGCTGCTCTCTAGTAAGGATAAGCAAATATTCAATCATCTAAATTACCCCATCTCTCCAAAATTTACACTTCTCCTTCCCTCCTTCTCCTCTCAGCATACAAGTTTAAAAACTTTAAATGTCTTTATTAAAATATATAAGCTCTTCTTTGTTGCTCTCTATTAAAAATAAATAAATATTCAGTCATATTAATTATCTTTCTACTCGCAAAATGACTGCTTCCACCCTTTGTCACCCCTTAGCAAAAACAAAAATCTTTAAAGCTCTACTTATAAAAATAATTTAAAATTACCGCAATTTCAAAATTTCAAAATGCTGTTTATGAAATTGGTGAAACTTGAATAGAGATTTAAATCTCAACCAACCTAACTTTCGGTAAAAAATTGTACTTTGCTCTTATTCCTTTATGTATTAAAACCCATTCAAAATATCTGACATTACAATAGTTCTAATTTTTATTAAATAAAAATGTATTAAAAACTATGCAAAATAACTTACATTACAATAGTTCTAATTTTTATTAAATAAAAATGTATTAAAAACTATTAAAAATATCTTACATTACAATAGTTCTAATTTTTATTAAATAAAAATGTATTAAAAACTATTAAAAATATCTTACATTACAATAGTTCTAATTTTTATTAAATAAAAATGTATTAAAAACTATTAAAAATATCTTACATTACAATAGTTCCAATTTTTATTAAATAAGAATGTATTAAAAACTATTCAAAATAACTTACATTACAATAGTTCTAATTTTTAATAATTAAAAATGACTATGAATCCAGTTAATCTAATATCCATCTAAAAGAATTGTAAGAAATAAAGATCTTTATACACTTTGGCATGCCCCTAACAGCTTTGTAAAAATACATTGCATGAGATTGTAGAAATTAAAGTGAAATGTAACAAAAAATGTTATGGATTTAATAAGTGTTCTTATTTTAATAATTACCATTGTAATAAAATTTATTCAAGAAAATTTTGAAAATTCATAAACAATAAGGTATGTATACATTTCAATTTATATTTCAGGTGAAGATGTTTGTGAAGTCTATTCTGTAAGGTGTAACACACAGTGAAAGAACTTATGAAAAGAAATCATGCCTAGAGAATATAAAATTAATTGACTAGAATTTTTTCTATTCAATAAATTCTCCCTTGAAAAAGAACTTGTTCCGAAAGAATCTTTTTAAATTTCTGAGCTAGTTTGCAATAGCATGAATTATTCATTTTCACATGCAAATTACAGGATAGAATTTTAAATTTATTAAAAGATATCAAGAAGTTGAAATTTAATAAAATTACTACTGCGAAAAGTTCATGTATGATATATATTTTCAGCATGTTTTGTAATTGAAAGAGCCCTTTTTAAAGGTTTCAGGAAGATTTAAAAGACTTTCATCATATTTCCAGTTTATTTTATGGCTTCAATGGGCTATATAGAAGTCGTTCTGCTGGCAAATCCTTACTAGAATATCTAATATATATCTGTTACAGTAAATGGCTCATTCAATTAAACTTGGTTATATTTATGTTAAAAAGAAAATTATTATTTAAATGTATATGTAAACATTTTGGTATATTTTTTAAAAATCTACAATTACTCTTAATTTAAGCATTTAGATTTTAGAGAAAATTCGACTACAAACTTTAACAAAGACTTATCCATTTCGTAGTAAAAAGAAAGCAACTCTTTATATTTAAGCATGAATATAAATAAGCAACATTTATATTCATTAAAAAGCTTGTCAACATATGAGATATAAAATAAAGGTTATCATTAAAATCTAATTTAACATTGAACCAAAAACTTAATTGGACAGTTTTGTAATAAAGCATCAGAAATTTTGTTTTATATGCACAATCATACTGATGGTAAGAAAAAACATTCCACCTGGGAGATCTACAATATAAGACTCGGGAATATCTGCATTAGTCTTCTTTTATCACCTTTTTGTGACGATTGTAACAAACAGTTTCTGAAAAAAGTTATTTACATGTAATTTTTGTGTTATACTAATGAGGAACTTTTCACTTGTGAGATGAGTAGTCAAGAATTTTCTCAAGAAACTGATTTGAGTGATGAGCTGCAAATCCATTCCAAAGCGAAACCATTTTCTTGTGATGTGTGCAACAAAAGGTTTTATTGTAAATCTTATTTAATTCTCCACCTCCGAGCTCATACTAAAGAGAAACCGTTCTCTTGTGAGGTGTGTAAAAAAGGGTTTTCTCAAAAATCTCATTTAAATGTCCACCAGCGTGTTCATACTAACGTGAAACCTTTCTCTTGTGAGGTGTGTAACAAAGAGTTTTCTCACAAATCTCATTTAAATGTCCACCGGCGTGTTCATACTAACGAGAAACCTTTCTCCTGTGAGGTGTGTAACAAAGGGTTTTCTTACAAATCTCATTTAAATATCCACCGGCGTATTCATACTAACGAAAAACCTTTCTCTTGTGAGGTGTGTAACAAAGGTTTTTCTCAAAAACCTCTTTTAAATGTCCACCGGCGTATTCATACTGGAGAGAAACCTTTCTCTTGTGAAGTGTGTAAAAAAGGATTTTCTGATAAATCTCGTTTACGTAGACACTTGCGAATTCATACTGAAGAGAAACCTTTCTGTTGTGAGGTGTGCAACAAAGGATTTTCTGATAAATCTAATTTGAATGTTCACCTGCAATTTCATACTAAAGTGAAACCTTTCTCTTGTAAGGTGTGTAATAAAGGTTTTTCTCACAAATCTCATTTAAGTAGACACCTCCGAATTCACACTAAAGAGAAACCTTTCTCTTGTGAGGTATGTAGCAAAAGGTTTTCTGATAAATCTGCTTTAAATAGGCATCATCGTATCCATTCCAAAGAATGACACTTCCTTAATATATTTCTTACAATCTTTATACAATTTATTTTTATATCTAAATAACGCCTTTTAGTGTGATTAAACATTTGTAATTCGAATTTGATTTTAAACTTGCATTGTCTGATTAAAATACATTTTGCAGTTGTGAAGTCTGTACTGTAATATTTTCTTTAAGAATATATCTAGGTATTTATTTTAAGTTGTAACTATTAATCATGATGTTGGCAGATTGACTGACCAGATATGCATGGACTTTATCCATGTGACGTCAGCCGCGGGTATTCAGAAGAAAAACACCAATAGGCGTGCAGAACATTTTAACACTGCTTCCCCTTCATCCAATAAACAGTCTTTTTCGGAGGGTAGATACCCACTGCGGCATGGGTGTTGCCATTCGTGGGTAAAGTCATTGGTGTACTTTAAAATTGGCAAAAAAAGGCCTTTTGTTTATAAAATACTTCTCTCTTAGCAATTTTTCTCATCTCATGTTGTTCATATAAGCAGTCCTTCGAAGTTGAACTTTCCGATAGAATGAGAGCTTGCGGAGGAAATTACTCAAGTAGTTGATAAATGTTGAAAACTTTTTTTAATGATTTATCATGCTTATCAAAGTTAGGTATGGAAGACCTTGCAACATTATAAAACTACACATAACAAATTCACACACACTGCTGAAAACACAATTAATGGTATCCCATTTATACACGTTATTGAAAATTAATTTGTCTTCCAACTATGTTGGTAATCAACATTAATCAGGGTAGCATTCATTTTACTTTGCAGCACAGTATGCATCAATGCTAAGTGTACATTAAAATCCCTGGCAACCTGCCAGGTCATTCATACCTATTCCAGATAAGGACAAAAATCATTTTATAAAGATTTCAACCCTTATCAAATAACTTAAATAAATTAATTTGTTCGTTATCTCTCAGGGTATAATAGTTTGTACAGTGCCTTAACAATTTTTTCGGTGCCTGTAACAAAAAAATATATCTTTGCTACCGATTATTAATTACTTAAGGCAATTGGTATTGGTGGCAGTAATGAGGCATCTATTTTGTTAGTGCCTATGTAGGCACACCACTCATATCCTTAATTGTTGCTTTGTTTGCATAATTTAGTTGCACCACCATTGCTTGTAGCTTGTTTGCATAATTAACTTCTATAACTACTTCCATCTGGTTCTCAACCGTTAACAATTAGAATAATTATCAGCTATCCAACCTGAAATGATCGGGGTCCATAAGCCGTGTTTTTGGCCCATGAAATAAGACTAAAACTCGATTTTGTTATACTGACTTCATTATTTGACTTCTTAATATTTGAAGTTTTATCCTGTACGATTTCAACAATATTTTTTTGCATTTTGTTTATATTTATGTGACTTACACAAGCTCAAAGTTTGTATTATTCGTAGTTTTTGATTAAAAAAAAAACGCAATTTCACTTAGTTTTACTTCAATTATTTATATGAGCGCAATCGTGCAACACTTTCTTCTTTACATTTATTATAAAATACATCAAAATGTACAATATATGAAAAAATAAATGTATTGCAAAGCTGCGCTCATAGTAAAATATTTAAAAATATATAAAAAAATGAAGTAAAATTAGGAGAAGTTGTGTATTTTTCATCCAAAACTATGAATAATACGAACTGTGAGCTTGTGTAAGTTATATAAATCCGAACAAAATGCAAAAAAATATTGTTGTAATCGTACAGGATAAACCTTTTAATATTAAAAAGTGAAATAATTAAGTCGGTATATAACAACATCGAATTATAGTCTTATTTCATGTGCCAAAAACACGGCTTATATGGACCCTGATCCTTTTTACTAGATTCTTAAAACTAAATTCATTTTACATGATTTAACATTTTGTTTTATACCGGAATGAATCATTATTCTTTGTTCCAAAAGAATAACTTTTTCAAAAATTTCATTCCATTCTAACACAAAGTTGAAAATCGTTAAAACTTTTTCAATTTTAAATATGTCTGTGCCATATGTTATTTTTCAGTAACAGTGAATAAATAATCGCATTTTAAGAGGCTTCAAAAGCAAATGGGCATGAAAACTTATATATTTATAAAATTATAAGTAGAAGCTTTGGATTTCCAAGAAGGATTCTATGCATTAGAGCGAGCTGCTTTTTTACTTCTCAATGTATATTTTCTTGCATGTGGTTTTAGAAAAAGTATTTATGATTATAGTTAGTTTATAAAATCTTATATTTTGATATCATTATCAGAGCTCAAAATCAATTTAAATAGGATGATGTTAGATTAATTTAATCGATGGTTATTCTGCGCCATATATATCCTGAAGGGCAGACTGGATATGGTGTAGTGCTTTGATGCATCAATGAGAATATATATTTATTACTTTTCAAGATTCAGAACAATTTATTAATTACAAATTATTTTCTTTTCAATCGTGTACGTTTTTTATGCTTTGTCATTAAAATTTTTCATCTAATTCAGCAGTCTTGCTTTTATTTTTGCAATTGGTTATTTAATTGATTGAGCTCTGATAATGATATCAAAATATAAGATTTTATAAACTAACTATAATCATAAATACTTTTTCTAAAACCACATACAATAATATTTTTTTAGAGTTTCAAATGGTGAATTTGTAACACTTCTAAAGTGTGGAATTTTTTTCATGTATGTCGCACCCTATTGTAAAATGTGCTCCCTTATATTTAATTACCTCATTTTAGGGAGAAATATGAGAAAATCATTTCAAACAGGTTTTATTCTTTTGAAATCTAATGAATAATACTAAAATTGTTAAAATTATTCACAATGTATTGTTTTATGATTTTGAAAATTTATGTACAAAATCTGCTGCCAAACATTTTTACCTACACACAGAGGTCATGCAAATCCTAAATATTTGTGTATCATTTACACCTAAATATTTTAAATACATTTTGGGAAGAAAACTGCAATACAAACATGAAGTATATTTTATTCTTGTAGTGTAGTAGTTATATACTGGATTAAGAGTCCAGTTTGATTATTTTTTCTATTTATTAAAACTTGTAGATTATGGTTTTATTTTATTCTTTTATTTTTGAAGTTGTGAAAATCGATATTTAGGAACAAGCAAAAAAAAGTAATCTTCATTATTTAGGGAAAGGGAGAGAAAAAATGTTTCTCTTTTTTTGAAGTTTGACTGTTCTCATCCCTGTAATGATGGCATAAATGTAAGAAAAATAATCACAGTTTTGTTTATGTAATCTTCTATAAACATAATTATAAATGTTGCTTTCAATATGAATTTTCATGTAAATTAAAAGAAAAATGTTTTAAAACATACACAAAAAAGCTGTTTTACTTACTCATTTATTGCTGTTTTATATACTCTTGTTTATTTCAATTATTATTTTTTTATGATGTTCTAAGAAGTGTTTCCTTTTATATTTTGTTTACACCAGTTTTTGTAACATTTATTGTCATCGACATGTAGTTTATATATTACTCTGTTCTTAATAAAATAGTTTACTTCACATTTTACTGACTTTTACCTTCAGTTATTTGTCTTTTCCATTTTTAATTTTTTTCTATGGTTTGTAATGAAACAAAGTTATTTAGAATTTTCTAATAATATAATAAATATATATGTGTGTTAGAACATTTTTGTGCTTCTTTCTATTTTTTAATAAATTTTTCTGAAATATTTTTGTCTTCACACTAACAAATGCAAAGATTTCATACTTTCAAACTAAGAATCTTCAACCCGTGGCTCAAAGAAAAAAAAATTGAATTCAAACAACAAAAAGTTTTCGGTGACATCAAAATATTTTCAAGGATTCTTATTAGAGCACATTCATAGCTGCCAATTTTTATTCCTTTTTTTCACCAAATAAACTTGTTTTGAACCAGAAAATTTAATAAAATTTTGTTGTTTCTTTGTACGATTTATTTTATTTCATTTATTAAGTAAATTTCTGGTTTTTTAACGGGTTAAGTGTTTTTTAACTTTGAAAAAAGGATAAATTTGGCAGCTATGGCAATTTATTCTCTTCCTTAGCTAAAAAAGTGATCAAGAAAAGGATTACTTTGTACATTGAATATTTCCTCACATCAACTCAAATGACGGTGAAGGGAATTTTCTCCTTTTGTGCCTTGAAAAGCTCGAAGTTGATGAGAGAAACTCTGTGTCATTTTCTTCAAAAAGCTCCTTATGGTATTAATGAATGTTTTCTCATGTACTGTCGTTTTTTTTGCGCTGATTCCAAACATACTATCCATTTTTCTCTAGGTCGTCCACTTTTTGAGAAATTTGCATGTTTATGTGTATGCAAATTTAAGCTTTTTTGTGACATTTTATGCAAATTTTAGGTACAATAAATGTCAGATTGAATTATGTTTTCTAGATTATGACTACTGGACCGTTTACTTTAGATAAATGTCTCAGTCTACATATTCTTAACATTTACCTATCAGTTATTAAGCCTAACTTGCATATTTTTAACAGTGCAATGTGTAGAATATTACACTATTACTGTCAACTTTAAAATAGTTGGCAGAGAATTGACGTAATTTTTTCTAGACTATATTTTAATTTGGAATATGTAATCCATTTCCTTCTATCACGGCTAGTTTTGAGTAAAATGAATATCTACGTTTATACACCCTTGATATAGTAAGCTTTTTAGGTGAGTGTACCTCCTTGTCAAAAGGGTTAACAGTATGAGATTCCTATCAGGGACTAATCACCAATAACACCAATAGAATCACCAATCGAAAAACAACTGAAAAAAATGTAGTAGTATCTATCCGAAATAGCTGAAGTAGATCAGAAAGTAGCATAAAAGCGTTTTCTTGCTTTTTTGACCAAAAAATAAAATTTCGTTTTTTAAAAAACCAAGACGTGATAAGAAAAAACGGACACCAGATTTGAAATTAGTGTAAAAAGCTGATTTAGAAACATGTTAGCGTACTCATATGGAGAAATATTTGGACGTAAAGAAACGTTATTAGAAAAACCTGAAATATAATGCAAATTAGGCACAATATTTCATGGTCACATGTCAGTATAATCAAGTACTACGTCACGTCAGTAACACAACATTTTTGTAAAGTAAACTGGGCAGTAATTAAAACATAAAACAAAAAAGACAGTCTGATAACACTTTATGCCTTAAATTACCATGTAATTATACACAAATTACAAAATTTGCATAAATCGAAATATGAAAATACCTGAAAATCTAGACGTGCTGGAGAAAATCTAAAATTGGATTCAGAGTCAGTCTAAAAAACTGAATAAGAAACAACTGATTTCGATTTTGGGACAGAGCTAAAGTTCAAATTTGTTGTCCAGCGATCCCTATGTACTACTATAATTACTAATGAATCAAGTAACTGTATAGCATTTAAAATTAAATATTGTATGCAAATAAAAATAAATAAAATACTTCTTTATGACTCAAGAAGAAAATGAGACTTCTGTAATTCTACAGCTCTCATGTAGTCCTGGCTTTGATACCTTGGCGTGTATATATTTCTTGCCTGTGCTATTTAACTGAATTATGGTTTGCCCGTGAAACTTGAAGAATTCACAAATGTGGCTCTGGAGTTTGAAACTTTAAAAATTCCCATTTCGAATCCTTTAAAAATATGTGTAAGTAAAATCAGTTTTCATTCGAGGTGGACTCAAGAACCTACACATAGCCTGCAACTATAATTTTTAATATAAATTATTGTTACATTTATATCACGGTGCGACGTCTGTTGCAGAGTGACCTTTTTTTTCAGAATACAAAACTTTGCCTTATTTTTTCAGAATAGGAAAGAGAGATTTATTTAATATTTGGAAATTTTTTTCCAGAGAAAATTTCTCACGCCTTGCTTTCATAATATTCAAATTTTAATTGCTTAATAGGCGTATAGCCAACATAGTGAAACTTGTGCTGCGTTTGTAGCCAACATGTTATGGTGAAAAAGTTCCAGGCTGAGTATCGTTTCCAAGTGGTTCAGTTGGTAGAACATCAGTGCACTAATATGATGACCCGGGTTCGAGTCCCGGTTTGGGTACTTTTTTTCACTATGTTGGCTATACGCCTAATTAAGCAATTAAAATTTGAATATTATGAATGCAAGGCATGAGAAATTTTCTCTGGAATTTTTTTTTTCCAAGTATTAAATATGAATTTATTTCAATTGTTGATGCTGGATTTTCTTTGATTTCGTGTTTGCCCCAGGGTTGGCGGCTCACAGAAAATATTCCATCTTGTGCTGCGTTTGTAGCCTTGCCAACATGTTATGGTGAAAAAGTTCCAGGCTGAGTATCGTTTCCAAGTGGTTTAGTTGGTAGAATGTCAGTGCGCTAATCTGATGACCCGGGTTCGAGGCCCGGCTTGGGTACTTTTACACTATGTTTGGCTATACGCCTATTAAGCAATTAAAATTTGAATATTATGAGAGATTTATTTTTTGATTATCATTTTAGATTATGCTTTATTTTATTTTTAATTTATGAAAACATTCTTAGATTCCTCAAAAATTAAATCATAATCGCAAAAATAATTTTAAATGAGTTATATCAGTTTTAATGGTCCACTACGAGAGGGAACCGTGACTACCACTGTAGGTTTTCACACCCTTTGAGTTGTGGTAGGGCAAGTACGGGTTGGAACATCCTGACTTAAGGCCTGGGACCTGGTTCCCTTTTGGGTTTCCAGCTCTGAAGCTGTTGGGGGACGCCGGCCGTCTCCAAGTGTCTCGCGGTGACTCCCCTTGGTTTCGCCGCGTATCGCAACGGCCTACGTCGTCGACACGTGGGTTCAAGGTTAGAGGGTCCGTAGGTGACGATCCTCTGACCGGCCAAAGCACCGCAGGGAGACAAACCTGCTGGCACGATAAAAGTCCCTCAGGACTTGGGTTCGGTGGTCGTCTACGCACAGGGCGCCTGCGCGCAGCTTACTTTTATTTCAGTTTTAATTTCGCTAAACATCAAAACAAAACCCTGTACTATTTCAAAATTTAATTGGTTAAAAGGCGTGTAGCTAATATAAAGTATTCAAGCCGGTACTTGAACCCGGGTCATCAGTATAGCGCACTGACATTCTACCAACTGAACCACTTGGAACGATACCCAGCCTGACACTTCTCACTATCACATGTTGGCAAGGCTACAATCGCAGCTCTAAGTATTAAAATTTCCAAGTATTAAAATAGATTTAAAACCCTGTAAATTGATGTCAGTACAGATGAACTGCAGATTCTGCATTGCGTGAATAGGCTATTTTTTCTTGTTTTCTATTTACAGTAAACGTTTTTTAAAGACTCATAAAAATTGCACAGTCTAAAGATTATTGAAACATCAAATTCCCCCACAGAGTTACAAAATAAAGACATGAAAATTTTAAATTATGACAACGATACTTTATTACATAACACCTGAGCACTTGTTGTACTACACGTTTTTTCTGTCAAATCTTGTAAACATGGCAGTTAGAGAGAATGTTAAGGACAACTAGTAGTGTAATCAAGGAGAACGTCCATTGGATCTTGGTAATAGAATTTTTAAAAAAATATTCTACTTTTTTAATAACCAAATATTCTGTATGGAAGGGCCGGTTAAAGTTAGTGAGTACTTGTTTTGCACCTTCTATGTAGGGTCATTCAAAAACACTGTCCAATAATTTCCAGCAATTTTTATGCGAGAAGCCAATGTCGCAGCCCAGTTCCTCTGTCAAAAATAGTATCATTCTCACTCCAAAACAAACTCTCATTTTTAGAAATGTTTTAACGAAATTTTTGATAGTTTTACTTTATTTTATGGGACGATAACATCACCAAACTGCTCGAAGTGCACCGTTATTCAGTCAGTGAGACTGTATGTAATGTTACCTACCTTCCAAAATATGGAGCATCTACTTCAACAGTTTTTGAATGCAAACGTAGGTACATTCAGCAGTTTTCGTGATGTCATTGTATTGCACACAAAGCAAGATAAAGTGTTAAAATTATCAGTAAAATAGCTTCAATATTGCTCAAGTTATAAATAAACATTTGAGTTCGAATTCATGTGAGATACCCTGTATTTTGGACTAAATACGTGGTTTGCAACCTTCGTTTTCTGAACATACTTCATTTGTCATAGCATAATTAAAAAAAATTTAAAGTACTAGGGGGCTCTGCCCCCCTGCTTTCTACGCTCACCAACCCCCGTTCTGATTTCACAGCCTCTTAAAACCTGGTAAATGCAATGTATCCTGTTTTAAAAAGATGATGATGATGATATCACGAACGACGACTGTCTTCTGTAATCAGGTTATAATGCTTTTTCATTTAACTGGTTATAATGCTTTTTCATTTAATTCATCTTTTTTATTTTTAATATTCATGTGTAAACACGATTTTTATGACGTAATTTTCTTTATTTCCTGCTTTCAACATGTGATCATTTAATTATTATTTTAAACTTTCATTATTGTTTTTAATAGTCTCGCGCAAATACATTTTTTATTTGAGATAAAACATAATCCTTTGCGCTTATTTAGAAATTGGCAACAATATTAAAAAATGACTTTTTCAATAAAAGATTTTTTACTAGATTTTTAAGGATTTTTTGAGTTTTTATTGTCCGACCGTGATAATTTTTTTAAATTTCTGAAAGCTTGTTATATTTCGTGTCTCGTGGTATGATTTTCGAATCCGTAGGATGGCTAGAAGAAAAGTAATAGCTCCTCAAAAAAGTCCCTAGTAAAAAAGCGATGAGAATAACCCGGAATATCTACGCAGATTTTCATTGGTCTATTTTTAAACCATTACTTTTTTTATATATAGAAGGATTAACCCTGGTCTTTAGACACCCTTTGTAAGTAAAAATTTTCAATTTGAACTCTTTAAAACTAAAATTTGCCATTATTTTTAATCGAAATCATTTTTCTTGGTTATTTACTCTTAGATACAGCCATCCTATCCATCAGAATTATTGCAATTCAAGTTTGGAACTTCTGGTTTATACAGTGTTGAATTACACTGTATAAAAAGGCACATGTTTCTTAATCTAAGAATATATAATATAACAGCGAACGAAAATAAACAACAACCTCTTCAAGGTTATCCACAATACTGAAAAGTGTTCTTTATCTTTAGAAACCTCAGAAACCAATATATTTTCGATATTTAAAGAAACATTTATATATATATTTTTTTTTGCTGCAAGGGATTTTTGTAAACATTTATGAGTAGTTATCACAATGTATAAATCAGTTTTTTCATCCCGGAATATAGGTTTTTTTTCAGATGCTATTCAGATCTCAAGAAGACATTTTCATGTCCAAAAAACATGTTTAACACACAAACATAATACATTAACTGCATTAAAAGCAACATTAATATTATTTTGTTATTCTTGCATGTATAAATTCGATTACGCAGCTGAAAATGTTTAATTGATAATTAATAGCATCCTAAAAGACGATATTGTGTTTTGAGATAACTAATTAATATTCTGTGACGGGTCCGATGTTATAGTTATGAAGAGGTAGCGATGGATTTCAATGGAACCGGACTCATATATCAAATTCTGTACGTCAAATAATAAAAATAAATTTCTCGATTAAATAAAAGGTACACAACATTAATATTAAATATGGGTTCGTTGAACTTGTAATCAATCAACAGTCAAGTTAAAGTCCAGATCTAATCAAAGTCTGAGTTCACAGCACGATACAGTTTCAAATTCCACTCCAAAATGAATGCGAGATGTGAAAAGCGCTCTCTTACTGGGATCCTTCACAAAGATTTTCTCGGACGCGTTTCTAAATAGATGAAAATGTTTATTCATGTCGTCCTAACGAAACAGGGAATGTTTCTCGCTCAGTAGACAAGGGTGACGAGTATCTAAAATATCGCCCGAAGTATTCCACCCAGAGCTTTCGCTCCATTATCCAGGATCAGATTGACTGGATCCTACTGAATTCAGATCTCCAAATGATTTCTCTAACTGACCCTCTTCTCAAGGTTTCTGCTCTCGTATATACAGGGTGAGCAGAAATAACTTAACGCTGAGTAGAAGAAAAGTCACAGTTGATGATTTTGTTATTACACGATTCTCAGAGTACTTTTTCAGTTATTGATCTTCGTTCTAACTCTGTTTCAGGTAAAAGAGTCGAATTCACTAGTTTCTCTTTTCTGCTAGTAGTAGAAAATGTGAATTCAATTTTGATGCCATTTATAATATTTTGATCAACTGATTCAGTTTCACTATCGTAGTCAGATGACACTGCATTGCAAAATAGTTTCTGTATAAAAACAGTGTTTATTCTTTCGGTACTTCTTTGTTATACCATCCACCAGAATTAGGATTAAGCCACGTTGCAGTCAATTTTGCAAAGATTGTAACTCAGCTCGGGAAGCGCACACGTATAAAGAGATATAAAAATAAATGCCATTGCATTGGATAACATAATGTTTTATTTTAATAAGAATATATTACAATGTTTATCAATACTCATCAAACACTTGCTTCCAACGTAAATTTCATTTAATAAATATGAGTTACTTTAAAACTACATATATAGAAAACAAACCTCGACGTTTCGGTTAATCTTTATAACCATCATCAGGAGGAAAAACCTTCATAAATATGAACAGCAAAAATTAAAATGTGTTACATGATTGAGTCACAATATTCAATCTGCCAAGACGCTCAAATAACGGAAATTATAACAACATATTCAAAATACGCCTGGTGGCGCCCTCTATGAATCAGCAATGTAACTGAAACTTATGTTCAACAGAATTAAAGTTCACTTTAAAATGCATTTCCATATGGCAGGAGAAGAAAACAGGAAATTTGCAACGATATTCCATCATTTTCGGTTCCTGCCATATGGAAATGCATTTTAAAGTGAACTTTAATTCTGTTGAACATAAGTTTCAGTTACATTGCTGATTCATAGAGGGCGCCACCAGGCGTATTTTGAATATGTTGTTATAATTTCCGTTGTTTGAGCGTCTTGGCAGATTGAATATTGTGACTCAATCATGTAGTAATACATTTTAATTCTTGCTGTTCATATTTATGAAGGTTTTTCCTCCTGATGATGGTTATAAAGATTAACCGAAACGTCGAGGTTTGTTTTCTATATATGTAGTTTTAAAGTAACTCATATTTATTAAATGAAATTTACGTTGGAAGCAAGTGTTTGATGAGTATTTATATGTGCAACGTAAAGTCCTTATTAATTAATAATGTTTATCAAGTTAAAATGAATTTTAATAAATAATGATTAAAATTAAAATAATAATATGTTATAACGAATACATAATTACAACTTTTTACGTGTAAGGAACATACTGCTCTCAAGTAAGTATCCCAATCAACTGTCGCATTTTCAGTTATATACCAGTTGTTTCTTACAACATCATTTTATAGATGTTAGTTCCTCTGCCTACTTCAAAGAAGTTGCGAATTGTATTCTTGAACCACTAGACCAATTTCCCACACAGAGGTTCTTTTTTACATCTATTTACGTTGAATCTCCATATAGTTTCATCATTAGTAACATACAGTTTCATATTATGGCCATTTTCACATAGTAGTTTGTCGGATTCCTTCTCTTTTGAAAAAATGAGATTGCATCGATCTCAGTACTAGGTGAATAAAAGATTGTTTCCATATTTATTAGAAAAAAATACAGGCCATTAAAAAAAATTGTGAAAAATGTTTTGGATTATCAACAAAAAAGCAGCATAAACATGTACTGTTTCTTTAGGACTATAAACCATTTGACGAGATTTTACAACTTAACTTGGTGATACATCTATCTATTTCACTTGGTGATTCATCCTTGAAAACCGCTATATAGAGTTTAAAAAAACTGGTTTGTTCCCAGGTTTATTCCCAATGGACCCGGTTTTTATTCCGAGGTTTATTCCCAAAAAAACAAGTTTATTTAAAAAAACCTGGTTTATTCCCAGATTTAAACCGGGTTTTTCAAGTCTTTGCAAATAGCTATATGCATCATGTATGTACATATATATACTCCAAACATTCATATATGTGCCATATAATGTCATTATATACATATTATTTACATCTTATATGTTATATATATATGCTTAACACATGTCATATACATGAATGATATACAGGATGTCCAAAAGTCTGGAAATGGTCGAATAATTTGAGAAATACACATCAGACTGAGAAACTGAAAATATGTGTTCAGTATTTTTTGAAAAATCTATTCAGGAATATCAAAGTTGCCTCCAACTCTGCCCCTGGGGGGAAAGGAGGGCACCTTTGAAATCTTAAATAACCCTTTTTAGGTAGATTTCGTAAGAAATACTACCTATTACATTCTCACCTAAGTTGGAAATCCTGAAAAATTTTTGCAGATCTACATCTATCACAACTCCCAGAACCCAAAACCACCCCCAGTTCAAAACTATCTATCTATGTCACTTTTTATGGACACGATTACTACCATAATTCTGCACAAATCTCTTCCAAACTGATACATAAAATGACGGGGCATAAAATCTCGGTCAAATTCGTTAATGGGCAAAATCAAACCAAGGGGGAGGGGGGGATGGGGGGATTTTTGTGAAAACAGAAAAACCCCATAACTTCTTAATTATGATACATATCGAATCCGTTTAAAGTTATTATTACTTTTAGGAAAAAGGCCGAAAATTTATGTATGACAGATTTTTGATATCATTAAAAATGGCCTCAAAGGGGGTTTTCAGAAGAAAAAAATTCATAATTTTGTCAATTAACAAGATCAAATCTGCATAAATTTATTATAAATCCTCTTAATATTATCTAAAACTTTTATATAGCACCAACCCTTATAGAGCAAAAAAAAAGAAATCCCTACCGGCAAGTTAAATTTTGAAGTGAGCGGTTCCAACTGCCGCATCATGGCAAAAAGGCCATTTCTTCTGCAATTCCCACAAAACAGGCACCCCAAGGTCTGTGTCTTCGAAATCTACCTGTGCCTGTAGGCCGAGCCGTCAGGGATTTTTAATTTCAGATTTGGATTCCAGAGAAAAAAAATATATAACTTTTGTATTTAATTTTCTTCAGAAAATTGTAGATGACACTGTAATCAAGTAAAATGCAGTGAGAATCATTTCCATTGAAAAGTCTGGAAACGGTCAAATAACTCAAAAAATATACATTGGATTGAAAAATGGAAAAATACGTATTCAATATTTTAGAAAAATCTATTAATTCTTCTGCAATTATTTAACCGTTTCTAGATATTTCAGACACTCACTCTGTATATGACTATTACTTGGCCATATATGTCAGGAAATGTTATAGACATCATATGTTATTAAAATGCCATATATGCTTTATAATTTGACAATAAATCTCTGTCGCTTTGCGATTCATACCTGGCAGTGGCTATAACATGAATTTACCTATATTTTCTTTTTAAATGCAAATTTTACTTATTTTATGACCTACTATAATTTCTTATGATAGTAAATTTGCTCTGGCATTCTTGAGTAACAGGTAAATTTTGGTTTACTACAGATTAACACAGAAAATTCAACTATTGGGCCTATAAATATCACTCATCTAAAATCTTCATCCCCTTTGAAGCTTTTGCTCTGTCTGTCCTTTCCTCTCAATGGGGCAGGAGGAAATTTTAAACTTGTGAGAGGAAAGCAAAAATTTCCTTTGTTGCAGTGTGGCTATTCTCAACCCTGAATCTCATATGTATATTTTTTTGTTTAAAAAAAATAAATATGTTGTCTGAAATTACTCTTTTTCACTCTTTCTCCATTAACAGAAAATTCAACTATTGGGCATATAAATATCACTCATCTAAAATCTTCATCCCCTTTGAAGCTTTTGCTCTGTCTGTCCTTTCCTCTCAATGGGGCAGGAGGAAATTTTAAACTTGTGAGAGGAAAGCAAAAATTTCCTTTGTTGCAGTGTGGCTATTCTCAACCCTGAATCTCATATGTATATTTTTTTGTTTAAAAAAATAAATATGTTGTCTGAAATTACTCTTTTTCACTCTTTCTCCATTAACAGAAAATTCAACTATTGGGCATATAAATATCACTCATCTAAAATCTTCATCCCCTTTGAAGCTTTTGCTCTGTCTGTCCTTTCCTCTCAATGGGGCAGGAGGAAATTTTAAACTTGTGAGAGGAAAGCAAAAATTTCCTTTGTTGCAGTGTGGCTATTCTCAACCCTGAATCTCATATGTATATTTTTTTGTTTAAAAAAAATAAATATGTTGTCTGAAATTACTCTTTTTCACTCTTTCTCCATTAGCAGAAAATTCAACTATTGGGCATATAAATATCACTCATCTAAAATCTTCATCCCCTTTGAAGCTTTTGCTCTGTCTGTCCTTTCCTCTCAATGGGGCAGGAGGAAATTTTAAACTTGTGAGAGGAAAGCAAAAATTTCCTTTGTTGCAGTGTGGCTATTCTCAACCCTGAATCTCATATGTATATTTTTTTGTTTAAAAAAATAAATATGTTGTCTGAAATTACTCTTTTTCACTCTTTCTCCATTAACTAAATATCTCCGGTGAAAACGTCCTAACTATAAAAAAGAAAAATCTCTGTGCCCCCCCCCCCCTTATGTTTGAGAATGGGAAATGGAAACTTGAGTGGGGAGGGGGTAAGATTATTTTTCTTTTTTAAGCAGAAATATACGACCTTCACCCCTGTATTTACCATTTTTGCTACTAAACTTATGATAAAAAAAGGGGTTTTTTCTTTTTTTTTTTTTAATAATTTAAAAAATAATTATTACAAGCCACTTCCAAATGTAACTTTTTTTTTTTTTTTTTTTTTTTTTGGAAAAGGAGGACTTTAATTTACGGTAATTGTAACCAAGCATGCTATAAAATTTCATGAAAAAAATATTTATATTTAGTAGTGAAAATCTGAGCTGAAGCCCTGCCAAAACAATCTGCATTTCAGCACTTTCATCAACAATTTCTCAGATTTTATTTATTTTTTAAATACTTCTACTCGTCCAAATGTTTTGAAATTTTTATAGGTGATGTAAATCCAGCTCTAAAAAGATTGTGCTCTTCTTGAAAAGTTTTTCAAAAGGGTTTACAATTTTTTTTAACTGATTGTGGCATTGAAGACAAAAAAATATGAAATTTAAAAATGTCTTTTTTTTTTTGTATCCCAAATGGTTCTGCTGATGGACTACAAAATATACAACAACAACATACACACAAAAACAGCATTTGGTTCTTTCCTTCTATGCACAGAATTTAAATTATTTACTTTGTTAATTATAATTAATCAAATTCATTTGGTATGTGTATTTTTAGTGCTTCTTTACTAACTTTCTTTGTTTTTATTTCGCTAATTTTAATTGGTAGTTGTGAGAAATGTTATCGATATGAAAATCAACAAAATTTAACACAAATCCAAACCATTAAGAGGTAAATACAGGTGTTAAAATAAAAATCCCAACAAAAATGAAAAATCTGAGCCTCAGGAGTTCCTTGAACTATCCTCATACTAATTTTCAGACCTCTGTGTGCAGTAGACCTTCCTAACAGACAGATACATACAGCAAAAATTTCTTTTATGAGTATAGATCTTTTATGAGTAAAAAGTTATCAGACAAAACACATCTAAATGTGTATTTCTTAGTGGGATTAAAAATTTTATTTATTTAAATGAACAACACAGAATGAATAATGATAAATATAAAAAACTTATTGAACTTAAAAAAAAAAAGTTACTTATTTGATAGCACATTTCTATCAATATTTTCTTGCAGACAATGAGTTGCTTTTTTCTTTCTGGACAGTTTCTTTTTCTTTTCATATAACCATCTTCTGAAACGAAAGAACTTTTAGCAGGCCTTCCAGTTTGTAAACATTGGCGTGTACCAACAGTGAATTTTCTACGTTGAACTGCCGTTGGTGGTTGCACAGGGATTGATGTGGATTTTCTGCAAGCAATAGCTTTATATTGGACTTTCCCAAAATTATGCATGGCAGAAAACAGACCCACTTTCGTTTTAAAGCAAGAATGTTTTTTTTGCATACTCTTTAGCGCTGTAACAAATTCATTTTCACTGTCTGTAAAATTAGCTTCCAATGCCTCTGTTACTTGCTTCATTATTAATCTCATTTCTTCGAATTTTGGCTTTTCCTCAACTGAAGCTATTTTCTTGCTACTCCCACCTGCTTCCAATTCTTTACAAATGTTTGGATTTTCATTCTCCAGGTCTAGTTGCACATTCTTCCAATTCTTCTCCTGGCCTTTCCGTATCTTTTTCTGTTAATAATAATGATGAGTACCAATTAGGATCCACCTTTTTATTGCCAGTGGCAACAAAGTGATACATCATTTTCTCATCCACTGTTGTTGGCACAATATTCGGGCAAGACTTTCCTTTCTCAATAGCAACATAATGTTGGTGTTTGCATTACTCCCAATATGGCAAGTACATATTCCCACTTGTACATTAACTCAGAATTAGTTTCTGTGTTTTTCACAGTAAAAATAGCATTAATTTCACCAATAATTTGAAAATTGTGGAATTTTTTTTGCTGCAGTGTATACTTGTTTCTATCTCCCTGACGATAATCGGACAAATTAGTTGTCAAATAATAATACAACTGCTGCACATTGAATGCTCTGGTTCTGCATAGTATTTTATCCTTTAAAACTTTCATGGCTGCCTCTACTACATTATTTGTATTATTTCCTTTGTTTCCTTCTCGGAAACAGAGGCACCATGATTTTGACCGTTGTATATACTTTTCTACATGATCCAGAAAGTTTGGATATGTTTTAGCAATAGAATTTTTTCTAAGTTTTTCAACTTTTTCATCATACTGTGCTTCATCTTCAGCCATAAGCACCTGCTTAAAAAGCATGAATAAATTTTTCCTGTCATTTAATTTTATGTTGTGCTGCACACTCCATAACCACCTCCACATTGCTTGGAGCACGTGAAAACTGCACAGCCACACTTTGGCTGAAGGAAATGCATTTTTTAAGCTATTTTGTTGTGCAGCAGAGTCATCAGTCAAAAAGACTGATGGTCCCCTTGTGCCGGCTCCACCAAATGCATTGCAGGGTAATATTTCTTGCAACATTTTTAAGCCTGTTGTTATAATTTTTTCGGTTTCAGATGAAGAAATAAAAACTGCCAGAGGTAAACCTCCTACACAAGAGTCTGTCATCAGTAAAAATACTCTGCAATTAAATTGGTCCATATTCCCAGAGCTGTCAATAAAAACGGTTTTGTGATGCAAGTTCTTTGCATTATTGGTGAGCATGAAACTATAAAAAATATCCTCACCAACAATTTTCAGATTGCTCTTAATGTTTGAGCCATCAACCATATCTTTTAAACTTTAAAAAAAAATCTCCTTTGGTTGTTTCCCCAAATTCCGTGAGAAAAACCTTATAGTACAATCTGTAAGTCCACTGTAGGTCTGGACATACTGAACAATCTGCTTGCATTTTATAGTATTCATCATCATATTCTTCGAGTAAATCCCTCTTATGTAGCTCCAGAGCTTTTGCAGGTCCATGTTGACTTTTGAAAAGTTGGATAAATTTTTGTCGAACTTGTTCAGTGATATCCTTATATTTCACTGATAAAGCAGCATAAATTTCATGATTATGGTTGGCTGTGATTTTTATAATTGTGGGATAGTCTGCTACTAAAGTATCTTTTGACCTGCAAAATAAATTATACAAATCAATACTAAATACTTGAAAACTTCCAATTGGGTGACCATTTTTCACATTAAATTCTCTGGAGCCTATACCAACACATAGATTTAAAAATTGATTTTTGACAAAATGGCAATCATTTGAAAAGAAAAGCAAATTTTTTATAATGTTTACGAGCTTGAAAAAATAATTAATCAGTGAAAATGATACTTTTTGGTGGTATAGGCTCAAGCAAAAACAATTATCTTACTTATAAGTAAAAAACGAAGCAAATCAGTTGGATAGTTCTTGAGAAAAATAGTCACCCAGTTTGAAAAACAGGTTTTAAGTTTTACACAATAATGCTACAAACAAGTGGTGTTACTTTCAATGTTTCAATAAGCAAAGAAGATTGTAAGGAATTGCAATATCACGAAACTGCTGGTTATATGTGATATGCCATGATACATATAAATACCTATACATATAACACTTAAAATATTAAAAGTAGAGCTCAAGTAAATAATAATGCTACAAACAAGTGGTGTTACTTTCAATGTTTCAATAAGCAAAGAAGATTGTAAGGAATTGCAATATCACGAAACTGCTGGTTATATGTGATATGCCATGATACATATAAATACCTATACATATAACACTTAAAATATTAAAAGTAGAGCTCAAGTAAATAATAATGCTACAAACAAGTGGTGTTACTTTCAATGTTTCAATAAGCAAAGAAGATTGTAAGGAATTGCAATATCACGAAACTGCTGGTTATATGTGATATGCCATGATACATATAAATACCTATACATATAACACTTAAAATATTAAAAGTAGAGCTCAAGTAAATAATAATGCTACAAACAAGTGGTGTTACTTTCAATGTTTCAATAAGCAAAGAAGATTGTAAGGAATTGCAATATCACGAAACTGCTGGTTATATGTGATATGCCATGATACATATAAATACCTATACATATAACACTTAAAATATTAAAAGTAGAGCTCAAGTAAATAATAATGCTACAAACAAGTGGTGTTACTTTCAATGTTTCAATAAGCAAAGAAGATTGTAAGGAATTGCAATATCACGAAACTGCTGGTTATATGTGATATGCCATGATACATATAAATACCTATACATATAACACTTAAAATATTAAAAGTAGAGCTCAAGTAAATAATAATGCTACAAACAAGTGGTGTTACTTTCAATGTTTCAATAAGCAAAGAAGATTGTAAGGAATTGCAATATCACGAAACTGCTGGTTATATGTGATATGCCATGATACATATAAATACCTATACATATAACACTTAAAATATTAAAAGTAGAGCTCAAGTAAATAATAATGCTACAAACAAGTGGTGTTACTTTCAATATTTCAATAAGCAAAGAAGATTGTAAGGAATTGCAATATCACGAAACTGCTGGTTATATGTGATATGCCATGATACATATAAATACCTATACATATAACACTTAAAATATTAAAAGTAGAGCTCAAGTAAATAATAATGCTACAAACAAGTGGTGTTACTTTCAATGTTTCAATAAGCAAAGAAGATTGTAAGGAATTGCAATATCACGAAACTGCTGGTTATATGTGATATGCCATGATACATATAAATACCTATACATATAACACTTAAAATATTAAAAGTAGAGCTCAAGTAAATAATAATGCTACAAACAAGTGGTGTTACTTTCAATGTTTCAATAAGCAAAGAAGATTGTAAGGAATTGCAATATCACGAAACTGCTGGTTATATGTGATATGCCATGATACATATACATATAACACTTAAAATATTAAAAGTAGAGCTCAAGTAAATAATAATGCTACAAACAAGTGGTGTTACTTTCAATGTTTCAATAAGCAAAGAAGATTGTAAGGAATTGCAATATCACGAAACTGCTGGTTATATGTGATATGCCATGATACATATACATATAACACTTAAAATATTAAAAGTAGAGCTCAAGTAAATAATAATGCTACAAACAAGTGGTGTTACTTTCAATGTTTCAATAAGCAAAGAAGATTGTAAGGAATTGCAATATCACGAAACTACTGGTTATATGTGATATGCCATGATACATATAAATACCTATACATATAACACTTAAAATATTAAAAGTAGAGCTCAAGTAAATAATAATGCTACAAACAAGTGGTGTTACTTTCAATGTTTCAATAAGCAAAGAAGATTGTAAGGAATTGCAATATCACGAAACTGCTGGTTATATGTGATATGCCATGATACATATACATATAACACTTAAAATATTAAAAGTAGAGCTCAAGTAAATAATAATGCTACAAACAAGTGGTGTTACTTTCAATGTTTCAATAAGCAAAGAAGATTGTAAGGAATTGCAATATCACGAAACTGCTGGTTATATGTGATATGCCATGATACATATAAATACCTATACATATAACACTTAAAATATTAAAAGTAGAGCTCAAGTAAATAATAATGCTACAAACAAGTGGTGTTACTTTCAATGTTTCAATAAGCAAAGAAGATTGTAAGGAATTGCAATATCACGAAACTGCTGGTTATATGTGATATGCCATGATACATATAAATACCTATACATATAACACTTAAAATATTAAAAGTAGAGCTCAAGTAAATAATAATGCTACAAACAAGTGGTGTTACTTTCAATGTTTCAATAAGCAAAGAAGATTGTAAGGAATTGCAATATCACGAAACTGCTGGTTATATGTGATATGCCATGATACATATAAATACCTATACATATAACACTTAAAATATTAAAAGTAGAGCTCAAGTAAATAATAATGCTACAAACAAGTGGTGTTACTTTCAATGTTTCAATAAGCAAAGAAGATTGTAAGGAATTGCAATATCACGAAACTGCTGGTTATATGTGATATGCCATGATACATATAAATACCTATACATATAACACTTAAAATATTAAAAGTAGAGCTCAAGTAAATAATAATGCTACAAACAAGTGGTGTTACTTTCAATGTTTCAATAAGCAAAGAAGATTGTAAGGAATTGCAATATCACGAAACTGCTGGTTATATGTGATATGCCATGATACCTATACATATAACACTTAAAATATTAAAAGTAGAGCTCAAGTAAATAATAATGCTACAAACAAGTGGTGTTACTTTCAATGTTTCAATAAGCAAAGAAGATTGTAAGGAATTGCAATATCACGAAACTGCTGGTTATATGTGATATGCCATGATACATATAAATACCTATACATATAACACTTAAAATATTAAAAGTAGAGCTCAATTATTTTTTTCTTCTACTAGCCAGTGAAACTAGCCTTATAAATGTACACTAATAATTCACATCAAAATCTTAAAATAACAAACTTTTATTCCATGTTGACTAGTAAATAAATTATTTGGTAAAAATATTATGATGTTATCAGCACTACCTTGAATTTATTCAGAAATAAATTTATGAGTTGAACCATATTAACCAGAATTACATATTAAAATGTGTACAGAATGATACAAAACTTAAAGAAAACCTTGAATTTGACACCTACATCTTAACTGTAAGCTTCATTGTTTACATTGGAAACTGTATGGATTTTAGGTATTTGCCGATTTTAAAGTGGTAGATTTGAGGAAGTTTACTGTACATTATATATGTGTATCATGAAATGTTTTATACATCATATATTATTATGTCATATTTTCTTTATAACTGCGCAATAAATCTTAATCACTTGGAGATTTATCCTCGGGAACCACTATAACCCAAAAGTACCAATAGGAACAGGAGAAAAAGGAAAAAAATAAGTCAGTAATGAATTACCTAATTATCTCCAATATCACTCTCATCTGCCAAATTATAAATCAATACTTCTGCTTCTTTGCCTCCAACCCCCCCCCCAAAAAAAAAGTTTAAAATAAAAAATTACAATTTATTTGTCCGAGAATTTGCCTTAAAAAAATAATAAGTGGCCGTAAAATATTTAGATCTTACCTGCTTTTGGGTCCTAGAGGTGCCTTGATTGTCACATTAAATTTAGCAGAACAGCCAGTATGTTTTGTCTTCACTTTATGACTGGAAGGATATGTATTATGATGACATCTATATGTTGCCTGAAATTGGAAAAACATAATAAATATTTAGATCTTACCTGCTTTTGGGTCCTAGAGGTGCCTTGATTGTCACATTAAATTTAGCAGAACAGCCAGTATGTTTTGTCTTCACTTTATGACTGGAAGGATATGTATTATGATGACATCTATATGTTGCCTGAAATTGGAAAAACATAATAAATATTTAGATCTTACCTGCTTTTGGGTCCTAGAGGTGCCTTGATTGTCACATTAAATTTAGCAGAACAGCCAGTATGTTTTGTCTTCACTTTATGACTGGAAGGATATGTATTATGATGACATCTATATGTTGCCTGAAATTGGAAAAACATAATAAATATTTAGATCTTACCTGCTTTTGGGTCCTAGAGGTGCCTTGATTGTCACATTAAATTTAGCAGAACAGCCAGTATGTTTTGTCTTCACTTTATGACTGGAAGGATATGTATTATGATGACATCTATATGTTGCCTGAAATTGGAAAAACATAATAAATATTTTTGTTCAATACCATTTTATTATACATATTATACTTCTTAATAAAATAGAAAAAAAAAATCTTCAACTAACGTTTTGCATTTATCTCCCAAAAATTTTTTATATGCACATTACATTTTTTGGTACTTTTATGTTAACCAGGAGCTAATCACAGCCAGGGGTATAGGAAAGGGGGCCCCTGCCCATTGGAAATCAAATCTTTTGTTGTTGTTGTTGTTGTTGTTGTTGTTGAATTATAGTGTCTCTTTTAAAGTGAACGTTAAAAGTCTATTAATTTAAAAAAAAATTAAATTATTTAAAAACCATCAAAAAATGTTTTAGAGGATTTTTTCTTTTGTAATAAAGTTGCTACCTTTTTTAAATCTGTCTCGTTGTTGCAGTTTTTCATGTACAAGGCAAGTAACACATCTGTCAAACAGTCAAGGAAATAACAGACAGATGGTGCCAAAAATAAAAACTTTACGTGTATGTTAGATAGTACTAACCTTCAAAAAATACATGTCAAAATTTCATGATATTTCATGACCTTTACTTATCGAGGCAAGTGAAGTTTTAGTGACGCTACTTTTGGTTTTTTCAAATCAATAGGAAAAAAAAATCATGTGTTGATTAAATATTGTTTTTCGATAGAAAAAAATACTGTTCAAGCTTAACAATGGTTGGAAAAGTATTACAGAGAATTTGCCCTGTTAAAAATAATGATTAGTTGCTTGTTTGCTGAATTTAAACGTGGCCATACAGACGCTGATTATGTTGAACTCTCAGGACGTTCACAAAAGGCAACTACATCTGAAAACTTTAAAAAAGTGCTCAAAATTGTTTTGGATGACCATAAAGTGAAGTTACATGAGATATCTGACATCATAAAGATATCAAAAGGCAGTGTATAAAACATTTTACAAGAAAATTTGGGCTTCAGAGAACTATTTTCCACATGGGTGCCGCGTTTGCTCACAGAACAAATGCTAAAGAAACAAGAACGAAAAATCATGCGTCAAGCATAGATTATGTAGCACTTTCCAACGCTTCCAGAATAATTTTACAAATCATACCGTTTAATAAGCTAAAAGATAACATCTAAGTAAACAATTTGGAAAACGCATAACATATTTAAACACGCAATTCCAGGAATTTCCAACATATACAATATTCGGAAAAATATCCGAATACTTTTATTCAGCCCTGTATAGGATCTATAGGTTTGTATATATATACTACATAGAATGCTAAATTTTAGTTCAGTTAGGAAACGCGTGGCCCAGTTTAAAATTCTCCATCTGAAGTTTGTCAATAAACGGAAATGTGTTCGCGAACTTTTGTGCTTCCCTGTATATGATCTACAGAATTTATACACACCACGTAATAAACAAAAAGTGAGTTAAATTTAAAATCGCGTTCAGTAACTTAAAATGCACTTCCAGGAATTATTGTTAACAGGCAGTAGAGAATTATTTTGTGTGTCCCTGTAAATGAACGATGACTGCTATGTACACAATATTCTGTAGTAAGCCTCTTGTAATGCACATTAGTGATATATATAAATTTCAATGCGTTTAAAATAGTGAAACATTACTTAAATAAACCGCAGACGATTTTTCTCCATAGACGTAATGTAACGGAATTCTTTTGACTGTCCCTGTAAAGTAACTAAAAGTGCTATGCACACCCTATTCCATATTAAGCTTCTTCTAATGCACCTTAGTGATATATATAAATTTCAATGCGTTTAAATTAGTGAAACATTATTTAAATAAACCGCAAATGATTTTTCCCCATAGAACGCAATATAACGGAATTCTTTTGAGTGTCCCTGTAAAATAACTATAAGTGCTACACACTTCCGTTGAAATAGGGAACATGCTATAGATGGCGACAATAACATATAAAAATTGCAGAGCAATCCGAGCATATTTACGGAGTTAGAGCACGGACAGACGGCAGACGGCCATACGGCCAGACAAACCGAAGTCATAAGCACTTTTCAACTAGGTTGGAAAGTGCTAAAAAGTGTTGTTCCACCAAGACAATGCACAGTGTCACAAGACGAAGGTTATGAGGGCAAAATTGTATGAATTGAAGTTCAAATTGTTTCTCCATTTGTCATATTCTCCAGATCTGGACAGCAGTGACCGCTACCAGTTCAAAATTTTAGAGAAGCGTTGTATCTCTCTTAAAGGAGACTAAGTTGATAAATAATGTCAAATTTTGTAAAAAAAAAAAAGCTTTTTCATTAGTTAGTCCCGGGACTTTTGGACTGCTGATGTGTTAATTCACAAAAATTTTGAAAAATTGTATGCCAAAGAAGCAAAATAATGAAGGGCTACTGTATTATGAAATTACATTCAAATGACTAAGCACACATGCTAATCTATCCATCAATTGAAATTAAGTAAATTTCATCTGAAAGCTATTATAATGTACTACTAAACTTAACAAACAAATATTTATTAGCGACTTACTTTATAGAGTACTCTTTGTCCAGTTCTAGAAATTGTCTTTAATACACGATAGGTGGTACTGGATATATTTTGGAACTCTGCGAGCCAAACTTGAAATTCTTCTTTGGATTTACATTTTAAACACAGTTCTGCTGTGTAATTCTTTTCTGATACAAATTCACAGCTGATAATTTTAGTGCCACTTGGAAACATTTTCTAGGGAAAAAATAAAATTAAAAAAATTATAAAGATTAATTAGAAAATAAAATTTTATTAACAAAGACACAATATGGTCACAATTGGGGTTGTATTAATTTATCAACATCAGAAGTAAATAAATCAAAGAGCAGTTTGTACGGTAAAGGAATATGCAACTTCAAATAAGATTTCTTTTTTTTCCTTTGGTTGCAGCAGTGCCAGTTTGGTACTGCAGAATAATGAATATAAAATTTTATCATACTTTACAAACAAAATCTCACAAACAATCAACAAAATCATCATCTGGTAATAATATAACTAATCGCAGAGTGTTAATAATTTGGCAATAGTCAAAATGTGCAAACTATATTAAAAATGTCAAAAGGAAAAATAATTTAAAAGTTATGTTTAATAAATCAGTTTATTACATATATCAGTTTGAAATTGGAACTATGTTAAAGGAAAGTACTAATTTTTTAATAAAACTACTTAATAATGAAATGGAAATATAAAATCAACCTTTTCCTTTTCTTATGAGTTGACTAAAATTAAAATAGTGAAAATAAAAAAATAAAAATTCAGTAAAACTTTCTAATATAAATTAAGATATTTATTGGCAACATTTAATGATCTATAAGTTTGTACTTTGCATCTGGCAGCATACACTGCTTTGTTTACTTTGGGGAGAAACATGTTTGTTATAGGTATAAAATTAGCTAATACTACTTTTTTTAATTCAATAACTTAATTTTAACAAAAAAGAAGTTTGGAACTACAATATAAAACAGGTAAAGAAAACTTTAAATATATATCTTTATAATGAGTATGTTAATGACTGTACCAATGCATATTTATAATTTAATACATATTTGACTCACATTCTAATAAAACAAGCAATCAACAATGAAATCACTTTTATTTATTTTAATGAAACAAGATGTATGTCTCATTTACTGCATTTTGCTCTCAAGAAACATTATATGAAAGAAATTCTAAAAATATATCAAGAGAATCATTTTCAAACAAAAAAGGCTCCTTGTAAATTTGTGAAATGCTACACTTACAACAACCTTAATAAATATATTACTTTGTGTTTTGTTACACATGTAGCATTATGCTAAAAAATAACAAATCACATATGCACATGGTACTATAAATATATATATATTTTACCATTAAATAAATCCTATTCCATTTTACTTTATCAGAAAAATCACAACAGAACTTATTATAAATATATATATATATATGGTTAAATTTTACTTAAAGTTTTATATATATATATATATATATACAGAGAGAGAGAGAGTTGGAGAATGATAAATAAGCACAATTATAAAGAAAAAAAAATAGAAATTCTTAGATAATCTAGCACTTCCTTATTATAACAGCCCTTACAATTATAATTATACGAAGGTTGCAGTTATGATATCAGCAAACTTATATATATATGAATCATATTTATGTCATATAGGTATGTACACATCACATGCATGTCATATACAACTGAAACATAATTTTGTTATTACATCTTGATCACTTGCGATTTATTCCGAGGGGGTTCTATAAGTACTGAAATTTTAATAAAGCTTTTTCTTCTTTTTTTCACTTTCTGTTTCTGTCCTTGTACAGTTAACTGCAGTAATAAAATCAATGTAGTACAAGTAAAATCCTAGCAATAACAAATTCCTATAAAAATGCAGATAAATAGAAATTGGCACTAAGAAATTGCAGTGCAGGTATTGGGATTCAATCTAAATAGGTTATTGTGAAGTATAAACATGAAATTCAAAATATACAGGATTATTTTAGTCTTCTAAGAGTATTGATAAGTGTAATATAATTGTATCCATGACAACGTCCATTTAACTGTAACCGCTCGTGCCCGTTCTAACTGTCTTCTATTCTTGTTTGTGTGTAACTTGTCCTCATTAAACGTATATATGTTAACAAATGTAAATGCGTATTAATTTCAACATATATCGTCACATGGTGTCAGAAGTTGTGTCAAAAAGTAATATTTACTTTAAATTTCGTTAACGACAACCTAAATTAAATACAAATGGGTGAAAACGGGATACGTCCTCCAAAACCATTACTTATGGCGGATTCCAAAGAAAAATGGGAAGATTGGATTCAAAGTTTTGATTGGTATGCTGCTGCCGTTCAACTTGACAAGAAAGAGAAAAAAGTTCAAGTTGCGACATTTATGGCCGTTATTGGAAGAGAAGCACAACAAATCTATAAAACCTTCAGTTTAAGTACCGATCAACAAGAAGATTTGGAGATTATTAGAGGTAAGTTCACAGAATATTTCACTCCTAAAGTCAATTATACTTTTGAACGTTACAAATTCAACCAGATTAAACAAAAGCAGGATGAAGCTTTTAAAGATTTTTTAACAAGGCTTAAAATACAAGCTTCTAGATGTAAGCTAGGAATTATGGAGGAGGAATTAATTCGCGATAGAATTGTTGTCGGAATTGAAAATAATGACGTTCGGGAAAAGCTTTTAAGCGATGCTGAGTTAAGCTTAGATAAAACTGTGCAGATTTGTCTTGCTTCTGAAAGTGCTGCACAGCAATTGAAAAATATTTCTGATGATAATAAACCCATAATTTCTACAATATCGAAGAAATTTACTCAGTCGCATAAAAATGTTCCTTCGAAAGATAAGCCTAATTCTAATACCAAATTCTCTAAAATGATAAACGATTGTAGAAATTGTGGTAATACACATAAAATTAATGATTGCCCCGCTTTTGGCAAAAAATGTAAAATTTGCCAAAGGCAAAACCATTTCGCAAAAAAATGTAGATCCAGAAACCAGAAAAAATACAGAGTGCAAGATATTGAAAATGTAGATACGATTACGGATGATAGTTTTCTGATAGCAAGTATCGACGCTAATAAATCAGATTGGTGCGAGACTGTCATAATTAACAATAAAGCTATTCCAATGAAACTTGATACCGGTGCCCAGTGCAATGTCATACCATTTCGCTTAGCAGAGGAATTACGTCTAATAATAAAACCTACAAATGTCCGTAAACTCCTCTCATATTCTGGTCATGCTATTGAGGTGGCAGGAGAATCTATTGTTCACTGTCAAATTAAAGATAAGCATATACAGCTTAAATTAATAATTGCACATGGAGGAATTAGTCCAATCCTAGGTCGATTAACCTGCATGGAGGCCGGATTAATTCAAAGAATTGAAGTAGTTAATTTACTGCAAGATGAATTTCAAGACCAGTTTCAAGGAATGGGATGTATAAAAAATTTCGAATATACAGCAGATTTTTCCACAGAGTGTCCCCAAACTGACATTAAGCCCCCCAGAAGAATTCCATTTTCTCTTCGACCGTTAGTAAAGAAGGAACTTGACAAAATGGTCCAGGATAAAATTATAAAGAAAGTAGAGGAACCAACACCCATAGCTAGTCCAATGGTCGTAGCAAAACAAAAAGGAAAAATAAGGATTTGCATCGATCCGTCGGAAGTTAATAAAATTCTGCTGCGAAGGCATTATCCTTTAAAAACGCTTGAAGAAGTCACTGCTAATGTGAAAGGCTCCAAATACTTCACAAAATTAGATCTGAAGAAAGGCTTCTGGCAACTAAGAGTTTCACCCGCCACACAACCTTTTTTCACGTTCACAACACCCTGGGGAAGATATTCTTTTCTGAGAGTCCCGTTTGGCATAAAGACAGCTCCAGAAATATTTCAAAATCATATGACTAAAATTCTACAAGGCATTCCAGGTGTTGAAAATTCAATGGACGATATATTGATTTATGCGCCTGATATTAATACTCTTCGATCAAATACTCGATTAGTCCTACAAGCATTAAGAAATGCTGGAGCAAAACTAAATAAAGACAAATGTGAATTTGAAGTTCAGAAAGTTAAATATTTAGGACATATCCTCTCTGGTGATGGTATCATGATCGATCCTGAGAAAGTTGAAACCATAGATAGAATTAAAGCACCAACTAGCAAAAAAGAGCTACAAAGATTACTTGGCATGATTCAGTACCTACACAAGTTCATCCCTAATCTCTCAGACAAAACACATAATATGAGATTGTTATTGAAGAAAAATGAAGAGTGGAATTGGAATAAGGAATTAGATAAAGAATTAGCTGAAATCAAGAAATTATTGAAGGAAGCTCCGTCACTTAAATACTATAATCCCAACAAAAGTATTACAATTTCAGTGGATGCTAGTTCCTTCGCATTAGGTGCGGTACTGCTCCAAGAAGGAAGACCGATAGCATTCTCATCCACAGCGATGAATGACGCCCAAAGATCTTATCCCCAGATAGAAAAGGAAGCCCTGGCAATGAAATTCGGATGCCAAAAATTTCATCAATATATATATGGAAATGAAGTAACCATTGAGACGGATCACAAACCTTTAGAATCTATTTTTAAGAAACAAATAGATCGAATTCCACCACGACTCCGTAAAATCTTCTTAGAGGTTCAGCAGTATGCTCCAAGAGTTTGTTATAAGAGAGGTAAGGAAATGTATGTAGCTGACTTGCTGAGCAGAGACTGTCATAATGAAGATTTGTTACAGGAGAGTAACTACCAAATTCTCTTTTCAATTCCAACCACAGACGTAGGGTTTAAAATTTTACAAGATCTCACAAATACGGATCCAGATCTAATACAACTGAAACATTTCATTTTTACTGGTTGGCCCAAAAACAAAGATGTAGTTCCAGATTCGTGTAAGAAGTACTTACCATTCTTGGATGAACTATCGATTCAAAAAGATGTAATTTTAAAGGGATTAACGATAATTATACCCGAAGGATACAGACGACGTGCATTGGAGAATCTTCATAAAGGTCACTTAGGCATTACAAGTTGTCTTAGAAGAGCTCGTGAGTGTATGTTTTGGCCAGGAATGTCTGGAGATATAATTTCGATGATCGAAAATTGTGTAGTTTGCCAGAAAACTCAGAAGAATCCTCCGAGAGAACCATTAATTTCTAAGGAGATCCCTAAACTACCATGGGAAATTCTTGCATCTGATGTATTTACCTATCAGGATGTTGACTATCTACTTATTACAGATAGTTACTCTGGTTTCATTGATTTCAAACCATTAAAAGATTTATCTAGTAAGTCTACAATACAAATCCTCAAAGACTGGTTTAGTGTCCATGGAATTCCTAGAATTTTAGAAACTGACAATGCTAAAAATTATGATTCTTCTGAATTTAAGGAATTTGCTGAAGAATGGATGTTTACCCGTCAAACTTCAAGTCCCCTCTATCCAAAAGGCAATGGTCTAGCAGAGAGAGCTGTCCAAACAGCGAAGAATTTGCTAAGAAAATGTAAGATATCAGGTCAAGATATACAATTAGCATTACTAAATTTGAGAAATACGCCAAGAGAAAATTTAGGATCACCAGCTCAACGTCTCTTCAGTAGACGCATGCGCACTACAGTTCCAGTTGCTGAAGAATTGCTAAAGCCTAAAGTTATGACCCAAACTACAGAACATCTAGCGGATGCTAGATTAAAGCAAAAATACTACCATGATCTTCATACTAAACCATCATTCAGCACTCCATTACAACCAAACCAAAATGTGATGCTGAAACAAGCACCAAGGAATTGGATACCAGCAACAATAACATCTCAAGCTGCTCCTAGATCATACAATGTGCTGACTCCTAAAGGTGAATATAGAAGGAACACTATCCAAATCAAGCCAACTAAGTTGAAGTTCCAAATTGAAAGGAAAAGGAAGTTACCGTTAGAAATTGACCATCAACCTTCTAGTGCTGATAACAATTCCAACGTATCTCCGGCGAAAAATCTAAATGTGTCTGCCCCCAGCGTTACTGACAAGAAACCCATCGTTACCAGGTCTGGAAGAGTCGTAAAGCCAATAAAGAGACTTGATCTTTAACATAATTCAAATAGAACTTAAATAACATTTTGAAAGGGGAGATGTAATATAATTGTATCCATGACAACGTCCATTTAACTGTAACCGCTCGTGCCCGTTCTAACTGTCTTCTATTCTTGTTTGTGTGTAACTTGTCCTCATTAAACGTATATATGTTAACAAATGTAAATGCGTATTAATTTCAACATATATCGTCACAATAAGCAAGGTAGCCTTAGTAAATTAATAAATTTGTTTTGGAACTCTTATTACAATCCGAAGTTTTATAAAGTTAGATTTTTTTTTTTTTTTTTTTTTTTTTTTATGTAGGTCTCTCCAAATCAACCAAATCAGACAATGTGTATCACAATTTTTAAACATTTAGAAACTGAATCATTAAAATTTCATTTTAAAATATGCAACACAATTTAAAGATAAATAAATCTTTATACAGTGGAGAAGCAAGATGGCCAAGTGACAGAAATTAATGAGTTCTATCACAAAGTATTTGACTAAGTCACCATTGAGGCACTATTACACTTTTCCTGCTATTGATGATGAAGATTGGGTAGAATTCAACAATATATGCCGCATACTAAGTGAACCTAATTTTGATAGCTTTGATAATTTTGATTATTTCTTTAAATAATTATGTAAAAAATATTTTTTGTGCATTTTTGGGGTGTTAATTACTGGAATGGAGTGTCACATTACTGGAATTTAGGGTGTTTTGATTTATTTCTGTTATTTACAATTAAATTTCGATTCACATTGGGACATGTGACTATGAGCATGATTAAATATTGTTGTTAATCAGGGGTCGATGCATGTTTTTTTCTTGGGGCTTATTTTGTGAAAAAATAACATTTTGTAACGAATGTTGAAATCCAGTTACTCAAATTCGAACGAAGTAATTATTATTATAGTTTATTTATAGTTTTATTAACAAAAACTTTTTAAAATCCTTTTGGTGAAGTTTTCTTCTCTTGTGAACTTGTTTGTTTACAAATTACACATTTTAAAAGTCTCAAAATAATTAATAAATAGTAACTTTTTATGGAATAGAATTTTGTGAAGGGATCTATTTTATCAAATTGATTTTTGTGAAGGGAAACATTTTATCCAATTGATTTTTGTGAAGGGGTCCATTTTATCCAATTGATTTTTGTGAAGGGGCCTATTTTATCAAATTGATTTTTGTGAAGGGTTCCATTTTATTAAATTGATTTTTGTGAAGGGGCCTGTTTTGTTAAATACATTTTTGTGAAGGAGGCCCTAAATACGCCCCAAAAATTGCCTGGATCGACCCTTGTTAATATAATATTTTTAAAATAATAATAATTATTATAACTTAATATTAATTAAAAAATAACTTTTAAAGAAATTCCTTAAGGGTTCCATTACCGGCACATCTACCATGAAAAAAATTATAAAAGTCGTAAAATTCTATTTTTTTTTTGTTTTAAAGGTTATAAAATTTGATTGTGACTTATTAAAATAATGTAAGGTCTTGTATACGCACGTTTTTTTTTTGCTTCTTTTTTAAACGCACGTGGTTTTTTATTAATTATTATTTATTAAATTATATCATCAATCTAGAACTTAGCATAATAAAAACTGAGATAAAAAATCAAATAAATATATTTATAAAGAATTATAGCGAGAGAAAAAATCAAATAAATGCAAGAATTATTACTTACTGAAACTTGTTCTGTAACATGGCCTTCGGAAACAGCACTTTTTTCCAAAATATTATAATTTGGACTTGAAGTTGGCCCTGAAAAGGGACGTTTATCAATAATACTATAATTTGGATCTGAAAAGTTTTCAGAAATTGGCCCTGAAAAGGGCCGTTTATCAATAATATTATTAGCCATTATAAAAAAATAATAAGAGTACACAAAAAAACTAACGAGATATGAAGAATGGTTTCTCTTGACGAAATATACGATTGATGTCGCCAAGTATGATTATCGCCAAGGTACCTCATAATACTGCCAAGAGCAACAGCCAATCAGATCGCTAGCTATAGTTCCGAGTGTAGAAGCAAGGCAACACTAGATATCGGGCTTGCTCATTCACTCTCAAAACGTCACAAATGGTGGCTGACCGCGACCAGCGATTGGTCCAAAGCAACGTGCCCATCGTTTTGTGTCAATCGCTGTGTGTCTTTCCTCCTAGTCAGCCACCTTATGTGACGTCATCATAATGAATGAGCAAGCCCGGTATGTAGTGTAGCCCTGGTAGAAGGTAGTTGGAATAAAAAATTATGCAACTCCTATATTCCATACTCTCGTTCACAGTATCTTATAATATAGTTTATTCAGTTCATCGATATAAACCATAGAGTCAATGTCACTATTCAGACACCACATCTCCTCCCCTTTTACAGGTCAAGCTTCTTGGGTGGTCGGCAAACTCTCTGAGATCATCTGGGTATTAAAGTCGGGCTTGCTTGAACCGGTGGAGTATCTGTCATAGCGGGAACTGTTGACAAACTACTTGGCTGGTGAGTTGGCGAAGTCAAGTCTAGAGTCAGATCATCCGTTGAAGATGATACTACTTAGGCTCCTATAAGGGGAGCTGACGCATATCCATTATGTTGCCCAAAATAACCGCCATATTGTGACCTAGCTCAGCATTAGGAAACCACCTGAGCTGGTGTTTACCGTCCCTGTTACTGTCACTCGCGGTCCACTAGTATGGTAAGCAAACCGGTTTTAGCTTGGTTTTTGGTCCGCTGGGTCATTAAATGGCGGTATGATTCAGCCTGTATTATAGGAGCTCTAGATGCTACTGGTTCCTCATTGGAGATCTGGGGAGTGATACTTCCAGCATTGGGATGTTCCGGCTCTGAAGGAGTCTCTTTAGACCTTGTTGTTGGAAATCTTCGATATTCATTTGATGTAGAATGATTCTCTTGTACTTGTTCACCCACTGAACGGATTTGATCAACATGGCGTCTTACTAGTGTGCCTTGAACATTGATAGTGTAATGTAGAGCACCATCTTTATTAATGATTCTTCCAAACTTCCATTTTGAATTGGCTGATCTATAATCTCTCACCGCTACAGAATCACCGATGTCAAATTTTCTGTCTCCGAATTCAAATACTCCTTTTCGTATTTTTTCTTGAATCCTCGATTTCAGTTGAGGTACTAGTAAATCAACTCTGGTTCGGACATCTCTTTTTAAGAATAACATCGCTGGGCTATAACTTGTTGTTGCATTGGGTGCTTTTCTGTATTGTAACAAAAATGTACTCAATTTTTGTTGTATACTTCCTTCATAAGTCTGCATAGCTCGCAGCGACTGTTTTACTGTATGCACATTACGCTCAGCTTGTCCATTACTTGATGGTTTAAATGGTGCGCTAGTTTTGTGCTTGATGCCGTTCCTTCTCATGAATCTCCGAAATTCATCAGATGAGAATTGTGGCCCGTTGTTACTGACCAGGACTAATGGCAATCCAAATCGCGCAAAACTATCTTGTAGACATTCAATTGTTTTTTTCGCTATGGTCACCTTCATTGGATAAACTTCTAACCACTTCGAGTGAGCATCAACTATCACCAAAAACATATATTCAAATATAGGACCGGCAAAATCAACATGTATACGTTCCCAAGGCATGCTGGGATATTCCCAATAATGAATTTTTGCCTTTCTAGGATCTGATTTGTGTCTGGCACAGTCAGCACAATTTCTGGCTGCTTCTTCTATATCATTATCAATCCCTTTCCAATAGACGAATGATCTTGCGATTGCTTTCATTTTAACCATACCCAAGTGCCCTTCATGCAATTCTTCCAGAACACTTTTTTGATATTTCTTCAGAATACACACTCTTTGTCCGTACATAATGCAGCCATCTTCAATAGTATATTGTGCTTCTCTTCCGTGCAAATTCTGACCTTTTCGTAAGGCTTCTAAAAGTGGACCTAATTCTTCATCTCTCCACGTTTCTTGCCGTAATTCTCTTGAAGTAACTGGTAATGTTTCAATTTGTGACATCTGGAATATTGTAATGTCATCTTTTACTTCCAATTCTTCAGAAGTTTTAGGCAATCTTGACAAAAAGTCTGCATTTCCATGGTCATTAGTTTTTCGGAACACTATGTCAAATTGGAATGACTGTAAAATTAATGCATAATGTAGTAATCTTGTAGCTGCTAATACTGGTAACCCTCGTTTTGATCCAAAAATCGCTACTAGAGGTTTGTGGTCAGTTATTAAAGTAAACCTTCTTCCCTTTAGGTATAAGTAAAACTTTTTTACTGCCCACACTATTGCTAAGGCCTCTTTGTCGATTTGAGAATATTTTTGCTCAGTCTTGGTTAAGGTTTTGGATGCAAAAGCTATTGGCCGTTCAGAACCATCTGGATATCGATGAGATAAGACACAACCAATACCAACTGGAGATGCATCACTTGCCAGGATTAAGGGAAGTTTCGGATCATAATGCACTAAGACTTTTTCTGAACAAATTTCTTGTTTTATTTTCTCAAAGGCAACTTGACAATTCTTCGACCATTTAAATTTCATATCTTTTCTTGTCAAACTATTAAGAGGATTTGCAATAGTCACTAAATTTTTACAAAATTTACCATAAAACGTTACTAATCCAAGGAAACTCTTTATTTCTTGTACACTTTTAGGTACAGGAGCATTTAAAATCGCTGAAACCTTCTCGTCAGTTTTATGTATTCCATTTGCATCAATTTTATGCCCTAGAAAATTAATTTCATTTTGAAAAAATTGACTCTTACTGAGATTAAGTTTCAAGCCATGCTTTTTACACGTTTTGAAAAACTGCTCTAAAGCTTTAAGATGTGACATTTCGTCATTTCCTGTTATTCTAGCATCATCCATAAACACTTTTACCCATTCCATACCTTGGAATAATCCATCAACGTACTGCTGCCAAATTGCAGGTGCTGCGTTTAACCCAAACATAAGCCTCTTGCAAATATAGAGTCCCTTATGAGTATTTATTGTCAACAGTTTTTGACTTTCAGGATGTATCTTCATTTGTAAATAAGCATGTTTGAAATCTAATTTTGAAAATTGTTTTCCCCCATTTAAACTAGAGAATATCTCCTCCAACTTTGGCAAGGGGTGTTGTGGCACAATTAAATTGGGATTTAAGGTTACTGAATAATCCGCACATAATCGTATACTGCCATCCGATTTTACGACCGGTACTATTGGCGTTGTCCATTCAGAGCTTTCAACTCTCTCTATAATACCTTCTTTTTCTAATCTTTCTATTTCATCTTCAACTCTGCTTTTTAAAGCAAATGGCACTGTTCTAACCCTACAAAATACAGGTTTAACATCTGGTTTAAGTTCGAGCTTAGCTTCATAATTATTTATTTCCCTGAGTTTATCATCAAAAATATCCTTATACTCTTCCAAAAGATCTTTTAAGTTTAATTAATTTGTAGCTCTTAATGCCTTGATAGCGTTCCAGTCTAGATTTATTTTATGGAGCCATTCACGGCCAAAAATGGTATCCAAGTCCTCCTTAACAATGTATAAGTTCAAATTTGCAGTTTGATTTTTATATTCAACTTTAACTGTAACATACCCCATAGGTACTAATGCTTCACCATTATAGGTTTTAAAAACTATATTAGTGGGTTGAATTTTCTTCCGTGAAATTTTCCTAAAATTCCTTATACTCATAACACTGACTGCCCCGCCAGTATCTAACTCCATTGAGCAATTTTTTTCATCAATTTTTAAATAAATCATTATTGGAGGTCGTCTCGGTTCTTCCTCACGTAAAGTACCGTCATTGGAATTTAATCCAAATAATGGGACCTGGTTATTGTTTTCAACCACATCCTTAAAATTTACTTGTTTTTGCTTAACTGGTCTAGCATTTGCTTTTCTTGCTGCGAAACATGCTTTTTTTATGTGACCAATTTTTGAACAAAAATCACATTTATTGGAAATAAATCTACATTTAGATTTGACATGGTCTGTGCCGGTGCATCGCGTGCAAAATAAAGATTTTCACTATTTTTCAGCATAGTTTGATTTCCTGTTCCATTGTTTTTTTACTGCATGAACTGCATTTATTCCTTGACCCATAATATCATTTGCCCCCTTAAATGCTTTTTCCATGGCTAAAGCTATTTGCAAGGTTTTATCTAGATCTATGTTATCTTCTTCAAATAATCGATCCAGAATTGTTTTATTGCGTAATCCGCTAACAAAAACATCGCGTAACATGATATTTAACATATTGCTATCATAATCGCAATTAATTGCTAGTGCTCGGAGTACCACTATATAAGTATTAATACTCTCCCCTTCCTGCTGTTTACGATTCAGAAATTTATGTCGAGAAGGTATAACCAATGGCTTTGGGGTTAAATGTTTTTTCAAAACATCTTTCAATTTTTCCAAGCTTTGCGCAGAAGGAATTTCTGGAGACAGCAAATTTTTTAATAACTGATACAATTTAGCACTTAAAGAAGAAATAAATACTTTAGCCCTAGCGTCTTCTGGGACTTTTTGTACGTCTAAATATGTGAGAAATCTTTAAAAAAACTATCGAAATTTTCATATTCTTCATTAAACTTTTCAAATTGTACAGTTACTTTGTGAGAGCTACTCTCCTTATTCTGGAGAGCAAGAATCAGTTCTGGATTCTGCTTCAATAACTCTTGAATTTGTTTCTCCATAATTCAAACGAGTAATTAAAAGATGAAAAAATTTTTTTACCTTGAGCCATCTTCAAACAGTTCAATTTTTAAATACTCGTCGCCAGCTGCTTGTCATGTTTGCGTGGGTATAAATACATTTAATAATGGAAACTGAAATCGGACATGATGCACATACTTTACTATAACAACACAAACATTTATATACACAAAAACTATAACATTTTCAATCTAGGCTCAATCGGCATACAACTACTCATAGCGATCTTAAACACAACAACTCCTATATTCCATACTCTCGTTCACAGTATCTTATAATATAGTTTATTCAGTTCATCGATATAAACCATAGAGTCAATGTCACTATTCAGACACCACAGAATTGTCTATTGACTTTGAAGGATTTAAAGTTTCACAAAAAAAGACGAAATTTCGGAACTATTAGAGTATGCAAAAAATGGAAATATAAGTCTGGATCAATCAGATATAGATGAAGTTATGGGCATCGATGAAAATATACCAATTGTCTGTATACTCAGCGAATCCGAAATCATTGACAGTGTGATTAACAAAGGAAAAGCTGCTGATGATTTGGAAAATGACTCCAATTATTCGGTAAATGAAGAAAAAAAAAACTACAGAAGTAATAAATACTTTAGACACAACAATATTAGGATTAGAACAGAGGAATTTTATAACTGAGAATGAATTAATGTCCTTATATAGGATTAGAGAGAAAGTAATTGCCAATAAGCCTAAACTAAGATAACAAAAACTGACAGACATACATATTTAAATAAAATCGTAATCGTAAAATGGTCTGTGTATTTTTTAATTTTATAATATTAAATTAGGTTTGATTTTGTTTTTGAATCATTTAATATGTTATTTAGGATTTTTTATAAGTATTGTGATTTTTTTATGATTACATTATTTATAATTTCTGCTTATAATTTTAAGTTGTTATTTCAGGATCTCTAAAATCCGGAATTATTGAAAATCCGAAAAGCTATCTCCAGAACGATTCCCGATTTTAAAGACTGTACTGTATAAATGTAAGACATGTTATTAAGATATAAATAAAAGTATCAAGTAAAAAGTAAAAAAATATATATATATATATATATTTTTTTTTAGGTTATGGTTCCAAACAGATGCATAGTTACACTTGCATGACGAATCCAATCCGTAACATTTATTTCTTCAAAAATTGAAATAGCATGTTTGGCACATTGATAAATATTGTGTTTCCATACCCATGAAATATATCCATACATTTTGATGTAAATTTGCCTGCTGTAATAAGACATTCTAAAACAATACATTGATATGGCATTGGTAGTATTCCCACTAAACCTAGTTCATTGCGAAGTATAATAAATTAGCCAAATTCAACTGTCATTTTGACTATATCTTGCAATTCTTGCTTTAGTTGAGGGCAAATTTCTGCTAAATTATAAATATTATCTACTGTAACATTCAACTTATATGGATGTTTCTTATAAAATAGTTTTTGTATCTGTGAAAGTGTAGAATACATTTGCCATTCTATTTCAACCATTCCTCTGTAATCAATTGGATTAAAAAACAAAGGTTTATCAACATGATTATTTGTAAGATAGATGGATTCTCTGAGAAGATGTTGAAAAATGAGATCGATTTTTAATGATTTGCCAATATGGCAAATGTCCATATGACAAAATGAACAAGGAAAATTTGGTAACCGTGCCATTTCTTGTATAATGCTTCTATAACTGTTTAAGTAATTTATTATAATTAAAAAATAATAATAATAATAAATAAATAAAAAACACACAAGTGGTTTTGGGGACTATGCTAAAAAACATAGCTAATTTATTATAAAATATTATTATATTATATATAGTATTATAATATATATACTATTATAGTATATAGTATTTCATTAGTAACAGTATATACAGTCGGGGATTCAGTCCGTTTTAAATATATTTTGTACATTTCCCTTTTAGTGGTGCAGGCGTCACTGGTTCGGAGTGATGTATTTATTCCAACTGTCTGGGAGAAAGGGAGAAAAGAAACTTACGTAAAGTCCTGCTCCGATAATCAGAAACCCGACGACAAAAAGTTTAGAAATGAATCTATCTTTTCTTGCAATACAGGGCTGAAATTTGTCATCTCATGTATGTAATTGAATCCTTGAGCTTCATATTTGGGAAATTGCATTTCACTGGTTTCAACAGCTGTCAGCGAAAAACTAAAATAATTTCTTAAGTCCACTACCGAAGCTGGAAGGTTTTTCTGGGGTGGTTCGTCATTTTTCGAAGCTTGCACAATGGACTGTGATTGTAGGTTCTAATAAAAAAAAGATTGATAAAGCCAATGGGATTAAGAAAACTTAACAACTTCTCTCTTAAGAGTTGTGGTAGTGAAAGCTGTGAAACTTTCTCTATTAGGTACTTTTTCTTCGATTGTGTTCCATTCCTCACTTCTATGAGAGAAATAGGATGAAGAGCAGAGATTCACCATTAAAGCTCTAACGTCATTCTGGTTCCACAATGTGACAACAATCTTAACAAGAGCCCTATGCTCAAGTGAGAGATTTAGAGCGAACTTCATTATTAATGTTCAGGATATATTTTATATGCCAAAAAGGCTTAATTGATTTAAGGAAAAGAAGCAAAAATCACCAGTTATAACTTCCTAAGGAAATCTGTCTTCAGTATTTACATTAGTTTCTTTTCTTTATTTTTAGTAAATCTGCAAATGAGAACTTCATTATTAATGTTCAGGATATATTTTATATGCCAAAAAGGCTTAATTGATTTAAGGAAAAGAAGCAAAAATCACCAGTTATAACTTCCTAAGGAAATCTGTCTTCAGTATTTACATTAGTTTCTTTTCTTTATTTTTAGTAAATCTGCAAATGAGAACTTCATTATTAATGTTCAGGGTATATTTTATATGCCAAAAAGGCTTAATTGATTTAAGGAAAAGAAGCAAAAATCACCAGTTATAACTTCCTAAGGAAATCTGTCTTCAGTATTTACATTAGTTTCTTTTCTTTATTTTTAGTAAATCTGCAAATGAGAACTTCATTATTAATGTTCAGGATATATTTTATATGCCAAAAAGGCTTAATTGATTTAAGGAAAAGAAGCAAAAATCACCAGTTATAACTTCCTAAGGAAATCTGTCTTCAGTATTTACATTAGTTTCTTTTCTTTATTTTTAGTAAATCTGCAAATGAGAACTTCATTATTAATGTTCAGGATATATTTTATATGCCAAAAAGGCTTAATTGATTTAAGGAAAAGAAGCAAAAATCACCAGTTATAACTTCCTAAGGAAATCTGTCTTCAGTATTTACATTAGTTTCTTTTCTTTATTTTTAGTAAATCTGCAAATGAGAACTTCATTATTAATGTTCAGGATATATTTTATATGCCAAAAAGGCTTAATTGATTTAAGGAAAAGAAGCAAAAATCACCAGTTATAACTTCCTAAGGAAATCTGTCTTCAGTATTTACATTAGTTTCTTTTCTTTATTTTTAGTAAATCTGCAAATGAGAACTTCATTATTAATGTTCAGGATATATTTTATATGCCAAAAAGGCTTAATTGATTTAAGGAAAAGAAGCAAAAATCACCAGTTATAACTTCCTAAGGAAATCTGTCTTCAGTATTTACATTAGTTTCTTTTCTTTATTTTTAGTAAATCTGCAAATGAGAACTTCATTATTAATGTTCAGGATATATTTTATATGCCAAAAAGGCTTAATTGATTTAAGGAAAAGAAGCAAAAATCACCAGTTATAACTTCCTAAGGAAATCTGTCTTCAGTATTTACATTAGTTTCTTTTCTTTATTTTTAGTAAATCTGCAAATGAGAACTTCATTATTAATGTTCAGGATATATTTTATATGCCAAAAAGGCTTAATTGATTTAAGGAAAAGAAGCAAAAATCACCAGTTATAACTTCCTAAGGAAATCTGTCTTCAGTATTTACATTAGTTTCTTTTCTTTATTTTTAGTAAATCTGCAAATGAGAACTTCATTATTAATGTTCAGGATATATTTTATATGCCAAAAAGGCTTAATTGATTTAAGGAAAAGAAGCAAAAATCACCAGTTATAACTTCCTAAGGAAATCTGTCTTCAGTATTTACATTAGTTTCTTTTCTTTATTTTTAGTAAATCTGCAAATGAGAACTTCATTATTAATGTTCAGGATATATTTTATATGCCAAAAAGGCTTAATTGATTTAAGGAAAAGAAGCAAAAATCACCAGTTATAACTTCCTAAGGAAATCTGTCTTCAGTATTTACATTAGTTTCTTTTCTTTATTTTTAGTAAATCTGCAAATGAGAACTTCATTATTAATGTTCAGGATATATTTTATATGCCAAAAAGGCTTAATTGATTTAAGGAAAAGAAGCAAAAATCACCAGTTATAACTTCCTAAGGAAATATGTCTTCAGTATTTACATTAGTTTCTTTTCTTTATTTTTAGTAAATCTGCAAATGAGAACTTCATTATTAATGTTCAGGATATATTTTATATGCCAAAAAGGCTTAATTGATTTAAGGAAAAGAAGCAAAAATCACCAGTTATAACTTCCTAAGGAAATCTGTCTTCAGTATTTACATTAGTTTCTTTTCTTTATTTTTAGTAAATCTGCAAATGAGAACTTCATTATTAATGTTCAGGATATATTTTATATGCCAAAAAGGCTTAATTGATTTAAGGAAAAGAAGCAAAAATCACCAGTTATAACTTCCTAAGGAAATCTGTCTTCAGTATTTACATTAGTTTCTTTTCTTTATTTTTAGTAAATCTGCAAATGAGAACTTCATTATTAATGTTCAGGATATATTTTATATGCCAAAAAGGCTTAATTGATTTAAGGAAAAGAAGCAAAAATCACCAGTTATAACTTCCTAAGGAAATCTGTCTTCAGTATTTACATTAGTTTCTTTTCTTTATTTTTAGTAAATCTGCAAATGAGAACTTCATTATTAATGTTCAGGATATATTTTATATGCCAAAAAGGCTTAATTGATTTAAGGAAAAGAAGCAAAAATCACCAGTTATAACTTCCTAAGGAAATCTGTCTTCAGTATTTACATTAGTTTCTTTTCTTTATTTTTAGTAAATCTGCAAATGAGAACTTCATTATTAATGTTCAGGATATATTTTATATGCCAAAAAGGCTTAATTGATTTAAGGAAAAGAAGCAAAAATCACCAGTTATAACTTCCTAAGGAAATATGTCTTCAGTATTTACATTAGTTTCTTTTCTTTATTTTTAGTAAATCTGCAAATGAGAACTTCATTATTAATGTTCAGGATATATTTTATATACCAAAAAGGCTTAATTGATTTAAGGAAAAGAAGCAAAAATCACCAGTTATAACTTCCTAAGGAAATCTGTCTTCAGTATTTACATTAGTTTCTTTTCTTTATTTTTAGTAAATCTGCAAATGAGAACTTCATTATTAATGTTCAGGATATATTTTATATGCCAAAAAGGCTTAATTGATTTAAGGAAAAGAAGCAAAAATCACCAGTTATAACTTCCTAAGGAAATCTGTCTTCAGTATTTACATTAGTTTCTTTTCTTTATTTTTAGTAAATCTGCAAATGAGAACTTCATTATTAATGTTCAGGATATATTTTATATGCCAAAAAGGCTTAATTGATTTAAGGAAAAGAAGCAAAAATCACCAGTTATAACTTCCTAAGGAAATCTGTCTTCAGTATTTACATTAGTTTCTTTTCTTTATTTTTAGTAAATCTGCAAATGAGAACAATCTTTAATAGATTACAACAATCTTATACTAGTGCTTAAAGTTAAATTAACTTGAATGAGTCATATGCAAGTTGATACCATTCTGACTCCTGATTACATAAATCGGTGAGTACTGATAAACAAACAAGTTTTAAAAAAAATGTTCAACTTTAAATAATGTTAAATTAACTTTGAAGCAGAAGGTTGCATTACATATTTTAGAAAGTCACTGACACAAGTAAGATGGTAAGGAACCTTCCCTGGGTATCACTGACAACATTTGTGCTTCTTGAGGTATTAGCTGTAGTACTAGAAACTTGAAGACTGGAATGAAGCTAGCTGAAAATAGTGCTCAATAATTAGAAGGCACATCAGAGGACTGTGACCTAAAAGAAAAAGTAAAATATCATTTAAGAAAAATGGGAAACAATGAATTATATGCATATAATAGAAAAAGTTATTTATCTGTAAGTAAATGGTATAAAAGTATAAAGCTGCCAACCTTCCAGGGTTTTAAAGATGAATTAACATAATCTGAATCAAGAGTCATTTCTGTGTAGTATTTATTTGATTCTATATAAGTTAAATTTGGAAATAGGTATATTTAACCTTTTTTTAAAAAGAGGAGGAACAGAAGGTTGGTATACCAGGTGTCAATATCAATAAAACAATTTAGATGCAAGAAACACAAGAAATGTTAAATTTATGTCCTAAAAGATAAAGATACACCACACAAAATTTAATCTCAGAATTGTCAAAGAAAGAAACAAAAATAGCCATTCAATTGGGGATGGTGTTTTTTTTTTTCAATTTATGTTAGAAAATAAACTTAAGGGGTTGTCTTTATACTAAAATTGCAACAAACTTTGAAAATTTTTATACAAACACCCAATTTTGATAGTATATTTGGATTTTCCAGTACATTTTTACCTTTACATAACAAACGGTCAGCTGGTTTAGGAATTATGAAGATTTAAAATTTTGATTCGGTAATAATGAATTCTTTTTTAATCATTGGAAAACAGATTGCAATTTCAGTTAGTTTTTTAAACATAACTCAAAAGCTACTTGGCAGAATGAGCTATAATTTTCAATTCACATATTTGAAACTTCTAGAAATATTTTTTCTTTTAAAAAATTCATAGGTTGAAAATTAATTTAGAAAAACATATTTTGAAGATGATTTTAAAAAAAGTGTGATTTAATACTTATAGATTTCTTAACAAAAATTAATTTCTAAAAGCTTCAAATATGCTAATCCAAAGTTACCAGTCATTCTGACAAGTAGTTTTAAAAAAATAAGTCTGTGATGCAACTATTTGAGAGGAGATTAACATTACAAGATCCAAATTTTGACCTTTATAATTACTAAATTATTTCACTGAATGACTTCTCGTTAGGCATCCTACGCTAAAATTAAACAGAAAAGCTAAAAACGATGTAAAAATTAAGTAGTTATACTGAAAATATCAGAATTTGGTACAATATAAGTATGAAGACGACCCCTAAGTTTATCTTTTTTACACAAATTGAAACGACAAAATTTTCAGTCAAATGACTATTTTCATGATTATGTGATTAAAATGCATATGGGGTGTATCTTACATAATCTTAAACATGTAGACATTTGTATATATTAATTAAAACACAGGAATAAGGATGTTTATAAAAAACCAGTTTTTTTAAAGAATACTTTTTAACTATATTTTACAACTGTCACAAATAAAATGAAATAATAACATTGCAGTTTTTTTACTAAAAATGTTTGTCAGGAAACATGCATTCAATGAGTCCACTAGTTTTTCAATAATGTAGATTCTAATTTTAATGAACAAAAAAATAAATTTTCTCTAAAAACTTTTAATAATCACATCATTAAAATATAACTCAAAGACAGTTTAATCCAAAATATACACATGTGTTGTGTTTGGACTTTTAAATGTCTGAAAAGCTCTATACCAAAAAAGCAGATGTACAAAACAAATTCAGAAGATTTTACAAGACATAATTTTACATTTAAAAGGTTGGTTTGTTGGGTGCACTAGGGTAATATTTTACACATAAGTGCAAAACAAACTGGGATGTCCATTTAAATTGGAATCCAATCAACTTCAAACATTTGTGCTTAAATCAGGATTCAAACCAGGCACCATTTGCCCAGTAGCCAGCGCCCTAACCACTACACAAACATGTGGGCTATAATTTAAAAATAAGAAAAGTAATTAAATAGATTGAAAGAGAAATAATTGTTTTCTTTCTTATTCACTACTTCTATATAAAATGAAACCAAAGCAAACTATCTAAATCTGAAGAAAATAAAATATGTTTTCTTTTCTTTTAGAAAACTAATGTAAGTTTCCTTTTTTATGTGTGAAATCTTTATTTCAAAACATCAGTAACAACTGATAAACTGTTTTCATCTTATTAGAAAATGCATCATTTTGATTTTTGTTTGTTAGATTATAGCTGGAATTGTTGTAAAATAGGCAATGTTAAATATAAAAATTATATATTTTTTCTCATATAATTCGAATCTGCAATCATTTAAGATTTTAAAGGTGTCCCACCTTTTCCCCAGGAGGCAGAGTTGGGGGAGACAATTTTGATATCCCTAAATAGATTTTTTAAAATATTGAACACATATTTTCCGTTTTTCAATTCGATGTATATTTCTTAAATAATCGACCATTTCAAGACTTTTCGTACACCCTGTATATACACTGGTGTCGAAAAGTGAAGCATAAAACACAAAATTCTAATTTCCAAGCACGTAAGTACTCAGAAAGAAAATCATACAAATGGCAAGCGTAGCAAATGCATACTACCCTAGCAGCACAGTCAGGTGATGTGACATCTCCTTGATGTCACAAATAGTTACAAGTATCACAGACACTACAATAAACTGAAATGTGATATTTTTCATTCTTTTAATTTTATGCTCATTTGTCCCTTCACTGAGCAGTGACCATGACTGCTGATTTGTGACAAGTCACCAGGTGAATTTACAATGTAGTCATTTTTTGATTCTTATGTGATCGTCATTTGAAGACTCAACATTAGCGTTGAAATGTAATGAATTGCAAATAATGTCACAATGAAGTCACATGGTAACTTTCAGGGAATGAGACTTTACTATGAAGTCACCGTTGCACTGCTTTGTGAAAAGTCACAATGTTAATTCATTGTGTCATTATTTGGGCGCTGTACTAACTATAATAAAAATTTTGAATTTTTAGAGTAAGAATAGGTTAAAATGAAAAGAGATATGTATATAAATATCTAACTATGCATTTATATGTTCCCATGTGTCTATAAAAAAAAGTTAATTTTTTGTGGCAGTTTTGAAAAAAGGCCTCAAAGAACTCTAGATTATCTGTCTGTCCCTTAGTTTAATCAGCCCCTATATGTAATAAAATATTTTTAATTTAGAGAAGAAAAGAACAGCAGCAAATTTGGGGAATTCAATAATAAATTTAACACCTCTTTGACATAGCATTATACATAAATTTAAAAGAAAACATTTGTCACATAAAAATCTCTTTAAAGACATTATAGAATGAAACTGATATGTTACAAAATACTGCGTGATTCAATTTGATTTTGGTCTTAGGATTTTAATGAAGTAACATATTTCATGGATGTTGTCATTTATGTTGTCATGAAGAAAGACTGAGCACAGCAAAACATGAGATGTCAAATGGAAAGGCAGTTGAAAATTGCCAAAAATGGACATGTTGACACTCATAACATTAAAAATGTTTTTGAAATGCCTGGCATACTAAGTGCCATGCCAATTTTAAAGTTTACCATTTCATATGCCAATTTTAACCATAATAAAATGTATATTATTTCTAAATAGCATTTATTTTAGATTGTTTATGAACTTAAAGGATCAGGGTCCATATAAGCCGTGTTTTTGGCCCATGAAATAAGACTGAAATTCGACTTTGTTATACTCTGACTCAATCATTTCACTGTTTAATATTAGAAGCTTTATTATCCTGCAAGATTTCAACAATAGTTTTCACATTTTGTTCAGATTTATAGGACTTACACAAGCTCACAGTTCCTATTATTCGTAGATTTTATGAAAAATACGCAATTTCTCCTCATTTTACTTCAATTTTTAAAATTAAAAGTAGTTAAAAAGATAAATATTCTAAAAAACAATGACATTATTAACAAATCCAAAATTGTATAATAAGTAAGGTAGTGTATAAATGCACAAATAAAGCATGAAATTGCAATAAAAATAAGACCTACTTACTGTTCATTTGTCAACAAAGTAAAAGGTGCTAGATAATCCACACGTTTCCAGAAATGCAAAGCAATCCAAAGCCTAGCAGGTGGTTAACATGGGCTAACACAAGAGTCGTGCTGAAGAAAATGTAGTTGTCAGTGAAAAAAATTAAATCATCTAAAAGCTGATATAATCATTAATTGATTTCTATGCTTAGCATGTCACTAATATGCTCTCATTTTAAAGCAGAAACAATTTAAAAGCTTGCCAAACAATAATGCGCACTGACTTTAACATCCTCAACCTTTGACCTCTTAAAATTCCATGAAGATTTAGGAAATAATATGTACTAAACTATAACCTTTTCGGATTCCTTGAATCCAAGGCACTCAAAATGTCAAAAGCAGGTTTTATGATCTGAAAAATGAAAGTGGACACAATTTTTAATACGGATACTCCAAAATCGCATTAATATTAAAAAAGTAAACATAAAACACTATTCGAATGATATCTCTAAAAATTTAATGACAAATGGGATGATGCTTTTTTTCTCAATGACTTCCCCTAATTATAATTGGTGTTGTAACGAATAGTGATTTGGCTAAAATATTACATTTTTCTAAAATGCACATTTTGATAATTTATGTATATTAAATTATAACATACATGTATGTAAATTGTATATACATATTAATTTAAATATAGAAGTACAGTGGAACACAAATTGAACTTTATTATTTTTTTAGGTACTTCTCTATTATCCCATCGACCACTTTTCATAACAAAAAACTATCGCCAAACTGTAAGATTAAACGCCAAAAATGCAGTTATATTTATTTATTGTCAGAAGCATTATACTTGTTTGTTATGTAATCCAGTGGTTTTTGATTCGACATTTGCGTGTATTTTTCATTATGTTTTACTGATTTATTAGTTATTTCATTCATTAAAATAGCAATTGTGTCCTTAAATTCTCATATTTTATTTATTTTGATATTCCAATATCTCCTGCTTATTTGGCGTTATAGTTTTTTGTTATGAAAAGTGGTCGACAGGATAAAAGAGAAGTATCTTTTTTATTTGAATGTTTAAAAATTTTAACAGCTTGTTATATTTTTGTAATATTTCATGCTAATTATAAAACAGAACTTTTACAAAGTGTAAATTACTAATTGCATCATTTTATCTATAGATACTTGCAATTCAGTACATTTTATCCACTATAAGAACTCATTAGGACTGTTAAATGTGCTTTACAGTTTATTTATTTTTTAGAAAACTACTTTCATCACAAAAAGTATTGTTAACTTAAATCTAGCATTTTAAAACAGTTGTTTAACACACATATATCACATAAATTTGTTAAATTAATAAAAAGGATTAATATCACCACTTTTCTTGAATTCAGTTTTATGTCCTACTTAATATGAATGGTACAAAATGATTATTCAGAATTTTCCATTTGTATTTATTATTTGCAATCATCTTTTTTTTTTTTTTTTTTTTTTTTAGACAAATATGTCAAAAAAATGTAGAAAATATTTAAAAAAAAGAAATAAAGAACAATAAAAATCTGTCCTATTTATTAACACTACTTTAGGAAAGCAAAAAGACTTGATCATCCTTTGAATATTTATTGAATGCTCGGATTTTGTCAAAACTATTTCACATATGATTGATGAGTATTTCACATATTTTCATAAATATTTCACATTAGATTATTTTTCTATAAACCTTTAATTTAATTTTATTAATTTAATCGGAAAAATTAATGATTCAAATCTAGGAATCTATGAACTTGATATATTAAGTGCATTTGTAACATAAAGAAAATGTAACTCTTTCTGTCGATTTTGGCAAAATAACAAGTCTTCTTTATACCAATAAGTAATAAATTATAAAATCATGCACATGCGAGTGAACATTTACACAATATTCATTTCTAGACAGACAAATATAAAATAACTTACCACACCCAAATCTACGAATGAATGAAGGAGGCAAAGAATATACATATAGATAAATATTCTTTGAAGGAGGGACGCTGAAGATAGAAATAGTAGCAACCAATCACAGTGAATGAGTGGTGAATCTACGCCAAAGTTTCGCCAACATAGGAAGAGTGAGATAAAATGCTTGTCTAGTAACCTTGCTTGGTTGTCTCAATATACGGTTGCGTTATTGGAATAATTAAATAATATATATATTTAAAAAAAGGAACTTGCAAAGCAAATTAAAAAAATAAATTTATTTCCATATTGTTAAAGGGACAGATATTAAAATTATTTTATTTAGTCAATGCTACAATAATGTTGCATTTTTATATTAAATCTTGCTCAGTCTATTTAATCTTAAAAATTTAAATTTAAATTTGAAACATGATATTAAAGCAACTTTAAAACATTTCATTTAGAAATCTAAATAAATCTTCAACTTTTTAAATTATTTGAACTTCTCATGTTTCTTGTCTGTTAGAATTTGCTACAATACAAATTTTGCATAATGCATGTAAAACTGAAAAAAAAAAGTTGAAGATTTATTTAGATTTCTAAATGAAATGTTTTAAAGTTGCTTTAATATCATGTTTCAAATTTAAATTTAAATTTTTAAGATTAAATAGACTGAGCAAGATTTAATATAAAAATGCAACATTATTGTAGCATTGACTAAATAAAATAATTTTAATATCTGTCCCTTCTCGGACTTAACAATATGGAAATAAATTTATTTTTTTAATTTGCTTTGCAAGTTCCTTTTTTTTTAATATCTCAAGTTTTTTAATAACAATTTAATATGAAGCAGATAAGATTCAAACGAGGCAAGTATGTGAAAGACTGCACATATCAAAATCAGTATTGGTAATATGAAATATACAGTTCAAACATTGATTATTCTGTAAACAATTAAAATAATAAAAGTAATTTTTAACAAAAAAAATGTATATAACGGACTTTAACGGATTGTTTCTCATCTTCATCTTGATAATAAACGAATCATGTTCATTTTTGCAAATAATTTTATTCCATCGTGTAAAATACATTTGCAACCACTTTGGAAATAGACACTAGTAAGCGGTGTGTGAATGCTGTTAATAAAATCTTATGTTGTTTTATCACATAAGAAGCATAAAAATAATAATGAGTATATATGAAACAACTGTATTCTGATTTTGTTATAAAATGTGTAGTTATGGAGAATAAAATTTTCAGCAAAATATTTCTTTTTGTAGCTGAATAAATATTTTACCTTATATTGACAATTTCTTAATTTAACATTTCTGTAGAAGCAAAATGTAAACATCTGCAAGATTTTTTACAAAACATGTACGATCTGTTATTTTCATATCGTCACAAACAGTCCATTTATTGATCTCGTTTTCATTTGAATGCACCGGTTGGTTCCTATTTGAGACCACCATTTTGCGAAATCGTGCCAAATCGTCGATAGTTAGCCAGATGTAGCTCTTTTATTGTTGGAAAGGCTGAGCAATGATATTTTTTGTGATGACGCGTTTGTTATGTATGACGTATTTGTTACGTCATCTAGTGATTCTTTATTCGACGTTTATTTGTATTTTAATGATATTTAATGATTTATAAGTTATTTAAAACATGTTTTTTTTTTTTAATACAGTTAAATAACACTTACGTCATTAAATGGTTATGTGATATATGATATTAAAAGAAAAAAAAGCATTGAAAAAATTTCATCATCTGCTTCTTTATTTAAAGCTTGATTTTTTTTTTTTTTTTTTATGTATGTGAGTGGTTACTCTTGTTACTTTAGAACAGTATAAATTAATTGATTGCAGTTTTCATGGAAGTCTCATGTTCACGAAGCGATCATACATGCGGTACAGTGATCGCGGCATTAACTAATTTCGTGTATTTTTGGGGATTCCGATACGATGAGGTTGCTGTATCCAGTGATGTTTTTTTTTCGGTTTCATGTTCGCGAAGCGATCATACGTGCGGTACAGTGATCGCGGCATTAACTAACTTCATGTATTTTTGGGGATTCCGATGCGAAGAGGTTGCTGTATCCAGTGATGTTTTTTTCGGTTTCATGTTCGCGAAGCGATCATACGTGCGGTACAGTGATCGCGGCATTAACTAATTTCATGTATTTTTTGGGATTCCGATGCGAAGAGGTTGCTGTATCCAGTGATGTTTTTTTTCGGTTTCATGTTCGCGAAGCGATCATACGTGCCGTACAATGATCGCGGAATTAACTAATTTCGTGTATTTTTGGGGATTCCGATACGACGAGGTTGCTGTATCCAGTGATGTTTTTTTTCCGGTTTCATGTTCGCGAAGCGATCATATGTGCGGTACAGTGATCGCGGCATTAACTAATTTCATGTATTTTTTGGGATTCCGATGCGAAGAGGTTGCTGTATCCAGTGATGTTTTTTTTCGGTTTCATGTTCGTGAAGCGATCATACGTGCGGTACAGTGATCGCGGCATTAACTAATTTCGTGTATTTTTGGGGATTCCGATACGACAAGGTTGCTGTATCCAGTGATGTTTTTTTTTCGGTTTCATGTTTGCGAAGCGATCATACGTGCGGTACAGTGATCGCGGCATTAACTAATTTCATGTATTTTTTGGGATTCCGATGCGAAGAGGTTGCTGTATCCAGTGATGTTTTTTCTTTGGTTTCATGTTCGCGAAGCCATCATACGTGCGGTACAGTGATCGCGGAATTAACGAATTTCGTGTATTTCTTGGGATTCTGATACGACGCGTTTTCTGTATCCAGTGATGTTTTCTTTTTTCGGTTTTGTGTTCGCGAAGCGATCATACATGCAGTACAGTGATCGCGGCATTAACTAATTTCGTGTATTTTTGGGGATTCCGATACGACGAGGTTGCTGTATCCAGTGATGTTTTTTTTTCGGTTTCATGTTTGCGAAGCGATCATACGTGCGGTACAGTGATCGCGGCATTAACTAATTTCATGTATTTTTTGGGATTCCGATGCGAAGAGGTTGCTGTATCCAGTGATGTTTTTTCTTTGGTTTCATGTTCGCGAAGCGATCATACGTGCGGTACAGTGATCGCGGAATTAACGAATTTCGTGTATTTCTTGGGATTCTGATACGACGCGTTTTCTGTATCCAGTGATGTTTTCTTTTTTCGGTTTTGTGTTCGCGAAGCGATCATACGTGCATTACAGTGATCGCGGCATTAACGAATTTCGTGTATTTTCGTTTTTTCAACTTCACATTAATCGTTAACTTTTACGTAATATCGATGAAATGTGTATAAAATGTTGTTTTTTATTGCTCATATAATCTTTTTTATATCTATCTTTTTAAATTTGTCAAATAAAATATTTTATTTCACTCATAAATGCAGTATCTAAAAAAAATCAACTGTGTATGGTATAATTTACTAATTCTGTATTTAAATTATCATTCTTTTGTCCAAATTGTTTTGAACGAATAAAATTTGACATTCGTTACATTGTTACTCTCGTATAAATGCAATATATTTTTCAGTGACGTTTTTATCGCTAAATTCATTACTTTTCCTATGTGTAACTATTTAAAAATTAAGAATGGCAACATTTTACCACTTGCTTATTGTGGGTTACAATATGATAAATGTAAGTAAACTAATTAGAAATCGCCAATATGGCATCATTTTCAAAAAGCGCCAAATGGTGGCTTGAAATAGGACTATGCCGAATGCACCATTGTTATATAATGGCCTGAATCAATGAACTTTCCTTTATGCAAAATAGCAGATTTTGTTTTAAAGGTTATATTATTTATTAAAACCTTTTGGTTTGAAAATCCTGTTATAGGGCACGTACTTTTAAAAGTTTTATTCGGACCCATAGAGACATTTGTTGAAGAAAATCTGGCTAGTTGCACAAACAAATATTTTCCACAAGAATTTAATCGAGTTTGACACATTTTAGTTCTGTTTTTGCAATGAACACAGGCAATGTTTTCAGTCTGCCATCGTGTTAGGAGATCATTGAAATCAACTGCATCTTCCCTATTATTAAAGTCATGTGGAAATCTCACAATAAATGCATTAAATGGTTCTGTACTAATACATATATCTCGATAACTTGAGCAATTACTACATTTCTCCCAAAGATCTTGCTTCATTTGAAAAAGATCTATGGCATTGACTTTTTGTTTTTACAAATTTTCCAGTAGGTAATCAAGAAATTCTAACGGGTCTTGATCAGTACCATCATGAAACTTTACATGAAGTGTTTTTCTGACTTCAAGTGTATCTACGGTTTCAATCTGTGGATTTTGCAAAGTAGTGAATATTTGTTTCAAACTTTTGTTGTAGGACCAGGATCAATAACTCTTTCCTGAATTTTTTTAACTAATTCTGGGATACAGAAGAGAGTTTGCAACATAGCATTTGCGTAACACAAACGATCTGTATTTGTAAAGCCTTTAAAGACAAAGTAATTTAAATCAGTAATATGGTTTTTATTATTTTTTTCACTAACAATTACTGATATGTCAGATGAAACAACCATTTTACTCTCAGGGTATTTTCTGGAACATACAGCTAATTGTGGCAAATCAGATCTGTATTCCTTTCTAAGACAATTATATTCCTTAATAGCATTTGGTGAGGCATAAACTTTACTTGCATCAAATTTAAGAAGATGTAAACCTTCTAAACTTGTGACTCTGGATAAAGCAACATAAGACATGCTACTTTAAAAAATGTTAGGACCCAAGTTAATCATTACACAATTCAGGCTTACTCCTTGACTTAATTTCACGATTTCCTCGATAATATCGTGAATATTTATTTGATGTATCACTTAACGGTTCAGACAGAGATACTCTTTGTATAGGGTTAGGATACTCTTCGATTGGGCCATTTAAATCAATGAAATGCCGAGAGCAAACATACCAGTCTCTAGTCACCGTTTCTGTATTTGTTATACCACAAGCAGAAAGCCATTCGTTACATTTACTCAAGTTTTTCTGTGGTTTAAGAAAAGGGAAAAACAAAACTCCCAGCATATAGTCTTTGTAAAAGTATCGTGCATCACTCTTGCAACCAGAAAATTTGCATTTTTTCACCATGTTGAATTTTAGTAATCATCGATTAAGAGAGAAATTTGAAAACGCATTTCGTAACATCACAGGATCACTAGATAAGTAAATATCGAACATTCATCCAATTTTGATAAAGGCAGTAACATCTAAATTAAAGTCCAAATACTGCTTAAAGTGATAAAAACATAACACGGAATATTTAAAATACCTTTTTAATGTAGATCGTTTACAACTATTGGTGACATCTTCGGATCTTAAAGATAAATACAATATTCTCGCATATTTTTGAAATAGTAAACATATACCACGAGATCGCATGTCCAAGGCTAGCAGGTGCTTAAATTGGCCAAAACTGGGAAACGTGAAAAATTATTATTTGTTTTTATTTTTATTGCTTCTTCAATCTATCGATCATCGCGTGCCAAATTTTAGCTAATTATTTTAAATATTCCGTGTTATGTTTTCATCACTTTGAGCAGTATTTGGACTTTAATTTAAAGACTCCACGTTTACTACATTTAGAGTTTTTTGATTGAAGGATTTATTTTTTTACAGAATTAGGTGTTTTGAAGAAAATTTGTGGAAGCGCGTACAAAAAGTCGGAAAAACTCTAGTAAATTAACTCGTTCAATGGGATTTCCTGTGTTAAATTAACATTAGGATGTCACACTGGAAATAAATAAGCCTTGCGCTACCGCACAAGGCTTAATATACATCTCTTTCCGCCGAATTAACGTTCGGGTCCATATATGAAACAGCTGTCACAGACGCACGAGGATTGGCGCGATTTTTGTTTGTGCAATTTCACGAGAAAACCCTGTTTTCCGGTATCTGTTTGGCCTAGCTTGCTAAAAGAGCATGTTAGTTTTATTTTATTATGAAACAGTTTATTTTATTTTTAAATGCACACAGTTTTTATTATAAACACACGCAATTTATTTTAGTATAAAACACACACAATGATTAATTTATTATGAAACACACGGAATCTGTTCTAGCGGGTTGCCATACGAAGCAAAATCTCGCCAAAGTCTTGGCATTGTCCAGGCAAAAAATTGCCATTTTGGCGCGACAGCTGTACAGCATTTATAGGGAAGGGCTGTATTTATATGTTTTAAGTTGTGTCTTATATAAAGTTAATTTTTCATAGATGCTTTCATATCTGAAGTTTACAGCTTTTTTTGCAAATCTAATCTAGAGCAAAAAACCTTTTCTACCGCATAGTCAAATCCAGATAGATTATTGTTCAAGAATTCTGCATTGCAATTTTTGAAATTATTTACTGATATGATTATTTAATAATTTTCAATCAAACAACATGTTTTAATAAAATGTGAGTGTACTAAGTCAAAAGCCATTATATATCTCTTTCCTCAGGGCGGAAACTAAGGGGGAGGGGGGGCAAAAGGGGCATGTGCCCTAGGTGTCAGAACGAGAGGCACATGTGCTGAATTCAGACACTTTTCTCCGGGAGGAATTTCTGTGGCTTTGGGGGGTGGGGATTGCACTTTTTAACAATTAAAAGCATGAAATCTCAAATCTTCCAGGGGGACATTTCAGTGCTCCGGGGGGGGGGGGGGGGAGATGTTCCACTCCCGGGCCACCCTCCTGGATTCAACACTGCAGATGGGGCACCAGATGAAGAATTGGTTTGTCGTTTAATACAAAAAAATATATGAAATTTGGGTAAAAATGTTTTGCAGATGAAAAAGACAAAAGAAAAACTGGTGAAGGGCATTAAAATTGACAAATATATGAAAAGATTGGTGGGGTCGGGTGGCTTCCTGGGATACTAAAAATGAAAGGGTGGAAAATATGCACTTTTATTTTTATCATCCATACCCGGCCTTAGAGGAGGCGACTGCCCGGGACACTAAACACTAAAAGGTAGAAAATTCACAAAATAAAGTACTTAAAAGAGTCCTGGTCAGTCAGAAAAAATCCCATGTTTATCTCAGAACAAGCTATAGTCCTCACCCCCTCGATAACTGTCAAGTGGGCGTTTACTGATAATTACCGTGAAGTCCCCTACCGCTGTCAGTTGAAAATATTTATGCTTGGAAGGGAAAGAACTCATGAGTTCTAGGGACACTTTCAGTTAAATGTTGATATATATATTTTTTTTAGCTTTTAGGAAATACGACATCAAATGGCTAAACTATTTCTCTTTGACTAGTTTAATTGATAATAGTGGTGCAGCTGAAATTTTTCATCTCGGTTCTCGGAGGTGTTTTAAATCTTTATTAAAGAATAATTTCATTGTTTCTCGTTGTAAATCTGCCCCTTTTTTAATACTTAGTATTGCTAACTGTGGAATTTGTAAAAACTGATGTAAAGCAAAACACACAGTCAAAATAAATCTAGCTTTCAGCTAAATAATAAGCTTGAAACAGTTTCAAGGATTCAAAAAAGAGCCCCAATCTGACAGAAAAAAAAAAAGGGATCAGAAGATTTTATGTGCTGCTATTGCTTTTGTCTCATTCTTTCACTCTTCCTTCATTGATAGGGTTCTCTTTTAGGAGGCCTTGACACAATTGTATGCTATTTTTTTTACTAGTTTGCTTTTCTTTAATTTACATTTTACACATTTATTGACTGTAGCAAGAGTTTGTGTTAAATTTATCTGGGAAAGGTTTTAATCCCCAAATAGAAAAAATTCCAAAATAATTCATGATTGCTGCTGGATTTTGTTATAAAATTATTAAAAGTAAAAAATGCAGTAAAGCCGGGGCCGTAGCTAGAGGGGTGCCAGGGAGGGGGGAGGGGGCTCAACACCCCCTGAAAAATTATTGAGCCCCCCCTCCCTGGGAAAGTTGCCAAGGTCACCAAATGAAATTCTGTTTCAAAAATCCAAATGAAACTCTGTTCAAAAATTGAACTTAGTTTTTACAGTTTTGCATAATTTAAATTTTAGTATTTCTTTAAACACTGCAAATAAGTGCTTCAATAGGCACACATCCTATCTGCACATACTCAGAATTAGCAACATTTTGCTGATGCAAACATTGACTTTTGCATTAGTTATATACTGAAATTTTGCATTTTGCAGCGTTTTCCATTATTAGCATAAAACAAAGTTATTCTAATGAGTTTGATAGTAAATATGATGCTTATGATAAACATTATGTTTCCTATTTGAGTCATCCTAGTTTAAATATATATATATATATATATATATATATAAGATCCTTAATTTATAAATGATACTAATGAAAAAGTGGTTTTAGCATTTGAATAATTTTAGAATGCAAACTAAATCCTTGATTTTTCAAACGTTTCTTATCATATAAAAACATAACTTTAGAATTTTAAGGGGCAGTGAATATTCAGAAACAAGTGGGTAACTATGATCGAAGATTGCACAAAGGGTTTCTTTTAATATTCCTTTCAAAACACTTTATCCTTCCTTTAATAAATCCAAATAAATTTCATTTTCAAAAAAAGTCATGTTTTTTATAAAATAAAAAATTACCAGTCTATTTTTTTTCGTTTCTTCGAATATCTAAACCAGCCTGATGGCGGGCGAAGCCCGCTACTATAGTCTGTCATAATAATATCTGTCATGTGGACTAAATGTGATATTTAAAAGAAATAATTTCAAAATTAAACATGTTGTACACCTTCAAAATGTTGAAATATGCGAATATTTCCATAATCGGGTTTTTATCATGATTCAATACGTTTCTCAAACTCATATATTTACTACTTTCTATTACTCATATTGATACTCGCTTTGTATTATTCTCAAACATTTGAGAAATTCGTTAAACTTCCGATATGACGTCAGATTAATTTTCTTTTTAATTCTCTAAATGACATGATATTAATCTGCTTTCTGTACATACACATACCCATACTCCTTGTATTATTGAGAAATCTTTGAAAATTTCCATTTTATTACCAATATGCGTCAATCATTTTTATTTCATATTAATCTTTTTTCAATGGGTGAAACTTTTTATTTTATTTTCATTTTTCACGTGGAAATCTTTCAATAGAAAATTAATTATTGTAGACAGAATTTTACTGTGGATTTTTAATTGTTGACAACTGCTATAAAGAAAAATGCTTAAATTTAATAGAAAAAGGCTGTTAGAATTTTGGCTTTTTACCTGTATTTAATAAAATAATATGACTTTTTCAAATTTTAATATTTTGAGCTTCATAGCAGGTTTTCAGTTATATATACACAAAGTTTCAACTCTGTATGTTATATAGGTTCTGAGAATGGCTCTGTGACGGACAGACAACGGAGCTGGAGTAATAGTGTTTCTTGAGATGAACGAAACCCTAAAAAATTAAAGGTTGCAACTCTTTTGAACTGTGAGCTTTTTATTTACATACTGACATCATCACTTTTTATTTCACTAGTATAATTTTACACTGAAAATTTTCATTCTGCAGCCAGTGATGCCAGAGGGCATACGCTGTAGGTAGAGGGAGTATATGCTAAAGAGCTTATGCCCTAAAGAGTATATGCTATAGTGTTTTTGAGAAGTGGGTATACAGTATTCCTTAAAATAATACAGAAAATATACGGCGTATCCACTGTATATCCTCTATTACATCCCTGTCTGCAGCTTTTACTTTTCTTAGAATGAAATAAAGTTAATATAAACAGTTTAATAAGAAACACAGTGCCTACAATATGAAAAAATCTCAGACAGCTCGGCCGACAGGTTCGATTTCGAAGACGCAGACCGTGGGGCATCTGTTTATTGGGAATTGCAGAAGAAATGACCTTTTTGCCATGATTGGGCAGATGGGACCGCCCACTTCGAAAACTACCTGTGTCTGTAGGCGGAGCCGGCAGGGATTTCTTTGTTTTTATTTATTTTATTTTTTTTGCTGTAAGGGTTGGTCTTATAAAAAACTTGTAGATAATATTAAGAGGATTTATAATAAATTTAAGCGAATTTAATATCTTGTGAATTGACAAAGTTATGAATTTTTTTCTTCTTAAACCCCTATCCCTTCCCTTCTCGAGGCCATTTTTAATGATATCAAAATCTGTAATACATAAATTTTTGGCCCTTTTCCTAGAAGTAATCATAACTTTAAATGGATTCGATACATATCATAATTAAGATGTTATGAGTTTTTATCTGTTTTCACAAAAAGCCCCCCCCCCCATTGGTTCGATTTTGACCATTAACGAACTTGGCCGAGATTTTATGCCCCTTGATTTTATGTATCAGTTTGGAAGAGATTTGTGCAGAATTATCGAAGTTATCATGTCCATAAAAAAGTGATATAGATAGATAAGATAGATAAAAGTTTTGAACTTGGGGTGGTTTTCGGTTCTGAGAGTCATGATCGGCATAGATCTATAAAAATTTTCCAGGAATTCCAACATAGGGGAGAATGTAATAGGTAGTATTTCTTACAAAATCTACCTAATATGCACTAATTTACTTTTATATATATACTTTGATCATATATATATCTGTGTTTGTGCGTGCATGTGTCAGAGAAAGAGAAATAGTATGACCCCCCCCCTCCCCCCTACATTTTCTTGAGCACCCCCTATTGTTTGCTTCTAGCTACAGCCCTGAGTAAAGCTAAGGTGGTTTCACTTTATTACCAGTAGAATATTTTAGAACCCATTTTTGAAGAAGAAATTCCAGCTTTATATGAAAAAGACATTAACAATTAATGATAATTATTAATTATAATATGTATGAAGCTCAATTATTGAGCTTCATATGAACAAAGTCTCCCAACCGTCAACTTCCGTATATTTAGTAAATAAAGAATCCCAATCGGAAATAAATTGTGTATTAATTGAAGAAATGCATGTAAAATCACTTGACCCCCCCCCCCCCCCTCATGAATGGCTTTCTTCTGCATCTGGATTGTTTAAATGGATTCCACGAACAATTAAAAGACTTTGGAAAGTTTTTACAAGAAGTATCGGAAAAAATTGACATGACTGTATATTTGAAAAATATAACTATAATTATATTTAAAAAAAAAAAAAAAGATATTTTGTATTTCAGATAGTTGCTTTTTATCTAATATATAAGACATGAACGTTTTATTTTTCATCTTTATATGAATCTCAATACAAATTCGATTTTTTAACTAAAACTCAAAGTAGCGTCAATGTGCAAAAAAAAAAAAAATTTTTTAATTTAAAAATTAAAAATACATACCTTCATTTCTGACGTCAAGATCATCTAAAGCTAATTAAATTTTACTACATGCTTTAACTAAATGTACATGTATGTTATATAAAAAATTAAAGTTCAAGTAAATCTATAGTAATAAAGATGGATGTTTATCTGTCTGTGTGTATGCATGCATTCCGTTTTGAAGAAAACCGCTGTGCGCAGAGTTACAAGATTTATCAGGAAGGTATTTTTATGTCTGAAGTTCTGAATTTTTTTAGCTAGTTTTTGAAATTTTTCATTAGATTATTTTGAATATGATTTTTTTATGAGATTTTTTTTCTCTGTGTTTCGAGACGATTTTTCCACGTTAGTAAAAAGGAATCGGATTAAAATATTAGAACAATATAGTAAATTTTGTCATTCAATTCCAATATAGTAAATTTTTTCCTTCAGTGCAAACATAGTAAAATTTGTCCTCATCTACTTTTGAATTTTTCATGAAATATTTATGCGATTTTTATGCTTTTTCGTGCTTTGGAGCGATTTTTTGACATTAGATTTTTGTAAAAGGATTTGCTTTTGGCCCCTTTTAGCCCTAAATACCTAGTAAATTTTGTTATCTCTTTTTTTTTTTTCGAAAATTTGTATGCGTTTTTTTGTATTCTGCAGCAGTTTTTTCACTTATTTTTTCTGAAACGGAAAGAACTCTCCATTAATTTTTGCCTCTGACGTGATTAAATTCAAGTAGGAAGAATATCGGATAGGTTACAAAAGCAACGAGAACGACGATGAAATTTAAATATTATAAAAAAATCACAATAATAAAAGGTTTGCTTGATTATAGACCAGGGAGGGCATAGCAATGCAACAGTGTAAAATATGTAAGGCCTCCTTGAAAGAGCAAGGGAGCCTCCAGCCACATTGTTCGTTTATTTCAAGGTTCATTTCGGAAAAAATAACTATGAATAAAACACAATAAAAGTATTGCTGTGAATTAATATCTTTCAGAATAATATTTAAATATATTAAAAAATGAGAAAAAAATATGCCAAAATAAATGAAACAATTAAAATAAACAAATACTAGGCATTTATAAAGAAGCTAAATAAACAGTTTTAAAAAAAAGTGCATTTACATATTACTTATATGTATGCTATGATTAGCATGCATTTAAATCATTCAACTAATTATTTCCCCAGCATTAGATTTATAAGTAAACACATTTTATGCAATTGAAAAATCTATAAAAAAATAATAATAGAGCTTTCACTCTAAAGATACCTTTCAAATTAAATATTTTACTGTTTCCTTCGAAAAAGTAAAAAAAAAAGGGGGGGGGGTGTAGGATTCAAGAGAGCAACTGTGTATAAATAAACCTCTGCATTTTCTGCAAGGAGCAGACAGCTTTAACTTCCCATTTTTACTTATACGTGAATCGGATATCATTGCCAGTATATACAGTAAAAACTACTCGGATGTGCTAATCCCAAAACTTCTATCGCACACAGGTTTTGTATACACTAAAAACGAATCAGCACCAATTTATATCAATATCTAACTTAATATAAAGTTTTATTAAATTCCGTGCATTAGTTCTTCAGATATAACTATTGTTAAAATCGTGTAAATCCTGCAAAATGCAGCATAACAGCGCCAACTGTTGGGATATTTAGACTAAAACCTAATCCACAACAATTTATATCAACGTCTAACTCAGTCTAAAGTTTGATGAAAATCCGTGCATTAATTCTTGAGATACAGTTATTGTGAAAATCATTAAAAAAGTAGAATAGCAGCGCCACCTGTTGGGCTATTTGCACCAAAATGTAATCAACATCTATTTATGTCAAGGTCTAACAGAATCTGAAGTTTCATGAAATTCCGTTCATTAGTTCTTGAGATTCAGCTATTGAGAAAATCATGCAAAAAGTAGCATAGCAGCGCCACCTGTTGCGATATCTACACCAAAACGTAATCAGCGTCTATTTATGTCAAGGTCTAATTGAATCTGAAGTTTGAAGAAAATACGTGCATTAGTTATTGAGATAGAGCTAATGCGAAAATCGCAAAAAATTCAGCATAGCAGTGCCACCTGCAGGGCGATTTTCCCCAAAAACTAATCAGTACCAATTTATATCAGGGACTAACTGAATATAAAGTTTTATTAAATTCCGAGCATTAGTTCTTGAGATAGACCACCCAGAAAATTTTTGTCACATATAGACAGACAGAGTCACAGACAGACATTTTGTAAAAACAGTCAAATCGTGTTCAGGACCTGAAACACATAAATCCGTCGAAAACCGGAAGTCCAAAATTTTCACGAATCCAATACTTTCTTCTTGTAAAGATATAAAATATATAATCAGAAAATAAAGCTCACGAAGAATTTATAAAAACATATCCTCAACCAGCTTTTCCGAGTTTTCTCAAGAACTGAAAATGTAAATGCTGCTAATGCAATGATAACAGATAATGCAATCATAAACAGATTGATCCCCCTCAAAAGTAACCCTATCTTGGAGGAAGAACCGTTCACAATCGGGGGGAGATTTATTACGGCTGGGGGGGAAAGGAGTGAGACATGTAAAATAAGAATCACAGATTTTTCTCAATAAAATATCTGCTTTAATACGAACCGAATTAAAATATTTTTATATCTATAAATAGCTAAGAAACAATGTGTAGGCTTTATTATTTTTTAAATTTCGGAAGTAAGAAATAGCACTATGTATAAGCTGATTTACAGATGGCCAAGCGGATTCTTTCAACATATGCTGTTTTTAAACACTAAAACAAATATTTAAATTTATCTGAGAGAAAAATGAAATTTGTGACTACGCGATGATTCGTCTGAAGTATCACTCACAAAAAACAAAATTCGAAAAACTTAATTATTTGATGAGATATTTTATGGAAACCGAGGAACTTTAATGCCATTGGTTTAACATGGGAAAGGGGAATACAGAATCTGAGTGATCTGCCACCTTAATAAGAACTTATTTAGTTTTTTTTTTTTTTTTTGTAAGTTGCTATTATAATTTTGAAAATTAGTGTTAGGTTCTGGAAAGCATCGAGACATATCACTCTATTGATAGGAAGAGCATATAAGTAATAGCTTCATGAAACTGGATGTGGGTAGCACCCAAAGATATTTTGTGGTATTGGAATTCATTGTTACACCAACAGAAATCCTGGTTTTTCAGTTTTTAAGACATTGTGATTCACAAAACTATGACTAACACCTGCTCAATTGTAATGTAATACTACAACTGCAGTAAAATATGTGAAAATGAAATCTATCTCTAATGGAATCCTGTATTAAATGAAAAAATTACATGGTCCCAATAGAAGGAATATGAACAATTATACATGCTAAGATGGAAATGTGTAGAGTTTTTTCTTGTTCCTTTCAATTCTGGTTTTAGAGGTTTTATTGAATAAATATTTGACAAAACTGATTACATAGTTCAATATTACGTATGTTATCATTAGATATTTCTAATTTAAAAATAAGTCGGCTATTAGAAACTTGGTAAAATTCCCTTTGAAAATAAAATCTATATTTGACTCTGTGAAAATAAAATCTACTTTAGGCCCTGTCATTCTTCATTGTGTGTTTTGTATGCGTATAGAAAAAGGAGGCTGAAATAATATTATGATTTATTAAGGCTAATTTAAACTAATGCTTGATATGGATTTTACTTTGGTTAGATTTTTATATATCCCATTAAAATAAAGTAACTTAATATTGATTGATAATTCGAACAATTTTATCAGAATAATGTAGTAGTACTTAATATTATAATAATATTTGTTCACCAGTATGTTTTTTTAAAGCTAAGGCAATGAAATAGGAGTGGTGTATTTTATTTAATTTTAAATTCTTTTTTTTTAAAGATTTTAAGGGTGAATCTCACCGAGAAAAAAAGCAAAATATTTAAATGTTTCGCATAATGATTTCAGATTCAAGTTTGTTCATAGGATATTAATCAATGACTCAATTTGTAACAACATATCTCTAAAAGTGATTTAATACATTTATTATTATTTTTTTTTTCACCAACAATATATTAAGAAAAGACTTTAAAATAATAATTAACTCACTATTTTGTTTAAAAGAGCATACTGATGATTAGTAAAACGTGTTACTTTTTCTTTTTCATAAGAAAAAGTTTCATGAAACTTTTTCTTTAATGAAATATATTCTATCTTACAACCTAACTAAAATGTCTCTTCAAAATGATTAGAATTGAAACTGTGGCACAGCTAGTAACCTCATCTGGTAAGGGTGTTTAACCATTGTTCTCATAAAATGAACAATTTGTGTTGTGTGACGCATATAGGGCCTTTGTAATATATGCACAAACAACCATAATAAATTTAGTATTTATGTGTTTAAATATTTCATAAAAAAGCATCTTCTTTAATTTTCAGAGAAAAAATAAAAAGCAACAGAAGTAACATCTGCTGCTATTGCTCTTAACTTTTTCTTTCATTAATTTTGTGTTGAAATATCGTTATCTTATTATAAAGTCTTAAAACAGTTGAATAGTAAACATTTATGCTGCTTATGCTTTTCTTTACTTTGTTTTTTACACGTCATATTTTTATGTTAACAAAAATGGCTTTCTATGCATATTATCAGCTTTTCGAGATGTTTTGAGGGGTTGTAACCCTGAAATACCCTCTTTGCTGCAACAATAATTTAAAGAAACAATAAAAAATGCAAAACTGAAATAAAATAATCTTTCTTCCCCTGTAATTTATTGTGCACTCAGCAGCAAAAAATTGATTACCTTTCCCTTACGAAAATAGTTCATAGAGCTGTATAGAATTCTTTACAAGTTCTGAAGAATAGCCTTTCTATAGAATACTATTTCTATAGGGTTTTGAACACTTACATACTACTTCTATAGGGTTACATTGAACACTTTTCCTAAAGAAAATGTTTTTATAGAGTTCTTAAAAGTTCTGTAGAATTTATTTTTTTATAGAACATTTTTTTCTATAGAGTACTATAAACCATATAGAATTACGTTCTATAGGCTAAAAATTCTATAGTTTTTTTTATTAAACAAAATATTTTTTGGTCTTTAATGCATCAGTTTAATATGTAATAATACTCCATAGATTTAATATGATTATATGTATATAATTTGATTCATTCCGAATACATTGTGATTCAAATGTCAATGTAATAACATATCCGTCAAACTGCTGATTTAAATAATGATTAATTAATTGGTTTGTTTAAAATTCTTTTTTTTTTTGTTGATTTTATAATCATTTATTAATTGGCTTTTAAATTTATAAAACCATCCATCTAATTTAAAAAAACTTTATTACATTTTAATAATATTGTAATTTTTATTCAAATATTGCAATCTAAAATATAAATATTTAAACAATTGTTTCAAGTTTAACAAATAATTTATTAAAATTTTAAATATTTTTTCAAGACTATGTATGATTGAAAAATGCAAATCACAAAAGAAACAAAGTTGAAATACTGTAATAAGAGTTTTGAAACTGTCAATTGTTGTATCATGCTGAAAGTATCCGTTCTTCATCCGATCACTGAAATCAAGCAGCATCGAGCATGATTAGTATTTGGGAGGGTGGTCACCAGAGCTCTATGCAAAATTCCATACATATTTTTATAGAAGCACTATATTATTTCTATAGATATTTTTATAGAAGCTCTACAGACATTTCTATTGAACTTCTACGGATATTTCAACTTTTGGTTAAGCAAGCTTATAGAAAAACGGACCATAATTCTATCGGATTCTATAATAAGTTTTCTATAAATTTTGTTAATTCTATAAGACATTTTTGTCTCAGGTTCATGTTATTCCATTAATGAAATGACTGTGTGTGATTTAAGAAGCAAGCGATATGTTTAAGAAACTTAGATTTAGAAGTTTGTGTTCCTACTTTTATGCAAAAAGTTTGGTGTTAGTAAACTTAGTGTATTTTAAATTTATATATATGTATATATACAGTAAAAACTAAACAATGCACTCCAAAGTTTACGCTGCATGGAAACAAGGGCTTTGTTAATTTTCTAGATTTAAGTCATTGTTTTGTTTATATTTTAAAACATCATCAGAATACTAGATTATTTTTTACACAATTATTCTAACTGGTAAATAAATCACATGAGTTGTTATTCTCCAACTGGGCAAAAAATGTCTGGGCCAGGATTCGAACCAGGGATATCATGGCTGAAGCTGCAAACAACAGAAATCTGTCAAGCTGATTCAGATATCAGACCAGATGCTATTATATCAATAAGGTTAGCAGGGTGAATTAGGTCTGGGATGGCTCAGTTGGCAGAACATTGGCAACTTTAGCAGAGCTCCCTGGTTCGAATCCTGGACCGGAAATTTTTTGCCCAGTTGGAAACAGAAACTCATCTCATCAGAATAGTCAAATCTTTATGAAGCAGCTATCTGTATGTTATAAATGCAGATAAAAATCAATATCTAATGGAAACACAAATAACTCATTAAAAAACTATTTACTTAATGAATAATTTTGGGAAATTAAAATCAATATGAGAAGTTATCTGATCAACAGTAGTTTAAGAATATCCATTTTAGCATTTTAAAATATTTTCTTGTAACCTGCAATCAGTTAGCAGTTCTTGTTCAGTCATAAAAAGATGTGACTTTAGAAAATATTTATTTCTAGGAACATTTAAAGGGTAAAAAAAAAATCACAATTAACAAAAAAATAGAATTCTTTCCATTCTGTCCAATCCTTGAAAATAACAGAGATTGTCTTTTCGATTTTCCTCATAGAGAAATTTTCAGAGTGACTCTACAGAAAAATGGAAAAAAAAAAAAAAGTTTGGGCTTTCTGAAAGTGGTCGTACAGGAAAATTTAAAAAAGGTTTCCTCAAAATGGTGTTACAGAAAAATGAAAAAAAGATGCTTTAATGCACAAAAATTAAATTTATTAAATATAAAAATAACAAGTCTGAGAACAGCATTTTTAATTTTCTTGGTTTTCTTTTCTGATTTAATGGATATTTAATTATAAAAAGTTTTATTATCAAAACTATAAGAGAGTAAATAATTGTGAATTCTATGTAGTACTACTAGAGATGTCCAGAAATTTTGATGTGGTAATTTTTTTTTTTTTTTTTTTTTTTTTACAAAAATTAGTTTTGCATAATATTTTTTTTCTATAAGTTATATTTTATTACTATAGAAAATAATAAGTTACCGTTAAAATTTATACAAACTAGAGTTTTTCTTACTTTACAGGGTTATATTATACATAAATACTCATTTTCACTGTTAAGATTTTAACTTTTTAACATCATAATTTCCACCCTCACTTTCCATACTTAATTTAACATTGTGGTTTTTAACATGTCATTCCATTTTTTAAATAATCACATTTAATTACTAATAACTTTCTTTTAGAAAAACATTATCAAATTTTGCAAGTTCCTCTGTGGTCCAAATGCAAAACAGAAGCAAAAGTTTTTGTTTTTTTGTGTGTTTGTGTGTGGTGGGTACTTATCATCTTTTACTGGATTCCAACTATATCAAATCTACCAAATGCATTATTATTACTCTCAATTTTGATTTTAAAAATTGTTTTAATATATCTCTATCATATCATCATATTAATTTTAATGTTTCATTTTGCTAGGAGATGGCGCTCCCATACACACAAGAGCTTTATTATTAAGTATTGAATTCAAGTGTTCAAAGTCATGTTGTAAGGTACTCAAATTATTTTAAAAACTGATTTTAGTTACATTTTATGCCTTGCATACATTTTTTTTTAAATAAAAGGCAATTTTTTTAATAATTTCTATATAGCTAATTAATTATTCAATTTCAGAATAAATTTTATATCCCTTTAATTTTTCTGTGAATACATGTAAAGTTAGCAAGATTAATATTGTGAAAAGAAAATATAACTACAACATATTTAAAAAGTTAAATACATTAATCATATTTTTTGCTTCCTTTATTGAAAAAGATAAAAGAAATAGTTAATTAAACCTTTGACTTCAATTGACAACATAATTTTACAGATAAATATCAAACACTGCATTATGTATATGCCAGTTTCATGAAACGTTTGAAAAGCTATTAACAACCTGGCTAATTTATCTTCACTTATTACTTCAAGTATAATGATGAGAATACAATACATATTTATTAATTGGATGGGGCTTACTAAATTTCATTCTTGTGAAATACTAATTTAACGTGTTGATTTCAGTCTATTCTTTATGTTCCAACTAATTACAGTACATTCTATAAATAAAGTTGAAAATCAGAGCAAATGCATCTTTCGAAATAATAATTATTATTAATATAAATTTTATCTAAAAACTGAAGTAATAAATTAGAGCTATTAAAGAATATAATAATAAATATATGAACTAAGTATTATTTATTTCTTTACCTTATGTAGAGTTTCCTATATATCCCTAAAATATGCTAATTGTATATTTTTTTCCTCCCCCCCTACCCACTTTTTTTGTAAGATACACAAACTTCTACGAATTTAAATTATTTTGCCTTCCATTTTACAGTTACAGTATTAGTTTATTTTTTACAAGGTTCAAATATTTTATTGCTAGTTTTACTTGTTTCCTTTTAAATGAATTAATTAAATTATTTTTGTTAAATTCATTTAGTATGTCAAATCATTATTAAAATTAAAGCAAATATGAATATACAAGCCCTGGCTATCTTATGAATCTTCAACTAAGTGAAAAATGTCATTCTTCAAATGCATTAAACCCCTCCTAAAATGTCTTGTGCAATTGTCCAATCACCATTCAACATTGTCCCCAATTGCTCTAGCTGAAATGGTTTATAAAATTGCAGGGGTTTAATTAAAAGTTTATCGCCCCCTAAAATATTAAGTGTATGATTCCATAAAATGAAGCAGAAAAAAAAATTGCATGTTCAATATAATATAAAAATATTTTGTTATGAAAATAAGAAAGAAGTAGCTTTTTATTCCAATTACTACCGTAAAATACCGTTAATCCGCCCTTCCCGATTAAGCGCCCCCCTCCCACTTTGTAAACAAATTGGAAAATTCAAAAAATCCCGAGAAAGCGCCCTTCCCCAAAAGAAATTTCGCCGTGCACGTCAAGATCAACACCAAAAATTTTATCTCCCGAGTGTTTTTTTTTTTTTTTTTCCGACGAATCAGAAAGGCCTGACGATTCTTTGATATATCGCAAACATGTACAAAACACATTGTCGATCTGAAAAAGCAATATAACTATACATTACTTTTGCTGTAAATTTAGCTCCATGGCCATAGGTTATAAAAATATCGATAGTGAAAATTTCTCATGAAATAAGTTAAAAAAATCTGTATTTGATGTTGTGTGGAAAATATTTTGATTAAAAGTGTATCTATTTATTTTATTAAAGAATTTATAATTGTATTTAACATTATTATGAAAACAAATCACGAAAAAGAATATATCGATTGATTGATCAGATCAATCGATCTGTTGATACACAGTCGAATTTGTAGCATAATTTGTGCTATATTTGTGGTAGTAATGTTTTTTGTTTTTATAATCTGGCAACACTACCAATTCGTTCTATATGTTCTCAATTTTTGTGATTTGTATTATTTATTTAGCATTTATAGATACAAAACTATGATAAAAAAAAAACGGTTATTTAATCTTCCTAACTTACAACAGATGGCGACACCACATAAAATATTACTAGTTCTCGAAATTACTTCAGGACATTTTCAACTGCAATTTCTCAGTGTTTTTTAATTATTTTAAATTATTAAGTTACTTTTATTTTTCTGTTACCATATTAATGACAGATATTAGTGTTATTACCCTAATTTCCTGCCTATAATCCGCGGATTATACGTTAAAAAACTTTATTTTTCTTGTAATGCCGATTATACGCGGCTGCGGATTATCTGCGATTTATTTCCTACTCAATATCTTTGCAAATGTCAATAAACATAATTTTTTTGAGCAAATTTGCAAATATCTTTCTTAAAAATCAACAGATGGTGCGACCGCGTAACTTATTAAATCTTGTTAAGAAAAGTCATACCATTATTTCATATCTAGGTCTTACTGCCTCAAATACACTCTTTAAACACAAGCATCCATTACCATTTACTCATATGTCATCTTTATTTACAGTTATTTAATTTGAGTATAAAGTTCATAAAGAGTACATATCAACGTAACTTTATTATAAAAACGTAATTATTAATGTTAAAGTACTTTTAACTTACCAATAATCTTTTGATTTCTGTTTTATATTAACAACTGATTCCTTAAATCCATTTATTTCATGCTTTACAATAGTTTTTAACTCATATTTAGTTTACAAACATTGCACTCTATGCTTCATCCATTATAGCTATTCATTCTCCGCATACGGCGATATTCGATTCAACCGATAATCGAATTGCGTAGTAAGCTTTTACTTTGACAGATGGCGCCACACAAATCTTTGTCTGATTCGCTGATCTTGTAATATTAAATTATAAATAAGACAAAAAAATATATAACTAGTACAAGGATTTTATATTTAATTTAAACAAATATTTAAGTAATTAACTTACTTAATTATAATTTTATATTAAGTAATGTAAATCTTCTGAATTTATTCTTACTTATGTTGCAAATGTTTTGTACTGAATTATCAATTTTTTATTTCAGATTTATTTATTTATCAAGTGTTATATTAAATACAAAAGTTAAAAATTGAAATATTTTACAATAGATTCAATATTTTTTCTCTTATGGCTGAACATTAGTCCTGTAGATCTTGTGAAATTTTCAGGAAATTAGGGTATTTATCTAAATGCATTCCAGTTTCAAAGCTTCTGAAATCCAGAATTTTCTATAATCTGAAATCGCCATTAATCGTGAAGTTATACTGTTTTTCTATTTTGTCTATCATTTTTTTTTTTTCAAAATGTTTTTCTTTTGTTACTTTATTAAAATAATGCATGCTTTACGATGATCAGCTCTCCCCCCCCCCACCACTCATAAATATCATATACTACAGTTTTAATACCGTGTAAGCGCCCCCCTGCTTATTTTACGATTTTCCGTTGTGTTTAGGGGGGCGGATTAACGGGATTTTACGGTAAACACTCTAAAATTATGGAAATATGTAAATGAATTTTAAGCAGTGTATGTTGAAAAATGAAAAAAAAAAAACATTTTACAGCATATTTCAGCTATTCTGAATTTTAAAAAAAAATTCAAATCCTTTAATTGTATTTCGGAATTATATATATACAAATTTATTTTTCGATATTTTTTCCTTTATTCTTATTTTAAATTATTTTTTAATTCTTTGGTTGCATTTAATTTATTTATTTACTTTTTGGGGAGTAGGAGTGGCTAATTATCAGATTTTTTTCTGTTTTAGGTTGAATGAATATAATCATACAAAACCTCTTAATGTCAGCTCGTAATATTGCCTAATCAGTGGAGAGTTTTATATACAATATATGTTTATGTGTTTGTTTGGTGGAGGGGATGTCCAATAAACATAATCTGTACTATGAGTCACTATTTCTGTCTGTGACACCTCCCTCCCTAAGACAGTATTTGATTGAAAAGTAACTCCATGCAGATTATCAAAACAAAACAGATAAAAAAGCTTTCTTTAAAAAAAAAAAAAAAAAAAAAAAAAAAAAAAAAAAAATGGAGGTGAGAAATAATTTCTAGAAACAGAGTGTTAAAAGAGATATGCACAGCTGAAAGTTAACAGCTAAAGCTGATCAATTATTAAATGTACTTAGTGCACTTACTTCAATTTGAGAAAAATGACAAAATATCAATTTTCCAAATTTTTGCTTAAAATGAATTAAGACATCCATAGTACATTCTCACAAAGTGCAGATAATTTAAAATATATGAAAAGAAATTTCTACTCCATCCATTACTCCTTGAATGATTCAGATTTGCAAACTTTAAATTTTTAGACAAAAATAAGGATTGGATTTTCAGTAATACAAATGGTTTAGTTTTAAAAAATACAAATGTTAAGTTAACAGTCCTTTTTACTGTATTTTTTACATAATATTTTATTATTATTATTGAAAAACTGAGTTTTTAGAAATGTGATCCTTACTGTTATAGGGCATATTTCTAAAGATAAGTACCAAAAGAAATGCTATTTCACAATGTTCAAAATTGTAGAAGTGTGATTTTAAAATTTTCTTAAAATTTTGTAACTTTTGCTACAAAAATTGTTTTAATCAGTTAATTAATAACAATAAAAAAGTGATTCACATTCCATAAATAGCAAATTACAATGTTTGGTTGGTTGATTTATGATGGTCGTTTATCTACTCAAGGGATATAGGCCCTAGGGGGGAGTGCCCTCCATGGGGGGGGTCTTTCTACGGAATCTTAACCCGTATTTATGGCAAGGTTTGAAGAAAACCACGGAAAACTTTGAACGGTTAGGTCGACGATCGGACGGGGGTTTGAACCCAGCACCTCCCGTCTACCAGCTTTGATCGCAGAACCACTCAGCCACTGGTGGGGCCAGAATGTTTGGCACAGTTTATCATAAAAATTCACAATTAAATCATATTTCTTCATAAAAACACACAATGCTATGTTTATAACATTATGTAAAATACTCAAATAAAAGGAAAAGTTTAAATGTTACTGAGCCCTCTTAAACTAAACAAATCGGCTGACAAAAAAATCGGTTTTAATTTAATTTTCTTTTCAAGTACACATTAAATTACACAAAAAATATTTTGAATATATCTCGATCATGTTGAGTAACGAGCATGGTCTAAATTTTTGCTAATCTGAAGTTATTCTAATAAATTCCAGTTTACTGTTATTATTCTCCATTTTGATTTCAGTAACAATGCAAGGATTATAGTTCGATAAAATTTTTTTACAATTTTTATAAAAGAGCTACATCAGGAAAAATTTTATGCCGTCCTAGGTGGCTCCTTAAAGTAGTGACAGTTAAAAATTTCTTAAATTATAATGTGAAAAATAAAACAGAATTAATCCATTATCTATAGTTTCTTTTACTTGGAAACTTGTTTGTATTATATTTAATAATTTCAATTTTACAATGAAAGTTAGAAGAAGTCAAAAAGTTTATCAAAAGAATACTTAATGTTGAATGAAGACTTTTCTTCAAGTTTTTGTTGTTGTTGTTGTTGTTTCTTCTATGTTCTAATTTTGTAATCTAAGCTGCAGCATAATTTCTATATTTTCAGATCTTTTAAAAATTATAACTTGACTAATTACCTAATTTTATTAACCTTTAAAAGGTAAAATTTTTGATTAAATTCTTGAAGATTTTATCTTTATTATTTTGCTGCTCAGGCTTTTGTGAGGGGGGGCAAAAATATAGTCCTCTCCTCTAACTTAACCCATTAACGCTGACTTATTTTATACTTCTTTTAATACTTCGATACCAGTTGACACCAGTTTTCTCATACTGTTATTTTAACTGATTGAGTCTCTGATAGTTTCACATTCGATAATATGAATTAATTTTTTACTAAGAAACTGGTGTTCATATTTAAAAGTTTTGTATCACTTAAATGGTAACTTTTTGTACCAACCAGCATTAATGAGTTAATATTTCATATAATGTGTTCAAAACTGATGTTGCTGAATTTTTTTTACGACGATAGAGGGCAGCATGAGAAAATATTAATAGAACATGGATAGAAAAAGGGTTTGTTATCATCATAAAATGGCATTACTTAGCTTGATTAGCATAATTCACTATAGCAATTTCTTCATAGTATTTTTACTATTTTCACTGTTAAAAGAATATTTCTGAGTCTGATTTACTTTCTTTTTGTTTTGATTTCCAATATAAAAGAGAAATAATTATAATTAAAAGAAAGTAGGAAGTTTCTGTGTGGTTGAGTTAGGCCTAATGTTCACCTTTTAAGCACCATTTCCTTTGAAGGTAACTTATTTAAAGATATATTATATTTATGTTTATCTAATTAATATTTTTTTCTTATTGTTTTAATACAACATTTAATATCATTTTTGCAGTAATTTCAAAATGTAAACTCTATGTACAAAAAATGTAATTTTTTTTTCAAATTTTGTAATCTATATATATTTTACTTAATACTTTCTATGCATTACATTTAGTTTTTTTTTTTTTTTTTTTTTTTTTTTTTTACTGCCTTTAGATGTAAATTATTTGTGTTCATTGCGCCATTTTCTTTTAATAAAATTTAAATGATATTTAAAATCTATTTTTTTAATAAATTCACATAATTTTAAAACATATATGCATACCTGAAGGTAACAGGAAAAAAAGTAATCGGAAAAAAAGTAAACGGAAAAAAAGTAACTGAGTCAACAAAAGCGGAAAAAAAGTAATCGGAAAAAAAGTAATCGGAAAAAAAGTAATCGGAAAAAAAGTAAACGGAAAAAAAGTAACAAGGTATTGATAAATATTGAACTTATTGATAAATAAGTGTTAAAAGATAATGAAGTAACATATGTCTGATTTATATAATTCCCCTAGGCGGATATTTGCGAATGCTATTAGGAATTGAGTAAAATCACCCCTGAAAAATGCCCCATCGGTAAAAAGCTGTCTGATAATAAAAAAAAGGGGCGGGGTGGGGGGGGGGGATAGGCTTCACGTTAAGATGGGAAAATACCACACATTTATGAATAACATGTGTTTGAATAAGCCAATTATAATTTCGGGTAAAGCACGTGCTACCACGTGTATTTACTAACCACGTGTACTAGGAACAATCAGAGCATTATATACATCATATATTCTAATACGAGAGCAAATCTTGTGGGGGGGGGGGGGAGGGTGGGTTATATATATATATATATATATATATATATATATATATATATATATACAAATTTTATTTTAAAAACAGCTCTCAGACGGGGGACATAAAACTTGAAAAATAATCATAAAAGCATCCGAATGAAGTTATCATAAATTTCTGAATATTTTATAAGTAAATTTTAATTAAAAAAATAAATTACTATTATATTTAGTTGCAGAAGTTTCTTTTAACCTGAAAACTTGCTCAAAAAATAAAAACTACAATTAGATCCTATGTTCCATCTGTATAACATATTTAGATTTCAAGACACAAATTCATTTTGGAAGCTTTACGCTATAAAACCTGGAGAAAATGTAAATTAATTTTAATTTTGATTTTTTATTCTTTTTTTTTTAAATAAAAAAGTTATTTGAAATAAAAAATGGAAATCAGAAAAAAGATACAATTTAATATATTTACTTACATACAGTTAAGATGTATATTTAACACCTAATTAGTTTTGAAACTTGAATGAACTTTTCCTAGTGTTATTAAAAAAGAATAGATATATATTTTTAAGGAGAGCTAATACTTTCTATTATATAATTATATATTAACTAGCTCTTACAATTATCATCTTATTTATATAAAAAAAAAATGTCCATATGATTGCAACCAAATTAACACATGCGTTAAAAAATGTATAAAAAAATCATATAATCTTAGAAAATAGTAAAAAAAAAAAAAAAAATTATAACAGGACGGTTGGGTGGGTAGATGTTAGATTGAGATGGTGTGTGGCGGAGTTGTACGGAAAAAACGCATAGTTAATTTATATTATTTTTTTTAAAAAAAGGGGGGGGCTTTTTGCTTTACACAATTGTTTGATATTACACATTTTATAATGGACTATGATGTGATATTTTTATATGTATATTAATTTAGTTATATTTACATATTCATTATTTAATTAATTTAAATGAATTTATATTCATTAATATTAAGAATGTTTTTGATTTAATGATTTGGATTAATACCTACGGTGGACAATATCATATTAACTTCTAATATAATGTATACTTTTCTAAAGTGTTAATATAATATGTTTTAATTTTTATTAAACGTTCTACCCTTACCAGTTATATTAAGTGTTTATAATTTTTTAACTTTGTATGAAGAAACATTATATGTTACTAATTCATTTCAATATTTAATTAATATTAATTTTAAATTCTTTGTATCTTAATTCCAATATTTAGTATTTTATTTTAATTTAATTTATGTGATGTTGCATTTTTGGCACAGTTATTTAGTAGTTTTTGTCATTTAATGGTACATATATTTTTATGTTGCTTTAATTATTAATTTTTCCATCTTACAACTTATTTTTAACATAGAATTATTCATTAATACATCCATTACTTTAATGTAATTAGATATTCTATTTATTAATTAATTTCATTTATTTATTATTTAACTAATTGCTATCATTTCCGATAGTAATTTGGTTTAATTATTAAACATTAATTTTCATCCAATACTTTTTATTCAGATTATATTCACTTTTACCAACATAGATGGCAGCACTAATGTTCCTGTTTGCTTTACAATATTCATATTATTCTAACATCTTTTCTGGCAAAATAGTAAATCATTTTCTAATTCTAAATTTGGCAACATGTAATGATTTTTTGCAATTCATTCCCTAGTTTTGGTTGTGTTTCATGTGTGGTTCATGTGGTGCACAGGTATCTTTTTTAATCATAATGGATTTTATACTTTCTGAATCTATTTCATGTTTTCTCTGTATATTATAGGTATGGCTTCTTTCCTTTTTAATATTGTATTTATTTTTTCACAGGTTTGATTCAATGTTTATGAGCAGGTAGTCCCAAAATCATATTCTTTAGCAATGTATGGCTAATATGATGATGAAACCTCTCATTTCATTTTATTTGTGGTATTTAGGCATTTGGGACTTGATAATTCTGTCTAAATTCCACAAATTTCATTTCATTTCATTCATTTAATTCCATTTATTCAATTTTTAATTTAATTTCTTATTCTTTTATTATATTTTTGTTTCGATATTCAGTGTGTTGGGGAATCTTTCATTGACAACTAATTATTACATGCTTATTCCTTAATTCATTGTTTAAGTTGTTGTTATGATAATGTTTCATTTATGGTTATATAGTATATATATATATTATTTTTTAAATATTATTTTTCATCCAATGCTATTTTTATTCAGTGTATATTCACTTTTTATCCTAATAGATGGCAGCACCATGGTTTCTGTTGCTTTACAATAATATTCATATTATTCTAACATCTATTCTGGCAACATGGTAAATCATTTTCTAAAACTAAATTTGGCAACATGTGATGATTTTTTTGCAATTCATTCCCTCTGTTTGGTTGTTTTCATGTGTGGTTCATGTGGTGCACAGGTATCTTTTTTAATCATAATGGATTTTATACTTTCTGACTCTATTTCATGTTTTTTCTGTATATTATAGGTATGGCTTCTTTCCTTTTTAATATTGTATTTATTTTTTTATTTTTTCACAGGTTTGATTAATTGTTTATGAGTGGTAGTCCCAAAATCATATTCTTTAGCAATGTTATGGCTAATATGCTGATGAAACCACTCATTTTATTTGTGGTATTTAGGCATTTGGGACTTGATAATTCTGTCTAAATTCCACGGATTTCATTTCATTCATTCAATTTCATTTATTCAATTTTTAATTTAATTTCTTCTTCTTTTAAATAAGTTTTTGGTATCTATATTCAGTGTGTTGGGGAATACTTTCATTCAACTAATTACATAATATCATTATTTCATAGTTTAAGTTGGTGTTATGGTAATGTTTCATTTATGGTTATATATATATATATATAATATATATAATTTTTAAATGATATTGAGTTATTAAGTTCTTTCCACATAGTCACTTTGAATTATTGATATATTTTTGTATATGAATTTTTAATTTTAGTGACAGATCGGTTAATTCTCTTACAGATTATATTTTCGAAGTCAATGTTTTCATGTTAAACAAAATTAAATTTATGTTCGGAAACTGTTAAAAACATTGTTGGTTAAAGAGGAATATAGAACAAAAAAAACGAATCACAAAATCATCCGAATCAAATTGCTGCAAAATTCTGAATATTTTATAAATGATTTTCAATATTTCCTATGGGAATGGATTTTTTCTAAGTATTTCCTCATGAAAACTTGTTCAAAATACAAAAACTGTATTTATATGTATTTACTGTGTTCCATCTAAATAACATATTTAAATTTCAGGACACACAGCCATTTTCAAAATGCAACACAAACAAAGATTCCAAATTGGTTTACTTAATCATATATGAACTGGGAAAATTAAAAAAGTCTTATTGAATAAGATTCTAAATAAAGAATCAAAATAATGTGGAACTAAATAAAGATAATTGAAAAAAGAAAAAAAAGAGTGGTGGTGGTGTTGTGTGTGTGTGTGTGTGTGTGGAGGGGGGGGGGGGATTGGTTAGATAAGAACCATGTTTGGCCCATGGCAGAGACAAATATTTTGTTTTCATTTTTGTAATAAAATTTAGGATTGAATTGGTTCTTTTTGTATAACTGCTTAAGTATGCTCTGTACAAGATAAAAATAAAAGTTCTTTAGCAAATTTTAATATACTCTTAACATTTTTACAAAAAAAAAAAAAAAAAAAAAAAAAATCTTTTTTATTTATTTTTATTTATTTATTTATTTTAATAAGAAGGTCTCATAACACCAGCATGGTTTTTATGGATGTTAATATTTGAATAAAAATATAATACATTCAGAAAAAGAATAAAAACTTGATTTTTCATTATTATTATTATTAAACTATTCTATTCAAATGTTAAAATAAGTTAAAGCATACTTAAATGATAGAAACTTGTACTTTCTACTAAGAAAATGAACTGCAAAATGAATTTATGCAGTTAAAATTTTCAATAGCGGATACCTCGGGACTCCTGGGTTTATTCTCTATATACCTCCATTTAGCGAACTATAAATCAGGTTTGGGTTGCTTCCAGAAGCAAGACCTGATTATTGCACGGGCAAACTCTTCCACGGCTTTGACCCCCTCCCCTCTAAATTTAGGTGCCTCCCAAATTTGACATTTATTTCAATATTTTAAACTTATAGAGTAGGATAAGATTTAAAACAAAAAATATATATTTATCTAAAAACAGTGAAATCTTTCAAAAAAGGACATTTCGAGACTACAAAATTTGTTTACTATTCAGAGGTGTCCACATTTCTGATCTAAAAATATTCAAACATGTTTGTGTTGTGTATTGAAAAGGTGGATTTTCGCTAAATAGAGGTATCCGCTTTTTCCTCTAAAACCGGACACTTCCGAATAGCGGGAAAATTCTGTGCTCCCGAAGTATCCGCTATTGAGAGATTTTACTGTTTTTAGATAAATATAATTTTTGTTTTCAATCTTATCTTACTGTAAAAGCTCAAAACATTGAATATAATCAGTACAATGTCGAAAGAAATTTAAAATATCAGCTTTACTAAAATTGCATTCTAAATTTTGGGCCCCATAAAATCGGGGGGGGGGGGGGGGGGGGGCAGGCGGTGAGGCCATGGGCCCATGCTTTTATCAGGTTCTTCTTCTTCTTAAAAAATTACCAGCCCTGCTTTGTGATCATATATAGTCCCATTTATTGAGGATGCAATGTGGTCAAATATGGCTGCATTTAATGCTTAAAAAAATTGTGGTCAGAAATGACTACATGATCAGAGCATGAAAATGGCCGCAATTCAGGAGTTTCAAATGTCTTAAATTCAGACACAAATAAGTGTCTTAAAAAATTAAGACACTTTAAAGTGTCTCTTTTTTTAACCATCCGTTTCAGACACTTAAGTGTCTGAATTTAAGACATTTCAGTTTACAGTGCAGTTTTAACAACTTTATACCTGGTTAAAAATTATTTTTATTAATACTTAAAATTATCCCAGTGTTTTGAAATATATGTAAGATTTGAGAATCATGATTCATGATAAAATTAACTTGACCCGCGTTGACCCGCATTGACCCACTAATAGAAAGTTCTCAAATATGTGACCCAGTCCAATAGTCTTCTCGTGCCCGAAAATGGTAATAAAAGTTTAGTCAAAATCGTTTGAACCGTATTTTAGATACAATTAGCTTGATCCTGACAGATTGTGACTCAAATGAATCGAATTTCCTCAAACATGTGACTCAGCCCAACGGTTTTCTGGTGCCTCAAAACTGTAGGATACAAAATTTCGTCAAAATCATTAGAGCCGTTTTTAACATAAAATTTGCATATTATATATATACTAGTATATAACACCCGTCAAAAATGACGGAATGTTACGTTTCATTTTCATAAGACTTCATACAAACAAACAGCATTAAGATGTTATGAAATAATATTCAATCCTTTGATATAAACAACGACAGTCCCGAAGGAAATAAACTGTTTTGATTGAACTTCAGTAGTTTAAAGATTTCACTATAAAAAGATTCTGTAAAGATTAAGAACGATAAAATCTTCAAAACATTGTTTAGATCAACAAAGTTGTTTAAACACCCATTGCTGGGTTAACACATCTCCGGGCCCGCTAGCGGACCCCTAATTACATCGGGGCGATGACTTGCATACAAACCCGTAAAAAGCTACTCTAATACTTCACCAGGCCGATTTTTAAACGACATTAAAAATTTCGAGTCATTTCGGCAATCTGCGTCATTTCAATCTTTTAAACTTGCCCTGCTATATCAGAGTAAACATTTCATTATTCAAATTCCGATTTCACAACTGTAATAAATTTCGATCGTTAAACTAATTTATTTTATTTTATTTCTTAATTAAATCGCATCTATTAATTGTATTAATATGACTGATCATTTTTTTTTCAGTACAAAGTTACTGTGTTAAAATTCAAAATTTTATCTGCATTGATATAACTAATACTTGTTGTACCACAGTATTACATTATATTCCTTATATTTTGCTTATATTTGATATAAAATATTCATTTTATTTACAATGCAAGCAAAATTGATAAAATGTAGAACAAAGTGCAATTTCAGCAGAAAGTTTATTTGCCAAAATAGTAATTAAATAAATTTTAAAAAGTTTATCTCAAATTAAATTCTGATTTTTAAATTGCCTAAAGAAATCTGTGATAAATTTTGATCATTAAAGATCATCTTTTATTAAATAAGTATTTTTTTTTTAAATTCTCTTATTAAATTACAAATTTATTTTCACTACAAAGTTTCTACTATGCTAAAATACAAAATTTTATTTCATTGATATAACTAATATATGTAGTACACGGTGTTACAATTACATGTTCCTTATATTCTAATTACATTTTATAAGAAATACAGTGACCTCTCACTTATACGCGATGCTTAGTAATTACTTTTTGTACCACTATTTTAAAACAGCAAAATTCGATTTATAAATTCTGCAATTTAATTAGGAGAAAATTACTTTAAAAGGGAACTGGTGCTGAAAAATAATTACAGTGTATCGCGTATAAGTGAAAGGTTGCTGTATTCAATTCAAAATTTGGTTTATATTAATCTCCGATAGATGGCGATAAAGGCTCACAATGAATGAACGAAGTAGTTTAGCGACGCGAGTATCACGGAGGAAAGTAACTTCATCTGTTTGCGATCGCTTTCCGAATGGTTGCATTTATGGTTTAATATTTTAAACGTTCACGACGAATGATTCATTTGTTTGTTTACTTTCATGGAGCAATAAACCTAATTTCAACTGAAGTTATCTCAGAATATAAACATAAAACTTAGTGTAAGTCATCTCACAAACATTAATTTGTTTCGAAAGACATGATTTCAAGTAGGATAAATTATCATTTAGTTGTTATATGTTAGAATAGATTCTTCATTAAGCCTAACATGGCGTTTAACTACGGTCAACTCGCAGATCAGAGTGGTTCAGCCCGGTACCGTTACAGACACTTTCTCGCCTTTGGGTTTTATTATAAGTAAGATATATAAACCCCCCCCCCACCCCCCTCACACACACACACACAAAATTTGCTCTCGTATTAGAATAAATGGTGTATATAATGCTCTGATTGTTCCTAGTACACGTGGTAGCACGTGCTTTACCCGAAATTATAATTGGCTTATTCAAACACGTGTTATTCATAAATGTGTGGTATTTTCCCATCTTAACGTGAAGCCTATCCCCCCCACCCAGTTTTTTTATTATCAGGGAGCTTTTTACCGATGGGGCATTTTTCAGGGGGTGATTTTACTCAATTCCTAATAGCATTCGCAAATATCCGCCTACAGGAATTATATAAATCAGACATATGTTACTTCATTATCTTTTAACACTTATTTATCAATAAGTTCAATATTTATCAATACCTTGTTACTTTTTTTCCGTTTACTTTTTTTCCGATTACTTTTTTCCGTTTACTTTTTTTCCGCTCTTGTTGACTCAGTTACTTTTTTTCCGTTTACTTTTTTTCCGATTACTTTTTTTCCTAGATTCATACCTGAAATGTGTCTTAATTTCAGAATGAAGTTCATCCAGGAGATGATAAACTGAACACAGTGTCAAATCTTATATAATAATTATATCTATTATGAACTGCCTTAAATACGATTTTTTATCTAGTGAGTACAATGGCATTTCAGTTCTTAAACAGAATCTGTTCGAACCTAATCAAATTTTGTTATACAAAATAACTGTAAACAAAGAATGGGATTTACATAGCTGGCAACTAAAGTCATTTTTTTAAAGTCAAATAAACATATTTGAAACAGAAATTTCACTTAACAAATAAAATAAAGCTTAAAGTAGAAACCATAAATCTATTAATAAATTGAGCAAATATTTTATTAAATAAATTTTCTGGTTCAAAACATCTTTATGTGCCTAAAAAGGGTATAGAATTTGGCAACTCTGGCTTTCAGGCTAAAAATGCATAAGCAAAACCTCACATTAGTTATATGCTCAGAATTTTCAGCCAATAACCATGGCAGAAAGCCTCGTATGTGTATCATAGTAAACACGGTAGCGTTTGCTATAATATGTTTAAGAAATAGAAAATGCAAATGTTTTTCTGAAATATCTGGCGAACCAGTTGACATACGACAGTAATTTTTTTTTTAAAAGATAGAACTCGACGAGACGAATAAAATGATAGGATTGAAAAAATTACTGTTGCTTACTGTAGTTTTTTATTTTATTTAACTTCGAACGAAAAAATGAAGACGCAAAGTTCAACAAAGTCTAGCTAACGTTTACCTGGAAGGATTAACTTCGTTTTGGTTTTATTGTTTTCCTCTTGGAAAAACTTAGAATAGGTTTTTTTTTTATTTTTGTATGTTTGAGGGTCGCTGAGGAAATCGAATTTATGTTGTAAAGCTCCGGTTGAACATTGGTTTTTCTTTTCTTTCTTTATGATAGGTAACGCGCGCGTTTGTACGAAAATTTAAATAAATATTATTATTATGTATGCAACAGAATTCATTCAAATTAAATAAATCACGTGTCGAACATGCTTATTTGTTTTTATTTTCTTACTAGCGTAAATGCCCGCTATAGGACGGTGGATAGAAAGATCTATGATAAGGGAGTCTTGGTTTAAATAAATATTATTATTATTATGTAACAGAATTCATTCAATTTAAATAAATCACGTGACAAACATGCTTATTTGTTTTTATTTTCATACTAGCGTAAATGCCCGTTATAGAACAGTAATCGTAGGTAGAAATCATGGTTTTCACATTAAATTTGAAATAATACTCAGATAATATTCATCGACAATGAGGAAATATATATATTGGAAAATTATATCGCCTGACAGGCTCCTGCTATTTACGTTCAAACTCACTAAGCATTTTATATGCTTATGTAAAAGAATTGTGTTTCATAATTTCATGTAATTCACGTAAAATATGCGGCAAACAATTTTCGGTACTATTATCCCGCCGACCACTTTTCATAACAAAAATCTATCGCCAAACTGTAATGCCCAATAAAAGGGAGAACATTGCCATTGGAATATCAAAATAAATAAATAAATAAAATATAAGAATTTACGGACACAATTGTTATTTTAATTAATGAAATAACTAATAAGTCAGTAAATCATAGTGAATAATACACGCAAATGTCGAATTAAAAACCACTTGATGACATAACAAACACGTATAATGCTTCTGACATCAAGTAAATGGGACTGCATTTTCGGCGTTTAATCTTTGAGTTGGCGATAGTATTTTGTTATGAAAAGTGGTGGACGGGATGATAGAGAAGAACCCAATTTTCAATGTCGTTGTTATTAAGTCGTTCCTGTACAGCTTGTGCTGTATCTTTTATTTTGGTACTTTTCCGTTATACCAACACCATGCCAAAATGTTTACTAATGCGCCAATTATTTCAACCCTGACCGAGCAGATGTTGTCTACAAATCGTGTTGTCATGCAAACTGTGCCAAACATTGTGATTTGTTATTTATTGAATGTAAAATATTTTTCCGTACTTTTCCGTTATACAAAAGCCATTGTCACCAAACGTAATAGTAAGCGCAAAATAAAATTCCCGTGAGTCAAAACACTTGAAAAAAAAACAACAATGTTGAAACGAAAGTGAGCATTTGAAAAATATAACATTTGAAAATTACAGACTTACAGACTTTTAAGCACTATTTTATTAAAATTAAAACACAAATATATACTTAAAATAAAAAAACAAATAATTGTTATACAATAAAGGGAAAAATCCTGTGCCGGTAGATTTAGTGGGCTCTTATTGGCGATAAATGTTTGATGTGGTTGTTGCGACCTTGTGAAAATTCTTCAATCATATCCACATTTACACTGTATCCATATTGTTGCTATAATATCTTTTGGTACTTTTCGGTTAACCAGCTGCCAGTGAAGTATATATATACACACACACATATACATATATATATATATATATACAGGGTGTTCCGTTAAAGGGGTCCAATATTAATAGGGGTAATAGAGGAGATCACACGGAGCATAAATCAGTATATAATGCCTGGCCGGATCTCAATAATTTTCAAGTTACAGCAAATAGAATGAAAAATCGGAAATTTGTAAAAAAACCCTCATTGCTAAACTATCGATAATGCTACATAAAAACGAAGCACATATTTAGAAAGAGCAGAAAAAATCCTACGAAATGACATAAGTTGTTTTAGAATATTGAGAATTAATGGCGAGTTACAAGCTCTGAAACAGTGAAAAAATACTAAATCAAATATTTAGCAAAATAGTTAATCGTTAATTCCAAAAATGCAACTCTACCTACATCAAGGAAAATGTTATAAAATTTGGTCCATTCCGAAAGCTTTCGAAGAAGCTGACAATAAACCATATCAGTTTAATTGTATGGGAGAAATCAAGCAGTTCCCTAGTTACAACTCTGTACTGTTGCACGCTCGGAAAGAGCGAAACTCCACCCATGACGATTGTAAACACCCCGTTTTAATATCTTTCAATTATACATTTCTGATCAACCTCTATCAATACCCTTTCATTATTCAGTCTGGTCAAGTGAATGACATATTGTGCAGCTCTCGCCTTGTCTTAAAGCAAACTCCGTGACTGCTGCGTTTCCTCCATGAACTTTCAGGATGATGAAGAAGAAGTACTTTTTATGCAAATTTTCTATGTGTATAGGAAGAAAAGTGTAATAAAACAGCAGTCATCAGTGGGCGTTATGTTAAAGGGAGGCTGTTGTAAGTGGGATTGTAGTAAGTTGATGTATAATAATTATGCCGGAATACTCTAACGAAGAATATGCGGACATGCATCTGATGTACGGGCAAGCTCATGGAAATGCATGTCTAGCACAGCGCATGTACCGTGAGCAATTTCCAAGGAGACGTTGCCCAAGTTCGAAACTCTTCATAAAAATCGATAGACGATTACGGGAGACTGGATCGTTTAATACAGCAAGCATTGATGCAGGGAAACCTCGACATGTACGAACACCTGCAATGGAAGAAGATGTACTGAATATTTATAAAGATAACCCCTCCACGAGTACACGAGCTGCTGCGTCTGAAGTCGGTGTTTCTCACCAAAGTGTGTGGCGTGTTCTACGTGCAGAAAACATGCACCCTTTTCATGTGCAGCGGGTACAACTGTTATCAGTAACAGATTGTGCTCAGCGGACAGAATTCGTACGCTGGTTGCTTAATGTAACAGAAAATAATCCACAATTTCTGGAAAATATTTTATTTACTGATGAAGCAACATTTACGAGAGAGGGCGTGGTAAACACGCACAATATGCACACATGGTCATATACAAATCCGCACACTGTTTTCCCGTCGAACGCACAACAAAAGTTCAGTGTGAACATATGGGCAGGTGTCCTCGGCGATTATCTCATAGGACCATATTTACTCCCAGATGTACTCAATGGCAGTACGTACTTGGTTTTCCTACGGGATATCTTACCGCAGTTACTGCAAAATGTGCCAGCAACATTGCGCCACAATATGTGGTTTATGCACGATGGCGCACCGGCACATTTTTTCATAGGTGTTCGCAATCACCTCAATTCAACATATCCTGGGAAATGGATTGGACGCAGTGGACCTGTTGCTTGGCCTGCACGCTCTCCACACCTCAATCCGTTAGACTTTTTTGTTTGGGGACACCTTAAATCGCTGGTGTATGAAACGCCTGTGGATACACCGGAGTATTTACTAGCGCGAATCGTTGTCGCTGCAGGAGACATTCCCAACTCCGTCGGAGTTTTTTGGCGTGTTCGCCAATCTTTACGACGTCGCTGTCGGCTGTGCGATTCTGTTAATGGGCGCAACTTCGAACACCTATTATAATAATGTCCGTTCGTCTGCCTTCCGACATTGAACTGTGCAGCGCAGGCCAGAAGACTATGCTTCACATATGTCATAAAGTACGTGGAATGTAATTCTTTATTTGTCATTTTTCTGTTATTTTCAACACTTTTTGGCACAGTATTTTGTAAGTCACAGACTGTGGTGTACTCAAATTGTAAATTACAAAGTTTGTATGAATTAATTTAAAATTTAGTGTCTTTTTTAAATTTATAATTAATAAAATTATTATGCTATTTGTTATTATTATTTCCTATCGTAAATTATGATGCACATATACATACAATAATTGTCCATGTAAAACATGTACTGAAACTTCTTGCATAGTTACAAATCGCAATATTTTTAATTATTTCCGAATTTTCACCACCAGTTTAATTTTAAGGAATTTAACTTAAGCTTTATATCAATAAAAGACCACTTTAAAATGTAGACTATTATTGTAAAGTTATTTTGGTTTATTCAACTCTTGAATAATTAAAAATGTTGCATCTCAGAAGAAGCATGATCGAAAATGTATAGTTGAGAGTAATTAAAAAGGCGGTGTTTCCAATCGTGATGGGCGGAGTTTAACCTTTGCTAGTGTCAAAGAAAGCGGAGTTGTAACTAAGAAACTGATTAATTTCTCTCACACAATTAAACCGATATGGTTCATTGTAAGCTTTTTCGAAAGTTTTCGGAATGGACCAAATTTTACTACATTTTCCTTGTTGTAGCTAGAGTTGTCTTTTTGGAATTAACGATTAACTATTTTGATGTATATTGGATTTCGTACTTTTTTCACTGTTTCAGGGCTTGTAACTCGTCAATAAATATTGCTATTTTAATAAAATTGATGTCATTTTGTAGGTTTTTTTCTGCTCTTTCTAAATATGTGCTTCGTTTTTATGTAGCATTATCGATAGTTTAGCAATGAGGGTTCTTTTACAATTTTCCGAATTTTCATTCTATTTGCTGTAACTTGAAAACTATTGAGATCCGACCAGGCTTTATATACTGATTTATGCTCCATGTGATCTCCTCTATTACCCCTATTAATATTGGACCCCTTTAACGGAACACCCTGTATATATATATATTTCACTGACTCCTGGCTAGCCGAAAAGTACCTCATTTTTTTTTGTTTCTCACTAACATTGTCTGTAGACTTGATTACGGAATAATAGAAAATCTATCATTATTATCATCTAAACGGTCATGAATAATGTGCCATAATCAGGCTGCATATTATTGCACATAATTTTCATGTATGGTTTGGTGAAACATTGAACTTTAAATTCTGTTAAAGACTGCACCTTATCTCGAAAAGGTGGACACCATGTTACAAAGTTATGTGGTTTGAAACGATCAGAAGAACAAACTTGAATCAATGATTATAATACCGCGATTTTGTTCATGTGAGCCGCCAATATTGACATCCAGTTTGGTGTCAAATCGTTACATTACGCGTTATATAACCAAATCGGGAAAAAAATCGTAAGGAAGATATTTGGAAGACCATTGATGAAAACAAAAGTCTCGGTGCCAGATTACGCGCTTTTGCCAGATAAAACTTGATTAGTCGAAAAACTGGAAGTTACGAAGCCGTAGAAAAAATTCTTGGCCATAAATGTTTCTATTTATGGGATGCTGTGCAATACTTAAATACCAGCATGAAAAAAGACCGACGAACAAAACTGAAAGTCACTATGATTTGGTTTTATTGGCAAAAGAGGATGAACGATCTACTGAAATTTACTGTCGTAATTTTATTCATGATTATTACCGAACAAATTGGAAAACATGTGTTTATACGAATTGGCCACTAGGTACTAATACGAATGAAATAAACCAAAGTCTGTAGAATATTACGAATTAAAAAAGAACCTCAGTTGGTTCAGAAAACTTTTGAAACCAGTTGTTTTGAAAACGCCCTATCATAACACGAAAACAGACGCTGGAATTGAGTTGTACTATCATCATTCTTTGCTGATGTTGTTCAAGCCTTGGCAAAACGAAGAAGATTGGGAGAATTTAAACTCTACCGTGAATCCTTTGAGCACAATGTGAAAAAATTTTCAGAGATGGAAGAATGTCGCGAAACAAAACAACGATTACAAGCTGCAATCGACTTGGCTGAAAAGTTGCAACAAGAAAGTGATTTGCACAACCAGCTTTAAAATATCGAAGAACCGAATGAAGACGTTGATATGATAGCCGCAGATTCTGATAACACCGAAACTCACCAGGAAATTGTTATTAATGAAGATAAATTGAACAAAAAAAAATGCTGCTGCTGCAGTACTAGCACCAACGAGAATTGCTGCCTTCAGCATTGGAAGAATTACAATTCACACGTTTTTCAAATTGCCCGTCCAACATACGAATGGAGCAGATTAATTTAAGCTTAATTCTGACGATTTGAAATTATTTAACAACAATGGAAATCATTGGATTTAGTAATTATCGATGAGTGCAGTATGGTTTCGAATGTACTTTAGCGATGATCAGCTAACGATATGGCGAATGTTGTAAACACAAGCGAGATTACTGTTTTGGTGGCAAAAACATTATTTTGTTTAGGGATTTATTGCAGCTAGCACCCGTAAAGGCCCAATTTTGATTTCAGGAACTCCCTTTAAACAAAGTGAAACAATTGTTTGGTGGTGTTGGTACATTAAGCTTTTGGTACGAATTTAAAAACAGTGAGCTAACAATGAATTATATACATTGTGTTATATACATAAAAAAATATATATCGCGGCATAACTTTCTAAAATAACAGTCTCATGCACCAAATAACGATGCAAAATCAAAACTCAATTTTTATAGCATCATCACTGAAGTGATCGTTACTATAATTAACAGAACCTAATATTCGGCCCCATTCAACGATTTTAGGAAAGGCTAAGAAGAGTAGTAAGGAAAGATACCACTGAAAGAACAACTCAGCCTATAGCAGGCGACTTCAGTCAGAGCCCGATTAACCTCTGAATCTAGGGGAAGCACGGTATCATTTTGGGGCCCCCTTTCATTTGGCAAAAGTTTTCTTAATTTTTTTCATTCGCCAATGGTACTAATCTTATTTTCCCGGGAGTAGCTTCGCTAAGGTCAAATATATTTCATTAAACAGTTTTTATGTTCCCTGTATACTCTTCAGATATATTTAGTCAGATGTATTTTATTATAAAGCTATATGCTCAATTTCCTAGGTGGTTTCTACCAGACACATCAAGATGCTATGTGAACTACTATAACTTCCTCTTGCTGAAATTCATATTTCCCTGTTAAATAAATTTCGTGAAGTAGTGCGTAGATATTCTCTTGGATTAAACAAACTTTCTTTTCCAAAACAAAATTAAAAATACAATTTAAAAAAATAAAAATGGAAATATGGAAATTGGAGGGCCCTTTTCATAGTCACTTTGGGGCCCTTTTAAACTTCAGAGGGGAAGCATGTGCTTCACGTGCCTATTGGATAATCAGGCCCTGACTTCAGTGCAGCAGAAACAGTCCATGGATACGACCAAGACAATTATAGAATCCAGTTTCTTTATGAGCTATGGAAAACCACCATTTAATTATTGATGTGACGGTCCCCTGACATTTGAGAGATCAGGTAAACATGAAAAAATGCTACTTTGGCGATGAACAGTCAACGATTTGGCGAGTGTTGTGAAAATAATGTAACAATAAAATTTTGACAATAGCAACATTTTTTGCTTTTCAAGATATTAAAAAAACTTTAGTTTTTATCAAAAAATTTAAATGACTAGTATTAAAAAATGCTCTGAAGAGCACCAAAAAAGGTTAATATGTTTAAGTATGAAAAAGGGTTGGACAAGTGCTTCTAATTGAGCATGAGAAAGGAAAGGGGTTCCTTCTTGGCTGCAGCTCACTGTCAATGCCAACTTTTGAAAAAATCATATTCGCGCTTTTTCCATATAAATGAAATCACTCACAGTTACGATACAAATGTATAGTTTAAAGACGTAGCTTGATTAGACATGAATGTAAGGCGACATAGTACCAAAAACCTTAGTTCCTGCAGCGTATCACACTCATGCAGTGCTACCAAGCATGTCTGCAGTGTAGAACTGCGCAGAAAATTGATTTGTATTGCAGTGCAGAGTGTTGCAGCATTCTGAACAGGAACAATTTCACATATAGACGCATTACAGTATAATGCATTCATTGATTGAAATTATATGCAAGTGGCTGTGGCTCCACAATGCAATATGCAGTACAGCAATGCATATGTAAGTTATAAACAAACATTAGGCGCATATACCTTTAATACGGCAGTACAAAAGAACAGTGCGGACGTGCACTGAGGCTCAAAAGTATAATAGGAGTGTACAGTGTAGTATAGTCTGTGGAGCAATAATGGTACATAGTGCACTGTACAAAGTTGCATTGCAGACGCACGCCCAGTACAACAGTAGAACAGTGCAGTTGACATATAAAGCAAGTTGGAAAGTTTTACTACAGTACCGCAAATTTCTTTTATATGAAAAAGCGCGATTATGATTTTTTCAAAAGTTGGCATTGACAGTGAGCTGCAGCCAAGAAGGAACCCCTTTCCTTTCTCATGCTCAATTAGAAGCACTTGTCCAACCCTTTTTCATACTTAAACATATTAACCTTTTTTGGTGCTCTTCAGAGCATTTTTTAATACTAGTCCTAAATATGTATGATTGTTGGGAAGGTATCCTGCTGAAAAATTTAAAAATACTAGGCCTGACTCCCATCCTAAAAGTCGCAGGATAATGCTGTTTGCATAGAACTTCCTTATTTATTTTATATAATACTATTATAGTTAAGTTTCATAGAGAAATGTTATAAACAACACTACCTAATAGCAGAAATTTAGAAGGAACAGATTGCCCTTTATTTAGTCAGAATAGGTAAACTGGTATAACATATTCAAGAATCATTAACAACAGATAACATGAAAAATATGCATAAATATTAGATAAAGCATTGAAATTATACGAAAAAAAAAAAAAAATCTAACCATTGAACCGCATTCCTTTCTTAATAGATATTTGCTTGTCATATTTTTTAACATTATATCACATATTGTTTTGCAGTTTGCAGATAAAGTCTCCTGTCATTTACATCAATGCATGCTTTTTTTTTAAATCAGAATTTCATAATCTTGAAAAAATGTACTCTCTAGGTAGAAAATTCTAGATCTTCATAGTTTTTTTTTTCCAAAATGCATAAGCAAAACCTCACATTAGTTATATGCTCAGAATTTTCAGCCAATAACCATGGCAGAAAGCCTCGTATGTGTATCCTAAATATGTATGATTGTTGGGAAGGTATCCTGCTGAAAAATTTAAAAATACTAGGCCTGACTCCCATCCTAAAAGTCGCAGGATAATGCTGTTTGCATAGAACTTCCTTATTTATTTTATATAATACTATTATAGTTAAGTTTCATAGAGAAATGTTATAAACAACACTACCTAATAGCAGAAATTTAGAAGGAACAGATTGCCCTTTATTTAGTCAGAATAGGTAAACTGGTATAACATATTCAAGAATCATAAATAACAGATAACATGAAAAATATGCATAAATAATAGATAAAGCATTGAAATTATACGAAAAAAAAAATCTAACCATTGAACCGCATTCCTTTCTTAATAGATATTTGCTTGTCATATTTTTTAACATTATATCACATATTGTTTTGCAGTTTGCAGATAAAGTCTCCTGTCATTTACATCAATGCATGCTTTTTTTTAAAAATCAGAATTTCATAATCTTGAAAAAATGTACTCTCTAGCTAGAAAATTCTAGATCTTCATAGTTTTTTTTTTCCAAAATGCAAGAAAAAACAAAGAAGTAACAGTTAACTTAAATCTTTCATTACAAAAATTGGTACTTTTCCATTATACAAACACCATGCCAAAATGTATGCTAATGTGCCAATTATTTCAACCCTGACTGTGAAAAAAATTTTCATTATAAACTGTGCCAAACATTCTGGCCCCACCAGTGGCTGAGTGGTTTTGTGCTCAAAGCTGGTAAACGGGAGGTGCTGGGTTCAACCCTGTCACGCTCATCGACCTAACAGTTCAGAGTTTCTGTGATTTTCTTCAAACCTTGCCGTAAATACAGGTTATTATCCCTTAGAAAGACTCCTCTCTAGGGCCTATATCCCACGAGTAGATAAACGACCATCCTAAATCAACCAACCAAACATTATAATTTGCTATTTTTGGGTATGTGAATCTCTTTTTTATTGTTATTAATCAACTGTAACCTTGCAAAACATTTTAATTTGCTATTTTTCGAATCAAAAACACTTTTTTATTCAGTTATAACTTACTTATTACTAGTGATGCTGAGATGGATCTTATCATTTGGTAATTACCAGATGATGAGAAAGCTGCGATATAGTTGTTTCAGGAATTTTGAATTCTGTGTAAAGAAGAATTTGTTCAAAATATCACGGAATGAAATTATTGATGAGTTCTGGATTCCATCCACAATGGAGATGTAGCTAATGATCATGCTGAGAATATGAAAGAAAACATGGTCTGAAGCATCGTGGTTGTCTTCTCTTAATGCTTTGAGATCTATATATTGATGGTGCATCATTTAGAGTTCATGTGGAGATGTCTTCATTCAAAAAATGAAATATTTAATGCATTGCTAAAAGACATTTGTAATTTCATGCCATACGTGTTTTATTTTATTTCTTTATTGTATAACAATTATTTGTTCTCTTATTATAAGTATATACGTATTTTTGTTGATTTAATAAAATAGTGCATAAAAGTACATAATTTTCAAAATTTATATTTTTTAAATGTTCACTTTCATATCAATATATATATATTTTCAAATATTTCGATTTATGTTAATTTCATTTTGTGCCAACTAATACGCTTGGTAGTAATGGTGTTTGTGTAATGTGAAAGTACTGAAAAATTTAACTGGCTTACTCACAAAATAAATAAAAGCAGAATATTTACATCACATGTTAGTGCTTCATTTGAAATCAAACGTCATGTTACACTTTTATATTATTGCCCTTAAATCACATTCTTTGGCAACAGTTTTTTAAAAATTGTTCAACTAAAAGAGTTCAAAAGTAGACTGCAGATATAAACAAATATTTAAATATGAATGTATATATAAATACTTACTTTGTAACCTAAAATCTAAATTTGATAATAGGGATCAAATTGAAAACTAGTTTTCCATAGTTGCATTAAAAAAGAAATTAATATTGTTACTTTTCGTGTCTATGAAAATAATTTTTCCGTTTCGGGTCAACAAAAAAAAAATTCTCACAGGTATCAGGTATAAAACCCAATTTGTCCATGATTCTAGTATCAATCAACTGGAAATAAGTCCTACCAATTAATGCTGAGCATAAAATATTCTTTGGAGGCCATCCACATATTAAAAATTCCATAAACTTTCATTTTTAAAATGGCAACAGCCACTTTTGACATTTTAAATTCCTTGCATCAAATCAGTCTGCAAAAGTACATAAGTTAATGCATTTTTATTAGTATATCTTCATGGTGTTAGAAAGGTTTAAAGTTTGAAGGTGGTATTTATATTATACCATAATAATGCAATATAATAAACATTAATTTATATCCAGACTATTTATGTCAGACTATGATATGAATAAAAAGTTTCTTTTAATAATTTATATTTAGTGGAACCAAATATAATCTAGAAATTTTTTTTAATTCAAAAATAGATTTTTAATTATAGAAATTAGTCATACACTGAATAGTGATTTTGGCTGAATACCAATTATTCAAACAGCAAAATAATAACTACTTGGCTGAATACGGAATATTCTGCTCACCAAATACTCATTTCACTGTTTAAAAGTATTAAAAAGTTATATTTTAAAACAAATTTACATAATTATATTAAAACAAATTTCCATTTTGGTGAACAAGACTTTGTTGTAAATAAACTTTACTCTAAAAAATGTGTGCTCTGAATTATTACTTAAGAAGAGGTTAGTTTTGAAACTTTTTTAATTAATAAAACTTTAAACTTCATGGCTTTTTTTGTAAATTGAAAAATATGAATACAATTTTCATACATACTAAAATATATATTTTGAAATCAAAGAGAATTTTTGAATGAATTGGTATAAAAAATTTACCGTCATACAGCATTTATTTGTCAAGAAGGGACTAAAAAGAAAAAAAATACAAACTACTCAAATGGGGGTAATTCGGCAAAAATAACTTACTGGCTCCTTTTGATTTGGCAAAGAAGATTTTAAATGCATCAAAGAGTAGTGTACAGAATGGGCAGTCATTTCAGAGATTGTAAACATACAGGGTGTTCTTAAAATCTTGAAAAAAAGCTTCAGGAGAGATAATGTCTGTCAAGAAGAACATTATTTTATAGAAAACCAGTCTCACAATCCACTTATTCCGTCAGAAATGCAATACATTCAAACAAAAATAAACTATGAAACACAAGCTGAAATTGAATATTTATTTGCAAATTTAACAAATATTAATATATTGTAGCGAGATTTTCATCATATTAACTTTACTTTATATCAAATGTTCTGACATCATTGGAAATAGCTGATTTTTGGTCAGTGACAAAATATATATATACATTCCGATTAATGGAATGTCTAGCTCAAAGTTGTTGGATTATGAATGGTAGCAAATTTATAGCACTTCTTGTCATGTCATCATATTTCACAGAAATAAATGTAAGTTTCATTGAAAATATCATTACAACATTTTCATTATTGTTAAAGTAACAAGAAAAAATCTAAGTTCAGATTTGAGTGAGATACTCTGTATTGTTGACTGAATAAGTGGGTTGCGATCCTGGTTTCTTGTATAAAGTTAGAAAAAAAAGAGCTGGGAATTTGAATTTAAAAGATGGTTTATTTTTTATGCTGTGCTGTATATATATTTATACTCTACAAAGTTAATAATTTATTAATAGTATATTCAGGGACAGATTTAAGATCAGTAAGGAATTTTTTATACACTTCTGTAGGAGTAAGTAGCATAAGAGAATGTGCATATATAACATTATCCCTTTAGTGGGGAGAGGGGTCTGGCACTTGATATTGTAAGATATTGCTAGTGCAAGAGTGATTTTGTCTTTTGATATCATTATAATTTTTGATCCCACCAATTTTGTAACTTTTTCTTTATATCTAAATAATCTGTTATTATAATTTTTAGTTTTATCTATTTTTATGAAAATACAAAGTTATTATTAAAGCTATTAAATGATTATAGAATCATTTCATTCCAAAATATGGAATGCCCCAACATTCGGCATTACTGTTCTTCTGCCATATGGCCCCTTCACGGGCAAGGTGAAAGGAGAACTTTTAATCAACAAAAAACGTGGACATTCTTTTTCTTTCCTTACAAAACTAGTAAACACAACAAGTATCATTTCAGACATATTTCACACTTGGTTTTTCCAACAGCAAATTATATATGCATATTCACCTTGCCGTGAAAATACCTTTTCAGCCTTGTTGAGTGACCTCACCATACATACTATCATATGCATATATAATTTGCTGTTTGGAAAAACCAGGTGTGAAATATGTCTGAAATGATACTTGTTGTGTTTACTAGTTTCGTAAGGAAAGAAAAAGAATGTCCACGTGTTTTGTTGATTAAAAGTTTTGCTTTAACCTTGCCCATGAAGGGGCCATATGCAAAAAGACAACATTACTGTTGAATGAATTATGTGACAATGAGCCATTATTAAATACTTTTAAATTATAATTATTTCTTTTAGATGTTATTTGATAAAAAGTTATTTCATATGTATAATAGTAATATTTTATTGACTTCTTCTCCTCTTATTGAATGTATACAGTCTATGAAAAATTAATGTATAACCATGTCTTTATGTCACTGCAAATGTAAAAAAAAAAGGAAAAAAAATATAAATGTAAAAAGAATTTTTAGAAATTGATAACGAAATCCTTAAGAGAGGGGGAGGGGGAAGGTTCGTAATATGATAATGGATGATATCTTAACCAGGGTAAGGTAAAAAATTACCGAAATGTTGATAGCGATATATACGTAAAACCCTAAGCAATGAAGGTAGTAATATTACAAAATTCCTGATGCTTTTACAAACACGAATCCCTCAACTTCATCTTCTTTTAGCTTGAACTTAAATCTGTCCCTGAAAATGATGAAAACTAACTCTAATAATCTGATTAAAATAATATTTAAAAATAACCCTACCTAATTTGTAAATCCTTAGCTATTTAGGCTTCACAACCAAATGGATTGACTTGCTTTGTTTGAATTAATGTAAACACGCTAACATACTGTTTGTCGATCACAAGAATAGCTCTCGCCGAGAAGTCTGCGCCTGTCTGTTGCCGTGGAAACAAGACTCGCTCCATTTTCGACAGGGGAAACCAGAAGCCAGAAGATAGGCATTCACAATAGTTTACTAAACGCTTTTATTATTATTGTTTGTTTGTTTTTGTAATTATTTTAATCGATTCATCGAGTGAAAGAAAACTGTTTCATATACTATTTATATGATAATATTTAGATTTTACAAATGAAAATAAAATATGAATCAATATGAATTAATCATGAAATTTATTACTGTAAAAATTAAATTAAATTAACTTAAATAATTGTTTAAAAATTGATATTTTCATAACCATTAATAATTATCAATGACTTTAAATTATTAATACAATGACCGAACTTCAGTGATTATTATAGATTTCAGTATGTATTTTCAAACAATTTGCAAGGACGGAAAATTTTTTTTATCATTAAAAATAGAAAAAATAATAATACCTTCTAAATTTTTAGAATTTATTCAAGCATGTGAAAATTCTCTGAATCACTCTCAGCAGTCTCGGTTTCTTCTGAATCACTCTCAGCAGTCTCGGTTTCTTCTGAATCAGAGTCGTCGGTATTAATGTTAAATGACAGTTCGTCTAATAGATCCTCTAACAGTCCATCTTTTTCCCAGTAATTATTTTCAACGTTTTCCACGTGTTTGCAATGTGCTGCCCATTCTGCCGAAGTAACCTCAGTGATAGCTGTTTGAAGTAAAGATTTTAGATTGTCCAAACTTAAATCACCAGTAACATTTCATTCTTTTACTTTTCTTTTTACAGAGGACCACACAAATTCTATTGCGTTTAGATCACAATGATAAGGGGGGAGTCGTAGAACTTCATGTCCATCTTTTCTATTAAATTATCAATTTTATAGACGATTTTCTTTGGACGATTGCTGTCTATAAGAGAGAATAGTTCCGCTTTCCGCATTTGTTTGTCGCAGTATATTTTGTTGTTTTTCAGCCAGTCAATCATAACTTTTTTTGTAGAATAGTTTGTAGGAGTGAGGTTTTCAACAGTTGTATGATACGGAGCATTATCCATACATACGACACTGTTTGGTTGCAAATTAGGAAGAAGTTTTTCCAACACCCATTTTTTGAAGTTTTCATAGTTCATTTGCCCGTGATAGTCACTGCTTTTTATCGATGCTTTATATACTAGTTGAGCATCCGTAAGAAAACCTATTGATGATCCAGCATGAACAACTATAAGCCTATTTTTCGCATTAACATTTGCTGTAACTCCCAAAACTGTGTCGTCTTGCCAACATTTCTTAAATGTCAAGTTGCTATCGACCCAAGTTTCATCAGTATAGACAATCGGTCGTCCAGTGTTCCTATGACGTCTCATTTCTCTCAAATATTTGTCTCTCCAAAAAACAATATCTGGCCTTTCCATGAGAACTTTTCTTTTATTCACGCACTTTTTCCATCGAAAATTCATTGAATGTAAGACTTTGCACAATGTGTCTCTTTTCCACGAAAATCCAATTTTTTCTTTCAACACGGGTAATAATTTTCTGAGAGATGGTACTTTTCTTTCTCTTATATAAAAATCTTGAATCGTTTGACGTATAACACACTTGTCAAAGTCATCTATTTCGCAGTTCCGCTCACTAGGTCTTTTACGATGTTTACCAGGGGATATTAAATCTGTCGATGAGCCCAATGCAGAAACTTCATTTCTTATTTTTTTTATTGTAGCTTCAGAAACTCCACTTGCTCGGGAAGCTCGTTTCAGAGCTTGTGGGAGTGGAATTAAAACATCTTTAGATGAAGCTTCACTGGAACAAAATTCCGCAACATTATATATGATTTTACGTGCTTGCGATTTCAAGACTTCACCTTTTCTAAACTGAAAGGGCATCTTTCCAGTTTAACAAATTAGCAAAATTATTTAATCAAATGGGAACAAATAATTTTAAAAAAGCAAAAGCAAAATTAAATCAAAAATAAGATAATGCAACTGCTGTAGATCCGAGAAGACAAATGACGTGATCTAACCTTTTATTCCGCCAATTCCTCACACGCTTATTCCCCATTCGAAATGGACCGGTCTTGTTACTATAGCGACCGCCACCAACCAGACTTTATGGCGGGAACTATTCTTGTGTTCGACAAACAGTAACAATCCCTACAAGTCTGCAGAAACAAAAATTGTACATTTTTCTTTAAAAAAAAAACAACTATATTGTAATAGAATTATTTTTCAATGCATTTTTATTTTGAAAATTTCCCATACAATATTAAATAATTTTAAAAGTGGAAGGTTTTAAATGCTGAAAATTACAAATGTAAATACATTTAAAATGCCTCTACAAAAATCCCCACTGGGAATAAATTTGTCAAAAAAGGGAAATATTTGTTTTGTCTTTCCCTCTCTGTGCTAATGTGTGCATGTGTGTGGAAGGGGGAGGGGGAGAGAGCTTGGCATTTGCTATTTAGGATAATTTTTTTAATCTAAATTTTGGTTGCCTTTAAGTGTCTAAAAAATACAAAATAACTTATTTTTTGCAGCTCACTTATAGATAATATAAAGTCACACCCAGATAATAATAATAAAATAGATAGTTACTATAATTTTTGTAGGATTTATATGTATTAGCTATAAGAACAACATGAAAAAAATTATAAAAAATATTTTTTTAAGTATTTATTAAAAAAAGAATTTTTTTCAAATTAAATTCAAAATTTAAGATTATACAATGAAATCTTGCATCTTATATGCCACTAAAATTGCTGTTACAAATCTAGTAGCATGAATTCTAATTTGCTGAACATATTAAACACATACAATGTTTAGATATATTTATATTGATTATTTTGATGGTGTTTATAAATGCTAAACATTAAATATTTTGATTTGAAATTCTTTTGGAAAATTTACATGTTTTCTCACTACTCAGACAATTGCTGGTCCCCAACCTAGCTTTAATTCAAGGTGGGTGTTTTATTTATTTGAATTATTCTGCAAAAATTTCAAACATTTTAAAGCATTATGAAATTTATTTTTATGGCACTATCAAGTTGTTTGCCATCAAATTTTGACAGGGTTCCATCTAGTTGTTTATGAAGCAAAATTAATTCAATAACAAATCGTAATGAAAATATACATTTTACATTCTACTATAACTTTAAACTGAGTTTGATGTTTCAATTAAGAAATGAAAACATTCAATAAAGTGTAAAATATATGTTTTCATAGAGATTTCTTATGAAACTGACAGTATATGGGAAAGTGGCAAAAAAGATTAACCGAACAAAAAAAAAAAAAAAAAAAAAAAAAAAAAAAAAAAAAAAACTAAATAACCTTTTTAAGTTTTCCTAAAATCAAAAATAGTTTATTTTTTTCTTTTTTGTCGCATTCTTGGGCAAAGATGTATATTATCAAGATACCATTTTGATTTGTAAGCACAAAGTCAATAAAATCACCATTTTGTGACAAATTATGAGTTTAATAAGTATCGCCCAGAACAGAGATGCAATCTGGTATAAAATGAAATCATCATCGCCCAATAATGAAAGCAGTAATAAATCAAAACATTCAAGAATTGTTTATGAAGCAAAATTAATTCAATAACAAATCTTAATGAAAATATACATTTTACACTCTACTATAACTTTAAACTGAGTTTGATGTTTCAATTAAGAAATGAAAACATTCAATAAAGTGTAAAATATATATTTTCATAGAGATTTCTTATGAAACTGATAGTATATGGGAAAGTGGCAAAAAAGATTAACCGAACAAAAAAAAAACTAAATAACCTCTTTAAGTTTTCCTAAAATCAAAAAGTTTTTTCTTCTTTTTTGTCGCATTCTTGGGCAAAGATGTATATTATCAAGATACCATTTTGATTTGTAAGCAGAAAGTCAATAAAATCACCATTTTGATTTGTAAGCAGAAAGTCAATAAAATCACCATTTTGCGACAAATTATGAGTTTAATAAGTATCGCCCAGAACAGAGATGCAATCTGGTATAAAATGAAATCATCATCGCCCAATAATGAAAGCAATAATAAATCAAAACATTCAAGAATTGTTTATGAAGCAAAATTAATTCAATAACAAATCTTAATGAAAATATACATTTTACACTCTACTATAACTTTAAACTGAGTTTGATGTTTCAATTAAGAAATGAAAACATTCAATAAAGTGTAAAATATATGTTTTCACAGAGATTTCTTATGAAACTGATGGTATATGGGGAAGTGGTAAAAAAGATTATCGAAAAAAAAACAACTAAATAACTTTTTTATTTCTCCTGAAGTCAAAAATATTTTTTTTTAGCTTGGATAACTATTATCAGGTATTTTTTCAGTTTGGTTTATTGAGTTGATGAACATGTGTTCATGATTGAATCCTTTGGATGCTGTTTGTATCATACAGAAAATCATGTACATTCTGCTGTATTTTAACCAGTTCATATGGCCACTTACACACTGGCTGTGTAAATTATTTTGGAAATTAGCACATGATGTAAGCAAAAATCAATAAACAACAACAAAAATGTGGCAATCATTTTCAAACTGTTTTATATAATCAAAACTTTTCGATATTTTACTGCCGAATGTAACTATTAAAACATTCAGCTTTTCAAAATAAAAATAAACCCCTTCAAAAAAAAATCCTAATAAAATCTCGACCATTACTTTTAGGTTTAAAAATTTTTAATTTGCAATATACATACAACATAAAAAGAAGAAAAAAATACACCAGAATGTATATCTCTAATTTTGTGTTCACGAAAGTGAGAAAAATTATTTTCTATGCTATACAAACAGCATCCAAGGAACTCAATCATGATTATGTTTCTATGTTCATCAACTAAATAAAACAAAATAAATAAAGATAAAATGAAAAAATACCTGATAATGTAATCTAAGCTTCTTGCCTGAACGATCGATCGCTTAAACAGTCCCAAATACGTCTGTAGACAGGAAATAGCCCTCACCTCATTGGCAGAAGATTTTTGACGCATGCGTATTAGATCGAATTTCGATGGAATATTTGATTTGACAGAATTAGCAAACAGCTTTAAATATATGGATACTACCGTAAAATCCCGTTAATCTGCCCCCCTAAACACCACGGAAAATCGTAAAATAAGCATGGGGGGGGGGGTTCTTACACGGTATTAAAACTGTAGTATATGATATTTATGGCTGGTGGGGGGGGGGGCAGATGCTAATGCTTGATCATCGCAAAGCATGCATTATTTTAATAAAGTAACAAAAGAAAAACATTTTGAAAAAAAAAAATGATAGACGAAATAGAAAAACAGTATAACTTCATGATTAATGGCGATTTCAGATTATAGAAAATTCTGGATTTCATAAGCTTTGAAACTGGAATGCATTTAGATAAATAATAACACTAATATGGTAACAGAAAAATAAAAGAAACTTAATACTTTTAAACAGGGCCGTAAAGTCAGAGGGGGCTTTGAAATTTTTTGATGAGGCTAATTCACAGCTTGTCTTTCCCCTCTATTTTAAAGATATATAAATATTGACAAAAGTAGAAAGCAAGTCATAAACTTTTGATTTTAGTGTTTTAAAATTCTTAAATGTAATAAATAATGTTATTTATGTTGAAAGATTATGAAGTCTAGAGGGGGCTCAAGAAGTTTCTAGGAGGAGCTCAGCTCCCCCTGCCCTCGTCTGGTTACAGCCCTGATTTTAAATAATTAAAAAACACTGAGAAATTGCAGTTGAAAATGTCCTAAAGTAATCTCGAGAACTAGTAACATTTTATGTGGTGTCGCCATCTGTTGTAAGTTAGAAAGATTAAATAACCGTTTTTTTTTAAATCATGATTTCCTATCTATAAATGCTAAATAAATAATACAAGTCACAAAAATTGAGAACATATAGAACGAATTGCTAGTGTTGCCAGATTATTAAAACAAAAACATTACTACCAAAAAGATAGCACAAATTATGCTACAAATTCGACTGTGTATCGACAATTCGATTGATCTGATCAATCAATCGATATTTTTTTTGTGATTGGTTTTCATAATAATGTTAAAAAGGACTATAAATTATTTAATAAAATAAATAGATTCTCTTATAGTCAAAATATTTTTCACACAGCATCAAATACACATTTTTTAAACTTACTTCATGAGAAACTTTCACTATCGATATTTTTATTACCTTCACATCACCATGGAGATAAAATTACATCAAAACTAATGTTTGGTCTCGGTAGTTTGTACGATATGTGGATTAGGACAGCTATACAGGTATAGAAAGCTGCTCACCGGGCCCGAAGGGTCAAATAAAAACAACAACAACTAATGTTTGGTTATATTGCTTTTTCAGATCGACAATGTGTTTGTACATGTTTGCGATATATCAAAGAATCGTCACGCCTTTCTGATCCATCGGAAAAAAAAAACTCGGGAGATAAAATTTTTGGTGTTGATCGTGACGTGTACGGCGAAATTTCTTTTGGGGGAGGGCGCTTTCTCCGGATTTTTTGAATTTTCCAATTTGTTTACAAAGTGGGAGGAGGGCGCTTAATTGGGAAGGGCGGATTAACGGTATTTTACGGTAAATAATCTAAATCTTCTAAATTTATTCTTACTTATGTGTAATAGAATTGCAAATATTTTTGTGATAAATTAATTTTTTTTTATTTTATATTTATTAACCCCCTGACCGCCGAGCAAAAGGGCAAAATTGTAATGTTGTTTTCTTTGTAAATTATTTAAAATGCTAAAAAATACGTGAATTTTTAGACTTGATAGGAAAAACTTAATTACGTAAATGAGTATAATCCTTGAGAGTATTAATCCTTACCCGATGTTTTAAAACTTCATTATATTTGTAGAATTATATCAATTTAAACACTGTTTCTATTGCGGTGAAACCTACAGCATAGTGAACGGATATATCAGTTCGCGAATGTGAGAAGGTTAATTTATCAAGTGTTATATTAAATACAAAAGTTAAAAATTAAAATATTTTACGCTGGATTCAATATTTTTTCGATTATGGCTGAATGTTAGTTCTGTAGATCTTGTGGAATTTTTTTAAATGAAAATTTCACCTGCAGATTATACGATGTTTTTTTTTCAAAATATTATGAAATTGACACCAGCAGATTATATGCGGCCACAGATTATAGGCAGGAAATTAGGAATATTTAAGGTTATTATTCAGGTCTCGTGCAACACCAGGTGGTTCAACTAGTCATGGAATATAATGAAACTTTTAAAAGAAAACAATCATCCAGTCAAATTGCAGTCATGAAATAATCAGTTCATTATCAAGTATAAACAACTTTTTATAATTAAATTTTTTAGTTTTTACTTTTTCATAGATTCTGCCTCTGCAATGTCCATGTCAGTCAACAATGTGAAGACACATTCACTGACTTATTTTTAAACATAAAAGCATGAAATTGGCAAACATACCTATTGAAGTAATTTTAAATTCAATAGTATTTTAGTTTATCAACTAATATATTACATCCTTAGTTACAATTTTAAGCGGTTGCTTTCTCTGGCTGTCGCGTCTAAAAGTTCGGTTTAAAACATTCTGACCACACCTTCTGAAAGATCCTTTAGCTTTTGCTTCAAGAAGAACTGGTTCGAAACCATTAAAATGAATCAAAAAACCTCATGAGGGCCCTAATTTCAGGGGCCCGGGGCTCCCCAAAAAGAGATAGAGCAAAACTAATATTATTTTCTGATATCCCTCAACGAGACCTTCAATTTGAGTGGTCGGAAGCTAGGGGTAAAATTAAGTTTTAATTTATACTTAAACAGAGGCTAGAGCCCCCCCCCTAAAGAAATTATCGAGAAACGGACTCAGCGACCTAAAACCTTATTTATAGGGAAACGAGGCCGTTCTCAGCACTTTTAAATGTTTAGATAGGCTTAGCGAACAGAGTTCGCTGGTTCGAAACCATTAGAATGAATCAAAAAACCTCATGTGGGCCCTAATTTTAGGGGCCCCTAGGCTCCCCAAAAAGAGATAGAGCAAAACTAATATTATTTTCTGATCGCCCTCAACGAGACCTTCAATTTGAGTGGTCGGAAGCTAGGGGTAAAATTAAGTTTTAATTTACACTTAACCAGGAGGCTAGAGCCCCCCCTAAAGAAGTTATCTAAAAACGGACCTCAGAAACGGACTCAGCGACCTAAAACCTTGCTAATTGGGAAACCAGGCCGTTCTGAGCACTTTTAAATATTTAGATAGGCTTAGCGAACAGAGTTCGCTGGTTCGAAACCATTAAAATTAATCAAAACACCTCATGAGGGCCCTAAATTTAGGGGCCCGGGGCTCCCCAGAAAGAGATAGATCAAAACTAATATTATTTTCTGATAGCCCTCAACGAGACCTTCAATTTGAGTGGTCGGAAGCTAGGGGTAAAATTTAGTTTTAATTTACACGTAACCGGGGGCTACAGCCTCCCCTAAAGAAGTTATCGAAAAACGGACCTCAGAAACGGACTCAGCGACCTAAAACATTACTGATGGGGAAACCAGGCCGTTCTGAGCACTTTTAAATTTTTAGATAGGCTTAGCGAACAGAGTTCGCTGGTTCGAAACCATTAGAATGAATCAAAAAACCTCATGTGGGCCCTAATTTTAGGGGCTCGGGGCTCCCCAAAAGACATAGAGCAAAACTAATATTATTTTCTGATAGCCCTCAACGCTATCAACGCTTCAATGTTCGCTAAGCCTATCTAAAAATTTAAAAGTGCTCAGAACGGCCTTCTTTCCCTATTAGTAAGCTTTTAGGTCGCTGATTCCGTTTCTGAGGTCCGTTCTTCGATAACTTCTTTAAGGGGTGCTCTAGTCTCCTGGTTACGTGTAAATTAAAACTTAATTTTACCCCTAGCTTCCGACAACTCAAATTGAAGGTCTCGTTGAGGGCTATCAGAAAATAATATTAGTTTTGCTCTATCTCTTTTTGGGGAGCCTAGGGGCCCCTAAAATTAGGGCCCACATGAGGTTTTTTGATTCATTCTAATGGTTTCGAACCAGCGAACTCTGTTCGCTAAGCCTATCTAAAAATTTAAAAGTGCTCAGAACGGCCTGGTTTCCCTATAAATAAGGTTTTAGGTCGCTGAGTCCGTTTCTGAGGTCCGATTTTCGATAACTTCTTTAGGGGGGGCTCTATACCCCTGTTTAATTATAAATCAAAACTTAATTTTACCCCTAGCTTCCGACCACTCAAATTGAAGGTCTCGTTGAGGGCTATCAGAAAATAATGTTAGTTTTGCTCTATCTCTTTTTGGGGGACTAGGGGCCCCTAAATTTAGGGCCCTCATGAGGTTTTTTGATTAATTTTAATGGTTTCGAACCAGCGAACTCTGTTCGCTAAGCCTATCTAAAAATTTAAAAGTGCTGAGAACGTCCTGGTTTCCCTATTAGAAAGGTTTTAGGTCGCTGAGTCCGTTTCTGAGTTGCGTTCTTCGATAACTTCTTTAGGGGGTGCTCTAGCCTCCAGGTTACGTGTAAATTAAAACTTAAATTTACCCCTAGCTTCCGACCACTCAAATTGAAGGTCTCGTTGAGGGCTATCAGAAAATAATATTAGTTTTGCTCTATCTCTTTTTGGGGAGCCTAGGGGCACCTAAAATTAGGGCCCACATGAGGTTTTTTGATTCATTCTAATGGTTTTGAACCAGCGAACTCAGTTCGCTAAGCCTATCTAAAAATTTAAAAGAGCTCAGAACGGCTTGGTTTTCCTATTAGCAAGGTTTTAGGTCGCTGAGTCCGTTTCTGAGGTCCGTTTTTAGATAACTTCTTTAGGGGGGGCTCTAGCCTCCTGGTTACGTGTAAATTAAAACTTAAATTTACCCCTAGCTTCCGACCACTCAAATTGAAGGTCTCGTTGAGGGCTATCAGAAAATAGTATTAGTTTTGCTCTATCTCTTTTTGGGGCGCCTAGGGGCCCCTAAAATTAGGGCCCACATGAGGTTTTTTGATTCATTCTAATGGTTTCGAACCAGCCAACTGTTCGCTAAGCCTATCTATAAATTTAAAAGTGCTGAGAACGGCCTGGTTTCCCTATAAATAAGGTTTTAGGTCGCTGAGTCCGTTTCTCGATAATTTCTTTAGGGGGGGGGGCTCTAGCCCCTGTTTATGTATAAATTAAAACTTAATTTTACCCCTAGCTTCCGACAACTCAAATTGAAGGTCTCGTTGAGGGCTATCAGAAAATAATATTAGTTTTGCTCTATCTCTTTTTGGGGAGCCTAGGGGCACCTAAAATTAGGGCCCACATGAGGTTTTTTGATTCATTCTAATGGTTTTGAACCAGCGAACTCTGTTCGCTAAGCCTATCTAAAAATTTAAAAGTGCTCAGAACGGCCTGGTTTCGCTATTAGTAAGGTTTTAGGTCGCTGAGTCCGTTTCTGAGGTCCGTTCTCCGATAACTTCTTTAGGGGGTGCTCTAGCCTCCTGGTTACGTGTAAATTAAAACTTAATTTTACCCCTAGCTTCCGACCACTCAAATTGAAAGTCTCGTTGAGGGCTATCAGAAAATAATATTAGTTTTGTTCTATCTCTTTTTGGGAAGCCCTGAGACCCTGAAATTAGGGCCTTCATGAGGTTTTTTGATTCATTTTAATGGTTTCGAACCTGCGAACTCTGTTCGCTAAGCCTATCTAAAAATTTAAAAGTGCTCAGAACTGCCTGGTTTCGCTATTAGTAAGGTTTTAGGTCGCTGAGTCCGTTTCTGAGGTCCGTTCTTCGATAACTTCTTTAGGGGTTGCTCTAGCCTTCTGGTTACGTGTAAATTAAAACTTAATTTTACCCCTAGCTTCCAACCACTCAAATTGAAAGTCTCGTGAGGGCTATCAGAAAATAATATTAGTTTTGCTCTATCTCTTTTTGGGAAGCCCCGAGCCCCTGAAATTAGGGCCCTCATGAGGTTTTTTGATTCATTTTAATGGTTTCGAACCAGCGAACTGTTCGCTAAGCCTATCTAAAAATTTAAAAGTGCTGAGAACGTCCTGGTTTCCCTATTAGTAAGGTTTTACGTCGCTGAGTCCGTTTCTGAGTTGCGTTCTTCGATAACTTCTTTAGGGGGTGCTCTAGCCTCAAGGTTACGTGTAAACTAAAACTTAATTTTATCCCTAGATTCCGACCACTCAAATTGAAGGTCTCGTTGAGGGCTATCAGAAAATAATATTAGTTTTGCTCTATCTCTTTTTGGGGAGCCTAGGGGCCCCTGAAATTAGGGCCTTCATGAGGTTTTTTGATTCATTTTAATGGTTTCGAACCTGCGAACTCTGTTCGCTAAGCCTATCTAAAAATTTAAAAGTGCTCAGAACTGCCTGGTTTCGCTATTAGTAAGGTTTTAGGTCGCTGAGTCCGTTTCTGAGGTCCGTTCTTCGATAACTTCTTTAGGGGTTGCTCTAGCCTTCTGGTTACGTGTAAATTAAAACTTAATTTTACCCCTAGCTTCCAACCACTCAAATTGAAAGTCTCGTGAGGGCTATCAGAAAATAATATTAGTTTTGCTCTATCTCTTTTTGGGAAGCCCCGAGCCCCTGAAATTAGGGCCCTCATGAGGTTTTTTGATTCATTTTAATGGTTTCGAACCAGCGAACTGTTCGCTAAGCCTATCTAAAAATTTAAAAGTGCTGAGAACGTCCTGGTTTCCCTATTAGTAAGGTTTTACGTCGCTGAGTCCGTTTCTGAGTTGCGTTCTTCGATAACTTCTTTAGGGGGTGCTCTAGCCTCAAGGTTACGTGTAAACTAAAACTTAATTTTATCCCTAGATTCCGACCACTCAAATTGAAGGTCTCGTTGAGGGCTATCAGAAAATAATATTAGTTTTGCTCTATCTCTTTTTGGGGAGCCTAGGGGCCCCTAAAATTAGGGCCCACATGAGGTTTTTTGATTCATTCTAATGGTTTCGAACCAGCGAACTCTGTTCGCTAAGCCTATCTAAAAATTTAAATGTGCTCAGAACGGCCTGGTTTCGCTATTAGTAAGGTTTTAGGTCGCTGAGTCCGTTTCTGAGGTCCGTTCTTCGATAACTTCTTTAGGGGGTGCTCTAGCCTTCTGGTTACGTGTAAATTAAAACTTAATTTTACCCCTAGCTTCCGACCACTCAAATTGAAAGTCTTGGTGAGGGATATCAGAAAATAATATTAGTTTTGCTCTATCTCTTTTTGGGAAGCCTCGAGCCCCTGAAATTAGGGCCCTCATGAGGTTTTTTGATTCATTTTAATGATTTCGAACCAGCGAACTGTTCGCTAAGCCTATCTAAAAATTTAAAAGTGCTGAGAACGTCCTGGTTTCCCTATTAGTAAGGTTTTACGTCGCTGAGTCCGTTTCTGAGTTGCGTTCTTCGATAACTTCTTTAGGGGGTGCTCTAGCCTTCTGGTTACGTGTAAATTAAAACTTAATTTTACCCCTAGCTTCCGACCACTCAAATTGAAAGTCTTGGTGAGAGATATCAGAAAATAATATTAGTTTTGCTCTATCTCTTTTTGGGAAGCCCCGAGCCCCTGAAATTAGGGCCCTCATGAGGTTTTTTGATTCATTTTAATGGTTTCGAACCAGCGAACTGTTCGCTAAGCCTATCTAAAAATTTAAAAGTGCTGCGAACGGCCTGGTTTCCCTATTAGTAAAGTTTTAGGTCGCTGAGTCCGTTTCTGAGGTCCGTTCTTCGATAAGGGGGTGCTCTAGCCTCCAGGTTACGTGTAAATTAAAACTTAATTTTACCCCTAGCTTCCGACCACTCAAATTGAAGGTCTTGTTGAGGGCTATCAGAAAATAATATTAGTTTTGCTCTATCTCTTTTTGGGGCGCCTAGGGGCCCCTAAAATTAGGGCCCACATGAGGTTTTTTGATTCATTCTAATGGTTTTGAACCAGCGAACTCTGTTCGCTAAGCCTATCTAAAAATTTAAAAGTGCTCAGAACGGCTTGGTTTTCCTATTAGCAAGGTTTTAGGTCGCTGAGTCCGTTTCTGAGGTCCGTTTTTAGATAACTTCTTTAGGGGGGGCTCTAGCCTCCTGGTTACGTGTAAATTAAACCTTAAATTTACCCCTAGCTTCCGACCACTCAAATTGAAGGTCTCGTTGAGGGCTATCAGAAAATAGTATTAGTTTTGCTCTATCTCTTTTTGGGGCGCCTAGGGGCCCCTAAAATTAGGGCCCACATGAGGTTTTTTGATTCATTCTAATGGTTTCGAACCAGCCAACTGTTCGCTAAGCCTATCTATAAATTTAAAAGTGCTGAGAACGGCCTGGTTTCCCTATAAATAAGGTTTTAGGTCGCTGAGTCCGTTTCTCGATAATTTCTTTAGGGGGGGGGGGGCTCTAGCCCCTGTTTATGTATAAATTAAAACTTAATTTTACCCCTAGCTTCCGACAACTCAAATTGAAGGTCTCGTTGAGGGCTATCAGAAAATAATATTAGTTTTGCTCTATCTCTTTTTGGGGAGCCTAGGGGCACCTAAAATTAGGGCCCACATGAGGTTTTTTGATTCATTCTAATGGTTTTGAACCAGCGAACTCTGTTCGCTAAGCCTATCTAAAAATTTAAAAGTGCTCAGAACGGCCTGGTTTCGCTATTAGTAAGGTTTTAGGTCGCTGAGTCCGTTTCTGAGGTCCGTTCTCCGATAACTTCTTTAGGGGGTGCTCTAGCCTCCTGGTTACGTGTAAATTAAAACTTAATTTTACCCCTAGCTTCCGACCACTCAAATTGAAAGTCTCGTGAGGGCTATCAGAAAATAATATTAGTTTTGCTCTATCTGTTTTTGGGAAGCCCCGAGCCCCTGAAATTAGGGCCCTCATGAGGTTTTTTGATTCATTTTAATGGTTTCGAACCAGCGAACTGTTCGCTAAGCCTATCTAAAAATTTAAAAGTGCTGAGAACGTCCTGGTTTCCCTATTAGTAAGGTTTTACGTCGCTGAGTCCGTTTCTGAGTTGCGTTCTTCGATAACTTCTTTAGGGGGTGCTCTAGCCTCAAGGTTACGTGTAAACTAAAACTTAATTTTATCCCTAGATTCCGACCACTCAAATTGAAGGTCTCGTTGAGGGCTATCAGAAAATAATATTAGTTTTGCTCTATCTCTTTTTGGGGAGCCTAGGGGCCCCTAAAATTAGGGCCCACATGAGGTTTTTTGATTCATTCTAATGGTTTCGAACCAGCGAACTCTGTTCGCTAAGCCTATCTAAAAATTTAAATGTGCTCAGAACGGCCTGGTTTCGCTATTAGTAAGGTTTTAGGTCGCTGAGTCCGTTTCTGAGGTCCGTTCTTCGATAACTTCTTTAGGGGGTGCTCTAGTCTTCTGGTTACGTGTAAATTAAAACTTAATTTTACCCCTAGCTTCCGACCACTCAAATTGAAAGTCTTGGTGAGGGATATCAGAAAATAATATTAGTTTTGCTCTATCTCTTTTTGGGAAGCCCCGAGCCCCTGAAATTAGGGCCCTCATGAGGTTTTTTGATTCATTTTAATGATTTCGAACCAGCGAACTGTTCGCTAAGCCTATCTAAAAATTTAAAAGTGCTGAGAACGTCCTGGTTTCCCTATTAGTAAGGTTTTACGTCGCTGAGTCCGTTTCTGAGTTGCGTTCTTCGATAACTTCTTTAGGGGGTGCTCTAGCCTTCTGGTTACGTGTAAATTAAAACTTAATTTTACCCCTAGCTTCCGACCACTCAAATTGAAAGTCTTGGTGAGGGATATCAGAAAATAATATTAGTTTTGCTCTATCTCTTTTTGGGAAGCCCCGAGCCCCTGAAATTAGGGCCCTCATGAGGTTTTTTGATTCATTTTAATGGTTTCGAACCAGCGAACTGTTCGCTAAGCCTATCTAAAAATTTAAAAGTGCTGCGAACGGCCTGGTTTCCCTATTAGTAAAGTTTTAGGTCGCTGAGTCCGTTTCTGAGGTCCGTTCTTCGATAAGGGGGTGCTCTAGCCTCCAGGTTACGTGTAAATTAAAACTTAATTTTACCCCTAGCTTCCGACCACTCAAATTGAAGGTCTTGTTGAGGGCTATCAGAAAATAATATTAGTTTTGCTCTATCTCTTTTTGGGGCGCCTAGGGGCCCCTAAAATTAGGGCCCACATGAGGTTTTTTGATTCATTCTAATGGTTTTGAACCAGCGAACTCTGTTCGCTAAGCCTATCTAAAAATTTAAAAGTGCTCAGAACGGCTTGGTTTTCCTATTAGCAAGGTTTTAGGTCGCTGAGTCCGTTTCTGAGGTCCGTTTTTAGATAACTTCTTTAGGGGGGGCTCTAGCCTCCTGGTTACGTGTAAATTAAAACTTAAATTTACCCCTAGCTTCCGACCACTCAAATTGAAGGTCTCGTTGAGGGCTATCAGAAAATAGTATTAGTTTTGCTCTATCTGTTTTTGGGGCGCTTAGGGGCCCCTAAAATTAGGGCCCACATGAGGTTTTTTGATTCATTCTAATGGTTTCGAACCAGCGAACTGTTCGCTAAGCCTATCTATAAATTTAAAAGTGCTGAGAACGGCCTGGTTTCCCTATAAATAAGGTTTTAGGTCGCTGAGTCCGTTTCTCGATAATTTCTTTAGGGGGGGGGGGGCTCTAGCCTCCTGGTTACGTGTAAATTAAAACTTAAATTTACCCCTAGCTTCCGACCACTCAAATTGAAGGTCTCGTTGAGGGCTATCAGAAAATAGTATTAGTTTTGCTCTATCTCTTTTTGGGGCGCCTAGGGGCCCCTAAAATTAGGGCCCACATGAGGTTTTTTGATTCATTCTAATGGTTTTGAACCAGCGAACTCTGTTCGCTAAGCCTATCTAAAAATTTAAAAGTGCTCAGAACGGCTTGGTTTTCCTATTAGCAAGGTTTTAGGTCGCTGAGTCCGTTTCTGAGGTCCGTTTTTAGATAACTTCTTTAGGGGGGCTCTAGCCTCCTGGTTACGTGTAAATTAAAACTTAATTTTACCCCTAGCTTCCGACCACTCAAATTGAAAGTCTCGTTGAGGGCTATCAGAAAATAATATTAGTTTTGTTCTATCTCTTTTTGGGAAGCCCTGAGACCCTGAAATTAGGGCCTTCATGAGGTTTTTTGATTCATTTTAATGGTTTCGAACCTGCGAACTCTGTTCGCTAAGCCTATCTAAAAATTTAAAAGTGCTCAGAACTGCCTGGTTTCGCTATTAGTAAGGTTTAAGGTCGCTGAGTCCGTTTCTGAGGTCCGTTCTTCGATAACTTCTTTAGGGGTTGCTCTAGCCTTCTGGTTACGTGTAAATTAAAACTTAATTTTACCCCTAGCTTCCAACCACTCAAATTGAAAGTCTCGTGAGGGCTATCAGAAAATAATATTAGTTTTGCTCTATCTCTTTTTGGGAAGCCCCGAGCCCCTGAAATTAGGGCCCTCATGAGGTTTTTTGATTCATTTTAATGGTTTCGAACCAGCGAACTGTTCGCTAAGCCTATCTAAAAATTTAAAAGTGCTGAGAACGTCCTGGTTTCCCTATTAGTAAGGTTTTACGTCGCTGAGTCCGTTTCTGAGTTGCGTTCTTCGATAACTTCTTTAGGGGGTGCTCTAGCCTCAAGGTTACGTGTAAACTAAAACTTAATTTTATCCCAAGCTTCCGACCACTCAAATTGAAGGTCTCGTTGAGGGCTATCAGAAAATAATATTAGTTTTGCTCTATCTCTTTTTGGGGAGCCTAGGGGCCCCTAAAATTAGGGCCCACATGAGGTTTTTTGATTCATTCTAATGGTTTCGAACCAGCGAACTCTGTTCGCTAAGCCTATCTAAAAATTTAAATGTGCTCAGAACGGCCTGGTTTCGCTATTAGTAAGGTTTTAGGTCGCTGAGTCCGTTTCTGAGGTCCGTTCTTCGATAACTTCTTTAGGGGGTGCTCTAGCCTTCTGGTTACGTGTAAATTAAAACTTAATTTTACCCCTAGCTTCCGACCACTCAAATTGAAAGTCTTGGTGAGGGATATCAGAAAATAATATTAGTTTTGCTCTATCTCTTTTTGGGAAGCCCCGAGCCCCTGAAATTAGGGCCCTCATGAGGTTTTTTGATTCATTTTAATGGTTTCGAACCAGCGAACTGTTCGCTAAGCCTATCTAAAAATTTAAAAGTGCTGAGAACATCCTGGTTTCCCTATTAGTAAGGTTTTACGTCGCTGAGTCCGTTTCTGAGTTGCGTTCTTCGATAACTTCTTTAGGGGGTGCTCTAGCCTTCTGGTTACGTGTAAATTAAAACTTAATTTTACCCCTAGCTTCCGACCACTCAAATTGAAAGTCTTGGTGAGAGATATCAGAAAATAATATTAGTTTTGCTCTATCTCTTTTTGGGAAGCCCCGAGCCCCTGAAATTAGGGCCCTCATGAGGTTTTTTGATTCATTTTAATGGTTTCGAACCAGCGAACTGTTCGCTAAGCCTATCTAAAAATTTAAAAGTGCTGCGAACGGCCTGGTTTCCCTATTAGTAAAGTTTTAGGTCGCTGAGTCCGTTTCTGAGGTCCGTTCTTCGATAAGGGGGTGCTCTAGCCTCCAGGTTACGTGTAAATTAAAACTTAATTTTACCCCTAGCTTCCGACCACTCAAATTGAAGGTCTTGTTGAGGGCTATCAGAAAATAATATTAGTTTTGCTCTATCTCTTTTTGGGGCGCCTAGGGGCCCCTTAAATTAGGGCCCACATGAGGTTTTTTGATTCATTCTAATGGTTTTGAACCAGCGAACTCTGTTCGCTAAGCCTATCTAAAAATTTAAAAGTGCTCAGAACGGCTTGGTTTTCCTATTAGCAAGGTTTTAGGTCGCTGAGTCCGTTTCTGAGGTCCGTTTTTAGATAACTTCTTTAGGGGGGGCTCTAGCCTCCTGGTTACGTGTAAATTAAACCTTAAATTTACCCCTAGCTTCCGACCACTCAAATTGAAGGTCTCGTTGAGGGCTATCAGAAAATAGTATTAGTTTTGCTCTATCTCTTTTTGGGGCGCCTAGGGGCCCCTAAAATTAGGGCCCACATGAGGTTTTTTGATTCATTCTAATGGTTTCGAACCAGCCAACTGTTCGCTAAGCCTATCTATAAATTTAAAAGTGCTGAGAACGGCCTGGTTTCCCTATAAATAAGGTTTTAGGTCGCTGAGTCCGTTTCTCGATAATTTCTTTAGGGGGGGGGGCTCTAGCCCCTGTTTATGTATAAATTAAAACTTAATTTTACCCCTAGCTTCCGACAACTCAAATTGAAGGTCTCGTTGAGGGCTATCAGAAAATAATATTAGTTTTGCTCTATCTCTTTTTGGGGAGCCTAGGGGCACCTAAAATTAGGGCCCACATGAGGTTTTTTGATTCATTCTAATGGTTTTGAACCAGCGAACTCTGTTCGCTAAGCCTATCTAAAAATTTAAAAGTGCTCAGAACGGCCTGGTTTCGCTATTAGTAAGGTTTTAGGTCGCTGAGTCCGTTTCTGAGGTCCGTTCTCCGATAACTTCTTTAGGGGGTGCTCTAGCCTCCTGGTTACGTGTAAATTAAAACTTAATTTTACCCCTAGCTTCCGACCACTCAAATTGAAAGTCTCGTGAGGGCTATCAGAAAATAATATTAGTTTTGCTCTATCTGTTTTTGGGAAGCCCCGAGCCCCTGAAATTAGGGCCCTCATGAGGTTTTTTGATTCATTCTAATGGTTTCGAACCAGCCAACTGTTCGCTAAGCCTATCTATAAATTTAAAAGTGCTGAGAACGGCCTGGTTTCCCTATAAATAAGGTTTTAGGTCGCTGAGTCCGTTTCTCGATAATTTCTTTAGGGGGGGGGGCTCTAGCCCCTGTTTATGTATAAATTAAAACTTAATTTTACCCCTAGCTTCCGACAACTCAAATTGAAGGTCTCGTTGAGGGCTATCAGAAAATAGTATTAGTTTTGCTCTATCTCTTTTTGGGGCGCCTAGGGGCCCCTAAAATTAGGGCCCACATGAGGTTTTTTGATTCATTCTAATGGTTTTGAACCAGCGAACTCTGTTCGCTAAGCCTATCTAAAAATTTAAAAGTGCTCAGAACGGCTTGGTTTTCCTATTAGCAAGGTTTTAGGTCGCTGAGTCCGTTTCTGAGGTCCGTTTTTAGATAACTTCTTTAGGGGGGCTCTAGCCTCCTGGTTACGTGTAAATTAAAACTTAATTTTACCCCTAGCTTCCGACCACTCAAATTGAAAGTCTCGTTGAGGGCTATCAGAAAATAATATTAGTTTTGTTCTATCTCTTTTTGGGAAGCCCTGAGACCCTGAAATTAGGGCCTTCATGAGGTTTTTTGATTCATTTTAATGGTTTCGAACCTGCGAACTCTGTTCGCTAAGCCTATCTAAAAATTTAAAAGTGCTCAGAACTGCCTGGTTTCGCTATTAGTAAGGTTTTAGGTCGCTGAGTCCGTTTCTGAGGTCCGTTCTTCGATAACTTCTTTAGGGGTTGCTCTAGCCTTCTGGTTACGTGTAAATTAAAACTTAATTTTACCCCTAGCTTCCAACCACTCAAATTGAAAGTCTCGTGAGGGCTATCAGAAAATAATATTAGTTTTGCTCTATCTCTTTTTGGGAAGCCCCGAGCCCCTGAAATTAGGGCCCTCATGAGGTTTTTTGATTCATTTTAATGATTTCGAACCAGCGAACTGTTCGCTAAGCCTATCTAAAAATTTAAAAGTGCTGAGAACGTCCTGGTTTCCCTATTAGTAAGGTTTTACGTCGCTGAGTCCGTTTCTGAGTTGCGTTCTTCGATAACTTCTTTAGGGGGTGCTCTAGCCTCAAGGTTACGTGTAAACTAAAACTTAATTTTATCCCAAGCTTCCGACCACTCAAATTGAAGGTCTCGTTGAGGGCTATCAGAAAATAATATTAGTTTTGCTCTATCTCTTTTTGGGGAGCCTAGGGGCCCCTAAAATTAGGGCCCACATGAGGTTTTTTGATTCATTCTAATGGTTTCGAACCAGCGAACTCTGTTCGCTAAGCCTATCTAAAAATTTAAATGTGCTCAGAACGGCCTGGTTTCGCTATTAGTAAGGTTTTAGGTCGCTGAGTCCGTTTCTGAGGTCCGTTCTTCGATAACTTCTTTAGGGGGTGCTCTAGCCTTCTGGTTACGTGTAAATTAAAACTTAATTTTACCCCTAGCTTCCGACCACTCAAATTGAAAGTCTTGGTGAGGGATATCAGAAAATAATATTAGTTTTGCTCTATCTCTTTTTGGGAAGCCCCGAGCCCCTGAAATTAGGGCCCTCATGAGGTTTTTTGATTCATTTTAATGGTTTCGAACCAGCGAACTGTTCGCTAAGCCTATCTAAAAATTTAAAAGTGCTGAGAACATCCTGGTTTCCCTATTAGTAAGGTTTTACGTCGCTGAGTCCGTTTCTGAGTTGCGTTCTTCGATAACTTCTTTAGGGGGTGCTCTAGCCTTCTGGTTACGTGTAAATTAAAACTTAATTTTACCCCTAGCTTCCGACCACTCAAATTGAAAGTCTTGGTGAGAGATATCAGAAAATAATATTAGTTTTGCTCTATCTCTTTTTGGGAAGCCCCGAGCCCCTGAAATTAGGGCCCTCATGAGGTTTTTTGATTCATTTTAATGGTTTCGAACCAGCGAACTGTTCGCTAAGCCTATCTAAAAATTTAAAAGTGCTGCGAACGGCCTGGTTTCCCTATTAGTAAAGTTTTAGGTCGCTGAGTCCGTTTCTGAGGTCCGTTCTTCGATAAGGGGGTGCTCTAGCCTCCAGGTTACGTGTAAATTAAAACTTAATTTTACCCCTAGCTTCCGACCACTCAAATTGAAGGTCTTGTTGAGGGCTATCAGAAAATAATATTAGTTTTGCTCTATCTCTTTTTGGGGCGCCTAGGGGCCCCTTAAATTAGGGCCCACATGAGGTTTTTTGATTCATTCTAATGGTTTTGAACCAGCGAACTCTGTTCGCTAAGCCTATCTAAAAATTTAAAAGTGCTCAGAACGGCTTGGTTTTCCTATTAGCAAGGTTTTAGGTCGCTGAGTCCGTTTCTGAGGTCCGTTTTTAGATAACTTCTTTAGGGGGGGCTCTAGCCTCCTGGTTACGTGTAAATTAAACCTTAAATTTACCCCTAGCTTCCGACCACTCAAATTGAAGGTCTCGTTGAGGGCTATCAGAAAATAGTATTAGTTTTGCTCTATCTCTTTTTGGGGCGCCTAGGGGCCCCTAAAATTAGGGCCCACATGAGGTTTTTTGATTCATTCTAATGGTTTCGAACCAGCCAACTGTTCGCTAAGCCTATCTATAAATTTAAAAGTGCTGAGAACGGCCTGGTTTCCCTATAAATAAGGTTTTAGGTCGCTGAGTCCGTTTCTCGATAATTTCTTTAGGGGGGGGGGGCTCTAGCCCCTGTTTATGTATAAATTAAAACTTAATTTTACCCCTAGCTTCCGACAACTCAAATTGAAGGTCTCGTTGAGGGCTATCAGAAAATAATATTAGTTTTGCTCTATCTCTTTTTGGGGAGCCTAGGGGCACCTAAAATTAGGGCCCACATGAGGTTTTTTGATTCATTCTAATGGTTTTGAACCAGCGAACTCTGTTCGCTAAGCCTATCTAAAAATTTAAAAGTGCTCAGAACGGCCTGGTTTCGCTATTAGTAAGGTTTTAGGTCGCTGAGTCCGTTTCTGAGGTCCGTTCTCCGATAACTTCTTTAGGGGGTGCTCTAGCCTCCTGGTTACGTGTAAATTAAAACTTAATTTTACCCCTAGCTTCCGACCACTCAAATTGAAAGTCTCGTGAGGGCTATCAGAAAATAATATTAGTTTTGCTCTATCTGTTTTTGGGAAGCCCCGAGCCCCTGAAATTAGGGCCCTCATGAGGTTTTTTGATTCATTCTAATGGTTTCGAACCAGCCAACTGTTCGCTAAGCCTATCTATAAATTTAAAAGTGCTGAGAACGGCCTGGTTTCCCTATAAATAAGGTTTTAGGTCGCTGAGTCCGTTTCTCGATAATTTCTTTAGGGGGGGGGGCTCTAGCCCCTGTTTATGTATAAATTAAAACTTAATTTTACCCCTAGCTTCCGACAACTCAAATTGAAGGTCTCGTTGAGGGCTATCAGAAAATAATATTAGTTTTGCTCTATCTCTTTTTGGGGAGCCTAGGGGCACCTAAAATTAGGGCCCACATGAGGTTTTTTGATTCATTCTAATGGTTTTGAACCAGCGAACTCTGTTCGCTAAGCCTATCTAAAAATTTAAAAGTGCTCAGAACGGCCTGGTTTCGCTATTAGTAAGGTTTTAGGTCGCTGAGTCCGTTTCTGAGGTCCGTTCTCCGATAACTTCTTTAGGGGGTGCTCTAGCCTCCTGGTTACGTGTAAATTAAAACTTAATTTTACCCCTAGCTTCCGACCACTCAAATTGAAAGTCTCGTTGAGGGCTATCAGAAAATAATATTAGTTTTGTTCTATCTCTTTTTGGGAAGCCCTGAGACCCTGAAATTAGGGCCTTCATGAGGTTTTTTGATTCATTTTAATGGTTTCGAACCTGCGAACTCTGTTCGCTAAGCCTATCTAAAAATTTAAAAGTGCTCAGAACTGCCTGGTTTCGCTATTAGTAAGGTTTTAGGTCGCTGAGTCCGTTTCTGAGGTCCGTTCTTCGATAACTTCTTTAGGGGTTGCTCTAGCCTTCTGGTTACGTGTAAATTAAAACTTAATTTTACCCCTAGCTTCCAACCACTCAAATTGAAAGTCTCGTGAGGGCTATCAGAAAATAATATTAGTTTTGCTCTATCTCTTTTTGGGAAGCCCCGAGCCCCTGAAATTAGGGCCCTCATGAGGTTTTTTGATTCATTTTAATGGTTTCGAACCAGCGAACTGTTCGCTAAGCCTATCTAAAAATTTAAAAGTGCTGAGAACGTCCTGGTTTCCCTATTAGTAAGGTTTTACGTCGCTGAGTCCGTTTCTGAGTTGCGTTCTTCGATAACTTCTTTAGGGGGTGCTCTAGCCTCAAGGTTACGTGTAAACTAAAACTTAATTTTATCCCAAGCTTCCGACCACTCAAATTGAAGGTCTCGTTGAGGGCTATCAGAAAATAATATTAGTTTTGCTCTATCTCTTTTTGGGGAGCCTAGGGGCCCCTAAAATTAGGGCCCACATGAGGTTTTTTGATTCATTCTAATGGTTTCGAACCAGCGAACTCTGTTCGCTAAGCCTATCTAAAAATTTAAATGTGCTCAGAACGGCCTGGTTTCGCTATTAGTAAGGTTTTAGGTCGCTGAGTCCGTTTCTGAGGTCCGTTCTTCGATAACTTCTTTAGGGGGTGCTCTAGCCTTCTGGTTACGTGTAAATTAAAACTTAATTTTACCCCTAGCTTCCGACCACTCAAATTGAAAGTCTTGGTGAGGGATATCAGAAAATAATATTAGTTTTGCTCTATCTCTTTTTGGGAAGCCCCGAGCCCCTGAAATTAGGGCCCTCATGAGGTTTTTTGATTCATTTTAATGGTTTCGAACCAGCGAACTGTTCGCTAAGCCTATCTAAAAATTTAAAAGTGCTGAGAACGTCCTGGTTTCCCTATTAGTAAGGTTTTACGTCGCTGAGTCCGTTTCTGAGTTGCGTTCTTCGATAACTTCTTTAGGGGGTGCTCTAGCCTTCTGGTTACGTGTAAATTAAAACTTAATTTTACCCCTAGCTTCCGACCACTCAAATTGAAAGTCTTGGTGAGAGATATCAGAAAATAATATTAGTTTTGCTCTATCTCTTTTTGGGAAGCCCCGAGCCCCTGAAATTAGGGCCCTCATGAGGTTTTTTGATTCATTTTAATGGTTTCGAACCAGCGAACTGTTCGCTAAGCCTATCTAAAAATTTAAAAGTGCTGCGAACGGCCTGGTTTCCCTATTAGTAAAGTTTTAGGTCGCTGAGTCCGTTTCTGAGGTCCGTTCTTCGATAAGGGGGTGCTCTAGCCTCCAGGTTACGTGTAAATTAAAACTTAATTTTACCCCTAGCTTCCGACCACTCAAATTGAAGGTCTTGTTGAGGGCTATCAGAAAATAATATTAGTTTTGCTCTATCTCTTTTTGGGGCGCCTAGGGGCCCCTAAAATTAGGGCCCACATGAGGTTTTTTGATTCATTCTAATGGTTTTGAACCAGCGAACTCTGTTCGCTAAGCCTATCTAAAAATTTAAAAGTGCTCAGAACGGCTTGGTTTTCCTATTAGCAAGGTTTTAGGTCGCTGAGTCCGTTTCTGAGGTCCGTTTTTAGATAACTTCTTTAGGGGGGGCTCTAGCCTCCTGGTTACGTGTAAATTAAACCTTAAATTTACCCCTAGCTTCCGACCACTCAAATTGAAGGTCTCGTTGAGGGCTATCAGAAAATAGTATTAGTTTTGCTCTATCTCTTTTTGGGGCGCCTAGGGGCCCCTAAAATTAGGGCCCACATGAGGTTTTTTGATTCATTCTAATGGTTTTGAACCAGCGAACTCTGTTCGCTAAGCCTATCTAAAAATTTAAAAGTGCTCAGAACGGCCTGGTTTCGCTATTAGTAAGGTTTTAGGTCGCTGAGTCCGTTTCTGAGGTCCGTTCTCCGATAACTTCTTTAGGGGGTGCTCTAGCCTCCTGGTTACGTGTAAATTAAAACTTAATTTTACCCCTAGCTTCCGACCACTCAAATTGAAAGTCTCGTTGAGGGCTATCAGAAAATAATATTAGTTTTGTTCTATCTCTTTTTGGGAAGCCCTGAGACCCTGAAATTAGGGCCTTCATGAGGTTTTTTGATTCATTTTAATGGTTTCGAACCTGCGAACTCTGTTCGCTAAGCCTATCTAAAAATTTAAAAGTGCTCAGAACTGCCTGGTTTCGCTATTAGTAAGGTTTTAGGTCGCTGAGTCCGTTTCTGAGGTCCGTTCTTCGATAACTTCTTTAGGGGTTGCTCTAGCCTTCTGGTTACGTGTAAATTAAAACTTAATTTTACCCCTAGCTTCCAACCACTCAAATTCAAAGTCTCGTGAGGGCTATCAGAAAATAATATTAGTTTTGCTCTATCTCTTTTTGGGAAGCCCCGAGCCCCTGAAATTAGGGCCCTCATGAGGTTTTTTGATTCATTTTAATGGTTTCGAACCAGCGAACTGTTCGCTAAGCCTATCTAAAAATTTAAAAGTGCTGAGAACGTCCTGGTTTCCCTATTAGTAAGGTTTTACGTCGCTGAGTCCGTTTCTGAGTTGCGTTCTTCGATAACTTCTTTAGGGGGTGCTCTAGCCTCAAGGTTACGTGTAAACTAAAACTTAATTTTATCCCTAGATTCCGACCACTCAAATTGAAGGTCTCGTTGAGGGCTATCAGAAAATAATATTAGTTTTGCTCTATCTCTTTTTGGGGAGCCTAGGGGCCCCTAAAATTAGGGCCCACATGAGGTTTTTTGATTCATTCTAATGGTTTCGAACCAGCGAACTCTGTTCGCTAAGCCTATCTAAAAATTTAAATGTGCTCAGAACGGCCTGGTTTCGCTATTAGTAAGGTTTTAGGTCGCTGAGTCCGTTTCTGAGGTCCGTTCTTCGATAACTTCTTTAGGGGGTGCTCTAGCCTTCTGGTTACGTGTAAATTAAAACTTAATTTTACCCCTAGCTTCCGACCACTCAAATTGAAAGTCTTGGTGAGGGATATCAGAAAATAATATTAGTTTTGCTCTATCTCTTTTTGGGAAGCCCCGAGCCCCTGAAATTAGGGCCCTCATGAGGTTTTTTGATTCATTTTAATGGTTTCGAACCAGCGAACTGTTCGCTAAGCCTATCTAAAAATTTAAAAGTGCTGAGAACGTCCTGGTTTCCCTATTAGTAAGGTTTTACGTCGCTGAGTCCGTTTCTGAGTTGCGTTCTTCGATAACTTCTTTAGGGGGTGCTCTAGCCTTCTGGTTACGTGTAAATTAAAACTTAATTTTACCCCTAGCTTCCGACCACTCAAATTGAAAGTCTTGGTGAGGGATATCAGAAAATAATATTAGTTTTGCTCTATCTCTTTTTGGGAAGCCCCGAGCCCCTGAAATTAGGGCCCTCATGAGGTTTTTTGATTCATTTTAATGGTTTCGAACCAGCGAACTGTTCGCTAAGCCTATCTAAAAATTTAAAAGTGCTGCGAACGGCCTGGTTTCCCTATTAGTAAAGTTTTAGGTCGCTGAGTCCGTTTCTGAGGTCCGTTCTTCGATAAGGGGGTGCTCTAGCCTCCAGGTTACGTGTAAATTAAAACTTAATTTTACCCCTAGCTTCCGACCACTCAAATTGAAGGTCTTGTTGAGGGCTATCAGAAAATAATATTAGTTTTGCTCTATCTCTTTTTGGGGCGCCTAGGGGCCCCTAAAATTAGGGCCCACATGAGGTTTTTTGATTCATTCTAATGGTTTTGAACCAGCGAACTCTGTTCGCTAAGCCTATCTAAAAATTTAAAAGTGCTCAGAACGGCTTGGTTTTCCTATTAGCAAGGTTTTAGGTCGCTGAGTCCGTTTCTGAGGTCCGTTTTTAGATAACTTCTTTAGGGGGGGCTCTAGCCTCCTGGTTACGTGTAAATTAAAACTTAAATTTACCCCTAGCTTCCGACCACTCAAATTGAAGGTCTCGTTGAGGGCTATCAGAAAATAGTATTAGTTTTGCTCTATCTCTTTTTGGGGCGCCTAGGGGCCCCTAAAATTAGGGCCCACATGAGGTTTTTTGATTCATTCTAATGGTTTCGAACCAGCCAACTGTTCGCTAAGCCTATCTATAAATTTAAAAGTGCTGAGAACGGCCTGGTTTCCCTATAAATAAGGTTTTAGGTCGCTGAGTCCGTTTCTCGATAATTTCTTTAGGGGGGGGGGCTCTAGCCCCTGTTTATGTATAAATTAAAACTTAATTTTACCCCTAGCTTCCGACAACTCAAATTGAAGGTCTCGTTGAGGGCTATCAGAAAATAATATTAGTTTTGCTCTATCTCTTTTTGGGGAGCCTAGGGGCACCTAAAATTAGGGCCCACATGAGGTTTTTTGATTCATTCTAATGGTTTTGAACCAGCGAACTCTGTTCGCTAAGCCTATCTAAAAATTTAAAAGTGCTCACAACGGCCTGGTTTCGCTATTAGTAAGGTTTTAGGTCGCTGAGTCCGGTTCTGAGGTCAGTTCTCCGATAACTTCTTTAGGGGGTGCTCTAGCCTCCTGGTTACGTGTAAATTAAAACTTAATTTTACCCCTAGCTTCCGGCCACTCAAATTGAAAGTCTCGTTGAGGGCTATCAGAAAATAATATTAGTTTTGTTCTATCTCTTTTTGGGAAGCCCTGAGACCCTGAAATTAGGGCCTTCATGAGGTTTTTTGATTCATTTTAATGGTTTCGAACCTGCGAACTCTGTTCGCTAAGCCTATCTAAAAATTTAAAAGTGCTCAGAACTGCCTGGTTTCGCTATTAGTAAGGTTTTAGGTCGCTGAGTCCGTTTCTGAGGTCCGTTCTTCGATAACTTCTTTAGGGGTTGCTCTAGCCTTCTGGTTACGTGTAAATTAAAACTTAATTTTACCCCTAGCTTCCAACCACTCAAATTGAAAGTCTCGTGAGGGCTATCAGAAAATAATATTAGTTTTGCTCTATCTCTTTTTGGGAAGCCCCGAGCCCCTGAAATTAGGGCCCTCATGAGGTTTTTTGATTCATTTTAATGGTTTCGAACCAGCGAACTGTTCGCTAAGCCTATCTAAAAATTTAAAAGTGCTGAGAACGTCCTGGTTTCCCTATTAGTAAGGTTTTACGTCGCTGAGTCCGTTTCTGAGTTGCGTTCTTCGATAACTTCTTTAGGGGGTGCTCTAGCCTCAAGGTTACGTGTAAACTAAAACTTAATTTTATCCCTAGATTCCGACCACTCAAATTGAAGGTCTCGTTGAGGGCTATCAGAAAATAATATTAGTTTTGCTCTATCTCTTTTTGGGGAGCCTAGGGGCACCTAAAATTAGGGCCCACATGAGGTTTTTTGATTCATTCTAATGGTTTTGAACCAGCGAACTCTGTTCGCTAAGCCTATCTAAAAATTTAAAAGTGCTCAGAACGGCCTGGTTTCGCTATTAGTAAGGTTTTAGGTCGCTGAGTCCGTTTCTGAGGTCCGTTCTCCGATAACTTCTTTAGGGGGTGCTCTAGCCTCCTGGTTACGTGTAAATTAAAACTTAATTTTACCCCTAGCTTCCGACCACTCAAATTGAAAGTCTCGTGAGGGCTATCAGAAAATAATATTAGTTTTGCTCTATCTGTTTTTGGGAAGCCCCGAGCCCCTGAAATTAGGGCCCTCATGAGGTTTTTTGATTCATTCTAATGGTTTCGAACCAGCCAACTGTTCGCTAAGCCTATCTATAAATTTAAAAGTGCTGAGAACGGCCTGGTTTCCCTATAAATAAGGTTTTAGGTCGCTGAGTCCGTTTCTCGATAATTTCTTTAGGGGGGGGGGCTCTAGCCCCTGTTTATGTATAAATTAAAACTTAATTTTACCCCTAGCTTCCGACAACTCAAATTGAAGGTCTCGTTGAGGGCTATCAGAAAATAATATTAGTTTTGCTCTATCTCTTTTTGGGGAGCCTAGGGGCACCTAAAATTAGGGCCCACATGAGGTTTTTTGATTCATTCTAATGGTTTTGAACCAGCGAACTCTGTTCGCTAAGCCTATCTAAAAATTTAAAAGTGCTCAGAACGGCCTGGTTTCGCTATTAGTAAGGTTTTAGGTCGCTGAGTCCGTTTCTGAGGTCCGTTCTCCGATAACTTCTTTAGGGGGTGCTCTAGCCTCCTGGTTACGTGTAAATTAAAACTTAATTTTACCCCTAGCTTCCGACCACTCAAATTGAAAGTCTCGTTGAGGGCTATCAGAAAATAATATTAGTTTTGTTCTATCTCTTTTTGGGAAGCCCTGAGACCCTGAAATTAGGGCCTTCATGAGGTTTTTTGATTCATTTTAATGGTTTCGAACCTGCGAACTCTGTTCGCTAAGCCTATCTAAAAATTTAAAAGTGCTCAGAACTGCCTGGTTTCGCTATTAGTAAGGTTTTAGGTCGCTGAGTCCGTTTCTGAGGTCCGTTCTTCGATAACTTCTTTAGGGGTTGCTCTAGCCTTCTGGTTACGTGTAAATTAAAACTTAATTTTACCCCTAGCTTCCAACCACTCAAATTGAAAGTCTCGTGAGGGCTATCAGAAAATAATATTAGTTTTGCTCTATCTCTTTTTGGGAAGCCCCGAGCCCCTGAAATTAGGGCCCTCATGAGGTTTTTTGATTCATTTTAATGGTTTCGAACCAGCGAACTGTTCGCTAAGCCTATCTAAAAATTTAAAAGTGCTGAGAACGTCCTGGTTTCCCTATTAGTAAGGTTTTACGTCGCTGAGTCCGTTTCTGAGTTGCGTTCTTCGATAACTTCTTTAGGGGGTGCTCTAGCCTCAAGGTTACGTGTAAACTAAAACTTAATTTTATCCCAAGCTTCCGACCACTCAAATTGAAGGTCTCGTTGAGGGCTATCAGAAAATAATATTAGTTTTGCTCTATCTCTTTTTGGGGAGCCTAGGGGCCCCTAAAATTAGGGCCCACATGAGGTTTTTTGATTCATTCTAATGGTTTCGAACCAGCGAACTCTGTTCGCTAAGCCTATCTAAAAATTTAAATGTGCTCAGAACGGCCTGGTTTCGCTATTAGTAAGGTTTTAGGTCGCTGAGTCCGTTTCTGAGGTCCGTTCTTCGATAACTTCTTTAGGGGGTGCTCTAGCCTTCTGGTTACGTGTAAATTAAAACTTAATTTTACCCCTAGCTTCCGACCACTCAAATTGAAAGTCTTGGTGAGGGATATCAGAAAATAATATTAGTTTTGCTCTATCTCTTTTTGGGAAGCCCCGAGCCCCTGAAATTAGGGCCCTCATGAGGTTTTTTGATTCATTTTAATGGTTTCGAACCAGCGAACTGTTCGCTAAGCCTATCTAAAAATTTAAAAGTGCTGAGAACGTCCTGGTTTCCCTATTAGTAAGGTTTTACGTCGCTGAGTCCGTTTCTGAGTTGCGTTCTTCGATAACTTCTTTAGGGGGTGCTCTAGCCTTCTGGTTACGTGTAAATTAAAACTTAATTTTACCCCTAGCTTCCGACCACTCAAATTGAAAGTCTTGGTGAGAGATATCAGAAAATAATATTAGTTTTGCTCTATCTCTTTTTGGGAAGCCCCGAGCCCCTGAAATTAGGGCCCTCATGAGGTTTTTTGATTCATTTTAATGGTTTCGAACCAGCGAACTGTTCGCTAAGCCTATCTAAAAATTTAAAAGTGCTGCGAACGGCCTGGTTTCCCTATTAGTAAAGTTTTAGGTCGCTGAGTCCGTTTCTGAGGTCCGTTCTTCGATAAGGGGGTGCTCTAGCCTCCAGGTTACGTGTAAATTAAAACTTAATTTTACCCCTAGCTTCCGACCACTCAAATTGAAGGTCTTGTTGAGGGCTATCAGAAAATAATATTAGTTTTGCTCTATCTCTTTTTGGGGCGCCTAGGGGCCCCTAAAATTAGGGCCCACATGAGGTTTTTTGATTCATTCTAATGGTTTTGAACCAGCGAACTCTGTTCGCTAAGCCTATCTAAAAATTTAAAAGTGCTCAGAACGGCTTGGTTTTCCTATTAGCAAGGTTTTAGGTCGCTGAGTCCGTTTCTGAGGTCCGTTTTTAGATAACTTCTTTAGGGGGGGCTCTAGCCTCCTGGTTACGTGTAAATTAAACCTTAAATTTACCCCTAGCTTCCGACCACTCAAATTGAAGGTCTCGTTGAGGGCTATCAGAAAATAGTATTAGTTTTGCTCTATCTCTTTTTGGGGCGCCTAGGGGCCCCTAAAATTAGGGCCCACATGAGGTTTTTTGATTCATTCTAATGGTTTTGAACCAGCGAACTCTGTTCGCTAAGCCTATCTAAAAATTTAAAAGTGCTCAGAACGGCCTGGTTTCGCTATTAGTAAGGTTTTAGGTCGCTGAGTCCGTTTCTGAGGTCCGTTCTCCGATAACTTCTTTAGGGGGTGCTCTAGCCTCCTGGTTACGTGTAAATTAAAACTTAATTTTACCCCTAGCTTCCGACCACTCAAATTGAAAGTCTCGTTGAGGGCTATCAGAAAATAATATTAGTTTTGTTCTATCTCTTTTTGGGAAGCCCTGAGACCCTGAAATTAGGGCCTTCATGAGGTTTTTTGATTCATTTTAATGGTTTCGAACCTGCGAACTCTGTTCGCTAAGCCTATCTAAAAATTTAAAAGTGCTCAGAACTGCCTGGTTTCGCTATTAGTAAGGTTTTAGGTCGCTGAGTCCGTTTCTGAGGTCCGTTCTTCGATAACTTCTTTAGGGGTTGCTCTAGCCTTCTGGTTACGTGTAAATTAAAACTTAATTTTACCCCTAGCTTCCAACCACTCAAATTCAAAGTCTCGTGAGGGCTATCAGAAAATAATATTAGTTTTGCTCTATCTCTTTTTGGGAAGCCCCGAGCCCCTGAAATTAGGGCCCTCATGAGGTTTTTTGATTCATTTTAATGGTTTCGAACCAGCGAACTGTTCGCTAAGCCTATCTAAAAATTTAAAAGTGCTGAGAACGTCCTGGTTTCCCTATTAGTAAGGTTTTACGTCGCTGAGTCCGTTTCTGAGTTGCGTTCTTCGATAACTTCTTTAGGGGGTGCTCTAGCCTCAAGGTTACGTGTAAACTAAAACTTAATTTTATCCCTAGATTCCGACCACTCAAATTGAAGGTCTCGTTGAGGGCTATCAGAAAATAATATTAGTTTTGCTCTATCTCTTTTTGGGGAGCCTAGGGGCCCCTAAAATTAGGGCCCACATGAGGTTTTTTGATTCATTCTAATGGTTTCGAACCAGCGAACTCTGTTCGCTAAGCCTATCTAAAAATTTAAATGTGCTCAGAACGGCCTGGTTTCGCTATTAGTAAGGTTTTAGGTCGCTGAGTCCGTTTCTGAGGTCCGTTCTTCGATAACTTCTTTAGGGGGTGCTCTAGCCTTCTGGTTACGTGTAAATTAAAACTTAATTTTACCCCTAGCTTCCGACCACTCAAATTGAAAGTCTTGGTGAGGGATATCAGAAAATAATATTAGTTTTGCTCTATCTCTTTTTGGGAAGCCCCGAGCCCCTGAAATTAGGGCCCTCATGAGGTTTTTTGATTCATTTTAATGGTTTCGAACCAGCGAACTGTTCGCTAAGCCTATCTAAAAATTTAAAAGTGCTGAGAACGTCCTGGTTTCCCTATTAGTAAGGTTTTACGTCGCTGAGTCCGTTTCTGAGTTGCGTTCTTCGATAACTTCTTTAGGGGGTGCTCTAGCCTTCTGGTTACGTGTAAATTAAAACTTAATTTTACCCCTAGCTTCCGACCACTCAAATTGAAAGTCTTGGTGAGGGATATCAGAAAATAATATTAGTTTTGCTCTATCTCTTTTTGGGAAGCCCCGAGCCCCTGAAATTAGGGCCCTCATGAGGTTTTTTGATTCATTTTAATGGTTTCGAACCAGCGAACTGTTCGCTAAGCCTATCTAAAAATTTAAAAGTGCTGCGAACGGCCTGGTTTCCCTATTAGTAAAGTTTTAGGTCGCTGAGTCCGTTTCTGAGGTCCGTTCTTCGATAAGGGGGTGCTCTAGCCTCCAGGTTACGTGTAAATTAAAACTTAATTTTACCCCTAGCTTCCGACCACTCAAATTGAAGGTCTTGTTGAGGGCTATCAGAAAATAATATTAGTTTTGCTCTATCTCTTTTTGGGGCGCCTAGGGGCCCCTAAAATTAGGGCCCACATGAGGTTTTTTGATTCATTCTAATGGTTTTGAACCAGCGAACTCTGTTCGCTAAGCCTATCTAAAAATTTAAAAGTGCTCAGAACGGCTTGGTTTTCCTATTAGCAAGGTTTTAGGTCGCTGAGTCCGTTTCTGAGGTCCGTTTTTAGATAACTTCTTTAGGGGGGGCTCTAGCCTCCTGGTTACGTGTAAATTAAAACTTAAATTTACCCCTAGCTTCCGACCACTCAAATTGAAGGTCTCGTTGAGGGCTATCAGAAAATAGTATTAGTTTTGCTCTATCTCTTTTTGGGGCGCCTAGGGGCCCCTAAAATTAGGGCCCACATGAGGTTTTTTGATTCATTCTAATGGTTTCGAACCAGCCAACTGTTCGCTAAGCCTATCTATAAATTTAAAAGTGCTGAGAACGGCCTGGTTTCCCTATAAATAAGGTTTTAGGTCGCTGAGTCCGTTTCTCGATAATTTCTTTAGGGGGGGGGGCTCTAGCCCCTGTTTATGTATAAATTAAAACTTAATTTTACCCCTAGCTTCCGACAACTCAAATTGAAGGTCTCGTTGAGGGCTATCAGAAAATAATATTAGTTTTGCTCTATCTCTTTTTGGGGAGCCTAGGGGCACCTAAAATTAGGGCCCACATGAGGTTTTTTGATTCATTCTAATGGTTTTGAACCAGCGAACTCTGTTCGCTAAGCCTATCTAAAAATTTAAAAGTGCTCACAACGGCCTGGTTTCGCTATTAGTAAGGTTTTAGGTCGCTGAGTCCGGTTCTGAGGTCAGTTCTCCGATAACTTCTTTAGGGGGTGCTCTAGCCTCCTGGTTACGTGTAAATTAAAACTTAATTTTACCCCTAGCTTCCGGCCACTCAAATTGAAAGTCTCGTTGAGGGCTATCAGAAAATAATATTAGTTTTGTTCTATCTCTTTTTGGGAAGCCCTGAGACCCTGAAATTAGGGCCTTCATGAGGTTTTTTGATTCATTTTAATGGTTTCGAACCTGCGAACTCTGTTCGCTAAGCCTATCTAAAAATTTAAAAGTGCTCAGAACTGCCTGGTTTCGCTATTAGTAAGGTTTTAGGTCGCTGAGTCCGTTTCTGAGGTCCGTTCTTCGATAACTTCTTTAGGGGTTGCTCTAGCCTTCTGGTTACGTGTAAATTAAAACTTAATTTTACCCCTAGCTTCCAACCACTCAAATTGAAAGTCTCGTGAGGGCTATCAGAAAATAATATTAGTTTTGCTCTATCTCTTTTTGGGAAGCCCCGAGCCCCTGAAATTAGGGCCCTCATGAGGTTTTTTGATTCATTTTAATGGTTTCGAACCAGCGAACTGTTCGCTAAGCCTATCTAAAAATTTAAAAGTGCTGAGAACGTCCTGGTTTCCCTATTAGTAAGGTTTTACGTCGCTGAGTCCGTTTCTGAGTTGCGTTCTTCGATAACTTCTTTAGGGGGTGCTCTAGCCTCAAGGTTACGTGTAAACTAAAACTTAATTTTATCCCTAGATTCCGACCACTCAAATTGAAGGTCTCGTTGAGGGCTATCAGAAAATAATATTAGTTTTGCTCTATCTCTTTTTGGGGAGCCTAGGGGCCCCTAAAATTAGGGCCCACATGAGGTTTTTTGATTCATTCTAATGGTTTCGAACCAGCGAACTCTGTTCGCTAAGCCTATCTAAAAATTTAAATGTGCTCAGAACGGCCTGGTTTCGCTATTAGTAAGGTTTTAGGTCGCTGAGTCCGTTTCTGAGGTCCGTTCTTCGATAACTTCTTTAGGGGGTGCTCTAGCCTTCTGGTTACGTGTAAATTAAAACTTAATTTTACCCCTAGCTTCCGACCACTCAAATTGAAAGTCTTGGTGAGGGATATCAGAAAATAATATTAGTTTTGCTCTATCTCTTTTTGGGAAGCCCCGAGCCCCTGAAATTAGGGCCCTCATGAGGTTTTTTGATTCATTTTAATGGTTTCGAACCAGCGAACTGTTCGCTAAGCCTATCTAAAAATTTAAAAGTGCTGAGAACGTCCTGGTTTCCCTATTAGTAAGGTTTTACGTCGCTGAGTCCGTTTCTGAGTTGCGTTCTTCGATAACTTCCTTAGGGGGTGCTCTAGCCTTCTGGTTACGTGTAAATTAAAACTTAATTTTACCCCTAGCTTCCGACCACTCAAATTGAAAGTCTTGGTGAGGGATATCAGAAAATAATATTAGTTTTGCTCTATCTCTTTTTGGGAAGCCCCGAGCCCCTGAAATTAGGGCCCTCATGAGGTTTTTTGATTCATTTTAATGGTTTCGAACCAGCGAACTGTTCGCTAAGCCTATCTAAAAATTTAAAAGTGCTGCGAACGGCCTGGTTTCCCTATTAGTAAAGTTTTAGGTCGCTGAGTCCGTTTCTGAGGTCCGTTCTTCGATAAGGGGGTGCTCTAGCCTCCAGGTTACGTGTAAATTAAAACTTAATTTTACCCCTAGCTTCCGACCACTCAAATTGAAGGTCTTGTTGAGGGCTATCAGAAAATAATATTAGTTTTGCTCTATCTCTTTTTGGGGCGCCTAGGGGCCCCTAAAATTAGGGCCCACATGAGGTTTTTTGATTCATTCTAATGGTTTTGAACCAGCGAACTCTGTTCGCTAAGCCTATCTAAAAATTTAAAAGTGCTCAGAACGGCTTGGTTTTCCTATTAGCAAGGTTTTAGGTCGCTGAGTCCGTTTCTGAGGTCCGTTTTTAGATAACTTCTTTAGGGGGGGCTCTAGCCTCCTGGTTACGTGTAAATTAAAACTTAAATTTACCCCTAGCTTCCGACCACTCAAATTGAAGGTCTCGTTGAGGGCTATCAGAAAATAGTATTAGTTTTGCTCTATCTCTTTTTGGGGCGCCTAGGGGCCCCTAAAATTAGGGCCCACATGAGGTTTTTTGATTCATTCTAATGGTTTCGAACCAGCGAACTGTTCGCTAAGCCTATCTATAAATTTAAAAGTGCTGAGAACGGCCTGGTTTCCCTATAAATAAGGTTTTAGGTCGCTGAGTCCGTTTCTCGATAATTTCTTTAGGGGGGGGGGGCTCTAGCCTCCTGGTTACGTGTAAATTAAAACTTAAATTTACCCCTAGCTTCCGACCACTCAAATTGAAGGTCTCGTTGAGGGCTATCAGAAAATAGTATTAGTTTTGCTCTATCTCTTTTTGGGGCGCCTAGGGGCCCCTAAAATTAGGGCCCACATGAGGTTTTTTGATTCATTCTAATGGTTTTGAACCAGCGAACTCTGTTCGCTAAGCCTATCTAAAAATTTAAAAGTGCTCAGAACGGCCTGGTTTCGCTATTAGTAAGGTTTTAGGTCGCTGAGTCCGTTTCTGAGGTCCGTTTTTAGATAACTTCTTTAGGGGGGGCTCTAGCCTCCTGGTTACGCGTAAATTAAAACTTAATTTTACCCCTAGCTTCCGACCACTCAAATTGAAAGTCTCGTGAGGGCTATCAGAAAATAATATTAGTTTTGCTCTATCTGTTTTTGGGAAGCCCCGAGCCCCTGAAATTAGGGCCCTCATGAGGTTTTTTGATTCATTCTAATGGTTTCGAACCAGCCAACTGTTCGCTAAGCCTATCTATAAATTTAAAAGTGCTGAGAACGGCCTGGTTTCCCTATAAATAAGGTTTTAGGTCGCTGAGTCCGTTTCTCGATAATTTCTTTAGGGGGGGGGGGGGGCTCTAGCCCCTGTTTATGTATAAATTAAAACTTAATTTTACCCCTAGCTTCCGACAACTCAAATTGAAGGTCTCGTTGAGGGCTATCAGAAAATAATATTAGTTTTGCTCTATCTCTTTTTGGGGAGCCTAGGGGCACCTAAAATTAGGGCCCACATGAGGTTTTTTGATTCATTCTAATGGTTTTGAACCAGCGAACTCTGTTCGCTAAGCCTATCTAAAAATTTAAAAGTGCTCAGAACGGCCTGGTTTCGCTATTAGTAAGGTTTTAGGTCGCTGAGTCCGTTTCTGAGGTCCGTTCTCCGATAACTTCTTTAGGGGGTGCTCTAGCCTCCTGGTTACGTGTAAATTAAAACTTAATTTTACCCCTAGCTTCCGACCACTCAAATTGAAAGTCTCGTGAGGGCTATCAGAAAATAATATTAGTTTTGCTCTATCTGTTTTTGGGAAGCCCCGAGCCCCTGAAATTAGGGCCCTCATGAGGTTTTTTGATTCATTCTAATGGTTTCGAACCAGCCAACTGTTCGCTAAGCCTATCTATAAATTTAAAAGTGCTGAGAACGGCCTGGTTTCCCTATAAATAAGGTTTTAGGTCGCTGAGTCCGTTTCTCGATAATTTCTTTAGGGGGGGGGGGCTCTAGCCCCTGTTTATGTATAAATTAAAACTTAATTTTACCCCTAGCTTCCGACAACTCAAATTGAAGGTCTCGTTGAGGGCTATCAGAAAATAATATTAGTTTTGCTCTATCTCTTTTTGGGGAGCCTAGGGGCACCTAAAATTAGGGCCCACATGAGGTTTTTTGATTCATTCTAATGGTTTTGAACCAGCGAACTCTGTTCGCTAAGCCTATCTAAAAATTTAAAAGTGCTCAGAACGGCCTGGTTTCGCTATTAGTAAGGTTTTAGGTCGCTGAGTCCGTTTCTGAGGTCCGTTCTCCGATAACTTCTTTAGGGGGTGCTCTAGCCTCCTGGTTACGTGTAAATTAAAACTTAATTTTACCCCTAGCTTCCGACCACTCAAATTGAAAGTCTCGTTGAGGGCTATCAGAAAATAATATTAGTTTTGTTCTATCTCTTTTTGGGAAGCCCTGAGACCCTGAAATTAGGGCCTTCATGAGGTTTTTTGATTCATTTTAATGGTTTCGAACCTGCGAACTCTGTTCGCTAAGCCTATCTAAAAATTTAAAAGTGCTCAGAACTGCCTGGTTTCGCTATTAGTAAGGTTTTAGGTCGCTGAGTCCGTTTCTGAGGTCCGTTCTTCGATAACTTCTTTAGGGGTTGCTCTAGCCTTCTGGTTACGTGTAAATTAAAACTTAATTTTACCCCTAGCTTCCAACCACTCAAATTGAAAGTCTCGTGAGGGCTATCAGAAAATAATATTAGTTTTGCTCTATCTCTTTTTGGGAAGCCCCGAGCCCCTGAAATTAGGGCCCTCATGAGGTTTTTTGATTCATTTTAATGGTTTCGAACCAGCGAACTGTTCGCTAAGCCTATCTAAAAATTTAAAAGTGCTGAGAACGTCCTGGTTTCCCTATTAGTAAGGTTTTACGTCGCTGAGTCCGTTTCTGAGTTGCGTTCTTCGATAACTTCTTTAGGGGGTGCTCTAGCCTCAAGGTTACGTGTAAACTAAAACTTAATTTTATCCCAAGCTTCCGACCACTCAAATTGAAGGTCTCGTTGAGGGCTATCAGAAAATAATATTAGTTTTGCTCTATCTCTTTTTGGGGAGCCTAGGGGCCCCTAAAATTAGGGCCCACATGAGGTTTTTTGATTCATTCTAATGGTTTCGAACCAGCGAACTCTGTTCGCTAAGCCTATCTAAAAATTTAAATGTGCTCAGAACGGCCTGGTTTCGCTATTAGTAAGGTTTTAGGTCGCTGAGTCCGTTTCTGAGGTCCGTTCTTCGATAACTTCTTTAGGGGGTGCTCTAGCCTTCTGGTTACGTGTAAATTAAAACTTAATTTTACCCCTAGCTTCCGACCACTCAAATTGAAAGTCTTGGTGAGGGATATCAGAAAATAATATTAGTTTTGCTCTATCTCTTTTTGGGAAGCCCCGAGCCCCTGAAATTAGGGCCCTCATGAGGTTTTTTGATTCATTTTAATGGTTTCGAACCAGCGAACTGTTCGCTAAGCCTATCTAAAAATTTAAAAGTGCTGAGAACGTCCTGGTTTCCCTATTAGTAAGGTTTTACGTCGCTGAGTCCGTTTCTGAGTTGCGTTCTTCGATAACTTCTTTAGGGGGTGCTCTAGCCTTCTGGTTACGTGTAAATTAAAACTTAATTTTACCCCTAGCTTCCGACCACTCAAATTGAAAGTCTTGGTGAGAGATATCAGAAAATAATATTAGTTTTGCTCTATCTCTTTTTGGGAAGCCCCGAGCCCCTGAAATTAGGGCCCTCATGAGGTTTTTTGATTCATTTTAATGGTTTCGAACCAGCGAACTGTTCGCTAAGCCTATCTAAAAATTTAAAAGTGCTGCGAACGGCCTGGTTTCCCTATTAGTAAAGTTTTAGGTCGCTGAGTCCGTTTCTGAGGTCCGTTCTTCGATAAGGGGGTGCTCTAGCCTCCAGGTTACGTGTAAATTAAAACTTAATTTTACCCCTAGCTTCCGACCACTCAAATTGAAGGTCTTGTTGAGGGCTATCAGAAAATAATATTAGTTTTGCTCTATCTCTTTTTGGGGTGCCTAGGGGCCCCTAAAATTAGGGCCCACATGAGGTTTTTTGATTCATTCTAATGGTTTTGAACCAGCGAACTCTGTTCGCTAAGCCTATCTAAAAATTTAAAAGTGCTCAGAACGGCTTGGTTTTCCTATTAGCAAGGTTTTAGGTCGCTGAGTCCGTTTCTGAGGTCCGTTTTTAGATAACTTCTTTAGGGGGGGCTCTAGCCTCCTGGTTACGTGTAAATTAAACCTTAAATTTACCCCTAGCTTCCGACCACTCAAATTGAAGGTCTCGTTGAGGGCTATCAGAAAATAGTATTAGTTTTGCTCTATCTCTTTTTGGGGCGCCTAGGGGCCCCTAAAATTAGGGCCCACATGAGGTTTTTTGATTCATTCTAATGGTTTCGAACCAGCCAACTGTTCGCTAAGCCTATCTATAAATTTAAAAGTGCTGAGAACGGCCTGGTTTCCCTATAAATAAGGTTTTAGGTCGCTGAGTCCGTTTCTCGATAATTTCTTTAGGGGGGGGGCTCTAGCCCCTGTTTATGTATAAATTAAAACTTAATTTTACCCCTAGCTTCCGACAACTCAAATTGAAGGTCTCGTTGAGGGCTATCAGAAAATAATATTAGTTTTGCTCTATCTCTTTTTGGGGAGCCTAGGGGCACCTAAAATTAGGGCCCACATGAGGTTTTTTGATTCATTCTAATGGTTTCGAACCAGCGAACTCTGTTCGCTAAGCCTATCTAAAAATTTAAATGTGCTCAGAACGGCCTGGTTTCGCTATTAGTAAGGTTTTAGGTCGCTGAGTCCGTTTCTGAGGTCCGTTCTTCGATAACTTCTTTAGGGGGTGCTCTAGCCTTCTGGTTACGTGTAAATTAAAACTTAATTTTACCCCTAGCTTCCGACCACTCAAATTGAAAGTCTTGGTGAGGGATATCAGAAAATAATATTAGTTTTGCTCTATCTCTTTTTGGGAAGCCCCGAGCCCCTGAAATTAGGGCCCTCATGAGGTTTTTTGATTCATTTTAATGGTTTCGAACCAGCGAACTGTTCGCTAAGCCTATCTAAAAATTTAAAAGTGCTGAGAACGTCCTGGTTTCCCTATTAGTAAGGTTTTACGTCGCTGAGTCCGTTTCTGAGTTGCGTTCTTCGATAACTTCTTTAGGGGGTGCTCTAGCCTTCTGGTTACGTGTAAATTAAAACTTAATTTTACCCCTAGCTTCCGACCACTCAAATTGAAAGTCTTGGTGAGAGATATCAGAAAATAATATTAGTTTTGCTCTATCTCTTTTTGGGAAGCCCCGAGCCCCTGAAATTAGGGCCCTCATGAGGTTTTTTGATTCATTTTAATGGTTTCGAACCAGCGAACTGTTCGCTAAGCCTATCTAAAAATTTAAAAGTGCTGCGAACGGCCTGGTTTCCCTATTAGTAAAGTTTTAGGTCGCTGAGTCCGTTTCTGAGGTCCGTTCTTCGATAAGGGGGTGCTCTAGCCTCCAGGTTACGTGTAAATTAAAACTTAATTTTACCCCTAGCTTCCGACCACTCAAATTGAAGGTCTTGTTGAGGGCTATCAGAAAATAATATTAGTTTTGCTCTATCTCTTTTTGGGGTGCCTAGGGGCCCCTAAAATTAGGGCCCACATGAGGTTTTTTGATTCATTCTAATGGTTTTGAACCAGCGAACTCTGTTCGCTAAGCCTATCTAAAAATTTAAAAGTGCTCAGAACGGCTTGGTTTTCCTATTAGCAAGGTTTTAGGTCGCTGAGTCCGTTTCTGAGGTCCGTTTTTAGATAACTTCTTTAGGGGGGGCTCTAGCCTCCTGGTTACGTGTAAATTAAACCTTAAATTTACCCCTAGCTTCCGACCACTCAAATTGAAGGTCTCGTTGAGGGCTATCAGAAAATAGTATTAGTTTTGCTCTATCTCTTTTTGGGGCGCCTAGGGGCCCCTAAAATTAGGGCCCACATGAGGTTTTTTGATTCATTCTAATGGTTTCGAACCAGCCAACTGTTCGCTAAGCCTATCTATAAATTTAAAAGTGCTGAGAACGGCCTGGTTTCCCTATAAATAAGGTTTTAGGTCGCTGAGTCCGTTTCTCGATAATTTCTTTAGGGGGGGGGCTCTAGCCCCTGTTTATGTATAAATTAAAACTTAATTTTACCCCTAGCTTCCGACAACTCAAATTGAAGGTCTCGTTGAGGGCTATCAGAAAATAATATTAGTTTTGCTCTATCTCTTTTTGGGGAGCCTAGGGGCACCTAAAATTAGGGCCCACATGAGGTTTTTTGATTCATTCTAATGGTTTTGAACCAGCGAACTCTGTTCGCTAAGCCTATCTAAAAATTTAAAAGTGCTCAGAACGGCCTGGTTTCGCTATTAGTAAGGTTTTAGGTCGCTGAGTCCGTTTCTGAGGTCCGTTCTCCGATAACTTCTTTAGGGGGTGCTCTAGCCTCCTGGTTACGTGTAAATTAAAACTTAATTTTACCCCTAGCTTCCGACCACTCAAATTGAAAGTCTCGTTGAGGGCTATCAGAAAATAATATTAGTTTTGTTCTATCTCTTTTTGGGAAGCCCTGAGACCCTGAAATTAGGGCCTTCATGAGGTTTTTTGATTCATTTTAATGGTTTCGAACCTGCGAACTCTGTTCGCTAAGCCTATCTAAAAATTTAAAAGTGCTCAGAACTGCCTGGTTTCGCTATTAGTAAGGTTTTAGGTCGCTGAGTCCGTTTCTGAGGTCCGTTCTTCGATAACTTCTTTAGGGGTTGCTCTAGCCTTCTGGTTACGTGTAAATTAAAACTTAATTTTACCCCTAGCTTCCAACCACTCAAATTCAAAGTCTCGTGAGGGCTATCAGAAAATAATATTAGTTTTGCTCTATCTCTTTTTGGGAAGCCCCGAGCCCCTGAAATTAGGGCCCTCATGAGGTTTTTTGATTCATTTTAATGGTTTCGAACCAGCGAACTGTTCGCTAAGCCTATCTAAAAATTTAAAAGTGCTGAGAACGTCCTGGTTTCCCTATTAGTAAGGTTTTACGTCGCTGAGTCCGTTTCTGAGTTGCGTTCTTCGATAACTTCTTTAGGGGGTGCTCTAGCCTCAAGGTTACGTGTAAACTAAAACTTAATTTTATCCCTAGATTCCGACCACTCAAATTGAAGGTCTCGTTGAGGGCTATCAGAAAATAATATTAGTTTTGCTCTATCTCTTTTTGGGGAGCCTAGGGGCCCCTAAAATTAGGGCCCACATGAGGTTTTTTGATTCATTCTAATGGTTTCGAACCAGCGAACTCTGTTCGCTAAGCCTATCTAAAAATTTAAATGTGCTCAGAACGGCCTGGTTTCGCTATTAGTAAGGTTTTAGGTCGCTGAGTCCGTTTCTGAGGTCCGTTCTTCGATAACTTCTTTAGGGGGTGCTCTAGCCTTCTGGTTACGTGTAAATTAAAACTTAATTTTACCCCTAGCTTCCGACCACTCAAATTGAAAGTCTTGGTGAGGGATATCAGAAAATAATATTAGTTTTGCTCTATCTCTTTTTGGGAAGCCCCGAGCCCCTGAAATTAGGGCCCTCATGAGGTTTTTTGATTCATTTTAATGGTTTCGAACCAGCGAACTGTTCGCTAAGCCTATCTAAAAATTTAAAAGTGCTGAGAACGTCCTGGTTTCCCTATTAGTAAGGTTTTACGTCGCTGAGTCCGTTTCTGAGTTGCGTTCTTCGATAACTTCTTTAGGGGGTGCTCTAGCCTTCTGGTTACGTGTAAATTAAAACTTAATTTTACCCCTAGCTTCCGACCACTCAAATTGAAAGTCTTGGTGAGGGATATCAGAAAATAATATTAGTTTTGCTCTATCTCTTTTTGGGAAGCCCCGAGCCCCTGAAATTAGGGCCCTCATGAGGTTTTTTGATTCATTTTAATGGTTTCGAACCAGCGAACTGTTCGCTAAGCCTATCTAAAAATTTAAAAGTGCTGCGAACGGCCTGGTTTCCCTATTAGTAAAGTTTTAGGTCGCTGAGTCCGTTTCTGAGGTCCGTTCTTCGATAAGGGGGTGCTCTAGCCTCCAGGTTACGTGTAAATTAAAACTTAATTTTACCCCTAGCTTCCGACCACTCAAATTGAAGGTCTTGTTGAGGGCTATCAGAAAATAATATTAGTTTTGCTCTATCTCTTTTTGGGGCGCCTAGGGGCCCCTAAAATTAGGGCCCACATGAGGTTTTTTGATTCATTCTAATGGTTTTGAACCAGCGAACTCTGTTCACTAAGCCTATCTAAAAATTTAAAAGTGCTCAGAACGGCTTGGTTTTCCTATTAGCAAGGTTTTAGGTCGCTGAGTCCGTTTCTGAGGTCCGTTTTTAGATAACTTCTTTAGGGGGGGCTCTAGCCTCCTGGTTACGTGTAAATTAAAACTTAAATTTACCCCTAGCTTCCGACCACTCAAATTGAAAGTCTTGGTGAGGGATATCAGAAAATAATATTAGTTTTGCTCTATCTCTTTTTGGGAAGCCCCGAGCCCCTGAAATTAGGGCCCTCATGAGGTTTTTTGATTCATTTTAATGGTTTCGAACCAGCGAACTGTTCGCTAAGCCTATCTAAAAATTTAAAAGTGCTGAGAACGTCCTGGTTTCCCTATTAGTAAGGTTTTACGTCGCTGAGTCCGTTTCTGAGTTGCGTTCTTCGATAACTTCTTTAGGGGGTGCTCTAGCCTTCTGGTTACGTGTAAATTAAAACTTAATTTTACCCCTAGCTTCCGACCACTCAAATTGAAAGTCTTGGTGAGAGATATCAGAAAATAATATTAGTTTTGCTCTATCTCTTTTTGGGAAGCCCCGAGCCCCTGAAATTAGGGCCCTCATGAGGTTTTTTGATTCATTTTAATGGTTTCGAACCAGCGAACTGTTCGCTAAGCCTATCTAAAAATTTAAAAGTGCTGCGAACGGCCTGGTTTCCCTATTAGTAAAGTTTTAGGTCGCAGAGTCCGTTTCTGAGGTCCGTTCTTCGATAAGGGGGTGCTCTAGCCTCCAGGTTACGTGTAAATTAAAACTTAATTTTACCCCTAGCTTCCGACCACTCAAATTGAAGGTCTTGTTGAGGGCTATCAGAAAATAATATTAGTTTTGCTCTATCTCTTTTTGGGGCGCCTAGGGGCCCCTAAAATTAGGGCCCACATGAGGTTTTTTGATTCATTCTAATGGTTTTGAACCAGCGAACTCTGTTCGCTAAGCCTATCTAAAAATTTAAAAGTGCTCAGAACGGCTTGGTTTTCCTATTAGCAAGGTTTTAGGTCGCTGAGTCCGTTTCTGAGGTCCGTTTTTAGATAACTTCTTTAGGGGGGGCTCTAGCCTCCTGGTTACGTGTAAATTAAAACTTAAATTTACCCCTAGCTTCCGACCACTCAAATTGAAGGTCTCGTTGAGGGCTATCAGAAAATAGTATTAGTTTTGCTCTATCTCTTTTTGGGGCGCCTAGGGGCCCCTAAAATTAGGGCCCACATGAGGTTTTTTGATTCATTCTAATGGTTTCGAACCAGCCAACTGTTCGCTAAGCCTATCTATAAATTTAAAAGTGCTGAGAACGGCCTGGTTTCCCTATAAATAAGGTTTTAGGTCGCTGAGTCCGTTTCTCGATAATTTCTTTAGGGGGGGGGGGGCTCTAGCCCCTGTTTATGTATAAATTAAAACTTAATTTTACCCCTAGCTTCCGACAACTCAAATTGAAGGTCTCGTTGAGGGCTATCAGAAAATAATATTAGTTTTGCTCTATCTCTTTTTGGGGAGCCTAGGGGCACCTAAAATTAGGGCCCACATGAGGTTTTTTGATTCATTCTAATGGTTTTGAACCAGCGAACTCTGTTCGCTAAGCCTATCTAAAAATTTAAAAGTGCTCAGAACGGCCTGGTTTCGCTATTAGTAAGGTTTTAGGTCGCTGAGTCCGGTTCTGAGGTCCGTTCTCCGATAACTTCTTTAGGGGGTGCTCTAGCCTCCTGGTTACGTGTAAATTAAAACTTAATTTTACCCCTAGCTTCCGACCACTCAAATTGAAAGTCTCGTTGAGGGCTATCAGAAAATAATATTAGTTTTGTTCTATCTCTTTTTGGGAAGCCCTGAGACCCTGAAATTAGGGCCTTCATGAGGTTTTTTGATTCATTTTAATGGTTTCGAACCTGCGAACTCTGTTCGCTAAGCCTATCTAAAAATTTAAAAGTGCTCAGAACTGCCTGGTTTCGCTATTAGTAAGGTTTTAGGTCGCTGAGTCCGTTTCTGAGGTCCGTTCTTCGATAACTTCTTTAGGGGTTGCTCTAGCCTTCTGGTTACGTGTAAATTAAAACTTAATTTTACCCCTAGCTTCCAACCACTCAAATTGAAAGTCTCGTGAGGGCTATCAGAAAATAATATTAGTTTTGCTCTATCTCTTTTTGGGAAGCCCCGAGCCCCTGAAATTAGGGCCCTCATGAGGTTTTTTGATTCATTTTAATGGTTTCGAACCAGCGAACTGTTCGCTAAGCCTATCTAAAAATTTAAAAGTGCTGAGAACGTCCTGGTTTCCCTATTAGTAAGGTTTTACGTCGCTGAGTCCGTTTCTGAGTTGCGTTCTTCGATAACTTCTTTAGGGGGTGCTCTAGCCTCAAGGTTACGTGTAAACTAAAACTTAATTTTATCCCTAGATTCCGACCACTCAAATTGAAGGTCTCGTTGAGGGCTATCAGAAAATAATATTAGTTTTGCTCTATCTCTTTTTGGGGAGCCTAGGGGCCCCTAAAATTAGGGCCCACATGAGGTTTTTTGATTCATTCTAATGGTTTCGAACCAGCGAACTCTGTTCGCTAAGCCTATCTAAAAATTTAAATGTGCTCAGAACGGCCTGGTTTCGCTATTAGTAAGGTTTTAGGTCGCTGAGTCCGTTTCTGAGGTCCGTTCTTCGATAACTTCTTTAGGGGGTGCTCTAGCCTTCTGGTTACGTGTAAATTAAAACTTAATTTTACCCCTAGCTTCCGACCACTCAAATTGAAAGTCTTGTTGAGGGATATCAGAAAATAATATTAGTTTTGCTCTATCTCTTTTTGGGAAGCCCCGAGCCCCTGAAATTAGGGCCCTCATGAGGTTTTTTGATTCATTTTAATGGTTTCGAACCAGCGAACTGTTCGCTAAGCCTATCTAAAAATTTAAAAGTGCTGAGAACGTCCTGGTTTCCCTATTAGTAAGGTTTTACGTCGCTGAGTCCGTTTCTGAGTTGCGTTCTTCGATAACTTCTTTAGGGGGTGCTCTAGCCTTCTGGTTACGTGTAAATTAAAACTTAATTTTACCCCTAGCTTCCGACCACTCAAATTGAAAGTCTTGGTGAGGGATATCAGAAAATAATATTAGTTTTGCTCTATCTCTTTTTGGGAAGCCCCGAGCCCCTGAAATTAGGGCCCTCATGAGGTTTTTTGATTCATTTTAATGGTTTCGAACCAGCGAACTGTTCGCTAAGCCTATCTAAAAATTTAAAAGTGCTGCGAACGGCCTGGTTTCCCTATTAGTAAAGTTTTAGGTCGCTGAGTCCGTTTCTGAGGTCCGTTCTTCGATAAGGGGGTGCTCTAGCCTCCAGGTTACGTGTAAATTAAAACTTAATTTTACCCCTAGCTTCCGACCACTCAAATTGAAGGTCTTGTTGAGGGCTATCAGAAAATAATATTAGTTTTGCTCTATCTCTTTTTGGGGCGCCTAGGGGCCCCTAAAATTAGGGCCCACATGAGGTTTTTTGATTCATTCTAATGGTTTTGAACCAGCGAACTCTGTTCGCTAAGCCTATCTAAAAATTTAAAAGTGCTCAGAACGGCTTGGTTTTCCTATTAGCAAGGTTTTAGGTCGCTGAGTCCGTTTCTGAGGTCCGTTTTTAGATAACTTCTTTAGGGGGGGCTCTAGCCTCCTGGTTACGTGTAAATTAAAACTTAAATTTACCCCTAGCTTCCGACCACTCAAATTGAAGGTCTCGTTGAGGGCTATCAGAAAATAGTATTAGTTTTGCTCTATCTCTTTTTGGGGCGCCTAGGGGCCCCTAAAATTAGGGCCCACATGAGGTTTTTTGATTCATTCTAATGGTTTCGAACCAGCGAACTGTTCGCTAAGCCTATCTATAAATTTAAAAGTGCTGAGAACGGCCTGGTTTCCCTATAAATAAGGTTTTAGGTCGCTGAGTCCGTTTCTCGATAATATCTTTAGGGGGGGGGGGGCTCTAGCCTCCTGGTTACGTGTAAATTAAAACTTAAATTTACCCCTAGCTTCCGACCACTCAAATTGAAGGTCTCGTTGAGGGCTATCAGAAAATAGTATTAGTTTTGCTCTATCTCTTTTTGGGGCGCCTAGGGGCCCCTAAAATTAGGGCCCACATGAGGTTTTTTGATTCATTCTAATGGTTTTGAACCAGCGAACTCTGTTCGCTATGCCTATCTAAAAATTTAAAAGTGCTCAGAACGGCTTGGTTTCCCTATTAGCAAGGTTTTAGGTCGCTGAGTCCGTTTCTGAGGTCCGTTTTTAGATAACTTCTTTAGGGGGGCTCTAGCCTCCTGGTTACGCGTAAATTAAAACTTAATTTTACCCCTAGCTTCCGACCACTCAAATTGAAAGTCTCGTGAGGGCTATCAGAAAATAATATTAGTTTTGCTCTATCTGTTTTTGGGAAGCCCCGAGCCCCTGAAATTAGGGCCCTCATGAGGTTTTTTGATTCATTCTAATGGTTTCGAACCAGCCAACTGTTCGCTAAGCCTATCTATAAATTTAAAAGTGCTGAGAACGGCCTGGTTTCCCTATAAATAAGGTTTTAGGTCGCTGAGTCCGTTTCTCGATAATTTCTTTAGGGGGGGGAGCTCTAGCCCCTGTTTATGTATAAATTAAAACTTAATTTTACCCCTAGCTTCCGACAACTCAAATTGAAGGTCTCGTTGAGGGCTATCAGAAAATAATATTAGTTTTGCTCTATCTCTTTTTGGGGAGCCTAGGGGCACCTAAAATTAGGGCCCACATGAGGTTTTTTGATTCATTCTAATGGTTTTGAACCAGCGAACTCTGTTCGCTAAGCCTATCTAAAAATTTAAAAGTGCTCAGAACGGCCTGGTTTCGCTATTAGTAAGGTTTTAGGTCGCTGAGTCCGTTTCTGAGGTCCGTTCTCCGATAACTTCTTTAGGGGGTGCTCTAGCCTCCTGGTTACGTGTAAATTAAAACTTAATTTTACCCCTAGCTTCCGACCACTCAAATTGAAAGTCTCGTTGAGGCCTATTAGAAAATAATATTAGTTTTGTTCTATCTCTTTTTGGGAAGCCCTGAGACCCTGAAATTAGGGCCTTCATGAGGTTTTTTGATTCATTTTAATGGTTTCGAACCTGCGAACTCTGTTCGCTAAGCCTATCTAAAAATTTAAAAGTGCTCAGAACTGCCTGGTTTCGCTATTAGTAAGGTTTTAGGTCGCTGAGTCCGTTTCTGAGGTCCGTTCTTCGATAACTTCTTTAGGGGTTGCTCTAGCCTTCTGGTTACGTGTAAATTAAAACTTAATTTTACCCCTAGCTTCCAACCACTCAAATTGAAAGTCTCGTGAGGGCTATCAGAAAATAATATTAGTTTTGCTCTATCTCTTTTTGGGAAGCCCCGAGCCCCTGAAATTAGGGCCCTCATGAGGTTTTTTGATTCATTTTAATGGTTTCGAACCAGCGAACTGTTCGCTAAGCCTATCTAAAAATTTAAAAGTGCTGAGAACGTCCTGGTTTCCCTATTAGTAAGGTTTTACGTCGCTGAGTCCGTTTCTGAGTTGCGTTCTTCGATAACTTCTTTAGGGGGTGCTCTAGCCTCAAGGTTACGTGTAAACTAAAACTTAATTTTATCCCTAGCTTCCGACCACTCAAATTGAAGGTCTCGTTGAGGGCTATCAGAAAATAATATTAGTTTTGCTCTATCTCTTTTTGGGGAGCCTAGGGGCCCCTAAAATTAGGGCCCACATGAGGTTTTTTGATTCATTCTAATGGTTTCGAACCAGCGAACTCTGTTCGCTAAGCCTATCTAAAAATTTAAATGTGCTCAGAACGGCCTGGTTTCGCTATTAGTAAGGTTTTAGGTCGCTGAGTCCGTTTCTGAGGTCCGTTCTTCGATAACTTCTTTAGGGGGTGCTCTAGCCTTCTGGTTACGTGTAAATTAAAACTTAATTTTACCCCTAGCTTCCGACCACTCAAATTGAAAGTCTTGGTGAGGGATATCAGAAAATAATATTAGTTTTGCTCTATCTCTTTTTGGGGCGCCTAGGGGCCCCTAAAATTAGGGCCCACATGAGGTTTTTTGATTCATTCTAATGGTTTTGAACCAGCGAACTCTGTTCGCTAAGCCTATCTAAAAATTTAAAAGTGCTCAGAACGGCTTGGTTTTCCTATTAGCAAGGTTTTAGGTCGCTGAGTCCGTTTCTGAGGTCCGTTTTTAGATAACTTCTTTAGGGGGGGCTCTAGCCTCCTGGTTACGTGTAAATTAAAACTTAAATTTACCCCTAGCTTCCGACCACTCAAATTGAAGGTCTCGTTGAGGGCTATCAGAAAATAGTATTAGTTTTGCTCTATCTCTTTTTGGGGCGCCTAGGGGCCCCTAAAATTAGGGCCCACATGAGGTTTTTTGATTCATTCTAATGGTTTCGAACCAGCGAACTGTTCGCTAAGCCTATCTATAAATTTAAAAGTGCTGAGAACGGCCTGGTTTCCCTATAAATAAGGTTTTAGGTCGCTGAGTCCGTTTCTCGATAATATCTTTAGGGGGGGGGGGCTCTAGCCTCCTGGTTACGTGTAAATTAAAACTTAAATTTACCCCTAGCTTCCGACCACTCAAATTGAAGGTCTCGTTGAGGGCTATCAGAAAATAGTATTAGTTTTGCTCTATCTCTTTTTGGGGCGCCTAGGGGCCCCTAAAATTAGGGCCCACATGAGGTTTTTTGATTCATTCTAATGGTTTTGAACCAGCGAACTCTGTTCGCTAAGCCTATCTAAAAATTTAAAAGTGCTCAGAACGGCTTGGTTTCCCTATTAGCAAGGTTTTAGGTCGCTGAGTCCGTTTCTGAGGTCCGTTTTTAGATAACTTCTTTAGGGGGGCTCTAGCCTCCTGGTTACGCGTAAATTAAAACTTAATTTTACCCCTAGCTTCCGACCACTCAAATTGAAAGTCTCGTGAGGGCTATCAGAAAATAATATTAGTTTTGCTCTATCTGTTTTTGGGAAGCCCCGAGCCCCTGAAATTAGGGCCCTCATGAGGTTTTTTGATTCATTCTAATGGTTTCGAACCAGCCAACTGTTCGCTAAGCCTATCTATAAATTTAAAAGTGCTGAGAACGGCCTGGTTTCCCTATAAATAAGGTTTTAGGTCGCTGAGTCCGTTTCTCGATAATTTCTTTAGGGGGGGGAGCTCTAGCCCCTGTTTATGTATAAATTAAAACTTAATTTTACCCCTAGCTTCCGACAACTCAAATTGAAGGTCTCGTTGAGGGCTATCAGAAAATAATATTAGTTTTGCTCTATCTCTTTTTGGGGAGCCTAGGGGCACCTAAAATTAGGGCCCACATGAGGTTTTTTGATTCATTCTAATGGTTTTGAACCAGCGAACTCTGTTCGCTAAGCCTATCTAAAAATTTAAAAGTGCTCAGAACGGCCTGGTTTCGCTATTAGTAAGGTTTTAGGTCGCTGAGTCCGTTTCTGAGGTCCGTTCTCCGATAACTTCTTTAGGGGGTGCTCTAGCCTCCTGGTTACGTGTAAATTAAAACTTAATTTTACCCCTAGCTTCCGACCACTCAAATTGAAAGTCTCGTTGAGGCCTATTAGAAAATAATATTAGTTTTGTTCTATCTCTTTTTGGGAAGCCCTGAGACCCTGAAATTAGGGCCTTCATGAGGTTTTTTGATTCATTTTAATGGTTTCGAACCTGCGAACTCTGTTCGCTAAGCCTATCTAAAAATTTAAAAGTGCTCAGAACTGCCTGGTTTCGCTATTAGTAAGGTTTTAGGTCGCTGAGTCCGTTTCTGAGGTCCGTTCTTCGATAACTTCTTTAGGGGTTGCTCTAGCCTTCTGGTTACGTGTAAATTAAAACTTAATTTTACCCCTAGCTTCCAACCACTCAAATTGAAAGTCTCGTGAGGGCTATCAGAAAATAATATTAGTTTTGCTCTATCTCTTTTTGGGAAGCCCCGAGCCCCTGAAATTAGGGCCCTCATGAGGTTTTTTGATTCATTTTAATGGTTTCGAACCAGCGAACTGTTCGCTAAGCCTATCTAAAAATTTAAAAGTGCTGAGAACGTCCTGGTTTCCCTATTAGTAAGGTTTTACGTCGCTGAGTCCGTTTCTGAGTTGCGTTCTTCGATAACTTCTTTAGGGGGTGCTCTAGCCTCAAGGTTACGTGTAAACTAAAACTTAATTTTATCCCTAGCTTCCGACCACTCAAATTGAAGGTCTCGTTGAGGGCTATCAGAAAATAATATTAGTTTTGCTCTATCTCTTTTTGGGGAGCCTAGGGGCCCCTAAAATTAGGGCCCACATGAGGTTTTTTGATTCATTCTAATGGTTTCGAACCAGCGAACTCTGTTCGCTAAGCCTATCTAAAAATTTAAATGTGCTCAGAACGGCCTGGTTTCGCTATTAGTAAGGTTTTAGGTCGCTGAGTCCGTTTCTGAGGTCCGTTCTTCGATAACTTCTTTAGGGGGTGCTCTAGCCTTCTGGTTACGTGTAAATTAAAACTTAATTTTACCCCTAGCTTCCGACCACTCAAATTGAAAGTCTTGGTGAGGGATATCAGAAAATAATATTAGTTTTGCTCTATCTCTTTTTGGGAAGCCCCGAGCCCCTGAAATTAGGGCCCTCATGAGGTTTTTTGATTCATTTTAATGGTTTCGAACCAGCGAACTGTTCGCTAAGCCTATCTAAAAATTTAAAAGTGCTGAGAACGTCCTGGTTTCCCTATTAGTAAGGTTTTACGTCGCTGAGTCCGTTTCTGAGTTGCGTTCTTCGATAACTTCTTTAGGGGGTGCTCTAGCCTTCTGGTTACGTGTAAATTAAAACTTAATTTTACCCCTAGCTTCCGACCACTCAAATTGAAAGTCTTGGTGAGAGATATCAGAAAATAATATTAGTTTTGCTCTATCTCTTTTTGGGAAGCCCCGAGCCCCTGAAATTAGGGCCCTCATGAGGTTTTTTGATTCATTTTAATGGTTTCGAACCAGCGAACTGTTCGCTAAGCCTATCTAAAAATTTAAAAGTGCTGCGAACGGCCTGGTTTCCCTATTAGTAAAGTTTTAGGTCGCTGAGTCCGTTTCTGAGGTCCGTTCTTCGATAAGGGGGTGCTCTAGCCTCCAGGTTACGTGTAAATTAAAACTTAATTTTACCCCTAGCTTCCGACCACTCAAATTGAAGGTCTTGTTGAGGGCTATCAGAAAATAATATTAGTTTTGCTCTATCTCTTTTTGGGGAGCCTAGCGGCCCCTAAAATTAGGGCCCACATGAGGTTTTTTGATTCATTCTAATGGTTTTGAACCAGCGAACTCTGTTCGCTAAGCCTATCTAAAAATTTAAAAGTGCTCAGAACGGCTTGGTTTTCCTATTAGCAAGGTTTTAGGTCGCTGAGTCCGTTTCTGAGGTCCGTTTTTAGATAACTTCTTTAGGGGGGGCTCTAGCCTCCTGGTTACGTGTAAATTAAAACTTAAATTTACCCCTAGCTTCCGACCACTCAAATTGAAGGTCTCGTTGAGGGCTATCAGAAAATAGTATTAGTTTTGCTCTATCTCTTTTTGGGGCGCCTAGGGGCCCCTAAAATTAGGGCCCACATGAGGTTTTTTGATTCATTCTAATGGTTTCGAACCAGCGAACTGTTCGCTAAGCCTATCTATAAATTTAAAAGTGCTGAGAACGGCCTGGTTTCCCTATAAATAAGGTTTTAGGTCGCTGAGTCCGTTTCTCGATAATTTCTTTAGGGGGGGGGCTCTAGCCTCCTGGTTACGTGTAAATTAAAACTTAAATTTACCCCTAGCTTCCGACCACTCAAATTGAAAGTCTCGTTGAGGGCTATCAGAAAATAATATTAGTTTTGTTCTATCTCTTTTTGGGAAGCCCTGAGACCCTGAAATTAGGGCCTTCATGAGGTTTTTTGATTCATTTTAATGGTTTCGAACCTGCGAACTCTGTTCGCTAAGCCTATCTAAAAATTTAAAAGTGCTCAGAACTGCCTGGTTTCGCTATTAGTAAGGTTTTAGGTCGCTGAGTCCGTTTCTGAGGTCCGTTCTTCGATAACTTCTTTAGGGGTTGCTCTAGCCTTCTGGTTACGTGTAAATTAAAACTTAATTTTACCCCTAGCTTCCAACCACTCAAATTGAAAGTCTCGTGAGGGCTATCAGAAAATAATATTAGTTTTGCTCTATCTCTTTTTGGGAAGCCCCGAGCCCCTGAAATTAGGGCCCTCATGAGGTTTTTTGATTCATTTTAATGGTTTCGAACCAGCGAACTGTTCGCTAAGCCTATCTAAAAATTTAAAAGTGCTGAGAACGTCCTGGTTTCCCTATTAGTAAGGTTTTACGTCGCTGAGTCCGTTTCTGAGTTGCGTTCTTCGATAACTTCTTTAGGGGGTGCTCTAGCCTCAAGGTTACGTGTAAACTAAAACTTAATTTTATCCCTAGCTTCCGACCACTCAAATTGAAGGTCTCGTTGAGGGCTATCAGAAAATAATATTAGTTTTGCTCTATCTCTTTTTGGGGAGCCTAGGCGCCCCTAAAATTAGGGCCCACATGAGGTTTTTTGATTCATTCTAATGGTTTCGAACCAGCGAACTCTGTTCGCTAAGCCTATCTAAAAATTAAAAGTGCTCAGAACGGCCTGGTTTCGCTATTAGTAAGGTTTTAGGTCGCTGAGTCCGTTTCTGAGGTCCGTTCTCCGATAACTTCTTTAGGGGGTGCTCTAGCCTCCTGGTTACGTGTAAATTAAAACTTAATTTTACCCCTAGCTTCCGACCTTTCAAATTGAAAGTCTCGTTGAGGGCTATCAGAAAATAATATTAGTTTTGTTCTATCTCTTTTTGGGAAGCCCTGAGACCCTGAAATTAGGGCCTTCATGAGGTTTTTTGATTCATTTTAATGGTTTCGAACCTGCGAACTCTGTTCGCTAAGCCTATCTAAAAATTTAAAAGTGCTCAGAACTGCCTGGTTTCGCTATTAGTAAGGTTTTAGGTCGCTGAGTCCGTTTCTGAGGTCCGTTCTTCGATAACTTCTTTAGGGGTTGCTCTAGCCTTCTGGTTACGTGTAAATTAAAACTTAATTTTACCCCTAGCTTCCAACCACTCAAATTGAAAGTCTCGTGAGGGCTATCAGAAAATAATATTAGTTTTGCTCTATCTCTTTTTGGGAAGCCCCGAGCCCCTGAAATTAGGGCCCTCATGAGGTTTTTTGATTCATTTTAATGGTTTCGAACCAGCGAACTGTTCGCTAAGCCTATCTAAAAATTTAAAAGTGCTGAGAACGTCCTGGTTTCCCTATTAGTAAGGTTTTACGTCGCTGAGTCCGTTTCTGAGTTGCGTTCTTCGATAACTTCTTTAGGGGGTGCTCTAGCCTCAAGGTTACGTGTAAACTAAAACTTAATTTTATCCCTAGCTTCCGACCACTCAAATTGAAGGTCTCGTTGAGGGCTATCAGAAAATAATATTAGTTTTGCTCTATCTCTTTTTGGGGAGCCTAGGCGCCCCTAAAATTAGGGCCCACATGAGGTTTTTTGATTCATTCTAATGGTTTCGAACCAGCGAACTCTGTTCGCTAAGCCTATCTAAAAATTTAAAAGTGCTCAGAACGGCCTGGTTTCGCTATTAGTAAGGTTTTAGGTCGCTGAGTCCGTTTCTGAGGTCCGTTCTTCGATAACTTCTTTAGGGGGTGCTTTAGCCTTCTGGTTACGTGTAAATTAAAACTTAATTTTACCCCTAGCTTCCGACCACTCAAATTGAAAGTCTTGGTGAGGGATATCAGAAAATAATATTAGTTTTGCTCTATCTCTTTTTGGGAAGCCCCGAGCCCCTGAAATTAGGGCCCTCATGAGGTTTTTTGATTCATTTTAATGGTTTCGAACCAGCGAACTGTTCGCTAAGCCTATCTAAAAATTTAAAAGTGCTGAGAACGTCCTGGTTTCCCTATTAGTAAGGTTTTACGTCGCTGAGTCCGTTTCTGAGTTGCGTTCTTCGATAACTTCTTTAGGGGGTGCTCTAGCCTTCTGGTTACGTGTAAATTAAAACTTAATTTTACCCCTAGCTTCCGACCACTCAAATTGAAAGTCTTGGTGAGAGATATCAGAAAATAATATTAGTTTTGCTCTATCTCTTTTTGGGAAGCCCCGAGCCCCTGAAATTAGGGCCCTCATGAGGTTTTTTGATTCATTTTAATGGTTTCGAACCAGCGAACTGTTCGCTAAGCCTATCTAAAAATTTAAAAGTGCTGCGAACGGCCTGGTTTCCCTATTAGTAAAGTTTTAGGTCGCTGAGTCCGTTTCTGAGGTCCGTTCTTCGATAAGGGGGTGCTCTAGCCTCCAGGTTACGTGTAAATTAAAACTTAATTTTACCCCTAGCTTCCGACCACTCAAATTGAAGGTCTTGTTGAGGGCTATCAGAAAATAATATTAGTTTTGCTCTATCTCTTTTTGGGGAGCCTAGCGGCCCCTAAAATTAGGGCCCACATGAGGTTTTTTGATTCATTCTAATGGTTTTGAACCAGCGAACTCTGTTCGCTAAGCCTATCTAAAAATTTAAAAGTGCTCAGAACGGCTTGGTTTTCCTATTAGCAAGGTTTTAGGTCGCTGAGTCCGTTTCTGAGGTCCGTTTTTAGATAACTTCTTTAGGGGGGGCTCTAGCCTCCTGGTTACGTGTAAATTAAAACTTAAATTTACCCCTAGCTTCCGACCACTCAAATTGAAGGTCTCGTTGAGGGCTATCAGAAAATAGTATTAGTTTTGCTCTATCTCTTTTTGGGGCGCCTAGGGGCCCCTAAAATTAGGGCCCACATGAGGTTTTTTGATTCATTCTAATGGTTTCGAACCAGCGAACTGTTCGCTAAGCCTATCTATAAATTTAAAAGTGCTGAGAACGGCCTGGTTTCCCTATAAATAAGGTTTTAGGTCGCTGAGTCCGTTTCTCGATAATTTCTTTAGGGGGGGGGGCTCTAGCCTCCTGGTTACGTGTAAATTAAAACTTAAATTTACCCCTAGCTTCCGACCACTCAAATTGAAAGTCTCGTTGAGGGCTATCAGAAAATAATATTAGTTTTGTTCTATCTCTTTTTGGGAAGCCCTGAGACCCTGAAATTAGGGCCTTCATGAGGTTTTTTGATTCATTTTAATGGTTTCGAACCTGCGAACTCTGTTCGCTAAGCCTATCTAAAAATTTAAAAGTGCTCAGAACTGCCTGGTTTCGCTATTAGTAAGGTTTTAGGTCGCTGAGTCCGTTTCTGAGGTCCGTTCTTCGATAACTTCTTTAGGGGTTGCTCTAGCCTTCTGGTTACGTGTAAATTAAAACTTAATTTTACCCCTAGCTTCCAACCACTCAAATTGAAAGTCTCGTGAGGGCTATCAGAAAATAATATTAGTTTTGCTCTATCTCTTTTTGGGAAGCCCCGAGCCCCTGAAATTAGGGCCCTCATGAGGTTTTTTGATTCATTTTAATGGTTTCGAACCAGCGAACTGTTCGCTAAGCCTATCTAAAAATTTAAAAGTGCTGAGAACGTCCTGGTTTCCCTATTAGTAAGGTTTTACGTCGCTGAGTCCGTTTCTGAGTTGCGTTCTTCGATAACTTCTTTAGGGGGTGCTCTAGCCTCAAGGTTACGTGTAAACTAAAACTTAATTTTATCCCTAGCTTCCGACCACTCAAATTGAAGGTCTCGTTGAGGGCTATCAGAAAATAATATTAGTTTTGCTCTATCTCTTTTTGGGGAGCCTAGGCGCCCCTAAAATTAGGGCCCACATGAGGTTTTTTGATTCATTCTAATGGTTTCGAACCAGCGAACTCTGTTCGCTAAGCCTATCTAAAAATTAAAAGTGCTCAGAACGGCCTGGTTTCGCTATTAGTAAGGTTTTAGGTCGCTGAGTCCGTTTCTGAGGTCCGTTCTCCGATAACTTCTTTAGGGGGTGCTCTAGCCTCCTGGTTACGTGTAAATTAAAACTTAATTTTACCCCTAGCTTCCGACCACTCAAATTGAAAGTCTCGTTGAGGGCTATCAGAAAATAATATTAGTTTTGTTCTATCTCTTTTTGGGAAGCCCTGAGACCCTGAAATTAGGGCCTTCATGAGGTTTTTTGATTCATTTTAATGGTTTCGAACCTGCGAACTCTGTTCGCTAAGCCTATCTAAAAATTTAAAAGTGCTCAGAACTGCCTGGTTTCGCTATTAGTAAGGTTTTAGGTCGCTGAGTCCGTTTCTGAGGTCCGTTCTTCGATAACTTCTTTAGGGGTTGCTCTAGCCTTCTGGTTACGTGTAAATTAAAACTTAATTTTACCCCTAGCTTCCAACCACTCAAATTGAAAGTCTCGTGAGGGCTATCAGAAAATAATATTAGTTTTGCTCTATCTCTTTTTGGGAAGCCCCGAGCCCCTGAAATTAGGGCCCTCATGAGGTTTTTTGATTCATTTTAATGGTTTCGAACCAGCGAACTGTTCGCTAAGCCTATCTAAAAATTTAAAAGTGCTGAGAACGTCCTGGTTTCCCTATTAGTAAGGTTTTACGTCGCTGAGTCCGTTTCTGAGTTGCGTTCTTCGATAACTTCTTTAGGGGGTGCTCTAGCCTCAAGGTTACGTGTAAACTAAAACTTAATTTTATCCCTAGCTTCCGACCACTCAAATTGAAGGTCTCGTTGAGGGCTATCAGAAAATAATATTAGTTTTGCTCTATCTCTTTTTGGGGAGCCTAGGCGCCCCTAAAATTAGGGCCCACATGAGGTTTTTTGATTCATTCTAATGGTTTCGAACCAGCGAACTCTGTTCGCTAAGCCTATCTAAAAATTTAAAAGTGCTCAGAACGGCCTGGTTTCGCTATTAGTAAGGTTTTAGGTCGCTGAGTCCGTTTCTGAGGTCCGTTCTCCGATAACTTCTTTAGGGGGTGCTCTAGCCTCCTGGTTACGTGTAAATTAAAACTTAATTTTACCCCTAGCTTCCGACCACTCAAATTGAAAGTCTCGTTGAGGGCTATCAGAAAATAATATTAGTTTTGTTCTATCTCTTTTTGGGAAGCCCTGAGACCCTGAAATTAGGGCCTTCATGAGGTTTTTTGATTCATTTTAATGGTTTCGAACCTGCGAACTCTGTTCGCTAAGCCTATCTAAAAATTTAAAAGTGCTCAGAACTGCCTGGTTTCGCTATTAGTAAGGTTTTAGGTCGCTGAGTCCGTTTCTGAGGTCCGTTCTTCGATAACTTCTTTAGGGGTTGCTCTAGCCTTCTGGTTACGTGTAAATTAAAACTTAATTTTACCCCTAGCTTCCAACCACTCAAATTGAAAGTCTCGTGAGGGCTATCAGAAAATAATATTAGTTTTGCTCTATCTCTTTTTGGGAAGCCCCGAGCCCCTGAAATTAGGGCCCTCATGAGGTTTTTTGATTCATTTTAATGGTTTCGAACCAGCGAACTGTTCGCTAAGCCTATCTAAAAATTTAAAAGTGCTGAGAACGTCCTGGTTTCCCTATTAGTAAGGTTTTACGTCGCTGAGTCCGTTTCTGAGTTGCGTTCTTCGATAACTTTTTTAGGTGGTGCTCTAGCCTCAAGGTTACGTGTAAACTAAAACTTAATTTTATCCCTAGCTTCCGACCACTCAAATTGAAGGTCTCGTTGAGGGCTATCAGAAAATAATATTAGTTTTGCTCTATCTCTTTTTGGGGAGCCTAGGCGCCCCTAAAATTAGGGCCCACATGAGGTTTTTTGATTCATTCTAATGGTTTCGAACCAGCGAACTCTGTTCGCTAAGCCTATCTAAAAATTTAAATGTGCTCAGAACGGCCTGGTTTCGCTATTAGTAAGGTTTTAGGTCGCTGAGTCCGTTTCTGAGGTCCGTTCTTCGATAACTTCTTTAGGGGGTGCTCTAGCCTTCTGGTTACGTGTAAATTAAAACTTAATTTTACCCCTAGCTTCCGACCACTCAAATTGAAAGTCTTGGTGAGGGATATCAGAAAATAATATTAGTTTTGCTCTATCTCTTTTTGGGAAGCCCCGAGCCCCTGAAATTAGGGCCCTCATGAGGTTTTTTGATTCATTTTAATGGTTTCGAACCAGCGAACTGTTCGCTAAGCCTATCTAAAAATTTAAAAGTGCTGAGAACGTCCTGGTTTCCCTATTAGTAAGGTTTTACGTCGCTGAGTCCGTTTCTGAGTTGCGTTCTTCGATAACTTCTTTAGGGGGTGCTCTAGCCTTCTGGTTACGTGTAAATTAAAACTTAATTTTACCCCTAGCTTCCGACCACTCAAATTGAAAGTCTTGGTGAGGGATATCAGAAAATAATATTAGTTTTGCTCTATCTCTTTTTGGGAAGCCCCGAGCCCCTGAAATTAGGGCCCTCATGAGGTTTTTTGATTCATTTTAATGGTTTCGAACCAGCGAACTGTTCGCTAAGCCTATCTAAAAATTTAAAAGTGCTGCGAACGGCCTGGTTTCCCTATTAGTAAAGTTTTAGGTCGCTGAGTCCGTTTCTGAGGTCCGTTCTTCGATAAGGGGGTGCTCTAGCCTCCAGGTTACGTGTAAATTAAAACTTAATTTTACCCCTAGCTTCCGACCACTCAAATTGAAGGTCTTGTTGAGGGCTATCAGAAAATAATATTAGTTTTGCTCTATCTCTTTTTGGGGAGCCTAGGGGCCCCTAAAATTAGGGCCCACATGAGGTTTTTTGATTCATTCTAATGGTTTTGAACCAGCGAACTCTGTTCGCTAAGCCTATCTAAAAATTTAAACGTGCTCAGAACGGCTTGGTTTTCCTATTAGCAAGGTTTTAGGTCGCTGAGTCCGTTTCTGAGGTCCGTTTTTAGATAACTTCTTTAGGGGGGGCTCTAGCCTCCTGGTTACGTGTAAATTAAAACTTAAATTTACCCCTAGCTTCCGACCACTCAAATTGAAGGTCTCGTTGAGGGCTATCAGAAAATAGTATTAGTTTTGCTCTATCTCTTTTTGGGGCGCCTAGGGGCCCCTAAAATTAGGGCCCACATGAGGTTTTTTGATTCATTCTAATGGTTTCGAACCAGCGAACTGTTCGCTAAGCCTATCTATAAATTTAAAAGTGCTGAGAACGGCCTGGTTTCCCTATAAATAAGGTTTTAGGTCGCTGAGTCCGTTTCTCGATAATTTCTTTAGGGGGGGGGGCTCTAGCCTCCTGGTTACGTGTAAATTAAAACTTAAATTTACCCCTAGCTTCCGACCACTCAAATTGAAGGTCTCGTTGAGGGCTATCAGAAAATAGTATTAGTTTTGCTCTATCTCTTTTTGGGGCGCCTAGGGGCCCCTAAAATTAGGGCCCACATGAGGTTTTTTGATTCATTCTAATGGTTTTGAACCAGCGAACTCTGTTCGCTAAGCCTATCTAAAAATTTAAAAGTGCTCAGAACGGCTTGGTTTTCCTATTAGCAAGGTTTTAGGTCGCTGAGTCCGTTTCTGAGGTCCGTTTTTAGATAACTTCTTTAGGGGGGGCTCTAGCCTCCTGGTTACGCGTAAATTAAAACTTAATTTTACCCCTAGCTTCCGACCACTCAAATTGAAAGTCTCGTGAGGGCTATCAGAAAATAATATTAGTTTTGCTCTATCTGTTTTTGGGAAGCCCCGAGCCCCTGAAATTAGGGCCCTCATGAGGTTTTTTGATTCATTCTAATGGTTTCGAACCAGCCAACTGTTCGCTAAGCCTATCTATAAATTTAAAAGTGCTGAGAACGGCCTGGTTTCCCTATAAATAAGGTTTTAGGTCGCTGAGTCCGTTTCTGGATAATTTCTTTAGGGGGGGGGGGCTCTAGCCCCTGTTTATGTATAAATTAAAACTTAATTTTACCCCTAGCTTCCGACAACTCAAATTGAAGGTCTCGTTGAGGGCTATCAGAAAATAATATTAGTTTTGCTCTATCTCTTTTTGGGGAGCCTAGGGGCACCTAAAATTAGGGCCCACATGAGGTTTTTTGATTCATTCTAATGGTTTTGAACCAGCGAACTCTGTTCGCTAAGCCTATCTAAAAATTTAAAAGTGCTCAGAACGGCCTGGTTTCGCTATTAGTAAGGTTTTAGGTCGCTGAGTCCGTTTCTGAGGTCCGTTCTCCGATAACTTCTTTAGGGGGTGCTCTAGCCTCCTGGTTACGTGTAAATTAAAACTTAATTTTACCCCTAGCTTCCGACCACTCAAATTGAAAGTCTCGTTGAGGGCTATCAGAAAATAATATTAGTTTTGTTCTATCTCTTTTTGGGAAGCCCCGAGCCCCTGAAATTAGGGCCCTCATGAGGTTTTTTGATTCATTTTAATGGTTTCGAACCAGCGAACTGTTCGCTAAGCCTATCTAAAAATTTAAAAGTGCTCAGAACTGCCTGGTTTCGCTATTAGTAAGGTTTTAGGTCGCTGAGTCCGTTTCTGAGGTCCGTTCTTCGATAACTTCTTTAGGGGTTGCTCTAGCCTTCTGGTTACGTGTAAATTAAAACTTAATTTTACCCCTAGCTTCCAACCACTCAAATTGAAAGTCTCGTGAGGGCTATCAGAAAATAATATTAGTTTTGCTCTATCTCTTTTTGGGAAGCCCCGAGCCCCTGAAATTAGGGCCCTCATGAGGTTTTTTGATTCATTTTAATGGTTTCGAACCAGCGAACTGTTCGCTAAGCCTATCTAAAAATTTAAAAGTGCTGAGAACGTCCTGGTTTCCCTATTAGTAAGGTTTTACGTCGCTGAGTCCGTTTCTGAGTTGCGTTCTTCGATAACTTCTTTAGGGGGTGCTCTAGCCTCAAGGTTACGTGTAAACTAAAACTTAATTTTATCCCTAGCTTCCGACCACTCAAATTGAAGGTCTCGTTGAGGGCTATCAGAAAATAATATTAGTTTTGCTCTATCTCTTTTTGGGGAGCCTAGGCGCCCCTAAAATTAGGGCCCACATGAGGTTTTTTGATTCATTCTAATGGTTTCGAACCAGCGAACTCTGTTCGCTAAGCCTATCTAAAAATTTAAAAGTGCTCAGAACGGCCTGGTTTCGCTATTAGTAAGGTTTTAGGTCGCTGAGTCCGTTTCTGAGGTCCGTTCTCCGATAACTTCTTTAGGGGGTGCTCTAGCCTCCTGGTTACGTGTAAATTAAAACTTAATTTTACCCCTAGCTTCCGACCACTCAAATTGAAAGTCTCGTTGAGGGCTATCAGAAAATAATATTAGTTTTGTTCTATCTCTTTTTGGGAAGCCCTGAGACCCTGAAATTAGGGCCTTCATGAGGTTTTTTGATTCATTTTAATGGTTTCGAACCTGCGAACTCTGTTCGCTAAGCCTATCTAAAAATTTAAAAGTGCTCAGAACTGCCTGGTTTCGCTATTAGTAAGGTTTTAGGTCGCTGAGTCCGTTTCTGAGGTCCGTTCTTCGATAACTTCTTTAGGGGTTGCTCTAGCCTTCTGGTTACGTGTAAATTAAAACTTAATTTTACCCCTAGCTTCCAACCACTCAAATTGAAAGTCTCGTGAGGGCTATCAGAAAATAATATTAGTTTTGCTCTATCTCTTTTTGGGAAGCCCCGAGCCCCTGAAATTAGGGCCCTCATGAGGTTTTTTGATTCATTTTAATGGTTTCGAACCAGCGAACTGTTCGCTAAGCCTATCTAAAAATTTAAAAGTGCTGAGAACGTCCTGGTTTCCCTATTAGTAAGGTTTTACGTCCCTGAGTCCGTTTCTGAGTTGCGTTCTTCGATAACTTTTTTAGGTGGTGCTCTAGCCTCAAGGTTACGTGTAAACTAAAACTTAATTTTATCCCTAGCTTCCGACCACTCAAATTGAAGGTCTCGTTGAGGGCTATCAGAAAATAATATTAGTTTTGCTCTATCTCTTTTTGGGGAGCCTAGGCGCCCCTAAAATTAGGGCCCACATGAGGTTTTTTGATTCATTCTAATGGTTTCGAACCAGCGAACTCTGTTCGCTAAGCCTATCTAAAAATTTAAATGTGCTCAGAACGGCCTGGTTTCGCTATTAGTAAGGTTTTAGGTCGCTGAGTCCGTTTCTGAGGTCCGTTCTTCGATAACTTCTTTAGGGGGTGCTCTAGCCTTCTGGTTACGTGTAAATTAAAACTTAATTTTACCCCTAGCTTCCGACCACTCAAATTGAAAGTCTTGGTGAGGGATATCAGAAAATAATATTAGTTTTGCTCTATCTCTTTTTGGGAAGCCCCGAGCCCCTGAAATTAGGGCCCTCATGAGGTTTTTTGATTCATTTTAATGGTTTCGAACCAGCGAACTGTTCGCTAAGCCTATCTAAAAATTTAAAAGTGCTGAGAACGTCCTGGTTTCCCTATTAGTAAGGTTTTACGTCGCTGAGTCCGTTTCTGAGTTGCGTTCTTCGATAACTTCTTTAGGGGGTGCTCTAGCCTTCTGGTTACGTGTAAATTAAAACTTAATTTTACCCCTAGCTTCCGACCACTCAAATTGAAAGTCTTGGTGAGGGATATCAGAAAATAATATTAGTTTTGCTCTATCTCTTTTTGGGAAGCCCCGAGCCCCTGAAATTAGGGCCCTCATGAGGTTTTTTGATTCATTTTAATGGTTTCGAACCAGCGAACTGTTCGCTAAGCCTATCTAAAAATTTAAAAGTGCTGCGAACGGCCTGGTTTCCCTATTAGTAAAGTTTTAGGTCGCTGAGTCCGTTTCTGAGGTCCGTTCTTCGATAAGGGGGTGCTCTAGCCTCCAGGTTACGTGTAAATTAAAACTTAATTTTACCCCTAGCTTCCGACCACTCAAATTGAAGGTCTTGTTGAGGGCTATCAGAAAATAATATTAGTTTTGCTCTATCTCTTTTTGGGGAGCCTAGGGGCCCCTAAAATTAGGGCCCACATGAGGTTTTTTGATTCATTCTAATGGTTTTGAACCAGCGAACTCTGTTCGCTAAGCCTATCTAAAAATTTAAACGTGCTCAGAACGGCTTGGTTTTCCTATTAGCAAGGTTTTAGGTCGCTGAGTCCGTTTCTGAGGTCCGTTTTTAGATAACTTCTTTAGGGGGGGCTCTAGCCTCCTGGTTACGTGTAAATTAAAACTTAAATTTACCCCTAGCTTCCGACCACTCAAATTGAAGGTCTCGTTGAGGGCTATCAGAAAATAGTATTAGTTTTGCTCTATCTCTTTTTGGGGCGCCTAGGGGCCCCTAAAATTAGGGCCCACATGAGGTTTTTTGATTCATTCTAATGGTTTCGAACCAGCGAACTGTTCGCTAAGCCTATCTATAAATTTAAAAGTGCTGAGAACGGCCTGGTTTCCCTATAAATAAGGTTTTAGGTCGCTGAGTCCGTTTCTCGATAATTTCTTTAGGGGGGGGGGGCTCTAGCCTCCTGGTTACGTGTAAATTAAAACTTAAATTTACCCCTAGCTTCCGACCACTCAAATTGAAGGTCTCGTTGAGGGCTATCAGAAAATAGTATTAGTTTTGCTCTATCTCTTTTTGGGGCGCCTAGGGGCCCCTAAAATTAGGGCCCACATGAGGTTTTTTGATTCATTCTAATGGTTTTGAACCAGCGAACTCTGTTCGCTAAGCCTATCTAAAAATTTAAAAGTGCTCAGAACGGCTTGGTTTTCCTATTAGCAAGGTTTTAGGTCGCTGAGTCCGTTTCTGAGGTCCGTTTTTAGATAACTTCTTTAGGGGGGGCTCTAGCCTCCTGGTTACGCGTAAATTAAAACTTAATTTTACCCCTAGCTTCCGACCACTCAAATTGAAAGTCTCGTGAGGGCTATCAGAAAATAATATTAGTTTTGCTCTATCTGTTTTTGGGAAGCCCCGAGCCCCTGAAATTAGGGCCCTCATGAGGTTTTTTGATTCATTCTAATGGTTTCGAACCAGCCAACTGTTCGCTAAGCCTATCTATAAATTTAAAAGTGCTGAGAACGGCCTGGTTTCCCTATAAATAAGGTTTTAGGTCGCTGAGTCCGTTTCTGGATAATTTCTTTAGGGGGGGGGGCTCTAGCCCCTGTTTATGTATAAATTAAAACTTAATTTTACCCCTAGCTTCCGACAACTCAAATTGAAGGTCTCGTTGAGGGCTATCAGAAAATAATATTAGTTTTGCTCTATCTCTTTTTGGGGAGCCTAGGGGCACCTAAAATTAGGGCCCACATGAGGTTTTTTGATTCATTCTAATGGTTTTGAACCAGCGAACTCTGTTCGCTAAGCCTATCTAAAAATTTAAAAGTGCTCAGAACGGCCTGGTTTCGCTATTAGTAAGGTTTTAGGTCGCTGAGTCCGTTTCTGAGGTCCGTTCTCCGATAACTTCTTTAGGGGGTGCTCTAGCCTCCTGGTTACGTGTAAATTAAAACTTAATTTTACCCCTAGCTTCCGACCACTCAAATTGAAAGTCTCGTTGAGGGCTATCAGAAAATAATATTAGTTTTGTTCTATCTCTTTTTGGGAAGCCCTGAGACCCTGAAATTAGTGCCTTCATGAGGTTTTTTGATTCATTTTAATGGTTTCGAACCTGCGAACTCTGTTCGCTAAGCCTATCTAAAAATTTAAAAGTGCTCAGAACTGCCTGGTTTCGCTATTAGTAAGGTTTTAGGTCGCTGAGTCCGTTTCTGAGGTCCGTTCTTCGATAACTTCTTTAGGGGTTGCTCTAGCCTTCTGGTTACGTGTAAATTAAAACTTAATTTTACCCCTAGCTTCCAACCAATCAAATTGAAAGTCTCGTGAGGGCTATCAGAAAATAATATTAGTTTTGCTCTATCTCTTTTTGGGAAGCCCCGAGCCCCTGAAATTAGGGCCCTCATGAGGTTTTTTGATTCATTTTAATGGTTTCGAACCAGCGAACTGTTCGCTAAGCCTATCTAAAAATTTAAAAGTGCTGAGAACGTCCTGGTTTCCCTATTAGTAAGGTTTTACGTCGCTGAGTCCGTTTCTGAGTTGCGTTCTTCGATAACTTCTTTAGGGGGTGCTCTAGCCTCAAGGTTACGTGTAAATTAAAACTTAATTTTATCCCTAGCTTCCGACCACTCAAATTGAAGGTCTCGTTGAGGGCTATCAGAAAATAATATTAGTTTTGCTCTATCTCTTTTTGGGAAGCCCCGAGCCCCTGAAATTAGGGCCCTCATGAGGTTTTTTGATTCATTTTAATGGTTTCGAACCAGCGAACTGTTCGCTAAGCCTATCTAAAAATTTAAAAGTGCTGAGAACGTCCTGGTTTCCCTATTAGTAAGGTTTTACGTCGCTGAGTCCGTTTCTGAGTTGCGTTCTTCGATAACTTCTTTAGGGGGTGCTCTAGCCTCAAGGTTACGTGTAAACTAAAACTTAATTTTATCCCTAGCTTCCGACCACTCAAATTGAAGGTCTCGTTGAGGGCTATCAGAAAATAATATTAGTTTTGCTCTATCTCTTTTTGGGGAGCCTAGGCGCCCCTAAAATTAGGGCCCACATGAGGTTTTTTGATTCATTCTAATGGTTTCGAACCAGCGAACTCTGTTCGCTAAGCCTATCTAAAAATTTAAAAGTGCTCAGAACTGCCTGGTTTCGCTATTAGTAAGGTTTTAGGTCGCTGAGTCCGTTTCTGAGGTCCGTTCTTCGATAACTTCTTTAGGGGTTGCTCTAGCCTTCTGGTTACGTGTAAATTAAAACTTAATTTTACCCCTAGCTTCCAACCACTCAAATTGAAAGTCTCGTGAGGGCTATCAGAAAATAATATTAGTTTTGCTCTATCTCTTTTTGGGAAGCCCCGAGCCCCTGAAATTAGGGCCCTCATGAGGTTTTTTGATTCATTTTAATGGTTTCGAACCAGCGAACTGTTCGCTAAGCCTATCTAAAAATTTAAAAGTGCTGAGAACGTCCTGGTTTCCCTATTAGTAAGGTTTTACGTCGCTGAGTCCGTTTCTGAGTTGCGTTCTTCGATAACTTCTTTAGGGGGTGCTCTAGCCTCAAGGTTACGTGTAAACTAAAACTTAATTTTATCCCTAGCTTCCGACCACTCAAATTGAAGGTCTCGTTGAGGGCTATCAGAAAATAATATTAGTTTTGCTCTATCTCTTTTTGGGGAGCCTAGGCGCCCCTAAAATTAGGGCCCACATGAGGTTTTTTGATTCATTCTAATGGTTTCGAACCAGCGAACTCTGTTCGCTAAGCCTATCTAAAAATTTAAAAGTGCTCAGAACGGCCTGGTTTCGCTATTAGTAAGGTTTTAGGTCGCTGAGTCCGTTTCTGAGGTCCGTTCTCCGATAACTTCTTTAGGGGGTGCTCTAGCCTCCTGGTTACGTGTAAATTAAAACTTAATTTTACCCCTAGCTTCCGACCACTCAAATTGAAAGTCTCGTTGAGGGCTATCAGAAAATAATATTAGTTTTGTTCTATCTCTTTTTGGGAAGCCCTGAGACCCTGAAATTAGGGCCTTCATGAGGTTTTTTGATTCATTTTAATGGTTTCGAACCTGCGAACTCTGTTCGCTAAGCCTATCTAAAAATTTAAAAGTGCTCAGAACTGCCTGGTTTCGCTATTAGTAAGGTTTTAGGTCGCTGAGTCCGTTTCTGAGGTCCGTTCTTCGATAACTTCTTTAGGGGTTGCTCTACCCTTCTGGTTACGTGTAAATTAAAACTTAATTTTACCCCTAGCTTCCAACCACTCAAATTGAAAGTCTCGTGAGGGCTATCAGAAAATAATATTAGTTTTGCTCTATCTCTTTTTGGGAAGCCCCGAGCCCCTGAAATTAGGGCCCTCATGAGGTTTTTTGATTCATTTTAATGGTTTCGAACCAGCGAACTGTTCGCTAAGCCTATCTAAAAATTTAAAAGTGCTGAGAACGTCCTGGTTTCCCTATTAGTAAGGTTTTACGTCGCTGAGTCCGTTTCTGAGTTGCGTTCTTCGATAACTTTTTAGGGGGTGCTCTAGCCTCAAGGTTACGTGTAAACTAAAACTTAATTTTATCCCTAGCTTCCGACCACTCAAATTGAAGGTCTCGTTGAGGGCTATCAGAAAATAATATTAGTTTTGCTCTATCTCTTTTTGGGGAGCCTAGGCGCCCCTAAAATTAGGGCCCACATGAGGTTTTTTGATTCATTCTAATGGTTTCGAACCAGCGAACTCTGTTCGCTAAGCCTATCTAAAAATTTAAATGTGCTCAGAACGGCCTGGTTTCGCTATTAGTAAGGTTTTAGGTCGCTGAGTCCGTTTCTGAGGTCCGTTCTTCGATAACTTCTTTAGGGGGTGCTCTAGCCTTCTGGTTACGTGTAAATTAAAACTTAATTTTACCCCTAGCTTCCGACCACTCAAATTGAAAGTCTTGTTGAGGGATATCAGAAAATAATATTAGTTTTGCTCTATCTCTTTTTGGGAAGCCCCGAGCCCCTGAAATTAGGGCCCTCATGAGGTTTTTTGATTCATTTTAATGGTTTCGAACCAGCGAACTGTTCGCTAAGCCTATCTAAAAATTTAAAAGTGCTGAGAACGTCCTGGTTTCCCTATTAGTAAGGTTTTACGTCGCTGAGTCCGTTTCTGAGTTGCGTTCTTCGATAACTTCTTTAGGGGGTGCTCTAGCCTTCTGGTTACGTGTAAATTAAAACTTAATTTTACCCCTAGCTTCCGACCACTCAAATTGAAAGTCTTGGTGAGGGATATCAGAAAATAATATTAGTTTTGCTCTATCTCTTTTTGGGAAGCCCCGAGCCCCTGAAATTAGGGCCCTCATGAGGTTTTTTGATTCATTTTAATGGTTTCGAACCAGCGAACTGTTCGCTAAGCCTATCTAAAAATTTAAAAGTGCTGCGAACGGCCTGGTTTCCCTATTAGTAAAGTTTTAGGTCGCTGAGTCCGTTTCTGAGGTCCGTTCTTCGATAAGGGGGTGCTCTAGCCTCCAGGTTACGTGTAAATTAAAACTTAATTTTACCCCTAGCTTCCGACCACTCAAATTGAAGGTCTTGTTGAGGGCTATCAGAAAATAATATTAGTTTTGCTCTATCTCTTTTTGGGGAGCCTAGGGGCCCCTAAAATTAGGGCCCACATGAGGTTTTTTGATTCATTCTAATGGTTTTGAACCAGCGAACTCTGTTCGCTAAGCCTATCTAAAAATTTAAACGTGCTCAGAACGGCTTGGTTTTCCTATTAGCAAGGTTTTAGGTCGCTGAGTCCGTTTCTGAGGTCCGTTTTTAGATAACTTCTTTAGGGGGGGCTCTAGCCTCCTGGTTACGTGTAAATTAAAACTTAAATTTACCCCTAGCTTCCGACCACTCAAATTGAAGGTCTCGTTGAGGGCTATCAGAAAATAGTATTAGTTTTGCTCTATCTCTTTTTGGGGCGCCTAGGGGCCCCTAAAATTAGGGCCCACATGAGGTTTTTTGATTCATTCTAATGGTTTCGAACCAGCGAACTGTTCGCTAAGCCTATCTATAAATTTAAAAGTGCTGAGAACGGCCTGGTTTCCCTATAAATAAGGTTTTAGGTCGCTGAGTCCGTTTCTCGATAATTTCTTTAGGGGGGGGGGCTCTAGCCTCCTGGTTACGTGTAAATTAAAACTTAAATTTACCCCTAGCTTCCGACCACTCAAATTGAAGGTCTCGTTGAGGGCTATCAGAAAATAGTATTAGTTTTGCTCTATCTCTTTTTGGGGCGCCTAGGGGCCCCTAAAATTAGGGCCCACATGAGGTTTTTTGATTCATTCTAATGGTTTTGAACCAGCGAACTCTGTTCGCTAAGCCTATCTAAAAATTTAAAAGTGCTCAGAACGGCTTGGTTTTCCTATTAGCAAGGTTTTAGGTCGCTGAGTCCGTTTCTGAGGTCCGTTTTTAGATAACTTCTTTAGGGGGGGCTCTAGCCTCCTGGTTACGCGTAAATTAAAACTTAATTTTACCCCTAGCTTCCGACCACTCAAATTGAAAGTCTCGTGAGGGCTATCAGAAAATAATATTAGTTTTGCTCTATCTGTTTTTGGGAAGCCCCGAGCCCCTGAAATTAGGGCCCTCATGAGGTTTTTTGATTCATTCTAATGGTTTCGAACCAGCCAACTGTTCGCTAAGCCTATCTATAAATTTAAAAGTGCTGAGAACGGCCTGGTTTCCCTATAAATAAGGTTTTAGGTCGCTGAGTCCGTTTCTGGATAATTTCTTTAGGGGGGGGGGCTCTAGCCCCTGTTTATGTATAAATTAAAACTTAATTTTACCCCTAGCTTCCGACAACTCAAATTGAAGGTCTCGTTGAGGGCTATCAGAAAATAATATTAGTTTTGCTCTATCTCTTTTTGGGGAGCCTAGGGGCACCTAAAATTAGGGCCCACATGAGGTTTTTTGATTCATTCTAATGGTTTTGAACCAGCGAACTCTGTTCGCTAAGCCTATCTAAAAATTTAAAAGTGCTCAGAACGGCCTGGTTTCGCTATTAGTAAGGTTTTAGGTCGCTGAGTCCGTTTCTGAGGTCCGTTCTCCGATAACTTCTTTAGGGGGTGCTCTAGCCTCCTGGTTACGTGTAAATTAAAACTTAATTTTACCCCTAGCTTCCGACCACTCAAATTGAAAGTCTCGTTGAGGGCTATCAGAAAATAATATTAGTTTTGTTCTATCTCTTTTTGGGAAGCCCTGAGACCCTGAAATTAGTGCCTTCATGAGGTTTTTTGATTCATTTTAATGGTTTCGAACCTGCGAACTCTGTTCGCTAAGCCTATCTAAAAATTTAAAAGTGCTCAGAACTGCCTGGTTTCGCTATTAGTAAGGTTTTAGGTCGCTGAGTCCGTTTCTGAGGTCCGTTCTTCGATAACTTCTTTAGGGGTTGCTCTAGCCTTCTGGTTACGTGTAAATTAAAACTTAATTTTACCCCTAGCTTCCAACCAATCAAATTGAAAGTCTCGTGAGGGCTATCAGAAAATAATATTAGTTTTGCTCTATCTCTTTTTGGGAAGCCCCGAGCCCCTGAAATTAGGGCCCTCATGAGGTTTTTTGATTCATTTTAATGGTTTCGAACCAGCGAACTGTTCGCTAAGCCTATCTAAAAATTTAAAAGTGCTGAGAACGTCCTGGTTTCCCTATTAGTAAGGTTTTACGTCGCTGAGTCCGTTTCTGAGTTGCGTTCTTCGATAACTTCTTTAGGGGGTGCTCTAGCCTCAAGGTTACGTGTAAATTAAAACTTAATTTTATCCCTAGCTTCCGACCACTCAAATTGAAGGTCTCGTTGAGGGCTATCAGAAAATAATATTAGTTTTGCTCTATCTCTTTTTGGGGAGCCTAGGGGCCCCTAAAATTAGGGCCCACATGAGGTTTTTTGATTCATTCTAATGGTTTCGAACCAGCGAACTCTGTTCGCTAAGCCTATCTAAAAATTTAAATGTGCTCAGAACGGCCTGGTTTCGCTATTAGTAAGGTTTTAGGTCGCTGAGTCCGTTTCTGAGGTCCGTTCTTCGATAACTTCTTTAGGGGGTGCTCTAGCCTTCTGGTTACGTGTAAATTAAAACTTAATTTTACCCCTAGCTTCCGACCACTCAAATTGAAAGTCTTGGTGAGGGATATCAGAAAATAATATTAGTTTTGCTCTATCTCTTTTTGGGAAGCCCCGAGCCCCTGAAATTAGGGCCCTCATGAGGTTTTTTGATTCATTTTAATGGTTTCGAACCAGCGAACTGTTCGCTAAGCCTATCTAAAAATTTAAAAGTGCTGAGAACGTCCTGGTTTCTCTATTAGTAAGGTTTTACGTCGCTGAGTCCGTTTCTGAGTTGCGTTCTTCGATAACTTCTTTAGGGGGTGCTCTAGCCTTCTGGTTACGTGTAAATTAAAACTTAATTTTACCCCTAGCTTCCGACCACTCAAATTGAAAGTCTTGGTGAGGGATATCAGAAAATAATATTAGTTTTGCTCTATCTCTTTTTGGGAAGCCCCGAGCCCCTGAAATTAGGGCCCTCATGAGGTTTTTTGATTCATTTTAATGGTTTCGAACCAGCGAACTGTTCGCTAAGCCTATCTAAAAATTTAAAAGTGCTGCGAACGGCCTGGTTTCCCTATTAGTAAAGTTTTAGGTCGCTGAGTCCGTTTCTGAGGTCCGTTCTTCGATAAGGGGGTGCTCTAGCCTCCAGGTTACGTGTAAATTAAAACTTAATTTTACCCCTAGCTTCCGACCACTCAAATTGAAGGTCTTGTTGAGGGCTATCAGAAAATAATATTAGTTTTGCTCTATCTCTTTTTGGGGCGCCTAGGGGCCCCTAAAATTAGGGCCCACATGAGGTTTTTTGATTCATTCTAATGGTTTTGAACCAGCGAACTCTGTTCGCTAAGCCTATCTAAAAATTTAAAAGTGCTCAGAACGGCTTGGTTTTCCTATTAGCAAGGTTTTAGGTCGCTGAGTCCGTTTCTGAGGTCTGTTTTTAGATAACTTCTTTAGGGGGGGCTCTAGCCTCCTGGTTACGCGTAAATTAAAACTTAATTTTACCCCTAGTTTCCGACCACTCAAATTGAAAGTCTCGTGAGGGCTATCAGAAAATAATATTAGTTTTGCTCTATCTCTTTTTGGGGCGCCTAGGGGCCCCTAAAATTAGGGCCCACATGAGGTTTTTTGATTCATTTTAATGGTTTCGAACCAGCGAACTGTTCGCTAAGCCTATCTAAAAATTTAAAAGTGCTGAGAACGTCCTGGTTTACCTATTAGTAAGGTTTTACGTCGCTGAGTCCGTTTCTGAGTTGCGTTCTTCGATAACTTCTTTAGGGGGTGCTCTAGCCTCAAGGTTACGTGTAAACTAAAACTTAATTTTATCCCTAGCTTCCGACCACTCAAATTGAAGGTCTCGTTGAGGGCTATCAGAAAATAATATTAGTTTTGCTCTATCTCTTTTTGGGGAGCCTAGGGGCCCCTAAAATTAGGGCCCACATGAGGTTTTTTGATTCATTCTAATGGTTTCGAACCAGCGAACTCTGTTCGCTAAGCCTATCTAAAAATTTAAATGTGCTCAGAACGGCCTGGTTTCGCTATTAGTAAGGTTTTAGGTCGCTGAGTCCGTTTCTGAGGTCCGTTCTTCGATAACTTCTTTAGGGGTGCTCTAGCCTTCTGGTTACGTGTAAATTAAAACTTAATTTTACCCCTAGCTTCCGACCACTCAAATTGAAAGTCTTGGTGAGGGATATCAGAAAATAATATTAGTTTTGCTCTATCTCTTTTTGGGAAGCCCCGAGCCCCTGAAATTAGGGCCCTCATGAGGTTTTTTGATTCATTTTAATGGTTTCGAACCTGCGAACTCTGTTCGCTAAGCCTATCTAAAAATTTAAAAGTGCTCAGAACTGCCTGGTTTCGCTATTACTAAAGTTTTAGTTCGCTGAGTCCGTTTCTGATGTCCGTTCTTCGATAAGGGGGTGCTCTAGCCTCCAGGTTACGTGTAAATTAAAACTTAAATTTACCCCTAGCTTCCGACCACTCAAATTGAAGGTCTCGTTGAGGGCTATCAGAAAATAGTATTAGTTTTGCTCTATCTCTTTTTGGGGCGCCTAGGGGCCCCTAAAATTAGGGCCCACATGAGGTTTTTTGATTCATTCTAATGGTTTTGAACCAGCGAACTCTGTTCGCTAAGCCTATCTAAAAATTTAAAAGTGCTCAGAACGGCTTGGTTTTCCTATTAGCAAGGTTTTAGGTCGCTGAGTCCGTTTCTGAGGTCCGTTTTTAGATAACTTCTTTAGGGGGGGCTCTAGCCTCCTGGTTACGCGTAAATTAAAACTTAATTTTACCCCTAGCTTCCGACCACTCAAATTGAAAGTCTCGTGAGGGCTATCAGAAAATAATATTAGTTTTGCTCTATCTGTTTTTGGGAAGCCCCGAGCCCCTGAAATTAGGGCCCTCATGAGGTTTTTTGATTCATTCTAATGGTTTCGAACCAGCCAACTGTTCGCTAAGCCTATCTATAAATTTAAAAGTGCTGAGAACGGCCTGGTTTCCCTATAAATAAGGTTTTAGGTCGCTGAGTCCGTTTCTGGATAATTTCTTTAGGGGGGGGGGGCTCTAGCCCCTGTTTATGTATAAATTAAAACTTAATTTTACCCCTAGCTTCCGACAACTCAAATTGAAGGTCTCGTTGAGGGCTATCAGAAAATAATATTAGTTTTGCTCTATCTCTTTTTGGGGAGCCTAGGGGCACCTAAAATTAGGGCCCACATGAGGTTTTTTGATTCATTCTAATGGTTTTGAACCAGCGAACTCTGTTCGCTAAGCCTATCTAAAAATTTAAAAGTGCTCAGAACGGCCTGGTTTCGCTATTAGTAAGGTTTTAGGTCGCTGAGTCCGTTTCTGAGGTCCGTTCTCCGATAACTTCTTTAGGGGGTGCTCTAGCCTCCTGGTTACGTGTAAATTAAAACTTAATTTTACCCCTAGCTTCCGACCACTCAAATTGAAAGTCTCGTTGAGGGCTATCAGAAAATAATATTAGTTTTGTTCTATCTCTTTTTGGGAAGCCCTGAGACCCTGAAATTAGTGCCTTCATGAGGTTTTTTGATTCATTTTAATGGTTTCGAACCTGCGAACTCTGTTCGCTAAGCCTATCTAAAAATTTAAAAGTGCTCAGAACTGCCTGGTTTCGCTATTAGTAAGGTTTTAGGTCGCTGAGTCCGTTTCTGAGGTCCGTTCTTCGATAACTTCTTTAGGGGTTGCTCTAGCCTTCTGGTTACGTGTAAATTAAAACTTAATTTTACCCCTAGCTTCCAACCAATCAAATTGAAAGTCTCGTGAGGGCTATCAGAAAATAATATTAGTTTTGCTCTATCTCTTTTTGGGAAGCCCAGAGCCCCTGAAATTAGGGCCCTCATGAGGTTTTTTGATTCATTTTAATGGTTTCGAACCAGCGAACTGTTCGCTAAGCCTATCTATAAATTTAAAAGTGCTGAGAACGTCCTGGTTTCCCTATTAGTAAGGTTTTACGTCGCTGAGTCCGTTTCTGAGTTGCGTTCTTCGATAACTTCTTTAGGGGGTGCTCTAGCCTCAAGGTTACGTGTAAATTAAAACTTAATTTTATCCCTAGCTTCCGACCACTCAAATTGAAGGTCTCGTTGAGGGCTATCAGAAAATAATATTAGTTTTGCTCTATCTCTTTTTGGGGAGCCTAGGGGCCCCTAAAATTAGGGCCCACATGAGGTTTTTTGATTCATTCTAATGGTTTCGAACCAGCGAACTCTGTTCGCTAAGCCTATCTAAAAATTTAAATGTGCTCAGAACGGCCTGGTTTCGCTATTAGTAAGGTTTTAGGTCGCTGAGTCCGTTTCTGAGGTCCGTTCTTCGATAACTTCTTTAGGGGGTGCTCTAGCCTTCTGGTTACGTGTAAATTAAAACTTAATTTTACCCCTAGCTTCCGACCACTCAAATTGAAAGTCTTGGTGAGGGATATCAGAAAATAATATTAGTTTTGCTCTATCTCTTTTTGGGAAGCCCCGAGCCCCTGAAATTAGGGCCCTCATGAGGTTTTTTGATTCATTTTAATGGTTTCGAACCAGCGAACTGTTCGCTAAGCCTATCTAAAAATTTAAAAGTGCTGAGAACGTCCTGGTTTCTCTATTAGTAAGGTTTTACGTCGCTGAGTCCGTTTCTGAGTTGCGTTCTTCGATAACTTCTTTAGGGGGTGCTCTAGCCTTCTGGTTACGTGTAAATTAAAACTTAATTTTACCCCTAGCTTCCGACCACTCAAATTGAAAGTCTTGGTGAGGGATATCAGAAAATAATATTAGTTTTGCTCTATCTCTTTTTGGGAAGCCCCGAGCCCCTGAAATTAGGGCCCTCATGAGGTTTTTTGATTCATTTTAATGGTTTCGAACCAGCGAACTGTTCGCTAAGCCTATCTAAAAATTTAAAAGTGCTGCGAACGGCCTGGTTTCCCTATTAGTAAAGTTTTAGGTCGCTGAGTCCGTTTCTGAGGTCCGTTCTTCGATAAGGGGGTGCTCTAGCCTCCAGGTTACGTGTAAATTAAAACTTAATTTTACCCCTAGCTTCCGACCACTCAAATTGAAGGTCTTGTTGAGGGCTATCAGAAAATAATATTAGTTTTGCTCTATCTCTTTTTGGGGAGCCTAGGGGCCCCTAAAATTAGGGCCCACATGAGGTTTTTTGATTCATTCTAATGGTTTTGAACCAGCGAACTCTGTTCGCTAAGCCTATCTAAAAATTTAAACGTGCTCAGAACGGCTTGGTTTTCCTATTAGCAAGGTTTTAGGTCGCTGAGTCCGTTTCTGAGGTCCGTTTTTAGATAACTTCTTTAGGGGGGCTCTAGCCTCCTGGTTACGTGTAAATTAAAACTTAAATTTACCCCTAGCTTCCGACCACTCAAATTGAAGGTCTCGTTGAGGGCTATCAGAAAATAGTATTAGTTTTGCTCTATCTCTTTTTGGGGCGCCTAGGGGCCCCTAAAATTAGGGCCCACATGAGGTTTTTTGATTCATTCTAATGGTTTTGAACCAGCGAACTCTGTTCGCTAAGCCTATCTAAAAATTTAAAAGTGCTCAGAACGGCTTGGTTTTCCTATTAGCAAGGTTTTAGGTCGCTGAGTCCGTTTCTGAGGTCCGTTTTTAGATAACTTCTTTAGGGGGGGCTCTAGCCTCCTGGTTACGCGTAAATTAAAACTTAATTTTACCCCTAGTTTCCGACCACTCAAATTGAAAGTCTCGTGAGGGCTATCAGAAAATAATATTAGTTTTGCTCTATCTCTTTTTGGGGCGCCTAGGGGCCCCTAAAATTAGGGCCCACATGAGGTTTTTTCATTCATTTTAATGGTTTCGAACCAGCGAACTGTTCGCTAAGCCTATCTAAAAATTTAAAAGTGCTGAGAACGTCCTGGTTTACCTATTAGTAAGGTTTTACGTCGCTGAGTCCGTTTCTGAGTTGCGTTCTTCGATAACTTCTTTAGGGGGTGCTCTAGCCTCAAGGTTACGTGTAAACTAAAACTTAATTTTATCCCTAGCTTCCGACCACTCAAATTGAAGGTCTCGTTGAGGGCTATCAGAAAATAATATTAGTTTTGCTCTATCTCTTTTTGGGGAGCCTAGGGGCCCCTAAAATTAGGGCCCACATGAGGTTTTTTGATTCATTCTAATGGTTTCGAACCAGCGAACTCTGTTCGCTAAGCCTATCTAAAAATTTAAATGTGCTCAGAACGGCCTGGTTTCGCTATTAGTAAGGTTTTAGGTCGCTGAGTCCGTTTCTGAGGTCCGTTCTTCGATAACTTCTTTAGGGGTGCTCTAGCCTTCTGGTTACGTGTAAATTAAAACTTAATTTTACCCCTAGCTTCCGACCACTCAAATTGAAAGTCTTGGTGAGGGATATCAGAAAATAATATTAGTTTTGCTCTATCTCTTTTTGGGAAGCCCCGAGCCCCTGAAATTAGGGCCCTCATGAGGTTTTTTGATTCATTTTAATGGTTTCGAACCTGCGAACTCTGTTCGCTAAGCCTATCTAAAAATTTAAAAGTGCTCAGAACTGCCTGGTTTCGCTATTACTAAAGTTTTAGTTCGCTGAGTCCGTTTCTGATGTCCGTTCTTCGATAAGGGGGTGCTCTAGCCTCCAGGTTACGTGTAAATTAAAACTTAATTTTACCCCTAGCTTCCAACCACTCAAATTGAAAGTCTCGTGAGGGCTATCAGAAAATAATATTAGTTTTGCTCTATCTCTTTTTGGGAAGCCCCGAGCCCCTGAAATTAGGGCCCTCATGAGTTTTTTTGATTCATTTTAATGGTTTCGAACCAGCGAACTGTTCGCTAAGCCTATCTAAAAATTTAAAAGTGCTGAGAACGTCCTGGTTTCCCTATTAGTAAGGTTTTACGTCGCTGAGTCCGTTTCTGAGTTGCGTTCTTCGATAACTTCTTTAGGGGGTGCTCTAGCCTCAAGGTTACGTGTAAACTAAAACTTAATTTTACCCCTAGCTTCCAACCACTCAAATTGAAAGTCTCGTGAGGGCTATCAGAAAATAATATTAGTTTTGCTCTATCTCTTTTTGGGGAGCCTAGGGACCCTAAAATTAGGGCCCACATGAGGTTTTTTTGATACATTTTAATGGTTTCGAACCAGCGAACTGTTCGCTAAGCCTATCTAAAAATTTAAAAGTGCTAAGAACGGCCTGGTTTCCCTATTAGTAAGGTTTAAGTCGCTGAGTCCGTTTCTGAGGTCCGTTCTTCGATAAGGGGCTGCTCTAGCCTCCAGGTTACGTGTAAATTAAAACTTAAATTTACCCCTAGCTTCCGACCACTCAAATTGAAGGTCTCGTTGAGGGCTATCAGAAAATAATATTAGTTTTGCTCTATCTCTTTTTGGGGAGCCTAGGGGCCCCTAAAATTAGGGCCCACATGAGGTTTTTTGATTCATTCTAATGGTTTCGAACCAGCGAACTCTGTTCGCTAAGCCTATCTAAAAATTTAAAAGTGCTCAGAACGGCCTGGTTTCGCTATTAGTAAGGTTTTAGGTCGCTGAGTCCGTTTCTGAGGTCCGTTCTCCGATAACTTCTTTAGGGGGTGCTCTAGCCTCCTGGTTACGTGTAAATTAAAACTTAATTTTACCCCTAGCTTCCGACCACTCAAATTGAAAGTCTCGTTGAGGGCTATCAGAAAATAATATTAGTTTTGTTCTATCTCTTTTTGGGAAGCCCTGAGACCCTGAAATTAGGGCCTTCATGAGGTTTTTTGATTCATTTTAATGGTTTCGAACCTGCGAACTCTGTTCGCTAAGCCTATCTAAAAATTTAAAAGTGCTCAGAACTGCCTGGTTTCGCTATTAGTAAGGTTTTAGGTCGCTGAGTCCGTTTCTGAGGTCCGTTCTTCGATAACTTCTTTAGGGGTTGCTCTAGCCTTCTGGTTACGTGTAAATTAAAACTTAATTTTACCCCTAGCTTCCAACCACTCAAATTGAAAGTCTCGTGAGGGCTATCAGAAAATAATATTAGTTTTGCTCTATCTCTTTTTGGGAAGCCCCGAGCCCCTGAAATTAGGGCCCTCATGAGGTTTTTTGATTCATTTTAATGGTTTCGAACCAGCGAACTGTTCGCTAAGCCTATCTAAAAATTTAAAAGTGCTGAGAACGTCCTGGTTTCCCTATTAGTAAGGTTTTACGTCGCTGAGTCCGTTTCTGAGTTGCGTTCTTCGATAACTTTTTTAGGGGGTGCTCTAGCCTCAAGGTTACGTGTAAACTAAAACTTAATTTTATCCCTAGCTTCCGACCACTCAAATTGAAGGTCTCGTTGAGGGCTATCAGAAAATAATATTAGTTTTGCTCTATCTCTTTTTGGGGAGCCTAGGCGCCCCTAAAATTAGGGCCCACATGAGGTTTTTTGATTCATTCTAATGGTTTCGAACCAGCGAACTCTGTTCGCTAAGCCTATCTAAAAATTTAAATGTGCTCAGAACGGCCTGGTTTCGCTATTAGTAAGGTTTTAGGTCGCTGAGTCCGTTTCTGAGGTCCGTTCTTCGATAACTTCTTTAGGGGGTGCTCTAGCCTTCTGGTTACGTGTAAATTAAAACTTAATTTTACCCCTAGCTTCCGACCACTCAAATTGAAAGTCTTGGTGAGGGATATCAGAAAATAATATTAGTTTTGCTCTATCTCTTTTTGGGAAGCCCCGAGCCCCTGAAATTAGGGCCCTCATGAGGTTTTTTGATTCATTTTAATGGTTTCGAACCAGCGAACTGTTCGCTAAGCCTATCTAAAAATTTAAAAGTGCTGAGAACGTCCTGGTTTCCCTATTAGTAAGGTTTTACGTCGCTGAGTCCGTTTCTGAGTTGCGTTCTTCGATAACTTCTTTAGGGGGTGCTCTAGCCTTCTGGTTACGTGTAAATTAAAACTTAATTTTACCCCTAGCTTCCGACCACTCAAATTGAAAGTCTTGGTGAGGGATATCAGAAAATAATATTAGTTTTGCTCTATCTCTTTTTGGGAAGCCCCGAGCCCCTGAAATTAGGGCCCTCATGAGGTTTTTTGATTCATTTTAATGGTTTCGAACCAGCGAACTGTTCGCTAAGCCTATCTAAAAATTTAAAAGTGCTGCGAACGGCCTGGTTTCCCTATTAGTAAAGTTTTAGGTCGCTGAGTCCGTTTCTGAGGTCCGTTCTTCGATAAGGGGGTGCTCTAGCCTCCAGGTTACGTGTAAATTAAAACTTAATTTTACCCCTAGCTTCCGACCACTCAAATTGAAGGTCTTGTTGAGGGCTATCAGAAAATAATATTAGTTTTGCTCTATCTCTTTTTGGGGAGCCTAGGGGCCCCTAAAATTAGGGCCCACATGAGGTTTTTTGATTCATTCTAATGGTTTTGAACCAGCGAACTCTGTTCGCTAAGCCTATCTAAAAATTTAAACGTGCTCAGAACGGCTTGGTTTTCCTATTAGCAAGGTTTTAGGTCGCTGAGTCCGTTTCTGAGGTCCGTTTTTAGATAACTTCTTTAGGGGGGGCTCTAGCCTCCTGGTTACGTGTAAATTAAAACTTAAATTTACCCCTAGCTTCCGACCACTCAAATTGAAGGTCTCGTTGAGGGCTATCAGAAAATAGTATTAGTTTTGCTCTATCTCTTTTTGGGGCGCCTAGGGGCCCCTAAAATTAGGGCCCACATGAGGTTTTTTGATTCATTCTAATGGTTTCGAACCAGCGAACTGTTCGCTAAGCCTATCTATAAATTTAAAAGTGCTGAGAACGGCCTGGTTTCCCTATAAATAAGGTTTTAGGTCGCTGAGTCCGTTTCTCGATAATTTCTTTAGGGGGGGGGGGCTCTAGCCTCCTGGTTACGTGTAAATTAAAACTTAAATTTACCCCTAGCTTCCGACCACTCAAATTGAAGGTCTCGTTGAGGGCTATCAGAAAATAGTATTAGTTTTGCTCTATCTCTTTTTGGGGCGCCTAGGGGCCCCTAAAATTAGGGCCCACATGAGGTTTTTTGATTCATTCTAATGGTTTTGAACCAGCGAACTCTGTTCGCTAAGCCTATCTAAAAATTTAAAAGTGCTCAGAACGGCTTGGTTTTCCTATTAGCAAGGTTTTAGGTCGCTGAGTCCGTTTCTGAGGTCCGTTTTTAGATAACTTCTTTAGGGGGGGCTCTAGCCTCCTGGTTACGCGTAAATTAAAACTTAATTTTACCCCTAGCTTCCGACCACTCAAATTGAAAGTCTCGTGAGGGCTATCAGAAAATAATATTAGTTTTGCTCTATCTGTTTTTGGGAAGCCCCGAGCCCCTGAAATTAGGGCCCTCATGAGGTTTTTTGATTCATTCTAATGGTTTCGAACCAGCCAACTGTTCGCTAAGCCTATCTATAAATTTAAAAGTGCTGAGAACGGCCTGGTTTCCCTATAAATAAGGTTTTAGGTCGCTGAGTCCGTTTCTGGATAATTTCTTTAGGGGGGGGGGCTCTAGCCCCTGTTTATGTATAAATTAAAACTTAATTTTACCCCTAGCTTCCGACAACTCAAATTGAAGGTCTCGTTGAGGGCTATCAGAAAATAATATTAGTTTTGCTCTATCTCTTTTTGGGGAGCCTAGGGGCACCTAAAATTAGGGCCCACATGAGGTTTTTTGATTCATTCTAATGGTTTTGAACCAGCGAACTCTGTTCGCTAAGCCTATCTAAAAATTTAAAAGTGCTCAGAACGGCCTGGTTTCGCTATTAGTAAGGTTTTAGGTCGCTGAGTCCGTTTCTGAGGTCCGTTCTCCGATAACTTCTTTAGGGGGTGCTCTAGCCTCCTGGTTACGTGTAAATTAAAACTTAATTTTACCCCTAGCTTCCGACCACTCAAATTGAAAGTCTCGTTGAGGGCTATCAGAAAATAATATTAGTTTTGTTCTATCTCTTTTTGGGAAGCCCTGAGACCCTGAAATTAGTGCCTTCATGAGGTTTTTTGATTCATTTTAATGGTTTCGAACCTGCGAACTCTGTTCGCTAAGCCTATCTAAAAATTTAAAAGTGCTCAGAACTGCCTGGTTTCGCTATTAGTAAGGTTTTAGGTCGCTGAGTCCGTTTCTGAGGTCCGTTCTTCGATAACTTCTTTAGGGGTTGCTCTAGCCTTCTGGTTACGTGTAAATTAAAACTTAATTTTACCCCTAGCTTCCAACCAATCAAATTGAAAGTCTCGTGAGGGCTATCAGAAAATAATATTAGTTTTGCTCTATCTCTTTTTGGGAAGCCCCGAGCCCCTGAAATTAGGGCCCTCATGAGGTTTTTTGATTCATTTTAATGGTTTCGAACCAGCGAACTGTTCGCTAAGCCTATCTAAAAATTTAAAAGTGCTGAGAACGTCCTGGTTTCCCTATTAGTAAGGTTTTACGTCGCTGAGTCCGTTTCTGAGTTGCGTTCTTCGATAACTTCTTTAGGGGGTGCTCTAGCCTCAAGGTTACGTGTAAATTAAAACTTAATTTTATCCCTAGCTTCCGACCACTCAAATTGAAGGTCTCGTTGAGGGCTATCAGAAAATAATATTAGTTTTGCTCTATCTCTTTTTGGGGCGCCTAGGGGCCCCTAAAATTAGGGCCCACATGAGGTTTTTTGATTCATTCTAATGGTTTCGAACCAGCGAACTCTGTTCGCTAAGCCTATCTAAAAATTTAAATGTGCTCAGAACGGCCTGGTTTCGCTATTAGTAAGGTTTTAGGTCGCTGAGTCCGTTTCTGAGGTCCGTTCTTCGATAACTTCTTTAGGGGGTGCTCTAGCCTTCTGGTTACGTGTAAATTAAAACTTAATTTTACCCCTAGCTTCCGACCACTCAAATTGAAAGTCTTGGTGAGGGATATCAGAAAATAATATTAGTTTTGCTCTATCTCTTTTTGGGAAGCCCCGAGCCCCTGAAATTAGGGCCCTCATGAGGTTTTTTGATTCATTTTAATGGTTTCGAACCAGCGAACTGTTCGCTAAGCCTATCTAAAAATTTAAAAGTGCTGAGAACGTCCTGGTTTCTCTATTAGTAAGGTTTTACGTCGCTGAGTCCGTTTCTGAGTTGCGTTCTTCGATAACTTCTTTAGGGGGTGCTCTAGCCTTCTGGTTACGTGTAAATTAAAACTTAATTTTACCCCTAGCTTCCGACCACTCAAATTGAAAGTCTTGGTGAGGGATATCAGAAAATAATATTAGTTTTGCTCTATCTCTTTTTGGGAAGCCCCGAGCCCCTGAAATTAGGGCCCTCATGAGGTTTTTTGATTCATTTTAATGGTTTCGAACCAGCGAACTGTTCGCTAAGCCTATCTAAAAATTTAAAAGTGCTGCGAACGGCCTGGTTTCCCTATTAGTAAAGTTTTAGGTCGCTGAGTCCGTTTCTGAGGTCCGTTCTTCGATAAGGGGGTGCTCTAGCCTCCAGGTTACGTGTAAATTAAAACTTAATTTTACCCCTAGCTTCCGACCACTCAAATTGAAGGTCTTGTTGAGGGCTATCAGAAAATAATATTAGTTTTGCTCTATCTCTTTTTGGGGAGCCTAGGGGCCCCTAAAATTAGGGCCCACATGAGGTTTTTTGATTCATTCTAATGGTTTTGAACCAGCGAACTCTGTTCGCTAAGCCTATCTAAAAATTTAAACGTGCTCAGAACGGCTTGGTTTTCCTATTAGCAAGGTTTTAGGTCGCTGAGTCCGTTTCTGAGGTCCGTTTTTAGATAACTTCTTTAGGGGGGCTCTAGCCTCCTGGTTACGTGTAAATTAAAACTTAAATTTACCCCTAGCTTCCGACCACTCAAATTGAAGGTCTCGTTGAGGGCTATCAGAAAATAGTATTAGTTTTGCTCTATCTCTTTTTGGGGCGCCTAGGGGCCCCTAAAATTAGGGCCCACATGAGGTTTTTTGATTCATTCTAATGGTTTTGAACCAGCGAACTCTGTTCGCTAAGCCTATCTAAAAATTTAAAAGTGCTCAGAACGGCTTGGTTTTCCTATTAGCAAGGTTTTAGGTCGCTGAGTCCGTTTCTGAGGTCCGTTTTTAGATAACTTCTTTAGGGGGGGCTCTAGCCTCCTGGTTACGCGTAAATTAAAACTTAATTTTACCCCTAGTTTCCGACCACTCAAATTGAAAGTCTCGTGAGGGCTATCAGAAAATAATATTAGTTTTGCTCTATCTCTTTTTGGGGCGCCTAGGGGCCCCTAAAATTAGGGCCCACATGAGGTTTTTTGATTCATTTTAATGGTTTCGAACCAGCGAACTGTTCGCTAAGCCTATCTAAAAATTTAAAAGTGCTGAGAACGTCCTGGTTTACCTATTAGTAAGGTTTTACGTCGCTGAGTCCGTTTCTGAGTTGCGTTCTTCGATAACTTCTTTAGGGGGTGCTCTAGCCTCAAGGTTACGTTAAACTAAAACTTAATTTTATCCCTAGCTTCCGACCACTCAAATTGAAGGTCTCGTTGAGGGCTATCAGAAAATAATATTAGTTTTGCTCTATCTCTTTTTGGGGAGCCTAGGGGCCCCTAAAATTAGGGCCCACATGAGGTTTTTTGATTCATTCTAATGGTTTCGAACCAGCGAACTCTGTTCGCTAAGCCTATCTAAAAATTTAAATGTGCTCAGAACGGCCTGGTTTCGCTATTAGTAAGGTTTTAGGTCGCTGAGTCCGTTTCTGAGGTCCGTTCTTCGATAACTTCTTTAGGGGTGCTCTAGCCTTCTGGTTACGTGTAAATTAAAACTTAATTTTACCCCTAGCTTCCGACCACTCAAATTGAAAGTCTTGGTGAGGGATATCAGAAAATAATATTAGTTTTGCTCTATCTCTTTTTGGGAAGCCCCGAGCCCCTGAAATTAGGGCCCTCATGAGGTTTTTTGATTCATTTTAATGGTTTCGAACCTGCGAACTCTGTTCGCTAAGCCTATCTAAAAATTTAAAAGTGCTCAGAACTGCCTGGTTTCGCTATTACTAAAGTTTTAGTTCGCTGAGTCCGTTTCTGATGTCCGTTCTTCGATAAGGGGGTGCTCTAGCCTCCAGGTTACGTGTAAATTAAAACTTAAATTTACCCCTAGCTTCCGACCACTCAAATTGAAGGTCTCGTTGAGGGCTATCAGAAAATAGTATTAGTTTTGCTCTATCTCTTTTTGGGGCGCCTAGGGGCCCCTAAAATTAGGGCCCACATGAGGTTTTTTGATTCATTCTAATGGTTTTGAACCAGCGAACTCTGTTCGCTAAGCCTATCTAAAAATTTAAAAGTGCTCAGAACGGCTTGGTTTTCCTATTAGCAAGGTTTTAGGTCGCTGAGTCCGTTTCTGAGGTCCGTTTTTAGATAACTTCTTTAGGGGGGGCTCTAGCCTCCTGGTTACGCGTAAATTAAAACTTAATTTTACCCCTAGCTTCCGACCACTCAAATTGAAAGTCTCGTGAGGGCTATCAGAAAATAATATTAGTTTTGCTCTATCTGTTTTTGGGAAGCCCCGAGCCCCTGAAATTAGGGCCCTCATGAGGTTTTTTGATTCATTCTAATGGTTTCGAACCAGCCAACTGTTCGCTAAGCCTATCTATAAATTTAAAAGTGCTGAGAACGGCCTGGTTTCCCTATAAATAAGGTTTTAGGTCGCTGAGTCCGTTTCTGGATAATTTCTTTAGGGGGGGGGGGCTCTAGCCCCTGTTTATGTATAAATTAAAACTTAATTTTACCCCTAGCTTCCGACAACTCAAATTGAAGGTCTCGTTGAGGGCTATCAGAAAATAATATTAGTTTTGCTCTATCTCTTTTTGGGGAGCCTAGGGGCACCTAAAATTAGGGCCCACATGAGGTTTTTTGATTCATTCTAATGGTTTTGAACCAGCGAACTCTGTTCGCTAAGCCTATCTAAAAATTTAAAAGTGCTCAGAACGGCCTGGTTTCGCTATTAGTAAGGTTTTAGGTCGCTGAGTCCGTTTCTGAGGTCCGTTCTCCGATAACTTCTTTAGGGGGTGCTCTAGCCTCCTGGTTACGTGTAAATTAAAACTTAATTTTACCCCTAGCTTCCGACCACTCAAATTGAAAGTCTCGTTGAGGGCTATCAGAAAATAATATTAGTTTTGTTCTATCTCTTTTTGGGAAGCCCTGAGACCCTGAAATTAGTGCCTTCATGAGGTTTTTTGATTCATTTTAATGGTTTCGAACCTGCGAACTCTGTTCGCTAAGCCTATCTAAAAATTTAAAAGTGCTCAGAACTGCCTGGTTTCGCTATTAGTAAGGTTTTAGGTCGCTGAGTCCGTTTCTGAGGTCCGTTCTTCGATAACTTCTTTAGGGGTTGCTCTAGCCTTCTGGTTACGTGTAAATTAAAACTTAATTTTACCCCTAGCTTCCAACCAATCAAATTGAAAGTCTCGTGAGGGCTATCAGAAAATAATATTAGTTTTGCTCTATCTCTTTTTGGGAAGCCCAGAGCCCCTGAAATTAGGGCCCTCATGAGGTTTTTTGATTCATTTTAATGGTTTCGAACCAGCGAACTGTTCGCTAAGCCTATCTATAAATTTAAAAGTGCTGAGAACGTCCTGGTTTCCCTATTAGTAAGGTTTTACGTCGCTGAGTCCGTTTCTGAGTTGCGTTCTTCGATAACTTCTTTAGGGGGTGCTCTAGCCTCAAGGTTACGTGTAAATTAAAACTTAATTTTATCCCTAGCTTCCGACCACTCAAATTGAAGGTCTCGTTGAGGGCTATCAGAAAATAATATTAGTTTTGCTCTATCTCTTTTTGGGGAGCCTAGGGGCCCCTAAAATTAGGGCCCACATGAGGTTTTTTGATTCATTCTAATGGTTTCGAACCAGCGAACTCTGTTCGCTAAGCCTATCTAAAAATTTAAATGTGCTCAGAACGGCCTGGTTTCGCTATTAGTAAGGTTTTAGGTCGCTGAGTCCGTTTCTGAGGTCCGTTCTTCGATAACTTCTTTAGGGGGTGCTCTAGCCTTCTGGTTACGTGTAAATTAAAACTTAATTTTACCCCTAGCTTCCGACCACTCAAATTGAAAGTCTTGGTGAGGGATATCAGAAAATAATATTAGTTTTGCTCTATCTCTTTTTGGGAAGCCCCGAGCCCCTGAAATTAGGGCCCTCATGAGGTTTTTTGATTCATTTTAATGGTTTCGAACCAGCGAACTGTTCGCTAAGCCTATCTAAAAATTTAAAAGTGCTGAGAACGTCCTGGTTTCTCTATTAGTAAGGTTTTACGTCGCTGAGTCCGTTTCTGAGTTGCGTTCTTCGATAACTTCTTTAGGGGGTGCTCTAGCCTTCTGGTTACGTGTAAATTAAAACTTAATTTTACCCCTAGCTTCCGACCACTCAAATTGAAAGTCTTGGTGAGGGATATCAGAAAATAATATTAGTTTTGCTCTATCTCTTTTTGGGAAGCCCCGAGCCCCTGAAATTAGGGCCCTCATGAGGTTTTTTGATTCATTTTAATGGTTTCGAACCAGCGAACTGTTCGCTAAGCCTATCTAAAAATTTAAAAGTGCTGCGAACGGCCTGGTTTCCCTATTAGTAAAGTTTTAGGTCGCTGAGTCCGTTTCTGAGGTCCGTTCTTCGATAAGGGGGTGCTCTAGCCTCCAGGTTACGTGTAAATTAAAACTTAATTTTACCCCTAGCTTCCGACCACTCAAATTGAAGGTCTTGTTGAGGGCTATCAGAAAATAATATTAGTTTTGCTCTATCTCTTTTTGGGGAGCCTAGGGGCCCCTAAAATTAGGGCCCACATGAGGTTTTTTGATTCATTCTAATGGTTTTGAACCAGCGAACTCTGTTCGCTAAGCCTATCTAAAAATTTAAACGTGCTCAGAACGGCTTGGTTTTCCTATTAGCAAGGTTTTAGGTCGCTGAGTCCGTTTCTGAGGTCCGTTTTTAGATAACTTCTTTAGGGGGGCTCTAGCCTCCTGGTTACGTGTAAATTAAAACTTAAATTTACCCCTAGCTTCCGACCACTCAAATTGAAGGTCTCGTTGAGGGCTATCAGAAAATAGTATTAGTTTTGCTCTATCTCTTTTTGGGGCGCCTAGGGGCCCCTAAAATTAGGGCCCACATGAGGTTTTTTGATTCATTCTAATGGTTTTGAACCAGCGAACTCTGTTCGCTAAGCCTATCTAAAAATTTAAAAGTGCTCAGAACGGCTTGGTTTTCCTATTAGCAAGGTTTTAGGTCGCTGAGTCCGTTTCTGAGGTCCGTTTTTAGATAACTTCTTTAGGGGGGGCTCTAGCCTCCTGGTTACGCGTAAATTAAAACTTAATTTTACCCCTAGTTTCCGACCACTCAAATTGAAAGTCTCGTGAGGGCTATCAGAAAATAATATTAGTTTTGCTCTATCTCTTTTTGGGGCGCCTAGGGGCCCCTAAAATTAGGGCCCACATGAGGTTTTTTGATTCATTTTAATGGTTTCGAACCAGCGAACTGTTCGCTAAGCCTATCTAAAAATTTAAAAGTGCTGAGAACGTCCTGGTTTACCTATTAGTAAGGTTTTACGTCGCTGAGTCCGTTTCTGAGTTGCGTTCTTCGATAACTTCTTTAGGGGGTGCTCTAGCCTCAAGGTTACGTGTAAACTAAAACTTAATTTTATCCCTAGCTTCCGACCACTCAAATTGAAGGTCTCGTTGAGGGCTATCAGAAAATAATATTAGTTTTGCTCTATCTCTTTTTGGGGAGCCTAGGGGCCCCTAAAATTAGGGCCCACATGAGGTTTTTTGATTCATTCTAATGGTTTCGAACCAGCGAACTCTGTTCGCTAAGCCTATCTAAAAATTTAAATGTGCTCAGAACGGCCTGGTTTCGCTATTAGTAAGGTTTTAGGTCGCTGAGTCCGTTTCTGAGGTCCGTTCTTCGATAACTTCTTTAGGGGTGCTCTAGCCTTCTGGTTACGTGTAAATTAAAACTTAATTTTACCCCTAGCTTCCGACCACTCAAATTGAAAGTCTTGGTGAGGGATATCAGAAAATAATATTAGTTTTGCTCTATCTCTTTTTGGGAAGCCCCGAGCCCCTGAAATTAGGGCCCTCATGAGGTTTTTTGATTCATTTTAATGGTTTCGAACCTGCGAACTCTGTTCGCTAAGCCTATCTAAAAATTTAAAAGTGCTCAGAACTGCCTGGTTTCGCTATTACTAAAGTTTTAGTTCGCTGAGTCCGTTTCTGATGTCCGTTCTTCGATAAGGGGGTGCTCTAGCCTCCAGGTTACGTGTAAATTAAAACTTAATTTTACCCCTAGCTTCCAACCACTCAAATTGAAAGTCTCGTGAGGGCTATCAGAAAATAATATTAGTTTTGCTCTATCTCTTTTTGGGAAGCCCCGAGCCCCTGAAATTAGGGCCCTCATGAGTTTTTTTGATTCATTTTAATGGTTTCGAACCAGCGAACTGTTCGCTAAGCCTATCTAAAAATTTAAAAGTGCTGAGAACGTCCTGGTTTCCCTATTAGTAAGGTTTTACGTCGCTGAGTCCGTTTCTGAGTTGCGTTCTTCGATAACTTCTTTAGGGGGTGCTCTAGCCTCAAGGTTACGTGTAAACTAAAACTTAATTTTACCCCTAGCTTCCAACCACTCAAATTGAAAGTCTCGTGAGGGCTATCAGAAAATAATATTAGTTTTGCTCTATCTCTTTTTGGGGAGCCTAGGGACCCTAAAATTAGGGCCCACATGAGGTTTTTTTGATACATTTTAATGGTTTCGAACCAGCGAACTGTTCGCTAAGCCTATCTAAAAATTTAAAAGTGCTAAGAACGGCCTGGTTTCCCTATTAGTAAGGTTTAAGTCGCTGAGTCCGTTTCTGAGGTCCGTTCTTCGATAAGGGGCTGCTCTAGCCTCCAGGTTACGTGTAAATTAAAACTTAAATTTACCCCTAGCTTCCGACCACTCAAATTGAAGGTCTCGTTGAGGGCTATCAGAAAATAATATTAGTTTTGCTCTATCTCTTTTTGGGGAGCCTAGGGGCCCCTAAAATTAGGGCCCACATGAGGTTTTTTGATTCATTCTAATGGTTTTGAACCAGCGAACTCTGTTCGCTAAGCCTATCTAAAAATTTAAAAGTGCTCAGAACGGCTTAGTTTCCCTATTAGCAAGGTTTTAGGTCGCTGAGTCCGTTTCTGAGGTCCGTTTTTAGATAACTTCTTTAGGGGGGGCTCTAGCCTCCTGGTTACGTGTAAATTAAAACTTAAATTTACCCCTAGCTTCCGACCACTCAAATTGAAGGTCTCGTTGAGGGCTATCAGAAAATAGTATTAGTTTTGCTCTATCTCTTTTTGGGGCGCATAGGGGCCCCTAAAATTAGAGCCCACATGAGGTTTTTTGATTCATTCTAATGGTTTCGAACCAGCGAACTCTGTTCGCTAAGCCTATATAAAAATTTAAAAGTGCTCAGAACGGCCTGGTTTCCCTATAAATAAGGTTTTAGGTCGCTGAGTCCGTTTCTCGATAATTTCTTTAGGGGGGGTGGGGCTCTAGCCCCTGTTTATGTATAAATTAAAACTTAATTTTACCCCTAGCTTCCAACAACTCAAATTGAAGGTCTCTTTGAGGGCTATCAGAAAATAATATTAATTTTGCTCTATCTCTTTTTGGGAAGCCCTGAGACCCTGAAATTAGGGCCTTCATGAGGTTTTTTGATTCATTTTAATGGTTTCGAACCTGCGAACTGTTCGCTAAGCCTATCTAAAAATTTAAAAGTGCTCAGAACTGCCTGGTTTCGCTATTAGTAAGGTTTTAGGTCGCTGAGTCCGTTTCTGAGGTCCGTTCTTCGATAACTTCTTTAGGGGTTGCTCTAGCCTTCTGGTTACGTGTAAATTAAAACTTAATTTTACCCCTAGCTTCCAACCACTCAAATTGAAAGTCTCGTGAGGGCTATCAGAAAATAATATTAGTTTTGCTCTATCTCTTTTTGGGAAGCCCCGAGCCCCTGAAATTAGGGCCCTCATGAGGTTTTTTGATTCATTTTAATGGTTTCGAACCAGCGAACTGTTCGCTAAGCCTATCTAAAAATTTAAAAGTGCTGAGAACGTCCTGGTTTCCCTATTAGTAAGGTTTTACGTCGCTGAGTCCGTTTCTGAGTTGCGTTCTTCGATAACTTCTTTAGGGGGTGCTCTAGCCTCAAGGTACGTGTAAACTAAAACTTAATTTTATCCCTAGCTTCCGACCACTCAAATTGAAGGTCTCGTTGAGGGCTATCAGAAAATAATATTAGTTTTGCTCTATCTCTTTTTGGGGAGCCTAGGGGCCCCTAAAATTAGGGCCCACATGAGGTTTTTTGATTCATTCTAATGGTTTCGAACCCGCGAACTCTGTTCGCTAAGCCTATCTAAAAATTTAAATGTGCTCAGAACGGCCTGGTTTCGCTATTAGTAAGGTTTTAGGTCGCTGAGTCCGTCTCTGAGGTCCGTTCTTCGATAACTTCTTTAGGGGGTGCTCTAGCCTTCTGGTTACGTGTAAATTAAAACTTAATTTTACCCCTAGATTCCGACCACTCAAATTGAAAGTCTTGGTGAGGGATATCAGAAAATAATATTAGTTTTGCTCTATCTCTTTTTGGGAAGCCCCGAGCCCCTGAAATTAGGGCCCTCATGAGGTTTTTTGATTCATTTTAATGGTTTCGAACCAGCGAACTGTTCGCTAAGCCTATCTAAAAATTTAAAAGTGCTGAGAACGGCCTGGTTTCCCTATTAGTAAAGTTTTAGGTCGCTGAGTCCGTTTCTGAGGTCCGTTCTTCGATAAGGGGGTGCTCTAGCCTCCAGGTTACGTGTAAATTAAAACTTAATTTTACCCCTAGCTTCCGACCACTCAAATTGAAGGTCTTGTTGAGGGCTATCAGAAAATAGTATTAGTTTTGCTCTATCTCTTTTTGGGGCGCCTAGGGGCCCCTAAAATTAGGGCCCACATGAGGTTTTTTGATTCATTCTAATGGTTTCGAACCAGCGAACTGTTCGCTAAGCCTATCTATAAATTTAAAAGTGCTGAGAACAGCCTGGTTTCCCTATAAATAAGGTTTTAGGTCGCTGAGTCCGTTTCTCGATAATTTCTTTAGGGGGGGGGGGCTCTAGCCCCTGTTTATGTATAAATTAAAACTTAATTTTACCCCTAGCTTCCGACAACTCAAATTGAAAGTCTCGTTGAGGGCTATCAGAAAATAATATTAGTTTTGTTCTATCTCTTTTTGGGAAGCCCCGAGACCCTGTAATTAGGGCCCTCATGAGGTTTTTTGATTCATTTTAATGGTTTCGAACCAGCGAACTGTTCGCTAAGCCTATCTAAAAATTTAAAAGTGCTGAGAACGGCCTGGTTTCCCTATTAGTAAAGTTTTAGGTCGCTGAGTCCGTTTCTGAGGTCCGTTCTTCGATAAGGGGGTGCTCTAGCCTCCAGGTTACGTGTAAATTAAAACTTAATTTTACCCCTAGCTTCCAACCACTCAAATTGAAAGTCTCGTGAGGGCTATCAGAAAATAATATTAGTTTTGCTCTATCTCTTTTTGGGAAGCCCCGAGCCCCTGAAATTAGGGCCCTCATGAGTTTTTTTGATTCATTTTAATGGTTTCGAACCAGCGAACTGTTCGCTAAGCCTATCTAAAAATTTAAAAGTGCTGAGAACGTCCTGGTTTCCCTATTAGTAAGGTTTTACGTCGCTGAGTCCGTTTCTGAGTTGCGTTCTTCGATAACTTCTTTAGGGGGTGCTCTAGCCTCAAGGTTACGTAATTTTATCCCTAGCTTCCGACCACTCAAATTGAAGGTCTCGTTGAGGGCTATCAGAAAATAATATTAGTTTTGCTCTATCTCTTTTTGGGGAGCCTAGGGACCCTAAAATTAGGGCCCACATGAGGTTTTTTTGATTCATTTTAATGGTTTCGAACCAGCGAACTGTTCGCTAAGCCTATCTAAAAATTTAAAAGTGCTAAGAACGGCCTGGTTTCCCTATTAGTAAGGTTTAAGTCGCTGAGTCCGTTTCTGAGGTCCGTTCTTCGATAAGGGGCTGCTCTATCCTCCAGGTTACGTGTAAATTAAAACTTAAATTTACCCCTAGCTTCCGACCACTCAAATTGAAGGTCTCGTTGAGGGCTATCAGAAAATAATATTAGTTTTGCTCTATCTCTTTTTGGGGAGCCTAGGGACCCTAAAATTAGGGCCCACATGAGGTTTTTTGATTCATTCTAATGGTTTCGAACCAGCGAACTCTGTTCGCTAAGCCTATCTAAAAATTTAAATGTGCTCAGAACGGCCTGGTTTCGCTATTAGTAAGGTTTTAGGTCGCTGAGTCCGTTTCTGAGGTCCGTTCTTCGATAACTTCTTTAGGGGTGCTCTAGCCTTCTGGTTACGTGTAAATTAAAACTTAATTTTACCCCTAGCTTCCGACCACTCAAATTGAAAGTCTTGGTGAGGGATATCAGAAAATAATATTAGTTTTGCTCTATCTCTTTTTGGGAAGCCCCGAGCCCCTGAAATTAGGGCCCTCATGAGGTTTTTTGATTCATTTTAATGGTTTCGAACCTGCGAACTCTGTTCGCTAAGCCTATCTAAAAATTTAAAAGTGCTCAGAACTGCCTGGTTTCGCTATTAGTAAAGTTTTAGTTCGCTGAGTCCGTTTCTGAGGTCCGTTCTTCGATAAGGGGGTGCTCTAGCCTCCAGGTTACGTGTAAATTAAAACTTAATTTTACCCCTAGCTTCCAACCACTCAAATTGAAAGTCTCGTGAGGGCTATCAGAAAATAATATTAGTTTTGCTCTATCTCTTTTTGGGAAGCCCCGAGCCCCTGAAATTAGGGCCCTCATGAGGTTTTTTGATTCATTTTAATGGTTTTGAACCAGCGAACTGTTCGCTAAGCCTATCTAAAAATTTAAAAGTGCTGAGAACGTCCTGGTTTCCCTATTAGTAAGGTTTTACGTCGCTGAGTCCGTTTCTGAGTTGCGTTCATCGATAACTTCTTTAGGGGGTGCTCTAGCCTCAAGGTTACGTGTAAACTAAAACTTAATTTTATCCCTAGCTTCCGACCACTCAAATTGAAGGTCTCGTTGAGGGCTATCAGAAAATAGTATTAGTTTTGCTCTATCTCTTTTTGGGGCGCATAGGGGCCCCTAAAATTAGAGCCCACATGAGGTTTTTTGATTCATTCTAATGGTTTCGAACCAGCGAACTCTGTTCGCTAAGCCTATATAAAAATTTAAAAGTGCTCAGAACGGCCTGGTTTCCCTATAAATAAGGTTTTAGGTCGCTGAGTCCGTTTCTCGATAATTTCTTTAGGGGGGGTGGGGCTCTAGCCCCTGTTTATGTATAAATTAAAACTTAATTTTACCCCTAGCTTCCAACAACTCAAATTGAAGGTCTCTTTGAGGGCTATCAGAAAATAATATTAATTTTGCTCTATCTCTTTTTGGGAAGCCCTGAGACCCTGAAATTAGGGCCTTCATGAGGTTTTTTGATTCATTTTAATGGTTTCGAACCTGCGAACTGTTCGCTAAGCCTATCTAAAAATTTAAAAGTGCTCAGAACTGCCTGGTTTCGCTATTAGTAAGGTTTTAGGTCGCTGAGTCCGTTTCTGAGGTCCGTTCTTCGATAACTTCTTTAGGGGTTGCTCTAGCCTTCTGGTTACGTGTAAATTAAAACTTAATTTTACCCCTAGCTTCCAACCACTCAAATTGAAAGTCTCGTGAGGGCTATCAGAAAATAATATTAGTTTTGCTCTATCTCTTTTTGGGAAGCCCCGAGCCCCTGAAATTAGGGCCCTCATGAGGTTTTTTGATTCATTTTAATGGTTTCGAACCAGCGAACTGTTCGCTAAGCCTATCTAAAAATTTAAAAGTGCTGAGAACGTCCTGGTTTCCCTATTAGTAAGGTTTTACGTCGCTGAGTCCGTTTCTGAGTTGCGTTCTTCGATAACTTCTTTAGGGGGTGCTCTAGCCTCAAGGTACGTGTAAACTAAAACTTAATTTTATCCCTAGCTTCCGACCACTCAAATTGAAGGTCTCGTTGAGGGCTATCAGAAAATAATATTAGTTTTGCTCTATCTCTTTTTGGGGAGCCTAGGGGCCCCTAAAATTAGGGCCCACATGAGGTTTTTTGATTCATTCTAATGGTTTCGAACCCGCGAACTCTGTTCGCTAAGCCTATCTAAAAATTTAAATGTGCTCAGAACGGCCTGGTTTCGCTATTAGTAAGGTTTTAGGTCGCTGAGTCCGTTTCTGAGGTCCGTTCTTCGATAACTTCTTTAGGGGGTGCTCTAGCCTTCTGGTTACGTGTAAATTAAAACTTAATTTTACCCCTAGATTCCGACCACTCAAATTGAAAGTCTTGGTGAGGGATATCAGAAAATAATATTAGTTTTGCTCTATCTCTTTTTGGGAAGCCCCGAGCCCCTGAAATTAGGGCCCTCATGAGGTTTTTTGATTCATTTTAATGGTTTCGAACCAGCGAACTGTTCGCTAAGCCTATCTAAAAATTTAAAAGTGCTGAGAACGGCCTGGTTTCCCTATTAGTAAAGTTTTAGGTCGCTGAGTCCGTTTCTGAGGTCCGTTCTTCGATAAGGGGGTGCTCTAGCCTCCAGGTTACGTGTAAATTAAAACTTAATTTTACCCCTAGCTTCCGACCACTCAAATTGAAGGTCTTGTTGAGGGCTATAAGAAAATAGTATTAGTTTTGCTCTATCTCTTTTTGGGGCGCCTAGGGGCCCCTAAAATTAGGGCCCACATGAGGTTTTTTGATTCATTCTAATGGTTTCGAACCAGCGAACTGTTCGCTAAGCCTATCTATAAATTTAAAAGTGCTGAGAACAGCCTGGTTTCCCTATAAATAAGGTTTTAGGTCGCTGAGTCCGTTTCTCGATAATTTCTTTAGGGGGGGGGGGGCTCTAGCCCCTGTTTATGTATAAATTAAAACTTAATTTTACCCCTAGCTTCCGACAACTCAAATTGAAAGTCTCGTTGAGGGCTATCAGAAAATAATATTAGTTTTGTTCTATCTCTTTTTGGGAAGCCCCGAGACCCTGTAATTAGGGCCCTCATGAGGTTTTTTGATTCATTTTAATGGTTTCGAACCAGCGAACTGTTCGCTAAGCCTATCTAAAAATTTAAAAGTGCTGAGAACGGCCTGGTTTCCCTATTAGTAAAGTTTTAGGTCGCTGAGTCCGTTTCTGAGGTCCGTTCTTCGATAAGGGGGTGCTCTAGCCTCCAGGTTACGTGTAAATTAAAACTTAATTTTACCCCTAGCTTCCAACCACTCAAATTGAAAGTCTCGTGAGGGCTATCAGAAAATAATATTAGTTTTGCTCTATCTCTTTTTGGGAAGCCCCGAGCCCCTGAAATTAGGGCCCTCATGAGTTTTTTTGATTCATTTTAATGGTTTCGAACCAGCGAACTGTTCGCTAAGCCTATCTAAAAATTTAAAAGTGCTGAGAACGTCCTGGTTTCCCTATTAGTAAGGTTTTACGTCGCTGAGTCCGTTTCTGAGTTGCGTTCTTCGATAACTTCTTTAGGGGGTGCTCTAGCCTCAAGGTTACGTAATTTTATCCCTAGCTTCCGACCACTCAAATTGAAGGTCTCGTTGAGGGCTATCAGAAAATAATATTAGTTTTGCTCTATCTCTTTTTGGGGAGCCTAGGGACCCTAAAATTAGGGCCCACATGAGGTTTTTTTGATTCATTTTAATGGTTTCGAACCAGCGAACTGTTCGCTAAGCCTATCTAAAAATTTAAAAGTGCTAAGAACGGCCTGGTTTCCCTATTAGTAAGGTTTAAGTCGCTGAGTCCGTTTCTGAGGTCCGTTCTTCGATAAGGGGCTGCTCTATCCTCCAGGTTACGTGTAAATTAAAACTTAAATTTACCCCTAGCTTCCGACCACTCAAATTGAAGGTCTCGTTGAGGGCTATCAGAAAATAATATTAGTTTTGCTCTATCTCTTTTTGGGGAGCCTAGGGACCCTAAAATTAGGGCCCACATGAGGTTTTTTGATTCATTCTAATGGTTTCGAACCAGCGAACTCTGTTCGCTAAGCCTATCTAAAAATTTAAATGTGCTCAGAACGGCCTGGTTTCGCTATTAGTAAGGTTTTAGGTCGCTGAGTCCGTTTCTGAGGTCCGTTCTTCGATAACTTCTTTAGGGGTGCTCTAGCCTTCTGGTTACGTGTAAATTAAAACTTAATTTTACCCCTAGCTTCCGACCACTCAAATTGAAAGTCTTGGTGAGGGATATCAGAAAATAATATTAGTTTTGCTCTATCTCTTTTTGGGAAGCCCCGAGCCCCTGAAATTAGGGCCCTCATGAGGTTTTTTGATTCATTTTAATGGTTTCGAACCTGCGAACTCTGTTCGCTAAGCCTATCTAAAAATTTAAAAGTGCTCAGAACTGCCTGGTTTCGCTATTAGTAAAGTTTTAGTTCGCTGAGTCCGTTTCTGAGGTCCGTTCTTCGATAAGGGGGTGCTCTAGCCTCCAGGTTACGTGTAAATTAAAACTTAATTTTACCCCTAGCTTCCAACCACTCAAATTGAAAGTCTCGTGAGGGCTATCAGAAAATAATATTAGTTTTGCTCTATCTCTTTTTGGGAAGCCCCGAGCCCCTGAAATTAGGGCCCTCATGAGGTTTTTTGATTCATTTTAATGGTTTTGAACCAGCGAACTGTTCGCTAAGCCTATCTAAAAATTTAAAAGTGCTGAGAACGTCCTGGTTTCCCTATTAGTAAGGTTTTACGTCGCTGAGTCCGTTTCTGAGTTGCGTTCATCGATAACTTCTTTAGGGGGTGCTCTAGCCTCAAGGTTACGTGTAAACTAAAACTTAATTTTATCCCTAGCTTCCGACCACTCAAATTGAAGGTCTCGTTGAGGGCTATCAGAAAATAATATTAGTTTTGCTCTATCTCTTTTTGGGGAGCCTAGGGGCCCCTAAAATTAGGGCCCACATGAGGTTTTTTGATTCATTCTAATGGTTTCGAACCAGCGAACTCTGTTCGTTAAGCCTATCTAAAAATTTAAATGTGCTCAGAACGGCCTGGTTTCGCTATTAGTAAGGTTTTAGGTCGCTGAGTCAATTTCTGAGGTCCGTTCTTCGATAACTTCTTTAGGGGGTGCTCTAGCCTTCTGGTTACGTGTAAATTAAAACTTAATTTTACCCCTAGCTTCCGACCACTCAAATTGAAAGTCTTGGTGAGGGATATCAGAAAATAATATTAGTTTTGCTCTATCTCTTTTTGGGAAGCCCCGAGCCCCTGAAATTAGGGCCCTCATGAGGTTTTTTGATTCATTTTAATGGTTTCGAACCAGCGAACTGTTCGCTAAGCCTATCTAAAAATTTAAAAGTGCTGAGAACGTCCTGGTTTCCCTATTAGTAAGGTTTTACGTCGCTGAGTCCGTTTCTGAGTTGCGTTCTTCGATAACTTCTTTAGGGGTGCTCTAGCCTTCTGGTTACGTGTAAATTAAAACTTAATTTTACCCCTAGCTTCCGACCACTCAAATTGAAAGTCTTGGTGAGGGATATCAGAAAATAATATTAGTTTTGCTCTATCTCTTTTTGGGAAGCCCCGAGCCCCTGAAATTAGGGCCCTCATGAGGTTTTTTGATTCATTTTAATGGTTTCGAACCTGCGAACTCTGTTCGCTAAGCCTATCTAAAAATTTAAAAGTGCTCAGAACTGCCTGGTTTCGCTATTAGTAAAGTTTTAGTTCGCTGAGTCCGTTTCTGAGGTCCGTTCTTCGATAAGGGGGTGCTCTAGCCTCCAGGTTACGTGTAAATTAAAACTTAATTTTACCCCTAGCTTCCAACCACTCAAATTGAAAGTCTCGTGAGGGCTATCAGAAAATAATATTAGTTTTGCTCTATCTCTTTTTGGGAAGCCCCGAGCCCCTGAAATTAGGGCCCTCATGAGGTTTTTTGATTCATTTTAATGGTTTTGAACCAGCGAACTGTTCGCTAAGCCTATCTAAAAATTTAAAAGTGCTGAGAACGTCCTGGTTTCCCTATTAGTAAGGTTTTACGTCGCTGAGTCCGTTTCTGAGTTGCGTTCTTCGATAACTTCTTTAGCGGGTGCTCTAGCCTCAAGGTTACGTGTAAACTAAAACTTAATTTTATCCCTAGCTTCCGACCACTCAAATTGAAGGTCTCGTTGAGGGCTATCAGAAAATAATATTAGTTTTGCTCTATCTCTTTTTGGGGAGCCTAGGGGCCCCTAAAATTAGGGCCCACATGAGGTTTTTTGATTCATTCTAATGGTTTCGAACCAGCGAACTCTGTTCGCTAAGCCTATCTAAAAATTTAAATGTGCTCAGAACGGCCTGGTTTCGCTATTAGTAAGGTTTTAGGTCGCTGAGTCAATTTCTGAGGTCCGTTCTTCGATAACTTTTTTAGGGGGTGCTCTAGCCTTCTGGTTACGTGTAAATTAAAACTTAATTTTACCCCTAGCTTCCGACCACTCAAATTGAAAGTCTTGGTGAGAGATATCAGAAAATAATATTAGTTTTGCTCTATCTCTTTTTGGGAAGCCCCGAGCCCCTGAAATTAGGGCCCTCATGAGGTTTTTTGATTCATTTTAATGGTTTCGAACCAGCGAACTGTTCGCTAAGCCTATCTAAAAATTTAAAAGTGCTGAGAACGTCCTGGTTTCCCTATTAGTAAGGTTTTACGTCGCTGAGTCCGTTTCTGAGTTGCGTTCTTCGATAACTTCTTTAGGGGGTGCTCTAGCCTCAAGGTTACGTAATTTTATCCCTAGCTTCCGACCACTCAAATTGAAGGTCTCGTTGAGGGCTATCAGAAAATAATATTAGTTTTGCTCTATCTCTTTTTGGGGAGCCTAGGGACCCTAAAATTAGGGCCCACATGAGGTTTTTTTGATACATTTTAATGGTTTGGAACCAGCGAACTGTTCGCTAAGCCTATCTAAAAATTTAAAAGTGCTAAGAACGGCCTGGTTTCCCTATTAGTAAGGTTTAAGTCGCTGAGTCCGTTTCTGAGGTCCGTTCTTCGATAAGGGGCTGCTCTAGCCTCCAGGTTACGTGTAAATTAAAACTTAAATTTACCCCTAGCTTCCGACCACTCAAATTGAAGGTCTCGTTGAGGGCTATCAGAAAATAATATTAGTTTTGCTCTATCTCTTTTTGGGGAGCCTAGGGGCCCCTAAAATTAGGGCCCACATGAGGTTTTTTGATTCATTCTAATGGTTTTGAACCAGCGAACTCTGTTCGCTAAGCCTATCTAAAAATTTAAAAGTGCTCAGAACGGCTTAGTTTCCCTATTAGCAAGGTTTTAGGTCGCTGAGTCCGTTTCTGAGGTCCGTTTTTAGATAACTTCTTTAGGGGGGGCTCTAGCCTCCTGGTTACGTGTAAATTAAAACTTAAATTTACCCCTAGCTTCCGACCACTCAAATTGAAGGTCTCGTTGAGGGCTATCAGAAAATAGTATTAGTTTTGCTCTATCTCTTTTTGGGGCGCATAGGGGCCCCTAAAATTAGAGCCCACATGAGGTTTTTTGATTCATTCTAATGGTTTCGAACCAGCGAACTCTGTTCGCTAAGCCTATATAAAAATTTAAAAGTGCTCAGAACGGCCTGGTTTCCCTATAAATAAGGTTTTAGGTCGCTGAGTCCGTTTCTCGATAATTTCTTTAGGGGGGTGGGGCTCTAGCCCCTGTTTATGTATAAATTAAAACTTAATTTTACCCCTAGCTTCCAACAACTCAAATTGAAGGTCTCGTTGAGGGCTATCAGAAAATAATATTAATTTTGCTCTATCTCTTTTTGGGAAGCCCTGAGACCCTGAAATTAGGGCCTTCATGAGGTTTTTTGATTCATTTTAATGGTTTCGAACCTGCGAACTCTGTTCGCTAAGCCTATCTAAAAATTTAAAAGTGCTCAGAACTGCCTGGTTTCGCTATTAGTAAGGTTTTAGGTCGCTGAGTCCGTTTCTGAGGTCCGTTCTTCGATAACTTCTTTAGGGGTTGCTCTAGCCTTCTGGTTACGTGTAAATTAAAACTTAATTTTACCCCTAACTTCCAACCACTCAAATTGAAAGTCTCGTGAGGGCTATCAGAAAATAATATTAGTTTTGCTCTATCTCTTTTTGGGAAGCCCCAAGCCCCTGAAATTAGGGCCCTCATGAGGTTTTTTGATTCATTTTAATGGTTTCGAACCAGCGAACTGTTCGCTAAGCCTATCTAAAAATTTAAAAGTGCTGAGAACGTCCTGGTTTCCCTATTAGTAAGGTTTTACGTCGCTGAGTCCGTTTCTGAGTTGCGTTCTTCGATAACTTCTTTAGGGGGTGCTCTAGCCTCAAGGTACGTGTAAACTAAAACTTAATTTTATCCCTAGCTTCCGACCACTCAAATTGAAGGTCTCGTTGAGGGCTATCAGAAAATAATATTAGTTTTGCTCTATCTCTTTTTGGGGAGCCTAGGGGCCCCTAAAATTAGGGCCCACATGAGGTTTTTTGATTCATTCTAATGGTTTCGAACCCGCGAACTCTGTTCGCTAAGCCTATCTAAAAATTTAAATGTGCTCAGAACGGCCTGGTTTCGCTATTAGTAAGGTTTTAGGTCGCTGAGTCCGTTTCTGAGGTCCGTTCTTCGATAACTTCTTTAGGGGGTGCTCTAGCTTTCTGGTTACGTGTAAATTAAAACTTAATTTTACCCCTAGATTCCGACCACTCAAATTGAAAGTCTTGGTGAGGGATATCAGAAAATAATATTAGTTTTGCTCTATCTCTTTTTGGGAAGCCCCGAGCCCCTGAAATTAGGGCCCTCATGAGGTTTTTTGATTCATTTTAATGGTTTCGAACCAGCGAACTGTTCGCTAAGCCTATCTAAAAATTTAAAAGTGCTGAGAACGGCCTGGTTTCCCTATTAGTAAAGTTTTAGGTCGCTGAGTCCGTTTCTGAGGTCCGTTCTTCGATAAGGGGGTGCTCTAGCCTCCAGGTTACGTGTAAATTAAAACTTAATTTTACCCCTAGCTTCCGACCACTCAAATTGAAGGTCTTGTTGAGGGCTATCAGAAAATAGTATTAGTTTTGCTCTATCTCTTTTTGGGGCGCCTAGGGGCCCCTAAAATTAGGGCCCACATGAGGTTTTTTGATTCATTCTAATGGTTTCGAACCAGCGAACTGTTCGCTAAGCCTATCTATAAATTTAAAAGTGCTGAGAACAGCCTGGTTTCCCTATAAATAAGGTTTTAGGTCGCTGAGTCCGTTTCTCGATAATTTCTTTAGGGGGGGGGGCTCTAGCCCCTGTTTATGTATAAATTAAAACTTAATTTTACCCCTAGCTTCCGACAACTCAAATTGAAAGTCTCGTTGAGGGCTATCAGAAAATAATATTAGTTTTGCTCTATCTCTTTTTGAGGAGCCTAGGGGCCCCTAAAATTAGGGCCCACATGAGGTTTTTTGATTCATTCTAATGGTTTCGAACCAGCGAACTCTGTTCGCTAAGCCTATCTAAAAATTTAAATGTGCTCAGAACGGCCTGGTTTCGCTATTAGTAAGGTTTTAGGTCGCTGAGTCAATTTCTGAGGTCCGTTCTTCGATAACTTTTTTAGGGGGTGCTCTAGCCTTCTGGTTACGTGTAAATTAAAACTTAATTTTACCCCTAGCTTCCGACCACTCAAATTGAAAGTCTTGGTGAGAGATATCAGAAAATAATATTAGTTTTGCTCTATCTCTTTTTGGGAAGCCCCGAGCCCCTGAAATTAGGGCCCTCATGAGGTTTTTTGATTCATTTTAATGGTTTCGAACCAGCGAACTGTTCGCTAAGCCTATCTAAAAATTTAAAAGTGCTGAGAACGTCCTGGTTTCCCTATTAGTAAGGTTTTACGTCGCTGAGTCCGTTTCTGAGTTGCGTTCTTCGATAACTTCTTTAGGGGGTGCTCTAGCCTCAAGGTTACGTAATTTTATCCCTAGCTTCCGACCACTCAAATTGAAGGTCTCGTTGAGGGCTATCAGAAAATAATATTAGTTTTGCTCTATCTCTTTTTGGGGAGCCTAGGGACCCTAAAATTAGGGCCCACATGAGGTTTTTTTGATACATTTTAATGGTTTGGAACCAGCGAACTGTTCGCTAAGCCTATCTAAAAATTTAAAAGTGCTAAGAACGGCCTGGTTTCCCTATTAGTAAGGTTTAAGTCGCTGAGTCCGTTTCTGAGGTCCGTTCTTCGATAAGGGGCTGCTCTAGCCTCCAGGTTACGTGTAAATTAAAACTTAAATTTACCCCTAGCTTCCGACCACTCAAATTGAAGGTCTCGTTGAGGGCTATCAGAAAATAATATTAGTTTTGCTCTATCTCTTTTTGGGGAGCCTAGGGGCCCCTAAAATTAGGGCCCACATGAGGTTTTTTGATTCATTCTAATGGTTTTGAACCAGCGAACTCTGTTCGCTAAGCCTATCTAAAAATTTAAAAGTGCTCAGAACGGCTTAGTTTCCCTATTAGCAAGGTTTTAGGTCGCTGAGTCCGTTTCTGAGGTCCGTTTTTAGATAACTTCTTTAGGGGGGGCTCTAGCCTCCTGGTTACGTGTAAATTAAAACTTAAATTTACCCCTAGCTTCCGACCACTCAAATTGAAGGTCTCGTTGAGGGCTATCAGAAAATAGTATTAGTTTTGCTCTATCTCTTTTTGGGGCGCATAGGGGCCCCTAAAATTAGAGCCCACATGAGGTTTTTTGATTCATTCTAATGGTTTCGAACCAGCGAACTCTGTTCGCTAAGCCTATATAAAAATTTAAAAGTGCTCAGAACGGCCTGGTTTCCCTATAAATAAGGTTTTAGGTCGCTGAGTCCGTTTCTCGATAATTTCTTTAGGGGGGTGGGGCTCTAGCCCCTGTTTATGTATAAATTAAAACTTAATTTTACCCCTAGCTTCCAACAACTCAAATTGAAGGTCTCGTTGAGGGCTATCAGAAAATAATATTAATTTTGCTCTATCTCTTTTTGGGAAGCCCTGAGACCCTGAAATTAGGGCCTTCATGAGGTTTTTTGATTCATTTTAATGGTTTCGAACCTGCGAACTCTGTTCGCTAAGCCTATCTAAAAATTTAAAAGTGCTCAGAACTGCCTGGTTTCGCTATTAGTAAGGTTTTAGGTCGCTGAGTCCGTTTCTGAGGTCCGTTCTTCGATAACTTCTTTAGGGGTTGCTCTAGCCTTCTGGTTACGTGTAAATTAAAACTTAATTTTACCCCTAACTTCCAACCACTCAAATTGAAAGTCTCGTGAGGGCTATCAGAAAATAATATTAGTTTTGCTCTATCTCTTTTTGGGAAGCCCCAAGCCCCTGAAATTAGGGCCCTCATGAGGTTTTTTGATTCATTTTAATGGTTTCGAACCAGCGAACTGTTCGCTAAGCCTATCTAAAAATTTAAAAGTGCTGAGAACGTCCTGGTTTCCCTATTAGTAAGGTTTTACGTCGCTGAGTCCGTTTCTGAGTTGCGTTCTTCGATAACTTCTTTAGGGGGTGCTCTAGCCTCAAGGTACGTGTAAACTAAAACTTAATTTTATCCCTAGCTTCCGACCACTCAAATTGAAGGTCTCGTTGAGGGCTATCAGAAAATAATATTAGTTTTGCTCTATCTCTTTTTGGGGAGCCTAGGGGCCCCTAAAATTAGGGCCCACATGAGGTTTTTTGATTCATTCTAATGGTTTCGAACCCGCGAACTCTGTTCGCTAAGCCTATCTAAAAATTTAAATGTGCTCAGAACGGCCTGGTTTCGCTATTAGTAAGGTTTTAGGTCGCTGAGTCCGTTTCTGAGGTCCGTTCTTCGATAACTTCTTTAGGGGGTGCTCTAGCTTTCTGGTTACGTGTAAATTAAAACTTAATTTTACCCCTAGATTCCGACCACTCAAATTGAAAGTCTTGGTGAGGGATATCAGAAAATAATATTAGTTTTGCTCTATCTCTTTTTGGGAAGCCCCGAGCCCCTGAAATTAGGGCCCTCATGAGGTTTTTTGATTCATTTTAATGGTTTCGAACCAGCGAACTGTTCGCTAAGCCTATCTAAAAATTTAAAAGTGCTGAGAACGGCCTGGTTTCCCTATTAGTAAAGTTTTAGGTCGCTGAGTCCGTTTCTGAGGTCCGTTCTTCGATAAGGGGGTGCTCTAGCCTCCAGGTTACGTGTAAATTAAAACTTAATTTTACCCCTAGCTTCCGACCACTCAAATTGAAGGTCTTGTTGAGGGCTATCAGAAAATAGTATTAGTTTTGCTCTATCTCTTTTTGGGGCGCCTAGGGGCCCCTAAAATTAGGGCCCACATGAGGTTTTTTGATTCATTCTAATGGTTTCGAACCAGCGAACTGTTCGCTAAGCCTATCTATAAATTTAAAAGTGCTGAGAACAGCCTGGTTTCCCTATAAATAAGGTTTTAGGTCGCTGAGTCCGTTTCTCGATAATTTCTTTAGGGGGGGGGGCTCTAGCCCCTGTTTATGTATAAATTAAAACTTAATTTTACCCCTAGCTTCCGACAACTCAAATTGAAAGTCTCGTTGAGGGCTATCAGAAAATAATATTAGTTTTGTTCTATCTCTTTTTGGGAAGCCCCGAGACCCTGTAATTAGGGCCCTCATGAGGTTTTTTGATTCATTTTAATGGTTTCGAACCAGCGAACTGTTCGCTAAGCCTATCTAAAAATTTAAAAGTGCTGAGAACGGCCTGGTTTCCCTATTAGTAAAGTTTTAGGTCGCTGAGTCCGTTTCTGAGGTCCGTTCTTCGATAAGGGGGTGCTCTAGCCTCCAGGTTACGTGTAAATTAAAACTTAATTTTACCCCTAGCTTCCAACCACTCAAATTGAAAGTCTCGTGAGGGCTATCAGAAAATAATATTAGTTTTGCTCTATCTCTTTTTGGGAAGCCCCGAGCCCCTGAAATTAGGGCCCTCATGAGTTTTTTTGATTCATTTTAATGGTTTCGAACCAGCGAACTGTTCGCTAAGCCTATCTAAAAATTTAAAAGTGCTGAGAACGTCCTGGTTTCCCTATTAGTAAGGTTTTACGTCGCTGAGTCCGTTTCTGAGTTGCGTTCTTCGATAACTTCTTTAGGGGGTGCTCTAGCCTCAAGGTTACGTGTAAACTAAAACTTAATTTTATCCCTAGCTTCCGACCACTCAAATTGAAGGTCTCGTTGAGGGCTATCAGAAAATAATATTAGTTTTGCTCTATCTCT